>CM028129.1:1549174000-1550548000 GCA_016271365.2 Neoceratodus forsteri | reverse complement strand
TTCTCAGCTCTCCCCCTGCCTTAATTTGTCTTCCTTTTTCACCCCTTTCCAGTCTGATTTCCATAAATCCCACTCCACTTCCTCCTCCCTCCTTCGGCTCACTGATTCCATTCTCTCAGGCATGGATCAGGGCCTTACCACCTCTATAATCTTTGTTGACTTGGCCAAAGCCTTCAACACTGTAGCCCATCCCCTTCTCCTTGACAAGCTTACAGCAGTGGGACTTTCCCCATATGCTACTTACTGGTTCTGTTCCTACCGTGGTGGTAGGACTCAGTCGGTTAGAACTGGAGATTCCCTATTCCCTCCACTATCACCACTGGTGTTCCTCAAGGTTCTGTCCTTGCCCCAATTCTCTTTTTAATCTTCCTGAATGACCTACCCACCGTCTGCATCTCTGTATCCATCCATATGTATGCAGATGATACAGTTCTTTACGCCTGTGGTTCCTGCTCCCCTTCCCTGATCAGATGGCCAAGCTCCAGCTGGACTTCGATAGTGTGCAGCACTGGTTCCAATCAAATCAACTCTCCCTCAATGCTAAAAAATGGTTTCTGTGACCTTTGGCACTAGGCAGAAACTCTCTAAGCTTACTGACCTCCCCTCCTTCCACACCCTTGATGGGACCATGATCAATGACGTTCCCTGCTTTAAGTACCTCAGGATCTGGCTTGACTGACACCTCGACTTTTCTGGACAAGTGGATGCAATCCACAAAAATCTACACCCTAAAATAGGTGCATTATACAAGAACTGTGGCTGCTTCCCCTCACGGCTTGTAAAGCCATTGTCCAGCAAATGATTCTCCCCATTTTTGACTATGGAGACATTGTCTACAGTGCTGCCCCTAAGTCCACCCTGACCAGACTGGATTCCCTCTTTCACTCCTTCTGTCACATTGCCTTGGACCGCAAACCTCACACCCACTATTGCTCCTTTTATACTTCCCTCTCTCTTTCTTCCCTTGAAGCCAGGTGCATCTCATATTGTTCCTCCTTTATCATTAAATTCTGACTTGGCTGTCTCCCCTCTTACCTCACCTCTCCCCCGTCCCACTACTCCCTTCGTAACTCTAGCTTCCACTACTTAATACTCCCTATTAGATCATCCTCAGCTAGCCAGGCTGCCTTCTCCTACCACTTCCCCAAACTATGGAATTCTCTCCCCCTCTTCATCTGCTCTGCCTCACCCCTATGCTCTATCTCTCTCCTCTCTTCTCAATTTCGCTTCTCACTTCTGCAACTGTACTTGAACCCCCTCTGTACCTCCTTTTCCCTCTCTCCACTCTCTCTACCTATCTTACCCCTCGTCTCCCTTCCCCCTCTACTCTGACTCCTCGCCCTATCTCCTGCTGTCCACCACCATTTTCACCTAGTTAACTTCCCTACCACTTGCCCACATTTCTGCACTTGCACTTAATTTGCATCCTCCTGTTGTCATCAGGTTGCAACCTGCTATATTCATGCGGATGTATATATTTTGCTTAAATGCCTTCATTGTTGCTTGTTTATGATGTTCATTTTATGCTTCATTATGTTCTTATCTGCTATGTAAATATTGTCTTTTTTGCTATTCATGACCTTCATCTACTCCCTTCCCCGGGACGCATCTGGAAATAAGCTGTTACCGACTCAGTATGTCTTTTCTGGTGAAACTTTTGAAATAAATAAATTAATAAATAATATAGAACTGTGGATAGGGAAATATGTATCACAGGACTGTGATTCAGCTGAGGGCTTCTGAAAGAACACAGACCATAAGAGTGATGTTCAAGTAGTCTGATGTGATCTGAAATCAAAGATGGGATTACAGTCCTATTGGGCTTTTCCCCATCCACTATGATAGATAGCTAGATAGAGAGAAGGAGAAAGAGTGAGAGAGAGAGGGGAAGAGAAAGAGAAATAGCGTGAGATAGATTATTTAAAAATGTCTTTCCAGGGCTCAAAGAGTTGGAGAATAGTCATCGACAATACAAATAAAAAATGAATAAACAAAATTAGTGTACATTGGAGCAATTTTGTATGAAAAAACAATGCTAAACATTATTAAATTAGTTGTTTTTATTGTAGATCAAAAGGGGAAATAAATCTACGTTTCCAAGTTCTCAAACCAGAACACAGTTAAACTACCTACAGTATATATATATATATATATATATATATATATATATATATCTATATGATACATAATGGGCAGAAGTGGGATATGGAAAATATTCTCACTCCTGCAGAGTGAGCTCTGTATTCTCATGAGTGCCAAAGACATGAGTGGAATGCACTGCTCACTCTGCAGGAGTGAGAATATTTTCCATATCCCACGATCTGCACATCATGTGTGTGATTTATACCACAGGGGTGAGAGCTTTAGGAACATTTTTTCTGTTTCTGTGTGTTTCCTGCTCATTCTGTGTGTGGTGTCAGTGTGTGTGTGTGTGTGTGTGTGTGTGTGTGTTCTGAATGGACTGGGAGTCAGAAACACAGGTGAGTATGTTTTGCAAAGCTAATCAAGTAAGTTATAGGTTCAGTGAGAAAGAGAAACTGCTGCAGGTAGTACTGGGAAAGAGAAACTGCTTTGCAAAAGAGTTTAATTTAGAATTCAGGTTGTTTTGCAGCTGAGATCAGCACAGTAATGGGCTAGGAGTTTTAGAAACTCAATGTGACACATGTGAGTGTGTTTTGCAAAGCAAATTGAGTAAGTTGCAGCTACAGTGAGAAAGAAACTGTTATCTGAAGCACCCTCTCAGTGAAAAAACCTCCTCCTCTTTTCCCCCCTCACCCTTCCACCTTCCAACTTCAAACCATGCCCTCTGGTGATACCTCCCTGCTTTAGTCTAAAGATCCCCTCCATGTTTACCCTATTTATTCCCTTGAGGTACTTGAAGACCTCAGTCATGTGCCCCTGTCTCTCCTCTCCTCCAATGAAAACAGGCAGAGCTCCTCAAGTCTGTCCTCATACGTCAAATCCCCCTAGCCCTCGTATCATCTTAGTTGCCCTCCTCTGTACCCTGTCCAGGAGCTGTATGTCCCTCTTCAAGTGTGGTCTCCATTACTGTACACAGTACTCAAGGTGTGGTCTAACCAGTCCATTGTACAGTGGCAGAATCACTTCCTTGCTCCTACAGGTGATCCCCCTTACGATGCATCCAAACATCCTGTTTGCCTTGCTAGCCGCTCTCCTGCACTGCTCAGAGTTATTCATACATGCATCCACCATGACCCCTAGGTCTTTTTCCCCTATTGAGGCCTCCAGCGCCTCCCCTCCCAGGGTGTACCTGTGTTTAGGGTTTCCCCACCCAAGATGCAACACCATGCACTTGGTGATATTGAAATTTAATTTCCATGTGTGAGCCCAGCTTTCCTGGGTGTACAGGTCCCCTTGCAGGGCCAACCTCCCCTCTTCTTCCTCAACTACTGCTCCCATCTTGGAGTCATCAGCGAAGAGACTCATTTCACACCCTATACCCTCCCTGATGTCCGATATGTATGCATTAAATAGCGTTGGACCCAGGACCAAGCCCTGCGGTATCCCACTACCAACCTCTCTAGGGTTCGAGAGCTCCCCACAGACCACTACTCTCTGGGTGTGTCCAGCTAGCCAGTTTTCAATCCATCTGACCATCAAAGGGCCTACTGCTAACCCCATCAGTTTTTCCACCTGACCATTGTGGGGGACAGAGCCAAACGCCTTGCTGAAGTCCAAGAATAATATATTCACAGGCTTTCCCCTGTCCAGTTCTGATGTTACCCATTCGTAGCACTCCACAAGATTGGTTTGACATGATCTACCTGGCACAAACCCATGTTGCCGACTATCCAGACCTCCCACCTCCTCCAAGTACACCCCCAATCATTCCTTTAGTATACTCTCCATTAATTTTCCCACCACCGAGGTCAAACTGATGGGTCTATAGTTACCTGGCACTTCCCTCGACCCCCCCTTTTATGGATTGGCACCACATATGCCTCTCGCCAATCCCTAGGTACCCTCCCTGTCTCAAGTGACCTGTTGAAGAGCTCCACCAGGGGTGCAGCCAGTATGTCCGCCAATTCCCATAGTACTCTCGGATGAATGCCATCCAGCCCAGGAGATTTGTCTTTCTTTAGGGCCTTGAGGGCTAACTACACCCTTTCGGCAGAGATAGCATCATCTGTCCCCTCCACCTTACTGCCCTTTTTATCCTTATCCAGATGTGACACCCCTGGGGTACCTCTCCCTCCCTCTCGCTCCATTTCTGTTGCTCCCCTGATCCCACTCACTACCACTTCTATCCTCATCGTGCCTTGCTTTGTAAGTATCCCATCCCCCTCCCTAGTGAACACAGAGGCAAAGTACTCATTAAATACCTCTGCCTGGTCCCTCGCCGCTTCCACCCACCCTCCTTCTGGTCTCAATCTGCTGAGATGGCCCTTAGTTTTTCTCCACCCCCCCAATGTACTGGAAGAACCCCTTTTCCCCTCCATGTATCCCCTGTGCCAGCTGCTGCTCTTTATTGGACTTTGCTCCCCTCACCATCTGGGTGACTTTTCTGGATGCAAGATGGTACATTTCCTTATCCCTAACCCCTCTTGTTGTTTTATATTTTTTGTAGGCTGCCTTCTTTTCTCTGACCACTACCTGTACCTCACTGGACCACCAGCATGGTTTATGTGACCTTGCTCCCTTACGTTTCAACTTAGCGCAGATCCTGACTGCCTCATGAAGTCACTGTTTTATGACCTCCCATCTCCTTTCTACACTTGTCATTGATGTAATCCCCTTCAAGTGATCCTTGAGAATATTTCCCATGCCCATAAAGTCTGCCCCCCTAAAGTCCACTGCCAGTGTCCTAGATCTCACCCCTCCCCTCATGCTTATTTGAAACCAGACAGTATTGTGGTAGCTCCCAGTCAGGGGGTCCTCTACAACCAGGTCCCTTACCAGATCCCCATCTGCCAGAACCACGTCCAGGAAATGCCCCTCCCTTGTGGGCTCCATCACATGCTGTGTTAAGAACACATCCTGGAAGCTGTCCAGCAGCCTCTGCTCCTTGGCAACCTTAGAGGACATGGTTTTTCAGTTTGTACCTGGCGTAGTAAGGTCCCCCATCAACACCACTCCTTCCCCTTTTGGTCCACACTGGGCAATGATGTTGTCCAGCAAACTATCCTCTAGATACATCACTCATCCCGGGGGGCATATACTACACCCAGCTTGACCTTATCTCCTGCTGGGGATCGTAAGGTGACCCATAAGGCCTCCACGTTTCCCTCTGCCTCTTCTACCCTAGCAATTTCTATGTCATCTCTAATGAACATAGCCACTCCACCCCCTCTGCCCTCACTTCTGTCTTTCCTAAGCATAGTGTAGCCCCGCACGTTTAGGTCCCAGTCATGGTTTTTGTTGGCCTACATCTCGTGACTCCGCCACATCCACCCCGAACAGCATGGCCTGGAACTCTGGCAACTTGTTTCCCAAGCTCTTGGCATTTACTAACACCAACCCCCAACCCTTATCCCTGATCCCCTTTGTCGAACCACACCCAGGTTCCTTATACTTCCATCCTCCCTCTGCTCCTCCTGAAACCTCCACCCCCAGTCCGTTTTCTCCCTCTTTCTCTCATTTCATTGGGATTGAAGGCTACTCCCCTCATCTGGAGGAGAGGGCTTCTGGTCAGCCCCTCCCTTATCCCTCCACCCCCCACAAGTTTAAACCCCACTTTTCTTGAATGCAGTCAGCCATACCTTATTTAAGGACTTCCTTCCCTAATGGAGCAAGATGAAGTCTGTCCTTGGCATACAGTCCCTTATCCTCCCAAACTCCTTTCCAGTTCCCTAACACCCCAAATGTCGATATCCTCACACTGTTGATGTCATCAGGATTTATCCTCACTCTAGGTGAAATGACACAGTATATCCTACTGAGAAAGCTCTCACCCCCGTGGTATAAATATATATATGTTTAATATTTGTGGAATGGTTTGTTGGCCTGAGGAATACTGATATTTTGTTACTCACATGCTGTATGACTAAAGATGCCATTGCACAGCAGTTAATTACAGCTGCAAACTTTGTGAACAAGTAGTATGCTGTCACAGAATTTTACTGTAAAAAATGTTCCATAATACACTATGGGCTCAATATTCAAAATTGCGCATGGCAAAATGGGTGCTCAGCACAACTGAGTTATGCTGGAGCAACAAAGGGATATATTCAAAAGAGATGAATGTATCAAATACTGCATGCTGTGCAAATACAGTGTGCTGGCACATCCCCTAGACAGGTCTGAATACCAGGAATGGGCAATACGCCAGTGCATCAGAGATACACAGTGCACAAATTCCTGATATTCAGACACCAATATGCAAATTGGGCCATTTTCATGTCATTATGGCCCCATTTGCATGAGTTGTGCAGGGCTGGCCAGCTAAATATGCATGGCGCCCTGCACACCATGCAGTGATGGCAGTGGAAGTCCACAATGTTCCCCCCATCTTGATCAGAAAAAATTACAATTGATGGATTTAATTAATACAGCAGAGCGGGATTTTCAAACTTGCCAAAGGAAGCTGGATGCTGAACGTAGTAAGAGGAAACGCTCCCCGAATAACCCCTTTAATATGGGAGGGAAATGCTTTGGACACCAGGATTGTGGCAATGGTGAGAACTTACAAGCTAAGTCAGTACAACATGAAGATGGCAACTCAATGAATACAGCAGGGCTTTCTTGCGCTTTAACGGAATGGTCTCCTGGTGATGCTTTACAGCAAGCAGGGTGGCTGTGGTCTGGTGGAAAATGGGTCCTGGACCCATCTATTCCTATTCCAAGGGGCACTTCTATACAGAGGCAAGGTCTTAAAGATGTGGAACTCTCAACTGCTAATGAAAATATTTCAAGGTCTATGAATTTGAGCAATGAGGATGAGTAATGCCAAGGTGAGGCTATAGAATTCTTAGGTGCGCAAGACGCCGTTGTGAACTTATCTTCTCAATCTCCAAGTGTGGCTACTAACTCTTCTTCAGGTATTCCTTCTTCTGGAATTGAATTATCGCCGACCGAGCCAAACTCTCGCCCACCAACTTTGGCTGAAGGGAATTCATCAGGAAAATCTATGAGTACTGTGAGACCAGTTGGTGATGGTGCTAAATCCTTTGCGGGACTGTTCAAAAAACTTGTAGAATCAGCCAAATGCAGGTTTTTAGTTCAATTGAGATATCGTGGTCTGACACCTACAGCCTCGGACAGACTTGAGGGGGGGGAGATTTTATTGATTGATTCTATGGGTTTTTTCCCAGCCGAAGTATATGCATTTATTCACCCCCCAAGGGATAACTGTTATGACATCAGTTTTTGTTCAGTTATTTCTCTAGACAGATTTTGGAAGTTGTATTACGACTTGAAGGATCAGGAAGACTGGAATGATTTTCAAGCCATCCCCATTACGAAGCCTACAATTAAAACTGTAACAATCCTTTTTAGGAATGAAGAAGTGAACATTACAAATATTTTGTTTTGGCTAGAAAAAAGATGTCTTGTACTAGATAAACCTTGTCCCATTTTAGATGGGAATGGATTTTGGACTGGGGGTTGGACTGTACGAGTTCAATTAAAACAGGATGATGAGGGAATACAGCATTTACCCAGTTCCTTTTTTTAGTAGAGATAGGGGTATCATTTTTTATGCTGGGCAACCAAAAAGCTGTTTCAAATGTGGGTCTTTGTCACATTTAAATACATCATGTGACCAAATTAAGTGCTTCCACTGTGGCATGTTGGGTCACTTAGCTAATGCATGTATTGCACCTTCAGTTTGTAACTTATGCAGTGAAACTAACCATTCTTTTTCAGATTGTCCATGGAAAGATACAGACACAGAAGAAACCTCAAATCAGGAGCATTTTCTAACACAAGCTAGAGAATCCCACCTGGATAAAGAAGGGATAGGAATTCAGCCCATGTATCAAGGTAGACGCAGAGGTAGGGGGAGGAGTGGATTTTCTTGGGAGGACAGAAATTCTGGTTCCCAGGGCACCCCTAACTTATCGGTTTCCGAGAACCCGATAGAGGAGGTTTCTTCAGCTGAACACATGATAGTTGTTCCTTTAGATTCTATTGCAGAACCTAGCAGGGGAGAAAAGGAAACGCCATTTGCGACACCTTTAGGATCTCCACAAAGGGTTTCCGCAACACTGGGTACAGGCTCTCGTATTTTGTACAAGATAGGAGGCCCAAGTAAAGAAGGGGAAAAAGTAGATGTACAGGTCCCTATTCTTAGTTTAGCTTTGTCTGTGAGGAGTGGCAACGATGTTTTTCCTGTTTCCCCCCTGCCTTTGGAAAATAGATTTTTGGTCCTCTCCCCGTGGGGTGACCAGGTAGAAGTTGCCCTCCCTATTCCTGCTTCAGATGTTAATATGCTTGTGTCCACTTCTTTACCCCCTGTCTTGAGTAGTTCTATAAGCAATAAACAACCAGAAGCCAGAAAATGGGTAACTAGGTCTAGTAACAGGCAATTTAAGCCCCCTCCTTAAAACCTTTTTCTTTATCGATTGCATCACTAAATGTGAATAGTATAAAATCACATACCAAATGTTTAACAACCTTTGGCATCCTTTCTTCATTAGGATATGATGTTTTTCTGCTACAGGATACTCGTTTTCATTCAACTTCTGAGATAGGGCAAGTAAACAATGGCATTGGGGACCTACCTTTTGGTCAATTGGGGAAGAAAGATGTAGTGGAATTGGCATATGCTTTACTACGTTGGATGTTCAACTCATTAGATTGGTTGACATCGAGCCTGGTCGAGCATTATTAATAGATGTTATTGTAAATGGTTTTTCCTGTCGGTTGATATCCATCTATGGAGCTCAGATGAAATCCTTGAGGATAGAGTTATTATGGAAGGTACAACCGTATTTGCATATGGGACAATATGTATTTTTTTGTGGAGATTTTGATATAAATTTTTTGCAAAAAAATGTAAAAGAGAAGCAGTATTGTGATAAGTCCTGTTTGTCAAATATTATTTCTTTAGCGGGTCTGAAAGATTCACATCAAACTGGGAGGAATTCGGCCAAACCCACCTTTTTTAAAGGTAATTTAGCATCACGTATTGATTTTATTTTTATTACTAAAACCCTGCATATCAATAAGCTTCTTTATGTACCAATTGAGACATCTGATCACATTTTGATTGGAATAACTCTGGAATCCCCACAGCATAGGAGGAAAGAACCGGGAGTTTGGAAGTTGAATGCTTCCCTCTTAACAGTTCCATCGATATAAAAGATCTGGAGATGATTGTACAGGATCATTCTACTACAATAGGTTTGCATGAGGATATGGTGGGATGGTGGGAAGCCTTTAAACTTTGTTTAATAGGTTACTTTCAGTCTAAGGGTTATTTATTGGCAGCATCAAAAAGAAAGGAATATATGTCACTTCACCATTCTTTACAATTATTAATATCTAGACAGAATGACTTTGGTTTAGATTTATCTAAAAGTATTGCCCAAACAAAAATTTTGATGTTACCTTTTCAATACAATCGTATGGATTCTCTAATCAGGGAACAATCTTTTGGGACACAAGGGAAATTAGCTCAAGTTAGTCCCTTTTTAGCTTGTAAAACTAGAACAGATAACCGTCTCTTTTCTGGTTTAAAAGGGGATGATAATGTTTTGTTATCTGATAACAAAGGTATTATGGATTACTTGGATCATCATATTGATAAGGTTTTTGGGGTTTTGCATGATGATTCTGACTTTACAACGCAGCTGCTGGTAGCAGCTGATCTTCCACGAGTGGAATTGGATTTACAAACTGCAATGATAGCTAATTTTACAGAGAAGGAATTGGGGTCTGTAATTGCTACACTTAAGAATGAGGTTTCTCCAGGCTCCAATGGTTTATCAGGAGAACTGTATAAAATTTTATGGAAATTGATGCCGAAAGAACTTTTGGCATTATATAATTCTTTTCTTTTTGACCTGATGTTGCTGACTCAACTGTACGAAGGATTATTAGTTTTTCTCTTTAAGAAGGGAGAACGTATGGATATAAGCAATTGGAGACCTTTGACATTATTAAATGTAGATTTTAAGATATTTTCTAAACTTTTAGGGAATCGATTGTCTATGGTAATGCCGGATTTAATTAATGCACAACAATTTTGCGCCGTTCCTGGAAGGAAAATAATGGATGCATTGATTCTCCTTAGGGAAATCATGTCTTTAAAAACTAGTAAAATTGAAGGACTAGATGGTTTCTTAGTGAGTCTAGATCAAGCCAAGGCTTTTGATGAGGTATCGCAGGATTATGTTTGGGAGTGTTTAAAAGCTTTTGGTATACCGATGCAGTTTGTGCAATGGGTACAGATGTGTTACGCACTGGCCAACGTGATTCCTTTAGAAAATGGATGGAAAAGGAGGACACATAGAGTTATGAGGGGAGTCAGACAAGGGTGCCCACTTAGCCCCCTATTATACGTGTTTGCTTTGGACCCCTTATTGCAAGTTCTTAATCGGTCTCCTTTGATAAGAGCCATTGTTTTGAACTCTATAGAACTGCCTAAATTTATTGCATATGCAGATGATATATGCCTTATACTGCCTGATGAAAAAGCTATCATGTTAGCTTGTGATACAATTTCTAAATTGGGATCGATTATGGGTGCCCGTATTAACAGGATGAAAACAAAATGTATTAGTATCTTAGGGTTTCCAGAAGTCCCGTCTAAAGTAGGTAACTTTAGGATTGAACACCAACCTTGCAAAATTTTAGGAATATATTTTGGAGGGAAAGATGAAGCTATGGATAATTGGAAATTGGCTTTGCAGGAGGGTAACAATAAAGTAGCTCACTGGAACAGGAACAAATTATCTAAAAAGAAACAGATTTATTTAATTAAAACTTATTTGACACCAGTTTTTTTATTTTTAAGTAATATTTTTGTAATACCTAGGTCAATGGAAACTGCTTTAATGAGATGTTTTTTTGTGGGGTGTGGGGCAGCCGTCTAAACCCTATTAAGAGAAACATTTTGTACCTGGCTGTAAAAGATGAGGGTTTGGGAATGATCAATCCCATTTTGCTTTTCTTTACGACCTTTTTATATTTAAATTTACTTCCTGTCATAAGAGGTTGTTCTAAAATCTGGGACATGTTACTTAAACAGCACTTACAAGGTGTGTTACGTGAATGGAGAAATAGTGTGTTTCTCCACCAAAATAAACATCGTCCTCCATTAATGAGTGTTTGGAGAGATGTATTTGACAAAATAAAACGTTGGGGTATAATGTGGGGAATAGTTGAGACATCATCTAGGAAAGGACTGTATACCTCTGTTTTGAGGCAATGTTTTTATGACTTACCGTTTTCAACTCTTTCTATGGAGATACGTTTAAAGAGCTTCACTTACATTACTAATCCCGAATTCCATGAAAACATGTAGGGATATTTCTTGGTTGGGTATTCATGGTAGGGTGAACGTACGAAGTAATCAGAAACATAAGTCTCTAAGAGAACGTTTCTGCCCGAGAGAAAATTGTGTATCTCTTCTTGAAACAATGGACCACATGTATTTTGATTGTCACTATGCTAAGGAATTTTGGGACATAATGAAAGAACATTGGAAGAATGATCTGTTGTTTCCACCACTGAAAGAAAGCTTATATTAAAGCTACTTTCAGATAGGACCGCCTGAGGGTATGTATAGCACTTTACAAGTCTTACATTCCTTTTTCTTGTATTGGATTTGGATTAGCAGATGTAGATTTTTACTACAACAACAGATCATTACTCCCTTTAATTTGGTTTGTATAGTAGAGTCTGAAGTGGGGAAATTGAAGACTAAGGAAAGTCATCAACTTTCATCGTATGATTGAGGACTTTTATGGAATGATTTTGAGAATATATAAATATTCCTGTAACAATATCTCTAACCTTGATAGATGTATGTTGTTGAGAAATAAGAATGTATACATTTTCCCTATTTTTTCCTTATGTATGATTGTAATATTAAGCTGTTTTTGTTGTGATTTGTACCTTTTTTTCTATTATGTGCTGTAACTCACTTCTGTTTTGATAAATTTGGTGGTTTAAATAAAAAAAAAAATTCCCTTACTCTTTTCGATAAGTGCCATGGGATCTTTAACATCCACCTGAACTATCACCAATCCAGGCAGATGGGACCTCGGTTTAACATCTCATCCGAAAGACGGCACCTCAGAAGTGCAGCACCCCTCTCATGCTGCACTACAGTGTCTGTACTGGGATATTAACCCAAGTGTCAGATGTGAGAACTGAACCCACAGCCCTCTGATATCCCGGCTTCAGAGGTGAGTGTGCTACCTACTGAGCCACTGACACTACTAAATGACCTTGTACTTCTTTATATGTCTGATATGCATTTTTCCACATCAGTTCCCTTGTTTTGTGGTGAATCTGCCTATTCAAATCTCTTTCCCATTTTTGTTTAGTAGGGGATGTGATCATTTTTTTGTCATTAATAATCAAATTATATCTGCACTTCCTTTTTCTGTGGCTATTTTGAGGAATGATTCCCATTATTTAGAGATTCCAGTTAGATAAGGTGGTTCCCAAAACCAGTTATGATTCCTGTACTTGCAAGTACCTATGGAATTGCATAAAAGGTAAGCCGTATCTCATTTTCATACCTGTAAACAAGTATAAGATACCAGAACTTGTTTTTTTTTCTGTAGTTTTCACAATTCTTATACCTTTTTCTTTCCAGTAGTTCACAAGTGGCTTTTTTTAGTGTAATTTTTGTGTTGTGCCATAATAGATGGTATTCTTTGGGTGGTTCTACCAATCCTACAGGTATAGAAATACTTTTATATGCTAGTGTTATGCCAGTAAGAGCTGGATGGTATAGAAGAGGACCTGATAGTGTAGCATCCAACACATCCAACAATGTTTTTGGTTTGAGGATCTCTTATTCATAGGAGACCCACATAGGGAACTTTTCGGTAATAGAACACCAATATAACCAGTTGTTTAGCCATAAATGCAGTCTGGTATTTCATGAAATTTGGAAGCCCCATACCTCCATCTTTCCTATTTGCTTATAATTTAGCATAACTTAACCTAGGAGGTTAAAATAATGTTTTATTATTTTACCAAGTTTTTGGAACCATATATGATCTATTTTGAGATTTTTGGCATTGTGATCAGTTTAAAGGAATTAATTTCTCCCCATAGGGACAACTTAAGTTTTCCCCATTTTAAAAGCTCTATATGAATTTTTTCTAGTATGGACTCAAAATTAATTTTGTCTAACTGTTGAAGCCTGTTGGTAATTCTGATGCCAAGATATGTGATAGTTTTAGGTGCCCAGTTGAATTCTAGATTTAAGACTAGAACAGTTTCTTCTGAAAAATTGTTATTCAGAGACATTAAATCCAACTTTGACCAGTTAATTGTAAGGCCAGAGATATTGATAATGCTTTCTAGTATTGACATGAATTTCCTGATAGATTGCCATGATTTAGTGAGGGTGCATAGCATGTCATCTGAATATGCCATGACTTTGCTTTCACATTTTTTTTATTTTAATTCCTGAAATGTCGTTGTCCTGTCTGATCCTGCACAGAAGAGGTTCCAAGGCCATCACAAATAACAGAGGGGAAAGGAGGCACCCTTGCCTTGTGCCTCTCTTTATTTTGATATGCGCAGATAGTAAGGTATTGGTTATGACTGTAGATGAGGCCTCATTGTATAAAGTGTCTACCCAATTCATGAAGGAATTTCACACACCAAAATAAGGAAGTAAATGTTTTAGGTAAGGCCATTCTATTGAATCAAATACTTTTTCAGCATCTAGCAGCAAACTTATAGAGGGCTCATTGGATCTATTACCTAACCATATGGTGGAAAGTCATCTGATATTGTCCTGACCATATCTCATTTAGATAAAACCAACTTGATCCCTATGTATAACTTTTGTAATTATTGTTTGCAGTCTTGTGGCTAATATCTTAGCAAATATTTTATAATCGATATTTAGTAATGAGATTGGTCTATAACTGATGCAACTTGTATGATCTTTATCTTTCTTAGAAAGGATTGTGATAAATGCCTCTCTCATGCTTGGTGGTAGGAATTTCTTATTTTGGGCATCATGGTATACCCTTAATAATGTATTTAACAGCTGATCCTTTAAGCTAATATAAAACTCAGCTAGAAGTCCATTGGAGCCTGGTGTCTGGGGGGATGGAAGAGAACTTATGGCATTACCTATCTCTTGCATGATAATTGGTTTGTCCAACATTTCTGATTCCTCTTTGGAAAAAGACGGAAGTCTTAGTTTTCCCAAAAAAGACTTGCTTGCTTGCTCTGGGGGATTGTATTTGATTTTATATAGCTTATTGTAGAAATTTCAGAATACTGAGTTAATGTCCTTAGATGAGGTTCTTATTACCCCCATGGATGTCCATAATCCTGTGTATACAAGTTTGATTTTCTTTTTGTTTTAATTGAAAGGCAAGTAGTTTTTCAGGCTTTTCATCTGATTCCCAATAACTCTGTCTTGTTTGAAATAGTATGTATTCTACTTTATCTGTAATGATTCTATTTATTTTACATTTGATCAAGGTTATCTGCCACAAAATGTCTTTGTTTAGGGGATCAGTTTTGTGGTTTTCTTCCAGTTTTTGTAATTGATCTTCTATTTTAGCTAATTCTGTAGATTTCTGTTTCTTAATTTGGGATGAGTAACCAATATTATGATCTCTCATATGCACTTTACATGTTTCCCATAGAGAAGCGTCAGCAGTTTCCCCATTATCATTAATTTGGAAAAAAGTGTTTGTCTCCTTCTTAATCTCTTGATAAATTCTTCAGGCTTTAGTAAAGAGACATTTAGTCTCCATCTTGGTGGGCCTACTTTTTTCTTTATTATTGAAAAAGGAGGTAATGACTGGTGCATGACCTGATATTTTTTGCTGGCCTATGTGTGAGTAAGTTATGTCACTAATGCACTGCCTGGATGTCAGCATGTAATCAGTCCTACTAAAAATGGAGTACAAGTTGGAATAGAATGTGTAGTCCCTTGCTGTGGGATTTGCTAGCCTCTACGTGTCTACTAGGCCCAAATCTTGCATAAATTCCTTCAATATCTTCCTTGAATTATGCATTTTTTCTGTACTGGAAGTATTGCTCTTATCTAACATTATGTTCAAGGGGAGGTTGAAATCTCCTCCAATCTCCTCCTAGTATTATTTTCTCCTGGGGTAAATTACTGAGCTCAATGAAAAAAGAACTAAATAAATTGGGGGTGTCTATGTTAGGGGCATAAATATTCCCTATTACATAGTCTGTTTCATCTAATGTCCATTGTAGGAACTGCCATCTCCCTTTGCTTTGCTTCTGTGAGATGTACTATGATGTTCTCGAAGGGGGTGAAAAACTAAGAGTGCAGAGGTTTACAAGTATGAGTATAGCCTGTATGAAATATAGTGTATGGCTGGTCTGTTTCTCCTAGGGAAACAGTGATATGATAGCCTTTTTGCACATACCTACATTCATAGATTCTCATGGCAGATAATAAAAAATTACTCACCTTAGTAATTATGTTCTGAATTCTGACAAGTGCAGTTAGCCCCAGCCTTTAAACTGCCCCAGAGAACAAAGGGTTAACCTTTCTATGCAGAGCATAGAATTCTGAGCTCGAGCTCGGTTGATGTCTCTGTATGTTTCGCTTTGAAATCTAACTGTCAGATTCTCACAAGCAAAAACTCACTAGCTATTCCATGTGGAAATTGTAAATTTTACTAGCCAACTGGTAAAAAAAAGTATTGGATTCCCAAAGGAAGACTCAAGTCAGGAAACCCAAAACCCAAAAACCAAACCAAACAAGAATAATAATAAAACAACACCCAAACAAAAAGAAGAGGGTGTAAAAGGAGCACCCCTGAGGTGCAAAACTGTGCCTGCCCACCACTTCCTAAAACCAGGTTCTGAGAGGGGAGGCAGGGAGGAAGGTCAGAATACTGCAAGACTCTAATAGAAGAAACATAATTATTAAGGTGAGTAATTTTTTCTTCAAACAACTTGAAGTCTTGCTGTATTCTGACAAGTGTAAACTACCAAGCAGTACCTCCATGGAGGAGGGACAGAACCTACTTTGGGAATAGGCTTTGAAGTACAGATGTGCCAAACCGAGCATCACTCCTAGCCTGGATATCCACAGAGTAATGCTTGGTAAAGGTATGGACTGTTTTCCAGGTGGCTGCTTGACTGATTTCTAAGAGAGGGATATCCCTGGCAGCAGCCAAGGAAGCAGCTGTACCTCTTGTAGAGTGAGCCCTCAGGCCTGAGGGTGGAATCTTTCACAGTTTTTCATAGCAGAATTGTATACAAGACACAATCCACCTGGCAATAGCTCTCTTGGTGGCAGGTTTGCACTTTCCCACTTCTCCATAAGTGAGGAACAACTGTAGGGATTCAAACCTGTGACCCTTGGTATGCTCTACATAGTAGCTAAGGGCTCTTTTAACATCTAAACTGTGTAGCCTCCTCTCTCCTGAGGAAGAATGATCAGTGAAGAAAGCAGGGAAAGACACAGACTGATTCAAATGGAAATCTGAAACCACTTTATGCAAGAACCTTCTATTAGTTCTAAGGACCACTTTACCCCTGTGAAAGGAGATAAAAAAAGGCTCCACTGACAGGGCTTGCAATTCACTGATACGTCTGGCAGAGGTAATGGTTACTAAGAACACAGTTTTCCAAGTCAAGTACTTAAGCTCTGCTGAGGACATGGGCTCAAAAGGAGGTTGCATAAGTTGAGCAATGCAAACATTTAAATCCAAGGCAGGGACAGGGTCTCTGAAGGGAGGATTGGTATGAGGCAATCCTTTAAAAGATTTACAGAACACAGGATGTGATGACTGTGAGGAAGACTTCCCCACTGACAGAAAAGCAGAAACAGCTGACAAGTGTACCTTGAGAGTAGCTGGTCTGAGGCCTAGGTCATTAAGATGAATCATATAATCCAGAATCGTAGGCAATTCAGCAGTATCTGGAGAAATATGCTTCTTGGAACACCAAATGCTGAATCTCTTCCATTTGGAGTTATGAGAAAGATGCAAATCTGCAGACTCTAGCTCTTCAAGAGACATGCCTTGAGATTGAGAGACTGAAGATTGGGGTACCAAATCCTTCCCTGAAAGGAGGTTAACAGGTTGTAAATCCTGGGAAGATACAGGGGAAGATGAACTGCTAGGGACAACAACAGGGGGTACCAAGGCTGTCTGGCCTAGTCTGGAGCAATCAGAATCACTTTGCAAGGTTGTGACCTTATCTTGACTAAAACTTTGAACAGAAGTGGGAAGGGAAGGGAGGGAAGGCATACAGAAATTTCCCTTCCCAGTTCAGAATCAGAGCATCCACTGAGCCCAAGACTGGGGGTCTGCAACAAAAGAGAGTAAGTTGGTAATTGTCTGGGGCTGCAAAAAGATCTATCTCTGGAGTGCCCAACCTTGAAAAAATCACCTTCAATACTAGAGGGTCCAGGGACCATTCGTGATGACCCTGCGAGATCCTGTTCAGTGCATCTGCTAGCACATTGTCCTCCCCTGGAAGGTGAACTTCTATCAGAGAGGTTTGCAGGGAATAAGCCAGGGACCACAACTTCATGGCTTCTGTGCATAAGGCTGTAGACCGACTGTCTCCCTGCTTGTTGATGTACCACATGGTGGTGGTGTTGTCTGTTCTGACCTGAACCACCTTGTTCTACACTGACTGAGAGAAAGCTTGCAGGTCCATAAAAACTGCCCTGAGTTCTAGGAGACTGATGTGGGGAAGGGATTCCTGAAGGGACCACCGTCCCTGGGCAGTAAGGGCCCCCAGATGGGCTCCCCAGCCCAGAAGGTAAGCATCTGTGTTAAGGACCACTGAATGAGACTGAGTGGCAAATGGGACCCCTTGCCTTAAATTGTCCTGATCCTCCCACAGCTGAAGGGCTTGGATCAAGGTCAGAGTCACTGGGATCAGTTTGGTAAGTGAATCTTTCCTCTGAGACCAAAAAGCCCTCAGATGAAACTGAATGTCCCTCATCTGGAATCTTGCCCCTTGGACCACTGCTGTTGAAGTTGCCATGTGGCCCAAGAGCTGGAGGAAATGCCTTTCTGGTCGAGATACCTGAAGGTGGAAGGAAGAAGCTAGTTCTATGAGAATTCTTGCCCTTTCCAGGGGAAGAAAGGCTCTTGCTTTGATTGTATCCAGTTCTGCCCCTATAAAGGTAAGAAGCTGGACTGGTTCGAGAACTGACTTGGGAAGGTTGAGAAGCAATCCTAGGGAAGTGAGCACTTGTTGGGTCGCTTGCAGGTGTGACTTGACTTGGTCTGGAGACTGGCCCACTATTAGCCAATTGTCCAGATATGGAAAAATAGACATATTTTGCCTTCTTAGAAAGGCAACTACTACTGCCAGGCACCTTGTGAAAACCCTGGGGCTGAAGTTAGGCCAAAGGGCATTGCTCAAACTGATAGTGGCCTGAGGGCAACTCGAACATGAGGTACTTTCTGTGGGAGCACCTGATGGGAATGTGAAAGTAGGCATCTTTGAGGTCCAGGGAGGCTAGCCAATCCCCTGGCATTAGAAAGGGAAGGATCATTCCCAGAGCTACCATCTTGAACTTTGGTTTTAAAAGATGTTTGTTCAGGTATCTTAGGTCTAGGATGGGTCACTGGTCTCCTGTCTTTTTTGGGGTAAGGAAGTACCTGGAGTACAGACCTTTGTCCCAGTGTAGGGTAGGTACTCTTTCTATGGCTCTTAAAGCCAGTAGAGATGAAACCTCTGCCTCTAGGGCAAGGGTTTCTGGGAGACTTGCAGGTGGAAAAGATCTAGCTCTCATCTTTGGAAATTTTTTGAAGCTGAGAACCAGTCCCTGCCTTACTACTTCCAGGACCCACTTGTCTGATGTAATAGACATCCAGTCCTGGATGAAGTAAGCCAGCCTGCCCCCTACTGGAATAGGAGAGTCAACCCAGGCAGGCCCATCAGGGTGTCTGCTTGGCAGGGGCCTTAGGCTGAGGAGTGGATGCAGCCCCGCTAATCCCCCCTTCTGCCTTTCCCTCTGAAGAACCCCCTCTGTGAAAGGGGAGAAGAGGCCTGTGCTTGGTAAAAAGGCCTATGAAAAGGTCTACCCCTGCCCCTAGACTGCTGCCTTTGAGGAGTTGCCTGCCTCTCCTTTGCCTGAGCACTCCTGTAAGTGGTTCAGTACTCATCCATTTTTTTCATGTAATTCTCTGTCTGCTCCCCAAACAGAGAATTACCCACTATAGGAAAAGCCATGGCCTTAGCCTGGGTATCCTGAAAGAGGCTAATACATCTGAGCCAAGCCATTCTCTGAAGAGCCACAGATGTAGCCATGACTCTTGATGACACATCATTGGAGTCCACAGCAGCATGAAACTGAGCCTTTGAGGCCTCAATCCCATCAGCAGCCACCTCCTCCAGCTCCTTGGCTAGCTGGGGGGAGGCCTGTTTAGCCAGTGCCAGTACAGTGTCCCACCTGGACTTCTGGTACCTGGCTGTATAGGCCATATAATTTGCCTGCCTGAGTCCCAAGGAAGATGCCATGTACTGCTTTTTTGCCACGGCGTCAGTCTTCCTGGAGTCTTTGTCTTGGGGGTGTGAAGCCAAGGGAATGTTTGCCTTATCACAGGCAGCAGCCTGCACAACCCCAACATGGCTGCATTGCTGATATAAAAACTCTGTATCTGAGCCTGATAGTGTATACCTCTTGTCCATTCTTCTATCCACAGGAGGCATAGAACTGGGAGACTTCAGGATTTTTTGTGTCGGCTTCCCAAAAGATTTGTGATGGGGAATAGACAGTCTCCTGGACTCTGGGATGTCCATCATTTCCATAAAATCTGGCTCCTCCTGATCCTCCATTGCCTCTTCCATAGGAAGCTGGAAGGTCTCAGCCACCTTTCTGTAGAGCATAAAGTGGGAAGGGGACTCAGAAAGCCTAGGAGGGGATACACCTGAAGGTCTGTCTGGGGAGATGTCCGGTTTCACAGGCACATCCAGACTTTCACCATCACCATCATCATCTTCAAACTCTCCTTCCTCCTCAAACTCTGGTTCATAAAATTCTTCAGGGGTATAATTGTGAACCGGGGGATCTGATTGAACCTAGCCCCTGCCAAAAGGTGTTGGATTGGTCAGAACCGGGTGAAGCGATTTCATAATCCGAATCGCTCTGGCTATTTCCTCGGTGGTCGGAACATGGACTTCTGGATCCAAACTGGACAATTTTTCTTTGCATTTTCTTTTTGTTGGAACTGACCCCTCGGGATCGGCTCTCCTTTTGCCCAAAGAAATATCACCCTGGTCAGAGGGCACTCCTTCTGGTTTTGTCGGAACCGAACCAGGCTGGCAATCCAGGTCAGCGGACTTCTCGGCCTCCTTTTCCCTCAATCTACCTAATCTCTTTTCAAGGGTAGATTTAGGAAAATGATTGCAAATTTGGCAGTCTAAATTGAGGTGTTCAAACCCCATACAATAAACACAGGTGGTGTAGGGATCGGCCTTAGCAAAGACCTCCCCACACTCACTGCAGTGTTGAAAGCCAGTAGGCCCAGTTTTTTTCCTTCGATTTCTCAGACATGGCCAACCTAACCAAACTTACCCTTTTTTTGGCAACTGCCAGGCAAGACTCCCTTATCGGTTCCTAACCGTGTCACAGGTCTTGGAAAAAAACGTACCAAACATGTTTTTTTTAGAACTGGTAAGGACCAGTAACCACACACTAAAGTTAAATACAAGTATTAACAAATGATCGGTTCAGCCGAACTGATCCACACTTTTACAAGTTCCACACAGAAAGACAGTACAAAACCTATCTAGTACTCACAGTACCACAGACAGAGACTGAACCGACTATGCAGAATAAACTTTCGGTTAAAAACCGACGGAAAACCAACACTTCAACCAACTTTCTAACCGAGCTGCAGGAGAAATCTCCGGAGCGACTGTTCAGTGAGGCAGAGTAAAGAATCTGACAGTTAGATTTCAAAGGGAAACAGACAGAGACATCAACCAAGCTTGAGCTCAGCATTCTACGCTCTGCATAGAAAGTTTAACCCTTTGTTCTCCAGGGCAGTATAAAGACTGGGGCTAACTGCGCTTGTCAGAATACAGCAAGACTTCAAGTTGTTTGAAAGACTCATCTGTCTATCTAGTTTGCCCATTTCATACTTAACTCCATTTGTAACCTGTCATCAGACTGGAGTTACTGAGTCTGTTGCCCCTCCAATGCCCCAGTGCTCCCACCAGCAGCTCACCAACCCCCCAACAGCTTACTATTCCCCTATGCTTATCCAATCCATGTTTGAAATGAGTCACTGATTTGGTGTCTACCACCAGCTCTAGTAGATATACCAGGTGTCAACCAACCTTTGGTACTACAAAGTTGGAAACAAGGTTCTCTCACTACATTTTACAGTGCAAAGATGCCCTGATGACGTGAGATATCACGGAATGTTAGCAGAATGAAATATATCTGGCAGTAAATAAAAGATACTGTGAAAAGCAAACAAAATGTGGTGAGTGAGCCTCATTTCCGTCTTTGTAGCAGCTGTTATTGTCAGCTGTTGGAAAAGGCTCCTCCCCCTGTTTTCTTTATATTGCAGAGACTGGGACCACACTGGCTGATGCGAGTCAAGCAACCTCTGCATGAAAAAGTACTTCCTAACACCCTTGTTAGAATTTTCAGCTTCTGCCCATGTCCCCTGGTTACTGTGTTTTCATTCCTTGTGAATAGTTCAGTGCAGTCTACCCTGTTGATACCCTTCAGGAAGTTGTAGACCCCAATTATGTTCACCTTCTATCCTGTGACTTCTAGAGTACACATTTAGGTTTCCCAACATCTCCTTGTATGTCCTCCTCCCTTGCTGTCCATGTACCTTTTTATAGCCCTCCTCCGAACCTTCTCCAAATAATCACTGTAATTCCTTAGGTGGGGACTCCAGCAATGCACATAGTACCCAGATGTAGTCTCACTATGGGCCTGTGCAGCAGCAGTATCACCTTCCATCTACTGATGAACAGACTACCAATGAATGCTATCCAGGGTTCTATTAAAGCCAGCTATCTGTGTGAAACATTCTGCACCTAATAAAAGAAAATCTATTGGAAAATTCTGAGCCACGAGAACTCATGGCAAAAATATTTGGAAAATAATACAGTAATAATTATCAAATTTATTTAAAATGCATAAGTGAGCCTGAGTAGAACATGTTATGGAGGGTTTGCTGACTGATCTAGAAGGCTGTCTAGACCCTTAGTCCAAACAGATCCAGTTTGCAAACCTGACACACGTTAGGGAGGAGAAAGGCTAATTCGAAAAAGTAGAATCCCCTAAAACATTGCTGGCTCTAAAGTTTAGAACAATGAAGAAGCAAAAGAGAATGAATGGCATTATCCCTAAATAAATGACCATGCCATAGTTAAGTATCCTATTCCTGACAAGCTGAAAGACACAGACCTTCACCACTCTGTACAATGGAGTGAACAGGCAGACTACTCAAAAAAGACACTGCTTACACTTTGTCTGCATTTCCCACTAGCATGTATTTCATGAAAAAAGTCACAATTTATAGCAGTTGTAGCTATCCTTACCCCAGATACAGGGTTACTGCTGTAGAGAATGTCAGTGAGAGAAGCAGTGATGCTGGAGTGATTTCAATGGCATCAATGCTTGGGTTGCTCAGTTGTGGAGGGTGACCATGAAGGCGAAGAGAAACTCTTCCAGTTCTGGTATGCCTGTCCTTTAGGCTGTAATAATTAATTTCAAAATGTTTTTCTTTTGTGGCCTGGCCTGCCGACTCCATAATTTCTCAAGCAAGTATGCACCAACTTTTTGCTATTAGGCTTCCTCAGAGCTCTGGCATGTCTATGTGTTTCACCTTGTTTCATTGTAACCTCGGTGGAACACCATAGCCCTGTTGTGCACAGTGCTCCTTTTTGTTGTAATCCTATTTTGTGCCAGAGTCAAGGGTATTTCACAGGCAAAATTAATTATCTAGCGGTGTTGCCCACTACTGGTGCATCTTGATGTGATTAATTGTAAGAAAATCATTTAAAAATAACATGTATTGCTGATTTAAAACATGGTATACATGGATGGTATAGCTCCCTGGCATGTTTTCTGTTTCTTCTAGCAATATCTATTATGTGGCCCAGAGCTCTCATGAATTTTATATTATAGGGGTACGATAGTGATAACCTTGCACCTTAACAGCTTTGGCAGCATTTCAGAAAATTAGCTGAAAAAGTGCATATGTTGTCTAGTAGGAAACTTCTAGATCTATGGAAAGTTTTGTGATGGCAGCTTCTGTGGTTTCTGAGATCTGCATATGTAATTTTCCTGTAGATGTCTAATTTTTTTCCAATACTTAATATGGGATTTTCTTTGCTCTCACCTACAGCCTACACAGAATGGATCTATCTCATTTAATCTATCTGGTTTTTTTTATTACATGAACCAGGGTGCCCACCCCCAGTACCACTTCTGTCTTCCCCCCCTTCCAGGTAGCATGCCTCCTAAATGTTTATTATTATTATTATTATTTTTTGAATATTTAAAAGAACTGGGGTGCTCACCCCCAGTACCGCTTCTGTGGACCCCTCTCCCCTTCAAGTCATCCACCCCCCATTTGCCCTACAGACAGTCAGCCTACCTGGAATAAAGAAAACCATCCCTCTATGTTTTTTTAACCTGCAAAAATGAAAACGGTCTCTCGCCGATCTGTCTCCCCACCTCAACCTCCCAACCAGCACCCACCACCTCACACCCCTCTACACCCCCAACCCCCCCACATATCTTCACTCACCTGAAAATGTCCCATGGTGAAGATCCACTCTCTGATCAAAGACACATCTTGCTGCTGAAACCGCTGACTGCAATATGAGAAAGGTAAGTGTGGTTCAATGTATTTCCATGAGGTTTTAAACTTTGATGCATAACTTTGTCATTTGTACATATTTTGACCCCCAGTTCTCAGCATGGCCTTTGTGGGAACCCACCTCATGACCAATGGTGGTGGAATTATGCAAATCATGCCTGAAAGGTGATTTTGTGGTTGCTTGGTGAAATCATCTTTTGGTTGGTATTTGAACATTTTCACCACCCTTGTCCATTAGGTGGGGTCATAAGAAGGTTATGTTGAAAATTTGGGGTCAAAATATGTAAAAATTGCAAAGTTATGCACATATGTTGACATTTTTCTAGCTTGCTCACAACTTTGGTAATTTTAAATATTTTGACCCCCAACTTTTCAACATAGGCATTTTTTCCCATCATCTTCCAAATGCAGCAGCTGTCATTTTTCAAATCCTGGCCAAAATGTGTTTTAGCACCTGTTGTGCGGAATGATGTTAAGGTGGTGTTGAATGACATTTCAACGTGGATAGAAAATTGTCACTTACTGGCTGCATGAGGTGGGGTAATAAGAAAGCTATACTGAAAATTTGGTATGCAAATATGGTAAAATGCCCAGATTATGACTGAACATTGCAGTATTTCAGCGTTCACTCATAACTGCAATAATTTTCAATAATTTCACTCCAAACTTTCAACATAGCCATTTTTCCACACCACCTCATAAACATGACATGTGTCATTTTGTAAATCCTGGATGAGATGGGTTTTCACACTTTTGGTGTGAAATGACATTTCGGCCAATATATTATAAATGCTACATGTCATGGTTGTAAGGTGAATCATAAAATGAGTATTTAGAAAATTTGTTGTCAAAATAAAAAAAAAAGTTAAACTTTTGTGTAGTACTACTCTTGACCTTAGCAGGTATTCAATGTGATCCCATGCTGTTGAACTGAGTTTGGTGGTGAGCTAGCTCAGTGACTCAGCAGGGTGGGGAAAGAGTGGGGGATGGTGCTGTAATGCAACACTCCCCTTAGCCAAGGAATGAAAGGTGCAGGGTTGTCTGCACAGGCCCGGATACCATATAGTGAAGAAAACTGTCCTCTTGGCATGGGACCCTGCATCTCTCCACCTGTGGATGACATAGGACCCTGTGCATTGACTAATAGATGCACTGTTTGCCCTATACATCTATATCTGTGGCCACAAAGAAGCACATGGACCACATGGCCCAGCAGTTCCACCACCCACCAGACAGCACCATGCATTCTTCACATCCATTGCTGCACAAAATTGTAGGGCCCACAAGGTGGATGGAGTCTTCCCTTGACACAGGGCATCTTCATCTGTTTACACAGGTTAAATGAGGATGTGATTCCACTATCTCAAAAAAAAGGACATTATTTGCTAAAAACTTAATTATTGCATCAGTTAGAGTAACTTAATGCCACAAAAGTAGGAAAATGTGGCATTAGGGTTTCCAACCCTAACTCCCCACCCCCACCCCCCAAACAGCAAAAGAAAAACACATTATGGTTTTAGGTCTCTGGAGTCTTGATGAATCAGTAGTGGGGGTCTTTTTTGGGGTTGTCAGCCCTAATGCTCACCCCTCCCCTCCAGCTCCTAGTCTCTTGTACAAAGCAGGAGGTACAGTTCCAAGCCAGTGCCTTATAGTGATACACTCTTCAAAGGAAGAAAAGTATGTCTCAACACATGTTGCCAACATAGTTTGTTGTAGCTTTCTTGCAGGGCCCTGCGTGAAAAAAAGGAGATCACATCTGATGTTGTTTGTTTAGGGAATGGGGTGGGCATTAGGGTTGACAACCCCAAAGAAGACATTATGACTGACTCACCAAGACTCTGGAGATCCAAAACCCTAATTTTTTTTCTCTTTTGCTGCTTGGGGTGTGGGGGTGGGGAGTTAGGGTTGGAAATCCTAATGCCAGATTTCCCTACTTTTGTGGTGTTACCTTGAACCCTAACTGGTGCATTAACAAAGTATTTTGCAAAGAATTTCCTTTATTTTTGAGATAGTGGAATTGTATAATCATTCATGCAGATCCCTTTGGGATCTATGTGAACAGATGCAGGTGCGAAGGGCTTTTTGGGCCCTTCACCAAGGGAAGGCTCCATATGCCTATGGAAGTGCACTTCTGTGCAATGATAGATGCCAAGAATTCATGGGGTTGTCTGGTGGGCTGTGGATGTGCAGGGCCCACAAGGGCTCTTCACTTCCACATGGCTGAAAATACACACGCACAGGACAAAGAGTCCATCTGTCAGCCAATGCACAGGGCCCTCTGTCATCTATGGTTGCAGAGGCGCAGGTCCCTATGCCAAGAGAACAGCTGTCATTACTATATGGCACCAAATCTGTGTGGGCAACCCTGCAGCTTTCATTCCCTGGCTGGGGGGGTCGCATAAGCGTGCCATCCCAGCATCCTCACCCCATGTAGCTGGGTCACTGAGCTCACCTCGGAACTCAGTTGACCCCCATGGAATCACAAAGCATACATGCTGGGGTGAAGACTGGCAGTACACACACTGTTTCTTAATAATTGTAATTTTTTTTATTTTGACCCCACATTTTCAAGATAGCCATTTTATGACTCCCCTTGTAAACATGACATGTGGCATTCATTATATTGTCTGAGATTTCATTTTACACTACAAGTGTGAAAACATATCTCACCCTTAATTTAAAAAATGACACCTGTCACATTTATGAGGTGGTATGGAAAAAATGCTATGTTGAAAGTTTGAAGGTAAAATATTGAAAATTAGCAAAGTTATGACTGAACGTTGAAATACTACAATGTTCACTCATTACCTGGGCATTTTACTATATTTGTAAAACAAATTTTCAGCATAACCTTCTTATTACCCCACCTCATAAACCTGGTAGGTGAAAATGTTCAAACCTCCATGGAAATATCATTCCACACTACAGGTATGAAAACACATTTTGGCCAGAACTCAAAAAATAACAGCTGTCATGTTCATGAGGTGGGGTAAAAAAATGACTATGTTGAAAATTTGGGTCAAAATATTGAAAACTACCAAAGTTATGAGTGAACGAAGAAAAATTTCAACATAGCATTCTTATGACCCCATCTCAAGAACAAGTGTGGTGACATTTTTCAAATTCCTGTCTGAAAGGTTATTTCACAAAGTGAGGCCAGATTTGCATAATTGCACTACCATTGGATATGAGGAGGGATCCCAAAAAGGTCATGTTGAAAATTTGATGTAAAAATATTCAAAAATGACAAAGTTATGAATAAAAGTTCAAACCTGCATGAAATATATTAAACTGTACTTAATTTTTTTTTTATATCACAGATGTAGGTTCCAGCAGCAGCACATGTTTTCAATCAGAGAGTGGATCTATGCTTTGGGACATGTTCAGGTGAGGAGGTGTGGAGGGTGGGGGTGCTGGATGCTGAGTGGAGATCGGGGTGGGGTGGGTAGGGGTGTGGGGGTCAGATTGGTGAGGGACTGTTTTCTTCTTAGCAGGATAAAAACAAATCATTGAGGATGATTTTCTTTATTTTATGGGACAGACATATTCCGACACTGGGGACTGGGCACCCCAGTGTCAGACTACTGTAAGGTGGCACCAGGGTGGGCATCCTGGTGTTGCCATGTACATATTGGGAACAGGGGGTGGGCAACCTGGAGGGGAGGTGGGTCAACAGAAGCAGTACCAGAGGTGGGTATACTGGTCCACTAACATAAAGATTTGGGGGGCATGCAACCTAGGGGGGGAGAAAGAAGCAGTATCAGTGCTGGGTACCTCAGTCCATTTACATACAAATACATACATACTGTTGGCAGATAAGGGCCACCAGGCCCATCAAGTCTGCCTATTTATGCTACCTGATGAAGTGGCCAGTGACCCTATCTGGACACTGGCTTTAACTTTTTCTTCCCATCTCTAATATTCCTTTATTCCTGTCCCATGCATGTTTGAAGCCTGCCACTGTATGGGTGGCCACCACTTCCTGGGGCAGGCTATTCCATGACTCCACTTCCCTCTCTGTAAAACATAACTTCTTGACATTACCCCTTATGCAGCCACCCAGCAGTCTCATATCATGTCCTCTTGTTCTGGCACTACTTTTAAACTGGAATATGTTGTCCCCTTCTACCTTGAGGTATTTGAACATTTCTATCATGTCACCTCTTTCTCTCCTTTGCTCCAGCATGTACAAACTGAGGTCTCTGACTCATTCCTCGTAAGGCTTGTGATGCAGACCCTTCACCATTTTGGTTGCTCTCCTCTGCACCATCTCTATTTTGCCAATGTCCTTACAAAGGTGTGGCTTCCAGAACTGGACACAGTACTCAAGGTGAGGTCTCACCAGGGTCCTGTACAGTGGAACTATCACCTCTCCCTCCTTCAGCTTGTGAGTCCCCTTTCAATACACCCCAACATCCCAGTGGCCTTCCCCACTGCCTTGGCCATCTGCCTTTTGGCCTTCAGGTCATCTGTGATAATGACTCCCAAGTCCCTCTCTTCCTTAAGAAAAGTTATACAGAAAAATGTTGATAGATTAGATTGATAGATGATAGATAGATAGATGATAGATAGATAGATAGATAGATAGGTTAGATATATAGATAGACAGATTAGATATATAGACAGACATGCAAACAGGGACAGACAGAGAAATCGGGGGAACACCAGCTCAGTGCTTCAACTGAAGCATTACTCCAGCTGCTGCTTCAGCATTCAAGAAAGTCCTGTTGTTCTCATACAGAGAATGCTGGTCAATGTGCTCCTCTCACTAAGTTGGGCACCCTGGATTTTGTGGTGCCCAAGAAAGTTATTTCTGGCCATTGTTTTAAAAAACAAACACCAGAATCTAGCAAAACAAGTCCCATTCAGTTATTTGTTGTTTAAAATTACACAAGTTTTATGTATTTCCCATGTTTTTTATTTCAGGGGGACAAGATGGTGGCCATCAGGAGACGAAAAGTTTTGTTTGGTGCTGTCAGAAGCAAGTGGTAAAATGGCAAAAATGGTCTGTGACACAGACTTTTTTGTGTCATCGTATCATGAAGTTATCTAAAAAAATCTTACTGAGCGTGCTCAGAACAGCAAAAAACAAAACTTTAAATCCTTATAACTATGGAGCTGTTTAATATTTTTTCACAAAGCTGGCCCAGTGGCACAGAGAGCCAAGGCACTTAGCGCCTTACCTCTCCCATGCTGGTGATCAGAGTTCAGGAATGAGCTCAGGCTGTGGGAGGTGGGGGTCGGCCAGAGGCAGGTCTGGGAGGAGGACTGAGTAACTGGCAGCCAGTTCTCCTCTAATGGATTGGGTGTCTGGTCTTCCCAGCACTTGGCTGCCACCAAGAGTAGGCTCAGTGGTAGTGCTGTGCAGATGCGGGACCAGGTGCTAGGCCAGGGTGGGTGGAGCGGTGCTGCTGGTTATAGCGGGCATGCCTCCACACGCATGTGCGACTGAGTTGCTGAGACCCCAGAGAGTACTAAGGGAGAAAAACACTAGGAAGAAAAAAGGGCATGGCAAGGGCATATGACACCTGATGGCCACACCCTTTACTCACCACATTACCAGGGTGACCCTGAGAGAGGAAACTGGATTATGAACTTCATGAGGGGAAGGTCATCCCTTCCTCTCCTGACCTTGCCAGGGGGGTTAACCGTGGGGGTGCCCTCACTGCCTGGAATCCTGGAGAGGCGCTGGATAATGGGGGAGGAGTGGTGGCAGCTGACAGAAGAGAGCCTCCCTTGCTGTGGCCCACAGGAAGAAAAACAGAATGTGAAGAAAAAATGTTTTTTCATGAAACCTTTCAAAGTCACTACCTTGGCACAGTATGCCTCTACCTTGAAAGTTTCGGAAACAATTCCATTCCGTGTAGGCTGTACATGAGATCAAAACCAAAAACCCATGTTAAGTATAGGATACAAATTAGACAGCTACAGGAAAATGGCATATGCAGATCACAGAAACTGCACAAGCTGCCGTCACAAAACTTTCCACATATTTCAACTTTGCCTACTAGAAAATGCATGCAAAATGTCAGCTAATTTTGTCAAATGGTACCAAAACCATTCAGGTGCAAAGTTAGAGTTTTAACATAGAATCTGTCACTCAACCCTAACTATGCTGGCAGTAACGCTCCAGTATAATATGCATACATATATCTATAAAGGATATGCCATGACCCCTCTGCAAATATCAATGCCATTTTTCCACAAGTGCAGTTTGACCTTATTACATCATGAGTGACGAAGTCATGAATGGTGTCAAAGTGCTCAAATGAAAAATAACTTTGATATCTATACTAAGGCCAAGGCATATTCCATTTATGGTATGCTCTTACTTTGTATCTGGATTTGCCTCTTACTTGCTTTTGATGTTCATTTTTCAGATGGGAAGTAGTGTTTCACGATGACCAAGCTGTTCAGGTCAAGATTTGATACATAATGTACATTATGCTGCATCACGTATCATTGCATAATGCATCCTTGTGTCAAGTGTTTCATGCCAGCAGTGGAGGATCAAGGTGTGCGGGATAGCGTTGACTGGCTGTGGCAAGGAGTTCAGTGAGAACTGCTTGGGGGGTGGGTCAGGAATTTTAGCGGGAGTCTGTTGGGGTCAGGAGCATTATTTGCACCAACGTTGGTCAGAAATGAGGCAGAGGAGTGGCAATGCATTACCACTGCATTAGTGGCCTGGCAGGCACTTCAGTGTTAAATCCCACTATCTGCTTTCTCTTAACTCAGCAGTCTTTAGACCAAGGGACCTGAAAATTTTATGGTACACACTCTATGGCGGGATCTCACAATCTCAAAATTTGGTACAATTAATTTAAGCCATATTTAAATAACAGGGTGTTAATAATCCTGACAGATAAGGTTTTTAGGATGCTCTTTTTGTTCACCTATAAGGAACTGATATAGAAGGAAAGAACTGGAAGGGGACAGGATCAGTTGTGTTCCAGGACAGTAGCTGCTGCTGTTGTTTTCACAGGGTTCTTGTGGATTTTACTTGGTAGGTTAGTTCTTTTCTTTCTTACTTCTAAGGGGCTAGCAGGGTATTGTTTTGGGGGATGCTGGATGTTTGTAAACTGATTTGGTGGCTGTAAGTGGGGCTGTTTTTGTGGATGTTTCACTGTGTAACAGGCTACACTGGTAGAGGCCTATTTCTTCTGATTTAAAACCTATTTGGTGGGATTTGCTTGGAGAAGGTTATTTGAATTGGAGACCTATATCTGTTAATTTCAAGCCTATTTTGATGTGGTGTTAGTGAAGGTGATTAAATTGGAGACCTGTTTCCTTTGGCAGCAAACATATTTTGGGGGCTTTGACTTGAATTTTGATTCCTTGTGCTGACTCCATTAGCTGTAAAGGTTAGTTCATAGTGGGGAGGGGTGTTAATGGTCTGGCCAGGTCTCACTCAGCCAATTGACTGGAGGCAGAGCTGAATCAGGTTGAGGTGTTAGCTGCTTTGTCTTCTCAGAAAGAACTGGAAGGACAGGATCAGTTGTGTTCCAGGACAGTAGCTGCTGCTGTTGTTTCCACAGGGTTCTTGTGGATTTTACTTGGTAGGTTAGTTCTTTTCTTTCTTACTTCTAAGGGGCTAGCAGGGTATTGTTTTGGGGGCTGCTGGATGTTTGTAAACTGATTTGGTGGTCTAAGTGGGGCTCTTTTGTGGATGTTTCACTGTGTAACAGGCTGCGCTGGTAGAGGCCTATTTCTTCTGATTTAAAACCTATTTGGTGGGATTTGCTTGGGCCTGGTTCTTTAGCTGCTGGGCTTGGAGGGAGACACAGGGCTGATACACTGTCTCTCGAGTCAGGTGTCTGCCCAATACCCGCCTCCCACACCCCTCCCCAGAAGTCTGCAAATTTATAGGGGAACACCTGCCCTGCAATTGGAGAAAAAGGCTGCTGGTGCAGCTCATGTAGTTCTAGCCACTGGGGGTTGGATTTAAAGGCTGGGAGAGAGGAGCTTAGGGAGTTGTTCATTTCCCTTATAAGTTTAATGTGTTGTACTGCACCTAGTAACAGGGTTACTGGTGTACAGTGGGACTGTCTCTAAGATTAGTGGGTGACCTGATTAGGCAGTAGGGGTATCTTGGACTGGGGGAACCTGGTGGCTCACCCAAGGAAACCTATTTGGAAAGGGATGGAACCACACATCATTAGGGCCGGCATCTTTGGGAGGGTGGTGGGATGCACAGGGTGTGGAGCAGCCATGATACTGGACTGGGCTTGGAAGTTTGGTGGTTGCCCAGTGTGCTACCAGCTAGCACAGCTTAGGGAGGAGGTTGCGGGGATTAGGAGAAAGCTGGGGAAGGGGTGGTATGGTTGGGGAAGGGGCTGGGAATCTCCCACAGGGTTGCACCAAGCACTGGGGGTGGGGGTATAGGGAAAGGAGTGCAGGAGAATACTCAGGGGTCACATAGGGACCCTGGCAGAGGGGTCCAAAAGGACACTACCAAGGAAGCAGGCAGATAACTGGGGACCCTCACAAAGGGGACGGAGGGACAACATTCTCAGGGAAGTAGGCAGATGACCAGGGCTGGACAGAAGGAAGCAAGGCGGGGAGGTGGATCAGACCTTACACTCAGTAACCGCCTCAATTCTCTTCTTCTGCTCAAGGATGAGGGGGGTGATGTAGCCACGACAGAGGTGGTTAGAGACGGAAAGGGAGTGGGAGTGGGAGGCAGGAGGCAGGGGCCAGATAGCAGGAAGAACAGGGGGGGACCTGGAATGCAGGAGAATGGGTGGAGCAGTGAATCAGAGCAGGAGGGGCAGGGGGAAAAGGGAGGAAAGCGCAAGGAGAAGGACCAGTTGGGAGGAAAGGTAAAGAAGAAGGACCAGAAGTACAAGGAGGATTCAGTAAAGGGAGCTGAGGGTTTAGGCCAGGGAACCGACGAGCAAGGAGGAACTAAATGGAGACAGGAAGGAAGGGAGGATGAGCCAGGCTAGTTTAGCAGATGGGGGAGAAGGACCAGTTGCAGAGCAGTGAGGGGAATTAGCAAGGTACAGAGGATACTCAGGAGGAGGAGACATAGGATTGGAGGGAGGGTGGCCATGGTAAATAAGGAGGGTGGCATGTGGCACCCAGATAGGGAGAGGAACAAGGAGCCAGCTGGGTGGAGGGCCTGTAGAAAGGATGAGGGACATGGAAGGGGAATGGAGGAAAGGAGTGGTCAGAGTGCTCCTGCTGGGGATTCTATGATCAGGGTATCAAATGGGATAGGGAGGAGAAGCCTGGCCAGTTAGAACAAGATGCTTCCCTGTACTAACGGTGCACAGGGCTAAGCACGAGGTATATCAGCTGGCAAGGATTGTGGGGGTTCCCCAGACATACTGGTCCACCTGGGTACAAATGACATTGAGGGAAATAGTGAGCTAGAGATACAGGCAAGATTCAGGGAGCTCGCCAGGGTCTGTCATGACATAGGATGCACAGTTTCCTTCACAGAAATCCTGCCAGTGCCAAGGGCTAGTGGGGAACACAAAAGGAAAATTAGGAGATAAAACCAGTGGCTCAGGGAGTGGTGTGAGGCCAGAGGGTATGGGTTGATGGGGATTGGGGAGACCTGGGAGGATGAGGAGCTGTATGCTAGAGATAGACTACATCTCAATTTGGAGGAGGGAATTAAGTTAGGGGTTCATTAGTGAAAAGTGGGTTTAAACTTGTGAGGGGGGTAGGATGGGAGAAAAGGCTATCAAGGGGTGCCGATAAAGGAGGGATTCTGTTTCCACCCCTGGGGACCAGGAGGATTGCAGGAAAAGGCCAACTGGCAAAGTGCAGACCAGGGAAAACAGAATCCCCATGGGAACACGAGCAGGGAAATGGAACTATAGGGAAAGGGTGAAGGTAGTCCTGGTTAAATGCCAGGAGCTTGGGCAATAAAATGCCTGAGCCCAGGCGATGTTAACTGAGGGAGCAGTGGATGTGGCAGCGGTCACTGAGACTTGGCCACTGCAAGACATGACTGGGACCTGAACCTGGAGGGTTAAACTATGTTCAGGAAGACAGGGGAGGGAAGGGAGGAGGGTAGCAATGATAGTCAAAAACTGCATTGGCATAGGGGAGTAGAGGAGGTGGAGGGAACCGTGGAGGTTGAGTCAAACCTTGATAACAAGGGGGGCAAGAGAGTAAAAATAGGAGTGGTGTATAGACCCCTGCCCTGGCAGAGGAGCTGGAGGACAGTCTGGTGGCAGATGTTAGGAGACACTGCAGACTGGGCAGAGGAACGGTGGTGGTGTTGGGGGACTTAAACATGCCAGGAACAGACTGGGAGACTATGACATCCTCTGTGACCAGGGAACAGAGGTTGTTGGATGTCTTTCAAGACGCGTTCCTAACTCAGCAGGTGAGGGAACCGACCAGGAGGCATGGGTACTGGATGTGGTCCTGGCAGACAGTGACCAGATTGGGGGCCTGAAGGTAGGGACCCATTGGCGGGAGTGACTATGCCACGGTCTGTTCTGCTTGGACCTAGGAGGGTAGAAGGCTGCACAAAGACGGAAGTAACCGACTTCAGGGGGTGGATTTAAGGAAATGGGAAGGATCCTTAAGGAGCATTTGGATGGGATTGGGTCAGAAATGGACGCTGATAGTAGGTGGGAAATCATCAGGAGAGGGGTGCAGGATGCTACCAGCACCTGTGCAAGAGTAAGACGAAATGCGTAGGGGCCCAAAAACCCTGTTGGTGGACCAGGGAGGTCCAGGAGGTGGTGGGGAAAGAAAGCAGCCTATAAGCAATTCAAGTGCTCAAGGAGTGAAAGGGATTGAGGGGAGTACGAGCTGATGGCTAGAAGGGCCACTAGAGTGGTGAGGGCGGCTAAGGCAAGGAAGGAGCAGAACCTGGCCAGGGAAATTAGGAGAGGGAAAAAGGGGTTCTTTAGATACATTGGGGAAAGATGAAGGGTGAAGGGGCAGATTAGCAGGATTAAATCAGGGGAGAGATGGGCACAAGACCCGGGGGAGCAGGCTGAGGTACTAAATGAGTATTTCACCTCAGTTTTCACCAGGGAAATGGGGGTGCTGCATCATACATGGGAGGAGACAGAGATACTGAGGAGGGGGGACCCTCACCGATCGGCAGGTCTGGGGAGAGGGGGAGGCATCACTGGCAGGTGGGGGAGGGCTAAGCAGGGAGAAGAGGTACCGGAAGTGGAAATCACAGCAGAGAGAGTGAGGGAAGCCCTCAGCTCCCTTAAGACAGAGAAAGCACCAGGGCCGGATAAATTACATCCCAGAGTGCTGAAGGAACTTGCAGATGTCCTGGCGAAACCCCTGGCAGAGCTTTTCACCATCTCTCTGAGGACAGGGTGGGTGCCCCAAGACTGGAAGGTGGCACATATAGTGCCTATCCGCAAGGGGGGATCAAGGGAGGTGGCAGGGAACTACAGGCCTGTCAGCCTGACATCGGTGGTGGGCAAGGTGATGGAGGGCATTGTCAAGGAGAGGCTAGGGGGACCTGGATAAGTCAGGGTGCCTGGACGATAGACAGCATGGATTCATCCCGGGAAATCGTGTCAGACAAACCTGGTGGAGTTCTATGACTGGGTGACAAGTGCCTTGGACCTGGGTAGACCAGTGGATGTCCTCTTTCTAGACTTCAGCAAGGCATTTGACTCTGTTCCTCATGTGGGCCTGTTGGATAAGCTGGGAGAAATGGGGGTGGGGAACCAGATGATCAGATGGATAGGCAATTGGCTCCAGGACCGGACCCAGAGGGTCGTAGTTGGTGGGATATTCTCATCCCCAAGGAGGGTCATTAGTGGGGTCCCACAGGGATCAGTCCTTGGGCCCCTTCTGTTCAACGCCTACGTATCTGACAGAAGGACAGGAATCAGGAGTGAGATGAGTCTCTTTGCAGATGACTCGAAACTGGGGGCGGTGGTGGATGGGGAGGAGGGGAGGGTGGCCCTGCAGGGGGACCTGGAGGCTCTGGAAAGATGGTCTAGAATGTGGAAGCTGAGGTTCAATGCAGGGAAATGAAGGTACTCCATCTGGGGGCCAGAAACCCAGGCCAAGTGTACACCCTGGGGGGGGAATGCTACAAGTCTCGATGGCTGAGAGAGACCTGGGGGTGGTGGTGGATGTCAAGATGAACAACTCTGAGACTTGTAGGAGGGCAGCAGCCAAGGCTAACAGGATGCTGAGATGCATCACTAGGGGGATCACCTCCAGAAGGAGGGAAGTGATACTCCCTCTGTATAACTGCTTGGTGAGGCCGCACCTGGAGTACTGGCAGTTTGGAGGCCACACCTAAAGAGGGACATTGGACCTCCTGGAGAGGGTCCAGAGGAGGGCAACCAAAATGATTTGGGGCTTGGGGACAGGACCTATGAGGAGAGGCTCAAGAGCTAAATATGTACACATTGGAAGAGAGAAGGGACCGGGGGACATGATAGAGGTCTTCAGGTACATGAAGAGGGTAAATAGGGAGGAACAGTCAGGGTGCTTCAAGGAAGGAGGAAGGGCCACTAGAGGCATGGGTGGAAGCTGGAGGGGAAGATTCAGGGAGAAAGGAGGAGGTGCTACTTCACTGAGAGGGTGGTGGAGCCATGGAATGCACTACCTAGGGGGCTGGTGGAGGCAGAGACAGTGGAGGGGTTCAAGAGGGGGTGGGACAGGTACAGGGGAAGGGTTCTGGAAGCAAAACCCAATGCAGCAGGAATATCCGGAACTGGGAAGGGAGAAGCCAGAGAAGGCGAGGGGGACAGCAAGGTCAGCACCCAGGGTGGGGGCTGACCAAACGAGCAGACACGAAAGACCGTTAGGCCTATTCTGCTGGCATTTTAGTATGCTAGTATGTTAGTATAACTAAAACACTGCTGAGATTTGAAACTTGAAATTTTTACGTTCATTATATTATGTTCCAAAGATGGTGAATTTGGTGTGCTGAGAGCCAAAAGGTTAAAAACAAAGAAGTTATTAAAAATATGAAGTGAGATGGCTGCATGTGCATAACAGACAGACTTCTTTTTCATAAGGTGTTTTCACACAGCAGAACTGTAGCTATGGTCACATGTCCTCCAGGTGCTGTCCTCCCGCCACAGACAACTGTGGTCTCACATCAAACAAGGAAGTTATAAATGTCTTTCCACATCTGTGAACACATCATTAACTTTCTGATCTGGCCCAGGAAAAAAGGAAAGACCCATCGAAGTGTCATCAGGATGTTCCGACAGAAGTGGGTGCACTCTAAATCTAGCCAGTTACAAAGTCAGCCCTACACTAACAAAAATAACTTAGGTGTGTATTTCTCTCACTGTCAGAATGCACGTGGACCATGGAGACACTCATAACCATAACAGGAATCCCAACTGTCTCTGTAAACTAAAAATCATACTATTGAAAAAGCAGCAGTAAAGCCTTGCCACTTAGAGAGGGCTCGTAGTTGTTATCAGCCCTTAAATACAACTATAAAATGCACCCCAGCAGGGCACATACATTTCCTAATGTCTGTCAGATTGGGGACAGCTTTGTCTTGGAGTTGCCCCCTGTAGCAGCAGCCATGGGCTGCCCTAGTTCTTCCAGGTAATCAGCCTATTTCCCTCAAGTGGATGTCATATTTACATAGGCTCTCCCTCGTAAAATCTGATCATTAGTTCTTATCTCTTGCTTCAGATGACCCCCCCCCAACAACTCTTCCTCACGATGGTCCTTTGTCCTTGTCAGTTATAACCTTGGGGATGTTTACGGTGAAGGAAACAGCCCTACAGATGCACAGCTTATTGAAAAGCAGAGGTTCTTTTTTTTTTTTAATTATTTGGTAAGCAGGTAAGGCCCAATAGGCACAATGTCTGCTTTCAAGGGTGACACAGGAGCACTGGGGAGATTAAGTGACTTACTTAGGGGTCACAGAGAATGCAGGTGGAGGTTGTGTGAATCAAACCCAGGTCTGCTGGATTTACCAAGCTCATTCACAGCTCATTATTCTAACCTCTTTGTGATATGTCATTACCATCACCAGGTGCCGTGAAGTTTGAAAGCTTGTGCCTTTATATTCCACAACCATATGATGGAAAGAGCTGGTGCAGCAACACACTAGTCGCATCCGGTTGCATGATCAGAAGTGGTGTGAGGTTTTCTGTCATTGCTCGTTGTGGGGTCAAACGGATTTGCCATGGTAGGGTAACTGGGTCAGGCAGTTGTGTCCAAAAAGACCTATGGGATGCAGGTACTTATAAAATGGCTTGAATAAAACAAGCAATCTGATTAGTCAAAACTGGTTACATGATCATGCACTCATTTCAGTTACCACACAGCTCAAACTTTACTTTCTTTTTTCCTGCTTTTTTAACTCTTATTTAGAAGTGCAATAACATTCTCCAGGCTGTGCGGTAATGCCATAAATGACTGCACTTCCAAGGTGGTTAATGGCACTCAGCTATGCCTCCAGCCTCACAACCCCCTGGGGCGTGTGGTAATTTAGCATTAAGATACACCCTATCATGTTATTGCTTATTTGACTGCTTCCATATTAACACTGTACTTCACATTGCACTCTGGAGATTTTAGGAAAGGGAGAGCCCAGAAGGTCCCCCACCTCTGTCTTTTCTCCTTTTTTTATTCTGCCACTTGCCTAGACTGCCCACTTCATCCCACATCTGCCCCATCAGTTGCCTTCTCTGGGCCTTACCCTAATCCTCTAAACTCACAAGGCTTACCCCCCCCCCCATTACGGGACCGTCAGGTTGCCCATGCCCCTCAGGATATGGAATCCAGCAGAAGTAGGAGGTTCACTTGTCATTGTGGGACCTGTGGTGGCTGGCTTCCTCCTGCAGTGAATGGTGGGGTTTCCTGCTGTTCTGCCCTTCCCCCAACTGTTAACTGTTAACACGCAGTTTCAATTGCATGCCACAAGCATGTGTGCCTGCAAATTTTGCCGTTTCTCTCTCAAAGTTGTTCCACCTGCTGTTCCACCTTGGAACATCCAGGTGGCACTAGCATGAAGGGAACAGACTTCCTCCCTCTGAGACAATCAAGACAGCCACCCCCCCCCCCCACCAGCCCAATCTCAATGACCCAGGCTCTTTTCTGAAGCTGAGTTGTCAGGATCACCAATAGCTCTACAGCCGTGTTGATGAGTTGATATTCTCTCTTGCTCCTTTTAAGAGTTCTGATGCACCTAGCTTGAATTACTCACCTCAGGAATGCTGGACAGGAAGGGTTTGATGGAGATGTTTGTATCAAGTACCTTCAGTTCATGGTTTCCCAAGCATCGAGATACTGCCAGAGTCCCCATTATCCGTGTCTGAAATGAGAAAACACCATATGTATGCAAGAACTGGGACAGCATGAGTGCCAAAATTAGATCTCTGAGGAGGGTATGTAACAGCTAAGTCACAATATACTACAGCTGTCCACTAGTCCCTCAGAAAAAGTTAAAGGCCCTATTTTCAAAAGTTTGTTGTCACACATTTCTTCTGTTTTGGACAACCAAGGTACATGACAAAGGGACCTCAGCCCTGAAAACTATTGCACTATTTCATCTACAGTGCTTCCAGAATGATTTGGCATGTTCACTGTAACTCATACATACATGCGAATATACGATGAAGCCAGCAGAATAAGGCCATTAGATCTGTCTAGTTTGCTCACATTGCAGGATCCTCAACATAAGCTACTAACCCTGCCCCCCATTCCTAATCCACCCTTCCCCTCTGTCCACACCTCCTTTGACCCTTAATTTCCCCTTAACGCTATCCCAGCCTAACTTGAAGCTGCCTGTTTTCAATGAACCCACCTCCTCTAAAAGCACATTCCAACCCACCACCTTCTCTATAAAGAAGTGTCTCCTAGCCTCTCTCCTAAACCTTTCCCCTCCAGCTGTGTCCCCTTGCGTTTCAGTGCAGACTCACCTTGTCCATCCAATTTATTACTTTCAAATACTTAAAGGTCTCAGACGCGTCCTCTCTCTCTCTCTCTCTCTCTCCCCTCCAGGAAGTACATGTTCAGGGTCTCCAACATCTCCTCATACGTTCTACCCTGCTGGCCCATGATAATCTCCGTTGCCCTCCTTTGGACCATCTCCGACATGTTTATGTTCCTTTTAATGCATAGGCACCAGTACTGTACACTGTACTGCAGATATGGCCTCACCAATGGCTTGTACAAGGGTAGTATTACCTCCTCTTGCCTGCTGCTACCCAACATTTTATTTGCTTTTGCTGCTGCTTTCCTACATTGCCTGAAATGTTTCAGGTCACTAGTGATCATCACTCCCAGGTTCTTCACCTCCTCTGATGCAGATGCTGGGACCCCTTCAAGGCTGTACACAGTCCTCAGGTTCTTGGCTACAATGTGTATAACTGCATTTTTACATTGAAGCCGAACTGCCAAATCCTGGACCACTTCTCTAGCTTTTCCAGATCCTTCCTTAGGTCTTGTATCCTTCTGCTGTGTACACCCTCCCAAGGAGCTTAGCATCATCTGTGAATAGGCATATTTTGCCCCTAATGCTATCTCCAATATCATTGATGAAGACATTGAACAGCACTGATCAGAGCACAGAGCTCTGTGGGATCCCACCACAACACTCTGGGTCTTGCCCCTCGGCCAGTTTTCCACCAACTGGTCAACTTCTCACCTACCTCTAGATCTGCCAACTTCCTGATCAGTTTCTTGTGGGGTACAGAGTCAAAGGCCTTGCTGAAGTCCAGGTAAAGGATGTCCACCGCATGGCTCCTGTCCACTGTTTTAGTGACCCAGTCAAAGAAGTGAATCAGATTTGTTTGACATGGCCACCCTCCCATAAACCCATATGGCATGTCATCCAGGAGACTATTCTCATCCGGACACCCTACTAACCTTTCCTTATGTATGGTCTTCATGAGCGTGTACACAATTGAGAACAGACTAATCGGTCTGTATTTCCCTGGGTTGTCCTTGGGGCCGCTGTTATGGATGGGGCACTACATGTACCATTCTCAAGTACTGCAACATCACACCTGAGTCCAGTGAACTATTGAAACATGTTGGCCAAGGGATCTGCAAGCTCCTCTGCTAGCTCCCAGAGCACCCTCAGGTGTATGCCGTCTGGACCTGTGGATTATCTACCCTGAATGCTAACAACTCTGTCCTCCTCCTATCCATATCTATCAAAACATTTGTGCCTGCCACCCCACCTTCGCCTCTCCTTCCCCCCCAGTGGCACTGGTCCTTCTCTTTCCGTGGTGAAGATGGAACAGAAGTACTCATTCAGTACTTCTACTTTGCTCCCATTTTCCTCCATCCATCTGTCCCCTTTCCTCAGCCTAACAGTCCTATCTTTCTTGTCCCTTTTCTTGCTAATATAGTGATGAAAGCCCTTTTCACCCTTTTTAATTCTCTCAGCTAGCTGCAGTTCCTTCTGAGCTTTAGCATGTTGGACTGCCTTACCTGCTATTCTTGCCATCTTCAGGTGGCTGTCCCTGTTTTCCTCCCTCTGGGTCCTTCTGAATTTCTTGTAGACTGACCTCTCATCCCTTACTACCTGGGTGACCTCAGTGCTAAACCAGCTGGGTGCTTTTGCTCTTGAGTTCTTCCCTTTGAGCCTAATGCACTCCTCTGTGACAACCATTATTCCCTCCTTCAGGAAAGACCACCTTTGGTCCACTCCCATAGCCACTCGGATGCTTGCCAGGTGACTCTTTAGCAACTTACACATCTTTCTGAAGTCTGTCTTTCTAAAATCCAGGATTTTAGTCTTAGTGGGGGCCTTCTCCCTGCCCATGTCCAACCAGAACCACACTGTGTGATGGTCACTTCTACCCAGGGGCTTCTTGACCTTAATATCCTGGATGTGATCCCTGTTCGTGAGCGCCAGATCAAGGATTGTCCCCCCTTGGTGGGTTCTGTGATGCCCTGAGTCAGGAACCCACTTTGCAGCTCATCTAGGATCACCTGACTCTTGGCATGGGTCATGTCCTGTACCCTCCAATCCACCTTGGCAGGTTGAGGTCCCCCACTATTACCATCTCTCCCTTCCCTGTAGCAGTCAATATTTGTGATTTCAGTTCCCTGTCTCTTTCCTCCTCCTGGTTGGGTAGTCTGTAGACCACCCCTAACCTCACTTTACTCCATCTGTTATACAGTATTTGAATCCACATTTCTTCCACCTTCCCCTCTTCCAACTCCTCCCTTGTACAAGTAATACCCTCCCTGATGTAAACTGCCACCCCTCCCCCTTTTCCTTCTTCCCTATCCCTCTTGTATAATTGAAACCTAGGGATCAAGAGGTCCCAGTCATGATTTGTTGGGGCCCATGTCTCCGTGACCACCGCAATGTCCACTTCCCTCTCTGCCAACAATGCCTGCAGGTCATCTATCTTGTTTCCAAGACTTCATGCATGCAGGGACACCACTTTCCATCTAGAGTCTGAGTCTCCTTCCCTTCCCTCCCATCTGCCTTTCACATTTCTCCCCAATAACTGTGCCTCCCACCCCCTATTGCCAACCCCTGTGCTCCCCCCTCCATCCCCACTCTCCAGTTCCCCCCTACTGATATAGGGGAGGTCTGCTGACCTATTCCTTCCAGAGACTTGGGGCCTGCAGGCCCACTTGCCATTTCTTCAGTAGTTTAAATTAAGTTTTTGGTTTATGTTCCCCCCAGTTTGTCCCTGAGGACCCTCAACCCACCATTACTGAGGTGAATCTGTCTGGCACAAAAAGTATTTTATCTCACCAGGTCTCCCCCAGCCCCCAATACAGTCATACCCTTCCTCCTTGCACCACTCTCTTAGAAAGTCATTGAACTCCTATATCCTTTTCTTCCTAAGTGTGCTGGCTGTTGGTACTGGCCACATCTCAGAGAATGCCAGCGGGTTGGCTACCTCTCTAAAGGTCCTCCCTACCACACTGACTCTTTCTTGTACTATCCCCACCTCCTCTCTGGCTAGGTCGTTAGTACCTATGTGTATAACTTTGATTAGTTCCCCCCAACTTCCCTCACCAACTCCACAGTTTTTGGGCACACCCACTCCACTGTCATCCCTGGCATGCATACCACCTTCCTACCTGTATTTGGACCCCCCCTTCTTTCCCCAGCAAATGCCTTCAGTTATGGAGTCACCTAGGATTTACACCCTTCCACCCTCTTCATTCCTGCCTCTCTCTTCTTCTTCTCTGACTACTGTATGAGCTTCTCCCCCACCAAACTGCTCCCCCCTCTGTCATGGTTACCACCTCACCCTTATTCTCCCCAAGCCCTGCTTGCCTGACACCCCTACAACCTCTACTTGCCCCTCTGTCTGTCTTCCCACCCTCCTCTTGTCCTTTCCTTTCTGGCCACCTACACACACCCTTTCCTTTCCCCCCTTCACCTCCTACTCCACTCCCCATGTTCTCTCTTCCCCATCCACCATGACTACTCTGTACTGTCTTATTCCCTTCTCCTGTCCTGCTTAACTCCAGTGCAAATTTAATCTTGTAGATTACATCCATCTGGGAAGGGAACCGCAGTCCTGAGTGGGCAGTTTACATGTTATTTTGATGCACATTTAAACTAGCTGAGGGTAGAGGTGAAAGTAAAATGGCAGACATAAATGCCCCTTCCCCACAGACTACAACAGAAAGTTGGGAGGACCCATGAGAAGGAGAATCTCCCAAGGATCCTAACAAAGAAAATAGCACAGTGATAGTAGACAAGGAGGATGGAAACAAAAGTTGTGAAAAGAGAGGGGAAAAGGAGGCAGGGCAAAAGGGAAAAAAGGGGAGGGGAGGTTGTAGGCATATTGTGAAAAAGGTGGGGAAGGCCAGGTGTGCAAATGTAAGGAGTTCTGGAAGTAAAATTCCAGATCTGGATGCCATCATAGCAGAGGCTGACCTGGATATTGTGGCTATTACTGAGTCATGGTACACAGGGAACCATGACTGGGACATGGCCATAAAAGGCTATACTCAGGTCAGCAGTCCAAACAAAACCAACCTGTGTTCTGTGCCCCTGAGACCAGGTGTGCTGCTAGTGGGAATTGCTGAGTCCCATAGTAAACAGAACAAACCAGGAATTGGTGGGTGGCCTATTAGAGGCTTTTAGTTGTTTGATTATCAGACTTTGCACTTAATAAAATAAGCAGTATGCGCTTATAAATTACTTAGTGCAGTCTGTGTGATTCTTGACAGGAGTGCACTCTGAATTCCTGATTTATACTCCAGTCAGAAAGGATAGGGTGGGGAGGAGGGGTAGTGGTGTTGAATGTAGGACCAATCTGATTTTCTGTTTTCAACAGCAAACTCTAGTAAAACGCAGAAGTTGACATTTTTAAACCAGCACTTGGGAATCAATTTTTCAAGTAAAAACTCTATTTGCACCACTTATCATGCAAAAAAACCACTTTGCACCATTTTTCTGGCAAACCCTTTGACTCTGAAACAAATTTTTGTTAAGAACATACTGATTTGATGTAAGTTTGGGGGAAAAAACTGAAAAAAAAGGATTTTAAGATTTTGCCAAACAGAATTGGGCATTTTATTTAAAACATACAGATTTGCTCTCAGTTTTGCAAAACAACTAACAAAAAAAGGATTTTAAGATTTTGCCAAATGGAACTGGCCATTTTTTAAATGGAAAATCACTGGCTGTATGTATGTAAGGGAATGTATCAAAGTGACAGAAATGTTGGGAAACCAGGGGAGAAAGGAGGGGCTGGATGCACTGTGGGTCACCCTAGAGACAGGAGCCAGAGCCTCTATACACACTTTGGTGTTCTACAGGCCTCCAATAGAAAGGAAAGAACTGGATATGGGGGAAACCATTAGCACAATGGCAGAGAAAGAGAGGTGATGCTGGTAGGGGACTTTAGTCTGCCGAATGTAGATTAGAGCCTCCCAACTGTGACCTCAGCTAGAAGCAGGGGCATCATAGATGCTCTGCAGCTTGCATTTCTCAGGCAACTTGTCATGAAGCCCACTCATGATGGAGCAATACTTGAGTTGGTGCTCACTAACAGGGACAGCATTGCAGACATCAAAGTGGGAGGCCACCTAGGGACCAGTGATCACCGTACAGTGTGGTTCAGCATAAGGACAGCAGCGGAAGTAAACCACACAAGGACAAGGGTCCTGGACTTCAGGAGGGAAGATTTAAAAAAAAATGGGTGAATCCCTCAGAGATGACCTAGCAGAGAGGAATAGTCAGCATGTGGTTGAGGGACAGTGAACCAAATTAAGGGATGGAATATTAAAGGCAACAAACCTCTGTGCAAAAGAAGTGAGCAAAAACAAAAGAAAAAGGAGACCGATATGGTTCTCAAGGGAAGTCTGAAAAGTATATGGCTAGAAGTGTAACATTCAGAAGGTACAAAGTGAGGCAGAGTGTAGAAGATAGAGAAGTGTGCAAGGAAAGGCAGAGGTAAGGAGGGACAGTGATGAAGAGCACAAAGATGTAAACTGATGAAAGGATAGACAAAGGGGTAAATAAAGGGGACAATACCTTGTTTAAGTATGTAAGTAAGAAAAGGAAGACACGATAAGGAATTATGAGGTTAAAAAGGACAGGGGGTACTGTACAGAGAAGGATCAGGAAAAAAGCAGATGTCCTAAAGAGATATTTCTGTTTGGTCTTCACATGGAAGGGGATGGACCACATAAAATCAGTAGAAATACTGGGAGGAGGGAGACAGACACAATTCCTTTCACAGAGGAGAGACTACTGAAAGGACTTGCAAATCTGAAAGTGGACAAAGCTATGGGGCAAGATGGAGTACACCCTTGGGTGGTTGAGGGAACTCAGGCAGGTGCGGGCTACACCTCTGATAGCCCTGCTCAGCGACTCACTGGAGACAGGAGTGGTTACAGAGGACTGGAGGTGGGCAGATGTAATCCTGCTTCAAAAAAGAGATAACTGGGAGGAGTCTGGCAACTATAGATGGGCTCAGTCTGACATCAGTAGCGGGGGACGCTAATGGAGTCACTTTTAAAGGAAAGGATTGTGAAGTATCTTGAATTCAGTGAGTTACAAGACCCAAGGCAGCATAGATTTACAGGTGGGGGGCGGTCATGCCTGACGAACCTGATAGATTTCTCCAACTGGGTAACCAGGGAAATAGATCTGAGTTGGGAAGTGGATGACTACTTAGACTTCAGCAAGGCCTTCAAAACTGTACCAAATAGAAGGCTCATTCAGAAACTGGGCAGTTTGGGGGTGGGTCCTAGGGTAGTAAATTGGGTACAAAATTGGTTGGGAATGGATGGGAGACAGAGGGGTGGTAGTAAACAGAATTCACTCAGGGGAAAGGAGAGTTACCTACAGGGTACCTCAGGGCTCACTTCTAGGTCCAGTCCTCTTTAATGTCTTTATAAGTGACATTGTAAAAGATCTGTGAGGGAAGGTATGCCTTTTTGCAGATGACACCAAAATCTCTGATAGGGCAGACACTCCAGAGTGAGTGGAGACAATGTGCAGAGACCTTAGAAAACTCGAGTAGTGGTGAAGGGTTTTGCATCTGGGTTTCAAGCAAAAAGGTCCAGAATCCTGCATCTAGGAAACAGAGACCCAGAGGTGGAGTACAAAATAGGAAGAGAGGGACTGATGGTCACCAAACAAGAAAGAGACCTATGAGTAATCATATCTGATGATCTTAAGGTGGTGAGACAATGCGGCAAGGCATTGGGTAGTGCCAATGGAGTGCTGGGGTGCATAGGGATGGGTATCATCAGGAGAAGGAAGGAGGTGGTGGTATAGATCACTGGTGGGACACCTTTGGAGTACTGTGTCCAGTTCTGGAGATCACACCTCCAGAAGGACAGAGATAGAGTGGAAGCAGTCCAGAGGAGAGCAACTAAAATGATGCAGGGTCTGCATCAGAAGCCCTATGAGGAGAGACCGAAGGACCTCAATATGTACACTCTGGAAGAGAGAAGAGTGAGGGGGGATATGATAGAAACCTATAACTATCTCACAGGATACATAAGATACAGGAAGAGAGTATTTTTCAGAGGAAAATATGTATGACAGCAAGGGGACATGCAATGAAACTTGAAGGGGGTAAATTCAAGAGAGATGTGAGGAAGTACTTCTTCACTGAAAGAATGATGGATGCCTGGAACAGTCTTCCAGCAGAGGTGGTGGGTGAAAACAGTGGCGGGCTTCAAGCATCAATGGGAGGGGCACAAGGAAATCTTAGTGGGAAGCAAAGTGGAGGGAGGGAGCCAGAGATCAAGTAGAGTCTGCAATGACAATATTAAGCAGGGGAAACATATGGGCAGGCTAGGTGGGTCAAGCAGTCCTTATCTGCCATCAGATTCTATGTTACTAGAATGCTTTAAAAGAGTTTGTCTGTGGAAATGTGAATGAATAAGATAACAAAACTTTTCTGAATGATAGAGAGTTGGGTGTGGTTAATATATGATCCCAACACACTACTTAGTTTTGGATTTTAGTAATAAATACAAGACAGAAATTGATCTCCATTTTACCTTACTCTCACTGTATATTTATTTAATCAAGATTTTTACCAGAAGAGAATATGGAGCTGCAAGCAACTCATTTCCCAATGTGTACTAGGGGAAGGGGACATGGGAGTGATAGAGAAAAACAAGATATGAAATAAAGGTGCAAAGATAAAACAATTGGTGTAATCTAAACACAACCACTACTATAGGGGTGTGATAGTGCCTTTATAGTTAGGGTTGAGTAGGCTGTTTAATGTTAAACTCCTAACTGTGCACCTGTATAACTTTGCCCCCATTCAATGGAACTGCATGGAATTTTACATGCACAGTTTTGGGGGGGGGGGGTCTCATGATCTGGCAAGCTAGTGATGGTCAGATGTCCAGATTCTGAGATCTGGACAGTGCAAAAAATGGAAAAATCTGGGTTTTTGGCCATTTTTTGCTCTCGCCTACAGCTCAGACAGCGTGGAAGTTTGTTCTAAAATTTTCAGTGTAGAAGGACTTGCCCTAGAAAGAGGCCTTATTTTGGTTTGGTGATGAAACAATCAGTTCCAGAGTAATAAGGATTTGAAATTTTGGTTCTGAGCATGCTCAGTAGGGTGTTTCATTTATATAACTGATGTGAAAGAAGAATGTCTGGATCACAAATGAAGAATCTTCTTTCATGAGCCAAAAATCTTCTTTCGTGAGAAAAAAAGCTTCTTTTGTATGGCTGTCATCTTGTTTTTCATTTAAAAAAAATGAAAACACATAAAAACGATGCCCTGGAGAAAAACAGACACATGAATCTAGCTAAATGGGACCTGTTTAGCTCAATTCTGGAGTTTATTTTTCAAAAACAACCCCAAAATATGGTTTTGTGACATCCCTAATGTCCTAGATGGAAGGCTTAGCGAGGGGTCCTGAGTCTTCTTTATGAGTCAAAATTCTTCTTTCATGAGTCTCACAAAAGAAAAAATTACTCACCTTAGTAATGTTGTTTCTTCTAATGGAGTCTTGCTATATTATGACATATGCAGTTTGTCCCAACCTTAGAACTGCTCCGGAGGTGAAAGAGTTAAAGTCCATGCCAGGCATGAAACTTAGAGCTCGAGCTCAGTTGAAAACTCTATCTGTTGTTCTTCAAACTCAAACTGTCAGATCTTCATGAGCAAAACTCACTAAGACTCTGTGTGGAAGCTGTAAACCTACACTAGCCAACTGGCTAGTAATTATATAAACACATTTTTTGGTGCCACAATGAAGACTCAAGTCAGGAGACCCAAAAAATGACAAACACAACACAGATCACCCTGAAAAGGAGGGGTGAAAACAAGGTGGGCATCTAAAGAGTGCCAACACTGCCTTGCCCACCCACATCCCCAAGAGTAAGGTTCTGAGAGGGGCAGGCAGGGGGGGAGGTCATAATATAACAAGACTCCATTAGAAGAAACAACATTACTAAGGTGAGTAATTTTTTCTTCAAACAACATGAAGTCTTGCTATATTATGACATATGCAGACTACATAGCAGTACCTCCATGAAGGAGGACAGAACCTACTTAGGAAATAGGTCTGAAGCACAAGCTGTGTAAAACGAGCATCACTCCTAGCCTGGATGTCCAGGGAGTAATGCTTAGTAAAAGTGTGAACTGTTTTCCAGGTAGCTGCTTGACATATCTCTAGGATAGGGATGTCCCTGGCAGCAGCCAGAGATGCAGCTGTACCTCTGGTGGAGTGAGCCCTCAGGCCTGAGGGAGGAACTTTACCCAGTTTTTCATAGCAGAATTGGATACAAGAGATGATCCACCTGGCAATGGATCTTTTAGTGGCAGGTTTCCCTTTGCCAACCTCACCATAAGTGAGGAACAGTTGGAGGGAGTTAAACCTGTGACCCTTCGTACAATCTATGTAGTAGCTAAGGGATCTTTTGACATCTAAACTGTGCAACCTCCTCTCACCAGAAGAGGAATGGTCAGTGAAGTACACAGGGAGAGACATAGATTAATTAAGGTGGAAATCTGAGACCACCTTAGCTAAGAACTTTCGGTTAGTCCTGAGGACTACCTTATCTCTGTGAAAGGAGATAAAATCAGGCTCCACTGACAATGCTTGTAACTCACTTATGCGCCTGGCAGAAGTGATGCTACCAAAAACACAGTTTTCCAAGTCAAGTACTTAAGCTCTGCTGAAGACAAGGGCTCAAAAGGGGGTTGCACAAGCTGGGCAATGCAAATATTAAGATCCCAGGCAGGGGCAGGATCCTTGAATGGGGGGTTGGTGTGAAGCAACCCTTTGAAAAACTTGGAGAATACAGGATGAGCTGAAAGAGAAGAGGGTTTACCTGCTGATAAGAAAGCAGACACGGCTGCCAGGTGCACTTTTAGGGTAGCTGGTCTGAGCCCTAAAGTATTTAAATGGACCATATAATCCAGGACTGTGGGTAAGTCAGCAGATTCTGGGGAAATATGCTTCCCAGAGCACCATATGGGAAATCTCTTCCATTTGGAATTATAAGTAGCCCTGGTGGAAGGCTTCCTAGAAGCCTTCAGGATATCCAATACACCTTGGGAGAGGTGTAGGTCAGCAAACTCTAACTCTTCAAGAGCCAGGCCTTGAGATTGAGAGATTTGAGGTTCGGGTACAAAACTCTCCCCTGAGCACAGGATAACAGATTGTGATTCCTGGGAAGACACAGGGGAAGGTGGACTGCTAAGGACATAAGGAGGGTACCAGGGCTGTCTGGCCAGTCTGGAGCAATCAGGATCATCTTGCAGGATTGAGATCTGATTTTGACTAGCACTTTGAACAGGAGAAGGAAGGGGGGAAAGGCATAGAGAAACTTCCCTTCCCAACTGAGAAGGAAGGCATCCAGGGGGACTGAACCCAACACTGGGGGCCTGCAACAAAAAAGGGGAAGTTGGTGATTGTCTGGGGCTGCAAAAAGATCTATCTGGGGTGTGCCCCATCTGGCAAATACTACCTCCAGAACTAAGGGATCCAGAGCCCATTCGTGATGGCCCTGGGAAATCCTGCTGAGAGCATCTGCCAGGACATTGTCCTTGCCTGGAAGGTGAACTGCTACAAGGGAGGTGTTCAGGGAGTAAGCCAGAGACCACAATTTCATTGCTTCGGTGCACAAGGCCATAGACCAAGTGCCCCCTTGCTTGTTGATGTACCACATTGTGGTGGTATTGTCTGTTCTGACCTGAATAACCTTGTTCTGAACAGATTTGGAAAAAGCTTGAAGTGCTAGAAAAACTGCTCTGAGTTCCAACAGATTGATGTGGAGCAGAGATTCCTGAGGGGACCACAATCCCTGGGTAGTGAGGTCACCCATGTGAGCTCCCCACCCCAATAGGGATGCATCTGTAGTAAGGATTAAGGAGTGAGACTGAGGGGTAAAGGGGACCCCCTGTCTCAAACTGCCCTGGTCCTGCCACCACTGAAGGGCCTGGATCAGGGTTCGAGTCACTGGAATTAATTTGGTTAGATGGTCCTTTCTTTGAGACCAAAAGGCTCTCAAATGGAACTGGATGTCCCTCTTCTGAAATCTGGCTCCCTGCACTACTGCTGTCGAATCAGCCATGTGTCCCAGGAGCTGTAGAAAGTGCCTTGCTGGTTGAGAGACCTGCAGGGTGAAGGAGAAAGCCAGAGAAATCAGGGTCCTTGCTCTTTCCAGAGGAAGGAAGGCTCTGGCTTCTTTTGTGTTCAGTTCTGCACCTATGAAGGTGAGAAGCTGGACAGGTTCTAGCACTGACTTTGGAAGATTGAGAAGGAAACCTAGAGAAGTTAGCAGTTGCTGAGTTACTTGAAGATGTAATCTGACTTGGTCTGGGGACTGGCCTACTATGAGCCAGTCATCCAGGTAAGGAAAGGTGGCAATTTTTTGCCTTCTTAAGTGGGCAACTGCTACTGCCAGGCATTTTGTGAATACCCTTGGGGCAGATGTGAGGCCGAAGGGCATTGCTCTGAACTGGTAAGGCCTGAGGGCAGTTCGAATCTGAGGTACTTTCGATGGGAGCTTCTGATGAGAACATGAAAATAGGCATCCTTGAGGTCCAGGGGCACTAGCCAGTCCCCTGGTCTTAAAGAGGGTAAAATAATTCCCAGAGTCACCATTTTGAATTTTGGTTTTAAAAGGTGCTTGTTTAGATACCTGAGATCCAGGATGGGCCACCATTCTCCTGTCTTTTTTGGGGTAAGGAAGTACCTGGAGTACAATCCTTTGCCTTGGTGTAGGGGTGGAACCCTTTCCACAGCTCTGAGAGCCAGGAGGGTAGAGACTTCTGCTTCCAGGGCAAGATCCTCTGAAGGATTTGCAGGTGGAAAGGATCTGATTCTCATCTTTGGAAATTTTTTGAAGCTGAGAACCAGTCCCTGGCTTACTACTTCCAGGACCCACTTGTCTGACATTAGAGACTCCCAGTCCTGAACAAAGTAAGCCAGCCTGCCCCCTACAGGTAGTGGAGAATCGGCCCTGGGCACCCCATCAGGGTGCCTGTTTGGCAGGGGCTTTAGGTTGAGGGGTGGAAGCAGGCCTGCTTCACCCCGTCTGCCTCTCCCTCTAAAGAACCCCTTCTGTGCATAAGCTGAAGAGAAGGCCTGGGCTTGGTAAAAAGGCCTATGAAAAGGCCTGCCCCTGCCCCTGGGAGGCTGCCTTTGGGGAGTGACTTGCCTTTCCTTGGCCTGTGTACTCCTATAGGTGGTCCTATATTCATCCATTTTCTTCATGTAATTCTCTGTTTGCTCCCCAAACACAGAGTTGCCCACAACAGGGAAATCCATGGCCTTAGTCTGGGTATCCTGTGACAGGCTAGTACATCTGAGCCAAGCCATTCTACAGAGAGCCACAGATGTAGCCATGACTCTGGATGATACATCATTAGAGTTCACTGCAGCATGGAATTGCATCTTGGATGCCTCAATACCATCAGCGGCCACCTGCTCCAGTTCTTTTGCCAGCTGGCCAGGGACCTGCTTTGCTAGAGCCAAAACAGTATCCCATCTGGATTTTTGATATCTAGCCACATAAGCCATATAATTAGCCTGTCTGAGTCCTAAGGATGCTGCCATGTACTGTTTCTTTGCCATGGCATGTATATTTCTGGAGTCCTTGTCAGGGGGATGAGAGGCTAAGGGAACATTTGCCTTGTCACAGGCTGCAGCCTGCACCACCCCCACATGGCTGCATTGTTGTGTAAGGAACTCCGTATCAGAGCCTGATAATGCATACCTTTTGTCCATTCTTTTATCAACAGGAGGTATGGTGTGAGGAGCTTTTAAAATCTTTACTGTCTGTTTCCAAAAAGATTTATGCAGAGGAATAGACAGTCTCCTAGACTCTGGGATATCCATCATTTCTACAAAATCAGGCTCTTCCTGATCATCCACAGCTTCCTCCATAGGGAGCTGGAGGGTTTCGGCATCTTTTTTATAAAACATGAAATGAGAAGAGGACTCAGAAAGCCTAGGGGGAGACACTCCTGAAGGTCTGTCTGCAGAGATGTCCTGTTCAATGGGCACATCCAGATTTTCAAAACCACATTCACTCTCCTCATACTCCTCTTCCCCCTCCTCTAGTTCATAAAATTCCTCTAAATCATACTCTTGAACCAGAGGAACCGACTGAACCGAATGCTTACTTGATGATGCCGGTTCGGTCGGAACCGGGGAGAGTGAACAATTTTTATTGCTTTAGCTATTTCTTCAGTGGTTGGAGAGGGAAGTTTTGGCTCCACACCAGCCGATTTTCTAGTTTTCTTTGTTGGAACCGACTCCTCAGAGTTGGCTCTCCTTTTGCCCGAGGAAGTATCGCCCTGGTCAGAGGGGCACTCCTTTAGTGCGGTTGAAGCGGACCGGGCTGGCCATCGGTTCAGCAGACTTTTGGCCTCCCGTTCCCTGAGTCTACCAACTCTCTTTTCCAGGGTAGCTGCAGGAAAACTCTTGCAAATCTGGCAGTCTGAATTAAGGTGGTCAAACCTCAGACAATAAACATGTGCAGTGTGGGGGTCAGCCTTGGCAAAGGCTTCCCCACAGACAACACAGTGCTGAAACCCAGTGGGCCCGGTTTTTCTTTTGGGTTTCTCAGACATAGTGCCAGCCTAACCAAAAACTTGCCCGTTTATGGCAATCCACCAAGCAAGACTCCCTTATCGGTTCCCAACCGTGTCACGGGTCGTGGAAAAAAACGTAATGAAATCCGTTTTTTTTAGAACCGATAAGAACCGGGAACCGCACTTCTAAAAGACTGTAATGTAATAGAAAGTAACTTGATCAGGTCAAACCGAACCGATGAAATTGTTTACAAGTTCCACACAGAAAGTAAATGTAAAACCTATCTAGTACTTACAAATACCACAGATAGAGCTTGAACCGACCGGTTGCATTTTAATTTCGGTTAAAAAATGAAAACTTTATACTTTAACCGACAAAATGAACCGAGCAGAAGGAGAAATCTCCAGAGCAACTGTTCAGTGAGGTGGAGTAAAGAATCTGACAGTTTGAGTTTGAAGAACAACAGATAGAGTTTTCAACCGAGCTCGAGCTCTAAGTTCCATGCCTGGCATGGACTTTAACTCTTTCACCTCCGGAGCAGTTCTAAGGTTGGGACAAACTGCATATGTCATAATATAGCAAGACTTCATGTTGTTTGAAGAAGAAATTTGTTGTTTTGTGATCTTCTTTCAGATCTTCTTTCATGAAATTTCTTATTTTGTGATTTCTTTCATAGCAAAAGAAGCCAGTGAAAGAAGAATTTCTTCTATCATGAGGTCAGATTCTTCTTTTGTGAGATTTCTTCTTTTGTAATCTTCTTTTGTGAGACCATACAAAAGAAGAAAATCTGCTCATGAAGGAAGAACTGTGTATTGAAAAACAACTTCTGTTCAAAACATGGCCATCTTAAAAGATTTTTACCCCTAAATTTCAAATGGCCTGTTTTTGACAACACCTCATGAACCAGGAAGGTGAAATCTGGCCTGGAAGGTGATTTTGTGGTCATTCTGAAAAATCACATTTTGAGCAGGATTTGAAAAAGTTCACCTGACTGGATCATGAGGTAGGATCATAAAAAGACAGTGTTGAAAATTTGGGGTCAAAATATTAAAAAACAACAGTGTTATGAAAGAACTGCCCTGCACATTTGTATCTGTAGCCACACAGTAGTGCAAGGTCTTGAAGGCCTTGTACTTCTGCAGTTACATGGACTTCTCACTTGATGCAGGGTCCAGACAGCCCAGTGCATCTGCATCTGTAACCACACAGAAGTACAGGTTCCAGAGGGCCCTTCACTTCTGCAGCCTGATGGACTCCACAAAGGGCCCTGTGCACCTGCATCTATAGCTGCATGGAAGCAGTTAGATGGACTCCTCACTTGGTGCAGGGCCTTCAACACCCTGCAAATCTGTATCTGTAGTCACATGGAAGTGCAGGACCCAGAGGGCTCTGTGCTTCCACAGCTTGATGGACACCCCACTTGGCATGGAAGTGCAGAGACATTATGGGAGTTTCTCCTTCAATGGGAACACCCTGATTGCTATGTAGCCTGAGGACAGTCCACCCAAAGCTCAGAGGGTAACCCTGGTAGAGGGTGGTTAGCGGACAGGTGCTTGTATTAAGGAAAAGGCCCACGAAGATACCAGTCCAGGTGCACAGAGGAGTAAGTACAACTAAAAGGTAGGAGGTGCTGCATCTTCTGTTTTCCCCCTGGTGTCCTGTGGGAGGCACCCATGAGGTTGAATGCTAGTAGGACCCATGTGCTCTTACTATATGCTTTCACAGCCCAGGCCTGAAGTCAACAGATACTGAGATAAGATCTATAGGAATGCACAGAAGAAGAGGGAGGCAGTAAAGCCTAGAGGTTAGCACACCAAGCTGTGAACCTGGAGACTCAGCAGACCTGTGTTTAAATCCCACAACCTCCACTAGCATACTGTGTGACCCTGAGCAAACCACTTAACCTCCCTGTGCTCCTGGGATACACCAGGAAAGGAACTTCAGCTAAGCATGCCTTTCCCAGTCAAAGGTTTTCTAAAACAAATGTTTTGAAGTCAGTGAAACTGCGTTATGCAGAAAAGGGAAGAGGAGAATGCCATTGCCAGTGAGCACTGGGGGAAACATTGCTCTGCTTCCATTGTGTGATACATTTTTAAGCCTGCCTGACTTTTTAAAGCCTAGTTATGTTTGCTTGTGCACGTGCACAAAGTGAACATATTGGTGGTGCTCGGTTCATTTAGGGGGCCATGGTGTAATACTGTATAAGTTAAGCCACAGGATGTAAACATGCAGAAGGTTTGCTACTCAAAATCCAATACTAAGAGGGCTGACAAAGTTCAGCTGGCTGATGGGTATAAACTTTGTGTAGTTCAAAGGAAGCAGCCACACCAATCACACTAGTTTTCTGCCATTAGCTAGATAACAGACATCATCATCAGGCTTTGAAGCTCAACATCAAGCTTCAGACTCTGTGTGTGTGTGTGTGTGTGTGTGTGTGTGTGTGTGTGTGTGCACGTGCATGTTTTTCCCTCTTTAGCGGTTTTCCCTAGTTACAGGCAGGCATCTGGAGAGCATTTCTTTGAAAGCACTAAACAGTGGGGAAAAAAACACTCAGCATGCAGAATGCAAATATAATGGCATAAAATATGTTAACAGCATTTCAATAATGAACAGAAAATACCAGAGCTACTTGATTTAAAGGAGTCCTCAGGAAACACAAGGGTAGGCTGGGGATGGTGCAGTGAAGGGTGACTAAGATGATTCAGAGCCAACAGGGCAGCTGTTACAAGGAGCTCCTCAAGGCACTGAACATGTGCTCACTGGAGACCAGAAGGGGGGGATATGATACAGGACTTCAAGTTCCTGACAGAAATAAACAAAGTGGACTGCAGGGAATTATTTAGCATATGTAACAGGGCATGAGTGGAAATTGACAGGAGGGAGGTTCAGGAGGACATGAGGAAGCATTATTCTACAGAAAGAGTGGTGGAACTGTGGAATAGTTTATGAACCAAGGTGGTGGGTGCTAAATCCATTAATGGTTTCAAGCATGGCTGGGACATAGTGAAGGGTATAGCGGTTGCTCAGAATGACAGAAACTGGGAGGTGAGGCGGGGTGGATGGGGAGGGCTAGGACCTTGAATGAACAATAGGTCCCAGGGTTATATTTGGTACAATGGGCAGCCTAGATGGACTATTGATCTTTTTCTGCCATCATTGTCTATATTGCTATGTTCCCTTTAAAGAGCCGCTGATGGGGGCTTGGCCAAGCCAGTGAACATGGTGGATGTCTGAAGGCTGAGCTTTCCCTCGGGCACTTTTAATTCCTCTTCTGTCAGAGGCATCCATAATGAAAACCACCCAAAAACCTCAGCAATCTACAACAGACAGTAAGAAGTATGTCTAAGGCTCAAAAGAATCTGGCCCAATTGAATTTCGGAGTCGACAGCAAACAAAACAACCTGCCAGAGAGAAAAGTGAGGGCCAGCAGCATGGCAGTGGAGCAGGATGACTCAAAGTAAGTCAGCTGCACAGACATCATCATTAAAAGTCCTACTCACCAGCATACAACTCATAATGAGAGCAGGCTTCAACAATATGAACATGCAGATGGCACATATCCAGGGTATGGTGAAGGGCCTGAGCCAAACAATGGCCTCACATACCACCAGGCTGGATGAGCTCAAGGAGTAGATGAGCACAGCAGAGACCAGCTGGCAGATCTGAGTTAGGAGCAGGCACAACTAAAAGAGCAAGTTACTGTGCTATGACCTCATATCAACGATCATGCAAACCATTCCCGCTGCTTAAATATTAGACTTATGTGTCTGCCAGAAGAACTGGAGGGGAGGAATCTGGAGAACTTCATTACTGGCAAGCTGATTGAGCATGTGAACCTGGGGAACACTGGCTGCACCTACAAAGTGGAAAGGGGACATTGCACCCCGGGAGACAGACCAAAGCAAGGGTGGAGAGACTGTACCACTTCTTAGCAAAGTTCTTGAGATACCAGGATTAAGAAGTGGTCCTTCATGCTACAAGGATGAAGGGGCCAATTGTGTTGTGGTAGGCCAAAGTAATGACTTTCCATGACTACAGCAGAGCCTTACAAAGACAAATGCAAAAGCTCAAAGAGTTGAAAGGCAGGCTTCATAGGTTGTGCTGGCACTTCAGCACTTGTATCCTTCTAAACTATGCATCCTGAAGCCAGGCTGTCCACTGAGACTGTTGACCATGGTATTGGAGGCTATAGAGTACTTGAACCATGAGAAAGTAGCAGGAGAAGGGAGTCAGCATGGAGAACCATGGCTTTGGGGACTTAACTCCACATGTAGTTACACCACCAATGTTTAGGTACTGATCAAGTCCAGCCAGCTGCCCCTCTAGGGCCCTTCCCCCTTTTTATAACCTCAGTTCAGCTTAATAAGGTTCTGCACCACGAGAGCATACTTTGTATAGACCTCAAGCAGCTAGTGCAGTGTCCTGTGTTTTGGTACCAAACGAGTGCTCCATTACAATGGTATGGGTCTCAGTATTTTTTTATTCTTTTGTTATTTAGTATATTGATCTCTTCATTTAGTTGTATAAATTTTATGCAAAGCTGACTATGTGTTTATGACTTTAATATACCTGGAGCCATAAAACAAGGTGAGTAGATGGGGGTTCAGCAAAAGCTGGAATGATGTTTGGTCCATACAGCCTGGAAGTACAAACAAGCATGGGAGTGTCAACATCAATGGTCATGGATTAATCTAGACTCATGCTTTCTTATTCTTTCCTGTTCGTTGCGCCCACCGTGATGCTATTCGAGATAAACTGTTCATTGGACTTGGGCTACAGGTGGATGATAGCCCATGATTGAAGAAAACATTGGCTCTTCCTCAGGGGTGAATGGTTATATTATTTGATTAATGTATAATATAGCCTGTTAGCTGTTTTAGCATGTAGTATTGGGGGCGATATATTTAATTGCAGATGGCATGGGTGTATGTGATACAAGGCTCAGTGTTGTTGCATGGCTTGTATGTTGACTCACAACACCTGGGCCAGGAGCTTGTGCAGCTAAACTGGGTAAGGGTGATGCTAAGACATCCCAAAAATTATTGAGAAGCTGGGCAGTCTAACCCTCACTACAAAGATACAGAGATGGAGTAAGTTAAATGATGGGGCATCATTCATATTCTGTCTGGATGCCTAAACAAAAGGGAGCATTTAGTTATGAGAGGCTGGGCAACACTGGTCAAGGCAGAAAGGGAATGCTGCCTAGATCATGGTCCCAAGGCATTACTCTGTGGGCGAGGCCAGATAATTAGGCAGAGTAGCAATACTCAGACAGCCCCGGCTGGGCAAAATGTGGGGTCCCACACATCCTTCATAATGTGAAGCTGGTTCTTCCTAGCTGGGGGAAGGGGAGCTGCCACACCAGCAAAGGAATAGCTTTCCACCACAACTGGGGAACAAGTGATGGTCAAGTTGGGGGCTAACCCTCAGAGTGGGGAGGTAAGGAGGTTGGGCAGTTTCAGGGGGAAGGGGTTCAAGGACTAGCTCCCTGGTTGGGGATGGCAGCAGTCCTACAAGGCAGAGTACAGTCAGGTAGTTTATGTCTCAAAGGCAAACATGGCTACGTGGAAAGCTAGGTGGGCAAGCTCACTGACTACATTTCAAAGAAATATGGGAATGCTAAACATATATGTAAGTACATATGGCTGATCATTTGAAGGTAATCTCGTGGAATGTCAATGGCCTTAAAACATTAGTCAAAAGGAAAAAAATACTTGGGGTCATTAAGAAAGCCAACACAGATAGCCTAGCCCCATCTGCGACTACCACAGCTAATTACTCCCAACTCAGTTAGCTCCCTCCTTCTTTGCGTGATCTGCTCCTACTAGCGCCACTGCCTTTGAGTTAAGTACAAGCTAATCACCCCACCTCAACAATCCTCCCCGAGGAGCTGCCTAAGCTTTGTTTGTTAGTAACTAGCAAATTGCTGTTCTTGTATACCTATAGAAGCTCTCAGCACTTCCCCATTTTAATGTCGCTACTAAATTGCTCCTTCTTGTAATGCTAAGGGTTTAATGGCTATTTTAGTTACCTGTTACTGTTCGTTCTGTCTAACTGAATTGCCATATTTGTAACTGATGCATTTTCTCATGATGAAGAACCTTTGTAAATGAGCACTTGTGCTCAATGGTATAAATACGAACAGACAAATAAATAAATAAACAGATATTGTATGCCTGAAGGAGACCCATGCCATTCACAGGGAACTCCAGCATCTTATGAAAAACTGGAGAGGAGTATGGACTGGTGCCTGCTTTAATTCCAAAGCCCAGGTACCACAGCATGGGTAAGGTCCCATGTACAGGTTGCCCTGATAAGGGCCGTTGATGATCCAGAAGGTAGATATTCTCCAATGCAGACCCAGCTCAGCTCAGGTAAAGCATACTCAGTAGGCTGTTATTATGGTCCAAACTATGATACAGCTGAGTTCTTTGCCAAGCTCTCAGTGGAGATGGCGAGCTTCTCTGGGGATTGGCTACTGGGTGAGAATGCAAACAATGCATTGGATGGGGTCCTGGACAGGTCATCAAAGAATCCGTATAAGCAAACAAAAAAAGGGGGGGCCTGAGAGCCTTAAAAGGGGAACACAGTCTAGTGGATGTATGGAGGTTCAGTAACCCCACTGAGACAGACAACACGTGTTGCTTGCACAGCTGTAACTCCCACATGAGGATTGACATGGCGCTGGTGTTCTACGAGGTTCTGCATGGGACAGAAGAGATCCACCATGGCCACACTAGGGTCTCAGACCATGCACCTGTGCTACTGAAGAGAAGGGGCATGGGAGTGCAAGCACAGTCCAGGCCCTGGAAGCTAGACACCCCCCCATTATAAAAATAGAGGTAATTCGGGAAACACATAGTAAAGTGGATCAGGGACTTCTCATAACAGAGTGGGAGACACCTCTGAGGCTATAAGATGGGAGGCTCTTCAGGCTACTCTGAGAAGTGACGTGATATCATACACCCACCACAAGAACAAACTTGCAAGGGGAAAGTTGTTAGAGCTGGAAACTCAGATCACTACATAAGAGATTACACATAAGTGGTGCCCCACCCAACTCCGGAAAATAGTCAGCCCTCCAAAAGGCTTGACTAGAGTATAAAACCCTAAATACTAAGACTATTTATTTATTTTTATTTATTTCAAATGTTGGTTTCTGGGAAAGACACACTGAGCCGAGGCTCGCTTTCCAGGGCGACTCCAGGAAGGGTACAGCATAAGGGGTGAATTACAAAATTGTAAAGAACTGTCATTTAAACAAAATAATACATGTGGTTAGAAAGGCAAATCATTCTGATTAGGAGGTGTTCCATTTTGAAGGTGATAAGGCAGGTATATGGCTGGCCTGGCAATTAAAGGCCAGGGGAGCTATTTTTTTCCCCAAAATTAAAGATAAATTGAGGGTGATGATTAAGACCTCTGACATAGAAAACAAATTCTGACAGTACTGCCAGGTCCTATATACTATGGAATGTCACCCTGAGAAACACAAGTTGGAGGCTTTTTTTGTGAAGGCCCCCATAAAGTGAATATTAATGGAACAAAGGGAGGCTATGGATGCACGCTTAACATAAGGGAAGGCTGAGACAGCTATAAAAAAATAATAGGGGTTAAAGCACTGGGTCTAGACAGCCTACCTATAAACTTTTATAAGATATTTGAGCTGGACTTGCAGCATCCCCTGATGGGGATGTTGACAGAAAGCATCAAAGGAGGAGGAGTGTTGCCTTTCCCTATGTAGTAGGTGACCATTATAGTTTTACCTAAACTGAGGAAGGCTGCTGCAATGTTTCTCCTACCACACCATCTCCCTCCTCACAGCAGACTACAAAATATTGGCAAATGTCATGGCCACAAGGCTGGAAAAAGTGTTGCCCAGTGCAAGCCACTCAGACCAGGCAGGGTTTATTAAAGGTTGACAAGGTAAAAGCAACATACACAGAACCCTGAATATGGTGTGAAGATGAAGGGGGAGCCTGCAGTGGCCTTGGCATTTGATGTGGAAAAAGCTTTCAGCCACATGAAGTGGGGGTACTGCGTGAGACACAGAAGAAATCTGGGTTTGGGGAGGCTTTCTGCAGCTGTGTGCAATTACTGCATACTCACCCCACAGCCTTGGTGATTGTCAATGGGGAAGGGGCTAATACAATTTGAACTCCAACAGTAGACACCCAGGGGTGCCCACTTTCTCCCCTACTGTACGTATTATGATTGGAGCCCCGAGCAGCAGCTTTGAGGAGCAATAACTGATATTTTTTTTTACTATAAAGCCATCTTACAAGTCTCTTCTTTTATGGCTAATTCTATAGTAATAGCAGAACTGGGCAGAATCCCTTTAGTAGATTTGATTAATCTTAGATTATTGTCTTATTGGCTCAGGATAATCAGTAATCACAATAATATTGTTCCTATCCTCTGCTTAAAAGAAAAAGAAAAATGGAACACTAAGTGATTCCTTTCCCCATGGCTAAAAGCCTTAATAACAAACTTATATAACTTGTACTGCATGCATTTATGGAGAGACCATCAGGCTGGTATTTTGATGTCTAATACTTACAAAGCTAGATTTAAGAAGAAAATATTTATGTTAGCACAGGATAATCAGATGCAACAGGTTCAAAGTCAAAAACAAGCTCTTTGGTTTAGCAAAAATAAAATTGACTCGACTCTAGAAAATTATCTAACACTTCCAATAGCTCCCCATACTCGGAAGGTGATCTCGTGGGCAAGGTTTGGATTAATCACTTCAACATACACTTATTTTAATCACTGGCTCTCTCAAATAAATCTTAATAAAAATGTATGTCCCTGTAATGGAGGGTTTTCTGAGTCATTGTTTCACGTAATAACAAAATGCCCCCTGTTCAACAGGCAGAGAAGCCAGATATTAAAGAACTTCTTAACCAAATATTTAAATTTGGAATATGACCCAGTATTCATTTTGCTCCATCCTGGGACAGTGGCAGCTGTGGAAATGAGTTCTAAATTTTTATCATCTGTAATTAGCTTCAAGAAAAAGGCCTATTATAAAAGAGCTCAATTGAAAATTAACACCTGATAATACTGATTCTTAATCATTTGATGTGAATATATTTTCTATTTATTGTCTTAAATTGTATGATGTTTGTAATGTCCAAAATGTTAAAAATCTTTGGAAGAACAAATAAAGTGGAAACTAAAAAAAAAAATAAAAAAAAACTTATATAGAGGAGCTAATGTCCGGGGAGTAGAACATAACCTATCCTTATTTGCAGACTACCTTTCCTTTATGTAAAAAGACTCAGGAACTGCCCTCCCTAACATCTGTGGTGCTCACAGAACACTGGGCTCTCTCAGGCAATAAAATTAATTAAGGGAAGAGCAAGATCACACATGGGGAGGGGAGGGAGGAGGGAGGGCTACAAACCCTAACTTTCTGGCCTAACCCTCAAAGTGGTGGACTGTTTGAAATACCTGAGTATTAACATCCTGAAAAAAATAACTAATCTCTTCAAATGCAGTTATCCACCTTTATTAAAAAAAATCAGAGGATATCGAAAGATCAGTCTTGCTCCCACTTACACTATTGGGAAGGGTTAACACCCTAAAAATGTGTACTTTCCTGAGGCTCTTATACCTATTGCAAGCACTCTCTGTGAAAGTTCCCCAAAAATTCTTTAGTATAGTGAACAGCATCTTTCACCAATATTTATGGTGAGGCAGGTGGCCAGGATCAGGGCATCCACATTCCAAGAGTCGATAAAGGAGGAAGGCCTCGCTTGGCCTAATGTGCAGCACTAGTACTGGGCGGCTCAGTTGTCCTTTTTGGGAAATGAGAATCTTGAGGATAGACTTCCTTGGAGGCAGATGGAAGAACACGAGCTGGAGAAACATCTGTGGTGGAGACCATTCTTAGTCCCAGTTTGGGGGGAGGGGCTGCCAACAAATTTGGCTACAAACCCACAAGTATATTGGACACAACCAAAGAATATCACCTTTGGCAGCCACCACTCAGGCATTTAAAGGTCTTAGGGGATATGCTGTAGTGTATTCGCCCATCAGGGGCTGTTGGAGGAGTGGGCAACCAAGGCCTGAGATGCGTTGGAGACCCATATGGGGGGACTACTGGCCTCCTTTATTGAGCTAAGAGAGTTAACCTGCCTTCTAATTCCTATTCTGTGTACCTGTGTTTAAGAGGACTCCTCTGGGGGGAGACCATGGATGGGGAAATGAGTCTTCACTGTCCCCAAGTGGAAAGTATTCTAACAGCTCCTCAACCAGGTACAGAACCCCTGTCTTCTTACCACAGACTCATAAGGACAGGCCAACTACCCAGGAATTAGGATTACAGAGAGGCATGGGGAAAAGACCTGGGTATCAGGGTAACCCCAGAAATCTGAAAGAATGCCATTAAACATGCTGACTCATGCGCTCACTCCAATAAACTGCGACAGGTTCAATACTGTTTCTTATATAGAACCTACATGACCCCAGCCGAGCTGCACAGATTAAAACCAGAAGATAGTGATGTGTGCCTCAAGTGTAAGAGTGAAGTAGGCACATATGGCCACATGGTACTGGACCGTCTCTAGAAAGGAAACATATAGAAACATAGAAACATAGAACATAGAAACATAGAATTTGATGGCAGATAAGGACCGCTTGGCCCACCCAGTCTGCCCATTTCCCTACCTACTGGATAAGCTGCAGATCCTAGTTAACCAGCAGCCTACTTCTTCCTACCCCCACACCCTAGAATGGCCTTATGACTGTCCCATGCATGCTTGAATTCCACCACTGATTTTGACTCCACAACCTCCTCTGGAAGGCCGCTCCATGCATCCACAACCCTCTTTGTGAAAAATACTTCCTTAAATTACCTCTGAGTCGCCTCCTTCTTCAAATTGTGCCTCTTGTTCTTGCACCCTTTTTGAAAGATGCTACCTCTGGACTTTGTCAAATCCTTGAAGTACTTGAACGCTTCTCTCAAGTCCCCTCTCCCTCCTTTCCTTGAGGCTATACATATTAAGCTCCTTTCGTCTCTCTTCATGTCTTCCTGCAGACCCTGCACCATTTTAGTTAGCTCCTCTGGACAGCTTCCATCCTGTCTATGTCTTTTGGAGATTGGGTCTCCAGAACTGCCACGCAGTACTCCAGATGGGGTCTCACCAGCTGTCTGTACAGAGGATAATAACTTCCTGTTTTCTACTGGTGATGCCTCTCCCTATGCATCCCAGTATCCCCAGTCCTCCTTGCTGCCCTCTCACATTGATTGCCCACCTTTAGGTCATCTGATATGACTACCCCCAGGTCCCTTTCCATTTTTGTTGCTGTTAGTATCTCATCCCCATTGTGTACTCTTCCCTGGTTTTGTTTCCAGGTGCATTACCTTGTACTTAAATTGAATCTAAGCTGCCATACATTTGACCATCTTAACCTTGCCAAGTCCCTTCTCATCCTTTCCACCCACCCTGTGCATCAACTCTGTTGCAGATCTTTGTGTCATCTGCAAAGAGACATACTTTTCCTTCCAGTCCCTCTGCAATGTCGCTTATAAAGACATTGAAGAGGACCGGTCCTAATACTGAACCCTGCAGTACCCCACTAGTAACCCTCCTTTCTTCTGAGTGGACTCAATTTACTATTACTCTCTGTGTCCTATTCTCCAGCCAATTCTTTACCCAGGCTGTCATCTTGGGACCCACTCCAAGGCTGGCTAACTTGTATATTAATCTTTTGTGTGGGACTGTGTCAAATGCCTTGCTAAAGTCTAGGTAGGCCATGTCCACAGCCCCTCCCTGATCTACTACTTTGATCACCCAGTCAAAGAAATCTATCAGATTCATCTGGCATGACCTTCCCACTGTGAATCCATGCTGCCTAGGGTCCTGTGCTCCTCTAGCCTCTAGATACTCGACAATTCTTTCCTTCAGAAGTGATTCCATCATTTTCCCTATCACTGAGGTTAAACTAACAGGTCTGTAGTTTCCTGCTTCTGCCTTGCTCCCACTTTTGTGAAGGGGAATCACATCTGCCCTCCTCCAGTCCTCAGGCACCAAAGCAGTGGAAGGAAGTGCACAGCATAATAGAGCGAGTTCTGGAATCTTCCCTTCCCTCTAGAGCTCCTCCTCAGAGTGGAGATCAGGCAGAGAGGTACAAACTTTGAACCCCATTGGTCGGAATCTAGCTCTTGTAAATGTAAGAAAGACTCCGGCCCAGCACTGGGGACAAGTAGATCCTCCTCCAGTGGCACACTGGATTGCCACTCGTTTAGACTGCATCTAGCTAGAAATTGCCCAATTGAATTCATAGGGGAAGGAGAAAAATTTGGAAACATATGGAGACCTGTATTATGTGCACTAAAGCAAGGAGTCATATCTGGGTGATTGTACTCGGGGAACCATGGTGGTTAGAGAGTTCTACTAACCTCACATGGAGAGTTTACAGCCTGGAATCTGCTGGAATCTGCAGTGTCAAACTTCAGCTAATTGTAATCAATTTCCAAATGTAACTACAGTGTTTGGCCAGCTAATGTACAATATGTAACTTTGGTTAAAATGTATGTGTTGTGCCACATGTAATGAATTTTGTAGTGCACTTTTGCCTAACTGTACCTGCGCACCTGCTCACAATTTGAAAATAAAGTATACAAAAAAAAAAAAAGCCCCTGATACCCATTGGATAACTTTGAAAAATATGAGATTTAGATACAATTCAGTTTATAGTTCATAAATTTTTGCAATCCTTTTTATTTCATATGGACTTTATCCTCCTGCCCCTCCCAATTGGCCCCCTTTTGCTATCAACTCCCAGCCCCGTCACCGTCCCAAGACTTACCCTATCCACTTTTTACCTCATGTGAGTGGGTGCTATGGATGGTGGTGAGGTACCTTTAGGGTCACAACATCAACCTGCAGACAGGGGTTCCATTCCACCCACTACTCCTCTTGTGTTTGAGCTGGTGTTGTGCAATGGCACACATGTAGACCATGACGATGGTGCACGCTTTCAATGTCTGCCTCTGACTTTCAATTCTGTTGACCACTGTTGTGCCACCTAGCCTCCACTAGGTGGGAGCCAAGCAATGGTACACACTGTCCCCTCACCCTGAAAGAGGATGGATGCTAAATCCTCCTTCCCCCCCACCAGCCTCCGTGTCACCCAGGTTTCTGGTGTGGTGGGAGGTGAGGCAGCCAGCATTTCAGCCCTCCATGCCACTGGCCCGAATACAAGTTTACGGTAGCTCAGATTTCCTTAGACAATATTGTTTGTGGACCTGAGGGGGGCTGAACCTGCAACCGACTGTTTTACAGTTCTGTGCTTTTACCCTCTATCATTCAGCTGGAACTATATTTTGTGCAATTCTTTCCTTTTTTTGTTTATTACTGAGGGAAGTGACATAAAAACAAGATTACTGTCCTTTGGATTTTATTAGCTTTGTCTTCTTGTCTGCACATGACATCATACTGCCCTGTTTATGACATCATAATTCTCTTCACAGCTACAGACTGGGATGTCATAAACAGAAGTGTGACTGCAGAAGTAGACAAGCAGATAGAGCAAACTGGGCAGAGATTTCATTTCCATGCAGATGTCCTTAGTGATAAAGAAATAAGGGTGACAATTACAAAAAAGTTTGAAATATGAGATAAATTGTGTAAATATTATATTTTTCAATGTTGTTTCAGCAACATCAGCGACTCTTTAAAGCTCTATTATACTGTAAGGAAACATTTGGCATTAACAAATGCTTGTTCTCTAAGGGGAACAACCTCAGAGACACAGATCTGTATGATTCAAATTCAGACTGAAACAGGGAAATAGCTCCATATATGAATGGACAGAAAAGCTGTTTGCCTGCTAATATAAGAAGAGTGTGTATGTAGCAGTGGGACAGGGAAGTCACACACTCTGTGATGGAGGCTCTCGTCTGTCATGGTGCTGAGGCCTGCTGTACTATGAGATGTCAGTGCTGGTGGAACCTTTCTCGTCAGGCTACTGTAATGAGATGTGAGCACTGGTGGAGCTCCTCTCATTGATGTGGCATGACTGAGATGTGAGTCGAGCTCTTCCCGAGCTGATGTTTGCGGTTGTGAAGAAGATACCTAGGTATACTGCAGAATACCCCAGATGTGAATGAACTAAAGTCCTCGACCTCACTGTACGTATTGATGAACTTTCACAGTTTATTATTAAGTAAATTCCTATGTGTGCTTCTGTAAAGTCTCCTGTGGTTATTGGATGCAAAGCACCCTAACTCTGAGCCCAGCCCCCCACTATAATGTCAGGATCCAAGAAAACATATAAATGTCAATGCAAGGGACTCCTCCCATTGAGCATCACCCCTAGACAGGGAGGCTCCCAGGCATCTCCCTAGGAGATGGAGATTTTCCCCAACAGGGCTGGCATAGATTACATGTTGGCACAAGGTGGCCACACATATAAGTTAAACTAGTAATTCAGAATAAAAAGAAATAAAATCTATAAATTAACATGTATGCCAAACTGTGTCTAGGTGTTATTTTTTTAGAGTTTTCCAACAGTGACATCCTCACGTTTACGTCACCAGAATACTCCCTCATCCATCACAAATCAAGCATGCGTGTACTAGATTCATGCTAGCATAAAATGGCACTTCAAAATATTGGTCCCTCTGTATCTTAAACTACCCATTTGGTAGCTCTATGTAGCCTTCAGATTGAATTCCATCTTGAACCAGCAAGCGAGCTTTATCCAGTGTTTGTGCAGACTGTTCGGCTTTTGGGTGGTCGGGCAAGAGTTACTATGGTCACAACCCATGCCACTTTCTCTGCCGCTCTCCCCAAATCTTAGAATGCTTTAACAACTGCAGAATTGCATTTTCTATTTCAAGAGGAATTGCTTCATCATACATGTACAGACTGAAGCATGGTGGACCACTGCTGTAAGTGAAAAATTAGAAAAGTCTTTACCTGCCTTCCATGTCCATGTATTAAGGGGTACTTGAGGTCTCCTTCCTCTACGATTTTGTATCCCCTAAGACCAATGTGAATACTGTCAGTTGAAAGGATACACCAACATGTATAGTAGTGACTAGTGTCCTCTACCTGTAGAAGAGGAAAACCTTTTTAATTCTATCCCCCCCAAACCCTCCAAACTCTACCTTTCAGCCAGTAGTGCTTTTCTGCTTGCTTTTCTGGCATGCTTACTGGAACTGCAGCCCAAGCCTAGTTCCTGCCTACCCCCAAAGCCCCATGACATGCCCCCGTCGTGAGGCCCAACAGTGATGGCCCTGCATTAATGCACCTACCAAGAGACACATTGGAGCAACAAGAGATACCCAGTTGGTAGCTCTGACATGGAAGGAGAAGCATCCAATATTATGTGCTCCATAGCAGGATTTTTCCTCCGTCTGGACCCACCCACAACCCAGTTGCCAAGAGGCACCTGTAGAAAGCTGCTATTAGGGGTCAGAAGACAAATGTTGTGTGGAACACACAGTAATATTGCTGTAACCCAGCCAGCAGTGGGGGTAGTTAACAGAGCAGACAGCTTAAACCTACCCCTCCCAGGACCAGTACACATATAGCATCCTGGCCCTTCCAGCCTGAGATGTGGGAATTGGATCAGGGACTGAACCCAGGTCCCCCAAAGAGCAGTATGGTATACTACCCGATGGTGCCACTGAGCTGGGCTGGAACATTTTCATTAACAGATTAACTGACAAAAATCTTGATCACACTTCATTTGCCAGTTTCAATATAACAGTGGGTTAGGTAATCATTAGTTTCATGAAACAGCAGTAATAAACCTGTAGTTACATGTTTGTTGCATGCAACTATATTGCAATTGCAATGCAAGTAGCATGGTGAGAGTGAGTTGCTCTGCTTCCTGTGAGACCACTGTTAGCATGCAGTCCCTGTAATCACATCTGCAGCCAGCTGAGGGCTGGGTACTGCATGGAGGTGAGATGCTTGGCTCTAAGGGAATATTAAAGGGACCACCTTGTCATCCGTGCACTCTGACCTCCTTTACTGGCCAACTCTGAACTAACTTTAGCATCAGATGTGAAGGCTGCTGCTTGCCTCTGCACTGGACCAGATGAAGGGTGCAGCCATGGCAGGGGGGATGGGGGAACCAGAGGAACCAAAAAAAATCAAGCAAAATCAGTCATTAGGAAAGGGCTTATGAAGACTGCAGTTGAAGTGCCAGGGTGTGTTGTAGCTTTTTGAGCTTCCTACATGTATAATCAGTTGTTGTCTGACCACATTAAAAGTTGTTTGAGCAGCAGTTCAGCTCCTGTGGATTCTTTGAATCAGTACTACAACTGGACTCTCCTTGAGTGCCTAGCATTTTCTGTCCTGTTTACATTTCAAAAGATAATTTCTACAGGAAATACCATGCTTGTTTTTGAATGACAGCTATTTTGCTGAGCTCAGTGGGAAAGGTAGATTCAAATTTCATATGTGAATCATAAAGCTTGGAAATAGGGTTTTATTGATGCATGAGTTTACTGCGTTATTAGTGCCATTGGTGCTTCGGGACGTGCTGGAGTAAGGTTAAGTCGAATAGAAAGCAAATTTTTATGAAAAAAATTGAATTATTACCAGTTGTACTTAAATTGTGGACCAGACATGCCATCACTGGTACTATAGATGGCAGAAAAGCACCAGCTCAAAGGAGGTAAAAATAATGTCCACAAAAAGCTGAGTGTCCCTTTAAGAAAATCACAAGTGACGAAACCATAATTAATGTTTATGGTGTCGACTTGTGGGCATGGTTTTGTCTTTTGTGTTTGGTTTTGTGACAGTTAGAAATACTGCTAACTGACTACACAGTGTTAATTTAAAAACAAGGTGGACTGCAGGGCTGTAACTTGTGTGTTTAAGAGTTGAAGCTGTGTGGGTGATTCTTTTCTGTCCTTTGTCAAAAAATGGAAATTTTTTAAGGAAATCTGCTGAGGCACGAGTGATGAAACCAAAAACAGGTTTATGATTTTGTGAGATAGGTTTTGTAATATATGAAAAAATTACTCACCATAGTAATGTTGTTTCTTCTAATGGAGTCTTGCTGTATTCAGACATAATGCAGTTAGTCCCAGCACTTGAACTGACCCGGAGAGGAAAGAGTTAACTCTATGCAGAAGCACAGAATGTTGAGCTTGAGTTCAGTTTTCAAACCTCTGTCTGTGGTACTTCCCAGTATAACTGTCAGATTCTTATGAGCACACTAACATACTATAGCATGGAAATTGTTCAACACGTAGCCAAAGGACAAAAAAATATTTTTTGGCCCAAAAGACTCAAGTCGAGAACCCAAGAAGAAAAGGTAGTGACAATATTTAAGTATAATACACCAGAAAAATAACAACAACATCCACCCCACCCAAGAGGGAGGATACAAGGTACACCCCTGAGGTGCAACACTGTATCAGCCAACCCACTTCCTAAAAAACAGGTTCTGAGAGGGGAAGCGGGGGGAGGTCTGAATACAGAAAGACTCCATTAGAAGAAACAACATTACTATGGTGAGTAATTTTTTCTTCAAACAACATGAAGTCTTGCTGTCTTCAGACATAATGCAGACTACCAAACAGTTCCCTATGGAGGAGGGAATGCAGAACCTACTATGGGAAGAGGCTCTGCAGTACTGTTGTGCTAAACTTAGCATCACTCCTAGCCTGGATGTCCAGGGAGTAATGCTTGATAAAAGTATGTACTGTTTTACAGATCTCTAACAAAGGTATATCTCTGGCCATAGCTAGAGAAGCAGCTGTACCCCTAGTCGAATGAACCCTCAGGCCTGAAGGGGGCATTCTACCCAACTTGTCTTAACAGAATTGTATATAAGAAACAATCCACCTGGCAATAGTTATTTTAGTGGCAGGCTTACCTTTCCCCACTTCACAATAAGTGAGAAACAATTGAAGACAGTCATTTCTATGTGCCTTAGTATGCCCAATGTAGTAGCTAAGGGCACTCTTAACATCCAGACTGTGTAACCTTCTTTCACCTGAAGAAGAATGATCAGTGAAAAACACAGGGAGAGATATAAACTGGTTCAGATGAAAATCCGATACCACTTTGGGCAAGAACCTCCTATTGGTTCTTAGGACCACTTTGTCCCTATTGAAGGAGATGAAGTCAGATTCAACTGACAGAGCCTGTAACTCACTAATCCACCTGGCAGAAGTAATAGCTACCAGGAACACAGTTTTCCAGGTCAAGTACTTTAGTTTGGATGAAGCCAGAGGTTCAAAGGGTGGCTGCATAAGCTGAGCAATGCAGACATTAAGATCCCAAGGTGGAGTGGGCTACCTAAAGGGAGGGTTAATGTGAACCAGGCCCTTGAAAAACTTTCTGAAGACAGGATGAGATGTCAGGGAAAAGCCCTTTCCTGCTGAGAGGAATGCAGAGACAGCTGCTAGATGAACCTTCAGAGTGGCAGGCCTAAGGTTTTGGCCATTCAGATGAACTAGATAGTCTAAGGTTGTGGAAATGCCTGCAGAATCAGGCAGGGTGCCTTTCTGAGAACACCAAATACTGAACCTTTTCCATTTTGAGTTGCAAGTTTTTCTAGTGAAAGGTTTCCTGGAGACCTTCAGAATATCCAGAACTCCCTGAGAGAGATGTAGTGCTGCATATTCTAATTCTTCAAGAGCCAAGCCTTGAGATTGTGAGACTGGAGATTGGGGTACCAGATGAGCCCCTGGGAGGAGGACAGGAGATTGTATGTCCTGGGCAGAGACAGGGGACGTAACACTGACAAGGACAGCAGTAGAGGATACCACGGCTGTCTGGCCCAATGTGGAACCACCAGTGTCACTGTGCAGGGTTGTGTCCTGATCTTGATCAAAACTCTGAACAGCAGAGGGAAGGGAGGGAAGGCATAGAGAAACCTGCCCTTCCAGTCCAAAATGAGAGCATCCTGGTGAACCGTCCCCAGAACTGGAGGTCTGTAACAAAACAGAGGAAGTTGATGATTGTCAGGTGCTGCAAAGAGATCTATCTCTGGAGTGCCCCACCTGGAGAAGATGACCTTCAGGATGTGAGGATCCAGGGACCATTCGTGATGTCCCTGTGAAATTCTGCTCAGAGCATCTGCTAGTATGTTGTCCTTCCCTGGAAGGTGAACTGCAACCAGAGAAGTCTGAAGAGAATAGGCCAGAGACCACAGCTTCATGGCCTCTGTGCACAAGGCCGAGGACCAAGTGCCTCCCTGTTTGTTGATGTACCACACTGTGGTGGTGTTGTTTGTCCTGACTTGGACCACCTTCCCCTTGACTGAATCCGAGAAGCTCTGCAGGGCTAGGAAAACTGCCCTGAGTTCTAGGAGATTGATATGAAGGAGAGACTCTTGTGGAGACCAGACCTCTTGAGCTGTCAGGGCTCCCAGGTGGGCTCCCCACCCTAGGAGAGAAGCATCCATAGTTAGAACTACTGATGGGACTTGAGGAGAAATGGAACCCCTTGTCTGAGGTTGTCCTTGTCCAGTCACCACTGGAGAGCTTGGACCAGAGTCTGAGTCACTGGGATCAGTTTGGTAAGTGAATCCTTCTTTTGAGACCAAAAAGACCTTAGAAGAAACTGAATATCCCTCATCTGGAACCTTGCTCCCTGCACCACTGCCGTGGAAGCTGCCATGTGGCACAGCAGCTGGAGGAATTGTCTTGCTGGGTGGGAGACCTGAGGTCGACAGGAGGAAGCAAGATCCACTAGGGCCTTCACCCTTGCCAGGGGAAGGAAGGCTTTTGCTTGTACAGTGTCCAACTCTATGCCTGTAAAGGTGAGAAGTTGAACTGGTTCAAGGACAGACATTGGAAGATTGAGAAGAAACCCCAAGGAGCTGAGTAAGTCCTGGGTAGTTTGAAGAGTTGACTTGATCTGTAAAGGTGACTGACCTATTAAGAGCCAGTCTTCCAGATATGGGAAGATGGTGATACCCTGTCTTCTGAGGTAAGCCACCACTACTGCAAGGCACTTTGTGAACACCCTTGGAGCTGATGTTAGGCTGAATGGCATAGCTCTGAATTGGTAATGGCCTGAAGGCAACTCGAACCTGAGGTATTTTTTGTGGGATCACCTGATAGGAATATGGAAGTAGGCATCCTTGAAGTCTAGAGATGCTAACCAATCCCCTGGCCTTAGAGGGGGAAGGATTATTCTCAGAGTTACCATTTTGAATTTGGGCTTTGAAACGTGTTTGTTCAAATACCTTAGGTCTAGGATGGGTCGCTATTCCCCTGTTTTCTTTGGGGGTAAGGAAGTACCTGGCATACAGCCCTTTTCCCCTTTGCTGAGTAAGAACCTTCTCTATAGTGCTGAGAGCTAGAAGAGAGAAAACCTCTGCCTCTAGGGTAATGGTTTCTGAGAGTGATGCAGGTGGAAAAGACTTGGCCCTCTTTTTTGGAAGTTTTTTGAAGCTGAGGGTCAGTCCCTGGCTTACTACTTCCAGGACCTACCTGTCTGAGGTCACAGACTTCCAGGCCTGGAAGTAGTAAGCCAGCATGCCTCCTACTGAAAATGGGGAGTCGACCCAGGCTGACACATCAGGGTGTCTGCTTGGCAGGAATCCTTAGACTGAGAAGAGGAGGGAGCAGCTCTGCTCATCCCCCTCCTGTCCCTTCCTCTGAAGAACCCCCTCTGTGAGAAGGGAGAGGAGGCCTGGGCTTGGTAAAAAGGCCTTTGAAAGGGCCTGTCCCTGCCCCTAGACTGCTGCTTGTGTGGAGTGGCTTGCCTTTCTTTGGCCTGTGCACTCCTGTACGTGGTCCTGTATTCATCCATTTTCTTCATGTAAGCCTCTGTCTGCTCCTTAAACAGAAAGTTACCTACTACAGGAAAATCCATAGCCTTAGTCTGGGTATCCTTTGAAAGGCTAGTACATCTAAGCCAAGCATGTCTTCTGAGAGACACAGATGTAGCCATGGCTCTAGATGCCACATCATTGGAGTCCACAGCAACATGAAATTGCATTTTGGATGCCTCAGTTCCATCAGCAGCCACCTCCTCCAGCTCCTTGGCTAGCTGGGGAGAGGCCTGTTTAGCCAGTTTCAGAACTGTATCCCATCTGGATTTCTGGTACCTGGCTTTGTAGGCCATATAAGTAGCCTGTCTGAGTCCCAAGGAGGATGCCAAATACTGTTTTTCGGCCATGGCATCCACTTTCCTAGACTTCTTATCCAGAGGGGTGTGAAGCCAAAGGAATGTTAGCCCTGTCACAGACTGCAGTCTGCACTACCCCAACATGGCTGCAATGACTATAAAGGAACTCTACAGCTGAGCCTGATAACAAATACCTCCTGTCCATTCTTTTATCCACAGGAGGTACTGAATTAGGGGTTTGTAAAATGTTGTGTGTCTGTTTCCCCAAGAATTTATGAAGAGGGATAGACAGTTTTTTGGACTCTGGGATGTCCATCATTTCCACAAAATCAGGCTCTTCATCCTCCTCTACAGCTTCAACCCAGGGGAGCTGCAGGGTTTCTGCCACCTTTTTGTAGAACAAAAAATGTGAAGGGGACTCAGAGAGCCTGGGAGGAGAGACACCTGAGGGCCTGTCTGGGGAGATGTCCTGTTCAATGGGCACATCCAGACCCCCCTGGTCGTCGTCCTCATCATCATCATCGGGGTAGTCTTCATCTCCCTCCCACTCCTCATAATAAATGTCTGGATCATAACCTGGAGGAGATGGATCCAACTGAACTGACTGCCTAACCAGTGGTACCGGTTTGGACGAACCGGTCTAAGCGATTGAACAGTGCTCATCACTTTGGCTATTTTGTCTGCGGTTGGAGAGTGCAATACCAGATCTGAACTGGCAGACTTATGCTTCTTTTTTGATGGAACCGACCCCTCAGGGTGGGTTCTCCTTTTGCCCTAGGAGGTATCATCTAGGTCAGTAGGCACCTCCTCAGGTTCATCCGCAACCGAACTGGGCTGGCCATCCATATCTACGGACTTCTTGGCCTCCCTTTCCTTCAGCCTACTCAGTCTTTTGTCTAGAGTGGATTTAGGAAAGTTTATACAGATTTGGCAGTCTGACTTGAGGTGGTCAAACCCCAGACAATAAACACAGATGAGGTGGGGGTCAGTCTTAGCAAAGGCCTCCCCACACTCAGTACAGTGTTGAAACCCAGTGGGACTGGTTTTCTTCTAGGGTTTCTCAGACGTGGTCAAACTAACAAATTACCCTATTACAGCTTTCAAGCCAGGTAATACAATAACCAATCGGTTACAAACCATATCATGGGCTTTTTAAAAGAACTGGCAAAAAAAAAAAACGGTTCATTTGAAACCGATTGGTACCGGAACACCACTCTAATCCCAGAAATAAAATTAAACAGAATGGGTCTGTTCCAAACCGGACTGACTGGAAAGAAACCAAAGAAAAGAATAATTTCCAACTTTTTCACAGAAATAAAACACAGTCACTACCTTTCTACACACTACCTGTACCATAGACATTGGCTGTAAATCTGAAAAAAAAAAAAAATTATACGGTTTAAACCGAACGCTTTACTTTTACCGAACCAAGCAGAGGAAATCTCTGGAGCGACTTCACTGTTAGGTGGAGTAAAGAATCTGACAGTTACACTGGGAAGTACCACAGACAGAGGTTTGAAAACTGAGCTCGAGCTCAATGTTCTATGCTTCTGCATAGAGTTAACTCTTTCCTCTCCGGGGCAGTTCAAGTGCTGGGGCTAACTGCATTATGTCTGAATACAGCAAGACTTCATGTTGTTTGAAATAAATGTTTTTGTGATTTTTTTTGTTTGATGAGTGTTTTTTTAAAGAAATTATGTGAATGTTTTTATTCAGTAAGCTCAGTAAGATATGCCTGATGTGGGTTGGTTGTGTACATTAGTTTGTTATTCTGAAGTGTCCACAGGGCCCTCTGTGGAGCCATTAATAGCCACACAGACCGTTGTGTTGACACCCTGCACATTCTGCCTTATAGTGATTAGTGGGTGTACCTGTGATCAAGGCCCACAGCCAGTCAGACCATTGTGCTGGCGTAGGGCCCAAAAGGCCTGCATGTCATTACATGAAGGTGATTGGTGTCTGGCTGTGTGCAGGGCTGACTAGGCCCTGCACACAGCCAGGAAAACCTCTGTGTTTGGGCCCTGCTCATAATGGAACAAAGGTGGTTAGGTCTGCCTGTGCACAGGGCTTGCAACCAGACACACTGCTTTGTTGGTGCAGGGCTCAAAGGGCCGTGTGTATTCTTGCATGACGGGGATTTGTGTATACCTGCACATGGTCAGTTCTGAGCATCCCAGCATGAATGTGGTTGGTGTCTGGCTGTGTCTAGGGATAGCAGCGCCCTGCACCCAGCCAGACAGACCATGCTGCTGGTGCAATGCCCAAAGGGCCTGCACTTCTTGGCATTAAGGTGACTGGTGATGCAGAACTCAAAATATGTCAAATATTCTATTTATTCTGTTTTGGGCTAGTCTTGAAGGAACCTACATGAATGAGAATACAATTCCAGCATCTCAAAAAGAAAGGAAATTAATTTAAAAAAACACAATGTTAATGCATACATTAGGGTCAAAGAATGCAAAGCAGACAAAGTAAGGAAAGGAAAATGTGGGGTTTGGGTTTCAGGAGTCTTGGCACATTGGTGGTGTGAAGTTCCTTGGGGTTTTAAACCCTTTTGCCCACCTTCTTCCCAAGCCTCTAGCCTAATGACCGATGAACAAGCTACAGGTCCCGGGTATGCGGTGGCCCTATGAAGGAAGTAATGAATGATGTCTTGCTTTACATGAAGAAAGTTGTGAATAATGTTATGCTCTGTACAGGACCCATAGGCCCTGTGCAAAAAGAGTTATTAATAATCTCCTCCTGTATTTAGGATCAGCAGGGTCCTCTGCTAAGAAGGGTTTGACTGATTCTGTGGGCTCCATGTGGAGAGCTACAGTTGTGTAGCTTTATACACCAGATCTGTGGGGAATAGACCTGGGCCTGTAGCTTGTCCTCAGCACAGAAGGCTAGGGGCTTGGGGAGGGGGTTGTAATTAAGGTTAAAAACCCCAAGGGACACATCACACCATTGATTTGCCAAGAGTCCACAGATTTCAAACCCTATTTTTTTAATTTCATTGCTCTGTCTGCTTTACGTTTTTCAACCCTAATGTGTGCATTAGAGTAGTTTTTTAGCCATGTCTGTCTGTCTGTCTATCTATCTCATTACACTTTTCAACCTTATTGTGTGCATTAATGTCGTTTTTTAGCAACGTTTGTCTGTCTGTCTGTCTCTCTGTCTGTCTGTCTGTCTATCTATCTATCTCTCTGGCACTGTCTTATCAGACAAAGTAAAATACTGACACATCAATGCTTGCATAGAGAAACAACATTCTAAACAAGAAACATTCCCAGTGACTGACTCACCAGCCTGTCATGAAGTAATCTCTGTACAATACTTTCTGGCCCAGCTCTTGCAGCTTTAACCTCCGCGGGAACTCGTACCTTGTGAATTCATTCCCCAGTAACTCTGGGCTCATGAAGGCCTGTAGACAGTTAAGCACCTTGCAATCAGATCAAATTAGTTACTCTTATTTGTGTTACATCAGTAATGATAAATTTCTCTGATATATTTGTTTATCACTGTGTCTAACCTCCAAATAAACATTTATCTGGGGGTTAGATATGTCAGTCACTTTCTTGAACCATTGCACAGAACATAACTAATCAGAGAGCAGTTATCACAGTGCTGATGAAATCGTATTAGACCTGTGCTGCACTGAAGCAAGCAGTTCAAATCATTAAAAAGCAGTAATGTCTTCACACAAAAAGATGGTGTAAAAAGTTATAACTGTTAAACTGATGTTGTATAAATCGAACACACAAAGATTTGACTCAAATACACAATTTATCTCCACTTGAGAGGAGACAAGTCTTTCATAACTCATTTATGGCTCGCCACATAAGACTTATGGCCTTACCCCCTCAGACCTGGAGACAAACTGCATATTTTGAGTCAGGCCATTGTATATACCCTATTTATTTTTGTTTTTTTATATAGGTTTTTATTGCAGGTGATCAGATGCCATAAAATCCGATCCATTGGCCTTGTGTTGGATTTTCAGCTATCCTAATACAAAATCCAAATCAGATCCAAGTAAGTATTTCAGTTTCAGATTTTTATTCTCCTTGTCAGCCTCTTGTCTATCCCTAATAACTTCCCAGCCTTGTCACTACCTGTGTACAGGGATGTGGGGATCTGGTGGCAGCGCAGAGCCCTTGAGTACCTGGGGATGTCTGCTGGGGATGTCCACTTGTGCTTCCAGATTTTCAACCTAACTTCTCATCCCATTGCTCCTGTGATCCTCCTGCTTCCCATGTGGAGCTAGGCAGGGCAGACAGTTCTCTGGTAGATGCAGCATCCCTCTTACAGAGGAGAAAGCTCCCCAAGACCACCACAGCGGTCACTGTGGTTGTAAAGCAAAGTGCTGCCACAGGCCACTGTGTCAGCTCCTGAGTCTGCTCCCAAACCTAGGTCACCAGCGAGGCAGCATGATGCGCTGCCGATGGGACATCAGGCGGCCTCGATACTCTTATGAACGAATTATAAATTGGGCAACAGAAACCAAGTCCTGTAACTGGTTAGATGTGATCACATGACCAGGAGTACCTCCAGTCACAGCAGCACTGCTCAGAAATACTTAATTTTCTAAACTTCATTACTCAATTTTTAAAATAAAAATCAGGGGCCAGATTCACAAAACTTTACCCCGGTGCAAACCCATTTTGCGCGGTGCAAACTGGGTTTTGTGCTGAAGGGGTATACACAAAAGCCTGGTTTGCTCCAGGACAAAGTTTGGAGAGGGCTGCAATGCAAATGAGGGATAGGGGACCTGCATATTGGCACAGTCCCATTCAAAAAGTATTTTTGCCCCACAAAGGCTCTTTGTGGGGTTCCCTTGCAAGGACAAAATACCACCAAGCGAGACCTTGCTTTAATTCTTCACAACCCTAGTGGTTGGCAGAGGTACTGCAGTGGCCAGCCCAATAAGTAAAATCATAATTTTATTCCCTGGTGCTAGTGCCCCCCCCATATGCCAATCACTGGCCAATAGGTAAAAAAATAAATGTATTCCTTGGTGGTAGTGGCTACCCCCCTTGACAGTCACCAACCTGATATGAAATACTGATATTCCTTGGTGGTCTAGTGTTTCCCCTTCCCTTGCTGATTGCTGTCCCAATATCAAATAATGAGATTCCCTGGTGGTCTAGTGTTCTCTCTCTTTGCTGATTGCCGGCCTTAAAAGGAAAAAGAAGTTACCCTGGTACCATTGTTTCCCCCCAGTGATTGCCGGCCCATGTAAAGTACATTTCCCTGGCATCCAGAGGTCCCTCCCCTCACCTATGCCCAAGCTAAAAACATGTTTCTTTGGTATCCGGTGGTCCCTCCCCCACCTGATCACCCTCCTGAAGTTTCCAGCATAGTCTCTGGTGTCCAGTGTCAACCCCCCATCCCAATCCCCTGTGTGCTACATAGAAACATTTCCCTGGTGGTCTAGTGGCCCCCCTTCCATTCCCCGATCCCCTGTATAGTGTAATAAATCCTTTTCCTGGAGTCTAGTGAACCTCTCGCCTCCCCACCTCAGCAGGTAGTTAACCACCACACTGCTTCACCCCCCATCCTGAACCCGAGCCAATGACCAGCACAGCCTTCCCCTCTCCACCATGGCTGGCCACTGACTGAGCTCTCAATGAGCGTGTACTGTATACAGTACACGCTCATTAACAGTGATTGACAGCTCAGAGTGAGCTGCCATTCAATGAGTGCATACTGTATACAGTAAGAACTCATTGAGAGCTTAGTCAGTAGCCAGCTGTAGTGGAGAGAGGATGGCTGTGCTGGTCATGGCTCATGTTTGTGATGGGTGGGTGGGGTGGGATACCACCTGCTGAGGTGGGGGGGTCTGGAATGCACTAGACCCCAGGGAAAGATTTTATTACACTATACAGGGGATCATGGAATGGGAGCAGGGTCCATTAGACCACCAGGGAAAAGTTTCTATGTGCTACACAGGGGATTGGGATTCAGAGAGGGGTTACACTGGACACCAGGGACTATGTTGGCAATGTGGTGCAAATGATTAGGTGGGGAGGAGAGCCACTGGATGCCAAGGTTACATGTTTCTAGCTAGGCATGGGTGCAGGTGGGGGGAGGGACCACTGAACACCAGTGAAACATGTTTTTTTTTTTTTACCTGGGCCACAAACTGGCAATCATGAGGGGGAGGGACAATGGCACTAGGGTTACTTCTTTTTTTCTTTTTGGGATGGCGATTGCTGAAGGGAGGGAACACTAGACCATCAGGAACTTATTTTTTATTATCAATGGGATAGTGAGCAGTGAGTGGAGAAGGGGAGGGACCACCAGACCACCAGGGAGCTGTTTTTTTTTTTAACCAACAGGATGGTGATCGGTGATGAGAGAGGACTCTTAGCCACCAGAGACTGTTCATTTATTTATTTCTTGGGATGGTGATTGGCAATGGGGGGTGCACTAACTCGCTGTCGCCTATACAAATGGGCCCATAATGGGCATGCAAATGGCCACCTAGTGCCTTGCATGCCCAATGGACTCATTTGCATGGCTTCTTTTGAGAATAGGAAATAGTGCCCCTGCGCTCTTCCTTGCAGGGCCATGCTACAGGCTACATGTCGGGGTGGCACTACTGGGGTAGCGCTGGCAATACTGGACTTACCACTGCCTGGAGCCACCCCTATTCCCAATCAGATAGTGCAGAGCACTATCCCCTGGAAATAACAATTTTGGATGTCTGGACAACTGCAAAGCGCAATGCAAATGTTTGTGTTGCCCTTTGTGAGATTTTGTGAATTGGGGCCCAGATTGTTAGGCTGTCATGTGGAGTCCTGGGACTGGGAACAAACTTTTAAATTTTCTACAAAGGATTTTCCTTCAGTAAACCAAATAACTATGCAGCACTAAATATTGAGTAACCTATACTACAGTTTTATTTATTTATTTATTTATTTATTTTTATTTTCTACCAGGAAGTGAGCTGGGTACAGCCCTTTTTCAGTCATGCCTGACATATAACAAGAAAAAAATGCCTGTTCATCTATACATAATGGGATGACAAGAAAATGATAGATGCCACAAATGTGGGTAGATACCAGCAAATGTTCATATATTAGGGAACTGCAAACGTATACAGAGGAGCGGCCGGGGTGCAACACAGTATCCTGTGACATTGCATGACAAAAGGGACTAACTGCCACTGAAATTGTTTTGTTTACTGCACTACCTCTGCTGCAGTATGCTGCTGGCTTGCATTGCATCCTGGTGGGCACTACTGATCCTTGGTCAAGACTTTCATAACTCTTTTTCCAGCTTTGCAAAAATAACACATAATCTAATAGTAGAGACTTGTATTCCAGGATTTTGTTTCCCCTCTTCATTTTTCCTAAGTTTTGTTATTTCTTTGCCTCTTCTTATTTTAGTTCTGCTCTTGTTCTGTTTTTATTTTGCTTTGACTCTTACTAACTTTTCCTTTGGTGATTATCTTCAACGTTACTCCTTTATAGTGTTCCAAATCTATCAATTATAAATATTTGGGAAATGTTGGAATACTGAAATAAGAATGTTTACATATGATGATTTGCAATAACATATCTGATAGTAAATGATGAGGATATACTTACAGGGATTTGAATGTTACAAACTTTGTTTCATCTACAAAGTTCTTTGGATTATTAATTATCCGTTTTTGTTAGTTTAATTGTATTTCTCTATATAAAGTAATAAACAGTTTACTGAGGGGAAAAAAGTAAGGGCAGTGTTGTTTGGTGGTGGCCTCAGTGAACAGCAAGTGTTGGTCTACAGAGATCATGGGGAAGTTAATGTTTTTTTTTTCAAAATACACAATAAATATATAAATATTTTTTTTTTAAATTGCAAGATTGGCACCAGTGTAAGGAGCAAAGTGGGACGTGGCTACACTTTTAGGGTAGAGGGAGTACAGAGCAGTACCAGGCAGGAGGACAGGGATCAGGGCATCAGGTCAAGAGCAGCTCAGGAGGAAAGTAATAATTGGAGCATCATGTCAGGGGCAGTATTGTACTAGAGTGATGGTTTCATGGGAGCTGTTGTCTGGTCATGATGTTTGATGGAGCTACGTGTTCACAGATGGTTTTGGCCACCTAGTCACCAGTAATTTCAGTGACCAAAGTCTGAGCCTTTCATGGAGCCATCTGGTTAGTAGGCATATGGGCAGCTGGAACTTGAGAGCTACAGTACAGTCAGTGGCAAAATCCTGTGACAGGAGAGAGAAAGAGTGTGTTGGAATCACGTTTTGTGGCAGCGAGCAGGAGCATCGGTTACCTTTAGGCAGTGTTCAGCTGCCATACTGGGAGAAGTGAGTCTCAGTTGGGAGCAGTTGGCCCTCATAGATGATGCCAGACCAGCCATGCTTGGTGTGGGCATTTTAACACTGGGTTGAGGTAGATGGCTCTGAGATGAGTGCTGTGCCTTTTTGGTTGAAGGTACTTTCAGCTGTGCTATTGTACTGGGTTAGCAACAGGACTGTAATAATATTATTTTTTAATACTCATTATACATTTCATGGTAAACCAGTCCCTGGAGTGCTTTATTACCTTATTAAAATAGGGGACGTTTTGGTTGGAGGTACTTTCAGCTGTGTTATTGTGCTGGGTCAACACCACAGCTGAAAGTACCTCTCAGCAAATCAGGACTCAAGGTTTTTTTTAACTATCCATTTTATGACTCATGTTAAACCATCCCCTGGAGTACTTTATTGCTATTTTAACTTTTTATTTAAATATAAATACATTCACAGATAAATTACTAGTACACAGCAGTAAACATACAGTAAGTACATCAACAATACAATAGAATTCTGGATTAAACATATAACAATTCTCCTTATGTATATGTATACCAAGAAACAAAGTCAGATTGGTGTTTAATAGCTCTTAGGTACTGCACTTCTGAAATATTAGTTTGGTTTCAGCTTAAGCAATGGATTCCAGATAGAATGAAAAATATCTAATTTATTAATAATTTTAAAATGTATTCTTTCATTAGCACCTAACCTACCCATATGAGTTAACCATTCTTTCATTTTTTGGGAGTAGGATTCTTCCATTTAGCTAGAAGGAGATCTAGTCATGCTACTAATTGTTGAAATCTACTAAGCATGCTTAATTGGAAACAATTGCCACAAATAAAAATAATAGGATACCCAGGGATTAAGGGACAGTGAGTTTGTGATCAAGGTTATTGAAAATCTGATATTCAAAATGCTTATAGTTGCCCCGTGGTTCCACCATAACTAAAACATGCATGAACCATGCCATAGGCCAGTCTCCCTCTAAAACTGGAAGGACCTGTACTAATTTAACCAGTTCAAGGTCTAGAGAGTTATAAGAATGGTGCACAAACAAGGACACGGGTGCACACATTATTTTGATAGCAAAAAATTGATTCTGCAGTTTAAAACTGTGCTTGGAGTCGTGTATTTAAAATGGATGACTGTGGCTTTAAGAAGTTGCAGCACAGCAAAAAGCAGCTTAGAGTGCCCCCTACCACATAATTAGCATATCCAAAAGTATCTTACAGGGAGGAACAGGGTGCAGGAAAACACTATTTTTAAGCGAAAAAGATGTTTCAGGACTAGAGGGCATGGGATGAAGTTGGAGGGAGGACGATTCAGAGGAAACATGAGAAAGAATTTCTTCACAGAATGGGTGGTGGACAAGTGGAACACCCTGCCAGAGGAAGTGGTGGGGGCTGAAACAATCACAGGATTTAAGAATGCATGGGATAGACATAAAGGAATTCTAGAGGTCAGGGGTAAGGGGAAATAGACTTCTAGGAAAACAAACTGAACTTACAAGCTCAAATGGGCAGACTAGGTGGGCCATAGGCCCTTATCTGCCGACACTGTCTATGTATCTATGTATCTATGTATCTATGTATGATTTGTTGTTGGACTGCACATTCCCACATCTTGAATATGTGTGTGGGAGGGGTGAGACTATTGAAACGCTCCTGTGGAGCACATGTGATCAAGTCAGTGCTAGGTGTGAAAGTGTGGAGAGAGTGCCATGTACACAGATTCCAACAAGCAAAGGCTAACTTTACTGAAAAACCTTTTTGTGTGTGTGTGTTTTGGCTGTGTTTGCACTGTAGCTCCTCTATCAGTGAGAGACAGAGACAGAGAAGAGTTTGTATTGAGCATTGTGGGACTGGACCAGATTAAGCCACACCGATGACTGCAGCACAGTGTCTCCTCACATGTACATCTGGGTCTTGCAGAAAATTAACTTTCAATTAAGAAAGCGAGAGCCAGAAAGAGCTCTGAAAGAAAGACCTTGAAAAATATTGATTGCATCTATTTTGCTGTGCGCAGTCAGACACTGAACAGCGGTGGTAGGAGAAACAACTACAAAAATGAAAGGAAAAAGGGTAAGAATATTTGTTTTACACTCAAGAATGTGTGCATTTGGGCTAGCCCATCAGTGCAGCAGTAATGCTACTGCCTGCAACGTCGGTGACCAGGGTTCGGGTGCGGACTTGGGTCGTTGGGGGCCATCTGGAGGGAGAAGGATAGAGCATCCAATGGATCTTTATCCTCCTCTGGGGAGGGAGGATAGCCATCCTTGCTGCCATACTGCCACCTGGGTGACCACAGGTGGAGGTGTAGCTCAGGGATGCCATGGGGGAGGACATTGATGAGCTCCAGGATGGCATCACGTAGTAGCGCACCTAAGTCCCTTGGAGCTCCCAGTATGCTGATGCCCCTGGGGACAAAAACAGACAAAAAAAACAGAGAGAAAAAAAACAGAAAAGACCCCACAGCCGAACCCGGAGATGGCCTCTGGCACATAGCCCCATCACTCCGATGATTCCCTGGGGTGCCTGACAAAGACATAAAAGCAGGTGGTGGGGGGCAGTAAGGGGATACCGCTCTTCCCTCCCCACTAGGAGGCAAACCTAGGCAGCATGGATGTGTCCCATGGGGAAGAGGTTGGAGAGCAGCCAGCCCGATGCCTAGGAGGACCTGAGGGAAAGTAAGGCAGTGGAGAAGGAGGGGGTATAAAAAACAGCAAATATTTTTTAAAAAAAGAATGTATGCATTTTAAATAAAACCTTTCACAAAAGGAGTCTGGATAAAATGGAGAAAAACTTAATTTCTAAAGTTTTGTAACTAGTGTTTCTATAGGATAATTATAGTCAAGTAGTATTTTGAGGGTCTGTACTCCCTGGATGACCCTCTTCTAAAACTAGAGGGTTTCATAGAAATCCAGCCAGTCCAGGGGCTAGGAGGTAACATTATGTTTACTGTAACTAGTTATTTTAATTTTGTTTAATTTATGTATTTTATTTATATATCTTGAAAATCAGCAAACATTTATTAGACAAAAAAATCTTTGATGCAGTAAAGTCCTTCAGGAATCATTAACGAACCAACATTGTGCAAAGTCCACATTTACCTCCTTAGGTGCACTATATTCATTTTGTTTTTAGGGCAGCAGTGGGCGGAGTCCTGCAGACCTCTTGCTATGAGAAAAAGGACTCAGCATTCCTTGCAAATGAACATGTTGGACTTGTGACGCAGTCACCTCTGTATCCATGAAGCAGTCTGCCCATGTTGTCCCTACTGATGCAGCACTGCACTATTTTATATTGCCGGTGGTCACAGTGGAACACGGCACACTCTGTCATGTCCAAGATGGCCACTGCACTCTACTGTGCATGTGCTAGCAGTCACGCATGTGCAATAGCATGCGGTGGCCATCTTGGTCATGGTAGAGTGGGCCGTGTCCCACTATTACTACCTATTTTATTTATTTTTTTATTATTATAAAAATTCTCCCCATAACCCTCCCTCTCAGAATCCCCCTCCCCAGAAACAGAGTAGTGACACTGGGGATGCCCAATCCCCCAGTGTTGCGATCATGTTCTCCCCCAGTGCCGGTCCTTTTTTCTTTAAATGAGGATTTTTCTCCTCCCACCTGACACTCCCTCTCAGCACCCACCACCCCTCCCTCCTGGAAACATAGCTGTGACACTGGGGGTACCCAATCCCCCAGTTTCATGATTGGGGATCCTAGGCCCTAATTTTTTTTCACCTGTAATTTGGCCCAGATTTTCAACATGCCTTCTTTGGCACCCCACCTCATGAACAACATCACTGTCATTAGGCAGATCTGTCCCAAAAGGTGATTTTGTGGTCCCTGTTCAAAATCACCTTTCGGGCAGGAGTCGAAAATTTTTTGTACCCTTGTTCATGAGGTGGGGTCATAAGAAGGCTATGTTGATTTGCTGGAGGGATCTGAGACTGACCAGATGGTGGATTTCATTAGCAACTTAATTAAGCATGTGGTACCCCTGCCAGAGTCACTCCAATTCCACCTTGAGAGAGCTCACCGTGCACTGGCACCTTGTCCGGCAGACCCGACGGCTAGGCCTAGATCTATAGTAATTAAATTCTCTAGCTATAGAGAAAAAGAGGTGGTATTAAGAGCAGCCTGGGCAGCAAAGAAAGTTGACTACAATGGGGCTCATTTACTGTTCGATCATGACTACTAAACTGACATTTTAAAAAGAAGAATGGAATATGCAGGAGTATTAAGAATTTTAAAATCCCATCAAATACGCTTTACGACTCCACACCCTGCACGACTGAAGGTACACTGTGGCACAGGCATAAAAATTTATGAAACCGCACAAGACGCCAGGCAAGCTTTGCTGTGGGATGGGATTAAAGACACAACGGACCGGGGTCCTACACAACGTACTTTGTCTCAAAGGAAAAGGGACCAAGCAAATGAAAAGCAGCATCCAGAATTGGTTAACAGGCATGGGAATCAATCAACATTTTCAGACATTAAGAAGCTCTTACAGGGCCCAGAAAAAACGAAGATCGGAGGTCAGTTCACTGCAACATGAGACCATGCTGGCAAAGCGGAATGGCTTTTTTCACTACCACCCGGTCACCTCAACAAATTGGACATACAGGGACAGTACTATGGAGCTATGGTAATGCTCTGAATTTATTAATAGAGACATGGATGAAGTTTCAATGCTCAATCTTAAAACTTTAGAAGATTATGATGTTAGTTTCCACCCGATGGTTTCCTATTGGTGCAAAAAATCAATAGAGCGCATGGGAAGAATACCTTTTTGAAAGGAGCGCTTAAGAGAAATTGTTATTGGAGCAATCCAGATATGTATTTTTCAAATTTGCAAACTCCTCCTAAACTTTAAACATGGGAGAATACTGACCCACTAAGTAACACCCCTAGCCCTCCTTCTACCCCAAATCCTTTGAAAGGGGGACATAGTGGCATTTGGTGAGAAAATGCATGTCACGAGGAATGGTCGTGGTGGGATGGGGGGTAGTAGTAGCAGGGGTGGAAGGTGGAGCTTTGGCTGCACACCACCCTGTTATTGCTATGGGTTGTGACATCTATAGCCCTTCCAGGCTTCCTGTGGATTATTATCCACGGAAAGGGGTCCCTAACAGCAACAGCTGTTACCCCACCCCCTGATCGCTGTAACCTCTACCCTAGAGGTACGTGGTCCAATAAGGGATGTATTATTTGGTCCCTCTGGCTTGGAAGCCACACAGGTTCTACTGTTCAATGTTATGGTTATGTTACATTTAATTTGTTTTCTTTGTTAGTTGCAAAATTACAGCCGAGTGGAATCTTGTTGTCACAGAGACTAAGGGAATGTATATTATGGTTTGCGGAGAGGTGACCCAGTGGGTTATTGGGGAGACTGGGTGTTGTTAACTCTCGAGAAGGGGATCTATTGAAACTAAGTACCCTGGCAAGAGAAAAGAAAGTCCCAGAGTGTATAGGGGACAGAGACCCCCTTATAAGGGGGCCTAATAATAGATCACAGCATTTACCCCCTATGGGGGAAACCCAGAATGGCTTATATTACTAAAGTGGCTTCTACCACAAAGATTTTAATTACATCCCAGAATATTAACGGGCTCAACAACCCCATCAAGAGATATAAGGTGCTCTCTCTTCTCAAGAGACAAAAACCTACATTCATACTGCTGCAGGAGACACATCTTGATCAGGCAGAGCACCAAAAACTTACAAAATTTGGCTTTAGCCAAGTGATCACCTCCTCCTACAAAAAGGGTAAGAGAAGGGGGGTGGCAATCTTGATACCCCGCTCTGCTCCCTTCCAGGCCAGCTGCACATACCAATATCCTGATGAATGCCTGACTATAGCAGTGGGAACACTAGAGGGAAAGCAACTTACCTTAGTTAGCTTATACTTACCCCCAAGATCTGAAGCAACATTAATTCGTAAATTACTACAGAAAATTACTGAATACCAACAGGGAGTCTTGCTAATGGGAGGCGATTATAATATGTTTTTTGACAATAAGCATACAACGAATCCCACCTCACCAAAACGAACCCCTGCCCAAAAGTTGGCTTCAATCTACATTAAGGAAATGGGTTGGCAGGATGCCTGGCATTTCTTACACCCCTCGGGACGAGGATACACACATTTCTCTGCACCCCATGGAGTGTACACTCGCATAGACTTCTGTCATGTATCCCGGGAACATAATTTTTTAATGAACAAATGCCAGATACTCCCATTCGTACCATCAGATCACTTTCAGATACTATTAATGCTGGCCTGGGAGTCCTCCCAGAGATGCGTCATGTGGAGGCTGAATAATTTTTCCTTAAACATTACAGACTTCCGGGACATGGTGACTGACAGAATCCCCCAAATATTAGGAGAGAACCGATCCCCTGACATAACCCCCTCTATCTTACGGGACACATTGAAAGTGGTCATGAGGGAAGATTTTCTGAGCTATGCAGCCCATTATAAGAGGCAATAAACAGAACAGCAAGATACACTTCAAAAACAATAGAGCTGCAACAACAACATGCAGCCGGGGACCAAGCAATTTGCCCTTTACTTGAAGCCACTAAACAGCAAATCCAGCATATTATGGATGTCAAAACAGAACAAGCCTTGCAGCATTTAAAACAGAAATATTATGAACGGGGACCTAGGGCCACAAGGCTCCCAGCATATAGACTTAGGCAGAGAGTGCAACAAAACGTAGTCACCCAAATCTACACTCCAGGCACACAGAAATTATATAATACACCTTTAGAGATCCTAGACACCTTTAAAACCTTTTATTTAAAATTATATACTCTGGATTAACCCTTTAACCCTCAGGCAATAACTCATTTTCTGAAAAACCTTGGACTCCCAACATTAACACAGGGACACATAGATCGCATGGCGGCTCCCATCTCCAGGCTGGAATTGGAAGCTACACTACAGAAACTTCATTCAGGGAAATCCCCAGGGCCTAATGGCCTCACTGGAGAGTTCTACAAGGCATTTAAGGATCTCCTGCTAACTGCCCTGAAGGAGGTTTGCGGGGAGGTTATGCAGGGAAAGCAGATGCTCCCTTCATGGCAATATGCCACGATATCTAGCATACTCAAACCGGTTAAAGATGCCCAGTGTGGATGCTACTGATTGATATCAGTGTTGAACACTGATTACAAACTGTATGCAGCTATTCTAACATGAAGACTAGAGCAGATAATGCCATCCTTAATAAATTTGGATCAATGCGGATTTATAACATCCCACCAGACACAGGATAATATAAAACGTACACTACATCTGCTCCACCACGCCTCCCAGTTGGGGGCCCCTTTCTTATTACTTGGTCTAGATGTGGAGAAGGCCTTCGACTGGGTGGTGTGGCCTTTTTTGTCGGCAGCACTGGAGGCCTTTGACTTCTCCCCTGGACTCAGACAAGCCATCATGGGCCTCTATGACAATCCCATGGCCTATGTCAAAATTAATGGGAGTGTCTCTATGCCCTTTCCCCTCCTACGAGGAACTAGGCAGGGATGCCCCCCATCTCCCCTTTTATTTGTGCTCTACTTAGAGCCTTTAGCTCAAGCTATTAGACAGGCATCGGAAATAATGGGGCTACAGAGAGGAGGGGAGCAACGTAAGCTATCCCTATACGCGGATGACCTTCTCGTATACTTGTCATCTCCAGAGCAGACCCTTCCACACCTTTGTGCCCTCCTAGATAAATTCAAGGAAATAGCAGGGTATGAATTGAATTTATCAAAAACAGAAGTACTCCAGATTAACTACTCCCCCTCCCAGACAATTAGACAGAGAGTTCCCTTTTGCTGAGACTTGAAGCAAGTAAAATATTTAGGGGTTCATATAACAATAGATCCAGCTCAGCTCTACCACTCTAACTACCTACCCTGATACAACAATTTAACCTGGACCTGGCGAGGTGGTGCACTATTCTACTCTCCATGATACAAAGGGTGGAGTCCATGAGGATGAACCTCTTACCTAGATTTTTATACCTGACACAGTCCCTTCCCATTTCCTTACCACAGGCCTTCTTCAGGGAACTTAATAAGATGGTTTCATGGTATATATGGGACAACAAACTGCCCAGGATAAGACTCTGGATACTTCAGCTGCCCTCTCGCTTTGGAGGCTTAGCTCTCCCACATTTTTACAACTATTGCTTAGCCCCCCAGCTCCAAAACATCTTTCTGTGGCTTCATAAGACATACGTAGCAAAATGGAGTGAGCTAGGAAAAAAAGAAGAAGATTTATTCAACCTCCACCAGATCTTGCTGGCCCAACCTCCCAACCCGGTGGACCAGATAACACAAAATCCCTTCATCAAAGCCACAATATTAGGCTGGAGAATCTGGTGGAGTTCTAAACAGGCATCCCCATATAGACATCTGTTATATTCTCTTTCCTTTTTGGGTTCCTTCACCCCAGCTAAGCTAGATCATGGTTTTCTGAGCTGGGTGAGACTGGGAATAGAGATTTTACTGAATTTTTATAAAAAGGGCACTCTGAAGTCCTTCGAGGAAATGAAACAGCAATACGGACTCACCTCCGGAGATGGGTTCAGGTATATGCAGGTAGTACATTACCTTAGGTCTCTCCTGACCCTGCTCCCATTGGAGGAGGACCACCCCCATTTTAGATTTGTGTGAACAATATCTACGGGGCCTTGCCCCCTTGGATCATATGATCTCTTGCATCTATAAGGTATTTTGCCATTTGAAAATAAAACAGAAAGGGTTCGTCTTGCCTGGGGCAGGGACATGGAGACTGAAATTGACTCCCAGGCATGGGGGACTTGTCTCCGGTTCCTACCCTTGGGAACGTTATCCCGCAGTTGGAGGGAATTTACCAGGAAGGTAGTAATACGATACTTCAGAACACCAGCGATATTGTCCAAAATGGACCCAGGGAGAGGGGTTCTCTGCTGGAGGGAGTGTGGATACACCCCAGCTACGATGTTTCACATTTTCTGGGACTGTCCGGTGATTAGACCCTTCCTTCAAAATCTTCAGACAGCTATGGGGGAGTTAATGGGGACCCTAGTCCTCATGAATACGAGACTGTTTTTCTTTTCCACTCTAGAAAGGGGTATGAGAGATAATTCTGCCAGGAATCTTGAGCAGGTGAGTCTGTTAACAGCCAAAAAAGCAATCACCAGGCAATGGCTCTCCCCAACCCCTCCTACAATCAAGGATTGGCAGGACATCATGATTCAAATATATGGGATGGAGCTCACAGCTCTAATCAACCATCAAAGAGACAGATTAGAAATCCAATGGAGAAAATGGGTGATGTATATAATGCAGCATAGACCAGAATTTGTTCCCCGATAGCGCTACCCCCCAAAGGATGTGAACCATTTAGGGAACTATTCCCAGAGAATTGGAGAGGAAGGGAAGGGAAGGAGAGGACTGAGAATAGTGAGAGAATGCTGAAATGGATAGGGCGAAAAGAAAAAAAAACTTAAAATATAATTAAAAGATGGAGATGATCTGCTACACCTTATGATCCTGGCACTTAAAAACTTTGGGCCACACATGAAATTATATTATAATTGATTTGCATTGCTGACCCCTAGAAAACAAATATGAAGATGAGTTATTCCTGCTATACCCTTATCTTTTAAGTATTAGATTATTGTATAAATCAGATAATTGTATGAATTGCTAGATGTAACTCAGCTGTTTGTTGTTTATTAATGTATGTTACATGTTGTATGTTCTGTATGAGTATGTTGGATATTGAAAAATTAAAAATTCAATAAATAAAGAGTTTAAAAAAAAGAAGGCTATGATGAAAATTTGGTGCAAAAATATTAAAAAAACAACCAAGTTATGAGCCTACATAGAATTTTGCGAACACAAGCTTATAACTTTGGTACTTTTCAATATTTTTACCCCACATTTACAGCATAGCCATATTTTTATATCACCTCATGAATGTGACAGCTGTCATTTTTTCAAATCCTGGCACATATGTTTTTTTTTTTTACATCCCAAAATGATTATGCGGTCCCTGCGTGAAATCACCTTTCAGCCAGGAGTTGAACATTTTCTCTGCCCTTCTTCATGAGGTGAGGTCATAAGAAGGGTATGTTGGAAATTTTGTATAAAAATATTAAAAAGAAAAAAAGTTATGAGCCTATGCTGAATTTTGCGAATGCGGGCTTGTAAGTTTGGTAATGTTTAATATGTTTATCCCAAATTTTCAACATACTGTAGACATTTCTTTACAGCACCTTATGAATGTGACATCTGTCATTTTTTAACTCCTGCCCAAAATGTGTTTTTGCATCCTGAAAGTTGATTTTGCAGTCCCAGCGCAAAGTCACCTTTAAACCAGGAATTGAACATTTTGTCTGCTCGTCTTCATGAGGCAGGGTCATAAACAAGGCTATGTTGAAAATTTGGTGTAAAGATTTTACAAAACAACAAATTTATGAGTCTATGTTACATTTTACAAATACTGGCTTGTGACTTTGATCATTTACAATATTTTTACCACAAATCCCTTAGCTGGCCAGAGTTTGGTTATTTTCAGGTAAGTGCACTAGGCATATAGATGCATGTTTTCAGGCACATCCTAATTCGTTAATTATGTGCATGTGATTTGCATCAACATTAATAGAACAGATGAAAGAAGAAAAACTGTACTGGACAACTGTGAGAACTACATAACATTGCTTTTCAGGTATAAATAGACATACGAACATATGAACAAGCCAGCAGAAGAAGGCCATTTGGTCTCTCAAGTCTGCTTGTATTGCAGGGTCCACAGCTTGAGCTAATGTCCCTGCCCTCCCTCCCCAATCCTTCCATCCTCCCTACCCATGATTCTTATCTTCCCCTATGCCTATCTCAGCCTCTCTTAAAGCTGCTCACTGTCTTTAATGAGATGACCTCTTCTGGCAGTGCATTCCAAGTGTCCACCACCCTTTCTGTGAAGAAGTACTTCCTGATATCCCTCCTAAACCACCCACCCTCCAGCTTAAGACTGTGCCCCCTCATGATATGGTTGCCACTCAGCTTAAAGAGACTTTCCTTATCAACATTATTTATCCCTTTCAAGTACTTGAATGTCCCAATCATGTCCTCTCTCTCTCCTGTCTTGCATGGAATACATGTTCAGACCTTTCGCCATATGCCACTTGAATGTGGTTTTTATTTATTTAGCTCCTGTGAGACTGATAAAACATATACTCTCAATTGCTCTGCTGCCCCCTGCACTCTCGCCCATACTACTCACCTGATTACAGTTTTAGCCATTACCTTTCTATTATATACAATAATGTTTTAACCTCAAATAACTTCACATATCATCTTTTGCTGATGCTGTGTATCTCTGTATAATTGCTTGCCAAACAAAGTGGATCTAGAATTTTTGTAAGGGGGTAGCACATCCCCAGAAAAAAGCAAACTGTTCCATTTTAAAACTCCAGTTAGGCTAAAACAGCTACTGATTGCTTGCCTAAGTGGGTAGCAGTTGTTGCTTCGCTACATAGCCAGATCCACTACTAGTGTCTGCCCTTATTCTTGCTACTGTGCATCTGTAATCAGGATGTGTACTAATTTTAGTAACCAAAGCTGCTCTCCTGTCAATGCCTGTACTCTTTGTAGATGCTGTTTTCAGCCCCTTGGGACTTTCTTGGAAATTACTTATTGTACCTAAATAAGGCAATCCCGTGCAGAAAATGTAAAGGGCTAATGTCATGATTTTAAAAGTTAGGCTATTTGATAGTTAAGTATGCTCCCATCAGCTTAACTAAGGGAATTTGATTTCAAATTGAGTACTAAAACTATTAAACTCCAAGTTTCAAAAACAATCCCCTCCTTTTTGCGCCCCCATCTCTTAAGAGTCATAAAATGGAGGAGGAGAAGCTGACCCCAAACACTTTCATGATGTTCTGGTGGGAATCATGAAGCCCTCTGTTCTTTAAGAGGATAGGCCCGTAACAGTGAAAAGTCTAGCTTCAAATTTCAGCACACCATGAGAATATGAAATACATGTACTATGGAGGAGGCATGCTGGGGTGTTTGATTATCTAGTGAGCTAGTATTATAAAAATTAGTCTGATAAGTACACCAATAAACTTAACAAGGGAACCAATGCCATTTAATTTAAAAACTAACACTCAAAACCCTAAATTTTAACTTTCCAAAAATTAGCTACTCCCAGCCTTTACTTCCTCCCAACTCCGATAGCCATAAAATAGAGGCAGATAGACTATCTTTTATCCCTCACGTGACATGTTTGGGGGGGGGGGATCGGGAAGTCCTCTGTTCTACAAGTGGACCTAGAGGCCCATTACAACAGAGTCTCTAACTTTCTTTGTGAAACCTATTCTGAATATCAAACTCCATGTACAATGGAGGTCAGACTGTCCCCTCTCTAGTACATAAATTTTTATGCCCACTAGGCACTGAAAATAAAGCTAGCCACTCCATTGTTATAGGCCTCTAAAATTAGATTTCTGGACATGTCATTCTTTATACAAAATACATTTATGTGAAAACAGGCTCTTTACCCCTTTAGACTCTATCCATCTCCACTGCTTTTCCTGTGTCAAAGTCATAATCCTTCCTCGTGACACCAGAATCATATCCATGGCAACAGACTGTGATGTCACAAGCTAAGGATTGTGCCTTCACAGCAGGTTTAAGCAAGGTGAACAGATAAAGTCAAAAGGATAAAGATGCTGTTGCAAAGAACATGGCTTCGGTAATAGAGGATGAAAGGACCTAAAATTCACATTTTGGGAGAATTTTGTATAATTGAGTCCTGCTAATGCCAGCTGTGAATTGTATTGATGGGAAACTGGAACACCTCTTTAAAATGTAGTGTTTTGCATGCTTGTTTTTAAGTTAAACTGTGGTGGTTCCTTTATAGTTAGATTGATAGTATATACCTTTTGCCTATCAGCCTAACTTCTAAAATTGGCAAGGCAAAGCAAATTTTATTTTTCCAGGCTCCCAATCCTGGAGGCTCTGGGCACAGTACAATAAAAACACACTATCAATACAAAAATGTTAATTAATATTGAATAAATAATAATAATAACAGCATAAAAACAAATATGGTCTGTGATGACACAGAACTGTATTAAAACAGGTACTCAGAAGGAAAGGAGTGAGGGCTCCCAGGGAGGACTAATAGATAAGGTCCAGGAAGGCCTGATTAAACAGGAAGGCCTTGAGGAGGGCCTAAAAAACCTCAACTGAAGGGGTCACCTGAATAAATGGAGGAAGTGAATTCCACAGGACGGGGCTGGTGACTAAATGCTCTGTCGCCAGCAGTTTTAAGCCTCATCCTGGGAATCACCAGGAGGCCCTTAGAGGAGGACCAGAGGGGGCGGACTGAGACAGTAGGTGTAAGAAGGTCTGACAGATAGCCAAGGCCCAACCCGTGTAGGGCCTTAAAGGTGAACAAGCCCACCTTAAAGAGGATCCTGCACCTCACTGGCAGCCAGTGCAGATCATGCAGTACCGGGGTGATGTGGCAGAATTTTGACTGCCCAGTCAGCAGCCTGGTAGCCACGTTCTGCACTAGCTGCATCCGGCAGAGGTTACCCCACCAAGACCCTGAGGTACAGTGTATTACAGTAATCAAGTCTGGATGCCATGAAGGCATGCACTAAGGTGGGGAGGTCCATGGACAGAACTAGGGGCTTAACCCTGTTGATATTCCTAAGATGGTAAAAGCTGGTCCGGACGACGGACGACACCTGAAAATCAAATGACAATCCGCTGTCCAGGGTCATGCCAAGATTTTGCACCCTAGGGGAGGCCTTTAATGGCACAGATCCCAGAAATAAACCAGTTTCGGTGCCAGAGGCCATCCAGTTCCGCCTTCTGTTCAACTCCACCACCAGTACCTCCATCTAGTTGGGGTTCAGTCGCAACTGGCTGGAGGCCATCCAATCATTGATCTCTGCAAGGCAGTTATTTAGTACTTCCACGGCACTGGATGTTCCAGGGTTAAGGAAAAATACAACTGGGTATTATCGGCATAGCAATGAAAACCCAGACCATACTTCCTAATGAGCTCACCCCGGGGCAGCAGGTACATGACAAACAACATTGGTGACAAGACCGACACCTGAGGTACTCCACATATCAGGAGACTAAAGGAGGAGGAGAAGTTCCCCATCACTACCCGTTGCCTCCTGTTCATGAAGTAGGACTCGAACCAGCAGGTGACAGAGCCGGTGAGTCAAAAAAATTCCCTCAGGCAGTCAAGCAACACACAATGGTCCACCATGTCAAAAGCTGAAGAGAGATTGAGAAGGATGAGAATTGTCCCCTTCCCTGCTCTCTAACCCTGAGGAGGTAATTGTGCACCCGAACTAGAGCAGTTTCTGTACTGTGTCTCACATAGAAACCAGACTGGAATGGCTCATAGAGATCAAAGGCCATGAGGTGCTCCTCAAGTTGCTGCACCACAACCTTCTCAACAACCTTTCCTAAGAATGGGAGGTTGGAGACCGGATAGTAATTCACCTTGACGTCAGGATCTAACAGTGGTTTTTCAGGAGGGGACAAACCAACACCTCCTTCAAGGCATCTGGAAAAATCTCCTCCAACAGAGAGCACCAGATGATCAAGGCAAACACCGGGCCGACAGTGTCGATATGTCTCATCAAGAAATGAGTCGACACTGGGTTAAATTCACAATATGTGTCCTTTAACTTGGAAACAACCCCAATGACTTCCAACACCTCCACTGGTTTAAACTTCCCCCAACTAGCTGGAGTGCTCTCTGGGCGATCCAGATGATTACTGTAGGCCACTGTAAGGCTTACTGGCAGAATACCCTGCCAGATAGTGGACACCCTGTCCGAGAAGAATTGAGCAAACTCTTTGCACAAAGCATCAGAAAAAGTATTTTTCAGCTGGAGACAGGCTGGGTTTAGGAGCCTGTCCATAGTCCGAAAAAGTGCAGTTGGTCAATTCTTCCCGGCAGCAATCTTTCTGGACAGGAACTCTGCCTTCTTATGAGTGATTGTCCCCTGATACTCACTATAATGTGAGTGCAAGGCCAGTCTGTCTGCCTCCAAGCCAGACCTCCGCCAGCAGTGCTCCAACCTCCGACCCACAACCATCATTACCTTGATATCCCCATCAAACCAGGGGGGACCTCAAGTGAGAAGATGTGGGTTGTACATGGGCTGGTGCAAGGGAGTCAAGCACTGCTGTCATCACCGTATTGTAGGTGGCGACCGCCTTGCCTGGACCCCCTGTGCATGCACTGTCCACACTAGATAGATCGGCCATCACCAGAAATCCCTCCAGGGTCAAACCCCTCAAAAAGCGGTAGCTGACCATCTCTGCAGGGGGAGGGCTCTCTGGGGGGACCTCTAGCAAGAACCCCACTGTGCAGTGAATGGACCAAATGACCCGGCCAGTCTTGAGGTTGCTAACATCAAGGCCCAGTGAGAAGACCAGGTCCAACATGTGGCTGCCCTGGTGGGTCACAGAAGAAACTTCTTGTGACAGGCCCAGAGATGACATAGTCTGGAGGAGGTTATAACCTAGCCTGGATGATTTGTTGTCGGCCCAGACATTGAAGTCCCTCAGGACCAAACACTGGGGTAACTCCAATGTCTCACCGGTGATGACATCGGCTACCACCTGTAGGAATTCACCTGCCGCCCCAGAGGGACAGTAAATCAGGAGAATCCTATAACCTTTGCCTGGGCTCTGACATATGGCCATACATTTAAATGAACCCAGCCTTCCCACTGAGTTCATGGAGAAATCAAGCTCAGATCTAAAGCAGATGGCCACTTCCCTGCCCCTGCGTACCACTCTGGGACAGTGCACTACTGAATACCGAGGGGGGACAGTGGTCTCTAGGACCGGGCCAGCATCATCACCCACCCAGCTCTTGGTAATGCAAGCCAGATCGAACGAGGAAATCAAGTCCGCAATAATGGCCGTCTTGTTCCTAATTGATCTGGCATTACATACCAGTGCTCTCAGGGGGTTGGTGGACAGTGTAGCCCTTCTGACTACCTGTCCACTCAGTCTGGTGGGAGTCCTAGGGATGGGAACCAAACACCTCTTGCCTCTCACATGGACCTATTGACACCCAGGGTGCCTTCTGCACCCAACCACCTCAATCCTGCCCCTACTATAGTGCAAGGGGCACTGTACCATATATGATCAATGTGATTCCTCTTTATCCCGACCTCCCAATAGTGACATGCTGTGATGGTGGAAATAGGTCAGTAAAGGGCCGCAGATTGAGTAGCTGGGACGCCCCATACACTATCTGGGCCCCCCCCTCACAGTGCACTATCTCTTTAAGGAAATACCCAAACACCCTGGGACACATATTTAGTCTCTGGTTGAACAGAAAAGTATTCTGTGGTATATCAATAACCAGTGCCATTTACCATTTGCTGTATCTTCTGTCTCTCAGTTTCCGCAGTGAATTCAGTGGTCAGCTGGATAATGTCATTCTTCTGCACCAAGATAGCCCTGCATAACAAAATAAAAAACAATGTACATTTTTAATCAGCTTCTTTGTCCAGGTACCACCTTATCTTTATGTCTGCACAAACGTAATTGTTTGCCTGCTTATTAGGGTTGTGCAACTAGCTTGGCAGAAGACACCAGGAGAAAGGACTGCTGTGTGACTGAACTTCTCTGCTGGGACTATATTGCCCTCCTTCCCTCCCCTCCACCCCCCCCACCCAAAGCTAGTTCTATTTTTATAGGCACAGGATTTGACTGACAACAGGAACTTCCTGTTTAGGGGCAGGAAGTGAGTGATCACAGAACCACCAAGGACCCACCATCCTAGAAGGGCAAGAGTAGCTCTCCGGACCCCTCTAGCTGCTGGAGGTCTGCCTCTGAACAAGTAAGTGGTCTACTGAGAAATATAGGATATTCTTGTCTCAGAACAGGACAATCAGGAGCTTAAAGGGCACACAGGCAGAAAGTAAGGAGAGAGAGAAAAAAAAACAGACGAAAGAGTAAAGATTGCAAACAGTTAAGGGGCCAGAAATAAGACATGACTGGAGTGGTGCAGTGAAGTGGCTGTGGAGCAGCAGTCTTCCGGGAGATGTTCTGGAGGATGCGGTGTTGTCCCATCTGCAGGCACCTCTCTGGGCTGAGGGAGGAGGTTGATCATCTCCAGGCTGAGTTGGCCAGGATTTGTGGGACCTCCTCTTCCATCCAGGGACCACCAGTGCCACTGCCATTGCCTCAGAGGTTGCCAAGAAAGAGGAGAGCGGTTGGACCACAGTGGGCTCAGGGAGGGTGAGGGTGGTGGAACAGAGGCACATCCCTCCAGTTGTACCTCTCCACAATTCCTATGCCATTCTGGCAAAGTGTGGTTCCTCTATGGAGGCACCTACAGTGGAGACCAAGGAGGATGCTGGGAACCTCCACAAAGGAGACCCACAGGAGGGTGGCAGGAGACCCTGCAGGGGAAGGAAACAACTCCTGGTGCAGGACTCCATTGTTAAGAAGGTAGAACTGGGCAAGGAAGGGGAGAGGGAGGTGAGGTGCCTGCCTGGTGCCATGGCTTGGAGGGACAGGGAGTGAATCCTCAGGATTGCCGGAGCAACTGCACAGGGGAAGGAGCTGGATGTCATTGTCCACCTAGGGACAAATGACCTGACTAAGAAAGGGATTAGAGAAGTGCAGGAAGAGTTTGTGGAATTGGGGAGGGGCCTTAGTCAAGTAGCATGCATGTTAACCTTCTCGGAGGTGCTACCCATCTATGGCATAGGAGAGGCTAGGGTGTTCCGTACCATGGGATTCAATCAGTGGTTGAAAAAACTGGTGTGGAGCTCAGGGATTTGGCTTCATTGGGGACTGGGGGTCCACCTGGAGTGATGCAAGCCTATACTGGCATGATGGGCTGCATCTGTCCGGGAGGAGAACCAGGATCCTAGGTGATAGGTTTAAATGCTTCATTGTGAAATTTTAAACTAGCCAAGGGGAGGCACTGGAAAGGAGCAGAAAATCCTAGCCCCCCAAACAATCACGGTAGTAAGTGTGGCAAACACCAACATGGAGGTGTCGATAGGGAGAAGGGCAGTGGTAAATGGAGAAAGTGACAAAGGCAAGAAGGACAGGGATGGGGCAAAAGGGGTAAGGCCATCAGGAAATGGAGGGTAATGAGTACCAATGCCTGTAGTCTGGGCAACAAGCCCCTGAGCTGGTGGCCTTGATGGAAGAGGATGCCTGGATATCGTGAGAGTTACAGAAACATGGTACACAGAGAACCATGACTGGGATGTTAACATACCAGGGTATATAACCTACAGGAGAGACAGGCAGGGGAGAAGAGGGGAGGTAGCTCTCTGTAAAGGAAGGGATAAAAGCAACTGAACAAAAGAGTAAACAGGGAGGAGAGGAGGCACTGTGGGTCACCTTGGAGACTGGAAGGGCACCACAATCTGCACAGGGGTTGTGTACAGACCCCATTTCAGGGAAGGAATGGACAAGGATATGATGGAAGGCATTCTTAGAATGGCAGAGAAAGGGGAGATACTGTTGATGGGAGACCTGAATATGCCAGATGTTAACTGGAGAACATTTGCTGCAGCCACATCCAAGAGCAGGGCCATTCTTGATGCCCTACAGGTGGCAGGCATTAGACAGCTAGTTTCAGAACCCACTCGTGAGGGAGCAATCTTAGACCTCATACTCTCAAATGGTAGCAGTGAGAGGATCTCCGATCTAGATATGGGTTGCCATCTGGGGACAAGTGACCATCAAACAGTGTGGTTCATGTTAAACTCAGCTACAGAGTCAAGCCATACAAAAGTGAGGGTACTGGACTTTAGGAGGGCTGACTTTGGCAAGATGGGAGAGTGCCTCAGAAAAGCACTAGCAAACAGGCTAGAAGGAGGTGTGGAGCAACAATGGGAATTATCAAAACTGCCATCACAGAGGTAACAAACGCTTGTGTGAAGCAAATAAACAAATCAAAATGAAAGAAAAGCCACTATGGTTCTCAGAGAGGTGGCTGTGAAAGTCAGGAAGAAAAGATAGCATTCCGGAAGTATAAGGAAACACAGAAGGAGCAGGACAGAGAGCTGTACCAGTTAAAGCGAGAAAGAAGCAGGGAGGAAGTCAGAATAGCAAAGGCCCAAACTGAGGAAAAGATAGCCAACTCAGTTAAGAGAGGATAAAACCTTTATAGGTACATCAGCGAGCGTAGAAAAGACAAAGGGAGGGATAGTGAGGCTGAATAGAATATGAACGGTGGGTGGGCAGAGGGGACAGTGAAAATCAGGAATACTGAATGAATATTTCTGCTCAGTATTCACAAAAGAGGAGGGGAAGTGCCTAATCCAAATAACAGAAGCACTCTTGATAGGGGGTCGATCCAGTCCTTTCACAGAAGAAAGGGTTCTGCAAGAACTCCTAAAACTGAAGGTGGACAAAGCAATGGGTCCTGATGGAATTCACCCAGAATTCTAAAAGAATTAAGGGAGGAACTAGTGAAACCACTGGCTACTCTTTTTAATAAATCATGGGAGGATGGTGTGGTACCCGAGGACTGGAGGAAGGCGGATGTGATTCCACTTCACAAAGTGGGACCAAAGACAGAGGCAGGAAACTACAGACCTGTCAGTCTGACCTCTGTGGTAGGGAAAGTGATGGAGTCACTTCTGAAGGAAAGAATAGTTGAGTACCTAGAGGTTAGTGGAGCACAGGATCCAAGGCAGCATGGGTTCACATGTCATGTCAGACGAATCTAATAGATTTCTTTGACTGGGTGACCAAAGTAGTAGACCAGGGAGGGGCTGTGGACATGACCTACCTAGACTTTAGCAAGGCATTTGACACAGTCCCACACAAAAGATTATTAGTCAAATTAACCAGCCTGGGAGTGGGTCCCAGGGTGGTAGCCTGGGTAAAACATTGGCTGGACAACAGGACACAGAAATTAATTGTAAATGGAGCCCACTCTGAAGAAAGAAGGCGGTTACTAGTGAGTACCGCAGGGTTCGATATTAGGTCCAGTCCTTTTAATCTGTCTCTAACAGTGACATTGCGAGGGACTGGAAGGAAAAGTATGCCTTTGCAGATGACACAAAGATCTGCAACAGGGTTGATACACAAGGAGGCGTGGAAAGGATGAAAAGGGACTTGGCAAGGTTGGAGGAATGGTCAGACGTATGGCAGTTAAGATTCAATGCAAAAAGTGCAAAATAATGCACCTGGGAAACAAGAACCCAGGGAAGAATACACAATGGGTGGGAGGTAGTAACAACAACAAAACAGGAAAGGGACCTGGGGGTAATCATCAAGATGACCAAGGTTAGCAAGCAATGTGAGAAGGCAGTAGGGAGGGCAGGGGTATACTGGGATGTATAGGGAGAGCATCAGCAGCAGAAAACAGGAAGTTGTTATCCCTCTGTACAGACAGTTGGTGAGACCCCATCTGGAATACTGTGTCCAGTTCTGGAGACCCCATCTCCGTAAGGACATAGACAGGATAGAGGCAGTCCAGAGGAGGGCAACTAAAATGGTGCAGGGTCTGCAAGAAGCTCGCATGAGGAGAGACTAAAGGAGCTTAATATGTATACCCTTGAAGAAAGAAGGGAGAGGGGGACATGATAGAAACTTTCAAGCACCTCAAGGAATCAACAAAGTCCAAGAGGGTAGCATCTTTCAGAAAAGAGACTTGCAAGAACAAGGGGACACAATTTAAAGATAGAAGGAGGCGTTCAGGGGCAATGTGAGGAAGTATTATTTCACAGAGAGGTAGTGGATGCATGGAACAACCTTCCTAGGAGGTTGTGGGTCTAAAACTGTGGGAGAATTCAAGAATGCATGGGACAGACATAAGGCAATTCTTGTGGGGGGGGGGCAGGAAGATATAGGCTGTTGGTTAACTAGGATCTGCGGCCTATCCTGTAGGTAGGGAAATGGGCAGACTAGATGGGCCTAGCGGTCCTTATCTGCCGTCAAAGTCTATGTTTCTATGTACTGTTTTCCAAATAATCGGCCGAATAGTCAGTGTTCAAGAGTCAAATATTTGAATATTAAGTATTTGGTATTCATTATTTGGGTCTAGGTTGGTTGCCCCATTGCAGTACTAGGTTGATGCATCCCCATCCCAGTACTTTAGTAAACCAGACCCCACCCTTGTAACACCCAGCCAACCTCCTCCCAGTCCCAGGGATGTAAAGTAAGTGACAAAAAGGAGAGCACTAAAATCAAATTTTCTGACACAGCCTGTGTCCAAAAATACACACTTCCCCTCCCTTGTATCAATTTCCTCCTCCCAGCCCGAGCCAGTAGATTAAACTTCCCCCATCCCTCAACATTAAGGCACCCATCCTACCTTCCTCCTCCATGACGTTTGCAAAAACAACAACTAGCAGAACCATTCCGCCATCTTGGCTGGCCACCTTCTATTAAATGAAGCCATGCGGTTGCACTTATACTTACCTCCTGATCAGCGGATGATGGTGGGAGACATGTGTATTTTTGGTCACAGGCTGAATCAGAAAATTAATTTTACTGCCTTCCTTGTCCCCACTTGCTGCAGGCTTAAATCTGTGGGACTGGGGAAAGAGGAGTAAGGTGCTACGAGGGTGGGGGGATAGGGTATTGCTTTATAAAACAAGTACTGAGAGCTGAGGTACCAGACTGAAATACAAAATACCAGAAAAGTGAGCTATTCAGGAATCATTCCTGAATATTCAGGATGTCCACTATTCAGGGTATTCATTGAGTATCATTTGGGGTGTGCACACCCTTACTGCTTATATATTTTCTCCCATGCCCCCACCCCCCCTTCAACACACACACCATAGGTTGTTCCTGGAAATGAGCTTTGGCTTACTGTGCCTTCTTGGGCACAAATTTCTAAATAAATAAATGAAAAACTAAATTAATAAATAAATAATTAAAATCAATCAGTCAATCAGTCAATACATTTTCCCTAGATACAGAGTAGTCAGATAGTCTTCTGATTGTGTTTTTAAAAGGGCAGACACTGATACATCTCCAAGCTCGTCTCCATCTGCATCTACTCCACTGTACCTAGACACCCTTGACCCTTGGAGCCATTTTTGAAGGCAAAATCTCAACGCAATTTATAATAATTTGTGCTTAAAACTGTGAGCTAATTCTGAATGTAGGTGCAAAAATCTTCTATTGGTCATAAGTGTCTGAGCGTGTAAAACATGATCTAGCACTGCTATGTCTTGCTGCAGCATCCAAAATCAGATGCAGGTTTTGTTTTTCATTCTGTTTATCAACACACCTGTCAGTCTCTGGGCTCCTTCATTCAGCCTTTGCTCTCAACACTGTCTGTTTGCCTCCTGATGTTCCCTTTCTGTCTCCACACGGCTGCCTGTACTCATGTCACCCTGTGAAAAATCTCCATCATGAAAGGCCTGGGGCTATTACTTTCAGCATCCCTCCTCCACTGGAATAAACAGCTTTGAATGCATCTAGTCACTGTCTAGTGTTTTCCTGCAAGTGCGTATTCTTTCTTCCTATTGCATGTTTTTGGGCTAGCTACCCTGATATGCACCAATGGACTTTGTCCTGAGCGTGCCTGCATTACTTGAACTGGGCCTTGGATGGGTGTCATGGGCTGATACAAAGTTTGGTTGGGAGAAGAAAGAAGTCAATTGGGTAGGTCAGGGCCACAGCATGGGATCATGCATGAGCCATTGGGAATTTTTCACCTTATGGCATTCCACCTCCTTCCAGATTTCTAACAGTGGTTCTCCGGCGATGGCTTGGGGGAAAGGCATGATGACCCATGGTCATCAATGCAGTGAACACCAGCTCTCACCACAGGCATTGCTGCTGTACCAGGAGCCCCTGGAACCCTCCAAATGGATCCTGGAAACAATGCCTCTGCATAGCTCTGCAGGTTTCACTGGCTGCCTGCAGTGAGATTGGGTCACACAGCAAACTCAGGTCACCCACATGGTGGCACAATCTGCTCAACATTTGTCACAGTGTTGAGCAGTAGCAGCAGCAGCAGCAGTAGGTGTTCTCAGTTGCATCCACATTTGACAGCATTGAAGATAATGGCAAGTGTAGCCTGGGGGAGGACTTTCATAATTCTATCCCAGGCCTGCCCATCAGTGCAGTGCTAGTGCTCCTGCTCGTGACGCTGGCGACCAGGGATCAGAAGCAAGCCCAAGTCATTGGGGCCCAGTGGGGTGGCGGGATGAGGACTGAGCATCCTTTCCTCCTCCAGGGAGGGAGTGCAGCCTACTCCGGTGCATGACTGCCAGCTGGGTGACCACAGGTGGCAGTACACCCTGGAGTGGCTCGCCGAGGTGGAGTGTGGTAAATCTGTGCTCTACCTGGGCATTTGGATGACTGGAGGGACCCTTAGTTATCCTCTATATTTTTCCTACTGTAAGACTGTTGCAACAGCACTTCTTTATTCTATTCTATACTTTCCTTTTTTGTTGCTTAGGTAGGTTGGCCACCTACAGAAGCTCTCTCCTCTTCCTAGTTTCATTTTTTTCACATTTCCCTTTTTCAGTCCCTCATGAATAAAACAAAATGCCTTACTGTGCTAAGACAAAATAAATAAAGCTATGTATAAAAAAATTCAGTGCCAGGCTATATGGCCACTCAGATACTGAAATGCAAAATAAATATGTGCACACAGGAAGAAATGTAAAGTGCTTACAGTGCTGTATAAATAGATTTTGTTTTCATTTAAAGTAAATTGATGTGGAACTGGATGTCCATAAAATAGGTAAAAGTATGAGATGAATTATGAAGACGTTTAAAAAGTGGAGTAAGCATTCTTAAAATAAATCTTTGGGCTGTAATGTGGAGCGGTGCTAGCTTTGCTTGTATAGACATGCTGCTCCGTGTGTAAAAGCTTCCCTGTTTTGCCTGATGCTGATTCTGACTCTAATATAATTTTAAACAGATCAATGATTAGTCTTGTTCATCTTAATGTGCAAAGCCTTAAAGCAAAGTGAGATCTTTTTAATGTTTGGATTGAGCAGCATAGGTTTGATATAATTGCACTTTCAGAAACATGACTCAATGATAACATTGCTGATAATAAGGCCAACCCACTGGAGCAGTGGCTGGTTTTACGCTTGCAACGTCGGTGACCTGGTTTCGGGATCGGGCCCAGGGAACTGGAGGGCCAGCTGGGGGAGAATGATAGAGCATCCGCAGGGCTGCTGTCCTTCTCCGGGGGGGGGGCATGTCTGATGCTTTGGTGACTCCTGGCGGAGGCCAGGGGATACACAAGCTGCCGTTGCCAAACATCAGAGGGTGGGGTGGATGCAGGTGTCATTGCACATCCCCGCTCCTGGGGCAGTCCCAGAAAAACACTCTCAGGCCACCATGGATGACGTGCACCTGGCACCAGAACCTTAACGGTCTCTGCCACTGCCTCCTCCGACCAATCCCAGTTCTGTGGCACTGACCAGTCTTGAACCTCACCCTGGGGGGAAGCAAGGGAGGCATCACCTTTCCCGTTGAAGATGGACTGGATCGGGGGCACCAACCCCACCTCAAGGGGTAAGTCAGGGGGTATTGGGGAGGAAGGAAGAGACGAGGTAGAGCGATGTGCAGGAATAACTGCCGAAGGGCGGGTAGCCTTAGGGACAAAAATAGTAAAATAAAAAAAACAGAACAAAAAAAAAAAACATTGCTGATAATGAATTTTTTTTACCAGGGTATAATTTCTTCATAAAAGATAGTACAGGGACCAAGGGGAGGGGGTGGGGTGGGGTGAGTTATGTTATATTCCAAATGTCATCTCAGTGTTACAGTATTGGATATTTCCTTGGGTGAGACAAAGTGTGACATGTTAACTATAGATATAATTCTTGGACAGCAAAAACATCTGAGTTTGAGTACCATTTATGTACCTCCCGGGTGTTTTTTGGATGGTTGGGATATAACAGTTGGGGTAAAAAGTACTGTCCCCCTCCCAGTTGAGAATGGGTTCTTATGGGTGATTTTAATAAGGATTGGGGTTCCTTAGAAAAAATATGGTGTTCAGGAACTTCTTTTGGATCAAGGCCTACAACAACTGATGGATGATGTCATCAGACATAACCATAAAACAGGTGGGGAACCATCCTAGACTGGATAATTGTCCCCTTTAATAATAAAATTCATAATCCTATGGTTATGCCTGATGCCATCAGTGATCACTGTCCCATTTATTGTGAGTGGTCTGCAAAATCTCAGGGGGGTCATTCAGCTCTTACTGAATATAGGAATTTTAAAAAACTTACTCCCCCTAAAGTCAGTGAAGCAGGTAAACATGCTGACTGGTCACAACTGGACTTAAGAGGGGATGTTGATTCATTCCTTGACGTTTTTAGTAGTTTCTATGCCACAATCATTGATACTGTAGCCCCAATGAGAAGGATTAGGGTTAAAGCCCAGAAAAACAAATGGATTACATTGGATCTATTAAAATCCTTTAGAACCAGGCATTAAGCGTGGAAGCCATTTAAAGTTAATAAGGATCCTGTTGCTTTACAGAACTACATGTAACCCCTAGGTGGTGCTATCCCAAGAGCTACTACCCCTGCCTGCTTGGCTAGTAGCAGGTTAAGGGGCTTGAGTTCTGAAACGGGTGCCTCCATCCAGAGGTCAGGGTTGGTAGTGGTCAAGCTAACCTGGGCACAGCCCTCCGGGACACTGTAACCCCCCTCTTTCCTTACTAGTGGCTGGAACAATACACAATAATCACTTTGAAAATACCCCTGATACACCACACAAGTACCCACACTGTTTGCACTTATAATCAGGGCTTTCCTCTGGCTCGGCCCTGAGGACCCCCCTGTAAAACAAGGTTATACACAGCAAATAACAACAGTATAGTACTTTTGCACAAACTGGAACCACAGTCAGGGTAAATGCAAAAAAAAAGTTAGATCTGATTTATTTAAGGGACTTGAACAAGGGAAGGGCTTGCTTAAAGACTCTATTATTTAAACAGTTATGCATGCACTTCAGGGTCTATTAACAGTCACACACTCTGGGTACCCAGATGGAGAACAGTGTGCTAGCCAGGAACGTTGCAGCTGGTTGGGGCCCTGTGATGGAAGAAAACAACATGCACAACACACACTATTTGTAATCCTGAGACGGAGGGCTCAGTTTGTGAAAAGAAAAACAACAAGACAATCAAATGACACACTTTTAGATTAGGCTGTTGTTGCAGGGAGCTGCCCTGATGATTACTCATGATACCCAAGACTGGACACAGGCTGGCCGGAAATTGAGACTGTAGGGGGTTGATCTGGAGTGTCAGGAGAAGCAGGGCCTACACGATTCGCCGAGGCATCGTTCCTGTTCAAGCGTTGAGCAGGGGGCTGATCCCCAGGCAGGTCTCTCGTCGATGGCTTTCTCAGTGCAGTGGGTAGTCTGGATGGGCCAGTGTGGCAAGGCCCCAGCCAAATGCAGACAGATTTGGATATAGTCCATTTTGGGCTGGATACAGCTTCCAGCAAGCAAAACACAGTTCACACAGTGGGGAACCAAATCACAACCCACTAACAACTCACAGCACATTTACATGTAAGGAAATTCTACTGTACCAGGCAAACCGCTCTCTGGTCAGTATTGCAGAGTCTCTGCACAAACTGGGGATTCAAAAGCAGCTGGAAATGCTGACAGGCCGATCTCATTCAGCAAAATCTTCAGTCTTCTTCAGGTATGAGCCTGGTAGAAAATCAGTGGTTTACTTCATTCTCACAAACTCGGATTTAGTCCGAAATAATTCTCTTTTCTCCCTCTCAGGGGCAGCAGGCAGATATGCAGGCCCAAACCCAGCCCTTTCACAGTTATCCCATGCAAATCCACTCAGGATTGCTGCTCAAAATCACTTGAGCTCTTTCTTCTTCTGCCCCCAACTTAGATCTGACTCAAACTGCAGCAAGCCTTGGAATTTCCCCAAGATCCAAAAGGTTTGGTTGGCTGATTCATCTGCCAGTCACAACAGGAGCTCCCCCTTCAGGTACAAAAAGGCACCAAAAGCCCAAAACTACAATTCCTACTGATTTTGACTCCAGGCAGCTCCTGTAGTCTGGCTCCATTTTAGATCCCACCAGAACTGATTAATCCAATTCAGCAATCCAGGACCAAGATAAACAAAACAGTCCTTGCTGCAAAGAAGGCAGGTTAGACAAACAACATTATCACTATCACTCTAAATGATTTTCAGCAGCTAGTTACATCTTTCAACGGAGCTCCCTCTTAGATTACTTATGACTGCAAACCAGGCAGCTCTTAAAGAGACAGTACATAGAGGATATACAGGCACTCTCTGGCAATCACATTTAAACTGCTAAAGTGCAGAACACCAGCCTGGCAGTGAGCATTTAGGCAAGCTTGAGGAAGATTTTTCCGGAACCCCCATTTGTAGGGGGGTTACATATAAAATGTTATGTAATAGGTGTAAGACCCAAGTTAGAAGAGCCAAAAGACAATATTTTTTATCCCAACAAGATAAGTTCTATGATAATTCCAGGCAGACTTGGACGGTCAAGAATGATTTTATAGGGAATTGCCATAAGGATTCCTCCATTACTTTGAATAAGGATGGTGTTATTGTAAATAAACTGTTTCAGGTTGCACACATTTTCAATAATCATTTTGGTGACCTTGAATGTCTTAAGATCCCTTAGTCCCCTATTTCTAGTGGGACGCAAATAGGGGTTGATCCAAAAGATCAATCTAGTTTTCATTTTAATCAGGTTTTCTCTGCACAAGTTAGGGATTATATATTTAAATTAAACCCAAGGCCAAATTTAGCCCATGACGATATCAATTACAGTTTATTAAACTCGGAATAGATTCCTTTGCTTCCCCTTTATCAACTTTGTTTAATCTGTCCCTGCATTCAGGATCCTTTCCATTTAAATGAAAAAAGGCAAACCCATCCTCAAAAATGGAAATCCTTCAATTGTATCTAATTACTGCCCCATATCCCGCTTGGCCCCTCTTTCTAAGGTGTTAGAAAAGATTATTTTGGATCAAACTATTGGGTTTTTGGAAAGTGCTGGGCTGCTTTCAGAGATACAGCATGGTTTCAAACAGAAACATAATACTGAAACAGCCTTGGTGGGGTTCACTGACTGCATACAGGGTGCCCTAGATAAGGGGAGGTCTGTTGCGGCCATTTGTTGACCTCACTAAGGCGTTTGATTTAGTTGAATACGATTTTGTACACTCTATTCTTTCTGAATTTAACTTCTCTCAAAATGTTATTTATTCATTTTCAGATTATCTGCAGAATAGATATCACTGTGCCATAATAGATGGATTTTCTTCACACCCTCGTGAAAATCTGTGTGGTGTTTCCCAGGGTTCCATCCTGGGTCCAATGATTTTTTGCATTGTTCATTAATTCCACTCCTAATAGTTGCACCTACTCTACGATATCTCTTTATGCTGATAATGCTGTATTGATGACAATTATTGATGACAATTATTCTCTAGCACTGAAGCATGTACAAGATGATTTTACTGGAAGCACCAAATTAGGTCGACAGTAAAACTGCCAACCTCCCGTACAGTGACAGCACAATACTGACGCAGGTATTATGCTGCCCAATACCCCAGTGTTTTCTGTGGGGGGCTGCACCCCCCACAACCCCGGACTTTAGGATTCTCAACTTCAGGTTGGAGTTGGTCCAGGGAAGGAGCAGAACACTGGGGGAAAGCGAATCATGGAAATGGACCATTACATTGACTATCGCTGTAGTGGGTGTCGAGCAAAAGGGGCCACCCGATTTTACTCAGTTTCAGAAATTGCTTATTTCTAGACATATGGTGCTTAACTCAAAAAAAAAAAAATCAAGTTGATGGTCTTCACTGGGCCCAGCATGGAACTCTTACATTTACCACCCGTGTTAGATTTAAAGGATGATATCATAGAGAAAGTTGAAATTTTAAATAGTTAGGTGTGTACCTTGATTCTCATTTGACATTTGAATATCATATAAATTCTCTCTGTAAATCCCTTCATCAAAGATTAGGAATGTTATATAGGGCACGTCCCTTTCTTACTCAAGGTCCCCGAAAATTATTGACTTGCAGTTTCTTGGTTAGTCTGATGGACTATGGTATGAATATTTATACTGCTACCACAGATAGTATCTTAGGTTGCCTGAAAGTAACATTTAATTCAATTTTAAGATTTCTGACAGGTGTTGCTCCACATATTCATACCCATGATTTACTCAAGCTTTCAGGTTGTATTTCAATCCATAATAGGATGCTTTTTAAGTCAGCTCAATTCTTATTTAAGGGTACTGTTGGCCTGTTGCCCAATTCTATTATCTCAATATTTCCTAAGGCATCAAATGAATGTGGGACTTGCTCCCAGAGTAGGCTCACCTTTTCAATCCCATTAAGCAAAAAATCAATTGGTTAGAGGCCTTTTTATTTACAGCTCTATTATTTTTTAATTCCCTCCCCCTTTATGTGGTAAAGTGCACGTCTTTATTTACTTTAAAAAAAATGTTATGAAAATGGTTGTATGATAAGGATGAATATAATTGTTTTGTGAAATAGTCATTTTATGGTGATTATTGATTGACTAATCTCAATGTGTTGTTTAATGTATCATTGTTATATCTGTTAATATATATTTCTGTTTGTACTTGTCACATATGAAAATGGGCAGATATGCTCATTTTGCTTACAAGTATAAAATAAAAGTGAAATGAAATGAAATGAAATAATGCTCTAGTGCACTAGTGGACGGTTTGGTGTTCTGGGATACAGAGGGGTATTCTAGTGCCAATATTATATTGTTGGCAACTCTGTCCTGAAGTGGAGCTGCCACTGAAAGCCACTCCTGACTGATCTTCCCCCTCCTGCATATTCTTTTGGATAAAATAAGCTCTGTGTAGCATTCAGGGGAGTGAAAAAAGAAAAGTAAATACTTTTTCATAAAATAATTAAAACAAATTAGTTACGGAACAGAGCTGCAATTTAGTAAGCAAGGGAACAACTCTGTTCCGATTCTGTTTTGGCCCCAAAGCTTGCCCTGTCTTTCCAAAGATGGAAGGCTAAAGAAAACCTTCTTTTTCTTCATTTTATCTGCTGTACCAGTATGGAATGGCATGTCCTTTGGAGTTCTGTCAGATGTTTGCAATTTAATAAGCAAGGAGAGTGTTTGGATTAAAACTGTTACAAAAAGCATGCACTCTCCTACTCACTCTCTCTACTCTCTCTCTCTCTCTCTATCTCTCTCGTAAGATAGTGTTCTCTGGCTCAGTAGATAAAGAACTGCAGCTGACAGTGGAAAAAGGGGAAAAATGCCCCCTTAAAGATTATTTCTCTCCCCTGGTTTGGAATAAAAACCTTAGATAACAAAAATAATGCAACACAAAGCTACACATGTGGGAAAATAAAATTACTGTAGAGACACAAAATGTCTCTAATGTGTTCTCTCACATCCCCAACCCATGTTTAAACCCTGATAATTACATGGGCCACTGTATGCTGAAAAACAAAAACAAGACAAAATACTGTGGGTTAGTAGCTGAAATAAAAATCTATGTTACCTGAGAGGACTTCCCTGGGTAGCTCCCTTAGGAGCCAGTGGTCTCAATGTGAGGACTATTCATAGAGAGAGATCTAGTTGTTGGTCACAGAAAAGGGGGAGGAGCTGCAGCTCATTATATACTTATTTGATATTCATGGTCAGTTTTTAGGATTCATTTAGATACCATCATATTATTCTTTTGGTGAGATTATCCTGATGTTCTGCTTGTATGAAATGTTTTTTCATGCCTTCCTCAAAAGTCTATTTTAGCTCAGGAATTCTGCTGTATTAGAATGGGGTGGATCATGTGATCTATGCGGGATGTATAAAAAACCCTCAGCAGATGGTTCCTTAGATCAGCCTTGTGGAAAGAACAAGGAGGACATACCAAGCTGTGTATGGTCCAAAGAAATGCAGAAGAAAAGGGAAAAGTAGATGCAACATATGTACACCGTACTCTGTCAACAACGCAACATACACACTGGAGCTCACAGCTGGGGTTTTAGAAAATAGTGAGCAAATGTTACCGTGTGAAAAAAAAGGGTTTTCCTCTGCATTCGTGACTACATAGCCATGAAAATGACAGGCTTATCTCATGAAAACAGACATCAAGTGACGAAAATGGAACCTCTGCTTTCACAATAAACATGTTATGAAAAATGAATTAAAAACAGAACTTCCCATGCACAAAAACATATTCTTAATTTGTTAATTCAGATTGCACCCAATATCTAACAAGCATTTGTCAATGCTGGATGTTCACCACTGGTATTGCTGTTGTACTGGATCTAAGGTGCAGATCCCTGTGCTAGAAGACTAATATGGGAGGGGCTTGGGGGGTAGGGCAATTACAGCATGGCAGTAACAGACATCGATGGACATTTTTCCTTTTACTCTCTGAGTGGCGCCTCACCCAAACTTTTCACAAACCGCGCCCTTTGCCCTGAACTCTTCATCCCTAGCAGTCCCGGCTCAATCTACCTGTAACTACCTGTGATTACCATTCCTGTAGCACGTAAATTGTAACTAAGTTATAACTGCCTGTAACTACCAAACTGTAACCACGGAGATGTATGCTGTAACCGCAATATTGTGACTAAGTGTTGTTCTGTAATTGTCCTCTTTGTGACGAGGTACCTTTGGAAATGAGCCTCTGGCTCAAAGGTTGTAAACCGATGTATGTATAAATAAATAAATAAATAAATAAAATACAGCATTTATTTAAAAAAAAATTAAACTACAAGTGAGGGTTTTCTTTATTTAAGGTGGAGACACTGGGGGATTGGGCACCCTATTGTCAGTGTTACAAGCAGTCCCCAGAAGCTCTGGGGTTTTAGATGCCCTGTGGTACATTTTAAGGCTTACATGGAAGATAAAGCACATTTCTGTTAGGTCTTCCCTCACCCATGACTCCAAAGAAAAAAAATAATTCTATGGCTGGCCTCAGATACCTAGAGATTGCTTCTGAGCCTGGCTGAGGGCAGGACCATTTCCATAATTTTACCAGGGGATCTGTTTTTATTTCCTTCCTTTAAACACAGAATATGGGAGCCCTCCCCAAGAAATTGTTTAATTGGTAAGTGTTCAAATTTGCAAGTTGTTGCACTTCGAAGGGGTAAACTAAAGTCCAGTTTTATAGTCAACCGTTATTTAAAAATCTATGCCAGCCATGGTTTATTTCATTGTTTGATCTGTCCTATATTATTGTGAAATGGTCACTTATTTACTACCCTAGTAGCCAAGTGACCATTAATTCACTTAACTGTTGCATTTTCCACTCTATCAGCAGCCTACAGCATGTGTAACCTGACTCGTGTGTGTGTGTGTGTGTGTGTGTGTGTGTGTGTGTTTGTATGTAGCAAGGGCATGCACATGCGAGAGAGAGAGAGAGAGAGACACACACACACACACACTCACACTAGCAAAGTGAGCCGTTTTAGGTTGCAGTTTCATTCTCTGGAATGTTACATGGGCGATAAGCAAAGTACCTAGAGACTGCAGCTGGATCTGTGTAACCAAAGTGTGTGTGTGTGTGTGTGTGTAAAATACTGGGGGGAAGGAGCAGGCAGGCTGAGAGCACATGTTAAGATCAGCCGTGCTTGCTGAAAGAGCTGATTTATGAATGTGTCTGTCTGCATATTGTTTTGAAGTCCACGCACATTTATGCATGAACAGTGTCATGAAACAGTGAGACAGAGAGAGAGAGAGGCATAGAGACAGGGAGAGACAGACAGACAGACAGAAAGAGAGACAGACAGTGACTGAGACCCACTGAAGGAAGATATATGCCTACTTCATAGACTTTAAAAAAGCCTTTGGCTCAATTTTGCATCCTGGACTCTTTTTAAAACTCCTTCAATTAGGAATTGATGGGAAAATATGTGACATCATTGAAGACGTACTCATCCATAAAAAGTAAAAATAAGATAACTGATATGCAAATAGAATTCGTTAATCAGGAACAAGGAACACAACAAGGATGTTGCCTGAGCCCAAATCTCTTTAATGTTTATATCAATGATCTGCCTTTTCTATTGGATGAATCTCAAGTGGTGGGATTAACTCTGAATGACACTGAGATAAAATGTTCGCTTTACGCAGATGGCCTAGTCATAGTATTACCCTCTCATCATGACCTTCAAGACCACTTAATTTTTTTAGAGGTATACTGTAGCAAATGGGCTTTCCAGGTAAACCTTAATAAGACTAAAATTATGGTCTTCCAGAAAAAAAGGCAAAAATAGCCAAAACAAACTTAAATTTCATATTAATGGTAATGAAATAGATCACCCACTGATGTATAGATACCTTGGCCACCAATACATGCATCAGGGAGTTTTAGTCCGGCTGTTAAAACATTACAGGAAAAGGCACTGTGTGCCTTCTATGCTATAAGAAAATGACTTGACACATTCAACCGTCCTATAAAGTTATGGCTAAAATGATTGGACAGCATAATTCAACCAATCCTTTTATATGGGAGTAAAATTTGGGGACCAACAATAGCCCAGACTATACAAAATGGGATAAAACTCCAACAGAAGGAATGTACTTACCATTTTGTAAGCACTTACTAAAGACTCAGAGAAATGCTCCTAATAAGGACTGAATTAGGACAATTTCCTCTGTTGCTAAATATTTAAAAATGAACAGTTAAATTCTGGTCCCATCTACAGAAAAGTGAAGAATATTCCTACCATTTCCAAGCACTAAATCATTTAAAGCTGAGAACTGACACAAACACAATACACTCCTATGTGCGCACACTCTTGGATTACAGTAATATTGACATCAAATACAATGACATAAGTAAGACTAAACATGATTGTATCTTATGCAGAGCACTAGAGACAGTCCTGAAAAACAAATACAGTACAACTTTGATTATACAAACCTGAAAAACGAATACAGTTCAACCTCGATTATACAAATTCACTGGGGGACATCAGATTAGTTTGTATAATTGAGGTGTTCATAAAAACGAGGGTCCCATTGAAATGAATGTGAAGTGCCGGCCATGGTTTGCGCTATACTTGTGCTTTGATTTTCTGTAATAAATGTAATTCTTTTGGCAGTCTGTGCACCGGTCATTTTCCTTTTCCAGTCAGTTGTTTTGCCACGATTCATGCAACACGCACTCCCTGTGAGTGTGCTGCTTTTTGATTTCTCTTGGTTTCTGGCTTTTTCCAGTGCGACCAGGGAAGACTGTTCATTTACTTTTTACTATGACCACCCTTACATTAAGGCCCTGTCCACACTACCCCTCTGTAACATTACAGAGTGCCCAAACCGTTACCGCAAAGGTTTGCATTTACATCTGTAACTTTACAGAAGGCATTTTCATAACCGTTGTTGAAACCACATATGAGGTGGTTTCAACAACGGTTATGAAACAGGTTATGTCTTGGTAATGTTACGGACATAGTGTGGATCGTAGCGCCCGGTCCTAAGTGCAGCACAAGCTGCATCGTGGGATCGGGTGCCAGGGTAACGGTCGCCTGGCTCCCGAAGTGTGGACCGGCAGTGTTAGTCCCGTAATGGACATTGCAGCAGTGTGGACACATTGCACCACTCCCTGGTTGTAATGGTTTCTATCTGTTACAGGATCTGAGTGGCACAGTGTGGATGGGGCCTATATCAAACACCTCACAGTGTTTCTGTAGCAGCTGCAGCCTGAACTGCTACTTTGTAAGCACTCGCAGATTTCCTATTTTGCCAGTGGTTGTCTTGGTAGCTTTTTTTGTGGAAATTCTGCTTCTGCTTTGATTTACTAAATGTTATCCTTTTGGCAGGCTAGTGTGTGCTGGCATTCTTTTTTCTTTCAGATGTTTTGCTACGATTCGTGCATCAGACACTCCCTTTGAGTGCACTGCTTTTTGTTTTCCCTTATTACAGTACAACCTTTCAGCCATGTCCACTGCTCTCTCACCATGTTCCACGTAATTGGCTGCTAAATGACTGCAATTAAAAAGAATTGTTAGCTTGGGGGACGTGGCACAAATTCAGATAATCCAGAGGTTTGGATAGTGGGGGGCCAGATAATCGAGGATATACTGTATATTCAATACTGGGAACATCAAATCAAAACTCAAGCAAAACTAGAGTGTCACAGATCCCTCCACAAAAACGTTACCATTGCTGCTTATTTACATACAGTTAAAAATGCTAAACACTGACAAATTCTAACCAAATACAGAATCAGTGACCATAATCTAGAAGCAGAAACAGGCTGACACAAATTAACCTGGAAACTAAAAGAAACTCGACTCTGTACTCAGTGAGAAAGCAGTGAAATCGAAAGAGAAATGCATTTCATTCTCTACTGCACAAAATACAGCTGTATACGAGGACAATCTTTTCTAGAGCTATCACAAAGGATACTGGATTTCCTGCTCATGAGTGATGACGCTAAACTCTGTACCCTGTTGGGGGAAAGAAACAATGTGGCAGAAATAGCTGTAAACTATATAGCATCCTGCCACCAGCTTCGAAATGCAACATAGAGGTATTTAAATGCATTATAGTATGTTTATGGCTTATAAATAGTTTGATGTATAAACTTTGGCAATACCTGTATATCTTGTCATGCCAATAAAGTTGTTTTGAATTTGACAGAGAGAGAGAGAAAGAGAGAGTGAGAGACAGAGAGAGAGAGAGAGAGAGAGAGAGAGAGAGAGGAAGAGGAAGAAAAGCATCCCTCTGCTCTTGCTTCTCAGACCAAGTGGTGTAGCTAGGAAAATTACATTTGTAAGTTACAACCATTTGCCACCTCTTTGCTGTCCCTCCATGGTAGACATGCCCATATTTGTTACCCAGAGTCCTTGTACACACCATACTGTACCTCAGGCACTGCAGAATAAGAGCAAACAGTACAGCAGTACTTAGCTTTATAAATTTAATATTGGCTCACGTATTCAGAGCTGGCAGTTTGTGCCGGACAGACTGAAGTGCTACATGGCAGATAGCGCACGGCCAGCTCAGGGCAATATTCAGACAATTAGCACACTCTGACTGCACTATACACTGCGCTGATACAGCCCACGACTAAATATGGCCCACAGGAGAGTGCAGTGGAGATGGCACATCCCAAATGGGATAGCTGTTTCTACAGCAAGTGTGATCACAAATGACTATCAGACAGCGGCCAGCTGAGGTGTTGAGCAGAGGGCTGTGTTGGTCACTGCCTCTACTGAAATAGAATGGCATCAGTGGTCGGTTGGGGAGGCCTGCAGTGAGGTGGGACCTAAGTGGGCTGGTGAACTGCTAGGAAGGGGGTGGGAACACCGGACCACTGGGGCTACTATATTGTCTACACTGTCGGCTGCTTGGGAGGTGGGGGATCAATCAACCACCAGGTTGACAGGATGCTTCATATTTGGGCAGGCTGCTAGTCAGAGGGTGGGGTGGCTAAACCACTGGATTGGGGGTATGTTTTATACTTGAACAGGCTACCAGTTGGGGAGGAGGTGCACACGTGTGTAGTTTTAAGGACACGGTTTTGGCAGCATTAAAAAGCACTGCAATGGTGGCTGTTTAGTGCTGCCAAAACCTTTGAATATACTGCCGTGCCACGTACTCATGCAGTGCCTTCATTTGCATAGCAGCTGTACATTCTTCACAGTTGTGCTGTCGGCTTTGTGTGGTGCACCGAGGCCACTGAATGAGGCCCCTGCCATGCCAGCCAGTGCTATTCATGGTTAGTGCCATCCTGACTGTGTGAATATGGGGACCATTATTTTTAATTTAAACAGAGCACACCATTCATATTATGACATCAGTAGGGGTGGAGCACAGACAGTAAGAGTAACCAAAATCAGTGGTCAGGGCCCAGAATGCCACTCCCTCTCCAGTCAACTTGCAAGCTATGTCATACACGGTGTATGTATTTCTGCATCCATTCCTTGACCTAATGGGACCATACCTGTCAACCTCTCAGCAATAAAATACGTACTACTGATCGTTAAAATGTAGAGCGATGATCAGAGTGCATAACATCTTTTAGTTTAAGAATAGTGAGCACCAGATATTTAGAGTTAAGGACCATTTCTATCAAGTTAGTATACATTTTTAGTTGTTTCTTTTATGTCCAGAAATAGTTCTAATATTATGAGGAACGTCAGTAAATCTTCCAAAAGCAAGGGTAAATGTGAGTGTAAGATACATATCTCTATGTGAAATGTATAGCAGTTGAGAGTTATTTATGGGACAATGGGTGTTGAACAACAGCTGGGAATAACCAGAGGAAGGAAAAGATAAGTGCTCACCGGCAGTCCCCTGCGTTAGCTATGTAGAGCCGTCCCTCTAGATAGAGAGCTACCAGTGCCGTGCAGCCACCTGGCTCATTCATATCCATCAGCTGCTCATGAATTCGCTCATCCTGTTAAAACAAAGGACAGTACAGTGAGTCACCCTCTCGACAGTAGCCGTTAACAGAAACTGTGCATTTTTATATGAGCAAAGGCTATCTGTGCCAAGAAGTATCATTTAGTTGTGCAAGCTGCGAAAAACAGTCAAAGCAGATTAATTGTAACAGCAAATAGTGACTTCTATTGGTGGTCCATAGGATGACAGAAGTGAACATAGAAACACAAAAACAAACAGCATAAAAGTGAACACAGAAACACAGAAGCGCACAGCACAAAAGTGAACATAGAAACACAGAAGCACACAGCACAAAAGTGAACATAGAAACACAGATCCACACAGCACAAAAGTGAACATAGAAACACAGAAGCACACAGCACAAAAGTGAACATAGAAACACAGATCCATGCAGCACAAAAGTGAACATGGAAACACAGAAGCACACAGCACAAAAGTGAACATAGAAACATAGAAGCACACAGCACAAAGTGAACATAGAAACACAGAAACAAACAGCACAAATGTGAACACAGAAACACAGATGCACACAGCACAAAAGAGAACATAGAAACACAGATGTACACAGCACAAAAGTGAACAAAAAAACAGAAGCACACAGCACAAAAGTGAACATAGAAACACAGATCCATACAGCACAAAAGTGAACATAGAAACACAGATCCATGCAGCACAAAAGTGAACATAGAAACACAGAAGCACACAGCACAAAAGTGAACATAGAAACATAGAAGCACACAGCACAAAGTGAACATAGAAACACATCCATACAGCACAAAAGTGAACATAGAAACACAGATTCATGCAGCACAAAAGTGAACACAGAAACCCAGATCCATACAGCACAAAAGTGAACATAGAAACACAGATCCATACAGCACAAAAGTGAAAATAGAAACAGACGTACACAGCACAAAAAGTGAACATAGAAACACATCCATACAGCACAAAAGTGAACATAGAAACACAGAAGCACACAGCACTAAAGTGAATATAGAAACACAGATCCATACAGCACAAAAATGAACATAGAAACATAAATCCATACAGCACAAACATGAACATAGAAACACAGAACTGAACATAGAAACACAGATCCACATAGCACAAAAGTGAACACAGAAACACAGATCCACATAGCACAAAAGGGATGAACAGAAAAAGACCTGAACAGCCCATCTAGTCTGTCCCAAGATTACCTACTTGGATGCACTCCAGTCTCTTTCCTCCCTCCCAGTCCCCCTTTTGTCAAAGAAGCTCTCTAACTTTATAGAAATCTAGGCATCAGCGTGGCTCAGCTGGTAGCATGTCCACCTTTAGACCACAAAGTCCTGGGTTCTAGCCCCACACTGGGATTGGGTACATTCCACAAATGCTATCAGCTGAGTGCATTACTAAGGGGGTGTTGTACTGTTGGGTGGGTGCTTTCCTTCTTTTGAAACATTAAACTGAGGTCTCCACCTGTGTCAAGCTGGAAGTAAAAGAACCCAAGGCAGTTTTTACAAGAGATGTTTTTTTTCTGGTGTCCTGGACAACATGTCCCTTTCCATAAAACCAGTTCAGGCAATTGTCCAAGGCTGTGTGTCAGTGTTGATGTGTGAAATGGCTGCCACTACACATTCAGTCACCTCACTACCAGTCTCTCATTGCTTGTAAAGTGCTTTGGAATACAGCGTGTATAAAAAGCACTATATAAATGTTCATTTTTCTTTTAGCTGGAAGGAATTCCTCTTCAGTTGAAATGTTAGCGTTTCTGCTTTCAGGACTCCTGACAGTGCATTTCTGTAAAATAGTCCCTCCAGGAGTCCCAGATGTGATACCCAGTGAGGGTTAGAGGGTATAAAAGTACATATGCCCAGGTAGCATGGATGGACATAACAATGCACACCTTTAATGATCCTGGGCTTGCACTATTACCCAGCTCTGCATGTTTTCCCTGTAACTCCTGGGAGGTTTTCCTGTCAATAACATTATTTCCTATGGACCATGGACAGCTTGTGTTCCTGTACTAGTAAAACAAGTATATGGAAGCAGTTTCCCTGTTGCCTGCTCTATTTTTCTGTGAAATACAGGGATCCTCCTAATTTGATAACCCTGTACCATAGAAGATAGGAAAGGTTTACAGTTTTGCTGCTGGATTCAATTCCATGGATTCCATATTTCCCATCTGACTGGCAGTATAGCTTAGAGGTTAGAGAAATGAGCTGTGAATGAGCTTGGTACATTCAGCAGACCTGGGGTCCAACAACCTCCACTTGCATACTGTGTGACCCTAAGCAAGTCACTTAACCTCCTCAGTGCTCCTGACTCACCCCTACAAAGTGGCATTGTGCCCAGTGGGCCTTACCTGATTATGAAGGAATTAAACAAAAAAAAAAAACTTTCTGAACTCATTTTGCATGACACCATATACTCAATTAATACTTCTTCATACTCTTGAGTACTGGTGTCAGAATGCAGATCAACTTTTTTTTGTTTGTTTAACCAGGAGAGGCACACTAAACTGAAGCTTGTTTACAGGTGCGACTTGGGAGCACAAGGAAGTTAAGTGACTTGCTCAGGGTCACACAGTATGCAAGTGGGGGCTGTAGGATTCAAACTCAGGTCTCCAGGTTTGTAGCTCAGAGCCTTAAACCGCTGTGCTATACTGCCTCTTGAGCCTATTTTGCCTTTTGACTTTTCTTGCTATTATCTTCTGCTAGTTCTACTCCTAATTTTTTATTTATTTGTAATTTTTGACCAGGAATGCCAACACAGTGCTGGGATAGCTTCTTTCCAGGTCTGTACTGGTGGTGGGTTACATACGCCTGCTTTCCTGCTTTACTGACAGGGTAAAGTTGGCCAGAACACTGGGGAAAATCCCCTACTCTTCCTGCAGGGGGCCCTGTTCAATTCCTGCTGGAGGATGGAGGAGTCTTGTGTGGAGGAGACAGACACAGTGACCCAGGTGAAAGAGATTACTTCCTTCCTCATCGGTAGTATTGAGGAAGCTCAGGGCAGAGGTTCAGTGGCTGTGGAGATACTGTCCACCTTGGCCCCTGTAACTGCAGAGAGGGGCCCTGAGGAAATGGAAATTGTGAACCCTGATCTTGTAGGGACAGTGCCTGTAGAAGCTGTACTTGTTGAAAGCAAGCTGGAATTTAATTCTGCCATCGAAGAACAAGAGGTTTCTACCATGGATATTGATACCCCTGAAAAGCTACAGGCAAGGACATCAGAAGAAGTACAACTTGATAAAGATTTGGAATTAAATTGGCCCCACCTGTTGGCCCTCATTGCTGATGTAACATCCCTACAAATGGGGATTCCCGAAAAGTCTTCCTTGAGCTTGCCTAAATGCTCACTACCAGGCTGGTGTTCTGCGTTTTAGCAGTTTAAATGTATTGCCAGACAGTGCCTGTATAGCCTCTATGTACTGTCTCTTTAAGAGCTGCCTGGATTGTAGTCATAATTAACCTGAGAGGGAGCTCTGTTAGAAGATGCGCTTATTTGCTGATTATCTATTAGAGTGACAATAATATTGCAGTTTATTCTAACCTGTTTTCTTTGCAGCATGGGCAGTTCTGCTTGTTTCCATCATCTTAGTCCTGGACTGCAGAATGGGCCACTCAGTACATTTGGGACTCTAAAATGGAGCCTACCTACAGGGGCTTGGTGGGGCCAAAACTTGTAGGAATTGTAGTTTTGGGCTTTTGGCGCCTAAAATAACAAGGAGGGGGAGCCCATGTTGTGACTGACAGACAGATCAACCAACCAAACCTTTTAGATCTTGTGGAAGTCCCACACTGCTTGTAGTTTCAGTGAAATCTGAGCTGGGAAGTGAAGAAGTAACAGCTCGAGATAGGTCGAGCAGCAATCTATGGTGGATTTGCATGGGAGAACTGGGGAACGCCTGAGTTTGGCCTGCATGCCTGCCTGCTGTTCCTGAGAGAGAACTTGTTTTTTTTCGGACTGAATCTGAATTTGGAGAGCGAATTAAGCCACTGAATTCTGACCAGGCTTTAACCTGAAGAAGACCGAAGATTTGCTGAATGTGATCATCCTGTCAGGAGTTCCAGCTACCTCTGAACTCCCGGATTGTGCACAGACTCTGTAATTGCAACCGGAGGGCCATTTGCCTGGTACAGTGAAATTTCCTTGCATGTGAATGTGCTGTGTGCTTATAGTGGGTTGTGATTTGGTTCCCCACTGTGTGCCTGAGCTGTGTTTTGCTTGCTGTAGGCTGTATCCAGCTCCACGGACTGAATCCGTATCCATTTCCATTTGCCTGGGCCCTGCTACACTGGCCCAGCCAGAATACCTGCTACGCAGAGAAAGTCATTGACGAGAGACCAGCCTGGGGATCAGTCCCCTGCTCAACGCCTTGAACAGGAAGGATGCCTCAGTGATTCGTGTGGGCCATGCTTCTCTGGGCACTCCAGCTCAACAGCCTGCAGTCTCGACTTTGTCCTGTCTGTGTCCAGTGTTGGGTATCGTGAGTAAACATCATGGTAGCTCCCTGCAACAACAGCTAAATCTAAAAGTGTTGTCATCTGATTGTCTTGTTGCCTTTTCTTTCACGAACTGAGCCCTCCGGCTCTGGATTACAAATAGTGTGTGTTGTGCATGTTGCCTTCTTCCATCACAGGGCCCCAACCAGCTGCAATGTTCCTGGCTAGCCCACCGTTTTCCTACCTGGGTATCCAGAGTGTGTGACTGTGTAGGGACTCTGAACTGCATGCATAACTGTCTGATTAATATAGCTTTTAAGCAAATCAACCTGATTACGCCCCTCCCTTGTTCAAGTCCCCTGAATAAATCAGATTTAACTTTGTTTGCATTTAACTTGACTGTGGTTCCAGTTTGCGCCAAACATATTGTACTGCTGCTATTTGCTGTGCTTAACGTTGTTTTACAGGAGGTCCCCAGGGTCCAGCTAGAGGAACCAGCCCTGGTGGTAAGTGCAAACAGTGTTGGTAATTGCCTGGTGAATAAGGGTCATTGTGAAAGTAATCACTATACAGTGTTCAGGCCACTAGAAGGGAAAGAGGGGGGTTACAGTGTCCCAGAGAGCTGTGCCCAGGTTAGCTTGACCATTACCAACCGTGACCTCTGGGTGGAGGCACCTGTTTCAGTATCCAGGCCCCTTAACCTGCTACTAGCCAATCAGGCAGGGGTAGTAGCCCTTGGGATAGCACCACCTAGGGGTTACATCTTGGAGGCTCACCACTGGGATTTTGTACTGTACCTTCTAGTGACCAAAATTATGAATTATTGTCAAACATAAATGGCTGCCCAACAGAAAAGGCTGTGCGCCAGTTGGTGGGGTGGTGTACAGGGCAGGAAATTGACCCCCATAATGCTTTGCCAATACTGGATATACCTATGGGCAGTAGTAAGGACACTGTTGAAGGGGCACTTTCTAAAGCTGAATGTTTTAAAAAAGCTGTAGTAGTGAGTCGGCAGGCTGATTTAACTGCCCAAACTCTCATGGTCTTGGTGGAGTGTAGCGACTCCCTGGACAGTTCAAAGTTGCCACAGATTATCAATCCAGAAGGGGTCCCAGCCATCTGAAGGGTAATAACTAAGGACAGTAAATACCCTGGGGGGGGGAATAAGTCCCCACCCTTATCTGAGACTTTCGAGGGGAAGTTAGGCAAGTTGTTACTGGAGGAGGGGAAGACTGTAGAGGACTTCAAGAAGTTATTCCTGCCACTTGGGGGTGTTCCTTCTCCAACACCCCTGCCAGTTACTGTGCCTGTTCCTTCACCAGCTCCTGTGCTCACCTCCATGCCTGCAGTTAGTCATGACTCGTATCACCAGCTGAGGATGTTTTCAGGCACCCTCCCCACACCCCAGGGGGAGGACAATTGGGAGACTTGGATAGACTGTGTTGCCCCTCAAATCCAAGAATGGCAATGCCACAAACCAGAGAAGAGGAGAAGGGTGGTTGAAAGCCTCAGAGGCCATGCCCAACTTACTATCCACGCTACACAGGCTAGTAATCCAGAAGCAACTGTTCAAGATTTTTTGCATGCATTGAAAAATGTGTATGGGTGTCCCGATTTGGATGAGGACCTGTGGGGTGGGATAGGATCAAAAGCACTCAGCCATACCCAGGGGAGCCCTTATCTGTGTATGTGCCTTGACTTGAAGTGATGCTACAGGAATGCCTAAAGAAAAGTGGCATGGCCCCAGCTAAGTTAGATCGGAATAGAGTGGACCAACTTCTCAAGTCAGCCCCATTCTCTGAATTATTGCTGCTCCAACTATGCCTCGCTGCCCGGTTGGATGTGCCTCCTACTTATGACGGACTGATGAAGGAAATTCAGAGGATTGAGAGGAGGCAGCCATGTGGGGGGGGCCCTCCTGTATCTTTTGTGGCTGCTGCCCAGGTGACCGGGGATGCACAAGTGAGTGATGCTGAAGGGCAAAATACAGTGCCATTTGGACATCAGGAGACTAGCAAGATTGCTCCACACTGGGGTGAGATATTGTGGGAGGTCCAAGAAATGAGGGCTACCATTTCCCTACAAGCCCATTCCAGAGATACAATGGGCCCAAACCCCTCTCACAGTGTGTCCAGTATGGGGGTGGGGGTGCATTCTCAGGCATCCCCTGTTGACAGCAGCTCAAAGACTGATGAATTGACTATGGCAGTGAGGGAATTACTGAGGTGTCTCCCCATGCTCACCACACACCAGAGGTTGAATCACGATTTTCTGTTGGTGGTACCCCTGCCTCAGCTCCCAATGTGATGCCTCAGCCATGCCAGACTCTAGAAAGCATACTCGTCATAACTGTGGGAAGGAGGGGCATATGAAGAAAGAATGCCGGTTCCTAAAAGACTTTGATACGGTTGTATACAGACTTCAAGGGGAGCTCCAGAAAGTGGCCGAGGGGTGCTGGAAATGACTGCAGTGAAGGCTCAGGAAATCCCAAATCCATCTTCTTTGTGGCTAAGTTGTCTGTACTGGCCCCTGCTATTGTCCCCCCAGAATGGTCCGAAGTGGTGGGCCCTTCAATGGAAACTACAGTGATAGTGAACAGTGTGTCTGCCTGGGCTGTGCTTGACAGTGGATCTCAAGTAACTATAGTGTTCCAAGACTGGTATAAAAAGCATCAGCCTGATGTGCCCCTACAACCCTTGGAAGGCTTACATGTGTGTGGGTTGAGCGAGAAGTCTTATCTGTACTCAGGGTATATTCAGATCTGCTGTGTTTCCCTACCTCTGTGGCTGGAGTAGATGAACAAGTCTAGACACTGGCCTTAGTGTGTCCCCCACTGGATTGTATGATGGGGTTCCCCTGTTAATTGATACAAACGCCCATATATTTGGGAGACTGGCGCAACTCTGTCATGAGAAACATGGGTGATGGACTGAGCGGGCCCCAAGAATTCCGTCTCTGATGAAGAAGGCCTATGATTTGCAACAGAAACCCGAGGAAGTAGACCAGGATGAACCTGTGGAGATCATGTGGAAGAAGGATCCCGACTCAATGGTACTGGCCCCTAATGCCCAGTGTACCATACATAGGGAGGTCCGCCTCTGGAAAGATGTCAAGAACAAAATTCTGATGTTGGATGCACCAGGTGATGGAAAGTTGCCAGAGGGATTATTGGTCAAACCCAGTATCTTGCCTGCTTATGCCCACGCCGATGCACGAAGAGTGATGGTCCAGATCCAAAATGTGTCAGATCGGGAGATCTGGGTGAACAGAGGGTGCACCCTAGCTACAGTACACTGCACAGACACTGATGTATTGCCCAGCAACAAGTGCTCTGGTGAGAAGGAGAGAGTGACCCCTAACTTATTTGACTTTGGTGATTCCCCATTGCCAGCTGAATGGAAGGCTAGAATTAGCAAGAAACTTGCCCAGAGAGACCAAGTGTTTTCGTTAAAAGAATGGGATGTGGGGCATGTCCAGGGTGCAGAGCATCACATACACCTGCACGATGACCAGCCATTTAGAGAGAGATCCCGACGCCTCACCCCAGCAGACATAGATGATGTGAGAAGACACCTGCAGGAAATGCTCGCTGCTGGCGTGATACAAGAATCCAGGAGTACATATGCCTCTCCCATTGTGGTTGTGTGTAAGAAGAATAGGTCTGTGAGGATGTGTGTTGATTATCAAACCCTGAACCGGTGGACCATCCCTGATCAATACACCATGCCCCGTATACAAGATACCCTGGATTGTTTGAATGGGAACAAATGGTTCTTGGTATTGGATTTTTGCAGCAGATACTACCAGATTCCGATAGCCCCAGAGGACCATGAGAAAACAGCCTTCACCTGTCCATTGGGGTTCTACAAATTTCTGAAGATGCCACAGGGGATATCGGGTGCTCCGGCCACCTTTCAGTGACTGATGGAATGTGCTGTGGGAGATATGAATTTTCTGGAATGTCTGCTGTACCTGGACGATGTCATTGTGCTTGGGACCACATTAGAGGAGCATGAGACCCGACTGTTTAAAGTACTAGACTGACTGGAAGACTTTGGCCTCAAGTTGTCCATTAATAAGTGCCAGTTTTTCCAAACCTCTGTGAAGTATGTGGGGCTCATAGTATCTACAGAAGGGATAGAGACCGATCCCAGTAAGGTTGAATTGCTGACTACATGGCCACAGCCCCATAACTTGAAATAACTACAATGTTTCCTGGGGTTCTGTGGCTACTACCACAGGTTCATAAAAGACTATTCCAAGGTGATTTGCCTGCTCTTGAATCTTACCCCAGGTTACCCTCCTACAAATTGTAAATACAAAAAAGGGGGCTGTCAAAGAACCCGAGAAAGTATACTTCCACTCAGGCAAACTCTTCGGGCCACGCTGGACACCTGACTGTGAAGTGGCTTTCCATGAAGTCATATACCAGCTCACCCATGGCCTCATCATTGCCTATGCTGACCCTACCAAGCCCTATGTGCTGCATACTGATGCTAGTCTGCAGGAGCTAGGAGCTGTGCTGTATCAAGACCATGAGGATGGTTTGAGACCAGTGGCTTTTGCAAGCAGGAGCTTGACCCCATCAGAGTGAAACTACCCTGTGCATAAGTTGGAGTTCCTTGCGCTAAAATGGACCATCTTTGACCAGTTTCATGAATACCTCTATGGGGCAAAGATATAGGTGAAGACTGACAATAACCCATTAACCTATGTACAGACTTCAGCTAATTTAGATGCCACTGGGCACCAGTGTCTTTCCGCCTTATCAACCTATGATTATGGTATTGAATACAGTCTGGTTAAATAATGCCTGGTTAAATAAAGTGATTGATTGATACAGGCCAGGACTGAACTATATTGATCAGGACGCCTTGTCATGAAGGCCAGTTTCCAAGAGTGATTGGGTCAGGCTGTATGAACCTGACATCCGAGTCTTGTGCCAAAAGTTTGATCGAAATGAACAGATGGCTGCGGACACAGTAGACTGTTTAGTAGATTGCTTGGGCCCTCCTGATACCTGCATACCGGCTGCTTATTGCCACTTCTCAGCTCTAGATATTAATGCACTACCTCAATTTGATAATGATAGCATTCAGTGGGCTCAATCCCAAGATCCTATGATTCAGCCAGCACTTCATGCCCTATGTGCTGGGAAAGATGTGTCCAAGTTGTGTTCCCCTGACTTACAAACTGCTCTATTGTTTAAAGAAGGCCCCAGGTTGAAGTTACTCAATCAGTTGTTATATAGAAAGACAGTAGATCATAGTGGCCAAGTAGACAAGTAACAATTGGTCCTGCCCATGGCCTTTAAAGATTTGGTACTGAGGTCCCTCCACAATCATGTGGGGCACCTTGGTATTGACAGGACTCTTGACCTGATACAATCTCGCTTCTACTGGACCAAGATGGGGGTCGATGTTGAGCACCATGTAAAGACTTGTAGTTGCTGTCTGCAAAGAAAAGCCCTGCTTCAGAGGGCTGCCCCCCCTTGTTAATATTATTACTAGCACCTCCATGGAACTGGTCTGCATAGACTTTTTGTGTTTAGAACCTGATCAGCAGAATATTGGCAGTGTGTTAGTGGTTATGGATCATTTCACACGGTATGCACAAGCTTTTCCCACCAAAGATCAAAAGGCCTCTACTGTGTCCAAGGTGCTAGTGGAAAATTTCTTCATCCACTATGGTGCCCCCCAGTGGATCTACTCTAACCAGGGCAGAGACTGCGCGAGTCAACTAATCAAAGAAATGCTCTCTCAGTGGGGTGTGCGGAAGTCAAGAACCACTTCCTAGCACTCCCAAGGGGACCCTCAACTAGAACGATTTAACCGCACCCTTCTAGACATGCTGGGCACTCTCCACCCAAGAGACAAGCATAAGTGGAGCCAGCAGATTAGCACCTTGGTACACACATACAAGAATGCTGGGAACCTCCACAAAGGAGACCCACAGGAGGGAGGCAGGGGACCCTGCAGGGGAAGGAAACAACTCCTGGTGGGGGACCCCATTGTTAGGAAGGTAGAACTGGGGGAGGAAGGGGAGAGGGAGGTAAGGTGCCTGCCTGGCGCCATGGCTTGGAGGGACAGGGAGCGAATCCTCAGGATTGCCGGAGCAGCTGCACAGGGGAAGGAGCTGGATGTCATTGTCCACCTAGGGACAAATGACCTGGCTAAGAAAGGATTAGAGAAGTGCAGGAAGAGTTTGTGGAATTGGGGAGGGCCTTAGTCAAGTAGCACTACGGTAACCTTCTCGGAGGTGCTGCCCATCTATGGCATAGGAGAGGCTAGGGTGTTCCCACCATGGGATTCAATCAGTGGTTGAAAACTGGTGTGGAGCTCAGGATTTGGCTTCATTGGGGACTGGGGATCCACCTGGAGTGATGCAAGCCTATACTGGCATGATGGGCTGCATCTATCCGGGAGGGAACCAGGATCTAGGTGCTAGGTTTAAATGCTTCATGGCAAGCTTTTAAACTAGCCAAGGGAGGAGGCACTGGAAAGGAGCAGGGAAATCCTAGCCCCCAAATAATCATGGTAGTAAGTGCGGCAAACACCAACATAGAGGTGTCGATAGGGAGAAGGGCAGGGGTAAATGGAGAAAGTGACAAAGGCAAGAAGGACAGGGATGGGGCAAAAGGGAGTAAGGCCATCAGGAAATGGAGGGTAATGAGTACCAATGCCCATAGTCTGGGCAACAAGCTCCCTGAGCTGGTGGCCTTGATGGAAGAGGGATGCCTGGATATCGTAGCAGTCACAGAAATATGGTACACAGAGAACCATGACTGGGATGTTAACATACCAGGGTACATAACCTACAGGAGAGACAGGCAGGGGAGAAGAGGGGGAGGAGTAGCTCTCTATGTAAAGGAAGGGATAAAAGCAACTGAACAAAAGAGTAAACAGGGAGGAGAGGAGGCACTGTGGGTCACCTTGGAGACTGGAAAGGGCACCACAATCCGCACAGGGGTTGTGTACAGACCCCCATGTCAGGGGGAAGGAATGGACAAGGATATGATAGAAGGCATTCTTAGAATGGCAGAGAAAGGGGAGATACTATTGATGGGAGACCTGAATATGCCAGATGTTAACTGGAGAACATTTGCTGCAGCCACATCCAAGAGCAGGGCCATTCTTGATGCCCTACAGGTGGCAGGCATTAGACAGCTAGTTTCAGAACCCACTCGTGAGGGAGCAATCTTAGACCTTGTACTCTCAAACGGGGCAGTGAGAGGATCTCAGATCTAGATATGGGTTGCCATCTGGGGACAAGTGACCATCAAACAGTGTGGTTCACGTTAAACTCAGCTACAGAGTCAAGCCATACAAAAGTGAGGGTACTGGACTTTAGGAGGGCTGACTTTGGCAAGATGGGAGAGTGCCTCAGAAAAGCACTAGCAAACAGGCTAGAAGGAGGTGTGGAGCAACAATGGGGAATCATCAAAACTGCCATCACAGAGGCAACAAGCCTTTGTGTGAAGCAAATAAACAAATCAAAATGAAAGAAAAAGCCACTATGGTTCTCAAAAGAGGTGGCTGTGAAAGTCAGGAAGAAAAAGATAGCATTCTGGAAGTATAAGGAAACACAGAAGGAGCAGGACAGAGAGCTGTACCAGTTAAGGCAGAAGGAAGCAGGGAGGGAAGTCAGAATAGCAAAGGCCCAAACTGAGGAAAAGATAGCCAACTCAGTTAAGAAGGGGGGATAAAACCTTTTATAGGTACATCAGTGAGTGTAGAAAGACAAAGGGAGGGATAGTGAGGCTGAATAGAATGAACGGTGGGTGGGCAGAGGGGGACAGTGAAAAAGCAGGGATACTGAACGAATATTTCTGCTCAGTATTCACAAAAGAGGAGGGGGAAGTGCCTAATCCAATTAACAGAAGCACTCTTGATAGGGGGGTCAATCCCAGTCCTTTCACTGAAGAAAGGGTTCTGCAAGAACTCCTAAAACTGAAGGTGGACAAAGCAATGGGTCCTGATGGAATTCACCCCAGAATTCTAAAAGAATTAAGGGAGGAACTAGTGAAACCACTGGCTACCCTTTTTAATAAATCATGGGAGGATGGTGTGGTACCGAGGACTGGAGGAAGGCAGATGTGATTCCCCTTCACAAAAGTGGGACCAAGACAGAGGCAGGAAACTACAGACCTGTCAGTCTGACCTCTGTGGTAGGAAAAGTGATGGAGTCACTTCTGAAGGAAAGAATAGTTGAGTACCTAGAGGCCAGTGGAGCACAGGACCCAAGGCAGCATGGATTCACAGCAGGAAGGTCATGTCAGATGAATCTAATAGATTTCTTTGACTGGGTGACCAAGGTAGTAGACCGGGGAGGGGCTGTGGACATGGCCTACCTAGATTTTAGCAAGGCATTTGACACAGTCCCACACAAAAGATTAACAGTCAAATTAACCAGCCTGGGAGTGGGTCCCAGGGTGGTAGCCTAGGTAAAACATTGGCTGCACAACAGGACACAGAAGGTAATTGTAAATGGAGTCCACTCTGAAGAAAGAGAGGTTACTAGTGGGTACTGCAGGGTTCAGTATTGGGTCCAGTCCTTTTAATGTCTTCATCAGTGACATTGCAGAGGACTGAAGGAAAAGTATGCCTTTTGCAGATGACGCAAAGATCTGCAACAGGGTTGATACACAAGGAGGCGTGGAAAGGATGAAAAGGGACTTGGCAAGGTTGGAGGAATGGTCAAAGTATGGCAGCTAGGATTCAATGCAAAGAAGTGCAAAATAATGCACCTGGAAACAAGAACCAGGGAAGAATACACAATGGGGGAGGTAGTAACAACAACAAAAAGGAAAGGGACCTGGGGTAATCATATCAGATGACCTTAAGGTTAGCAAGCAATGTGAGAAGGCAGTAGGAGGGTGGGGTTAGTACTGGGATGGCAGGGAGAGGCATCAGCAGCAGAAAACAGGAAGTTGTTATCCTCTGTACAGACAGTTGGTGAGACCCCATCTGAGTACTGTGTCCAGTTCTGGAGACCCCATCTCTGCAAGGACATAGACAGGATAGAGGTAGTCAGGAGGGCAACTAAAATGGTGCAGGGTCTGCAAGAGAAGCCGTATGAGGGAGACTAAAGGAGCTTAATATGTATACCCTTGAGGAAAGAAGGGAGGGGGACATGTTAGAAACTTTAAGCACCTCAGTGGAATCAACAAAGTCCAAGAGGGTAGCATCTTTCAGAAAAGAGACTTGCAAGAACAAGGGACACAATTTAAAGATAGAAGGAGGGTGGTTCGGGCAATGTGAGGAAGTATTATTTCACAGAGAGGGTAGTGGATGCATGGAACAGCCTTCCTGAGGAGGTTGTGGGTCTAAAACTGTGGGAGAATTCAAGAATGCATGGGACAGACATAAGGCAATTCTTGTGGGGGGTAGGAAGAAATAGGCTGTTGGTTAACTAGGATCTACGGCCTATCCTGTAGGTAGGGAAATGGGCAGACTAGATGGGCCAAGCAGTCCTTATCTGCCGTCAAAGTCTATGTTTCTATGTTTCTAATTGCACAAAAAATGATGCTACTGGGTTCTCCCCCTACTGCCTCATGTTCAGGAGGAAGGCCCGCCTGCCAGTTGATGTCTGTTTTGGGGTCTCTCCAGATGGAGTCTGAGCCCAAAACTACCAGCAATATGTACAGAAACTGAAAGCTCAATTGAACCATACCTATCAACTGGCTCAGACAATGGCCACCAAGAGAAATCTAGCCAACAAAGAGAGGCACGACAAGAAAGTAAACGCTCAAGAGCTACGGCCCAGAGACCGCGTGTTGTTATGCAATTTGGGACTACATGGCAACCACAAAATTGCTGATAGGTGGCACCATCTTCCTCATGCAGTAGTTGGAAAGTTGGATGATCTACCAGTATACAAGGTACACCCAGAGAATAACTCCAAAGCTGTCAAGACCATGCACTGTAACCACTTGCCGCCTATCAGCCAAGTTATTATGGAAGCTGAGCCAGCAGACATTGCCTTCCCTGCACTGGTGACTCGTGCTGCTACAAAAAAGAGACAGAGTCAACCTACCCCAGTAGTTACAGAATTAAGGTTTTCCCGCAGCAGGCCCAGAATGATAGTGACTGTCAGCCAATCTCTGATGAAAGTGGCTATGGTAATGCCTATTATCCCTCCTATGAACTGAGTCAGTTGTTTTGTGGAAATCCTATGCAGAATCATGTGGATGAAGCTGGGTCTTCTGGACTGCCTAACCCCCTCAGCTTCGTCCTTGGAACCAATGCTCCCTGAACTTGAAGTGCAAAGTATCACGTCTGAGGCTGCAGACTCCCTGTGTTTTGTGGAACTATGTGAATTGCCCAAAGTAGGGGCTGATAGTCTTAGTCTCCCTGGTAACACACCAAAACCTGAAGAACAATGTGAGAATGTTGACTGCCCCCCTTCAGTGCCACAAAGCCTAACTGTGCTAGAACCTCCTACAAATGAGCAACTTGGGCCCTTGTCAGAGGATAATAATTTTATTTATGTATTTAACCAGTAGTAGCACACTAAGTTGAAAGCTTTTTTACAGGAGTGACCTGGGAGCAGAGGGAAGTTAAGTGACTTGTTCAGGGTCACACAGTATGCAACTGGAAGCTGTGAGATTCGAACTCAGGTATGGTCTGCTGGATGTCACCAGATTTGCAGCTCAGAGCCTTAAGCCACTGTGCTATACTGCCTCCCTAATGAGCAAAGTGTTGTAGAAACACAGCCTACAGAGAAAGGAGCTGACGGTGCTCCCGGTTTGGACATTCCCATCCATGCAGTGGCACCCCTCACAAGTGGCGAAAGCTCCAAAGTTAGTGCTGAAAGTACAGAGACTGTGGCTGCTCCCCCCAAAAAGACTGGCCGAGCTGTCAAGCCAGTACTATGCTTTAGTTATGATTCCCCTTGGAGGCCAGTGGATTTGCCTCTCAATGTGGTTCACAAAGGGGTTTATGTCTCGCCAAGCTCACTGCCCAAATTGAGCTTGACAGCCAATTCCAGGTTACTTGTTTTTCCCCGCTCACCATGGTGCCCCTGCCCCATCCAGCCCCAAGTTAGTTGATAGGGAAGGGATCCCGCTCACATTGTTTAATGTACAAGAAGTTATTACGTGAATCAGTATTGTGATGTTACTAGTATGTTACTCATAGTAGAATCAGCATTGCCTGTATGAAACATGCATAAGTATTGTCAACATGGGTATAGTAATGCGAAGTATATTGAAAGGTATAGTGACGTAACAAGCTAATTATATATATTTATTTATTTATTGAAATAATCAGTTTTATAACCTTTGAGTCAGAGACTCGTTTACAAAGGTACCTGGTCTCGGGGGGGGGGAAGAGACAACAATTAAGTGAGGTTTAGGACAGAGGTTACATACAGGTGAGATACATACATACGTTGAGTTACACGCATCATTATATGAACACAGTTGTTACAGTTCAATTGTGCCATTACTCAGTCGTCAATGGGACCCAGAGGGCTTAGGGCTATTCGAAACAGGGTTATGTTCCACTACAGGCATTTACAGCACCGGCTGTCAATAATGTGTTGATGGAGGGCTATTTTAAACCAGCCAATCCCAGGGATCTTTGTGATTCCCTCAGGAAGGGAGTTAAACCAGGCCGGAGCTTTATGATGAAAGGATCTTTGGCAGAGAGATGTCCTTGCCCTGGGTACTAGAAAGGTGGCTTTGGTGGAGTTACGGGTCAGCATAGGCCAGACAGCCGGTTGCAGGGATGCAGAGACCCCTGGTGGGCATAACCCAGACAGGGATTTTTTGGCCAGTAGGCAGGTGTGGTATTTCAGTCGCTCCTCAAGAGTGAGTATGTTAGCGGTGGAGTATAGCAGACAAGTGTGTGTTCTGCTATGGGCACTCAGTCAAGAGCCTACAGGCTTTGTTAATAGAGGTCTGGACTTTTGACAGGGAGGAGGGGTCAGCTGCTGCATATATTGGAAGTCCGTAGTCGGCCAGGGACAACACAGATGAGGTGATGGCTAATTTTAAGGCAGATTCTGGGAGGCAATCTTTATGGTGGTAGAGAAGCCCAGTTCTGGAGTTCATAGCTGATGACAGGGCTTTTAGGTGGACGTGGAATGTAAAGCCTGCATCAAAGGTGATGCCCAGATACTTATATGTTGTTACCTATTCTAGAGGAAGGAGCGTGCAGGTGGTGATGAGAAGGGGAGTATCCTTGGCACTGTTTTGCCAATGTGAGAACAGCATTGACTTTGTTTTTTCAGGTTCAGTACTAGCCGATGGTTACTGAACCATTTTTCAGCTTGGAAGAAGGTGCTTTGCAGCATGCTCTGGAGTAGGAGTGGGTCTGAGTGTGATGTTAAGATCACTGCATCATCTGCATAGAGCAGTATTTTGTTGGAACAGGAACTTGGGAGGGTGTTTAGGAATAGACTGAAATGGGTGGGTCCAAGGATGGAGCCTTGTGGGACCCCTGAGAGTACTGGTAGGTTGGTGGAGAGGGTCCTATTTAGCTTAACTCTTTGGGACCTGTTGTGCAGGTAGCTTGAGAACCAATTCAGGGGGCCAGATGAGAATCCCAGTTGGCTTAGGGAGTTTAACAGCAGGGGGTGACACACAGTGTCAAAGGCCTTGGATAGGTCAATGAAAACTGCTCCTGCAAGTTGACCATTATCAAGCGCAGAGTGTATGTGGTGGGAGAATTCCAGAAGGGCAGTGGACGTGATGGGCCTGGACGAAACCCATGCTGCTCAGCTATGTGCCAAAGATTGTCTCTCTGTTTTAGTTGCTGGATCAGTGCAGGGGATATCCATGCAGCAGCCCCTTTTTTTTGTCTAGATGTGGTGATGGGGGCAAATAGGTCACAGGCATTGTTGAAGGCCATAGTGAGGTAAGTTAGAGCAGTGTTTATGTCAGATGCATAGGTCACTGGAGTCCAGTTGACTTGTGCAAGGTGACGTTTGAGGTTGTCAAGACCCCTGGGGAGAAATCTGCGTCGAGGGGTGCTGCTGTACTCAGGGCTGAGTGTGGGGGAGGACCAGAAACAGATGACAGGGGAGTGGTCAGTAAGTAAGTTCACAAGGACTTTTACAGATTCCAATTTATGTGGCCGGTTAGAGAGGACTATGTCCAGGAGGGAGCTAGTTCCCTTTGCTTTGTTAAGTCTGGTGGGCTGAGTGACCATTTGAGACAGGTCAAGGGCAGTAAGCTCATCCTTTATATTATCAGACGAGGGGCTAAGCCAGTTGCTGTTCAGGTCTCCCAAGATTAGTTGTTCAGCCTTTTGAGGTAAGGTGGATAGATAGTCAAGGAGGGAGTTGATCGTTAAATTTTTCGTACTCAGGGGTATGTAAGCCGTGGTTAGGTATAGGGGACCATGACCAGGGTATGGTGTGATTTTAAGAGTAATGGCTTGTGCCCCATGGTTGAGCTCAGGGGTTGGGAGTGTATGACCCAGGACTGAGTCGCGCAAGTAGATTGCGCACCCCCCTCCGCGCTTGCCCATCCTATCAGCCCTGAACAGGGAGAAGCCTGGGAGAGAGACAGCTGAGTCAGGCATAAGCTGGGAAAGCCAGGTTTCTACTAGCATAAGAATGTCAGGGGAATATTGTGCAATCCAGCATTGGAGTGCTGTGGTTTTCTTGGGGAGACTACATATGTTCATAAAAGCAATTTGGAGACCTTTGCCAATGTTGGGCTGAGGCATGGCAGAGTTGCCAGGCCCAGGGTTTGGGTGCACATTTCCTGAGCGCAGGAGCAGCAGAACAATTAGGCGCCTCATAGGGTAGCAATTGCTAAAGGTAGGGTGCTTTTGCAGCTGCCATGACATCACATGGGTGGTGCACTGGATGGGGAGAGAGAAAAGTGCCGGAGATGCTAGAGAGGAGAGTGACCATTTGTGATAGAGTTCATGGTACAGAGGGTTGTGTTTTGGCGGTGGGTGGATGGGGGTAGCATGGTAGTCAAGTGTTCGGGATGGATTTAGGGGGATGGACTAAGAGGTGGATGGGCAATCAGCTGTGAGTAAAACAGGGTATGGTGTGTGGAGAGATTGAGGTTTGGGCAGGGGCAAGTCAGTGGGTGATATAAAGGGATTCATGGTATGCAGTGGGTGCTGTGGTAAGAGGAGTGCCATTACAGCAAGGATCATGATTATGTGAGATTTAGCAGTAGAGAGAATTGGTTTAAAGTGCAGGCTCCCTCTAGTGCTGGAAAGATATAACCAGCAAATGGAAAAGTTGGCTGATTGATTCTGACACCCCATGTGATTATAGCTGTATAAGGGAGTGCCGACCAAGGGTGGTGGTGGGGGCGGTGGGGAGCCAAATGCACAGCTTTCGGCAGGACTTCACCTAGCACAGAGAGAGAAACTAGCCATGTGCAAGCCTGAAAAAGGCGCCAGTCCCAGGATTCAAAAATTGTCCACAGCCAGGCTAGCTCCCAATGTTCGTGACTGCAGCAGGGCAGTTTCAGGTAAATGTACCTAACAACAGAGCAGCTTTGTGGCTTGTATCTGTGGCAGGGAGGGCTTTTCAGTGTAGCCCTCATGACCTCTGGCTCCTCAGGGGGAAGGGGTGATCTAGCAGCAGAGCAGCTTCGGGGCTTGTATCTGTGGCAGGGAGGGCTTTTCAGTATAGCCCTCATGACCTCCAGCTCCTCAGGGGGAAGGGGGCTCGATCTGCAGGAGAGGGAGAGAGAGCACAGGTTAAGTAGGCAGGTAGGGGGGTTGGATTAGCATTAGGGGCGGGCAGGCTTGGAAAAAGGTGTTATTGGGCTTAAGGCTCTGTGATGCTCAAATTGTAAGAGGAATCCCTTTGAAACAGTTTACATCAGGCTAAAACACTTTTTTTTACAGTTTCTATATTGATTCAGACTAGTACATCCAGCACATACAGTTTACAATTAGCACGTAGTATTAAAGGCAGTTTCAAGTTTACCTAGCACTGAGAGAGAAACTAGCCATGTGCAAGCCTGAAAAAGGCGCCAGTCCCAGGCTTCAAAAATTGTTCCACAGCCAGGCTAGCTCCCAATGGTCATGACTGCAGCAGGGCAGTTTCAGGTAAATTTACCTAACAGCAGAGCAGCTTCGGGGCTTGTATCTTGGCAGGGAGGGCTTTTCAGTGTAGCCCTCGTGACCTCCGTCTCGTTTATATTGCATTTTTGATATTGTGATGGTACAGACTTGAAGCGGACGCCAAGTTTTCTCCAGGCAGGGAAGGGTGTAACCCCCCCTACAAATGGGGGTTCTCGAAAAGTCTTCCTTGAGCTTGCCTAAATGCTCACTGCCAGGCTGGTGTTCTGCATTTTAGCAGTTTAAATGTATTGCCAGAGAGTGTCTGTATAGCCTCTGTGTACAGTCTTTTTAAGAGCCGCCTGGATTGTAGTCATAATTAACCTGAACGGGATCTCTGTTAGAAGATGTGCTTATTTGTTGATTTTCTAGTAGAGTGATAATAATATTGCAGTTTGTTCTAACCTGTTTTCTTTGCAACATGGACAGTTCTGTTTGTTTCCATCATCTTGGTCCTGGACTGCAGAATGGGCCAATCAGTACATTTGAGACTCTAAAATGGAGCCTGCCTTGGTGTGGCCAAAACTTGTAGGAATTGCAGTTTTGGGCTTTTGGTGCCTAAAATAACCTGGAGGGGGAGCCCTTGTTGTGACTGACAGACAGATCAGCCAACCAAACCTTTTGGATCTTGGGCAAAGTCCCACACTGCTTGCAGTTTCAGTTAGATCTGAGTTGGGAAGTGAAGAAGTAACAGCTCGAGATAGGTCGAGCAGCAATCCATGGTGGATTTGCATGGGGGAACTGGGGAAAGGCATGAGTTTGGCCTGCATGCCTGCCTGCTGTTCCTGAGAGAGAACTTGTTTTTTTTTTGGACTGAATCCGAATTTGGAGAGCGAATTAAGCCACTGAATTGTGACCAGGCTTTAACCTGAAGAAGACCGAAGATTTGCTGAATGCGATTGGCCTGTCAGGACTTCCAGCTACCTCTGAACTCCCAGATTGTGCAGAGACTCTGTAGTTGTGACCAGAGTGCCATTTGCCTGGTACAGTGGAATTTCCTTACATGTGAATGTATTGTGTACTTACAGTGGGTCATGATTTGGTTCCCCACTGTGTGTCTGAACTGTGTTTTGCTTGCTGGAGGCTGTATCCAGCTCCACGGACTGAATCTGTATCCATTTCCATTTGCCTGGGCCCTGCTACACTGGCCCAGCCAGAATGCTTGCTATGCTAGAAAGATTTGAAAGTAAGATTCTCTTATTGAAAGAAATATTTTTCTAGAACAAGAATTGAGAAAAATTGTAATGATAATGCAGTTAAATATATACAGATTCAGGAGGAACAGACTGTTATGCAAAAGGAACTAGAGGAATTAAAAATAAAATCACTAACTGTGGAAGCTCTGCCTCAGGCCAATACATACACAGCAGTTGTTTTTAATAGATAGATAAAAGCTCTAGGAAATCCATCCAGATTTAGAAATCCTAAACTTTTCGGACATCCTGTCAAGCTGAACAAAGTTTATCAAAATCTGAGAAAGCTAGTGGCTAATGCGTTAAGGAGGGAACAGAGGCTAACCACATGAGGACTGCGAGTTCTGGACTTTAGGAGGGTGGGTTTTGAAGAAATAGAAGACTTCCTCAGAAATTGCCTCATGGGGGGGAATTGCTGGGAGGGGTAGTTGCACAGTGGGGAAAAATAAGGGAAGGCATAATTAAGGCACTCAGCCTCCACATGAAGAAAGTGAGTAAAAGCAGATGGACAAAGAGACTGTTACAGTTCTCTAGGGAAGTAGCCAAGGCAGTGAAAGAAAAAAGGGCGGCATTCAAGAGGTACAAGGAAACACAGAGGGAGGAGGACAAGGAGCTTACCAAATAAAACAGAGGAAAGTGGGAAAGGTAGTGAGGGGAGCAAAGCCACAGGCAGAGAAATGGATAACCAAAGAGGTAGCTAAAGAATATAAGACTTTCTTCAGTTACAAAAGGGAGAAGAGGAAAACAAGGGGAGGGATAGTGAGGATAAGGAGGGCAGCAGGGGGAGACTGCACATAAGAAGACCAAGAAGATGCTGCTATCTTGAACAGGCACTTCTGCTAAGTTTTCATAGTGGAGAGAGAGGGGAAGGACCACCAGGGAGCAGCAGGAATGAGGTGTGTGTGTGTGCACGCGAGTGTGTGAGGGGGGATAGACACAACTCCATTTTCAGAGGAATGATTCCTGAAGAAACTTGCAGCTGTGAAGGTGGACAAGGCTATGGAACAGGACGAGATACACCCAAGGATACTAAAGGAACTCAGGGAGGTGTTACCTGCCCCACTGATGGCCTTATTCAACAGTTCACTGGAAATAGGTGTGGCTCTAGAGGACTAGAGGAGAGCAGACGTGGTCCTTCTACATAAGAGCAACTCATGGCTTCATGACTCATGAGATAGCAACAAACCAATGCCCTCTCATGAAGATTAAAACTATCTCTTAAGTCAGCCATGTCATATTCTCTGTTATACAATGGCAAGAAAGAATCTTGGCTCCTGATTGGTTAGTTGGCCATGTGATATTCTCTGTTTACTGTTACTGGATTCCTGTACTAGCAATAGGAACAATATTGACATACAGATGTTCCTTAGATGTATCATGGGATTGTGACAAATTACTTTTTTATTGCTGCTCCTTACCCAGTCTCTCAGGTCTACAGTACTTTGATGATGACATTTTGAGTCTTCAGTCTATAACTTCTTCTGCCCATCTTTTTAAAAAACGTTCTACTTTTAAAAATTTACTAACGATATAAATTTATGGTCATTGACCTTGTCCACTTCGTCTGCCTCCCTGACTGTATGGGGGCTTGTTTTTCTGTTACTTGGTTTGGCTCTGCTCATTGTATAGTTTAGCTTTGGCCTACATTTTTGTCCTGTATCATACTGTAATTCTATTTTAACTGTATTTTTTCTACAGCACTGCTTTATTGCTGGTCCACCAGGTACCACATGTTGCATACCACTCTTGCACTTTCCTGGGTCATACCAGTAAATAAACATTCAGTTGCTAAATAGTAACAGAGTTCATTATTACCAAGATGTTCAGTTTACAAGCATTTTAGGACAAGGGAATTATGCTGAGGCTGAAATGATATGTTGTTCTACAGAATATTGAAGCTTTGAGAAGACAGAGCAGAGACAGGCAGTAACGAAAAATACAATTTAGTGTCAAAGTTCAGATATTTTGTTACAAATATACCTCATCACTGAAAAATAATACAAAGGAAATTATAGTTTTCTGTTTAACTTTAAGGGATTATTTCTGTGTCCCCCATACCCTAGTAGCCTGTGATTTTGCAATACCTCTGTATGATTTTTTGTTTTAGTAACCTGGATCAAAATGTTAAGACCCCTACATATTGCTGTGGATTTTAAATGAGGAAAGGTCAGCATAAGTCAGGCTATGGCACATTGTACTGGGACACGGAGACCCCAGTCTGTAAGTGAATGGGGAAGGGGGCATCAGAAAATTTAGACCTGGGGGGGTCTGTGGGAACAAAACCTTAATTACAAAAATATTTTATTATTTTAATTACTATTTTATATTATTTATAAATGTTTAATCATTACTTGAGGTAATTGGGGTATAATACAAAGGCAACTGGTTTATTTATTTTGTTTTTGTTGACCGGGTAAGTGCACTAGACAAATCCTGCCTATTTTCAGGCACAACCCAGGGGAGGGGGATACAAATGAATGCCAACTGACAATGAAACAGATTAAGCTGTTGGTGTTATTTTTAGTGAATGAGGGAAATTTGGCCAGGACACCAGGGAAATTCCCCTGCTCTTTTTGATAAGTGCCATGGGATCTTTAACATCCACCTGAACTACCACCAATCCAGGCAGATGGGACCTCGGTTTAATGTCTCATCCAAAAGACGGCACCTGAGAAGTGCAGTACCCCTTTCATGCCGCACTACAGTGTCAGTACTGGGATATTAACCCAAGTGCTAGATGTGGGAACTGAACCTACAGCCCTCTGATCTCCTGGCCTCAGAGACGAGTGTGCTACCTACTGAGCCACTGACACTGCTTTAAATGGTTTAAATTCATGTTAACAGGAGCTCCCAAGAAAAGAGAAAACTTGTCTGAAAGGGAGTTTAAAATCCTGCCTAGATGGAACTTAGGGGACATGGCATCTATGACTCTCCATTTAAAACAGGAAGGTATCCTTAAACTGGGCCCCTTAAGAGAGCAATATTATGAATCCTGGAATCTTCATTTGGAAGCAAATGAAGAATTTGACTGATAAAGTTGCCTAGCAGCCCCATATCAAGTGACCAGATATCACAATTAGTGACAGTCGTACAGGCACCAAATGGCCAGTTACTTCAAAAAAAAAAGGAAAACACTGAATTGGATACCTATGGGTTTCTACTATTGGAAAATACTTTTGTTTGTTATTAGAGAATGCATCATGCTGCCTATACCAAATTATATCAGTTAATAAAGAACATATTGACTCAACACCTGTCCAAGTTTGAGATGTGCAACTGATGGAGAAAGTTAATTATTTGATCATCTATTTTGTGTCAAAAAAACCTAAAAGCTGAAATACCCGAGTTTGTTCTTAAATGAAAGCGGGTGTGATGACAAATCCAAGAACGTGACTTTTGTGTGTGTGCACGGTGGCAGAAAAATGTTGCACCTCTTTGAAGATTTCTCTTACAGTTTAAAAAGAGCATAACTTCATGGTTGGCTGAGCACAGACAAAGGACAATTTCCTCAAGAAAGAGTTTCTGCTTTTGAGAACTCTCCTAAAGGGTTTTCTAGAAGAAACATACCATACTATGAAGCTTGAGACGTGGAGAGCAGACTGATTCTTTCATTTTTGTAAATGTTGTTAAGAATTAATGTTATAATCATTTTTAGCTTATCTCAGAATATATTTGTCTTACATACATGTGAGCCACTTTAAAAGATTGCTTTTAATGACCTGAGCTTGGGGGTTTTTGTTTAAAAACGGCATCTTATTGCACTCAAAGGTTATAAGAAAACTTAACTCTAAACTAAAAATTGAATCAAAGCAGAGGGGGGTGGAGTATCAGAAGAAAAAAAAAACTAGCCATCCCACCTCCTTTGCAAGGGCCAACCAGGACTGGTGCAATAACGACCTAGCCAGACAGTGATGTCACTCTGGACCAGAGGTAATAAAAGCCAGTTTCTAAAAAGAGTTGGTCAGTCACCTTCCAACCGAAATGCTGAGAGGTTCTGTGCTGGTGGAATGGACATTTTTGTTGATTAAATACTGTTTTTGAAGTTCCCACAAAAACCAGAACAAGGACAGAGACTGCCTATTGATGACCATCAGCCAAGAAGCAAGTTTGCATTGCTGTGTTGACAATGGATGTGTCCAAAGTCCAGAGTTCGAGTGTGAACACAGTAAGAACAGGAATAACTACAACAAGATCCAGGCACTAAAAGAACTTTTGCCATTCAGGAGAAGAACTCACCAACATTTTGAAATTAAGGAAGGAAATCCAGACTCTACAGCTAACCAGATGTCTTGAGTACTATTTTATTTATTTTTTACAATATTCTATTTGGGCTTAGCTAGGAGGTTACATAAGGAAAATTATTTCTTAAATACAAAAGTGTTGGGTATACAGTAAAGACTTGACTCTAAATAATGATATATAAACATACTTGCATGAGAAAAGATATTTGAGTAAGTTACAAAGAGAAGTTTTGAAATACTAATAAGACACAACTATTTGAAATATTTATACAAGAATAATTTTACTGTTTACAAAAGTTACTAAAACTGCAAGCTGTGTGCTTTTGTTCTGTTTATGTTCTGAAAACGTAGTTTTATATTTATGCTGCTTTTCAAAATGTTTACAATGTTTTATTATCAATGAAAAAGTTATTAGTAACTAGTTATGTTGTATAGGGAAAATAAAATATATTTTCATATACTATGAAGGTGTGATGGAAATGTTATTCATGGTTATCTAGAACTTTTTACACAGTAGGCTGTAAAGTAAGGTTTGAGCCAGTGTTACATTGTCTATATGGTTATATACATATTTTATGACACAAGGCCAATGGCTTGGCTGAGTACCCACAGTAACTAAGTAATTGATATTCCAGTCTATTGTTCTGACAGGTCCACCTGGAAAGGGAGTTCCCATGGGCCCAGGGTTGACACACTCAAATACTATTTCTGTTTCACATACAGGCTTTCTATATTTTAAATGAATCCTATTTCAGGGAGAGAAATTAGGAAATAAAACTAGTATTGCCAGCAAAATATCATTATCTTGATTTTGGTACTGTGTCAACATATTTGGTATTTCACCCAGTCTTCTGGATTGTATGTGCTTTGGGACACAGTGTGGGAGCCCCCCCCCCCCCAATATCACTGACTATAGAAAAGCCCACTCCACCTGAGACCCACATCCCTCCTCACTCAGGCTTCAGACTGCCCCTTTCATAGTAAATGTAGTTATTTCACATCAACTCAATGTAACCCAAAGTGCCTCATCCTCGTTATCTCATTTCTAGGCCAAAATGGCAGTAATTCTCCTGATTGCACAAGAACTATCAGGGCAGCATATTAACCTTCAAATTTGGAGTTGCGATGAAGAGGATTGTCACTCTGTGCTGGACTGTTAAAATTCTAACGTGAAAGGGCATGTTTAAAGACTGGGTGAGGAGAGTGGTGGTTCTCAGATGGGCATGGGGTGGGTTCTTATGGTAATCCTTGTGGAACACTAGCAGGGCAATTTTGGTGTTCTGTGGCTCAAACTGGTATCTCAAATATGCTGGAATACCATTACATCTGGGCCTTTTATGTAATAAGAAACCAGATGTTATATGAAAAGATCCCTGTGTGGTGTTTACAAAGTGGGGTAGACCCCTGGGGACTTTCCAGGTTTCCAGTTGGGCCGGTCTGACACAAGTTCACATTCAGGGTCGAGGGTGACTCACTAAACTGCTACTCCCCCAGAAACACTCCTTAGCATTTGTGTCACGAGCAGGACTTAGTGTTGATGATAACTTTAAAGGAGGTCAGCTTCCTGCACTGATGAAACACCACGTAACAAATGGATTGGGAAAAATGGACAATTCCTAAAATTTTACTTTTTTATTCTGTTTTACTGCACATCCTAGTTTTGTGAATGCAGAAGGGCAGTGAAACCTCATTAGCCCCGCTAGACCCTGCATGTTTGTTTTGAAGACACTTTTTTTTCTTTCACTCAGTCAGAGCAATTTACTGACCAACATGTAGTCCATTACAACATACATAAGCATAACTGTACGTAATAAATAGTTTTAACAAATCTATAAAAATTGCACGAAGTTCAGCATGCTTTCAGTTCTCACTGTGACATATCAGTATAAAGTATGGTGCAGCTTACAAAACAGCATACAGATTCATTCAGCAAAAGCAGACTACACAGCAAGATGACAATGTAACTTTAAAGAGATCCTAAAACTCTATAATTCTTAGGAAGAGAGTTTCCAGTTTTAAAAGTATTCGATAGTCATACCTTACCTCTCATTTGGGAGCTTTATTTCCTGTGCCCCAGAAGAGTTATTATTTTCAGAAAGATGAATTATTTTTCTAGGACTGAGAGACGACAGCTATTAAGAAGCCACTAAAAGGTTAACAGGTGACCTGTACTGATTTGCATGAATGTCAAAAGATGTATAGGGAACTCAAATGAGGACTGTAATATACTCACACATTGTTGGAAGGCATGCTCCAGTGCTCCAATCACTAGATGTTCCACAGAAATGTGCTTGTCTGCAACAAAATCTCGATCATTGGGAAATACTTTTGTACCATTCAGATGAATTGGGGGAACATCACTTAAGACAGCCCGCAGCACCTCCTCCAGCTGGATCTTAATAAATTGGTGTAGATATTCGGAGGCCAGTAATGCCGCCATGGGGCCTCCGTGGCCATCAAACAGTGCCCAGTAGTAACCTTTAATGTACTCCTAGTAAAAAAAAAATGTTTTTATTGCTGTAGACTGGTGTGCTCTCAGGGAACAATAAATTATTGAAATGTGTTACAAATAGGTTTTTATTATCAGAAGAAAAATAGAGCTGCAGTGAACGCCAGGAGGTGCAGTTATGCAACACTAAAAAAAACCCTCTGAATTTCTGGCATTTCTATTCTTTTTATTGAAGAGAGCTAGGAGGCAGTATAGTGCAGTAGTTTAAGGCTCTGAGCTGCAAATCTGGAGCTCTGAGTTTGAATCCCACAACCCCCACTTGCATACTGTGTGACCCTCAGCAAGTCACTTAACTTCCCTGTGCTCCCAGGTTGTACCTGGAAACAAGCTTCGGCTTAGTGTGCCACTCCTGGTTAAATAATATCCCCTTTCCCTAGTGTACTGCCTGACATACAGTAAAAAATTAACTTTCAAAAGTCGTAAACTATTCCTTCTTATATATGTAGTATTGTTTCTTCTTTTGATAACTAAAAAATTTTCTACCTGGCAATACTCAGTGTGATGTGTGGAACAATACTCTACCTAGAGGCTGACATAGCTAGTTCTTGTCCTCCTCTTACATCATTAGCACTGTGACCTTACTGACTGTTACATCACAAGTGACCAAGAAGAACTAATAACCTGCTGCAAGATCAGTTACCTGTAATGCCACAATAGTGAGGTCACAAGGCTGAGGAGGTAGGAAGAGGTAAAGGATGGTAGATATGTCTCTAGGTAAAGTGCAGCCATTTATATCACACCTAGTACTCTCAGGTAGGAAATCTTCTGATGATCAAATGAAAAAGAAAAAGACTGCCTGATACTTTTGGTGCTACTGGCATGTTAAAGTGCAACCAGAAATGTGTTGACTTTGTGACTGTTCGTTTATCATGCACTACCAGAAACCGCAGATCTCATGGCTGATTTTTCATTAAACATGTTTGTTTGTTTGTTTTACTGTTTTTGACAATGTTTGAGGAATAATACACCAGGGTGTCTCATTGTGCTGAGATATACAGCATGGACACTTCTGCTGTGTTTCCAAGCATGAAGCATATGTACAGCACGGCTGTGTTTCTATCAAATGATCTGATGACATTAAATAAACAATTACAGTAAAGCTTGAGAAGTAAACTGTGTCTTCCATATGCTACCTCTGACTGAAGGAAATCTCATGTGGTTTGTCATGTCATCAGAATTTCAAGATGGAAAAACACTCTTTGTTGTACAGTTCAGCTGTCCACTATTTTTTTTACAGTATATGGATTTTAAATGTCAGCAAGCATTGTTCTCCCCACATAGATGTCTGTTCTTTTCTTGTAAATTAAAAACAAAACACCTCCCACGACCTGCTGCACAGCACACACTTAGTCACTGTCTGACTATCTCAAATAAGTAACATGTTTTTATATTACAAGACAAAGAACCTCTGTGTGCAAGCACTGAGGCAGTGGTTTCCCCCAAAGGGCATTGGCCGGGAAGCCAAGATTCAAAGAAATACAAAATCATGCATGCCCCCATAATGCAAAGCATCATGGACTGCATATGCAAATTACCACAGAATATTATGCTGGCTCAACTTTAAGCAAAAATGCATGGTGCTGAAAGGCCTCTCACACAGTCTGCAAAGGGTGCCAACAGAAGACATGGACACGTGTTTCGTTCTACCAGGACTCGTCAGCATGCCTTGTCTGTTTGACATCCCAGTGGAATGAACCAGCTACCCTAAGATAGTCTATTTGGGTTATGTTGTGGCAAACCCAATTATGTTTTTATATTGTTTACTTCACTGGACTGATGAGCCTAGATGTATGTCCATAATATACTTGGGTACAGAGTCATTGCTATTCAGCAGGCACGGAGAACAAGGTGGACCCAAAGTCTCTTCCGTCAACACAATGCTATGCATGTTATTATGTAACAGGTCAATTGCTGAACAGCGATTCCCAACTGTTTCCATCTTTATGTCTAAATGAGCATTGCAGGTTTTTTTCTGCAGCACTGGCTGTGCTCATTCAGACAAGAGAACAGATGCAGTCATTGCTTGGGGTCAGCCTTGTTATAAAGTAAACAACCTGTTTTAAAGTTACTGATTTGGGATATTTGGGCAGCAGTGGCTGACTACTGAGCAGCTCTATGCAATATTTGTTTTGCTTACAAGAATAAAATGTCAGATTACTGTATTTATGAGTGGGAAGATTTATTCTTGTCTTTTTGAACTGCACAATATTCTGAAGTCAAACTGTTATGTGTCATAGTAGTGTTATATCCCAACTGTGTTACAATAACACCATGACATCACTACTGTGGTACAACAACTTTTGTACTGTGGTACAATTACTTTTTAACATGTGTGAATTTCCATTCCTGACAACCCCAAACCGTATACCATACTTTGCATTTGTCATAAATAGTATGTTTTTCTAATTTTTCTCAATGATGGCGCAGGCCCTTTAAAGAGCAATAATAACTGGCCCTCAATCTTTTTCAGTGGGCTAGACCAGTTATTATTTGCCATAATAGCAAACTGGTTATTATGGCAAACGTGCGCTCACACTGTTTATCTAAAGCATGAACCAATGTCTTTCACCATATGGCTGTTTACATTAAAGCGTGTTCGCACTTCCAACATGGTCTGAAAATAGAGTGGGAAACTACTATTTCTTAATTGTTTGTTGATTTTCTTGCAAAAAATCTTCGATAATTAAACAGTTGACTTATTTAGACCTAAAGAAACTCTATTTGTGATCTGTTTTGTCACTGTAAACCATTACTCGCAATCTTTTTCAGCCTTGTATGAAGTGAATTCTTGTCAACTGAAGGTATTTCAGTTTTAAAATAAATGTTATTTCAGACAACTGTTATGCATTTATTTATTTATTGAATTTTGTTGACCCTGTTGGTCCACTGAGACGAAAAGTTCCTTTTTCAGGGGTGACCCTGAATTAATGACATTGAAACATAACAAAATAGCACAGGAAGTCAATAAACAAAGCATAAAAAAATCATGGGGTGACAGAGTTAGAAGACACTGGTCCAGTTACAAGAAGGAGCAAACATACAGACAAGTCTTAGGTTATGTAACAGGAAGTACATGCCAGTCAAAGAAAAATTCAGGCCAAGTTGATACAAGTCAACCATTGCAGGTACACAGACTGTGCTCAAGGAGAATAAAAAAATACTCACCTTAGTGATTATGTTTCTTCTATTGGAGTCTTGCTGTATTCTGACAAGTGCAGTTATCCCCAGCCTTTAAACTGCCCCAGAGAACAAAGGGTTAATCTTTCTATGCAGAGCATAGAATGTTGAGCTCGAGCTCGGTTGATGTCTCTGTCTGTTTCCCTTTGAAAGCTAATCATCAGATTCTTACGAGCAACACTCTAATAGTATTCTATGTGGAAATTGTCAAAAAACTTTTAATAGCCAACTGGCACAAAAAGATTTGGATTACCAAAAGAAGACTCAAGTCAGGAAACCCAAACCAAACAGGGATATAATAAAATAAACACCCAAACAAAAGAAGAGGGTGTAAAAGGGGCACCCCTGAGATGCAACACTGCACCTGCCCACCCACTTCCCAAAAAAAACAGGTTCTGAGAGGGGAGGCAGGGAGGGAGGTCAGAATACAGCAAGAATCTAATAGAAGAAACATAATTACTAAGTGAGTAATTGTTTCTTCAAACAACTTGAAGTCTTGCTGTATTCTGACAAGTGCAGACTACCAATCAGTACCTCCATGGAGGAGGGACAGAACCTACTTTGGGAATAGGCTCTGAAGTACTGCTGTGCCAAACCGAGCATCACTCCTAGCCTGGATATTCAGAGAGTAATGCTTGGTAAAGGCATGGACTGTTTTCCAGGTGGCTGCTTGACAAATTTCTAAGAGAGAGATATCTCTGGCAGCAGCCAGGGAAGCAGATGTACCTCTTGTAGAGTGAGCCTTCAGGCCTGAGGGTGGAATCTTTCCAAGTTTTTCATAGCAAAATTGAATACAAGACACAATCCACCTGGCAATAGTTCTCTTGGTGGCAGGTTTGCCCTCTCCTACCTCTCCATAAGTGAGGAACAACTGGAAGTAGTCAAACCTGTGACCCTTGGTATGCTCTATGTAGTAACTAAGGGCTGTTTTAACATCTAAACTGTGTAGCCTTCTCTCTCCTGAGAAAGAATGATCAGTGAAGAAAACAGGAAGAGACATAGACTGGTTTAAATGGAAGTCTGAAACCACTTTGGGCAAGAACTTCCAATTGGTTCTAAGGACCACTTTATCCCTGTGAAAGGAGATAAAATCAGGTTCCACTGACAGGGCTTGCAATTCGCTGATATGCCTGGCAGAGGTAATGGCTACCAAGAACACAGTTTTCCAAGTCAAGTACTTAAGCTCTGTTGAGGACATAGGCTCAAAAGGAGGTTGCATAAGTTGAGCAATGCAAACATTCAAATCCCAGGCAGGGGCAGGGTCTCTAAAAGGAGGATTGGTGTGAAGCAATCCTTTAAAAAATTTGCAGAACACAGGATGAGAAGATAGTGAGGAAGACTTCCCCACAGACAGAAACACAGAAACAGCTGACAAGTGTACCTTGAGATTAGCTGGTCTGAAGCCTAGGCCATTAAGATGGACAATATAATCCAGAACCGTAGGCAATTCAGCAGTATCTGAGGAAATATGCTTTTTAGAACACCAAATGTGGAATCTCTTCCATTTGGAGTTATAAGTCTTTCTGGTAGTGGGCTTTCGAGAAGCTTTGGGAATATCCAGAACCTCTTGAGAAAGATGCAGATCTGCAAACTCTAACTCTTCAAGATCCATGCCTTGAGATTGAGAGACTGAATATTGGGGTACCAAACCCTCCGAGAGGATGTTAACAGGTTGTAATTCCTGGGAAGAGACAGGGGAAGATGGACTGCTAGGGACAACAACAGGGGGTACCAAGGCTGTCTGGCCCAATCTGGAGCAATCAGAATCACTTTGCAAGGTTGAGACCTTATTTTGACTAAAACTTTGAAAAGGAGTGGGAAGAGAGGGAAGGCATACAGAAATGTCCCTTCCCAATTCAGAACCAAAGCATCCAGGGGGACTGAGCCCAAGACTGGGGGTCTGCAGCAAAAGGAAGTTGGTGATTGTCTGGGGCTGCAAAAAGATCTATCTCTGGAGTGCCCCACCTTGAAAAAATCACTTTCAACACCTGAGGGTCCAGGGACCATTTGTGATGGCCCTGAGAGATCCTGCTCAGTGCATCTGCTAGCACATTGTCCTTCCCTGGAAGGTGCACTGCTACTAGAGAGGTTTGCAGGGAATAAGCCAGGGACCACAATTTCATGGCTTCCGTGCACAAGGCCATGGACTGAGTGTCTCCCGGCTTGTTGATGTACCACATGGTGGTGGTGTTGTCCGTTCTGACCTGAACCACCTTGTTTTGCACTGACTGAGAGAAAGCTTTCAGGGCCAGAAAAACTGCCCTGAGTTCTAGGAGATTGATATGGAGAAGGGATTCCTGGGGGGACCACAGTCCCTGGGCAGTGAAGGTCCCCAGATGGGCTCCCCAGCCCAGAAGAGAAGCATCCATGGTAAGGACCACTGAATAAGGTTGAGTGGCAAAAGGGACGCCTTGTCTTAAATTGTCCTGATCCTGCCACCATGGAAGGGCTTGGATCAAGGTCAGAGTCACTGGGATCAGTTGGTAAGGGAAACCTTCCTCTGAGACCAAAAAGCTCTCAGATGGAACTGAATATCCCTCATCTGGAATCTTGCCCCTTGGACCACTGCTGTTGAAGCTGCCATGTGGCCCAAGAGCTGGAGGAAATGCCTTGCTGGTCGAGAAACCCGAAGGTTGAAGGAAGAGGATAGTTCTATAACAGCCCTTGCCCTTTCCAGGGGAAGAAAGGCCCTTGCTCTGACTGTGTCCAGTTCTGCCCCATAAAGGTAAGAAGCTGGACTGGTTCGAGAACTGACTTGGGAAGGTTGAGAAGAAATCCTAGAGAAGTGAGCACTTGCTGGGTCACTTGCAGGTGAGACTTGACTTGGTCTGGAGACTGGCCCACTATTAATCAATCATCCAGATATGGAAAAGTAGAGATCTTTTGCCTTCTTAGAAAGGCAACTACTACTGCCAGGCACTTTGTGAAAACCCTTGGGGCTTAGGTTAGGCCAAAGGGCATTGCTCTGAACTGATAGTGGCCTGAGGGCAACTCAAACCTGAGGTACTTTCTGTGGGATCACCTGATAGGAATGTGAAATTAGGCATGTTTGAGATCCAGGGAGGCTAGCCAGTCCCCTGGCCTTAGAGAGGGAAAGATTATTCCCTGAGTTACCATCTTGAACTTTGGTTTTAAAAGATGTTTGCTTAGGTATCTTAGGTCTAGGATGGGTCGCCACTCCCTTGTCTTTTTTGGGGTAAGGAAGTACCTGGAGTACAGCCCTTTGCCCCAGTGTAGGGTAGGTACTCTCTCTATGGCTCTTAAGGCCAGAAGAGATTAAACCTTTGCCTCTAGGGCAAGGGTTTCCAAGAGATTTGCAGGTGGAAAAAATCTGGCTCTCATCTTTGGAAATTTTCTGAAGCTGAGAACCAGTCCCTGGCTTACTACTTCCAGGACCCAGTTGTCTGATGTAATAGACATCCAGTCCTGAACAAAGTAAGCCAGCCTGCCCCCTACTGGAATAGGAGAGTCGACCCGGGCAGGCCCATCAGGGTGTCTCCTTGGCAGGGGCCTTAGGCTGAAGAGTGGATGCAGCCCTGCTCATCCCCCTTCTGCCTCTCCCTCTGAAGAACCCACTCTGTGAAAAGGAAGAAGAGGCCTGTGCTTGGTTAAAAAGGCCTTTGAAAAGGCCAGCCCCCAGACTGCTGCCTTTGAAGAGTTGCCTGCCTCGTCTTCACCTGCGCATTCCTGTAGGTGGTCCTGTGCTCATCCTTTTTCTTCATGTAATTCTCTGTCTGATCCCCAAACAGAGAATTATCCACTACAGGAAAATCCATGGCCTTAGCCTGGGTATCCTGCAAGAGGCTAGCACATCTGAGCCAAGCCATTCTCCGAAGAGACACAGATGTAGCCATGACTCTTGATGACATATCATTAGAGCCCACAGCAGCATGAAACTGAACTTTAGATGCCTCAGTCCCATCTGCAGCCACTGCCTCCAGATCCTTGGCTAGCTGGGGGAAGGCCTGTTTAGCTAGTGCCAGTACAGTGTCCCACCTGGACTTCTGGTACCTGGCTGTATAGGCCATATAATTCACCTGTCTGAGTTCCAAGGATGATGCTATGTGCAGCTTTTTGCCATGGCATCAATCTTCCTAGAGTCTTTGTCTGAGGGTGTGAAGCCAAGGGAATGCTTGCCTTAACACAGGCAGCAGCCTGCACAACCCCAACATGGCTGCATTGCTGATATAAAAACTCAGTTTCTGAGCCTGCCGAGTGGATACCTCTTGTCTATTCTTCTGTCCACAGGAGGTATAGAATTGGGAGACTTCAGAATTTTTTGTGTCCATTTCCCAAAAGATTTGTGGAGGGGAATAGACAGTCTCCTGGACTCTGGGATGTCCATTGTTTCTAGAGAATCAAGCTCCTCCTGATCCTCCATTGCCTCTTCCATAGGAAGCTAGAGGGATTCAGCCACCTTTCTGAAGAGCCTAAAGAGACAAGGGGACTCAGAAAGCCTAGGAGGGGATACACCTGAAGGTCTGTCTGGGGAGATGTCCGGTTCCACAGGCACATCTAGACTTTCACCATCACCATCATCATCTTCAAACTTCCCTTCCTCATAAAATTCTTCCAAAGTATAGTCGTGAACAGGAGGAACCAACCCGAACTGAGCCCCTGCCAAAAGGTGCCGGATTGGTCGGAACCGAGCAAAGCGATTCCACAATCCGAATCGCTCCGGCTATTTCTTCGGCAGTCGGAACATGGATTTCTGGATCCAAACCAGACTATTTTTCTTTGCGCTTTCTTTTAGTCGGAACTGACCCCTCAGGATCAGGTCTCCTTTTGCCTGAAGAAGTATCGCCCTAGTCAGAGGGCACGCCTTCTGGTTCGGTCGGAACCGAACCGGGCTGGCCATCCGGGTCAGCGGACTTCTTGGTGTCCTTTTCCCTCAGTCTACCTTATCTTTTTTCAAGGGTAGATTTGGGAAAATTTTTGCAAATTTGGCAGTCTGAATCGAGGTGGTCAAACCCCAGATGATAAACGCAGGCAGTGTGAGGATCAGCCTTAGCAAAGACCTCCCCACACTCACTGCAGTGTTGAAACCCAGTGGGCCCGTTTTTTTTCTAGGGTTTCTCAGACATGGCCAGCCTAACCAAACTTACCCTCTTTTTGGCAATTGCCAGGCAAGACTCCCTTATTGGTTCCTAACCATGTCACGGGTCTTGGGAAAAACATTTCAAAACACATTTTTTTTTTTTAGAACCGATAAGGACTGGTAACTACACACTAAAGTTAACACAAGAATCAGTCGAACCGATCCACACTTTTTACAAGTTCCACACAGAAAACACAGTACAAAACCTATCTAGTACTCATGGTACCACAGACAGAGACTGAACCGACTATGCAGGAAACTTTTTCCGTTAGAAACCGACTAAAAAATGACACTTCAACTGACTTTCGAACTGAGCTGCAGGAGAAATCTCCTGAGTGACTGTTCAGTGAGGCGAAGTAAAGAATCTGATGGTTAGTTTTCAAAGGGAAACAGACAGAGTCATCGACCAAGCTCGAGCTCAACATTCTATTCTCTGCATAGAAAGATTAACCCTTTGTTCTCTGGGGCAGTTTAAAGGCTGGGGCTAACTGCACTTGTCAGAATACAGCAAGGCTTCAAGTTGTTTGAATGTCTTACTATGCTAAGTTATTTCCAATAAGATGTCATCAATATGATGATACAGAAAATAAATAACAGAAAAGTGAAAAGTCACTGAATCTGGTAGGAAAAAATGAATGCCCAGAAATTATAAAAAGTAACCATGGTATGGTGTGCATACTCAGATTTAACAGAAGCATAGAAACATTGACAATGACAGCAGAAAAAGACCAATGGTCTATGCAGTCTGTCTGAGATCCCTATTTAGCCCTGGGACCTAGTGTCCCTCTTGGGTCCTAGTCACCCCATCCCCCATTTTCCTTCCTGATCCTACCACCCTGAGCAACCCAGTCTCTCCTGCAGTCAGTTTAAACTATCTGATATAGACATCAAACTTCTGCCCCAGCATGTAGGCTTACTCCCTTGTCAGGTGAAGTCCAGCACCTTGAAGTGTCTCCTTTTACAGAAGTCTCCCAATCCCCCACACAGTGGTACCCCTTTTCCTGACACCATCGGTTAAGCTCCTTTATTACATCACTCCTTATCCTAGCCTGCTTCCCCTCCCTGCCTCACACAAGGAGGACTTCAGAAAAGGCCAGGGAGTCTGAGTGTGCCACTAATCTGTTCCCCAGTTTATGGAAATTCCATTTCACCATTTCCACCAACTGGTTCACAAGATCACTGGCACCCAGGAATGTCAGCACCTTCAGTTCTCCCAGCTCCCTCTCTACCCTTCTCCCTATTCTGTCTAAATCCCAGATGGCTGATGACCCAGGAGGGCATCAGACCATCCCTCTACCTTCCAACCCCCCCACCACCCTCTCAACCCCCCTAATTATTGAGAACCTGACCACTAAAACTCTCCTTGTAGGCTTTCTCCCCTTGAGTGCCATCACACTGTCCTGCCCATTCCCATTGACTGACCTGAAGTCCCTCCAGAGGAGTTATGTGCCCAAACCTCCTCTAGGAGTGTGAACTGATTCACCATCTAGATGATGAGGGACTAGACAACCTCCATATGGATACCCTTGCTCCTCCGGGGGAGTGGAGATGTGGGGGGTGGGCCTCAGTTGAGCTAGTGACAAAGTTGAGATATTTCTACCCTTGCTGCCATCAGCTGAGCCTGGAGCTTTGCCATGGTCCTGCTCTCATGGACTTTATTGATTTAGTGTCAACTCCCCTTGGTGAGACAAGATCCGGGGGTGCAGTGTTTGTCGACTTATCAAAGGCCTTTGATTTGGTTGATCATTTGATACTGATACAGAGGTTAAATCAAATAGGTTTATCAGACGAACCACTAAATTGGTTTTAATCTTATTTAGAAAAATTATCTCAGAGGGTAATGGTAGAAGACATTAGTTCTGAATCTCTTCCAGTGACTCACTGTGTTCCACAAGGGTCCATATTAGGACCCTTGTTGTTTATTATTTACATAAATGAATTCCCTAGTCAAATAAAATCTACACATATTAGGCTTTATGCTAACAACACAGTTTTGGTTTCTGAGGGACTGGACCTGGGGGAGGTGGAGGCCAAGTTGCAAACAAATTTTAATATATTGCGAACTTGATTCACCCAATCAAATCTAGTCCTAAATACCAAAAAAAAAAACCTCAAACAATGCTATTTGGTTCAGATAACCATAGGAGAGGTTTAAAAGATGGAAAATTGCAAATAAAATCTGCAAATGGTATTTACTTAACTCAGGTTGTGGTTTATAAGTACTTGGGGGTGCTCGTTGATCCAACATTTCCTTTGAACAACATTTAAATATGTTGATCAAAAAAGTTAATTCCAGGATAGGTGCACAAAGAAGAATATCAAATTATTTGACTATTAATGGTAGCTTGGTTAGAGCAAATCAACTGATATTGCCCTTGATAGATTACGGGAGTCACGTTTATTCTAGTGCGACCAAATCAATATTAAGCTTGATGTTTGTTATAATAGATTAGCAAGGTTTGTACTGAGATGTAAATTTGACACTCATCATTGTTTTATGTGTCTAAAGCTAAACTGGATTTCTCTTGAGTTCAGGGGACAACAAATTTGGGTGAATCTAGTTTTTAAAATTTATACAACTGGTCAGCCCCCTGGCCTAGTAGATAGGCTTGTTAGTCCCACTCACCAGTTTAATTTGCGAAAAAAAGGGGTGAGAGATCTGATAGTTCCTAAACACAAAAATAGATTTGTAACCTTGATTTTTCAGTATAGAGCTGCCAACACCTGGAGTGAACTCTCTCCAGCTTTGAAAATCAGGATTTAACTCTAGCCAAATTCAACACAGCATTGAAGCAGGAGATATGCTATCATTGTTTATGTAACGGATGACTTGTTTTCTTAGCTTATTGTAAATATGATAAACATGAATGTCTGTAGTCCTGTATTTTGCATTGTTAAATGGGTAGATTATGTTCATTTTTGTTAATTGTGTAACTATTGTATTTTTGATATTAAACAGGTGCACCTTGTAAAGAGGGTCAAACTGGCCCTAATTGTGTTTGAAATTGTCTCTTCTTTATCCTGTATAAATCAGTTTTCACCTACCTTACCTACTTAAAGCTGAGACATTTCTACCCTTGCTGCCATCAGCTGAGCCTGGAGTTTTGCCATGGTCCTACAGATGGGACAGTGCTCCCTCCTCCAGAGCATATCTCCAGAGAAGAGCACCCCACAACTGCCACAACTGACTGCCTCCCCTCTGAACACCATCCCCGTACAAACCTGTACTAAAAAGATGACTAACTCATAGTGCTGACCCAGACAGGGTGAAGCTGTAAGGCTCAGCTATAGCACAGAAAACAGGAATGAGAGCTACTTTGTAGTGCTTGCCAAGATACAGTATAGCACAGAAACCAGAAGTAAAGAGAGGATGTAGTTGTAAAATTTAACTATAATGCAAGAGAACCCTGCATTTTAAAGCTACACTAGCTATAGCACAGAACACAGGTATGACATTAAACTTACATAAGCACTGAGTATCAACTTTAGCTGAAGCAGACTGCTCTGTTAACCTGCAGTACACACCCAGATAGATTACAACTAGGACCTAGTAGTAGTATGCTTCCATGGACAATACTCCCACAAACAATGCAGTTAACTCTTCATATACAGTTTTACCTGTGATGGAAGAAACATGCAAAGTTCGTGACTGCCTCTTCTGGCTGACTCTCCTGATGTCCTTTGCGTTTGGTCCTTAGCGTGAGGGCTGCAGCACAGAGGACGGCTAGGCAGGGTGTGAGTTATGTGTGTGATTTCTCCTCCTCCTCTGTATCAGCCTGATTGGCTGTAGCTCAGCACACAATCCTGAAAGTGGCAGAGGATGCCAGCTGACTCAGGACTAATTGGTGGTGAGGGAAGGGGTCTATTTAAACCCTACAGACCCTCTCAACCCCAGTGTGGAAGAAGGTCCTAGTGCTGAAGTGAGCGCAAGATCACACTTACTGTACTTATATGCACAATTCAATATATGGCACCTTGCAACTGATTGGTTGGTGCGTGCACTTGCTCGTCCCTGGATCAGCTCAACTGGCTGAAGCTCAGCACACAGTCCTGATAGCAGCAGTGGATGCCATCTGAATGACTCTGGGAGCAATCGATGGGGGAGGTCACTCTCAGGGTTTATGTAGCATCTCAGGATTTATAGCATCACATAACTTGGGTGCATATTAAATTCTCATAATGCACACCACCCCATGCATTATTCTCTATATAGTGCTGTACAGAATGTGGAATTCTGCCAGCAGAGTGGATGCAAGATGGAACCATGGATTACAAATCCACATTTTTACAAAACAAATCGGTCATCTTTCAAAATTTCAGAATTTTGCTTCTGATGGTATTCTGCAGAATGATGTGGAATTTCCAAAGTTCTGCAGAAATCCAGTGAATGCAGAATTAGAAAATTCCACTCAGCTCTAGAGAATAGCCAACACCCTTATGCGAACTTTGGAAAATATAATATTTAGATGTAACTCAGCTTACATTTCACAGCAGTTCTGCATTTCTCTTCCCCATTGTTTATCGTTGAGGTCATTTGCTTGAAAAAAAAAGATCTTTGTTCTGGCAGAGTTCCTCTGCTCTATTCTCTTATTCTCCAAAGGAGGTCAAAAATACTCCTCTTGTGACATCACAGTTATTCGTGTGGCAGCAGATTGTGATATCGCAGCAGGATCAGGACTTCAACTGGGGAATAAGCTGTCAGGACAGTGAACTCTTAAGGGATTCTGTTTTCTTTCTTTCTTGAAAATTTTCAGACATACAACAGGCAAACAAGCAGAATGGAAACATACCAAACAAGAAAACAATACATGGAAAAATTGTAAGTAGACTTGCCATACATGTGCAAACATTTCATTCGAGGATTCCAATCCCAGTTCAATAGCCAAATCTAGTCTCCTTTTGCCTGGAGACTGGAGCCTAACCTAGGACCCACTGCAATTATTGTCCCTAGGGTAGCCTAACAGACAATTTACAGTACATGATTTAAGATGTGGGGTGGTTCTTTATATAAGGTGAAATAGCACAGGTTGAGGTGCCTCCTCCCATTCTTGTCATTGAGAGTTGGCTTCCGTAACTGCCAACTGATCTAGGATCGAGTGTCCTGTACGTCTCTCCAAGTAGGTCATAAAAGGGGCCATCTGGTTACATGTTATGCTTCTCCTTGCAAAAATGTCAGTGAGCAGTTATGTCCTGCATTATCTGAACCTATTTACAGATTTGTAACCACATCCCTGAGTTAGGTGAATCTTCTGGCAGCCATTTCTGAGTAATAGCTTTAGCAAACCCATTGATTAGTATCTGGAAAAGATATCTGAACCTTTTACTTCTAAAGCCCCTGGGAGTAAGCCCCAAAACCAAGCACTTAAATTCCCTTGCACCGTGCATTTCAACAACTTGCACCAAAGCTTCTGCCACCTGTTCCCAGAAGGGGTCCAGTTTCAGTCAGCCCCAGAACACATGTACTGTATGATGGGCTGGTTGACTGCAGCCACGCCAACACATATCCACATATGCAGTGCAAAGTGTTTTGTAATTGTTGGTGTGTGAAAGAAAATAGCTATTACCTTTCACCTATGCTTCCACCAAACATAAGAGGCTGATACTCTGGCCATTTCCTCTGATATGTTTGTCCATTCTTTCTCTGTCAGAATTACCCCCAGTTTCCTGCTTCCATTTCTCTTAGATTTTTCAACTGTTTGTGCTTATCTACAGATGTTAAAACTCTAAACAGGTAGGATACCCAATTTCCTAGGTCAGAGGACCCAATCTCAATTGAACTACTGCTGGGTGCAGGGCATGCAGAGGGCACTGTAACTGCGTCTGTTGCAGTTGCGCATATAGGAAACTACAGAGTTGAAAATAGCAGTAAAAGTCCTTATGAGGTAGACCAAATTCCTGCTTAAACTGTGAGAACTATTTTCCCCTTCCCTGAAGTAACACCTGACCTAGCCTAGCCAAGTCCGTCCTTTCTCACCTATGAAGCGTGGGGTCCATGCTGACCGGGGGAGAAAATCCATACAAGCATGGATCAGGAATACAACACTTAGATTATGTTATTCCCACTAAGAGTGTCACCACTGGGCCAGCCTGGTGGTGCTGAGGGTTGAGGCATCCCCAAGACTTACCTGCCAGTGCTCCTCCTGGGCTTGCCCCCCCCCCAGGGTGGGGCCTTTAGGAGAGGGCAGCTTCCCCTCTTGGACATCTAGCTTGGTGTCTGGGGTGATGCAAGGCAGGTGGCATTCTGTATGGCCCAACTTTTCTTGAGTTTCTCCCTGAAGCAGATCATTCAGTAATGTAAGAGACATGCATGCTGACATCTACCCTGCCTCCTGAAAGCACCAGCTCTGGCTGTTGAATCTCTGGCTTTCACCAGAGGTCAGGCAAGTGCTGGAAACTCCCCCCTCCCGAGGAGGTCAAGCAGTCCATGAGATGCTCAGTCCTCCTCCCCCAGGCTGGCCCTCTGACACCCAGGCTCGCTTTCGAACCCAGATCATAGCACTGCACCAGTGGGCCCTATCTCTTATTATTTCTTTGTGATCTGTGACTCTCTGTCTCTCTCTCTGACACTTGAATCTCCCTGTGCATCTAAAATGGCAACATTGGTCTCTCCCCTTCCTCTCCTCGACTGTGAAGTGCTTTGGGATACAGTTTTTATGAACGGCACTATATAAAACTCAGTTCAGTCCCATTTTATTTATATAGTGTCTTTCATATCGTGTATCACAAAACACTTTACAGAGTTCCTATGTAAGTCACAAGGGGAGTCAAACACTAACAATAGTAACTTACAGCTATAATAAGCACATGATGGCAGTATAAAAAACGTAAGTTCCAATGTGCATGGAGATAGTCCACAGGGATCACATGAGTAAATCTTATAACTGCTCATTTCAGATCTCAGCAATTGTATGCAACAGAAAAAAAGGACATGTCTTCATATATCTTAAAGAGCAAATCTTTGTTATAACAAAAAGCTTAAAAACACTAGATTTACATCAGTTATGTTTTAACTTTATTGTTTTGTAGTTATTTTTTAAAGTATCCCCAGCTGTTGGTCTGCTAAATAGTGTAGATAATGCAGCACATATTTCATCGAGTCTCTCAAAATGTATCTAACTCTCCCCTGCTAACCACACAGTTGCTGTTTGTGACATCACAGTCTGTTGTCATGGTGAGCACAATGTCATAAAACAAAGGCACTGTGAAGTTAACGGGGAGAGGCAAATGTTTTCAAATGTTTTCTATCAAGATGGAAATGTGAAAGGAAAGTATACCTCCCGTAGACTTTTTAGATGGACTACCAAGTTGTGCTATAAATTGTGGAAAGGAACACTGAAAATCAAAAATATATATTCTCTAGTAAACTGTAACAGCCAAAACATCTTATTTATGAAAACACATGCTGAAGTTCACAGTTACTGTTTAAATATATTTTTACATATTAAATATACATTTCTTTTATGCTTTCACGTTCAGCTTCCCTAAACTGTGAAGCTCCCTCCCCCTTCCATTTGCTCTGCTTATTCCCTTGCCACTCTGAAATCTCTACTTTCTGTATTCACTCCTGCAGTTGCTTCTGATAGTGGGTAGACATTTGTCACCTGCCTGCCACCCCATAGTGACACTAGCACTGCCCCTGTCCCCCAGTTTGTCAGTTGCTGTCCCCACTCCTCATATTATTGTTTTGATGCTCACTGTTTAATGCTGTTTTGTCTATTCTGAATTATACCATGGCACTTTTAATTCTTGAAACCTGACTGGCTGACTGGGTCTCTTATCCGTGAGTAAATTCTAGCATAACTCATTAGTAAAGACCCAGTCAGCAGCATCTGCAATCAGCACACAAAGAAATCATTCCGACCCTCCTGAAAAGCAAAACATGACAACCGCCATGTTGAATTCTCCACTGAACTGCGATGACAAAGTGCAGCTTTAAACATGCAGTACCAGGACTGCACCTTTTAAATAATAGGCCCCAACAGTCCCCAAAACCACTTCACACAGCAAAAGACAACAACAAAAAACATTTTCCAAATCTATCCTCCATAACAACTCCCCTGGAGAACCCGCCTCACCTCCCTCCATACGTTTGATATGCTTTTTGCTGTCGGCTCCATTCCCATTGTCCATGACACGCTTAGCTGGGAGCTGTAAGATCCAACTATAAATAGCCCGATTAAGTGCAAAATATATCCACACTCTCGCAATTGCAAACACAAATTACCCAATGGACACCATTAGCAGCTTCCGACCACAAAAGGCACAGTAAAGCCGAACCAGTAAACTCATAAGAAACCCAGAAGCCCACACCAGTAACATTAGCACTTGGCACTGTGCTGTGTAAAGAGGTAGTGGAAATCACAACTGTCACGATCTGTTAAAAAAAAATTGAAGCTTCACAGACAGTCTTAAAAACAATCATCACACTACAGTGTGTCTGTGACTCTGGAATGACAGTTACTATACGAGCTGGGCAGTACCCCTCCTATAAACATATGCTACCTAGCAACAGGGGGCTATTCAATGTACAGAGGAAGGATATCACAGTAAAAAATCACTAAAAAAGTATTTTTTAAACTTTTTATATTTTTTTCTAATCCTTCAGTTCCTGACCATTGTATAATCACAATAAACCACTCCAGGGTGTGAGTTATGCTGGGATTTACCCACTTCTGGTGTGGATTTGGTCACTTGGCCTGCCACCTCGTGATCAAACCTCACCAGGCGTAGGTAAATCCCAGCATAACCCACACTCTGTCATGGTTTATTGCTTAAATTTACTGCATGGTATTTAAGGTATGGCAATTTTATTATTGTAACATTTCTTGTAAACTGTGTATTTTGTTATACTTATTTTCAATGATGTGTCAGATGTCAGCATGGCTCAGTTGGTAGCACATTCGCCTCTGGACCAGAAGGTTGTGGGTTCTCATCCCACACTGGGATGGATTTGCACCTAAAAATCGCTGCCATCCGAGTGCAGTATTGGGGGGTGCTGTACTGCTGAGGTGTGCCGTCCTTTGGATGAGACGTTGAACCGAGGTCCCTTCTGCCCATCCTGGTGGGTGTCCAGGCGGAAGTAATAGAACCCAGGGTACTCTTCGTAAAGAGCAGGGAACATTCCCGGTGTCCTGGCCAACATTCCTCTTCCCATAAAACCAGTTCATGCAATTATCCAGGCTGTGTGTGGGTGATGATGTGCGATATGGCCTCCACCACACATTCAGTCACTTCACTACCAGTCTAGCATTGCTTGTAAAGCGCTTTGGGATACTGTGTATTGAAAGTGCTATATAAATGCTGATTCTTCTTCAATATTATTGTATTGTTTTTATTGTATAATTTTACTTCATATCTGTTCTGTTCTCTTTTCTTCTGCCTCCTCCCATGACGTATGGAAACAACCTGATACCAGCTCAGTATGACTTTCTTGGTAAAACTTTTGAAAGAAAGAGATATATACATGCATACTTATTTTAAGGGGAACATCTACTATTACAAAACGAGTAAGAGAAACCAAGTACTGTGATTGGTCAGACGTGATCACAGTCCATGTGATATTCCAGCACAACAGCACAGGTCAGAAATACTTAACTTTTTGAACCTCATTAATCATTTTCTAAAATAAAAATCCATGGAATCATTTAATAATTCCAATATGGCACTCCAGGGTGTATGCACAGTAATTGTGGGATAACAGCACTTCTCAGGTGTGAAAGGTACTCAGCACTGCATAATGCCTCACTTCCCGAGGCATGCCACTAACCCACAATAATACTCAGCTTCATGCCTGATTGTTTCATTAAAAGCCCCCAAGCATAGGTCTGCCTCCTATCTGAACAAAATTCAGCTGCATGAAATGTTTTACTTTAGTGCTGTCAATATACTATTTACCTGATTTTGTTGCTCTTGCTTCCCCTGCCATGACGTAATGTCATACAGCAGTTCTTGGGGCATACTAGAATTTCTCGGTGGCTGAAGTCAACAGTGTGGGTCTGTGTGAGGAAATTCAATTATCCTGACTGTGCCTAGGAGTTTGTTTTCTCTTTAAACACTGATATGCCAGTTCCCAGTCCTGCTGGAATCCTGAGACTAAATGAAAGTTTTATGATCCTGAAGCATGAGGATGTTGGGAGGGAGAGCGGCACCAGCACTGTCAACAGCATTAAACACCATGATTTCTGTCATCTTTGGCTGCAAATAGTCAGTGCTGATTTGATGTGCCACCCCCCCCCGGCCGATAACATTGCTGACAAAAACTCTGGGGTTTTTTTTTTTTTTTTTATTCTTTATACTCCCTCTGCCCGCAGCACTCCCACTCTTCGGGAGACACCTATGGCCTTCTAGTCCCCGCCCTCTTACCTGGAGCCCGGTTCAGTCTGTCCCCCATGTAGCCATGGTTATATCCCCCAGGCGGGCACGGGGCTGGGCCACCCCTGAAGTCCTTCTTGTTGTCATCAGGACGCTGGTACCGGGCCAGGCAGGGGCACAGGGGATCGGGGCCTGGTTTTCCGTCTACCAGGAGCGCTGTGGGGTGATTTTTCCCTTTTTCTTGTGAGACTGGTGCGTGCCTCAACATCAAGGCATCACCGCCGACGTCAACCGCTCCCAACCCCCTCTGTGCACTCATGCGCTTGCTGTGCCTCCGGCTTCCACCAGAGGCCAGTCAGGCACCGAGTGTGTGTCCCCCTTCCTCCCGGGAAAGGAGAGCTGTCCTCCGGACGCTCAATCCTTTCCCTTCCCTGCCGACCCCCAACGCCCCGGGCTCATTCCCAAACCCGGGTTGCCGGCATGGAGTGAGGTGTGGTGTCCAGCACCTCAACCCTCAGCGCCACCGGGCCGGGACTCTGGGGGCTTCTGAGAGATAGTTCACTTCAGAATGGCAGGTAGAGCTCAAAGGATAAACCAGATAATTGTGAAAAAAAACCGTAAGTGTTGTAAAAGTTTTATTTGGGGAGGGGGTCTAATTTGCTGACAGTGACCGCATTGTCACAGTACTTTACCAGCGGGTCTTGTTTCCTCCTCCTTTACTGACTCCCTGGGACAGTACTGAAGTGGTTTGAGACTTTCCCTACTGGCAGATTGTAAAAGGTTGTGTTGGGAGCATTTTTCATCGTAGCCAACTCTGATCAGCTGTGGAGTTCTGCAGGGTTTGGTTCTTCACACCAGTCCTCTGCAGACTGCACTGGTTGCCAGTAGGGTGGAGGATTGCCTTCAAGGTCAGATTATTGACCTTTAAAGCCTTGCATGGCCAGGGACTAGACTATCTACAAGACCTCCTGGTTCCTCACTGCCTGACTCGCACTCTTCGTTCCTCCGAGGGTCGCCTCCTGGTGGTTCCCAGAGTAAGGTTGCAGCAATCTGTGGATCATGCTTTTTTTGCCACACCAGTCCTGTAGAACTCACTACCAGCCTCGACCCAACCCATGGACCAACCCTCTACTGTCAGAAAGACCACCAGGTAGGTGAGGCAAGCCCTCCCCGGGGGGTGATCTGGGGGGCTGGAAGGTTGCTGGGTTCGGGGAGAGGGTGCTCAGCAATTGTATCCCCTGGTTAGAAGGTGGTTTCAGGCAGGGAGTAGAGGCTGGAGTCGAGAGGGCTCTTCTGAGAGATGCCCTGATCCCCGGTGCAGAAACAAGAGTTAAAAAAAATAGTTTAATAAACAGGCTTGAGGAGTGGAAGGGATCATATTTTGAGAGCCCGTTCCCTTCCACTTCCCTATTTGGAGACACTCCCCAGTGTTCTCACCTATTGTGATGCAGTAGTCGGAGAGCGTGAGGGTGCAGTCCATTGATTCAAGGCCCTTTTCACCATAGTTTCTCCACATTCTAAATGCCTGATTTAGACAGCAAGGCCACTGTTTAACTAAGAAGGTCCTTCTTAGTTAGCTAGTGGCCTTGATTTGTACAAGATGGGCATTTAGAATGTGGAACATGGCAACTGAAAAAGGAACCCCAGTGAAGTCAACAGAGTGCACCCTTGCACTTTCCCTATTGCATCACAATAGGTGAGAACGTGGGGGCCTGTCTCCGAATAGAGAAGTGGAAGGGATCGGGTTCTCGGCTCCACTGAGCCAAACTATGTTCCCTTCCATGCCTAAAGCCAGCTTAGTAAAAACATTTTTAAATGCAACTTGCAACTCCATGGATCGTAATGGTAATTCTGTGGCTCGGGGGGACTGGGGGGGTGATGTCAGAAAGGGCACAAAAGGTGCTCTTTAAAACTGATTTGTTTTCTTTAGGTTTTTAATCAGTTTCAGCTGAGGCACTGACTTTTCTTATTTATTGTATCTGAGCGTGTTTTTCCATATGCTGCATTAATATTTTATGGATTGTGGTATTCTGTGATGCACTCTGGGCCTATCCTGGATGGGGCACTATAGAAAAAGAAATTCCTTGCTTTGCCAGTAAATAATCTGAGCTAACATAATTACCCTTCATGTGTGATTCTCATTATTGGGATTGTTTGCTTAAATTCAGTTCTGGGAACTGTGCTCAGTTCCCTTTCTACAGGTGCCTTTATCCTCGTCCTGCATTGGCTCTAGCACACCTACCTTTATGACACTAGTACTGATTCCAGACCGAGTGACATAAATACATAAATATTAACCCATAAAATAACTTTAGTAGGCACCAATCAAGGTTAACTCACAATAACTTCTTAGATATCACAGATAGAGCCAGGCATCCCAGATCTCAGAACCATGACCTCCTCATATGGCCACAACTCGGTGAGACTGCGGGAATGGTCACTGGCTGGGACATCTTGAAGCTTGGCTAGAAACATAGAAACATAGAATTTGAAGGTAGATAAGGACCACTTGGCCCACCCAGTCTGCCCATTTCCCTACCTAATGGATAAGCTGCAGATTCTAGTTAATCAATAGCTTACTTCCTCCTGCCCCCCACTAGAATTGCCTTATGCCTGTCCCATGGCTAGACCCCATCACACACATTTGAATTACACGTCAAAATACTTTAAAAGCAGCAGATACAGCTCTGACCTCCTAGAGTGCACTGTTTGGATTTTGAAAGTAGGAAACTTCTCATAATTAACCATCTTTATCAATCAATCAATCAAAATTTATTTATAGTGCGCTTTTCAACATATCAAAGCGCAAGTACAAACCAGCATCTTACATAATAAATAATGACATAAAAACAATAAAAAAGCAGCAATAAACCTATCCAAATGCTAATTCAAATAGATAACTCTTCAGGGACACCTTAAATGATTCTGTGGACAGGCACTCTCTAATCTGATGAGGTAGAGAATTCCACAGGGTTGGGGCCATGAAAGAAAAAGCTCTGGCCCCAGATGACTGAAGGCGGACCCTGGGAATCTCTAGCAATCCCTTGTCAGCTGATTACTGCTGATACTTGTGTATGTGTGATTTATGAGATGGCTAGAAGTATTGCACTTCACAAGTTTATAATACTAAACTCTAGGGATTTGTTTTAAAGGGACACTGTCAGCTTTCAGGTGAATTTGTAGTTTTCTAGTTGACCGTGATGCCTGTTGCCATCTGTGTGTTCAGTGATGGCATATATGCTCCCTGATTTTCATGAAGTAATCATTTATTGTGATTTTCTTTTAACAAAAATAGTATTTCAAGGTTCACTCATGCTGCAGTGACAATGAAGTTACCGGCTAAAGTACAGCTCCAGCAATCCACCGACACCATCCACCACACTGTCTGCCCAGCAGTAGGAACGACATTCATCATGGGGGGGACTATGCTACCTGCACCCCCCGATGCAGGGGGCTTAGCCCCCTGCACCCCCGAGTTCTTTATATAACAAACTCTGGGTCGCACTCCAGCAGAAAGTGGGAGGATCACCAGAACAGCAATTTCACAGGATGGCAAGAACTCAAAGTCACAGGAGAGGCATGTGACATAAATTCCCTGGCAACATTAACGGCATCAATAATCAGTTGACACATTAACGGGATATGGTATTTCAAGCGATGCAACCTTTGCCCCACCGGCTGATGCACCAGCATATCCATGAGTCCAATATGGTGCAAAAGCACTAGTAAAGTCATGCGTGAATGAGTCGGTCATTTTTGAAGCAATACTAGTGTAACACCCCCTCCCCAGCTACTTTACATAGTTAGCTACCCCTGGTACCCTTGACTGGGCGCAGATTACTTCGGAAATTGGTACCATCCCTGCCCTTGGGAATGTATACCAGGCTTATTACTTCCAGAGGTCAAAAGAGGTGGGGGTGTACAAGATCAAAAAGCTATGACCAGACCCAGGTCCTGAGGAGATCATTTTCTGCTATGCTAGACCTATACTTCTGGAAGGGTACCCAGAAACTCCACACAGGAAGCTAAAATGTAACTGTCCAAACCAGAGTTGGGGTTCTAGAGTGTGACTTTATTCCAAAAGATGTTCTCTAAAGCAAGGGTGGACCCCCAAGGTTTACACATCATGGCACGAGGAACTGCAGAACAATGGAACGACTGTATCTGATAGAAACTGTACATATTCCCATTTTTCATAGGACATTAAATTCTCTTCAGTGGCACTGGCCACAACATGAACCTTTCTTCTAGTGGCACTGGCCACAGCTGAGCACACATTTCCCATATGGCATAGGACTTTAAAACTTCTTTACGTGGCAAATGGCCACAACTGAGCACACAGGGGCTCATTACTAGCACAACCCACTCCAGGGGATAAACTTCCTTCACACATTGGCAACCATGTCTGAAATAACCAGGTACCTTAGAGAACCTGTAGTGCTGAACTGGTTACTCCAGATGAGGGCTTCCCACCTTTTGCTTCCAAATTCATACCCAGCCATTCTTTCAGAGTTACACCTTAAAACTTCTTGAACACACTTAGGTAAATGCAACTTTAAATGAACTTTCACATCCAGCATTTAAGGAACACTACTCTGGGAGTGTAAGAAATTAAAGTCCTGAACAATGTGAACAGTCTGCCTCTGGGCCCCACAATTGTCAGCCAACTCTACACTGAGAAAAGTCTCAAATTTCAGAACAGAAACTGGTGTACCTTTCCCTATGTCAGAGAAACACCAAAGCACAGGTACTTTCTTCAGGAAGCACAACGTCAAATGTACTCACAGTTAGAACAGTACAGGCAGCTTCAAATTGTTCTGGATCAAATAAGAGGATTGCCCCTAGGATCCATTCTCTAGCAGTCCTTTTCATCCCTCCAGGGATGAAAATGAGGAGATCCTGCTGTAGACAATAGTTTCCACCACTTCTCTTGGCAGGTTAGAGACTTTCAGGACTAGGGTGAGAAAATAGGGCTCTTCTCTCAGAGCCCACATTGCAGCTCTCACTCCTCACACTTCAACTGCTGACAACACACTCTGCTGACCACTGACTCAAGATCCTGTCTTTGTCTCTCTCCAACATAGGCAGCCTGGAACTCCCCATTCCCTCTGCAGTTACAAGCCTGCACCTCAGCGCAACCGCTGGATTCTCTTGAGTTGCTAAAGGTATGCTACTCTTCTCCTGCTCCTGATTGTGAAAGGGTGTAGCCTGTCGATGCCACCGATGGGCTTCACATCACATCCCTTAATATCTGCAGCCTGCTAAAAAGGTTTGACAGCCTCCAGGGATGGATGGTACAACACCAACCAGATGTAATCACCCTCGTTGAAACCTGGCTCTCCAGCATTACCCCTGACTCTGCTGTGGCAGTCCCCATCTACTCCCTCTTTTGGGTTGACAGAGAGGGGTAAACACGGAGAAGGCTGTGCCCTTTACCTCCAGGACTCCCTGCAAGGTCAAGCCCTCCCCCCAGCCCAGTTGGAACAGGGAGCTCAGGCATTCACCATAAAAATTACAGTTGGAAAGGCCACTGCCCCACTCTTCATCACTGTGGTTTACATCCTCCCAGGAACCAAAAACTGGCATTCCACTCTGTCCTGAGCTACCTCTCCCTTCTTCCCTCAAAAATGGAATGCATAGTTCTGGGGGACTTCAACATTAATTGGCAGTTCATTTCTTCTGCCCCTTAGAAAGATGCTATTGCTGCCATGGACCTAACGCAGGTAGTTACCCCCTGCACACACGACAGAACCCCAAATCTGGTTCTTCCACTCTTCTGGACCTGGTGCTTACCAATCAACTGAACAGAATCACAGGTGTCTCAGTGCTTCCCAACACCCTCAGTGACCATCCTCCTGTGCTCTGTACCTGGTCCTGCAAGACCTTGAAGCCCCCACCATAAATCATCTTCCAATGCAAACTCAAATCTGGTAAACTTGGACAATTAAAACTGCATCATAAGCAATGGGATTGGTCCCCCATAAGCCACGCACCTGACATAGACTCAGCACTCGACTTCTTCATTCACTCTTCTAACTCTGCCTGCAACAAGTTTGAGCCTCTTTCCAAATGTGTGATCAAAGGCAATCCCACACCATGAATCTCCCATTGTCTCCTAGACCAGATGCACCATCGAGACTCCCTCTGGCAAATAGTCCTTGATATGGGCTTGTCAGCTGACAGACTACGCTAACGTGCAACCAGGAACAAGTGCACCTGGGCTATACACAAGGCTAAAGTGGAATACTACAAGGCATCCCTCACGTCTTCCTGGGGCTCAGGCAGAAAATTTTGGGATAACCTCAAGGAAGTTTTCGGGAAGACTATGTCCCACCCTCCCAAATTAATCTTGATGGCAGCTATACCACAGACCCTGAACTTATTGCCGACTCCCTTAACTCCTCCTTCTCAGACCTCAGCAATATACGCCCTCCCCACTTCTTTGATCTGCTCGCTGCACCCCCCCCTTCTTCTCACCCCTTTTTCTCTTAAAGACCCTTGCGCTATGGGAAGCCAAACCCTATCTGCAAAAAACCCTTAGTGGAGCCCATTACAACAGTGACACATTGGACCTAAAACTCCTCCGCTAGACCCTTCATGAATTCTTCACCCCACTGACCTGCTTACTTAATCACTCCTTATGCTTAGGCAAATTCCTGTCTCACTGGAAAGTGGCCATCATTACCCCCATCCACAAAAGTGGTGACCGAACTGCCAGTGGGAACTATCAACCCATCTCAATCTCGTCCCCTCTCCAAAGCATTGGAACGTATCATCTCAGATCAACTCACTGATTACCTCACAAAATATGATCTCCTCTGCAAAGAACAACATGGCTTCTGCAAAGGCCACAGCACCACTTCTGCACTGCTGGAGCTCTCCTCCTCTATTCACTCAGCACTTGACAGAGGCTACCTAACCAGTGCTGTCTTTGTGGATCTGTCGAAAGCATTCAACACTATTAACCATGCCCTCCTCTTATCGACCCTCTCTTGCATTGGTCTCTCCCAGGATGCCACAAATTGGTTCTCCAACTATCTAACTGGCAGAACCCAGCAGGTCAAGATAGGTAAACACACTTCCACCAGTCTCTCAGTAACGTCCGGTGCCCCAGGGTTTGTTTTGTCAGTTTCACATGACGTTTTCAACTCATTATTTGCTGCCAAGACACGTTAGAATCCCGCGCTTTCGCGCTAACCAGCTGCAGCGCTTGGGTTCCTGGCTGTGAACATTTTGGCAATAAACTGAGCTAAACAGCTGAAGTATTGTGGTGTGCTCTTACTTTCTGGACTTTTGAATCTTTGGGTTTTGCAACCCCTGCAGAGAGCACCCCCCCTCGCATTGGTGTGCTGCTTTTCTTCCTTTTTTGGTGTATTCTGGGCCCCCTCCTATTTAGCCTGTTTCTCAACTCCCTCCCTGTCACATGCTCTGGAAACCTTCTCCTATACGCCGATGATGCGGTTCTCTTTTCCTCTCACCCTGATCCCCACATGCTCCAGCAATCCCTCCAAACCTCCTTCACTGAGGCTAAGCACTGGTTCACCAACCAGTGACTAGTATTAAATTATAAAAAGACTAAAGCTATAACATTTGTGCATTATCAGAGCAATGACAAAAATCTCCACCTGCAAATCTTAAACTCCCAACTGACCCCCCCTTGACAAAGTGAACACCTTCAAGTACCTTGGCATCACTCTATACTCCTCTCTCAACTACTACCAACATATCCATCTCCTCTGTACTGCTATTAACTCCAGAACTGGACTGTTGCACTGGTACAAACATGTCCTGACCCCTGAGGCCCTCCGACTAGACATCTCTTCCTCAGTCCTCTCATTAATAGATTATGGGATTCTGGTCTATGGGGCCACAGACAACTCCTCCCTCAGTAGACTCAGGCTGTCACTCAACAAAGCCTGCTGCCTAGTCCTAGGCTGTGAGTGTACCATGCACACTTGCTCCCTCTACAGTTTATCAAACTGGCTTAAATTCAACTGTAGGCTCAAGTATCAAATCTGCCTCTAGGCCAAAAAAATATCACTTGGCCTCCCCCCCAGGCCTTTCTGCCTTACTAAAACCAGCTCCTGCACTAAGAAACACATGCAGCTCCTCCAAATCCCAGCTCCTTGTCCCCAGATGCTGAACCTTCCTATGCCAGAGAACTTTCAGCTACAGGCCCCCGTACTGAATGAACGAACTTCCCAGTTCCATTTTCACTGAAAGAAAGCTTGGTCGTTTGAAATTCCTCCTTAGGGATCACCTCCACTCTGCCAGTACCTGCAACTGTTATTGATCCTGGCCTCCACCAGTTTCTCTCCTTAGTCCTCCCCCGTGTCCCCTTCCCCCAACCGCCTCTTCCTCTGACAAAGGACTCTTATCCTGCCTCCTTACACATTGACAAAGGACTTCCTTCTTGCCTCTCCCCAACCGGTTTTCTATTTTGCCTCTGCTTCTCAAATCCATTGTTCCCTATGTATTATGAAGTATTAAACTATTATCTGCTATGTATTGTACTATTGCCTGTTATGTACTAAGTCGTGTTATACCATTGTCTCTTATGTAACATTATGTACTAAGCTCTGCTCAATGACACTGCTTAATATACCCAATGTACCTCACACCTGTTATGCTACCCTCCTCTGTATGTTTACTTGTTGTATTTTGCCAATCATTTGAGGCAATATAGCACAGTGGTTTAAGGTTCTGAGCTGCAAATCTGGAGACCTGGGTTTGAATCCCACAGCCCCCACTTGCATACTGTGTGACCCTGAGCAAGTCACTTAACTTCACTGTGCTCCCAGGTCGCACCTGTAAACAAGCTTTTAGCTTAGTGTGCTACTCCTGGTTAAACAATTTGAAAAAAAAAAAGCAATGTTTTGTATGCTGACGTGGAGCCTCTGTAAATGAGTCTCTGACTCAAAGGTTTTACTTCCGAAATCTCAATAAATAAATAAGATTCTAAAACTCCCCACTCACAGCTACCTGTGGCTTATGCTGCTGCGAGAGTTCTAAATGTCCTCCTCTCTCCCATCTCAGCTGAGACACAGTAAACAAGAGAGTGAGTAGGTGAAAACCCCCATTTAACTAGTTATTCACCAGCTGCCTTCCCTATCTAGCACTGACACTGATGGGATTCTAGTAACCCCAGGGGACTGGGTGGTTATGCTAGATAAATGTATTATATGAAAGTAGGCAGTTAACTGAATTTGACAAACTTAATTGCAAGTGAAAATGAGTGGTTTTACACATTAAAATGGGGGTTTGAAATGTAAAGTCATGATTACAGACATGCGCATCAGTGTTGATATAATTACTGGTTAGTGCTGATTACAATCTGAAGCCCTTACCTAAAATTCTCGTTACATAACATGGCATTACAAACAAGTGTAACTTTAGTCTAATTGTATAGTAATTTATACTAATCTGGTCAGATATCATTTTGTTATCATAACATTAAGACTTGGCATGTTCTACCTGGTTGTTTAATCATGCCTGTAATCTAGCTTCAGTATAAGGAATATATAAGAAACAGAGAATATTGTATGGGCAACAGGGTGTAAAAAGGTTGTAATAACTAGCCAGCAATTTTTTACATTGCCAGACTGAGTTATAATTTCCCATTATAACTCGCGAGTTATAACGGAAAACACGCGACGAGTCAGTCACGGAAACCAGCTCTCTCATTCGCTATGCATGTGGTCCAGGGTGAGCTTTCAGTTGTGCTGCAGTAGCTATGTCATTATTGTTGTTGTGCTGCACTAGATATGTAGCTACTGCAGCGTAACAAATTATAACGGCTTTGCACACGCATGCATCGCTAATTGCCGCTGTCCATGAAACGGCCGTGGTGGTGACAGCTGGACCCGGAAGAGAGTGTGGCAGTGAAAAGACACAAAACTAAGGACACAGAATGGAATTTATGATTGCCTATACACTATAAAAGACAGCATATGAGCAATCATACATAACAAGGCTAGTTTTCACTCTCAAGATTTCCGTGGTAACGAGTCCTCTTGAGCTGCACTCTGGAGGTCTCCTGTTACCACGGAAACCTCTTGAGTGAAAAATAGCCTTGTTGTGTATGATTGCTTATAAACTATCCTCTATGTTTTCACTAGTGCCCAGATTTTATTTTAAATAATTATCGATTTCTTTTTTATTTTACTTGTTTCACCAGGAAAGTGGATTGGATCTAAGGACCCTTTTTCAACCATGCCTGGGGGAAAGGGTAACAGGGATACAGAACATGATTACAAAAGACAAATAACATACAACCACTAACGATAGTAACACTATCTCGGTCTTACTATTATACAACACACTTTACAAATCACAAAACACATACAGTTCAATAAATAACGTAAATTTCACAGTTCAGTTACATCATGTCACCCCCACACACTTACAACTAGATACCTGAGTCAGATGGTTCACAAGTGTTTTCTTAAAGACAACTCTATTGCTGTTTATGTTCAAGTTCATGTGAATTAAATCATTAATCATTTTTGGAACATAGTTTATCACTGAACACTCTGCAATTTTTGTGTTTGTTTTGTTTTCAATATATAGTTTGGTCAAAGACTCCCTCAATGGTCTAGTTGGATTTGTGCACCAAAATTGTTTTGCTAACACTGTAGGGGTCTGGGTGTGATACAACTTGTGAAGTAGCATGTATGCTGTTTTAAGAATTATCTGCTTTGGTGGTAAGGTCCCCAAAAAATTATACAAGTTACAGTGATGTTCACTTTTATTTAAACAACCTAGGACAAACCTCATCATACTGTTGAAAGTCACTGCATATTTACGAATTAGAGTCTCAGAAACATTTGTTAGAAGAACACTGTTATATTCTAGAACTGGCAATAGAACCTGATTTGTTACTATTCTTCTTACATGCGTAATTAGACAATTTTTGTTTCTGTATAAACACCCCAGTTTTTTATTAACTTTTAGTGTAACTTTCGATACATGTTCTTTTAAAGTTAGACTACTGTCTAACATAACTCCTAAATAATTAACTGTCCTAACCTGCTCTAACATATCACCATGCTTTCCCCCTATGTTCAGCTTATTATCCTCAAGTTTACATGTAAGATCAAACAGCATTGTTACTGTCTTTTTTTCATTCAATAAAATATTATTTCTCACAAACCATCTTTGAAGGTTCAGGTAAACAGGTTGCAGTTTTTCTTCTAGTGCACTCCTGTTCTGGCCTCACAATACATCACTGTATCATTGGCATACATAATAACCAGTGCCTTATTCAGAATAGTTGGCAAGTCATTTATGAAGACTTGTTTGATGATGTGTTTCCTCATGCACTGAAGCAGAAACATCTTACCATAACAGCTGCAGAGGTGCATGAGGTAATCTCTATTACACATGTACATGTGTAATGGGAGGATGTTGTAACGGAGATTTACACTTACTGATTTTAGGCCGTAACTGACTCTAACCAGCAGTTATATATATTTGTTCTCCTCTGCAAGCTGTACTTGTTATTCATGAGTTGTGACAATGTACTGTTTTTCTTGTTTTATGTCTGGGTCCCCCTTGAAAATGAACAATATTTGCCTTTGCATTCTTTCCTGGTTACCAATATTTTATTTTTTATCGTACTTTTATTTTTCCCTCCTTGGCAGAGTGGCCCCCACGATCTCCAGCCGCCGGCCCTGCACCCTCGAACCCGGTCATGCGTGTGGGCCACATGAACCTGCTCCCCCAGTGGGCCAGCCTTTCATCGCTCTTGCACCCACTGGATACGCACCCCTCTCAGGTCTCTCTGGGGTGGGGCAAGGTGCGGCCATCAGCCGCAAAGATCGCCCTCCACATTTTCTGCATTTTCTCCCTCATGGAGAGCCGGACATGCAATGGCATCCTAGCACGTAGTGCTGATGCCTGCCGCACTCTCCCCCCGCTTTGGCATGCCACTGTATTGCGGCTGGCCTCCACCAGTCACCACTACAGGGCGATGCAAACCCCACTACCTGCCCCAGAGAGAGGACAGCAGTCATTGGACGCTCAATCCTCCCTCTCCCCTGCCAGTCTCCGGCGGCCTGAGTCCATTCCCGAACCCGGGTCGCCGGTGTGGCGCGAGGTGTGATGTCCAGCGCCTCAACCCTCAGCACCACTGGGCCGGGTGGTTACCAATATTTTAAATAAAAAAACAAAATAACATAAATAGAAGGACAGTCAGTTAACACCCCTGTATCAATTCTTCTCTTCCTACCTGCAGCAGAGGGCTACATCAGAAATGGGTCTCTCACACTGGCATATGCCAGTCTACTTGCTGAACGTGATTTTTATTCCATTGCTCTGTACTTTGTGGCCAATTAGCCATTAAAAAGCCACAGATGCCTGGAGAAGAACTTTGAAAAACATTATATTTCTCATTAGCTCTGTATTTCCTATCCCCATTATTTATTGCTGATGTCATATGAATGAAAACAGGATAGTTTGTTCATTGAGGGTTCATCGGCTCCTATTGCTCCTTCCCAACCTGATGTCATACTACTCTGCTTGTGACATCACAGTTGCTCTAATGGCTACAGATGGTGATGCCACTCACAACAGAGTATTATAATTTCAAGTAGATAATAAGCTACAGAGGCAGATGGACTTTATGGGATAAAGATCTTGTTTTTGTGGGAATTGTTTCAGTAATAAATAATGGAGAGGCAAAATCTATAGAAGACATATAAAATACTAACTGAATTATATCTAAATATTATGGTTTTCAAAGTTTTCCCAAAGATGTCAGCTGTTCTTTAAAGTCTTTAAAGAAAAAACAGTTGCTTTTATGATATTACTGTTCTAGCACTAAGGTGTCTCAACAGGATGTGGTACATGTCTTCAGTTAATCATTCTCAGGCTTGGCTCGAACAGATGTAAAAGCCTGCAAAGACGGCAACTTTTATTTTGCTGATACCTTGTCAGTCTGCCACGACATAATGATCTGCTTACCCATATGTATGTGTGTGATCTGGAGAGAAATATAGAAACCAACCCATTTGGAAATCTGTTGTCCTCATGTATCCTTTATAAGTCCCACATCCTGCTCTTTTTCCAGCCTGCCTCTCTGGTATGTTACCTTCAAGAGTACTAAATGCCTGATAGTACTGTTGTATATTAGAGAAGCAGCAAAAGACAACTGAAAAACTATATAAAATTTACCATACACATAGTGCCCAGAGTTGAGGGTCATTGTAGGAGAACACTGAGCCTTCAGGCTGAACTATTGACTGACAATAGTAACGTTGCCCTAGATGTCAATAGTTGTTTATGAGGGGTCAGTTCTTTCCCACTATATCCAGAAAAGTCCAGCTGATATCTGTTTTATTAAAGAGGAACAATCAGCACTAAGTGCTTCACACCCAGCGTGGGACAGGTCCCAATTTGCACTTTGTGTGCAAAATAGTTTTTCTTACTGTTTACTGCAATAATGTAGATTGTATCAGACTAATTCTGCTGACTTGTGTGCCAATATTTTCTGTAACTACCAATCCCAGAATTCCTTGCAGCTGACATCAGACCAGGGCTGCAGCAGTGTGAGATTCAATAGACTGGAGTGCCTCTTAGAGTTTTTATAAGCTGTGGTCTTTTGTTTGCTGGTCCTGCTGTCCCCCCTGGGCAACATATAGTCCAGAGGATGGTACTTGGCCCTGGGAGAATAGTGGGGCTGGCAAACATCAGATGCACTGCATGCTACTGAATCTGCCACTGCTGTGGACCTCTGCTATCAGGTTCAGCTCGTACCTGCTGAGTGTGCTTTATGCCGGGACATGTAGTACAAGCCAGTAGAGTGGCATTATTTCTCCCTACAGCAGCTGTTTTTTTTCTCCCCGCACTGATCTCCATTACATTTTCCCAGTAGGACTTTAACATATGCTGTGGGAGTGACTTTGAGTTTTCTCAGCGAACTGCTGCCATCCTCAGTCGATGTTCATGCATGCTCACAGAGACAGTGGCCAGTAGGTTTAGAACTATTGCCTGGCATCAAGAACTATTGCCTGTTGCTAAGGAAAAGCAGGGCTGTAGTTTCTATTAAATACTGTTATGTGACATATCTTTGGGCAATCACATGGCAGTCTTAAAATCCAAGATTTAATAAGGACACATATTGCACAACAACAGTTTCTTTTTCACATCTGATCACGACAAACACATGGTAATGGTTGCAGCAGAAAAATAAAACTCAAGACATATATAATTGTGGTTGCTCCCATTAATCACCACATTAACAAGCAACAGTGTTAAAGCACACTTACATTCCTTGAACAAAAGACAATCCATTCCTCTTCATTTTCTTCCCTCTTACGCAGAGTGATTTCACAGCACACTGCTTGGTCTTCATTGGAGGGTGATTTCTGTGCATTTATAACCCTGAAAAAAGCAAAAGTCACTGGATGAAACGAACATGGTGCTGGTAATTTGAGGCGATATATCAAACTGATGCAAGAATTGGTAACCCACATTACAGTCAGATTTTATAAATAAAGGAATCTTGGTGGGTAGAGGGATGCATACCATTCACTCGCCCAGCACTGGTATGGTACACAGATGTCATGATACACAAGTTCATGGACAGACACACAGACAGGCAATTTATTTGTTATAGCACCTATCCAAGGAGCTAAAGGCACTTGTTAAGCAACAATGCACAAACAACCAGGCATTTCCTATGAATTAAAGCCTAATTAAATGTGTGTTGATAGCAAGACACCACTGAGGGTCATTAACCCAGGAAGGGTGTGAAGCCCATGGAAATGCCCTATTGTAAGGGCAGTACTGGAATTATAAGTGTAGTCACATTGCTAAAGAATAAAAAAAAAATTTCTAAAAAGAAGGACGGTTTACAATCAGGCACAGCACTCCGAGCTGCACCAGTCATTTCTAAGGGATTAATGCCAAGAACAGCAGCCAATCAGAGCACATATCTGATTCATAAATAATTAATTGCCCTGGAAGGACTGAAAGGAAGAATATGGCTCTTTGCAGATGACACAAAGATCTGCAATAGGGTTGATACACAGGTTGGAGTGGAAAGGATGAGAAGGGACTTGGCAAGGTTGGAGGAATGGTCAAATGTATGGCAGCTTAGGTTCAACACAAAGACATGCCAAGTAATGAACCTGGGAAACAAAAACCCAGGGGAAGAGTACACAATGGGGAGTGAGATACTAACTACAACAAAAATGGAACGGGAAATGGGGTAGTCATATCAGATGACCTAAAGGTGGGCAAGCAATGTGAGAAGGCAATAAGTAGGGCTGGGGGATACTGGGATGCATAGGTAGAGGCAACACCAGTAGAAAATAGGAAGTTGTTATCCCTCTGTACAGATAGTTGGTGAGACCCCATCTGGAGTACTGTATGCAGTTCTGGAGACCCCATCTCCACAAGGACATAGACAGGATAGAGGTTGTCCAGAGGTGGGCAACTAAAATGGTGCAAGGTCTGTACCAGAAGACATACGAAGAGAGACTAAAGGAGCTTAATATGTATACCCTCGAGGAAAGGAGGGGGGAACATGATAGAAACTTTCAAGTACCTCAAGGGAATCAACAAAGTCCAAGAGGGTAGCATCTTTCAAAAACAGAGATGTGCAAGAACAAGGGGGCACAATTTGAAGATAGAGGGGGGACAGCTTAGAGGTAATGTGAGGAATTATTTTTTCACAGAGAGGGTTGTGGATGCATGGAACGGCCTTTCTGAGGAGCTTGTGGAGTCAAAAACAGTCGGTAAATTCAAGAATGCATGGGACAGACATAAGGCAAGTCTAGTGGGGGGTAGGAGGAAGTAGGCTGTTGGTTAACTAGGATCTGCAGCTTATCCATTAGGTAGGAAAATGGGCAGACTAGGTGGGCTAAGTGGTCCTTATCTGCAGTCAAATTCTGTGTTTCTATGTAAACATTATTAAAACACTAGCACATATCAGCTCCATGGTGCTGAGCGATGGTTGATCACTCTGGCATGCTGTGACCCAAGATCACACCCGAGGCCAGGGCATCAGAAGCAGAGGCCAGCAGCGAGTATACACAGTGCCCTTTGGCTGCTCTACTCATGGGGGGAGGGGGGCTGCTGACTGCATTGCTTTTTGGTGGCTACTGGTGGAGGTGTGGTGCAGGTATCTTTGATGGCATTTGTGATAATATGCTGTCAGTCACATCCCCTAGCCCATCTGTGGCATGTGCTACAGTGAGGAGAGGCTGGGAGAAAACTGATGAAATAATCATGCTGGTACACTGGATGATGGCCTTGCTAATTCTCCGTGTCAACGGACCCCCCCACACTCAGTACCCCACCAGTATGGGCCTCTGGGAAGCTAGCAACCACCAATGTGTCATTCTTTCTCCAGGTCTTGGGGAGGCCCCAACAGGGATGCATTGGCCAATTGTGAGAGAAGTGAAGGAGGTCCAGGAAGTGCACCTCCACAATGAGTGGAGGGACCCCCCCCCCACTTGGGACAAGCTGGCCCCCTGTATGCATGCCTGAGATCTGGATATGATCCTGGAGGTATCAGTGAAGGGTGAACCTGGCCAGTGTCATGGAGGCATTGGAGGCCTGAAAGAGAGGAGGGCCAGTGGACACAGTGGTAGAGAAATAAAATAGGCAATTAAAAAAACCTAATAGAACCAATAATGCCCTGAAATTTTTGAGGGGTTCATTTGAAACCCTGGGAATAGTAGACATTTGGAGGAAATTGTTCCCTGCACAACAATTTTTTACTCTGGACGCTTTCAGAGTTACTCTAGACTAGATTATTTCTTCACCTCGTGTGAAGATTTTCATTTGGTTCAGGACATTTCGATAAGCCCCCACCTCCTCTCAGACCATCATCCTCTATTGTTAAAAATTGACTTAAGGAAGAGAAAGGGAGCAATACAGATGAGTATGAATAGATAGGCAATTGACAGAGCATAGGCTAATGGCACATTCATAAGGTAGAAAAAGAAATGGGCAGACTGGATGGGCCTTGCAGTCCTTATCTGCCGTCAGCTTCTATGTTTCTATGTTTCTAAGAAAGAGACAAACACTTTTGCATTTAAATGATTCTTTATTAAAGGATATTCAATTCTATAACTTCGTTAAAGCTAGAATTCCTCAAATAATTCAAGAAAATACATCCCTGGAAATAACTGCAGCTATAATACGGGACACATTAAAAGCTTTCCTGAGGGGGGAGATCTGAGCCTTTTTGGAGAGAAAAAACACCAAGGCCCAGATATTCAAAAGGGTTGCGCCATGCGCAACAAGGTTCTTGTATCACGCCAAGTCAAAACTCGCCATTCTGCGATATTCAGCAGGAGGCAATTCACCACTGACAACAGGTTTCGCAAAGAGCAATGCAAATGAATGCATGCTCAACAGGAGGGGAGGAACCATGCATAACCTGCGCAACCCGATATTCAGTCGGGTTGTGCAGAAGCCGCATCGCAACCCCAACCTGCGCCTGCACAATTTGAGCCAAAAAAAAAGGCGAAGTCGAGGCCACCCACAGGTGAGCTGCTGTATTGCAGGCGCAACACAGCAGCTGCCACCACTAGCTGGCCCCAACTCGATCCCTGTGCCCCCACCAGCCCGATCGGGGCAGGCGTAAAACAACCCCCACCCACACATCTCCCGAAGCCCGATCGCGGGCATACAGGCGGTGGATGCTGGCCGCTCACTGCCGCGGGGGGGGCGGAGGAGGGACTTCGCGGTGGGGGACACTAGACACCAGGAGATGTTGGGGGCTGTGATGTGATATTCTGCCGCCGAGCTGGCTTTACAGTCCACTGGACCACCAGGGAGATATTCGCTGCGGGAGGGTTACATTCCGCCCGCCGATCGGGCACTGGGGGTTCATACACGCCTCGCCCGCGATCGGGCTGTGATATGTGTGTGGGGGGTTCATGTACCTGTAGTGCCTCGCTATCGCTGCATTGTGTCGGTCCCGACGGCTGCTGCCTGGCAGGGTGGCCAGGAGCAAGTCCTCGGGATCGGCGCACCTACATGCAAATGGTATGCAAATGGGGCCATAAATAGATGCAATGGCCCCCTCGCTTTTGCATAAATTATGGCCCCATTTGCATGTCACCTTTTGAATATCGGAAATTTGGAGCATGGCGCAATGGTACTTAGCATACATGGGATTAATGCTCAACTCTGACAGCTTGCGGTGGCACAAGTTCCACTGCACCATGAGCAAGTGCTGTGGCTGGGGTGATATCTCAAGGAGTTGCGCAACAGCGCAACTCCTTTGAATATCACCCCGTCCACACCCCTGCGCAACTATTTTGAGCAGCGCAGGGGCTTGCGCCTCAGAATGGCGCAGTTTGAAAATCTGGGCCCAAATGTAAGCCAGATATTCTTCCCTGCTAGAACAATTACAGGCTTAGCAGTTGTTATTTAAGAATGGGGACAGGGAATTACAGCTTAAAGTAAGGGAGACCAAACAGGAGAACCAGAATATCAAGGCTTATAAGGTGTGACAAGCACTGCTCTATTTAAAACAAAACAATTATGAAGGAGGTGTAAGAGGGGCCCATCTTTTAGCCCAAAAATTATGTATGAGAAAGCAAATGGCAACAATACTTAAAATCCAGCATCCCATAACCAATAATTTAACCCATAAAGAAGAGGAAATTCAAACAATCTTCACTAATTATTACCAGTCCTTATACACAGCTGGTCCAGCGTCTACATAAACGAACTTGAATTCCTTTCTACATCCCCTAAATTTATTTCAACTCTCAGAAACTCAGAAGCAGATCATGGAGTGACCAGTTATGTCTGAGGAAATTACACACCAAATTTCATTGACCAAATCTCAAAAGTGTCTGGGACCAGATGGCTTTACTGCTGACTGGTATAAGAAATATCAAGGATTGCTTCTACCCACCCTCCTACAAGCATTTCAGGAGGTGGCAGATGGCAAATCCCCACCACCATCATGGTCATATGCGGTTATTGCGACCATTCCTAAACCGGAAAGAACTTAAGGGACACATCCGCTTATAGACCCATCTCCATTTTAAATACAGACTATAAGTTATATATGGCCATTTGGGCATCTCGACTTGAACGTATGGTACCAACTATTATAGATCCTGATCAATCTGGTTTTATTAAAGCTGTGAACACTACTGACAATATTCAATGAACACTACTTTTGCTTGAATATATTCAATCATGTCAGATCCCTGCCGTCCTTTTGAATCTGGATCCTGAAAAAGCATTTAACAGGGTGTCCTGGGATTTTTTATGGGACACCCTGTCAACTTTTAGCTTCCCAGCACCTTTTGTAAGTTGCTTAAAAATATATATGAAACGTTCTGGGCCTATATCAGAATAAATGGAGCTATAACTCCCCTAATTTCTCTACAGCACGGCACTCGTCAAGGATGCCCACTCTCTCCAATTTTATTTGTATTATACATAGAACCCTTGGCTATAGCACTATGTAGGGAAGTAGGAATAGAGGGAGTCCCCCTCATTATTTGCTGATGACATTTTGCTTACAGTTCTCTCCCCTGAACAATCAATCCCGAACACATGGGAAATTCTTAATAAGTTTGAAGCTGTGGAGGGTTTTAAACTTAATGTTACTAAAACCGAAGTGTTGACTCTTAATTTCTCTCCTTCATCTCGTTTAAAGGACATGCTCCCCCTTTGTTGGAGATGGGGCAAAATAAAGTATTTGGGAATAAACATATCACAAGATATTTCACACTTAGATTTGGTAAATTTTGAACCCTTAACTCAAAATATAGAACAGGATTTAGCTGTCTGGAGTAAACTATATCTCTTTTTTCTTTTCCAAAAAGTTGTTTATATCCGAATGAATATTCTCCCTCATCTATTGTATCTATTCCAAAATGTACCAATGTGGCCTCCCCGATACTACTTTTCTTCATGAAATAAATTAATATTGAACTTCATTTGGAATTAACAATGTGCTAGAGTTTGTTACTTGATTTTACACATCCCAATAGCTTCAGGGGGAGTTAATCTTCCTAATGTAGAATGGTATGCAAGAGCAGCATTCCTAAAAACAGTTATCTAGTGGCTATCTTCCACCTATCTTGCAACTTGGAAAGAGACAGAATATATATTAAATGATCTATATGATTTGATGCCTATTTTCTTCTCTATTCTGAGTAATTCTATCCCCCTCACAATTTTACTAAGCTCACCAGTGGAGTTTTGAAAATCTTGAATCAGCTGAAATATCACCCCTAATTTTTGAACATATTTTATTATATCCAACTTATTTCAGCTGATGAGTATTTCCAACCAGCCCAAATTGATTTAACTTTCCATAACTGGTGCCAATATGGTATACATTTTATCTTCCAACTATGCTCTACGACAGGTATTACCTCATTTGAAACCTTACAAAGCGAATACTCGATACCATGCAGGGATCATTTTTGGTTCTTCAACTTAGGGCTCATATTCAAAGTAAAAACCCAGAAAGAGCCAGAATCCCCCATCCAAAGCCACCTCTGTCACAGCTCTTGGTTGAAACCATGCGGGGTGATATAGGGAGACATATTATTGGCCAATTATAGCAAATGCTACGTGACTCACTAGGAGACATGACACTGACAATCCTAAGTAAATGGAATGCAGAATCAGGTCTAGAAGTATCAGAGGAAGACTAGCAAAAATACACCCTTCCAGCTATAAAAATAATGCGCTCCTCAATATGGAGAGAATACGCATGGAAGTGCCATTCCAGATACTTTAGGTCACTGGCAGTGTTGATTAAGTATATGCCGGCTGAGTTTGGTTGTTGTCGTAAGGGTTGTAAGTGTAAGGAAGCTGACTTAGTGCATATTTTCTGGCTACATCCTTTACTAATGCCATTTTGGTGCGTAATGCAGAATGAGATACAGGACTGTCTGGCAAACCTGTTGAATTGACAGCTAAAATTTTATTGTTATCGAGTCTGCCAAAATGGAGAAAAACTCTCTTGCCAATATATTTAATAGCAGCTAAAAAAGCTATTACCCGTAAATGGATGTCCCCATAAATTCTAACTGTAACTGAATGGAGGGCAATTGTCCTGAATATCTACCAATTAGAAAACTTAACAGCTGCCATTCACTACCGAATCAAATCTTTTACAGTGAAATGGCAAAAATGGATCTGGTATATGGCACAACTAGACCCAGGTTTTCTCCCTTAATGGCTGTCTTGTTTCTCAAGGGGGTGCTGCTCCTAATGGGGGGGGGGGGGCGGCTAGATCAGGTACTGAGGTGAAACTCAATAACGAACTTAAAAAGACTAAATACCTACACAAGCATAAAGATGCGAGAATATCTTATATTCATAATATGCCTTTACTTTAAGATTACATACTGTATTTTATGAATGTAATTGATATGTTATTTCTCCAGGGTCTCGGGGCGGAGCAAGATGGCGGCCATCAGAATGGAGTGAGTAGAGCATGGTGTGAGGGGAAATGCCAAACCTCCCCCAATTTTGGGAATAACATCGCATTATGGCTAAGTAAGCTGTAGAAGTAAATGTATAAATAGACATTTTTACATGAATGTCAGAAGCTTGCTTTGAAGCATGGAGTAGCACAGAGCTCGGCCATGGCCAGCGGTCTCCCGAAAGAGTCGGCAATGGCTATGAAGCAGAAACACGGACGAAAGTGTAAGGCTTGGTGACACTTTGGAGATTAGAACCCGATGGAATGAAATAAAGCTTTCTCCTGGGGAATCCAGCATAATATCAACATGGGCTACCAGTGATTTAGACTTTGGGTGTCTCTGTTGTAAAAGACAGCATTTGGAACCACCACAAAGGGAAGGAAACAACAAGCGGGGCAGTGAATAAACTACACATAAGGTTTGAGCAATGTCTAAAAACTGAAAATGCTATACTATGCAATAGCAAGTTTAAACTGCCACTCCTGTGTCCATATTATGTTCAAACTGAACTTTTTATGAAGCAAAGCTGTAAGAAACAAAGTTAAGCAATGAATAATAATTATAAACTGTTCTGGTGTTTTGATCAGATGAAGCCTACAGCTGTACCACATGGGAAATATTGATCTGGTGAAGCAGCAGTGCTAATAGATGAACTTTGTCTGAATTTTTCTCTTAAGGCATGTAAGAATAAGTGGCTTAAACTACTGAAGAGTGCCTGGGTTTGCCATCTTAACCTTTACAGGGCCGCGGACTGATATATCCATCCAGAACTCCAATACGTTCGAATTCTGTCATCAGTCTAAGGGTTAAAGCAGTGTAATGTTACCATTTGAATTAAAGCTCTGTAAGGTGGTACATCAGTGGACTGCGTGAGCAAAGCCATGAACTAGGGGAAGAGATTGTGGCTTCCTTGGTGCTATAGAAGTTCATATATTAAAGCTTGAGGAAGAACCTGATATAAAAATCTCTAACTAAAACAGCCCTGTGCAACAGCATATCAGGGTATTGTAGGAGCAAGTGCTAATGGAAAACATACAGACATACCTCACCTCAATGGGGGAGGGAGCAAGCTTAAGCCCACTAGAAGCTGTGATTGCTAAATTCAGTTTGAAGCAGCTCTGTATGGCAGTACATAGGGGACTGCAAGAGCAAGCAGTAATGGAAATAGCACAGAACCAGTTTTCCTGAGGGCAGAGAGAGTCTGGCTCAGAATGAGTAAAAAAGACTCTAATGAGCTGAAGGATTTTTTCAAGAAACCGGCTGAAAAGACCAAAAATAAAACTGAGACTGTACTGGAAAATATCAAACCTAAATCCAAAAGAAATATAGCTAGAAAAAATATGGTACAGACCAAAAATGGAAAAGTGTTTGAAGCATGGGCAAAAAAAAGAAATCTGGTAGATGAGGATGACGAGCCAGAACTAGAAAACCAAGATATAAACAATTTTCAGGAACAAAAAATATCGATCCAAGAGAATGGAAATATAAATTCTTTAAATGAGTCAAGTGAAGCAGAGACTCAGAATTTAACTAATGCAAAAAAAACCTGTGGGGCTTTCAATCAGAAAGAAAGTGCTTCTAATATTTTACAAATTCCTATTGACTTTGAATTTACTTACTGTATGTCCATGATAACCATACTGGTGCAATTTCCTAGGACAAAAGCAAGATCAGAACCTATAATCCAGACATGCAATTAGAAGAAACAAACAAAATTAATCAAGATACTCCAATGGATAACTATAAGCAATTAATGATTGAAATTAAACAGGGGTTTGCAAGAATACATTTAAAGATGGATAAAATAAGAGATGAAATAGAGGAAGTAAAAGGTGAAATTAAAGCTAAAAACAGTAAGATTTCGGAATTAGAAAATAGAATGTCGGAAGTGGAAGATTTTCTACCACAATTGGAACCCAAAATATTGGAACATACAAAAGAGATTAAAGAAATAAAGCAGAAAATGGGCAATTTGAAACGGTGTTCAAGATGTAACAATTAAAAATTTCTGAATGTCCCAGAGGGATGGGAAGGTCAAAATATCCTAAAAACTTTGAAGACTGGATCAATGATGCTCTTAAACAAGAACTACAGGAGGGCTATAGAATTGAGCTGGATAGAGTTTATCGCTCCCCTGGTTTTAGAATCAATGAGCACTCGGCACAATGATTTCCTAGAATAATTCTTGCATGCTTCTTACGATATCCAGATAAAGAAAGTAATTTCCAACGCTTGTAAAAAAGGCCTCTTAATAGATGGTAAACAACTTCTGGTATTTCCTGATTCTGGTCCAGAGCTTTACAAAAAAGAAAGGTGTTTAACCCACTTAAAGAGAGCCTATAGGGCAAACATATAAGATTTCATCACTTGTACCCAAATACATTGTGGGCCAGATATTCAAAACTTTGCCCCGGGGCTAAATTAGCACTGCCCGGCAGGCAAACTTAGCCCGGAGTACAAAGCAAGCCATATTCAAAAGGAATAGCCCAGGGCAAACAGTCTCTGAATATAGCATGGGAATGAGGCCAGGCAAACTGGACTGGGAGTGCAGGGCAAACTTAGCCCTGGAATAAGACAGCGCTGAATATGGCAACCAGGAAGTGCAAACCACAACAACAACACAGTGCACAGCGATGTGAAGGTAGGTAGAGTTAAGCTATGTAGCGCAATGTGTGTGCCAGCAAAGCGTGGACCCGATACAGCTGCAGGCAGCGCATGTGAAAGTACAGTGTGCAAAACTGTATAATATTCCCCGAACTGTTTGCGCAGCACTAACACGTTTGCACGGGTTTAGCGCAGGGCTAAACCGTTAGCCCGGTGCAAACATGTTTGCCCGGAGCTAAACTTTGCCATATTCAAAAGTGACATGCAAATGAGCCTACTTAGGCAGTCTGTGGGCAAACATCCAGATTAGCATCTCATTATGCCCTGATTTGCATGCAGTTTGCACCAGGCTAACTTTTTAGCCCTGCGCTAAACCCGCGCAAATATGTTAGCACTGCGCAAACAGTTTGGGGAATATTATACAGTTTTGAACACTACTTCCACATGCACTGCTGCCTGTAGCTGTACTGGGACAACACAGCATAGGCACAGATAGTGGTGGTGCTGCATGCAACTGTCACACTGTAGGTCATGCTACAGTGCACAGCAGACACTACAGTAGCAAGGGGGCCAATAGTGTGTGGACACAGCAGTGCCTATGGTGTGTAGGGCAGTGATGATAACTGCACTATACACAGTGAGAGGCCCAACCTGCAGGTGTTTACTGACAGTGGACATTACTGTTATGCTGTTGTGTGGCCCACAGATGCTGCACCTCTGGCATGGGATGCTCACAGTGACATATACATGTCCAGCTTTGTGTGCTGTGGCAATTGTACAGCTGTGTGGTATGTGGCCGAGGGGCATATATCATCCGAAAGGCACACTGGTGTTGGGGTATTCCCAATACTGGCCCATGTGCACTGCATGATGTGTCCCAGCCTTGTGGCCACACCTGGTCTGTGGCACAGCCTGGCCACTCATACACTCTCCCCTCAACATCCTCCATGCCCACAGTGCTGTATGTGTGTCTTGGCATCTGTTGGTGTCCACAGAAGTGTGGTCTGCAGGTGTGTGCTGTATGGCCACACTGCCATGCTGTCCACTGGCAGCAGGGTCACCACTTACTGCCTGGTATGGCTGGGACTAGTGGCAGATGATGGCATCATTATGATGCCATCAGTTAGCAGCATGCTTCCTCTATGTTTGGCTTTATCTATGTGTCATATTTATTAATTAGGGTCACGCAAAACCCACGCAAACACCGCGCAAACCCATAGTGTCACACAAAGCTGATTGCCCAGGGTTAAGACAAGCTTTTCCTGGGCGGTAATGTGCACTGCGCTAAGTGTCATGCTAAGTCACACAAAACCACTTTGCGCAGCACTAGTCACTGAATATAGCATTGCGCCTGTATTCATGTCAGTTTGCCCCTTGCATACATTATGATTTTGTCCGGCGCTAATGCAGTTTGCCGGCGCTATTTGGCCTTTTGAATATAGCAGACCCGAGCTAATCCCGTGCTAAACCTGCACAAATGGTTCTTGCTCGGTGCAAAGTTTTGAATATCTGGCCCTAAGAATCTTGTTTCAAGGAAAATTCTATAATGCTGAGTCTGTGGAAACAGCTGAAGCTTTTTCAAAACAGACATTAGGAATAACAGTTAAAAAATATTCGCAAGAACACGCTTCCAAAAAAGTTACTGAAATTAAGACACTGGAATATGAGAAAAAGAAATCTAATAATAAATATACAAAGAAGGATAAAGCAGAAGCAGCTTCAGATGTTACAACTGATCCCAATAAAATTGATAACCCTCAGCAAGGAGACGAAAGTGTGAATGCCCCAGAGGGACTAATTAGCCAGGATGTATCCATAGGACAAGAAAAAGGGCAAAGTACATTAAAAGATCTGGAACAAAACATTGCATAAATGAGAATATGAAAAAGAGAGGTGGGGGAAGGTGAAGCGGGTATTCATTCACACTGGTATGATGGGGTCTATTCTTGACTAAGAAAACCAATAGGGGCATTGAAGAGCGCTACCACCTGGTATAGCTCTCCAATGGAGCATTCGGTAACAAATGAGGGGTGAAGTTAATCATGTTTATGATTTTTGTTTTTTCAGTAAGGGAGGCAAGGGGGGTACTGACCACTTATTGAGTAAAGCTTGTACTAAGTTAATTTTACAATATGCAAGTAATGTATGTAAAGGTAAAATGAAAAATATGACACATTCATTTTTTGTGAACTCATTTATACTTCTTCAGATAGTTACAGGATATCACAACCAGTTAAATGATAATAAGCGTAATAATAGAAAAGTAAGAAGACAAGTGTGACTAATTAAAGATTGTAACATGGAACATCAATAGTTTTAGTAACCCTACTAAAAGAAAATAAAAATTAATTATATTAAAAAGAATAATATTGATATCGTCTGCCTTCAGGAGACACATTTAACTGAAAAAGAAATGAATAAAGTGAATAAAATGTGGGGAGGTCAATCGATGCACTCAGCGTTTACAGCTAAGTTAAGAGGTACTTCCATCCTGTTCAAGAAGAGAATACATATTAAAATAGAAAACCAAAACAATGATGCCGAAGGTAGATTTGTAATAGCTAAAATAACAAGCATTTGTCAATGCTGAATGTTTGCTTGCTGGCATTGGCAGTGGTAGTGTAGAAGTTACAGAGCTGCGTAATAGGAATGGCAGTGAAGTATTGAACTGAAGCGAACCCCACCACCACCCTGCAGAGAGTGACAGGCATTGGGGTGTGCGTTTGGGTCGTCAGGCATAACGGCCACTCCATTTCACCACCCCACTCTGCAGAGAGACTGACAAGTGTCACGTGTTCCTTGGGGTCTTTGGCCCTTATCGCACCCATTTCATTAGGAAATACGGTGAGATGGGTGCGATATAGGAGAATGGGGTGAAGTTTAAATGAAGAGTCCAAGGCATACCTCGATGCCTCTCAGTGACTGCAGGGTGTGGAATGGTATGAGCATCACAGGCAAGAATCCCAAGTCCACCCCTGATTCCTGTCATTCTCTATAGGGTTGGGTGATTTAGTTGAAAGCCTAATACCTCAGGCATTCGTTGGTATGTTAACTCCAAATTTTCAACATGTTTGTTTTGTGACCCCACCTCATGAACAGGGGAATATCAGTTTGGTAGCCAAAAGCTGCTTATGCACAGTGACTACGGCATTTAGCACCACAGGTGCAAAAATATTCCAAACAGGATGTAAAAAATGACAGCTGTACTCTTTCATGGGGAGGTGTAAAAATGGCTATGTTGCAAATGTGTAGTAAAACTATTTAAAAAATAAGGTGAAGTCACGTACATAGAAACTGTACAGCACTTACACCCGTTATATATAATTGGGTTGGGGATTTTTTATAGCAGATTGTCAACTCAGGCATTTTGGTGCCTCCGATCATGAACAGTGTCACTGTGATTTTCTTTATCTGTGCCGAACGATGATTTCCCACAGCGACCACGCATCTCTGCACTGAAAGTGTGAAAACACTCGACCATGTTGTGAAAATGGCAGCTGTACTGTTCATAAGGAAGTGTTGAAAATGCCAGTAGTGAAAATCTGGACTGAAAATATTACAAAGTCATGAACTAACGAGGATGCGGGAAACTGCACAATGCTCACTGTAATACAGTCATTTTATGGACTTTTGTCACCAAATTTTCAACATAGCCATTTTAAGACCTCTGCTCATGAACAGTGTAACTGTGATTTTCTTAATCTGTCCTAAACATTGCTTTGCACACCAACAGCACCATTGTGCTCACATGGGCGGAAACACGCTTGGGCAGGATGTGAAAATGACAGCTGTACTGCTCATAAGGAGGTGTGGAAAATGGCAATGTTGGAAATCTGGAGTGGAAATATTGAAAATTCGCAAACCTACGAGCGTGCGTGGGAACTGTGCAATGCACACTCGTAAAACAGTCGTTTTTAGGAATTCTGTCACCAAATTTTAAACATTGCCATTTTAAGATCTCTGCTCATGAACAGTGACACTGTGATTTTCTTAATGTGTCCCATACACTAAGTTCGCACAACTACTGCGCCATTGTGCACTACATGGATGGAAACACATTTTGGGTGAGATGTGAAAAATGACAGCTGTACTACTCATAAGAAGGCGTGGAAAAATGGCAATGTTGAAAATCTGGAGTGGAAATATTGAAAATTCGCAAACCTATGAGTGTGCGTAGGAACTGCGCAACGCACGCTGTAAACAGTCATTTTAGGATTTTTCACCAAATTTTCAATATAGCCATTTCAGGACCTCTGCTCATGAACAGTGTCACTGTGATTTTCTCTAATTTGTCCGCATATTGATTTCTCAAGACACTGACCGCCCATTCTGCGCTACATGGGTGGAAACACATTTTGGGTGAGATGTGAAAAAATGACAGCTATACTACTCATAAGAAGGTGTGGTGAAATGGCAATGTTGAAAATCTGGAGTGAAAATATTGAAATTTCACGAACTTATGAACCTGCGTAGGAACTGCATAGCACTCACGCCATTAAACAGTCATTTTTGGACTTTTGCGCAAATTTTTCAACATGGGGTTTTGGGCCCCTTCTCATGAATGATGTCACTGTCATGGTGGTATTCAGGTCCAAAGGGTGATTTCATAGTCACTGTGCAGTCACTGCGCGAAATCACCCTTCGGGCCCGAATAACGCCATGACAGTGACATCATTCATGAGAAGGGGTCCCAAAAACCCCATGTTGAAAATTTGGTGCAAAAATTCCCAAAAATGGCTGAGATATGCAATAAAGTTGAAACTCCCTATGTAACCCATTATACAGCTTACCAGCATTTCCTCAGTTTGGTCGGCTTTGAAGAGTGCAGACGTGTTCCAGGTCCACTGAAGATCGTCGCGCCAGAGTCCGGAGGTAAGTATGGGGTGGCGGGGGTGTGGGAGGCTGGGTGCGCAGTGGGTGGGTGGGTTGTGGGAGGGGAGTCGGGAGACGCATCGCTGGACCGCTTTTTTCTTACAGGTAAAAAAAAAAGACGTCGTGGATCGCTTGCCACGCTGGGGTGGGCCCCAGCATGGCACAAGGACTTTGGGGCGTTCAGCTGACGGGGATTAGGCACCCGTTGGAAAAAAAGAAAAAATCGGGGACCGTTTGCCACGCTGGGTGGGCTCCTCAGGCGGCACAAGGACTTTGGGGAGGGGATTCAGCTGACGGGATTGGGCACCCTCGCGGCAACATGACTGATTGCCATGCTGGGGTGGGCCTCAGCGTGGCATCAACTACTGGGGAGGAGACAGATGCAGCTCAGCCGACGGGATTGGGCACCCTGTCGGCTATACACGCGCAGAGGGCGCAAGACGCCTGCGGCTGGGGGAAGCCGCGCGAGCAGCTTCTTATCGCTGCTCACTGAAGCATAGCTCCCCTTTCAATCTGATGCCACTGCATTTTGGAGCGTCTATGAAGGCCCAAAATGCATTGGCTTACAGGGCCGTGCGCTGCCAGCTCACTGCCTGAATTGGAGGAGGAGGTGACACACCGAAATCTCCGATGATGGCATCTATGTTTCTTGCACATGCGGCAAGCAACATAAAATTAAAGGAAAACCTCTAAACTGTGTTTGCCCTCAGGAGCTATTCTCGATCCAGCTTTTTATTTAGAAAGACATTATTTCTGCTACATTACTTTATTTTTATTTTGAAAGTCTAATAACTGGGAATATGGTGGATGTGGGGTTCCATTTACTCGTAAAGGTATGACGACGCATCACGCACTTCAATACAAAAGTATTGAAGTGCATGGTGCGTCACCGCACCTTTACAGTAAAAGGAGCCCCCCCAGCGTTCGCCATATTCTCAGTTTGCGGACTTTTCAAAATAAAAATAAAGTAAGTAGCAGCGCGAGAAAAACACACTTTTCTAAATAAAAAGCTGGATCGGGGGTCAGCCTTTTGGAGGCGGAAGGCTATGGATTTAGAGTTTTCCTTTAAAGGAAACTACTTAACTTTGGTGTCATTATATGTACCAAATGATAAAGTTAAAATCACTTTGGGGGAGTTTTTACAAAACTTACGGAATACCCACAACCGTATTTGATGGGGGGGGGATTTTAATATGATACTTCATGAACAATTAGATACCACTGCGAAAAATAGGGAATATGATGGCAGAGATATTAAAAATCTGCAGAACAGGATGGAACTTTTATCTCTGATAGACCTATGGAGAAATTGCTATCCTAATAGTAGGGAATATTCCCACTTTTCGGGGAGGTTCAAAACATATTCTAGAATTGATCTCTTTTTAGGATCACAGGGACATTATTGGAGTGGAATATAAACCAATACATATTTCGGACCATGCACCATTGTGTTTAGAGCTTGCGTCCAGGGACACTGCCACCACTAAACACTGGAAACTAGATCTAATTCTACTAAAAGAAGAAGCATTTATAAGTAAAACAAAAGAAGAAACTGAGACTTATTATGCCAATAATGATCCCTCTGAAGTTTCAAGCGAAATACTATTGATGCGTATAAAGCCTTTTTAAGGGCAGTATGCACTTCATATGCAGTTAAAAGAAAAAAAACAACAAAAATTAAGACTGGAGCAATTAGAAAAACAAATTTCTGAAGTACAGAAGTTACATTCACAGTCTAATTCAACTATTTATTTAAAAAGGTTAGAAAAAGTTAGATATGAATACAATCAAATTTATAATGAAAAAATGGAAAGATTGCTGTTAATATCCAGATCCAAAAACTATGCTGCTATTGATGGAGGAGGTAAATTATTGGCGTATGAAACACAGAAACATAGAAGTTGTCGGCAGATGGGGACCGTATGATCCATCAAGTCTGCCCTTGGCTTCCTACCCCCTACTTAGCTGCCTGCTTGTATATCCCACAGTGTCTGTCCCATGCCCACTTAAATTCCCCCATTGTCTTGGCTTCCACCACCCCGTCCAGCAGGCTTTTCCATGGTTCCACAATGCACTCTGTGAAGAAGAATTTCCTCATATTGTTTCTGAACTTTCCTCCCTTAAATTGAAGGTTGTGCCCTCTAGTCCTGCTGTAGTCCTATACCTGAAAGAGGTTCTACATGTGCACCCTGTTGTTGCCTTTAAAGTATTTGAATGTTTCTGTCATGTTCCCATGATTCCTGCATTGTTCTAGGGAGTATAATTTGAAGTCATCCAGTCTTGCCTTGTACGGTTTCTGATGCAAGCACTGCACTATCTTTGTTGCTCTTTCTGTGCCGTCTCCAGCCTGTCTATGTCCTTCCTGAGGTGCGGCCTCCAGAATTGGACACAGTACTCCAGGTGAGGCCTGACCAGGGACCAATACAGAGGCATGATTACTTCATGACTTCTGCTTGCGATGCCCCTCCCTATGCATCCTAGGATACCACTAGCCTTTAGTGCTGCCTTTTCACATTGTCTACTGACCTCGAGGTCATCTGATATGATCACCCCTAGGTCTCACTCCTGCCTGGTAGCCACCAGCTGCTCCCCTCCCACTGAGTACAGTTTCCCTGGGTTACACTTTCCCAGGTGCATGACCTTGCATTTTTTGGCATTGAATTTCAATTGCCAGGTCTTGGACCACTCCTCCAGATTTTGGAGATCAGCTTCCATGCTTTGCTGTCCCTCTGTTGCATCTACCTTGTTGCCGATTTTGGTGGCATCTGCAAACAGGCACACCTTTCGCTCCAGTTCATCCACAATGTCGCTGATGAATATGTTGAAGAGGACTGGCCCCAGAACCGAGCCTGTGGGACCCCGCTAGTCACCCTTCCCTCCACAGACAGAGTGCCATTTGCTAATACTCTCCGAGTTCTCCCATGTAACCAGTTTCTGACCCAGTTTGTAACCTTGGGCCCAATTCCCATGTTCTCCAGTTTTTTGACTAGTCTCCTGTGTGGAACGGTGTCAAAAATTTTGCTGAAGTCCAGGTAAACCATATCCACTGCCCCACCTTGATCCACTGGTTTGGTAACCCAATTGAAAAAATCAACCAGGTTTGTCTGGCAGGACCTCCCTGCCATAAAACAATGTTGATTTTTGTCGAGCTGACCAGTTTGCTCCAAAAAGGCTATGATTCTTTCCTTCATCAGGGACTCCATCAGTTTTCCCATGACTGATGGTAGACTAACCGGACGGTGGTTACCTGGCTGTTCCTTGCTTCCACTCTTGTGGAGTGGTACTACTGTTGCACTCTACCAATCCTCCGGCACCTCCTCACTCCTTAATGATTTGTTGAAGAGCACTGCTAAGGGGGCTGTCAGTTTCCTCCCTAGTTCTTTCAGTATTCTTGGGTGTATCGCATCTGGCCCTATAGCTTTATCTACCTTTAATTAGTCTATTTCCTCCAGAACCCTTTCCTCTGTGAAGGGACCCGTGTCTATTCCTTCAGTCAGACACTTCTTTTTGCCTATTGTTGGTCTGTTACCATCTGTTTCCTGTGTGAAGACTGAGCAGATGTACTCATTGAGTGCCTCTGCCTTCTCCCCATCTTGCTCTGTGGTTTGTCTGCTTTTTTTTGTGATTCTAACAATGCCCCCTTTGGTCTTCCTTTTTTCACGTATGTATCTATAGAAAGTTTTGTTACCCTTTTTTACTTACTGAGCTATCCTAAACTCTGTTTGAGCCTTTGCATTTCTTATCACTTTTCCTGACGGTTTTAGTTTCTGTTTACATTCTGTTTTGTCCGCCTCATTCCCTGGCTCCTTGTACTTTCTGAAGGCTACGTGCTTTTCTTTCACCATGGTTTCCATCTCCTTGGAAAACCATAGTGGGTTTTTCCTCCTTTTGTTCTTACTAACCTGACAGGCACACTGTGATGTGACCATGGTTATTGCATCCTTCAACCTTGTCCAATATTCGTCAACGCTCCTTCTGTCGAGTTACTAAGGTTTGTGAAGTCTGCCCTCCTGAAGTCAAGGACCTTCAGTTTAGAGTGTGTAGAGTCTATAGTCCTTTTCACCCTGAGCCATACCGTGTTATGATCACTGTTGCCCAGGTGGTTCCCTACTTCGACACCCATAACCCTATCGTTATTTGTGAATAACAGTTCTAGAACCACGTTACCCCTTGTGAGTGATGTTACTAGTTGACTTGGGCCTACTTCCTGTAGTGTGACTAGGAATTCCCTGCTCTTCTGTGATTCCACTGTGTGGGTATTCCAGTCTATGGCTGGTAGATTGAAATCCCCCACCAGCACCATGTCCCCTTTGCCTGACATTTGGAGGATGATTTCCAGGATTTCCTTATCCCTGGTTTCCTCCTCATTTGGGTGTCTATAGATTATTCCTACCTGAATGGGTTTCTGGCTTCCAGACTCTATTGTGATCATTAATCCTCTGTTTCTCCTAGTGCCTGCTGCATTTCTGTAATACTGATGGTATCCTTAACATAAATAGCTACCCATCCCTTTTTCCCAGTCCTATCTCTCCTAAACATGTTGTACCCCAGGATAGTCACCTCCCAACCATGATTATTTGTGAACCACGTTTTGGTCACGGCCACCCAGTCTAGTCCTGCCTCAGCTATTGTGGCAGTGAGGTCAGTCATCTTGACTCAGAAGGAAAAAATTGATGGAAATATTGCAGAAATAAAAATAAATGACCAAGTAATTAATACTGAAGAGAATTTCAGAATTTGTAAGCCGGCCCTCTGGCGCAGTGGTTAGATTTCCACTTGTGACGCTGGTGAACCGGGATTCAGGAACAAGCCCGGGTCATCAGAGGGCTGGCCAGGAGGAGAAGAATTGAGCATCCTTAGGGTTGCTCTCCTTCTCTGGGGGTTGGGGGTTCCTGCACTCGGTGCGGGTGTGACACCTAGCGGAAGCTGGGTGTATCACACTAGCACCAACATATAGTCAAGGGGCACTGGGGTGGGACAGATGGAGGTGTCATTGCACATCTCCGCCCCAAGCTATAGGGATAAAAAGTTCCCTCTCTGACAGATGTCTCCATGATGCCCTGCCCCCGAGCTTCAATCAGCCGCCTGGCCAAGGGCTTCCCCCAACTAGTTACGGCTCCATGGTACCGGTTCCTGCCATGGTGCCATGCCCCACCTCCTGGGGGGTAAGCCAGAAGTGACCAGGGGAGCAAGGGGCTCATTAGGCGGTGGAAGTCTCGGGGGCATCGTGACCAAGGCAGAGCTCTGACGGATGGTGGAGAGGCAAAAAGTAAGATAAATATATAAAAAAAAAAAATTCAGAATTTGTAAGGTATTATAAAAATCTGTATACCTCACAGGATAAGAAGGGTGAAAATAACAATCAAATATTCTGTATATCAAGCAGGAACAACAAAAAAAAGACTTGATCAAGACATAGTGCAGGAGGTGGAAAAAGCAATCCAGGATTTAAAACCAGCAAAAGCACCAGGTCTAGACAGTATTGGAATAGATTTTTATAAGGCCTTCAGTAAAGTTATTAGTCCCAGATTGACAAAATTATATAATGATATTCAGAATAAACTCCCCCCCTAATTTGATGAAGCTCTTATTATGGTTATTCCAAAGAAAAGCAAAGATAAAGCACTATGCAAGTCGTATCATCCAATTTCACTTTTGAATGTGGACTATAAGATATACGCAAACATTTTAGCAGTAAGACTTGAAGAGATTTTGCCGGACTTGATTAAATTGGATCAAACAGGCTTTGTCAACTGAAGAAGAGGACACAATAGTATTAGAAATGCCTTAAAAGTAATGTATAATGCTAAGGATCCAAATGCAGTGGTAGTGTCCCTGGATGAAGAAAAAGTCTTTGATAAGGTAGAATGGTGTTATCTTTTTGATGTCCTTGAAAAGGCAAGAATAGGATCAAGATACACTGCGTGGATTAAGGCAATATATTCAACACCCAAGACGAAGGTGTTGACCAATGGCATGATTTCCTCTGCATTTCCCCTATTTAGAGGAACTCACCAAGGATGTTCTCTATCACCAGTTTTATTTACTTTAGTAATAGAACCATTGACTAATGCCATAAGGGAACATAAAGACATTTTAGGATTTCAATACTAAAATCAGCAATCTTTAAAACTTTCTTTATTTTCAGATTATATTCTGCTCTATCTCAAAAACCCCGAACATGAACTTAAAATTATTATGCAAGTTATAAATGATTATGGAAAACAAGCAGGTTATTCAGTTTATTGGGATAAATCAGAAACATTATTTCTACACCCTGAACAAAGAAATATGAATATTGCAAACTTCCCCACTATAGTTAAAAAAGATTGCTTAACTTATTTAGGAATACAGATTACAAATAAATGGAATAAACTACTAGTTGTTAATTTATGGCCTTTAATTGGGGAAGTGCAGAGGGACCTACAAAGTGGGAGAATCTGCCATTATCAATACTAGGGTGCATACAGTTAATTAAAATGAATGTATTGCCTAGATTACTGTACATATTTCAAGCAATTCCACTGATGATAACCGAAGATATATTTAAAAGGTTGGACCAGATTATCACCAAGTTCCTATGGAGGAAGGGAAGACCAAGACTTTAAAAACAAAACTTAACAGCAGATTATCTACATTTGGGTCTTGGAGTTCCTAATCTGCAATATTATCACCGGGCAACAGTGTTAGAACCCCTTAAAGAGCTGTGGGTACCAGAAACCCCACTTTGGGTGTATTGTGAATTTTAAAACCCCTCTCCAGGTAAACTTTTAAATCTATCTACAAAAAATTTGGACGAGCAAGGTAAACAAAATAATATTTTTTTTTATAACCATAAACTAAAAATTTGGAATCAAGTTTTGTACACAATAGGTGGAAAAAATAAATTATGTAAATCCTCTCCTCTATATCAGAACAAATTTCATCCATATTTTGATTCATCTGTACTTAAAAAATGGAGGGATGGGGAATATTAAATATCAGAGATTTATACTCTAAAACAGATTTGAAATCATTTCAACAAATACAGGAATAATATGGAATCCACAAAAACATGTTCTATTTATATTTACAGATTAGATCTACTCTCTCAGAGTTAAATAGAAAAGGCAATTTGATGTTGGAAAATCAGATTTTGGAAACACTGATTATGGCTAATAATAGGAAAAAAAATTCAAAATTATATTCAGTATTTAGCAATAATAAAGTAGATACCCCTACATGTGTAAAAACAAAATGGGAAAAGGACTTGAACATTAAAATTTCATCCCAACAATGGGAAAAAGTGTGCAAGTCCTGGAACAGCTGTCGGAAAAATAGATTAAATCAAATACAGTTCTACACATTACACAGAATTTATTACGCTCCTTATTTGCTAAATAAATTTAGAGCTACTCTGTCTCCACTTTATAATAGAGGATGTGGCAAGTTAACCAGCGCTGCGCATATGCTGGCTCTCTGCTCATGTATACAAAAATTCTGGAAAAAAATTATTGAAATACTTAATAGAATATTGAATATAAATTTGAACCAGAACTGTGCTTATTAAATATTACAACAGCTAAGTATATACCTGAAAATAGAAGAGAGGTTTTACATATAGCATTCATGACAGCTAAAAGATGTATTACTAGAATGTGGAAAGATATAGAAATTCCAACGGTTCAATTATGGAGGAATTTATTTCTGGACACCACGAATTTAGAAAGAGGATATTTTTATATGTTAAAACAAATGAATAAATATAGGGCTCAATGGCTATATGTAATCAAAGCCTTAGAAGAGGGGAGATTTTAAAGAATGATAATAATAAATGATGGGAACTTGATGAAGACGGGTAAAACCTAATTTGAAAAATGTATGGTTGTGAGTAAGAATTATCTATATATATGAGAAGAAGTGTCAAGACATTGTATAATTTAATGAACTGGTGGTCAGCGGGGATTAATGTATGTTATAGTATTGATAATACTTTTGAATAGTGTGATGATATGTTGCTGTCTTTATCTGCATATTTAAAAAATAATAAAAAAAAATAAAAAAAGATGTTATTTTTCCTGATCTTCCAAATGTAGATGTATACGTGTTTTTACGCAATACTTCATGATGATTTGTCAAACAGTTGGCTGTGTGTCTTTCAAATATTTAATAAAAATTATATTTAAAAAAAAAAAACCCTAATACATGGGGCCACTCAATGGCTGAGCCAAGTGCACTTTACCTGTATGTGAGCGAGCTGGGTTTAGCATCGGATCTGACATACTGGAGTTAAGCAGCCAGGGCTGTGAAAGAGTTACCCATGGCAGTGCATCCCAGCCCTGGGGAAGGTGGCACAACAGGGCACCATCACAGTACCCCCTGTGGTGGGACAGGGAGCTTCATCCTCCACAAGGTCATGCTTTGACATGTGAGGCTCTGGCTATGTAGGCAGCATGGCACCCACAAAGTGGTGGAAGGGAAACAGTAATCCAGGGAAAGAAACATGGAAAACAAACAGTACAGTGAGGTACTGGTGCATTCGAATCCCACTCCTCTGTCCGATAACCGAGTCCATGGCTGACAGTAAGTGGGGTGATGGGGCTGGAAAGTGGCCATTGCAGAACATGAAAAACAGTTGAAAACACGACTGAAAAAAAAATTGTGAGCTACAATTAAAGTCATACATGGCCAAAATAGTCAGAAAGTTGTGTCCCATCTCTTGCTTGGGCAAAGAAAGTTAGGATTTATGCACAGTCAGTATCCATGCACAACACCCAATGGGCACTACACAAAGTAAGTTGAGACTTACCTCCTGCTTTGCAGTGAGTGCGGTGGGCCTTGCATGTTGTAGGTAAAGCTTCACCTCCTGCTTTGTGTAGGCCCTACGTGATGCAAGTTTTGACTCTACTTTTTAAAAAGTAAGGAAATTCATTGCAAAAAGACTACGTTGATGCATATGTTAGGGTTATGGAGCCACAAATGAAGGGAAATGTTGCATTAAGGTTTTTTTTACCCCAACACCCCTCTCCTCCAGCCCCTATCCTTGTTATCCAAGGACAAGCTACAGGTCTGGGGCCATGCTTTATGGGTCTGCTGCTTCAAGCTACAGGTCTAGGGCTCTGTGCAAATAAAGCTATGACTGATCTCCTGCTTTGGGCAGTGCCTTTGGGGCCTGCTGCAAAAATTTTATAACTGGTCTACTCTGGGCAGGACCCATGGGCACCTGCATAAAGAAAGCTATGACTGATCTCCTGGTTTGGGCAGGGACTTGCGTAAAGAAAGTTTTGACTGATTTGTGGGCCCTATGCAACAAAAGTTATGGCTGATCTGGAGCAGGTCATGCACAAAGAAAGTTATAACTGATCCTGCAGCACCTATGTGAAGCAGCAGGCTCGTGGGGCATGGCTGCAGACCTGCAGCTTGAAGTAGCAGGCTTGTGGGGCATGGCTATGGACCTGCAGCTTGAAGCAGCAGGCTTGCCCAGCATGGCTGCAGACCTGCAGCTTAAAGTAGCAAGCTTGTGGGGCATGGCTGCAGACCTGCAGCTTAAAGCAGTAGGCTTGTGTGCATGGCTGTGGAACTGCAGCTTGAAGCAGCAAGCTTGCGGGGCATGGCTGCGGACCTTTAGCTTAAAGCAGTAGGCTTGTGAGCATGGCTGTGAACCTGCAGCTTGAAGCAGCAGGCTTGCGGGGCATGGCTGCGGACCTGCAGCTTAAAGCAGTAGGCTTGTGGGCATGGCTGCGGACCTGCAGCTTGAAGCAACAGGCTTGCGGGGTATGGCTGCAGACCTGAATCTTGAAGCAGCAGACTTGCAGGGTATGGCTGCAAACCTGCAGCTTGAAGCAGCAGGCTTGTGTGGCATGGCTCTGCATGGCAGCAAAAGTAGCATTACCACCACAGCAGTTCAGACAACACAATTCATTCAAGCTTCACAAATGCTTGTAACATAATTTATTGTATCTAAACAGAAAAGTGCAAGCCATGAAAAAACAGACTTACACAGTGGATGCCTCATTCAGAGATGCCAGTATACACAAGAGAAAAACCCGGACCGGTTTTGCATTCTCAAAGCATCATCAGGGAGTGCCGGCCATGAGCAATACAATATTATTTAAAACAAAGCACTTAGCGTGACAACAGTGATTTGTGCAAAACATGAAAAAAGTGCAATAAAAATAGAAACTCGGACTCAAGCAAGATGCAAAGTGCTGGGCAACTGGAGCTGTCTGAAAACATACATAATTTTCGCTAAGGTATTCCATAATAAACCTCATTTTGTGTGTTTAGAAACATGCACTCTTAAATCAATTCATGAGTACCTTGTCTGAAGGGAGTTTGGAATAGGAGGTGAGTTTGCCTCTGACAGCTTACTTATCTCTGAGATATTTTGTAAGTTTTGCTGGTGTTTTTGAATTTGTAGCTTAAATCTGAGTTAACAGTTGCTGGCTGAGCACTGTGGCTGGTTTTGAAAAAGCTTCCCCCCCTCTTCCACCAGCCATTCTTAATTACTGAAAAGCCACTGGGGGTTGCACTTGAAGGCTGTGAGGGAGGAGCTTGGGGAGCTGGGAAATAGTGCTGCCAACAGACAGGGTCAAGATAGAAAGAAGAGGAACCATGAGAGGGAGAATGGAGCAGAGGGGACAAAGAATAAGAAAGGGTAATGGGGCCAGGGCAACGGCTTGGGGCAGTCTGGAAAGGGGACAAGGGAGTGGGGCAGGCAGGAAGGAGGGTCAGTGGAGGGAAGGGCGGGAAAGGAATCCAGGACAGGGGGAACAGAAGTCATGGGGAGGAAGGATCGTGTGGTGTAATAACTGTGGAGGGGCAGTATTCATGGACACCCTGTGGAGGATGGGGGGTGCCCAGTCTGTATAAGTCTGGGGAGGCTAGAGAAGGAAGTACTAAGGCTAATGGGGGAAGTGTCAAAAATGATGAAGGGGCATATTAGGTTGGGTTAAGAAGGGAATGTGGAAAGCACAAAAGACATCCAGGAAAAGAAAAAAGATGGGTGGGACAAGAGGGATGGGGGGTGGTCAGGACAAGAGGCAGTGGGAGTGACACAGGTATGGGAGACAAACACACAGAGAGAATAGGAGAAGGAGTACAGGGAGTTGGTAACACAGTAAGCTCAGATGGGGGCAAACCTCTAACAGAGGAGTCAATGGAGAGGAAGGAGGAAGGGGAAGCACAGTCCATGGGTACAAAGAACAAAATGGCTGGTGATGGAGAAATAGGTGAATTAGGGCAAGAGGGGCTGAGTACAGTGGGAACATGGGGGGAGAAACAGCAACAATAGGAAGGAACATTGTGCAGGAGGAAGAAAGAGAAGAGTACACAATAACAGGGAAAGTACTAACAACAACAAAAATGGAAAGGGACCTAGGGGTAGTCATATCAGATGATCTAAAGGTTGGTAAGCAATGTAAGAAGTCAGTAAGGAGAGCCAGGGGATACTGGGATGCATAGGAAAGGGCATCACAAGTAGAACAAGCATTTGTCAATGCCGAACGTTCGCTTGCAGGTATTTGCAGTGGTGTTTGGCATGTATGGTGCTTTACCCTAATGCCCTGTGCGATTGTTGGTATCTGCACAATAAATTGTCGGCATGACCTTGTTGTTACCCCCATTGTGCGCTACATGGGCGGAAACACGTTTTGGGCAGGATGTGAAAATGACAGCTGTACTGCTCATAAGGAAGTGTGGTAAAATGGCAATGTTGAAAATCTGGGTGGAAATATTGAAATTTGCAAACCCTCTGATGTCGATGGGAACTGTGCAATGCAGCTCGTAAAACAGCTTCATTTGTAGGATTTTTTTCACTACCAACATTAAGCATTTAAAATCTTCTGCTAATATGAACAGTGTCACTGTGATTTTCTTACTGTGTCCCATACATTGATTTCAAGACAATCGACTCGCCATTGTGCACTACATGGGCGGAAAGATGTTTTGGGCAGGATGTGAAAATGACAGCTATACTGCTCATAAGGAGGTGTGGTAAAATGGCAATGCTGAAAATCTGGGTGAAAATATTGAAAATTTGCAAACTTACGTAGGCGATAGGAACTGCTAACGAGAGTCATAAAACAGTCATTTTTAGAATTTTTTCACCAAATTTTCAGCACAGCCATTTTAAGACCTCTGCTCATGATCAGCATCACTGTGATTTTCTTAATGTGTCTCATACATTGAGTTCAGGACACCGACTGCTTCATTGTACGCCATATGGGCAGAAACACATTTTGGGCAGGATGTGAAAATGACAGCATACTGCTCATGAGAAGGTGTGGTAAAATGGCAATGCTGAAAATCTGGAGTGAAAATATTGAAAATTTGCAAACTTACGAGCGTGCATAGGAACTGCGCAGCGCAGAGTCATAAAACAGTCATTTTTAGGAATTTTTTCACCAAATTTTCAGCACAGCCATTTTAAGACCTCTGCTCATGATCAGCATCACTGTGATTTTCTTAATGTGTCCCATACATTGAGTTTGCACACCGACTGCGCCATTGTGCGCTACATTGGCAGAAACACATTTTGGGCAGGATGTGAAAAATGACAGCTATACTGCTCATGAGAAGGTGTGGTAAAATGGCAATGTTGAAAATCTGGAGTGCAAATATTGAAAATTCGCAAACGTACGAGTGTCGTAGGAACTGCGCATATGCAGCTCGTAAAACAGTCATTTAGGAATCTTTTCACCAAATTTTCAACATAGCCATTTTAAGACCTCTGCTCATGAACAGTGTCACTGTGATTTTCTTAATGTGTTCCATACATTGATTTCGCACCAGAATCGCCATTCGTGCTACATGGTAGGCAGCGTTTTGGGTGAGATGTGAAAAATGACAGCTGTACTGCTCATAAGAAGGTGTGATAAAATGGCAATGTTGAAAATATGGGTGAAAATATTGAAAATTCACGAACTTACGAGCCTGTGTAGGAACTGCTGGCATGCGCTCGTAAAACAGTCATTTTGGAATTTTGCGCAAATTTTCAACATGGGTTTTAGGACCTTCTCATGAATAATGTCACTGTCATGGTGTTATTCAAGGCTGAAGGTGATTTTGCACAGTGACTGCACAGTGCCTGCGAAATCACCCTTTATGACTGAATAACGTCATGACAGTGACATCACTCATGAGAGGGTCCCCAAAACCATGTTGAAAATTTGGGCAAAAATTCCCAAAATGACTGAGATGTGCAAAGTTGAAACCCCCCATGTAGCCAATTATACAGCTAACCGGCATTTCTACCATGGTCGGCTTTGAAGAGTGTAGATGTGTTCCCGTCCACCAAGATCGCTGCACCACAGAGTCCAGAGGTAAGTAAGGGGTGGGGGTGGGGAGGTTGAGTGCGCAGGGTGGGTGCGGTTGTGGGGCTGGGAGATGCCGCGGGGACCGTTTTGTTTACAGGTTCAAAATAAAAAAAGATGACGTGGGACATTTGCCACACGGGTGGGCTCCCAGCATGGCAGAAGATGGCTGGGGACCCAAGGAGCCAACGGGGATTGGGCACCTTTGTCGGAAAACACTATGCGGGGGGGAGCCGACGGGGATTGGGCACCCGGTCGGCAAACTAAACCACCATTTGCCACGCCGGGTGGGCTCCCAGCATGGCAGCAGGATGGCTTTGGGAGGCCATGGAGCCGATGGGGATTGGGCACCCCGTCGGCAGCAACATTTGCCACACTGGGGTGGGCTCCCAGCGTGGCACCAAAGCTTTGGGATGGCGTGATGTGCGGGGGAGGCAGCGCTGATGCGGGGTGGCGCTCAGTATGGCAGTGGTGCTTTCCTTTGAAGCACAGGAACACTGCTGTCATACTGAGCTCCTGCACCCATTGGTGCAGGACCACCATGCCTACTCAAGGGAGCAGTGCATTGGGTGGGAGAGGCACACCTCCAAGTGTGCTACTCTCCCAAAACGTTCCTTGCACATGCGCACAAGCAAATGTAAAAAGGGAAGTGGTCAGTCCTCTGTATAGAGAGTTGGTGAGACCCCATCTGGAGTACTGTGTGCAGTTTTGGAGACCTCATCTATGCAAGGACATAGCCAGGATGGAAGCAGTCCAGAGGAGGGCAACTAAAATGGTGCAGGGTCTGCATCAGAAACCATATGAAGAGAGACTGAGAGAGCTTAATATGTATACCCTTGATGAAAGGAGGGATGGGGGACATGATAGAAATGTTCAAGTACCTGAAGGGAATCAACAAAGTCCAGGAGGGTAGCACCTTTCAGAAAAAGAGATGTGTAAGAACAAGAGGGCACAATTTAAAGATAGAGGGGGGACGGCTCAGGAGTAATGTGAGGAAATTTTTTTTTCACAGAGAGAGTGGTGGATGCGTGGAACCACCTTCCTGGGGAGGTTGTTGTCTAAAACAGTGCGGGAATTCAAACATGCATGGGACAGACATAAGGCAATTGTAGTGGGGGTGGCAGGAAGTAGGCTGTTGGTTAACTAGAATCTGCAGCTTATCCAGTAGGTAGGGAAATGGGCAGACTGGGTGGGCCAAGTGGTCCTTATCTGCCGTCAAAGTCTATGTTTCTGTGTTTCTATGGAAAGAAGAAGGGGGAAGATGGAGAGGGGAGAAAGGGAGGTGTCTTGGTGTTGGGGGATTTGTTACTAAGAGGAGTCAGGTGGGGCAGCAAAAGGGAGAGATACAGTAGAATTTGTGTGGAAACCATGCCGGGAATGAAGGCAGAAAGGGTGGGGCAATTCATGCTAAGGCATGCAAGCAGGGGACTGGAAAGGCCTCACCTAATAATACACCTGAGGATGAATGACCTGGCTAATGGGACGGTAGGGGAGGTTAACAGGAAGTTTGAGGAACTGGGACCTCTGTGTGAGGGAGCAGGCAGATTTGTCACCTTCTCAGAGGTAATTCCATTCCCAAGGCAAGTATGGCAAGAAAAGGGAGAATTGAAGAGTTTAACGTATGTGTGGGGGCCTGGTGTCTGGAAAAGGAGTATGGGCTAGTAGGAGGGTGGGGGGGGGCATCTGGGAGAACAGCAGTCTGTACGCAAAAGATAGACTGCACCTAAATGAGGAAGGAAAATGTGTACTGAAGGTAAGGATAGGGAAGCACATTGAAGAACATTTAAACCAGAAGAGGGGTGTTGCAGGATGGATTGAGGTGTTCAGAGACCTAGTGATGTGAAACCAGATGGGCTTACCCCCCCCCCGCCCGTGATAGCAAGGTAAGGAAAAAAGGCAACTACTAGAGGAGCAGACATAAGTGTAGAGAGGTGGGGGGTAGAGACAAGGGTTGGAGGGTGGTAACACTAAATGCTAGGAGTCTGGGGAATAACGGGGAGGAACTGCAGGTTCTTCTTCTGGAGGAGGGGGGCGTGGACTTGGTGGCTATAACTGAGACATGGGCCACCCAAATCCACGACTTGGACATGACGATTCCAGGGTACATATTACACCAGAAGGATAGGAAAAAGGGGAAGGGGGGAAGGGATGGCACTGTATATAAAGGAGGGATTAAAATGAGTAAGGGAGGAGGGAGACAAGCGAGAGATACAGAAACACTGTGGGTGCAACTACAGGATCCCAAAAATAGATCACTAAGACTGGGGGTGGTGTACAGGCCACCCTCTTAATCTGAAGGGATGAAGGGATGGACAGGGTACTGGCAGATCATATTGGAAGAAACTGTGGGGAAAGGGGGTGGTGATAGTAGGGGACTTCAACCTGCCGGGGGTGGAGTGGGACACACCTACCACAAAGAGCAGAAGGGATCAGGTAATGCTGGATGCCTTCCAAGAAAGCTTTCTAGTACAGTTGGTCAAGGAACCAACTAGGGAAAAGAACACCCTTGACCTCGTACTGATGAACGGGGAGTGGGTGAGGGATATCAGGGTGGAGGAACCACTGGGGGGAGTGATCACTGGACAGTATGGTTCCAGTTACAGACAGCTAAAGAGAGGGGAGCATCTGACACAAGGGTGCTGGATTTCAGGAACGCCAACTTTAAGATGATGAGGGAAGTGGTACAGGGGTTCCTGTGCAAAATTCAACTGGGTATGGACACACAACAAAGGTGGGAACTGATAAGACGGGATAGTGGAGGCAACAGAAACGTGCTGTAGGGCCCAGACTAAGAAGGCTAGAGGAAAGAAGTTCAGCTGGGTAAGTAAAGGGAGTGCTAGATAGGGTGAGGAAGAAAAGGGCAGCTTACAGGAGTTACAGAAAATTGGGGCGGGAGGAGGACAGGGAGGAATATCTGAAAGAAGCAAAGGAAGTGGCCAGGGGGGTAAGGGCAGCCAAGGCAGCAAGGGAACTCAGGCTGGCACAGTGCATAAGAAAAAGGGAGAAAGAGTTCTTTAGGTACCTCAGGGAGAAAAGAAGCTGTAAGGACCAAATTGTAAGAATTAAGAAGGAGGGGGGATAGGTGGAAGAGGAGGGTGAAAACTCATAAGTGTTCAACGACTACTTCTGTTCAGTCTTTACGAAAGAAAAGTAGGGGGTGCAACTCATAGTAGGAGGGAGGATAGAAACAGATGGGGGCTGACGGATGGAGAAATAACAGTGGGGAGGGTGCTGGAGGGGTTAAGGGCATTGAGGGAAGACAAGGCTCCAGGACCGGATGGAGTACATCTGAGAGTGCTGAAGGAGCTAGCAGAGGTCCTGGCAGGACCCTTGGCAGAATTATTTCATTCATCTCTAGACACAGGATGCATACCGCAGGACTGGAGGCTGGCTCATGTAGTTTCCCTCCACAAGAGTGGACCCAAGGACGAACCGGAGAACTATAGGCCAGTAAGTCTAATGTGCATAGTGGGGAAGCTAATGGCGACAATCCTAAAGGAGAGGCTAGTGGCACTACTGGAGGTGAGGGGGGTGCAGGACTGGAGGCAGCATGGCTTCATCAAGGGCAGGTCATGCCAGACCAGCCTGGTGAATACTATGACTGGGTGACTAGGCAAATTGATGAGGGCCATACAGTGGATGTCCTATACCTAGACTTCAGTAAGGCCTTTGATTCAGTACCGCATGGGAGACTTGGAAGCAAGCTACAGGGTACAGGGGCGGGAGCAAAACTGGTGGAGTGGGTGGAGAACTGGCTAAAAGACAGGCAGCAGAGGTGGTGGTAGTGGGTAGGGAATACTCAACCCCTAAGCCTGTGACACACGGTGTTCCACAGGGGTCAGTGTTGGGCTCAGTGCTGTTTGGCATATTTATTGCAGACATCTCAAATGGCATCAGCGGCAAAATCAGCCTATTTGCAGATGACACCAAGATGGGAGCGGTGGTGGATGACTGGGAGGTGGTGGTGTGGGCTACAGGAGGATCTGGCAAGGCTGGAGGCGTGGTCTGGCAGATGGCAGCTGGGGTGCAACACAAAAAAATGCAAGGTGCTGCACTCGAACAAAAATCTGAGAAGAAGCTACTATCGGGGATGCAGCTGGATGTAACAGAAGAGGAGAAGGATCTGGGAGTGCGAATCACAGGAGCAGTGAACACTTCTGCACAATGCAGAAAGGCAGCAGCAATGGCTAACAAAATGCTGGGATGCATTGCAAGAGGCATTACCTCGAGAAGAAGGGAGGTTATTCTACCGTTATACAGATCGTTGGTTAGACCCCACCTGGAATACTGCGTGCAGTACTGGTGCCCGTACCTACAGCAGTATATTAGGCTGCTGGAGGAGATGCAGTATAGGGCAACGAAGATGATTCAGGGCCTGTGGGAATTGCCATATGAGGTCGACTAAGAGAGTTAAACATACACACTGGAGGAGAGGAGTGACGGGGGACATGATTGAGACCTTCAGATACATGAAGGGGATAATCAAAACAGACAGAGAGGGTCTATTCAGAAGGAGGATGAGGAGAGACGCTAGGGGCCATGACATGAGATTGGAGGGGGGGGGTAGATTCAAAAGGGAGGTGTGGAGGCATTTCTTTATGGAGTGGGTGGTGGCAAAGTGGAATGCACTACCAGCTGAGGTGGTGTCATATAACTCAGTGGAATGCTTCAAGAAAGGGGTGTAACATGGCAAAGGGGAGGGTAAAGGGAGTAACCCCCACTATAAAAACTCTGCTGCAGGTAATTACCGACAGTCAGGATACTGAGTTTTGGGCAATCAGTTTCGGGCTACTGAAACTCAGGATTCCAACAGTTGATCTTTCAAAATACTCCTGTCAAACATTAAGATTACCCACTTGTTGTTCTTTACAAAATGCATTTTACACTAAGCCCCTTATTCTACCAGCTTCCTGAATGGTTATCATCAGTTTTGAAGATGTGTCCCTGATTTTGGTCCTTTGACCCTGATTTTTTTAAAGAGCAACTCTCTGTTATAATAAAAAGCTTACAAACACTAGATTTACACCAGATATGTTCTCACTTTATTGTTTTCTAGTTATTTGTTATTTCTTTTGCTATTCCCCCTTCTGTTAGTCTACTAAATGTTGCAGATAATGAAGCAGTTGTTTCACTGAGTCTTTCAAAATGTATCTGACTGTCCCCTGCAAGGTCAACCACAGGAGAGGATGAGCAAGCCAATCCCCAGCCTATAAGGTGACCCAGCAGTGAGGACAACCCTGACACTCAACTGCCCTCCTTGATATTCCCCAGTGACCGTACGTGAAGAAATCCAGCATCAGTGGGTCTGAATTCTTGATGGTCTGTAGGGCTTGATCTGCACTGAGAAACTGGGAGCTGAGACTGCCTGAATGTTATCTGGCATTTCACTGAGATTCAAGAGTAAATCTCCTCTTCCTGCATGGCACCAATCTTGGGGGAGGGGAGGGGCTTCCCCATCTCAGGGCTGATGATGCATGTGTTACAGTATATACTTTAGCTGGTCTACACAACTGCTGTCTATGCCTTCTCTACATGTCTTATCAATTACATTACAGCTTTATACATCAAGATACTCAAATGCAGCTGTTGCTAACCCAAGGCAATTCTTCTTTATTAAAGTGACCACATTTCCGTGCACCCTCCTCACAGGTAGTAATGAAGGAATGATTGTGCAGACTCTGCCCTTCACTGAAGAGTAGACTGGGACCCAACTCTGGTACTGAAGCAGTGGGTGCCCCATTAGCTTTCATCAGGACTTGCCTTAGATATATTATCAAACATAGCATCCGAGCCCAGCCATCAAATCAGAATGGTGCCCTCTATGAACTTAGAGGATGAGGCTTCCTCTTGTCAGCTGTGGACCAGTAATGGGACCTGAATCCAGTCAGTCATGATCCCCCACCTCTTTCTTTAAATGTTTATGAATAAGCAGTTGGCAGTCAAAGTCTGCATCTATCCGATACACTTGAGAGTAATTGGGAATTCTTAAATGCCCAGAATGAAAGTGACATTGTTAGTGTGATGATCTGTGTGCACATAGTTTTGCCGTAGTAGAAGGACTGTCCTGCACACTGCTAAGAGCAGAAAATGGAGGAAGGCAACCCATGTTTAAAAATGATGACAGTGCTCACATATTTCATCAGTTTTGGTATGCAGGGGGGATTGATTGATGAATGCGGCCACCAAGATAGCCTTGGATTTCCAAGCAAAAGAAAACCCATCCCATGCATCATACTGGCAACAGATGGTACTTCAGAATCCCAGAAATGAGAAATGGCTGGGATTTTAATGAGATCCCAGAAGGATGAGAATTGCTTGTTATGTGCTAATGAGGTCACAAATCAATGGGCCCTAAGCACGATGCCTAAGCACCACAGAAACCGGGCATGTAGGCAAAGAAATGCATGAATTCCATACAGGGGGGTCCCATGGACCACGAGCAGCATTCATGAACTGTGCACAAGACCTTTACATGCAGGATCCCTTGGCTGCACAATCAGCAATGCACCAGGGATGGGCTGGGGTGGGCCTGCACTATGAACCATTCACTAAGGCATGTAGTGCTGTGCACCAGGGGTGTAGGAGGGCACCAGTTATGCCGTGGGGACCCTACCACAGCTGCAGTATGCTCCCAGCTTGTGGCACACTGGACACCGCCCAGCCCCAGCAGCAGTATGGACATCCCCCTACACATACCAGAACACCCGCCCCAGTCCTGGCCATACAGTGCAGACTCCCCCAAGACAGAATCCCCACCCCAGTCCCAATGGCAGCCTCCCAACATGTGGCTGCCCTGTCCCCATCTTCCCCACCACACATCACTGTCCCATCTCCAGCTGTAAGTAGGCAGCCACCCCCCTCCACACAGCTTTGCCCCAACTCCATCACTGTGCAGGAACCCCCTCTGCCACACATCAGTGCCCCATCCCAAAGTAGTTGTACCCCACTACACACTGGAGCCTCATCCCTGAGGTAGCTGAACCCCTCCCCCCGAACAACAGCGTCGACTTCAATGGCCCAGTGCAGTGCATAACATCCTGAACACCCACCCTTGATACCGGCATCCCCACCTCTCGTTGGTGTTCAGTGGTCCCAATCACCCTCCGCGGCACTGACAACACCTCCCACCTCCCCCATACCTGCCTGCTAGTTATGCATTTCTGGACAGCCAGTGGCACAGCCCTCCTTACATCTCCTATGCCACTGGCCATCCAAGTACTACTGGGAGCACGTTTTGGGACCCAGGAAAGGCATCCAATTGGATGCTCGCCTGGGTCCACAACTCCACCCCCAGCCATGGATTAGGGACAGTGCAATTTTGAGGGGCCAAATGAGGGTTGTCCCTTGTAATCAGGGACAGATGACAGATATGGTGGTCAGCTGGGATTGAGTTTTCACTATTAAGGCAGTAATGCCCGATAAGAGATACTTAGGTCTGTTCTTATTTGTGTCCCAATAGCTGGCATAGTATGCTGCTTTAGTATTAACTCAGCATGGAGACTGGCTTTGTTCTCAGAATCTGAAAGATACTTGGCTTTGGCACTCTATTTATAGTCATGATATGATAGGGGCAGGCGAGGGAATAGAGCATTGTTATATATAAAAAATGATATTAGGTATGTACTGGATATGCAAAACAAAGTTACTCAGAAACAACTGAGGGCATTGGCTGTGTATTAATTACAGTCAATTCAGTACAACTAAGTACTGGGGTGAACATAATGGAGCCTCGTATCTCCCTTAGCACCATCTGAATGCTGTTTGCTGTTTGGGAGGAGGCAGAGTTTCAGCTTGACACTCCAGAGCAGTGCTGGGGTGGGACACATAAAAAGGCTGAAACCTTAAATATTGGAGGAATTTGTTTTAAATGGTTTAGATTCTAGGGAAGTTGCAGCCTGGAACCAATCACATCAGCAGCCCTGTAAGTTCCGTCCTGAGCTCCATCTATTTTTCCACTTTTAGAATGACCTCCCCTCAGTCTGTGTCTTTGCATGCATCCACAAGTGTATGGATGACACGTAACTTTTCAGCGCTGACTGCGCTTCAGCTGCCAAGTTCTCCCTCCCCCAGGTCATGCCTGGAAACAAGCCTAGGCTCAGTGTGTCTTTCCCGGCTACCAATTTTCAAATAAATAAGTTTTAAATGACCTTATAGCGTGCTTTTGACAACATCCAGCACTGTTTCTGCTCAAACCAGCTGTCAGTACTGTGAAAACTGTCTTCATGCCCCTTGGATGTAAGCAGCCTATTACGATGTATCCAATATCCTTGTCTTCATCACTCTTGGAAATGATTCTCCTTGAAGATGTCCGAAACACACAAGGTGCACTCAACTGCCGACCAATAAAATAAAATTGAAACTACAGTGCATCTGTGATACCTGGTGCTTTGTCTCAAAATGAGGTTTCATTGAAGCACCAGGGTATTGCAGAGGCACGTCAGCAAGGCCACTGTTTTTTGTTTCTTACCAGAAAACCCGGTAAACTTCTGGATACTGGACTGCTGTGCCAGTAAAAACAAAGAATTTCAAGGAATTTGGCATTTTAGATCAAATAAGTAGATCTGCAGAACGTGTCTTTTTCTTATAATTGCTTCCTGTACTATTTTCAACTTGCTTCATTTAATGCTCTGTATACTGCCTTCTTTTATTCTGATTATTCATACACACACTAAAAGAATGACAGTAGAATCCTAGTAAAATGCAGAAATTAGACTAACAATCACCAGTGCAATTCTCAGAATTTCAAGTCTTAAAAATGAAATTTCGTTGTTTTAATTACCATAAATCTGGAGCATTAGCCATACTGTGTAATAAATACTTACATTCAAGAATGCCTTTTTTTTTTTCAACTGTTTTTTCCTCCCAGTCACCGACTCACCAGGGCATCTCTCGAGTGAGGCCCACTCACCCAGCCTCTGGAGGCAGGGACATGGAGAGTCAAGTCAGGCCAGGGACGGCATTCGGCATGCAGGCATGGGTACTCAAGGCTCACCGTTGCCTCCCCGTTACTAGGGTTTTTTTCCTTCGTGTTTCCCCCTTGGGCACAGTCATGCAATGACAACTGCACACATAGTGCTGATGTCTGCCGCAGCCCCACTCCTACATTGGTACTGCTCCTGTATTGTCCCCGGTCTCAACCAGGGACCACTCACAGAGGGAGGCAATCCCTCAACTCACTACAGGAGGAGAGAGATGTCCTCCAGATGCTCGATCTCCTCCTTCCCCTGCCGACCCTAAGTGTCCTGAGTCTGCCCCTGAACCCTTGTTGCAGGTGTGGCACGATGTGTGGCATCCAGTGCCTCAACCCGCAGCACCACCGGGCTGGCTTATGAATGCTTCTTGATGTTTGTATTTTGTTATTTTATTGGTTGGCAGTCGAGCACACCTTTTGTGCATTTCCATGCAGTTTTTGGAGCATATCTCCTTCTGTCAACCTCACCGAGCCTGCTTTAATCAATGCAACCAGTATTGTGTTTTTTTCACTTGAAGAAGTCCCCTGTTTCAAGTTCTTCAATGTGTGACTCAATCAAAACCTGAATTCCTCTGCTAACATTGACTCCATCCAAAAAAGTTTACTCCCTAAGACTGGCGTAGTATACTGTAACAAGGCTTGCCTTCCATTCCTTGTCCCCTGTGAGATTGTCTTTGAAATGATCTCATGGTTGTTTGATTATGCAGACATGGTATACAGTGCCACCCAAAGTCTACTGTCAACAGACTGGATTCCCTCTATAACTCCTTTGCTGTTTTGCCCTCAACTGTCCTTCTTGTAACCACCACTGCACTCTCCACACTGATCTCTCCCTTTCTTAATACAGGTGTCTGTCACCAGTGGCGGAGGCAGGTGTGGGAGCCAGGTGGGCAAGCCAGTCTGTTGGGAGCTTCATGATGGCAACAAACAAGAGTCAAATACCTAAATCAGGTGGAAGGATGCCAGAAAAAGATTGCTGTTTGTAGTAAAGCAAAACTAGTGTGGTGCAGACAGACAGCATATTCTATGTGAGGCAGGACAGAGGAGTGAGGGGGAAAAAAAGACTGTGGAGCTGCAGACTCAACAGTTGCTGTTCTAACCCACCCTGAACCTGAGAATTTGGACCTTGACTTTCGGGGGTGCCCGAGTGAACCATCCAACAAAACAGTTTAGTCTGTCTTTTATGGGTCACAGAGTAGGTGGCCTAAGTCAAGACCTTTAAATTTCATGACCTGACCATCCTCCTTGACAGCAGCACTCTACCTCCTCTCCAGTAATTAACCCCCTCACCAGTACTCTGGCTGATCAATCATTGATCATGGAAGATCATGAGTCAGCACCAGCACCAGCCAGCCAGAGTGTTTGTGTTGAACTACTCACTTGGTCCCAGCTTCACAAAAGTTGAAATTAGTGGGCCCAGTGTACCATTCTGCTCCCAGTGCCACCTGCTGCTGTTCTGGTGGAGTGGAGGAGAGGGTGTGGGCATTCAATGAAAAAGCCAAACTAGTCTCTCAGCCTTCCCCCTCCTTTGTATCTGTGATCATGCGACATTCAACAGTAGGCCAGCGCAGCACGTCTTTGCTTACCAGTTCAAAATCTGATTGCTGAGGCTGAGCAGGATTTCTATGGGCATCCTAAAGAGAGTTAAAAATGGCAGAGGGGCACCACTCCCCAGACTGGGATAGCTGCATGGGTGTGCTAGCCCTGCCCCACTCTTGTTCAGCTTGTATCTCTCTCACACTATGCCTCTCTGTTCTCTACATCCTGGTTTGGCTTTCTGTCCCTTGCTAGCTCTTTTCCCTCCTCTCTTCTTCCCGTCCGTCTTTCTACTCCCTCAGCTCCACAAACTCCTGCTCCCACTGCATCATCCATTCCAGGACTTCCATGGGCCAGACAGCTTTCTCCTCTTGCCAGCCTTCTATATCAGGTATCATTGTTGGTAATTTGATAGCCCAGCAACCTATGGGCCAGAAAATTGTGGGTTCTAGTCCCACACTGGGATTGGGCTCATACCTTAAATGCCGTCACCTGAGTGATATATTGGAGGATGCTGTACTGTCGATGTGTGCCATCCTTCGGATTACATGTTAAACTGTGGGCCCTTCTGCCTGTCTCTGGTGCTGTCCTGGTGGAAGTAAAAGAACCCAGTGCACTTTTTCACAACGGTAGGGGACTTTTTTTTTTTGTTAAAGAATCATACAGAAAAGCAAAAAGGAACTAATCACATAAATTCAGACATGAGAATACACACAAAAGAAATAAAGAAAGGTGCAAGATAACTCACTGTAATCTATCTAGCTATTGAAATTGTTTCGCCAGGAAAAGCACACTGAGCAAGAACTGCTCATCTCCAGGTGTGATCTAGGGGGAAGGGTACAGTGGGGAGGGGGACAAGGGTAGTCCACTTCCTGACATATATACATACAATTTACAATACAGTTGAAAACATTCGCCAGAACTAGTTGGGCGTAGATAACAATTTACCCTTACATATAGTATAGTAGCAGTTATAATGGGGAAGTCCTGCTTTATACCTGACAACACATAATTACATAATATAGCTGCATATGTTTGACAGGAATAGGTGAGTGTGGATAATACATATACCCTAATAGTCGAGAGTAACAGTTTCAATAAGGAAATCCTGCTAAGGTATTGGGTTGTGGTATATAATGAGGCAGGATAAGTGCAAGCTAGCTAGCTCAGAAGTTGGGATCAAGTGCAGTAGTTGGGTGTGGTTAGCAAAGTAGCATCATTGGGCCTACTGGGAGAAGAAATGTAGGAGTGTCTGAAGTAGAATAAAATGGAGAATTAGCTGCAGGAGCAGTTTACTGAGCAGTGGTTGGCAAGGGCATAGGATAGTGAGTGGACAGAGGAAGAGTGGCGTATTTCAGAGGGGAAAGTGTTCCAGAGTTGTGGGAAGCAGTGAGAGAAGGCAGCCTGGCTGGCTTGGGTTCGATGTCCGGGGACTAACAAGAGCTGGGAGTCCAGGGACCTCAGAGCATAGGTGGGTGCCAGAGAGGTCAGGTACACTGGGAATGAACCAAACCACTTCTTCAAGATAAACTTGGCACAATGTATTTGGTGGCAGTTCTCAAGGGAGGGGAGAGCAAGGGAGTGGTATAGCACGCAGCAGTGGGTGTGAGGAGGAGCGTCAAGAGTGAACCGGCAGAAAGCATTAAAAAGGGTATCCAGTTTGGATAAAACTGACTTTTGGGTGGCACTGTATACAATATCACAATAACTGAAGGAGGGAAGTATCATCTTCTGGATAACCTCATGACGGACTGGATAGGGGAGGCTATAACGGTTCTAATATAAAACCCCGAGCTTGGGGCAGAGTTTTGTTAGTATAGAGTCAGCATGGACTGTGAAGGTGAGGCGACGGTCGAGCCAAACTCCAAGATATTGGAAGGAGGTGATGTCCTCCAGTTCTGACCTATCAAGGGTGTGGAAAAGTGGGAGGGAGGGGAGTCTGGCTAGTCGGGATGTACCAAAAGTCATAGCTACAGTTTTGTTTGCATTTAGAGAGAGCTAGTGAGAGTTGAACCAGAGCTGGACTTTGTTAAAATCCACCTGCAGGGTAGAGGCAACTGTGGCTAGGGAGGAGCCAGAAAAAAATAGGACAGTGTCGTCAGCATACAAGTGGATCAAGGAGGCAGAACAAGTTTGGGGCAGGTTGTTTAGAAAAATAGAGAAAAGGATAGGCCCAAGCACCGAACCTTGGGGGACACCAGTGGACATGGGGAGGGGAGGGAATATGGCATCCGCAAACCTGACAGATTGAGTGCGGTCTGTAAGATAGGCACTGAACCAGGCAGTAGCAGATGTGGACAGGCCAGAGTCAGAGAGGCTAGATAGTAAATGAGTGTGGGAGATTGTATCAAAGGCCTTAGCCAGATCGATGAAAATGGCAGAGGTAATGAGACCTCTATCCATTCCAGATTGGATGATGTCAGTGAGCCTTAGTAAAGAGGAGGCAGTGTTGTGATCTTTCCTGAATCCAGACTGGTAGTGTGTGAAGAATATAGAGTCAGCGAGATAGGAGATTAGAAAGAGAAAAAAACACATAACCTATAATCCCTACTCAGATACACTTCTGTACAGTGTGCTGAGCTGTCCAACAAAATGTGTCATTATAGTGGAATTGATTATAAAACATAGGTACATACACAGTAAATCCCCTTATTTCAAAATACCTTGGCAGTGTTTCCAGTCATTTTCCACAGTGTGAGGAGTCAGTGTCATCACATCTTTTTGATAAGATATAAGCACGCTCTTTGTCACCATTTTCTCTACTTCATATTGATGTATACATTTTTGTTGCCACAGATAATACTTGCATATTAAAACAAATCTGCAAAGTAGTACTATGAAACTTTGTCCTAGATCCCTGATAAATTCCTAAAACAAGAACACGAAACATCATTTTTATGAACAAAGGTTCATTCCAGCTCCTACATAATATCTGCCAAAACTGTTGATTGTAAGGGCACTCTACAAGAAAATTCCAGGACAAGAATCACAAGGACAGACTCTCTTCTATCGATTTATGCTTAAAGATCAAATGCACCGGTTTTTCCATATTTTTAATAAAAACCTGAATTCAAGTCCTTGGGTCATGATTACTGTTCCTGAAAATATCATGCTGTTTGATTTTGTGGTTTTCTTTAAATCAGCATTTGTTGAATCTGTTGATGTGTTTTGCAGTAACTGAAAACAGTGAATATGTTTCTGCCCCTATCAGTCAGCGATGGCAACATTCTTGTCTAGCCTGCAGCTTCAGCAATTAAGTCCCTGATTGACTGAAGAAACTATTGTAGTTCCCAGTCAGTGCAGTCTATAGAGCTAATTCCTTTCACTCAAAGTTTGTTACTAACCCATCTGGGTTGTGTTTAAATAGATTAGCTTAAAATCAACCATTCTGTTCTCATAAATGATTGATCATTTGAGTTTCAGTGCTGAACTGAAGTGGTATGAATGAATGTCTGTGGGAAATTATCTTGTCTGAATTACAGCTGTGAGTTCTTTCTCATCAAATCTCTGCATTGTTTTCTGGCTATATAACACAGGGTTGTTTAATGTATATAAAATACATCTAAAGTTTGTTAATTCATAGAGGCAGTGTGCCTTTGATGTAGCCTCCATAAATAGGCTCATGTGAGAACAATTTTGTTTTTATGTCAGACTGACGAATAGGTGTCTGCCACACTCTGCTACTTCAGGAACATGTACTGTATGAACTCATAAAATTCAGTTATTTGAGGGTTTCTGTGTGAAAATACATCATGTACTGTATGTGTATAACTAGAAATACTATATGGCATCCTGATGCCCTTGTCTCCTGCCTCTCAGTCGAGGCTGCTGCACCCTGCTTCCCTCTGTCCCCCACCCCCACAGTCAGAGCCAATGCACCCTGTTGCCCCCTGTTCCTGTCTCCACAGAGAGGGCTGCTGTGATCTGCTAAGCCCTAGAGTCCCAGGGCATCTGCCTCCACAGTTGGGGCTGCTGCCACATGTGTAAAGTCCTTTCTGAAACCCAGAAAGATGATATTTTCCATGCCTGACAGGAAGGGAAGCAACCCATCTTCCAGGCAGGATGCCCACAAAACCTGTGAATTTTGTAAGATAGGTGCAAAATTAAAAGTCAAAAACATACTAAAGAAAAAGACTATTGGGTTGATCATGTTAAACACCCCGCTCCCCAAAAGCAGGTGCGTTATACATCACCTCCCATTTAATTTGGTTGAATGTGGAACCCCAGAGGCCCTGAAGAACTGTACTATATATCTTTGCCTCAAATTCTAATGGAGGGGCAAAATATTATTCAGTATTATTTGGTATTTTAAGGTAGAAGAAGGCTCAAGTTCCATCTAGTCTACCTTCCCACAGCGTGTGGGAAATAATATTAGACGACCAGAATATGTATGTCAAGTGATTTCTTAATTTGCTCAGCATTACTGGCATCCACAATGTTTTGTGTCAGTTTATTCCAGAGCGTCATAGTTCTAACAGTGAAGAAATGTTTTCTTTTATTTGTAGATGCCCTAGGCACAACTAATTGTTTATTGTTACATCTTAGATTACCAGGTTCATTAGCATATGTTATGCCACATTCTGCCATTAGTTGTTTGTCATGTACCATCTTATATAATAATAAAAGGTCTCCCCCTGGTGTCTCATAACCAGATCAAATAAGTTTAGTTCCATACATCTGTCATAACAGAAGTGATTTTTTAACCTGGGGATCATCTTAGATGCCTTTCTCTGGACATTGACCATGATTTTTTTATCCTTGGCCAAAAAAGGTGCCCAGAAGGACACCCCATAATCAAGATGTGGCCTTATGTAAGTTTTATATAAAGGTAGGATGCAGGTTTCCTGTCTAGATGTAAACACATTTTTTATGGATGCCAGTATCCTATTGGTCCTTAATGCTACTGTATATGTCTACAATGTTCTCCTGGTAGAAGGACGTTATTAATTATGACCCCTAAATCTTTTTCTGTTTTGACATGTTTCAAAGGATTCCCATTTAGATAGTATTGTGTCTGTAGGTTTCTTGCCCCAAAGTGCATTATGACACATTTATCCTCATTGAATGTCATTTTGTTTAGATTCACCCAATTTTCTAATAGCTTGATATCGTTTTGGAAATTTTTGATTTTATGGATGGAGTCAACTTCACTACAGAGTTTCGTATCATCTGCTTATTTACAGATATGACCTGTTATCTCATTTATTTATTTGAACAAGTTGGATTTACGACCTTTGAGTCAGGGACTCATTTACAAAGGCACCTCATCGCAGGGAGGGCAAGACACTAGAACATTGTGCAGATACAACATTGGACAACATTACAGGTGCAGACATAGAACACAGAATACACTTAGCTACATGTTGGTATAAAATACAGATTTACAATTAAAGATGTACAATTTCTCTGGAGTTGCAGTGGAATACATCATTGTATAACCTAAGGGGGGTAGGTAAAAAGGGGTAGGAGAGATGGATCAGCAGTCCAGGGGTCCTTGTCGAGATTAGGGGGGCCAGGCATGGAAAGGTCCTGTAGTAAGATTGGGGGGGGCAGGGTTAGTTGCACCTACAGCAGTGGACATTAAAGAGATGGTTCTGGAGAGTGGCTTTGAAGGGACCAAGTTTGGCAGTGTTGGTGACGCAGGTAGGGAGGGAGTTGAACCAGGCAGGAGCTCGATAAAAGAAGGGCCTCTGGGTGAGGGAGGTCTTCGCTCTGGGCACTTTGAAGGTGGCTTTAACAGAGCTGTGGGTGGAAATGGATGAAGATGACTGTGGTAGGGAGGCAGAGACTCCTGGGAGGGAGATTCTGAACAGGGATTTCTTAGCAAGAAGGCAGGTCTGATACTGCAGACGTTGCTCGAAGTTGAGCAGGTTGGCAGAGGAATAGAGCAGGCAGGTGTGGGTGTGGCCTACATGCCTTATTGATGGAGAGCTGGATTTTAGAGAGGGAGGTGTTATCAACTGCAGCATAGATGGGCAAGCTGTAGTCCACTAGGGATAGGACAGAGGAGGTGATGGCCAGCCGGAGGGCAGCGAGGGGCAGGCAATCCCTATGGCGGTAAAGTAGGCCAATCTGAGAGTTTATGGTAGAGGAAAGAGCATTGATGTGGGTGTGGAAGGTGAGGGCAGTATCAAAAGAGATGCCTAGGTATTTGTATATGGGCACTTGCTCTAATGGGAGCTGAGAGTTGGTGGTAATCAGGAGGGGGGCACATCTAGCTTTATTTTGGTCATGAGAGAAGAGCATTGATTTGGTTTTCTTAAGGTTTATGACTAGTCTGTGATCAAGAAACCACCTTTCTGCTTGGTTGTAGGTGAGTTGAAGGGATGACTGGAGAGTGGAGGGATATGGGTGCGAGGCAAAGAGAACTGCATCATCTGCATAGAGGAGCATTTTGCTATTGCAGGAGCTGGGGAGAGTGTTGAAGTGGAAACTGAAGAGAATGGGACCCTGGATTGAGCCCTGTGGGACCCTGGAGCTAATGGGTAGAATGTTGGCGAGAGAGCCATTGATTTTTACATGCTGGGATCTAGCAGGGAGGTAGCTGGAAAACCAGGCAAGGGGACCAACAGGGAAACTGAGTTGGTGGACAGAGTCGAGTAGGAGAGGGTGACAGACAGTGTCAAAGGCCTTGGAGAGGTCAATGAACACTGCACCAGCCAGGTTGCAGGAGTCGAGAGCAGAGTGCAGGTATTAGGAGAACTCCAGGATAGCAGTGGTTGTACTGTGTCCTGGGTGGAAGCTGCTCCGGGCACATAATGTCATACTTAGCCAAGTACGCAGATAGTTGAATAGACACCACTTTTTTGAGGGCTTTGGAGAGTGGGGGGAGGATGGAGATTGGCTGATAGTTGCTGGGGGAGGATCGATCACCGGTCTTGTGTATTGGAGTGATTTCAGCAGTTTTCCATGCACCGGGGAACTGTCCAAGGCATAGGGACCAGTTAAGTAGGTCCATCAGGGGGGCTAGGACAATGTCCAGGACCAGGCGGAGGATCCTGGAGTTGAGGGGGTCGCTGCTGGGGTTATTACTACCAACGGCTTTTAGCAGGTGTGGCCTAGATTCATGGGGGGATAGGGTGCACAGTTAGAAAGGGGTGCAATGCAGGGCAGGGGGGAGTGAGGAGGGGATTGGATCAAAAAAGCTGCTGGGGAGGACAGAGCTTAGATCAGAAAAAGTGGTGTTGAGGCAGTCAGCTATAGGTAGTGGATCACAGGAGGTAGCACCATCGATGGTGCCCAGAGATGGTGGAGGGAAGCGGGTCTTCCCATTTAGTTCTTTCATGCTATCCCAGAAGGTCCGGGCTGAGCCCCAGGTGGAGGTGAGGGTGGCCTGGTAGTGCTCCACCTTGGCCTGTCTGATGGCCCAGGTGCACTTATTGCACTCTGCATTGTAGGCTTGTCTGTCAGATGTATTGCCTGAATCTACAGTGATTCACCAGAGATTATCCCTATTCTTAAGTTTTTGGATGAGGGAAGGAGTGATCCAAGGGATGTTGCATTTCTTTGTACGGATCCTGGTGGTGGGGGCAAAGAGGTCACAGGCCTTGCAGAAGGCACTTGTGAATAAGTCAAGAGCTGAGTCGATATCTGGGGCATGGATAGGGGACCTGTCTAGCTGGGCTAGGTGCTGTTTCAACATTTTTAGGCCACCAGGGCATAGTCGCTGGTGCAATGTAGCCTGGGACACTGGTTTCGGAGAGGAGGATGACCAGGTACAGATGACTGGGGAGTGATCACTAAGTGAGTCAGGGAGGACAGTGATGTTCTGGATTTTAAAAGGGCAGTTTGATAAGATAGCGTCTAGGAGGGTGTTGGTTCCACTGGGTTGGTTGAACCTTGTGGACTGTGAGACTAGTTGGGACATATCCAGGGTAGAGAAGGAGTCCTTGGTTTGGGAGGTGGTGGAAGCAAGCCAGTTAACATTAAGATCACCAAGGATGACTTGCTCGACTTTGTGCGGGAGGGATGTGAGGTAGTTAATGAGGGACTGGAGTGCTGAGTTCTGGTTTCTTGGGGGTATGTAGGAGACAGTGAGAAAAACAGGGCCTCTGGTGAGGTCAGGGATAACTTTTAGTGTGAAGGCTTGGGCACCATAGTCAAGTTTGGGAGCAGGGAGTGCATGACCTATTAGGGTGTCCCACATGAATATAGCACATCCACCACTGCATTTGCCTATGCGGTCTTTCCTGAATAAGGTGTATCCAGGGAGGGAGATAGCGGAGTCAGGGATGGATTTAGGGAGCCAAGTCTCTACCAGAGCAAGAATATCAGGTTGATACTGGGTGATCCAGCACTGGAGAGCAGCAGTTTTCTTTAGGCAGCTACATATGTTAAGGGATGCAAGGCAGAGACTGCTAGTGGTACGAGATTTGGGTGGGCTGGCAGATAAAGGTCCAGGATTGGGGTGTACATTCCCAGACAGTAAGAGTAGCAATGTGATTATTCTGATTAGGAGATGGTGGTGGCAGAGACCCATGGTTTAGCGCCTGTGCGAGGACCTGGTGATGGCAGGGAACAGGTGGGTCCAGGGTGGGCCTGGGAGGGCATGAGGAGTGGGGCTGCAGGCAGGGGGTGGGTGCTGGGGAGTTAGGGGTGCATTCAAAGTGGAGGGCTGGGTCATACTGGGGTAACTTGGGGGTGAGGTGCTTGATGTAGTGGGTGGGAGCTCAGGTTGAGGGGAGGTTTGAACCAGGAGGGTAAGGGTGAGAAGACCAAGCAAGGGAGTGCGAGTGCCCATAGTTCTATGCTAATATTGGAAGATAAGAGCAATAGCTGAACTTCAGTGAGGGTGACTGCCACTGTAGAGTAGTGATAGTGTTACTGACTTTGGTGCAAGAGATCCAGGTTCGAGTACACCAGGGAGAGGGTGTCTTAGAGCCTTGTGGAGGAGATGTCGGAGGTTACCCAGGGGCTGGGTTTGGAGAGGAAAAGAGGAGAAATAGTGATTTGGGTTTGATCTCCTTAGGAAGAGAGGGTGTGGTTTCAGGGGATAGAAAACCAGCTGACTGTGGGATTCCAGTGGGAGGAGTTCTTGGACAAAGACTATATAAATGTATTTATTTATTTTGTTTTTGTTAACCAGGTAGGTGCACTAGCCATGAAATGACTATTTTTCAGGCACGACCTGGGAGAGTAGTAGTAGAAGAAGAAGAATCAGCATTTATATAGCTCTGTTCATACACAGTATCCCAAAGCGCTTTACAAGCAATGCTAGACTGGTAGTGAAGTGACTGAATGTGTGGTGGTGGCCATATCGCACATCACCACCCACACACAGCCTGGATTATTGCATGAAATGGTTTATGGGAAGGGAAATGTTGGCCAGGACACTGGGAGTGTTCCCTGCTCTTTTACAAAAAGTACTCGGAGTTCTTTTACTTCCACCTGGACACCCACCAGGATGGGCAGAAGGGACCTCGGTTTAACGTCTCATCCAAAGGATGGCACATCCCAGCAGTATGGCACCCCCCCAATACTGCACTCGGATGCCAGCGATTTTTAGGTGCAAGTCTATCCCAGTGTGGGAAGAGAACCCATGACCTTCTGGTCCAGAGGCAGATGTGCTACCAACTGAGCCACGCTGACACCCTGAGTACAACAATCAAAGACAGGTACATAGCATGAGTACAACGAAATTCCAATAGCATAGGTCAAAACAGTTAGTAGTAATGAATACATGCAGCCAGGACAATAACAATCAAAGCAAGTCACATAAAATCTTTAGGCAGAGAAAACCTATACAGTCTAGGAAGAGATTCCTCAACATAGCAGCAAAGAAATATTGTTCAAATTAGTCACACCAATGAAGATTCAAATAGGCTGTGAAACAAGGCAAGGGCAAATTCCTGACTGGGCAGGATGCATTATCATGGCCTCTGAAACAAGACTCAGGTGTGGGGAGAGGGGGAAGTTGGGGTAAATTAGCTCTCAAGGAGATAGTAAGGGTAAGAAGTGCTATGAGGTAGGGAGGTTACAGTTAGGCCAGGCAGCATCTGGCAGGTGAGTGGATTAGTGGGGATTAAAACAAGTGCAGAGATCAGCAAGGGATAGATGTAAGTGCATATCCTTTTCAAGCGGTCATGGGATCCAGATATTCGAAGTGCTTGGGAGAGAGAGTTCCAAAGCTTAGGAGCAGAGTGATTGAAGACAACAGAGCCTTTTGATGTTTTACATCAAGATACATTCAGCGGGGATTTATCTACCGATCGCTGTCTACAGGAGGAGGTTTGAGGTACCAGCAATGTTGTGAGCACTGAAGGGGTCTGGTTTCTGAGTACAGAGTCAATCAGGGAGCCAAGAGAGTACTGACAACAAGCTGAGGGGGATAACCAGCCCAAGTCCCTGTACAGTTGGCAGTGGTCCTTAAGCCTTGGTGACGAGGAGGTGTATCAACAGATAATATTGTAAGGTGACATCCCACTTATGAAGGATGGTTTTGTGTGTGGCAGCAAAGGTCGGCATACCATAGGTGAGGGTAGGGAGTAATATGCCTCTGGCAATAGCAAGTTTAGCAGAAGGAGTCAACATGAAACTGGACTTGTAAGCAACCCCCAGTTTAGCATTCACTGCCTTGCAGGCAGATTGTATATGCAGGCTGAAGTCCAGGGATTGGTCCAGAAGAATTCCCAGGTACTTAAAAGATGTAATGCATTCTATTTGTGTGCCAATGCAGTCTTGCACCAACAAGGGAGTCTGACATGTCCTAAGTTTAGGGGCTGATCCAAGTAACATTACTTAGGTTTTCTTAGCATTAAGTACAAGCTAAGTGCAGAAAGCCAATTTTGGCATTTGTGAAATCTGAAGAAAGGGATGCATTTAACTGTCAGAGAACAGGAAGGGTAGGGTGGGGTGGGTGAAAATCAAGTGAGAGCAGGCTCTGGCACAAAGGTCCCTCAGTGTGCAACTAGCTTAATTTAGAAAGCTGCTTAAGGAGGGGGAATAAAAGCTAATTCTTAAATATTGAGTTGCTAAGTTAGGGATTGCAGCTGACCGCACAGCTCCTAGGTTCAAGGATGGAGTAAATGCTCATGCTCACACAAAGATCTGAGAAATGGTGTCACATTTAAAATTTATAGCTGGGGGGGGGTCTCTATCAGTTGAGCAGGCGTACCTGTTTTCATCCCTTGAGAGGGCAGGTAGCAGCTTCTGTGGCTACAGCCACTGGTGGAGGAATGCCCAGGGGACTTTGGCACAGTCTGTAAATAAAGGGAAAAGAGATTAGCAGGAGGAAGGGGAAGGACTGTCTGAGTAAGCAGGGCAGAGGGGGAAGGGAGTGATAGGATGGCTACAGTAGGATTCCTTGAGAATAAGGAAAGAGAGAAAGGGGGATGGGGTGAAGAGAAGAGGAGAAGGTTAGTTAAAAATGCAGGAAAGACTGAACTCCAAGGCAAGGTAGATGCAGATTTTTGAGTTAACAGGAGTAAGAAAGGTGAAATCAGGGGCTCAAGTAGAAGATTTTAAGCATTAATGTTCCATTTCAATATATGCGGACTTTGGTTAACTCACAAGCTGAGGAAATTTTTTTCAGTAAGACCTTGCTAATTCGCTAGCTAAGGAGATGCAGTGCATAGAGGAATAAATGCAGACTTTGGAAAACCCGCTTGCTGTAATAGAACTATGCAGGGAGGCCTTGCTACACAAATTACTAGTACAGTGTAAAAAAGCTACTTAAAGCTGCCTAGCAGGAACAGTCCGAGAAAACATACAGGTCTGCTAGAAACATAGAAACATAGACTTTGATGGCAGATAAGGACCGCTTGGCCCACCTAGTCTGCCCATTTCCCTACCTAGAAACTTACTCATGATGTAAGTTTGAGGTAAATATACCGAAAAGAGCGGGTCTCAGGATGGAGCCCTGGGCACCCCACTAGTGACCTCTAGTGGGATGCAGCTGGTGTCAGAGATCTTGACCACCAGTGTTCCGTTAGATAACCATGTCCTAATCCAGTTAATTATATTAGGTTCAATATTCATACTAGACATTTTGTCAACTAGTATCCTGTGGGATACCTTGTCAAAAGCTTTTTTGAAGTTGAGAAATATTATTTCAACTGGGATGCCTTGGTCTAAAGATCTACTAACCGTCTCATAAAAACTAATCAGACTTGTAGTACAAGATCTACCTGTAGTGAAGCCATGTTGCTTCTGATCTTTCAAACCATTTAAATCCAGAGCCCCCTCAATTCTTGTTTTAAGTATTCTTTCCATAACCGTACAAATTATAGACGTTCGACTGATGAGGCGGTACTTGCCTGCATCATTCTTTCTTCCTTTTTTATGTATTGGGATGACTGTTGGCTATTTGCATTCCTCAGGAATGTCATCATTAAAAAGGGAAGCATTGTATATAAGTCTAAGCAGTGTGGAGATAGATGGCATTGTGTTTTTCAGAAAAATTTGGATTGATACCATCTGGCCCTGGTACAGTGTTAAGTTTGATTGATTTTAATGCCTCAACTACCTCTTCAGTGCTGATTTCTTCCGGTTTAGATATTGGGTTAACATTGGCCTCTAATTTCTCTCTGCTATTAAAGACTGACCCAAAATATTGGTTAAATGTATTTGCTATATCTAAGTTATTATGAATTTCCCTACCATTCACAATTAGCTTATTGATGCTGTTCTCCCTATTTTTATTGCTGTTAATATAAGCAAAGAACGCTTTAGGGTTCTTAGTATCTGAAAGTTTAAATTAAATTGTCATTTGTTCCCTCTTAATTAGATGTTTTGTTTCTTGAGTTCTGCTTTGTATTTCATGTTATTGAAGGCCTTTTGTTTTTTATGAATATGAAGTCTAACGGAATGAGTTAACCAGGGAGAGATTTTGTCTTTTTTATTGTATTTTTTTTATAGGGATGCAAAGTTTCTCTAGTTCTTGTATAATAGATTTAAATGATTCCCAACATTTTTCAATGCTTAGATCAGTGAAAACAGTGTCCCAATTGTATCCTGCCAAAGCTGCTCTGATTTTCTTGTAGTTACCTTTACTGTAATTACACATAAAATTGGTCCACCCCACAGTAGTTCTTTTCCTGTTAATATCAAACAAAAGACAGTCTTGTGATCGTTATTCCCTAGTGGTGACATAGTGATTAATGTTATTAATATCTATAGGCATATTAGTATGGGTAATATCCTGAATATTATTCTCTCTTGTGGGCTCAGCCACCATTTGCTCTAGCCCCACCATGATAAAAGAGTTAAGAAAAAGTCCTTCCTTGGAAGTTTTGGATATTAGTTCTCCCCAGTGAATGCCCGGTAAATTGACATCTCCGACCACTACAACATCAGAGGTAGAGTCTAGATGTGTAATTTCTGCAATTAGTTGTTGGTTGTGGTTTAGATCTGAAGAGGGGGGGTCTGTAGAAGTTTGCAGATAAAACGTTTTTTTTTTCATTATGTTGTCTAATTTGTATACAAATACCCTCAATGTTATCTGTAATATTCTGTAAGGGATATTCTACAGCTGCAGTTGCACTGGAAACATAAATGCAGACACCCCTTCTTTGTTTAGCTTGTTCCTTGAGTAAAGAGAATACCCAGGAATCGAGTTATATGAACCTGAGGATTCATCCCACCAGGTTTTGCATAGCACCACTATATCAATCTGTTTTTTTAATAGGATCCCCATTAGTTCCATTAGTTTGATCCCATTCAAACTCCTGGTGTTTGCAACTAATACTTTATAGTTATTCTGTATTTTAATGCTGTGATTTTGAGTTATCCCCGATTGCCCCCTACAATTTAGTTTAAACAGTCCTTGATGGTTTGGGTGATTTGTTTACCTAGTACTGCAGCTCCCTTTTTGCTAAGGTGAAGACCATTCCAACTAAAGATGCTTGGATCTGTGGAGTATCTTTCCCAGTGAGTGATGCATTTCACATTATCCTGCAGGCACTATTTCTTAAGCCATTCATTGACCTGTTTGATCTTATTCTGTTGGTTTGTAGTTGCTTTAGGAACTGGCAAGATTTCAGAGATGCAGTACTCTCATCCTTTTTACTTTAGCATTGCTGCTAGTTTAATGCAATCCACTTTGATGTTATCCACGATAAATTTGTTAATACAGTTTCTTCCCACATGGAGAACCACTAGCGTATTGCTGCCTGCATTTTTTAGAGTTATTGGGACCATTCTGTCAATGTCACTAACCCATGCCCCTATATAGCTAGAACAAATTCTGTTTTCTTTGTCTCACTTACAGATGTAGCCATCTGCATATTTAATAATGGAATCCCCTAGCACATACACCTGTCTCTAGGTGTTAGGGGTTAGATGATTAGTCTCCATATTCATTTCTAGTATCTCTTCCCCTGTGTTGCATGGGGTCTGGACTGGCTGTTGATAAGCATCATGACCTTTTGTGCTCCCACTGTTTGTGCTGCTGATCTAGTATCAACAGATAGAGTTGGCCCCTCCTGATTTGTTGCATGGATTTGTGCAGTGATAACTACAGTATGTTTCCTTCTTTTTCCATTCTCTGTGGTATTATTACTAGGAGTGTGATGCTTCGCAGAATTATCAGCTAGTTCTATTCCATGTTCTATCCTAGCAGTGATAGTCGGTGTAGGGGTGTGAGGACTTCTACCATCTAAATTTTGCAGTGTCCCAGGAGGTGGGAATTCCTCTTCACCTGGGACCAGAGGGGAGAATATATTCTGAATTGGGAGGCTGAAGTCCATATATCTCCTCCCTTCTTTATGCTTCTTTCTATTCACAACAGGACTCCAATCATTTTCATCACTACTAATATCCTCGCTAGTATGTTTTTGTGAGTCTAGCTGTGATTTATTTATCTGCTGGAGGACTTCTGATGTAACAGGCCATTCTTAGGCAGGAACAGAGTTACGACTAGTTTGTCCCATATTAGTGTCTGCAATAATACGTTCAAGTTTCACAATGCTACATTTTAATGACTATATCTCAAGACACTGTTCACAATTAAGGCCATCAAAACCTGGTTGGCTCTCTAAACAGAATTTGTTACATATAATACATAGCATAGCCACCTTGCCAGAGCTGAGTGTAACAAATCCTTCTGAGATGTCCATTGTTTAAGTAGAAGTAGTAGATTACTATGAAACTACCCCAGAAAGCAAGTGACTCTTATGCTGTGCACATGACGCCGTGTGAGCCCTGCTCACAGCAGGGCTGGCTAATGAACAGACATTGACCCGGAAGTCAATTCCAAGGTCACGCTGCTCCCAACACAAAGACTCATGTAATATAGATTAAAAGTGGGTGAAGACCCCTCATACAGAGCTCTGGCACATATTAAAATACAGCAGTGCCCCATAGAAATAAAAAAGCACAGCCCCAATAGACTGGTAGTTCACAATGAATGCTATTGAACTACCAGTCTCTCTTCCTGCTTCCTGTTAGGCAGGAACAGGGCTCAGATGATGCTCTGGAAGAGCTTTTGATTGAAGTAAAATTACTAACTTGCTTTACACTGTGTAGCAGCCCTTGCAGGGCAGTCTGCAGCAGTGTGAATCTTCAAAGTCAATATAACTGAGAAAGATAAAACACAGCAATAATACATTTTTAATCAAATATACTCTTCATTTTTGAAAGAGGCCGATTTTTCCAAAGAGCCACCTGTTTTTCAGCTTCTTGTATGCACAACTGCCAATTAAGGGGCCCGATTTCTTCATGGTGAAACATTGTTCCTAAGATTTTTATAGGATTCAATATCAATGTAATGCCAGCTATATGTGAAGAAGGGCTCTTGCCTAAAGGTTTTCCCTTTTTGTTTCTCAAAACAGTGCAGCAGCTGCAGATCACAGAGTACTCATCTATCACCTTTTTGTTTTTCAAAATCAATGCAGCAGCTGCAGATCACAGAGTACTCATCTATCACCTTTTTAGCTTCTTGTCCTGAAGTATGGTCCTGTAAGGTCACACAGAGGTAATCTGCGAAGCCAGTACTTTAATATCCTAAGTTTCTGGAGTCACAGTGATCCCTGCAATACTCAAATTAGTTTGCAATAATCTAAGCAAAGAATCAATAGAGAATATATATATAAACTCGGACTTAACGGGCAACCTGGTTTTACCCCCCTTTGAACTACTGCTGGAGTCTCATGCTACATATTTGCATAAGGGAGCAGTTGAACATTCTTATACAATACTTTTATCCAGTGTATAAAAAGCCTTGGGACTCCATACATCTTCATAGTTGCAAACAAAAACTCATGGCTAGCATCGTCGAAAGCCTTGGTTTGATCTAAGGACACAATATACTCAAGCATGGATCCCTGCTTTCCCCTTTCAACAAGCGTCCTCAGAATTATTAAATTATCCTGAATATGATACTAGGATATAGCACATATTTGTGTTGGTGAAATAACCAATGGTGTTACCAGGGCCAACCACTGTGCCAATTTTGGAAATCATTTTTTGATCAGTATCCATAAGGCACAGAGGTCTCCAATTCTGCAACTACGTATTATCTCCCTTTTTATGAATAAAATTTAAAACTGACTGTAACATTGAGGGTGCATATGAATTGGTCTATAAGAAATGGTTGTACAAAAATTGTAACGTGGAGCTCAGATAGTATTTTTTTATAAAATTCTAAGGGGAGGCCATCAAAACCAGGTGCTATATTATTGTACAGACTGGATATAGCTGTGTCCACCCCCACGAGCTGTATCGGTTTAATTAACTTGGCTAATACATTATCTGGAATGCTAGGAATCTCAAGAGTTTTCAAAATGTCATAAGGGTCAGGCATCGTACAAGGGTTACAAATGTTTTCTTTTACAAATCCATTTACAATATGCATAATATCATCCCTATTTGTTGCTGCAAGATCTACATTGTTGCGTCTTCAGCTTTCCATGTATTTAGTTTTTTGTTTCTGCTGGCATGCTTTAAAACTATCCAAGGAGTGTCCTTTATCTTGGCATACAAATTTCATTTCTTGAGCCTACATATCATATTGATGCAACTTCATTTCTGTTTTTATTCTGTTAATTTAATCTTATAAGTCTTCTCCAGTTGTGTATATATTCGAAATTCATTTGTGTAACTTTAGTTCTAAGACAAAAGTAATGCAAATATCTATTTGTCTTCCCTCTGGATGCACATTTCTAAAAGAGATGTTTAAAATCAGCTTTAGCATCTTCCCACCATAAGGGGATGTTGTCATATGCCCCAGATATTGACCCCATCTCTAAATAATTGTTCCCATTTTTATATCATTTGCAGATCTTCCAACATGTATTTAATTTCCATGACAGCTGGGTAGAGGTATATTCAGGCCCCGTTAAGCAATGATATATGACAACTTGATGGTCTGATGTTTCTTCTGGAATGGTTTGGTTCCACTAACTAATATTTTGTAAGATACAAATAAAAAGCCTATTTGTGTGGCTGAAGTGCTTTAATAAAGGTTGCTATGCCAGTTTGGTGTAAGGCTACCTTATCCACATGATCAGCTACTGCTATCATTTCCTTTAGAAAAGCAGTGTCACAAAATGTTTTAGAGGTTTGCCTTCCATGATCAGTGTGGTGAATTCTACAGTTCAAATCGCCACTAAAAACAACTACCCTATCAGTATGTAAATAGAGTCTAACCTCCTTAAATGGAGCTAACCTGCCTGTTTTTGTTTGGGGTGCATAAACATTGAGTAATCATGGTGAGATAGTCCCATGCTGTACATCTAATAGTAAGGCTCAGCCAGGTACAATCTCCGCTAAGCATTGAACCTGATACGAGAAGCATCTTAACAGTATGCCTACACCGTCACATTGTTCCAGTCCTTGGGACCAGAAGGAAGGACCTTCTAACCATAATTTTTTGGTGACTGAAATGTCATGTACAGTCTTCAGCTTAGTATCTTGTAAAAACAATATATTGCTAGGAAATGTGGTTAACAATGATAGAGTAGCCAGTAATTTTTTATAAGTCTTTATACTATTAACATTAAGCATCAAAGTTGAAAATATGTGCCTTAAACACATAGAAATCTATTGGGGGGGGGGGTCGAGTAACTTCCTGGTTTGGGATCTTGTCCTACAACACTTGAGTACTGTCTCAGAGGAATTATCTTCCTGCTCCGAGAGCTGATCCTGTACTAAGGCTGTTACTATGGACACTTCTGATTCATCTTCCACTTCATCTGTACCCCCCCCCCCACTGACGTGCATTGGATAATGCACCATACCTATTTTCTATCTCCACAACTTCCAGCTTTGTTAATTTACTCTTGGCTTTTCCATGTCTCTCTCTTTTATGATTTTGAACTAAAGTCATGTTCTCATCTTGTGGGGGAAGGGCCATAACAGAACTGCCTGACTGAGCGGTCTCTAACAGTGTTTTTCTTCTCGGAGACTCAGACATGGGTAATACATTCGGTGGTAACTCTGTAGATACAGCAGCCATCTTCACAAGACCTGAATCTATCACTATGGTTGTATGTGGGGGGGGCGGAACCAGAGGTTCTTGCTGGTCATTGTCTGTAGCTGATACTGAGTTTGTGGGCTTATCTACAGAATCCATGTTTACAAGCTGCAGTGTAGAACATTTCTTTGCTTCTATGCACATGCTGGTGCTGCTCCTATAGCCTGCCCTTTTGCAATCAAATTATCTTGATTCCAGCTTCCCTCTTTACGATATGTGGCCCAGGGGTACCTCCTGAAAGAATGTCCTTGCTCATCACATAAATTACATCTAAATTGGTTGAGACAGCTATGGCTGATGTGACCGTACTCCAGAAAGTTATTACATGTTTCAGTTTCACATGTGGTACTAAGGTGGGTTTTTGAGCCTTTCAAGTACCTCAAGGGAATCAACAAAGTCCAAGAGGGTAGCATTTTTCAGAAAAAGAGATGTGCAGTCAGCCCATTGATGCAGCAGTTGGATTTCTGCTTGCGACGCTGATGACCCGAGTTTGGATGTGAGCTCGGGAGTCAGAGGGTTGGCTAGGGAAGGAGGACTGAGTGCCTGACTGACTGACTGCTTTCCACCTCCGGGGGGAGGGTGGGGAAGCACTCGCTCTATGACTGAACCCTAGCGGAGGCTGGGGACCAACAGAGGTGAGGCTTAGCAGTTCTGGGAGGTGTGCCAGATGTGAACGCATGTGCCTGCACATCATTGTATGCCGCACCTCCCACCACTACTGGGAAAAATGGATGCCAGAATCCAGTAGTCAAGCTCCACAGAGCCGAGCCCAGTGATTCACTACTACTGGACTAGACAACATGGCACCATTCAGAGGGGTACTCGGGGTAGCCCCTTCCAGTGGCCCCACCCCAGGGGTAAACCAGGGTGATCGCCAGCAGGGGTAACGATGGTCCCGGGGGATGGGGAGAAGTGAATGGGAGAAAGGTGAGTTGCCACCACCAAAAAATAAAAAGAGACGTGCAAGAATAAGGGGGCACAATTTGATGATAGAGGCGGGATGGCTCAGGGGCAAAGTGAGGAAGTATTTTTTCATGGAGACGGTGGTGGATGCATGGAACAGCCATCCTGAGGAGGTTGTGGGGTCAAAAACAGTGGGAGAACTTAAGAATTCATGGGACAGACATAAGGCAATTCTAGTGGAGGGTAGGAGGAAGTAGGCTGTTGGTTAACTAGGATCTGCAGCCTATCCAAAAAGTAGGGACATGAGCAGACTAGGTGGGCCGGGTGGTCCTTATCTGCTGTCAAAGTCTATGTTTCTATCAGCCACACTTATGGCAGGACAGGGGCTGACCCGGATAAAAATACATGCCCCCATCACACCCTAAAAAGAAACTCCTCAACAAATGACAGTGAGTTTGATGTAGTTTAAGCTGAAATTTCCACCCTCCAGCCCACACCTGCTCACAGTCAGTTATAGAGGTAGGTTTTCCTAAAATGTAACAGCATTGCTTTAATCAATAACAAATCTCTGAGATGTGGACCCCTTTGTTTCTAAACAATATTGTGATGTTTTTTACAGCGGGCTTATACAGGAGTAGTACTGGAAAAGGGGACCACTGAACAATATCTTTAAGTTGGCCATATTTAACCCAAAATCTCTCTAGGGCTTTCAAAGTACAAAAACTAGTATGATATATGTTCTCCCCTGAGGCACTGGGTCTGAATATAGCCAATCACAATCCCATCGGCAGGAGCAGTGTGGCTAAAATGCTGTCACTTTTATTTTTACGGGGCCTTGCCCCATGCACCACCCAAAGTGGGGGGGGGATCTGCCCCCCGCACCCTCCATACTTAAAGATTCTCCCTTGGGGGAGCGGATCACGGGGTAAGTTAAAATTTGTGGGGCCGTGAAATACTGCTTCCATGGCCCCTTGTTAAAAAAAAAGTTCCGATTCTGGCAAACTGTTAGGAGATTAAGATTAGAATTCTGGTCTCTACTGTCTCCCGGCCAAGTTGCTCCATGCCCCAGCCCTCCATGCCACGGGAGCAGCTCAGCCAGCCCCTGGTATTTTGCTGCCCTTGTCCTGTGACAGCGCCATGGACAGTGACTAGGGGAACGCATATAGCAAACGCTGTACATCCCTGCTCACTGTCTGTGGTAGCACTATATGGACTAGTTCTTACATGACTGGCGCTATTCCTGTAGCACTAAAATAACCAGGTAGCCTGCCCTGAAACATGCAATAAAGCTTGTAAATCTGTTGAGAAAAAAACCATAAAGTCTTTCAACATTCTTCTGATAACATATATTCTGTCAGGTGTGTCAGACAGATTCTCTAAACCACCTTGGTATTTAAGGCCCACTGCACTGCATCTGGGAGCTGGTTCCCCAGATGTGGAAAACAAGTCTGACATTTGAAATGCCCTAAAATTCAAACCTGAAGCTGGATTAGTCTCTGGTTGTTCTGATTCTGTGGACATCCTCAGAGTCAGATTCATCTTCCTGGTCACAGAAGTCTTTAGCCGGGGCGGCCGGGGAGGTGCCTTGTCAATATCAATTGCTGTGGTATTCCAGAGTTTGCCTACCTCAAACAGCTGAGGCACTGAGCCTTGTACAGGTAGCACACCTGATACAGCAGTGTTCTTTACAGACTCCCTTTCCTTAGCAGAACCCCTGCAATAGGCGAGTCACTGTCCTTAGAGTTTACCTTTGCAGTGGTATAGCAGTCCTTGTCAACAGGAACCCAGGATATACCACATTCACCTCTCTGCCATCCTGCTGCCATTAGCAAAACTTCCAGAACCATTTTTCTATAGCTGTGGGGCCACTTCTTAGGCTGAGTCTCTGACCTGTGTCTGCCATTCTGGATGTACTGGCTCCCTCAGAGCTGTGCTGTTGCAGGTCTGGATGTTGAACTGCCACTTGATTACTCTATTAATTTCATGGGCTGAGGAGCTCTGGTTTCTGTAGCAGACACAGGAGGTTGCTTTGTGCCACTATTAGAGTTTTTCCTGGGTAAGACTGTCTCAGGGAGTTCTTCTGGAGGCACTGCATTTTGCATGGTTTGTGCAGTAGGTTGCATGGAAGGAGGAACGAGTTGGACTGAAGAGTCACCGGATGGGAGCTGTGCTTTCTGTGTCTCCATTGCAATATGGTAAGTTACATGCAAAGGCACAGTGTGAGCAGTTCTCACAGGAGTATTAATAGAATATGCCACTGATTGTAACAAGGGGGGAAAGAACAGAATTCTTCAGCTCTTTACTGTCCCTCTCCAATTCGGCCACAGAGGTATTTGGTAATACAGGAGACTGTATCTGCTTTTCACTTTCAGGCATACAGGAAGCTGAGTAGGAACCCTTTGATGCTGGTACATCATCTGGACTTGTCATCGTCAGCTATATCAGCCTGTCAGCATCCCACTCTGTAGAGGAGTCAGCTCTCCACAAGGCAGTTTGTTTCCTCTGACGTTCTAAAAGCTGCTTCTTTTTCAGAGTATATTTTAATTATTCTTCTGCTACCAACTACAATAATTGATTTATTTCTGTTCTTCATAGTCATTTTAACTGGGCTTCTTCTTCCTACAAAGTCAGTTCATGACCCATTTCTCTTTCAGTTTTCTTACCGGACTCTGGTTGTCCCTGATTTTCTATTTCCATAGCCACAATCTCCATTTCCATATCAGAATTGGTACCACATATTGTTGTAGCCTCTAGAGAAGATGAAACAGGGGAGCCGGCCCGATGGCACTGAGGGTTGAGGTGCTGGACGCCACACTTCTCTCCACACTGATGACCTGGGGGTCGGCAGGGGAGGGAGAGGATTGAGCATCCGGAGGACAGCTCTCCTCTCCCAGGAGAGAGGGGGGTACAGTCTCAGCACTTGGCTGACCTCTGGGGGAGGCCAGAGGTACAGCAAATGTGCGGAGCAGACAAGGGGTTGGGATTGGTGGACGACAGTGGGAATGCCTTGACGTCGGATGCACACCACTTCCCACAGTGATTCCTGGAGATGGGCCCTGGCATCACGAGACCAGGACCAGAGAGGGGTCACATGAGTCCAGCCAACACTTGAATGAAGGATGGGAGGCTTAGGGGTTGGCCTCCCACCCCACTCGGGAGGAGGGTAATCCGGGGCAATCACAGGACGGACGCGTGAAGGGCTTATAACCCGGTGACCTGGCGGGCACAATGCCTTGGGAGTCCGTGAGGGAAGGTAGGCGCTCTGGAGAAAGGGGGAGAAAAATAGAAAGTAAAAAAGAAGATGAAACAGGGGAGGAACCTGTCTCCCCTGCTCCCTCCATGTCCAGCTTCTTCCCCCTCGCTGGTCAGGTTGGCCATCTTGGTAGATGGCCATGGGTTCCCTCTACTGACAAGAGTAGGGGAGTTTTTATTCAAAAACTGCAACAAATTATCAGATTATGTACAAAATAGGAAATTGAAACAAAACACAAACAAACACGTATACAAGAAGGTATACAACAGAATTACATAAAAATAAGATACAACAAAATCATCCCCACCAATCCCACAACCCCATCGTCACCAAAGTCCCCACACAACTACCTACCACTATTAAACTATAAATATTTCTGAAAAAATTCAAACCCCTTCCACCACATAGTAACCTTATGTCTCGGATGCAACTTAATTTCCCTCTTAAATATCCTTTGTAGTTCAGAAACACAAATTCTATGAAAGGCCACATAAGACATTTCATGCTGATATAATAAATATTGACAGCGGGCTTGCCATAAATAAAATTTCAGACATGCAAAAAAATATTCAAAGTACTAGCATGATATACAGATAATAGCACAGAAAAATCTCCCCAAACCAGCATGTCATAAACAATACCAGCTAACCATGGTAAGTTCCATTCTTTGGCCAAGAAAGCCCACAGCCCTTTAGCATATATACAGTACACTGAAACAAAAAATGCTCCTGAGAGTCTAATGGAGAACCACAACCCTGGTACAGGCAATTCCTCTCCTCCACAGCCTTATGTTTATAGTTGCCCGTACCCCCACCCTCCCATGAGCCATCAACCATTGTACATCCCACATTTTACCTGGCACTCTCTTATTAGACAACATCTAACAGACATATGTATTATTACTCGGGGTACAGTGTTTGAAATCCGAATTCAGGGGCCAGTAAAATCTAATATCCATCTATAAATACCCTTCCTATTATTTTCCATACTCTTCTACTTAGTAACCTGCCACTCATGTAGTTTCTTATACCCCTTGGGCAATCCCAAACCAGATGTAGCCTTAGGGAACACGATTTCCCAAGGGGTACCCCTAAAATATTCCACCCTCATTTTGCTGCCACAGTCTGAGGTAGCAAAAATAAAGTACTGATATTCTTCTGTCAAAACAACATATGGAAAAAGACCATGGGATTAAGCATATTTAAACCCCCTTTGCCAATCTCTAAATAAGTTCCCACTTTATCGGATTTAACCAGCTCCCCTAAAGTAACTGAAAAAAAAAAGACTAAAAACCTTAGTTTCCAAACAGGTAGGTAATGGAAAAAAACATACTAATGTACAAAAAACAGGGTAGCTAAAATTGCTTGGTAACAAACACACTTTTACATTTGAACATTTTCCACCCCTTCCACCGAACCACTTTACCTTCTCCCTCCTGACTTATTTTCTCCCAATTAAATTTCCCCATGTCCCCAGGGCCATAATAAATTCCCAAAATTTTTGTTGGATCAGACCACAACTGAATACCCTGTAAATCACAATCAACAGCCCCCGTCCCCAGTTGCAACTCCACACTCTTATCCATATTCAGGACAGCCCCAGAAACACAAGAGTAGGCCTGAATTTCCCCCATTAATTCAGTAAAATCCCCGTTGTTGTTCAGAAAAAACACACACATCGTCTGCATAAGCAATAACCTTTACCATAGCCCCAGCTTGATTTCCCTTGATGCCCAGAATCCCGTTATTGCCCACAATCCTTCTAATCAGGGCAGGGGATCAATAGCAAAAACATATAAAATAGGACTCAAGGGTCACCCTTGTCTAACCCCTGCCCTTATTTTAATTGGCACCCTCCCCCCATGACCAGCTATTTCATGAGTAATAATAGCATTTTCATACAGTAGCTGTGTCCACCTAACAAAAAACAAAGGAATACCATAACACTGTGAAATTTTAAACACAAATTCATGGTTCACCTAGTCAAATGCTTTATTTTGATCCAAAGACAAGATGCACCCACCCAAGTCCATATCCTTGCAAAATTTAGACACATCCCGTACAATGGATACATTTTCCTGAATATTTCTTCCAGGAATTGCACAAGTCTGAACAGGATGAATCACCCCTGATGCCACTTACCATAACCTTTTCTGAAGAATCAGAGCCAAAATCTTGAAATTAGCATTCAATGTGCTCAGAGGACGCCAATTACCCAACAAAGGTCTATCCCCAGATTTATGAATAAAGATGATTAACCCCAAAGTAAACTGCGCAGGAATGGAATTAGAACTGAAGAAATAATTATAGACTGTAGCTAAACACTCAGCTGCCATATGGGCAAAGGCCTCATATAATTCATAAGGAATCCCGTTCTCGCCGGAAACAACCCCATCTTTAAGGGTCAAGACAACCTCCAAGACCTCCTGAACAGTAACCCAATCCTTGCCTAAATCCAAAACACTGCCCATCAATCCCGGGCAGGGGACCCCAGACAAGAAAGTATCCATATCCAAACTTGAGACCTGTTTCTCTGCCATAAAATCTCTAAGGTAATTTTCTACAATTTCTCTTAACCCCTCAGTATGCATCACCAGCTCTCCCCGCTCATTTTGTAGACTAGAAAAATGTGATTTTTTTTTCATTCCTTACAGGCTGAACAAGGGTCAGAAAAAGGAGATTTATTAGTACCCAAATTTAACTCAGACTGTAATGTGACAGATCTGTCATACTGCACGTCCCGCATTTGTTTTAATTCAAAAAATTTGCTCCGACAGATCTTCTCCGCTGATGTAAGAAGCCTCCAAAAGTCTATAGAGCCGACCCCGTAGCCTCAGATACGTCATTAATTTCCTCTGAGCACTAGCCTTACCATAATCCTGAACCCATTTGGCTATAACATTCTTGGAATCCAACCACCATAGAAAAAAAAGGTCATTATATAACCCTATCACAGATGCCCAAGCAACAAATAAGGAGGCCAAACCAATTTTCACTGCTGCATCCTGCAGACAAGAGGTATTCATTTTTCAATGGCTAGATGGTTGTACAACACCCATCTCAATACAAACTATAGCTTTAACCAGAGCGTGGTCAGAAAATTCAGTAGCAATCCTGGCAATAACCTGTGTTTTAACCACCTGAATTTTCTTTGTCACAAAACATAACCTATCTTACTACTGAGTGGGCCCCTAACATAAGTGAACCAAACCGAGGGTTGAGCTGAACTAAAATAGTCAGTCAAGAAGCCAGAAGAATCACAGTAAACTTTTTTCCCTACCTGCCTCTGATCTTGTATATCCAATGAACAATTAAAATCCCCCCAAAAAACACATTTCTAGCAGTTGCCAGAAAAGGCTGACTGTCCCTCCAAAACTGGACTATTTCCGCCTTTATCTGAGGGTCACACACAACTATAAAATGGCTGGGCTGATGGTGCCATATCCCATCAATAATTAATGCCCTCCAACGTTGTCAATCGATTATTTTCTGAAACTGAAACTGAAACCCAGAAAACAAAATCCCAACCCCCTCCGCCCTATCAGGCCCAAAGACCCAATAAGAAGGCCCCCAAAGCCAGTCCCATTAGGCCATACTTACCACAGCACTGGAATTAAACTAGGTCTCCTGAACAAAAATAACCTCACATGCTAAGTCTCTAAATAAGATAAATATAACATTTCATTTTAAACTATGGAGTATGCTACAAGCATTAGCAGAAGCTGAAGAAAACAGCACCATAATTAATTACTTTAAAAAAGGGTAAAAAAGACACATAATAATCAAACATTCTTCTTTATCTTCTTCGCCCCCACCCCCGCTCTCTCCACTTCCATAGCCACTGAATCAGGTTGACACAATAGTCCTGAAGCAGCATCAGAATCCCTGTCCTCACCACCATACTCATCACCAGAAGGCATACCCAGAATCTCAAATGGATTAGATGTTTCCATAACAGAATCCACACTCTTCTGACTCTGTAAACTATGTTCCCTGTCAGAGACTGAAGGCCTCTCAGAGACACTGGGGGGGGGGTAAGTGCAAGTCATTCTCCTGCTCCACTACGTCCGGTAAAGGGGTATCCACAACCACAGATGAAACCGTCTCCAGAGCCACAGGGGCTAACTCCTGAGGGATCAAGGCACTTGAGATAGACATAGCAGAGACCACCTTAGTAGCAGAATCCTGATTTACAGTACCAACAGATGAGGTCCTAGGGCTAGAGGGGTCGGGTACAAGGGGAATCTCTGAAAGGACTTGAAGCAGAGGGATCGGGGGGGGTACTTCTGCCTTTCTGTGCTTTTTTAATGAGGTCCTCTGGATTGGTACTCTTGTTATTGTTCCTGTCAGCCCAAGGGCAATTCTGGAACATGTGCCCATAGTCTTCACAGAGGTTATACAACACATGATTGCAGCATTGAGAGTTGCTGTGACCACACTCTCCACACAGACCACAACAAATTGTGTCACAGACATTTGAAAGGTGGGTTCGAGACCCACACCGATAGCAAGCCTTGGGTTGTCCCGGGTAAAAACATACTCCGCTGTCTCACCCCAAAAAGAAACTATTGGGGATATGGAAAAGGCCTTCTTCAGTATGCCTGAGTTTCACCTTAAAATGCCAACCCCCAGTCCATAGAAACTCTGAATCGATGATTGCCTCGGGGGCACCCAGCACTTCACACCGTTCATACAACCAATGAGATATATCTCCCACATGAATGTTTTCATTTCTAAATGTGATGGTTATCGTTTTCATGGTGGGTTTGGTTAATGGAATAGCCAGGAAGGGAACCCAAATAGGAGAAAACTTCAGTTGGTTATACTTAAGCCAGAAATGATCAAGGCCCTTCATTGACCTAAAACTCACATCAAACCCATCCTCCCCAGATTTCAGATGCAACAAATCTCATGGACTCTTTGAGCAACTGCCTGCCCACATACAACCTGTCTGGAAATATTCCCAAGCCCCCTTTATGCATAAGAAGCACACAGAATTACGTCTGGGCATAGGTTCAACAAAGGATGAAAAACCTGCATTTCTGGAGGAGCACCGGGGGGGGAGGAGCTCCATCCAACCCAGACCTTGGCAGGCCATTTCAGGAACAGGTATTGCCACCAGCCACAGTGGCCAAATACAGTCTCGAACCTGAAGCCATGGTTCTCACATTCACAGGCCTCTGCTCTCACTAGTCTCCTGGCTCACCAGCAACTGTACCTCCAGAAACCAAGTGCTGCATAGTGGAACTACCAGCATCATTAACCCCAGTCGACACAGAATCCATAGACCTGTCCTGGGAAACTACCTGGGCCTCACTTGAACCAACTCCCCAAGCAGAAGCAGCTTCCTTTGAGACTGTGGTGGGGACGGAAAGAGAAGCGCCTGCATCATCTCCCCTGAGACACACTTCCCCCCACAGGGCCATGATCTGAAACAGCCACCAATGGACAGTCATAGGCAGTTTTTACATTACCCTCCGACGGAGACAAGGGACAAGGCTGCACCTCCCTGGTGTCAACTTCTGGCATGAATACCTCCCAATTCGGGTCTGGAATCCATTTACCACCTGCCACCTGAATCCATCCAGCCAACGCAAGAGCTCACTCCAGAGACCATTCGGCTTGCTGCTGTGCCCCGTTCGCTAGTCCAAAAACATGCACCACCGCATCTGCCACAGAAAACTGCGGAGTCTCTTGCACTGATCTGGGGTCACGTTCTGGTCCTACACCCAAAATGGACCCTCTGGCAACACTCTACTTGGTCCTGGTTCCTCAGCAATCTCCACAGGCTCTGCAGCCTTCCTGGCCTGAACCACTCCCTTCCATCTCTATTCCAGCTGCCTTTTGTCTTCCTCCTTCAGCAATTCCTGCACCTTCTGATGCTTTTCATCCAAAACTGACTCCAACTGAGCCAAAGCCATCCAGATATCCTGCTGCAATGTCTCCATGTGACCACTACCAAAATCCACACCTGAATCCTCGGAAGCATGACAGCTCCTGGTAAAATCTTCCACTGTACTCTCCATCAAAACAGCCGATGCTGTAGAAGCAAAAAGATCCTCCTCATCCGAAACAACCCTTTCCTGGGTAAACTCCACCATCGCAGCCAACTGCTGCTGAAGTGCAACCTTCTCCTCCAGGGCCATAATCCAAATGATCCAACAGTGGATCTGAAAATGCCCCCTACAGAACAGTAGAGGAATTTTTTATTATTTCAACATCAAAAACAACTCCATGTCAAGACAGTGTCACATCACACAGAACAAGAATAAACCATACATATCCAGAAACTAAGTATTATCTTCATACTTTTCCCCTAAAAGAAAAAAAGAACTAAAGAAAGGCAAGAGGAGGCAAAGAACCCAGAAACTGTAGAGAAAAATAAGCACACAAACCAAACAAGCCACCATAATCCTATAAGAAGAGAAAAAACATAAACATCCTCCACAAATTTCTAACAAATGCATAAGCAAAAATCTGTACGTCTTGCAACTAGGCAGTTTTCTTTGGGCACAATGAATTTCAGTTGGTCACAGACGCCTTTACTAACTACTTAAATTAAATAAAGCAAGTTAACCCATCCCACCATTTTCTTACCATATCTCCAGGGTGATTTATCCCATCTTTTTGATATACAGACCCCATGGCGTTTTCTACTAACACACTAAATATCGGATATGACATCAATTTTTGGTGTAAAGACCACTGACATCTCCCCTGCCAGAAGTAATATTTCAAGCAACAAAACAACACCATCACTGTACTAACATGATATCTGCTCCAAAGCAGAGGGCAATTATCCAATACTAATGATTCATAGGACAAATTTCCTATCCATGCCAATTTCCATTTTGTAGCTAAAAAGGGCCATAACAGCTTTGAATAGGAACAACCAAAAAGAAAATGCTCCATAGTTTCCACTATATTTTGACACCCACTATAAGGACAATTTCTCTCCTCCAACACCGTATGTTTTGCATTGCCTCTTAAGTTTAAATGACCATACATGGATAGTCACAAAACTTCCCCACGTATGGGGTGGGGGGGATTCTTTTGTTGTTCAGCTGTTTTAGAACTCCTACCCTCAAATTATCTGGGCGATTTTTGAAATCTGCTTCAAGTGGATGAATCTTCCTCATGGTCTCAGCATGCAATTGTGGCCCCCCGTACGCATTATCTGTGCCTTTGTGATTCCCCATTTATTTAATTTTTCCAGAGCAATTTTAATGAACCCAGGGACATGCATCTTGGGGCATACTTTAGGTGAAACCTCATTTACCCATTCAGATATATACCTTTCCAAGTTTCTATTAAACAAAACCTGCTGAACACGCTGCATATTGCTGAATGCCATTTTTAAATGTTAAGAAATGAATAATGTCATAACAACCGTAATGGGATCCACCATGTCCAAACCACCTTGTCCCCTAGGCAAGAATATAAAACATCTCCATATAGGGTTCAAACGGTTGACCCATAGCATTTGAAAAAAAAAACTGAACTCAGTCTCTAACTTCAAGCACCCTTGGAAATGGGAAAATTATTGCCACATATACTAATAAAGCTATTATGAATTGTTTTAGAACCAGAATTCTCTTTAATTTGGACACACTCCATGCTTTCCACCTAGCAACCTTTGATTCAGCTGTTTTTAAAACTATATCCCAATTTTCTATAGGAAGGTTGTTTGGTGAAAAAAACAAGCCTAAAATTTTATATAGTCTCTTTGAAACAATGATCTGGTTAATACAGATTGCTTCTTTAGAATTTTCACCCGAGAACATTCCGATACATTTCCCAATATTTAAATTGGAATCTGATAATAGTGCATATTCTTGACAAATCTCCAACACCAACGGAATTTGTTTTATCTCATTAAAAAAACACAAATATCATTCGCATAGACTTGTTCCTTCATCTGACCTTGCCTGCCAGGACCCTCCACACCCTGCCATGCCTGTGAACCATGCAGGGTCCTGATCAGGGGATCTAGAGAAAATATGTACAATAGTGGGCTTAAAGGACACCCCTGCCATACCCCTACTCCCAACTCCATCCCTTGTGATATTGTACCATTTATAACTGGGTACATTTTTGCATGAGAATACAATACTTTAATATTTTCAATGAACCCACTCAGAATTCCATAATACATAAGGACCTGAAATAAAAAGGGTGGGTATACTCTATCATATGCGTTGCTGTGGTCCAAGGAGGGAAGGCACCTATCCCCCTCTTTCCCTTCAAAAAAGGCTATTATATCTCTGACCAACATTAAAGCTTGATGAATCTTCCAATCCAGTAAACCACAATATTGTGCCGGATAGATTAAATTTGCAGCCACTTGGCACAACCTAAGGTGTAGGACCTGAGCTAAAATGTTAAAATCTGCATTTAGTATGGAAATCTGTCTCCAATTTTTAATGTCATGCCTATCTCCTGATTTGACTAAGGAAATTATCAAACCTGACGTGAATCCCTCGGGGACCCTCCCTGTCTTAAAAAGGTATTTGAAAACCTCAGTCAGGTCAACTGCAAAAACCCTGGGGAATGTTATTATTCATAGGACAACCTATCTAGGCCTGGGGATGTTCCTACTTTCAATTTTGAGATTACCACACCAACCTCATCCACTATAATGGGTGAATCCAAAACCTCCACTCCTGTGCTCATCTTTCAATAACAACTGTCTGCAGAAATTCTAAGATTTCACTTTCTGAAGGCTCAATAACCATTTTAAAGGAAATAAACTGTTTCCGTATAATCTCATATATTTGTGTCTTATCAGTTGTCACATTCCCTTTCTCATATCTCAATATCTGGAAATCCATTTTCTGTTTCCTTTGTCTGAAAGCCTCAAAAGGGTCACCTACTGGTGTGTTTTTTTGTCCCATATTCCAATTCAGCCTTAATGTTTTTACTCGATCGTACTGCAGGCCCCTCATCTCAGCTTTTATCTGTTCGATTTGTAAGTCAGAATTAGCTCTTGAAATTGCCTGTCTGCCATATAAACACTGTAACTGTGTTCTTAGTTTTAGATATTGAAAAAAAATGTTCCTTACCTTAGATTTCCCGTACTTTTTCAGCCAATTAGCAATCTCCAGTTTAGTTTCTAGCCACCAGTCCCCCATATTTTTATAAAGGACATTTACAGATATCCTGGCCCATAACAGGCCCTCTAAATCTTGTTTTACTCTTGGTTCTCCTAGCAAAGCAGTATTTAATCTCCATCTTTTATGTTTCCTACTATTTCCTGGATGTTTATCCCACCATATTTTTAGAAAAAAATGGTCAGAAAATTCTGACGCCCATACTATTTGTTTTGGAGGTACAAAATTATTGGAAATGAAAAAATGGTCAATAGTAGATGTCAATCTTCTCTTCTTAAATGTAAAATATGGACCCTGTACTAAGTATTTTGCGTAAACCACCATCTCCGCTTCTTTTACACACTTCTGTAGTGCATTGGAGTCACAATAAAATTTCTTATTCTCCCCCGAACCACCCTTTGATGGTAATCTGCAATTAAAATCACACACCCCCAAAACAACCTTATCTAAAGTGTACAGGAAAGGCTGAACTTGATTTATCATGTCAACCCTTCCAGCCTCGGTTTGCGAGCTATGCAGATTTATGAATCTAGAGGAAACATGACTCCACAGCCTGTCCAAAATAAACAACCTACCCTAGATTGCAACCACTAACCTTGTTAAGTGAAAGGTATACTCGTTAAACAACAAACACACCCCATCAGCTCTATCAGCCCTGAAGGACCAACATGAAGGTCCCCATCTCAATTCAGGTTTAAATAAACATAACTGTTCAAGGATAGCCATCCAGATTTCTTGAATAAAAACTAGACCATGTTGCATCACATACTGGAAAAAGGCATGTCTCTTTTGATCATTCAACAGGCTATGGCAATTACAGGATCCAATAGACACCATTTTATTTTACAAAATGCATTCCTATGGCCCTTTTTTCCTCTTTTTCTTCTTTTTCCCTTTGTATTCTACTGTTTCAACCTCTACCACCCCTCCACACTGTGAGGGTAAGGATCTCAACACTTCCATGTCGTATTCCTATTCTCCCTGTGCTAAGGGGGTAAAGGAATTAGACAAAGCCACTTCACTGCTCTCTTTCTTTAGAAGTAAGAACTTGGAATTCCGTGTCACCCTACACAGGAGCAAAGGGGTGCTCTCCAACTGTTTCACTCCTAGATTAATCTGTATTTCCTTTACATCTGTGTAGCAAACAGGAACTAACATCCCCCCTTGATCTGCACCAGACTCGCTTGGGCCCTCTGTTTCAGGTTACCCTTATCTTCTTCCTCTATCAGTTCTTTCACTATTCCCTTTTATAGGTGCCTGCTGAAACTCAGGGTCAACTTTCACTCTATCTAAACATCTGCGGTAGGGATCAACCTCTCTAGATTCCTGTGCCTTATTAATTAGGAGATCTGGGCTCATCACAGTAGCTTTATTTTTTGCTGCGCACGTACACTCCGAAAAGGTGTGCGCAGCTTCATCACATAAATCACATTTGGTCCTATTCCAGCATTGCATTCTGTTATGCCCCACTTCCCCACAATTGTCACATCTTGGAGTGTCACAAGTACTAGATAAATGTGTATGGGCTCCACATTTATAACATGCACGTGGCTGGCCTGAGTAGAAACATACTCCTCTGTCCCTACCTAACAAAAATGAATTTGGATTATGGTCAATGTCGTTTTCCACCTGCTGAAATCTCACTTTGCATTTCTACCCACCTGTCCAAAATTGTTCAGAATCTAACAAGGCCTCAGGGGCACTCAACACATCACACTTTTGCATCAACCAATATGTAATGTCTTCAATGTGAACACTCTCATTTCAGAACATAACTGTGACATATTTTATGAGGGGTTTCATTAACAGAATTACAAAAAATGGTGACCATAAGGGGGAAAATTTTAACTGATTATAATGTTGCCAAACCATGTCCAATAAGTAGGAGGAACAGAAACTAATGTCAAAGTTATCCTCTCTGGATGTGTTTATAAAAGCAAACACTTCTTGTTGGGTGAAATGCAAAGAATCCTTCAACCGTGTTTTTCCCACATATTGTCTATCTGGTCTTATCTCCAATCCTCCCTTATGCTGTATACGAATGGCATTACATCTTGGAGCAGCCTCTTTTTTTGATTTGGAGACTAGATCTGATAAAGGCCTCGGTGGGGGGGGCTCCTCCTTCCTATCCACTTCTAGTCTTCCTGGCCCATGTTGCTTTCCCTCCTCAGTATCCTGCGCAATTTCACTGACCTCGACAATGTTCTTCTGTAAAGAGACTCTGCACCTCTACACCCTTAGTATCTTGTGTGTCTTCCAAATGTTTGTCTATATTTCTCTCTAGCACAGATGGCTGGCCTAACCCGACATCCTTTGGCCTCCATTCAGGGCTTGTCTGAAACAAGGGATCATACCAATCAGGATCAGGTAGCCATTGGCCAGCATCAGTTTTTTTCCACCCCGACTCTCTCAGTGCTTTTTCTGGTGACCAGGACAAAAAGGGATCCATTGTTACAGACTGTATTGAAAAAACTTGCTTAATCGCAGCCAAAGTTGACAGGGGGTGTTGAACCAACACCTTCACAGGTTTTATGGCCTCTGTTCCAGCTTGGGACACTAGTAGTTTACTTTAGTCAAGATTCCTATTGGGCAATGTCAAGGCTGCCCTTTTATTTCTAGTGTCATCCTTCCCAAGCCTTGTTTGGCCCAGTACTCTTGCATTAAATGAAAAAAAATAGTAGCTTCTTCCTGGGGTGTATACTCATTCTGATACACCACTTTATTTTCGTGTTCAGACTCCCCAAGACTAGTTTGTATCATTTTACTATTTGACACATCCTTTACATTAACATTCTTTCTTCCCTCTACAACCTCAGCTTGAGCATCCTGCAGCTCTATCTCCTCGGTGTAAGCAACACTGATATTTCCAGTTGCCGTCACTTTTTCCTTTTCCTCATTAATTAAGACAATGTTTGTCAGCTTCTGGCACATGCTCTCCAAGTTGTCTCTGCCAGCTGATATACTGTCATTAAGCTTATCAGTATAATTTCATCCCACAGTTATGTTATGTCTGAAAAGCTGTGTTGCTGTACCAGACTCATTAATGTCTGCTGCATCACTTCTCGATTTGGCAGCGCAGCTGGTCCCATTTGCAGTCTGAGCCTCATCTGCTCGTACCTTCTCAATATCTGCTTGCAGACGCGATACCCTTTTCGTTTGTCTGCGCGCTTCCTCACATAATTCAAGCAGCATTTTCAAATGCAGCACACTTTCTTTCTTTTTAACATCAGGTAAAAATGCAATGTCCTCCATACCCAGAATACTGAGATCTTCTACTGAAATGAAAACATCTTCCACAACGTCCTCAGTACAATCCTTCAGAACTCCAGTGTTCTGAACATCAACCTCTGGGTTTGTCAGGCTAGGGGACGAGACTGATACCCTGCCTCCACAACATCCATTCCTTCCATCGCTGAACCATAACTGGTCATCTCAACAATAGGCAAGGGCTCCCCATACAGATAAGTAGGGGCAAAATTTATTAAACAAAAAATTGGAGCATAAACAAACAAAGGAAATTCAAAAACAGAGGCATGGAATCAAAAACATAGTCAAGATGACAAAAGGAAAAGTAACACAAAGGGCATCAAGAGTCACCAACAGAAATAACAACAACAACAAAAAAAGTGCAGTTCCAATAGGGAAAAAAAATAAATAACCGGCAGCCAGGAACAGGACCCCTGTTCCCAGACAGGCAAGAAGCAAACAACATACCCTCCAAAGAAATCATTATGTCACTGCCAGCAGTTCAGTAATCCAAGGCAACTCCTTCCATAACTCAGCTAGCTCAGTACCTGATAAGGCAAAACATTCAATACATAGACAGTCTTAGCATTTTTCAGTATTTTGTTACTAAGCTCCAAATGGGAACATTCCTGTTGCTGTAAAGTAAAGGCACACCTAGCTAACCAAATATTCCACTTGATGATAGTAAGTAAAAGATGAAGAGTACTCTTATTCCACTTCTGCCAGCTAGGCGGGGCAAAACCATACATAAGATGGTCATAGGTCAGGTGTGCAAAAAAAGGCATGGCCCACAAATCAGCCAAGTAGACCCAAAAAGATTTAATATAGGAACAATGAAAGAATAAATGCTCCACAGTTTCAGGTAAATTAACACAAGGCAGTCTGCTACAAATTCTATCCTGTACTTGTTTTTGCTTATGGTTAGCCTTAACATTGATCTTCCCATGACATGAAAGCCAATGGAAATCCCACATATGGACAGGGATCCTGGGATTATGATAGAAAAGGCTCAAGGAGGAACAGAACTGGTCAGGGCAGCCCGAAAAAACATCAGGACTTCCACACAGAGAGAACAACAGGGATCTATAGAGAACCTTATGGGAAGCAGAAGACAATAGTTGTTCGGGTGTAATCTTCCATTGCTTCAAACGAAGAAACGTCTCTCTAAGATAGTGTAGGAAAACTAGGCCCTTCAGTGCCTTCAAAGCATTTTGCTCCCATTGACGGAACCAGGTCTCACAATTCCCAAATAACCAGGGTTCCCACCCCTTACCCATACTAACAAACAAGGGTTTTAAATAAGTCATAAAAAAAAACTATTAAAAAATAAAATGGGATTAACCATATCCAGTCCTCCCTCCCAAATGGGCAAATACAACACATTTTGTTTAATAGGGTTGAGACGGCTGCCCCAAATGGCCTGAAAGAAAACACTCAAAAGGGAGGTTTCCAATTTCTTCGGAATGGGAAACACATAACTAAGATATAAAAAGACTGGAATAAGAAAAGTCTTAACCAAAAAAACACTTTTTTTCCCAATCTTACTTTTATTCCATTATAAAAGTTTATGTTTACTGAGAGCAAGTTTCTCCTACCAGTTTAAGGTAGCCATCTCAACAGAACCTAGCTTAACCCCAAGGATCTTCAGAGGGCCTGAAGTGAGAGAAATAGGCCCTAGAGTGGACTGGGGACCAGGGTCAAGGGCCTTTCCACAACATTTATCCAAATTCAGGGAAGCACCGGACATTGCACCAAAGGATGAACAGAGGTGAAGAGCCTGATGAACAGACCAGCGGTCAGCAATTAATAAACAAAGGTCATCAACATAAGCAATGACTCTGGCCAGAGCCTGAGCAGGTGGCCCCAGTATCGGAGCAATAGTGGAAAGGCTAATAATGGACCGCAGTAAGGGATCTATAAAAAAAGTATACAGAACAGGGCTCATAGGGCAGTCCTGCCAGACTCCCCTTTTAATAGAAACCATGGGGTCAACATGGCCATTCACAACCAGTGTCACAGTAGCAATAGCATAGAGGGATTGAATCCACCCTATCAAGAGAGGCGGAACATGATAGTGACTGAGAGTTTCCCACAAGAAGGTGTGGCAGATTGAATTGAAAGCCTTCTTCTGATCAAGGGATACCATAAACCCACTACAGGACCCCTTAGGCCATGGGAAAAGACTTCCCGTAACAGAATAAAATGATCCTGGATACTACGGGTGGGGATGGCACAAGCCTGTTCTGAGGAAATAACCTGTCCAGCTATCAGAAGCAGTCTATTAGTCAAAAAGTGTAGTAAGCAATTTAAAATCCACAATCAACATGCAGATAGGTCTCCAATTATTCAGATCAGCCATATCTCCTGTTTTATACAAAAAAAAAATCAAAGTTCCTTTATTAAAACTCAAAGGAATAGAACAAGTGCTAAGCATGGCATTAAAAACACAACAGTAAGTTCAGGGCACAGATGGTCACCAATAATTTTATATAATTCAAAAGGTAGACCATCCAGCCCAGGGGAAACATTAATTTTCAAGTGCTGAAAAACAACAGCAGCCTTCTCTTGGGTAATCAAGTGGTCTACCTGCTGCACAATTCAAGAGGGAACTGGTAGTACAGGGATGGTGCCTAAAAACTCGTGTATCTCCCTGAGGTCCGAGGCTATATCAGTGAAAAGGGCTCTGGAGAAGTCAGCAGCTATGTGGGAAAGTGAGATACTAGAGAAATGCAAGAGGCCAGAGGAGTCCCGCAGACTGGATAAAGTGTGAGTCCCTACTCTGTGGGCCTGCCGAGCAAAGGGATCAACTTCCTGTGAAGTGCCCTGTGTGCCAAATTTATGTTGGGCATACAAACGAGTAGCTTATTGAGGGGAAAACAGCATCATGTCTTTGCAAATCAGTTGGATTTGGGAAGTAAGGTCTTGACCAGTAGTGTGAGCAATAGTCAGTAAATTCTGAAGGTGTCGTTTGTGCTGTAGCTAGGCCAAGTAAGCAGTATTACATTTCTGCTTACTGTAACGTTTTAAAAGGAGAATTAAATCAGTCTTCGGATCCATCCACCAAGTGATAGGGTCATCATAAAAAACCAACACAGATTTCCGGGCAGTAAGAAAGTGATGTAATGCAGACAATAATTCTGGGTCAGTCAACAAAGACGTATTAAATTTCCAAAGGCCAGGACCCTGGCAATGGGAGGGAGCACCACCAACAGAGATGGAGACTGTGCCATGGTCAGAGAATTCAAGCAGGGAAACAGTAGCATTCGAAATAGGTAGGAATGGGGATGAAAAAATAAAGTCAATCCCAGTGGCCAAAATGCCTTTGTGAAATATGGGGGTGTGCTGATTAGTAAGGTCCAAGTAGGCATCACGTAGGCGAGCTGTACGGATAACAGTGTGTAAAAAGTGAGAGTCACAAAAGAGTTTTAGTGGCAGCAAAAGAGCTTTTGTCCCACAAACTCTGGCCACAGTTGAAATCCCCAGCAAACAGAATCTGCTTGGAGGTGAATAAATAAGGCTGGATATGAGAAAGGATGTCAACATGACTCGATTTAGTCTGCGGGGCATAAATATTAATCAAACGAAAGTGAATCAAGAATAAGGACTCTGCCAGGCACTAAATCATAAAGTTTAAGCAATTGAAAATCGAGAGAATGGACTAAAACACCAATACCAGAGCAGGTATCTTGGCCTATGGACCAAAAGGAGGGGCCACATAACCAGTGCCTTTGAGCATGTTGCAATTCATGCAAGGTATGAAAGCAGATATCCTGTAAAAATATCAAGCCCAGCTGTAAAGAGGTAAGAAAAGCCAAAACTGTATTCCTCGTCTATACGTTTAATGCTGTTCACATTCAACGTGTGACAAGCAAAAGGTGTGAGGGTATCAGGCAGCATGAAAAAAAGGGCAGGAGCACAAAGATCCAACTGTAGAAAAAATAACTATTTCTTTCTGCCTGAACCAGTCACATTTTCCTCTTTGTCCAGGCTTTTCTTTTCTGAGCACCCCTACTCTTAGTTCCCATCTCAGTGTTAGTTGTCCCATTAGGGTGGGAGGAAGGGATAGAGGAGGAATCAGACTCCTCTCCAGAGTCAGCAGAAGTATCCTGCAAAACATCATAAGGATTAGAGACAGGAAGAGGAGAAGGTCTGAGAGCCTTAGGAGGCGGTGGGGCAACTTTTTGTTTGGCCCTCCATAGAGCGTCTAAAGCCCACAGAAAGGGTCTCGGGGGGGGCATACCAGTGTCAGCTGGGGCCAAGTCCAAGGGTTCAGAGGCACAGCTGCAGGCACCAAAGAAGGAGCAGGTGGAGTACAAGACCCCGGGCACTGCACAACACAGGATTCAGGTGCAGGTGCAGCCGACGTGGAAGGTCTGGGAGGGGCCCAAATCCGGCTGCGGTGGAGAAATCCTATTCCAAAGCTTAGCTTTCTGGGCTTGAGATATAATAAAATGCTGATCAGCACCAGCGTCATGGTGCTCCTGATTGTGAGCTGCCCATGCGCAGTTCTGAAAAGTGTGCCCAGGTTCCTCACACAAATTACAGTTACTCACACTGAGGCAGGCAGAGCTAACATGACCCAACTCTCCACAGGAATTGCATTTAATCTTATCACAGGCACTACTCAGGTGAGAAGGATTGCCACACCTCTAGCAGGCTTTAGGCTGACCAGAATAAAACAACACCCCCTGTCATGACCTACAAAAAGGAATTAGGCAAGTGGAGAATTACAGAGCCATCAGACTGGAGCAATACCTTGACCCTCCACCCCTAGTCCATATATTTTCAGAGTCCAAAATGGCCTCAGGCTCCCCAATAACAGTGCAACACATCTTCAGCCAAAACTCACATCAGACACATCAACCCCTTCATTATGAAATAAAATCAAGATAGTTTTATAGGCAGGTTCAGTCAAAGGAATGGCCAAAAAAGGTGTCCATAAGACTAGTTTTCAGCGAGTGATACTTCGCCCAAAATCTGTCCAAACCCTGAAGCGTCTTGAAACCGATATCAAACGTAGTCTTCCCCGAGATATGAATAAGGGCATAAAGTTCATGGGCAAAGAACTTCATGGAGTCCTTCAATAAAGTTCTGGCCACATAGACACGATCAGTGGGGTCCTGTATTCCACCAACATTAGAGAGACGGACAGCGTTATGGCGTTTAGCAGGCAAGATAGGAAGCCGAAATAATGAAGAAAAAGTTTTCTTCTGTCTGTCAGGCAGGAGATTCAAAGGCGCTGCAGGTGGAGCAGGGTCAGGGCCAGCAGCAAGAATTGGAGCAGCTACAAGAGGGAGATGCAGGGCAGGGTGCTGGGTGAGATGTAGGCCATCAGGGATGGCTAGGGGATCAGTCAGAACTCGCTCAGGGATCGCTTCGTTAGAGACAGCAGGGCAAGGAGGTAAAGCAGGAGTCACAAAGTCCGTCTCCTTTGGCATACGGATAGAAGACTTACCAGGAGACCAACATGCATCAGGAGAACACTTTTCCCAGCCAGCACCTTCCAATGCTGAGTCCATGGACCAAGGACCAGTCAGTCAGTGAATGTCAGTAGCCTGGATAGCCAGACGGGGAGGGTGTAAGGTAGACTCGATAGGAACAGCAATAGAGTCACAGTGGAAGCAGGCAAAATTGGAGTAGAAACACAAGCAGACTTACAGTGTCTATCGGCAAACGGCAGATCCTGCAAGCGAGTAGAAGAACGACTCAGCAGGCGATTGACAGAAATGGCAAAGCTGTCAACACAGGACCGCCGAATTCTCTGCATAAGAGTTGCTTTCCTCACAAGGAACTTCCTTTCCTTGGATTCTAAAAGCAGTTGTAAATCATGGGTCTCATCCGACTGCTCACCAGAAGGAGCAGCCAAAGATTCACTGTCGATTTCCTCAGAACTGGCGACCAACTCAGAGCCCATGTCAGGTACAGGAGCCAGCAAATCCAAAATTACATCATCAACAGTATCAGGTTCCAAATCCAAACGATTCATTTCCACCACATTCTCAGAAACATCAAGTATACCAGCAGTCTCAGGCAAAGACAAGGCAAGAGAAGAGACCAGCCCTCCAACCTTTATGGCTTCCACCACCACTTCAGGGCTCTCGTCCGCCATCTTGGTCCCGCAGACAAAAGGGTCCCCACTGCTCACAGTAAGCAAGAGTAGGGGAATTTCCCCAGTGTCCTAGCTAACATTTCCCTTTCCATAAAACTGATTCATGCAGTTGTCCTAGGCTGTGTGTGTGTGTGTGTGTGTGTGTGTGTGTGTGTGTGTGTGTTGATATGTGAAATGGCTGCCCTAGACATTCAATCACTTCACTTCCCTCACTGCCTGTAAAGCACTTTGGGATAAAATGTGAATGAAAAGTGCTGTATAAATGCTAATTCTTTTCTTCTTCCCTTTGGAATACCTTCTCCCATTGCTCCTCCTTTTCTCTCTCTTTCAAATGTCTTCTTCGTGATCTTCCTGCTAACACTTACTCCCACAACTAGACCCCCTTCAGAACGTGATAACTGCGGTCCCCATACCTTGGCACCTCTCTCCTCCCCAGTGGTCAGTTGACTTTGCATATTTCTCTACTGCAGATACTGTACAGTTTTGACAGACCATATTGTTCTGCCATTGTTTTACCCATTACTTAATGTTGCATTGTGTACTGTTGCAATTATTGTTATTTGAAACATGTTCTACCAGTGGAGCAAAGAGAATCTTGTAAGAACTTGTTTCCAGTTGCAACCGGGGGGTGGTGGAATACAGGGGAAAGCAACTTTAATATACAGTGCATTATTAAATTGTATGAGTCCCTTCCATAACAGAGCGTCTTTTCTGAGACCTGCGATGTATTTTGTGCAAGTGGCTAACTTTTTATACAGTGACAAGGAAGGCATTATTCCTCGTTTGAATAAGTAAGCAGTTACACATGATAGGGTGTATACTGAGCTGTATCGCTGCACACCCTGGGTGTGTTGTGAGTGGCCAAGTGCCTTACAACACTGTGGCATGCATGATGATAGTTTTAATGCAAATTCTGCAGTGCATTATTGCACTTACTATATGAAATGAATTTTTTTGTAACAAATAGCAATACTGTAAAAAGAAAGCAAATCCTGTAACCATGTGCAATATTGCCACATGCTCATGAGGTGGATGAGGGTCTTGTCCAGTCGTAGGTTGCGATTTTAGCTACCTGCTTTACAATGCTGGATGACACTCTGAGTGCCCAGCTAAACTGCAGGGCCCCCTTAGTCTACAAAACTTACTGGAGGGATAGTAACTGAGAAGAGAGGCTGCTGCAGCTGAGTGAGGCCATCCCAGTGTAGCAAACTCAGAAACATTTCTTGTTGGGACTTGATCAATGCATGAACTAGTATGTTAACTGCAGCCCCCTGCCCCCCTCATTGCACATGACCCCAGACTCAACACACACACACACACACACACACATAGTCTGCTCTCAGTTACCATCAGTTTAGCAGAGGATCCCCGGTGGGGGAGAAGAGCAACAGCCACTAGTAGTAAGCAGGCAGTCCACAAATTAGGAATAGGTGAGTCGCCTGTGATCCATTTCTGATTCCGACTTTGATCCTTTTTCTAAAACTTCTGATTTACCAAAGAAAACAAAAATTTTGCTGATCAGACCAAAACAGGGTCAGTGGCAGAACCAGACCAGGTTAAATGGCTGACAAAACTACAGGATCCCTGCTCCCAACCTAATCAACTTTTTTATGTCATTTTTTTTTTAAGTTTGTTTCTGCCCCAGTTGCTTCTGTCCCAACCCCACGGTCAGTCCCACACCCACTTCCCAATGTGACAACTGCTTACCTGGCACAGACTACAACACCACCACAGGCTTGCTTCCCATGGGAGGCTCCAGCTGAGCTGGATCCAACCTCTCGCCTCTTCCTGGACATAGAGGCAGGAGTTCCCAGGGCTCCATACCAGAGGGTAGTGGTCAGAGTCAAAGACTGAGCATACCCAGGCTCATCTTACTTGAGGAAAGCTTTTTCTTCTGTCCTGTTCTGGTCCCCCGGCCCTGGGATGTTGGCACACTGGGAGGTCCATGCTGACACTCACTGAGTGTGCTTAATGCAGATCCCGGTTGATGTCCCCCCCCCCACACACACTTATACTACCACTGCACTATCACCTGTGGTCAGTTAGGTGGCAGCGTGGTTGTGACAGCATCAGCTCTCTCTCTCTCTCCCCGGAGGCAGAGTATCCTTTTGGCTGCGCAATCTTCCTCCTCCTGGATATCCCTCGATGACCTGAGCTCGTTCCCAAACTTGAGTTACCAGTGTTGTGGGTGGTAACTCAACCATTGCGCTGACAGACTAGCTCTTTCACTATGTCATTTAATGTTCAAAATAATCTTATAGTTTACACCAATTTTCTCATTTTTATGTTTTCTTGCACACATGTGCAAGAAACATAGTGCCATCATCTGAGTTTTTCAGAGGTGTGTCAGCATCTTCCAATTCAGTCAGTGTGTTTGCAGGCGTGGTCACAGTTCTCCAATCACTGCTGAAGCTGTCTATGTCAGCAGTTGAAAATGCAGTGGCATACAGTTGAAAGAGGGAGCTACGCTTCAGTGAGAAGCTCCCCCCTCCACACACACAGATTAACTGTGTCAGTTGCCTGATAGGATGGTGTAGTCTTGTCTAGCTTAGAGAGACAAGCCACACATCATTACTTTAATAAACTGTTCCCTGCCAAAGCAGCACCACCAAAATGTGTGGGTGCCTAACAGTCCTTACACACGCCAGCTCTCCAAAGCACACCTTCATGGACTCCATGGGTTCTAATCCTCCAGAAAAAAAATACCTCAGCATTTGATGTGAAAACTCAGACTTCGTTGTATGTGTAATTCCAAGCATTTTCTCTTACTAGACTCTGTCAATGTGAACTCCCCGCTGCTAAAACCTATGCAAACGAACTTGAGCCTACTGTACTACCTGCAGCTGAAGCAAAGAACAGCCAGAATGCACAAAGGAGAACATACTGCTATGCATTTCAGCAGCAGCCAGTGGGGGAGGTTTTCATGCCTGAAGCACTTTAATGCGCCTTTTAGTACTGTCATATACACACCCCTGTGTAGTAATTCACTAAACTGTACACTTGGTCTGGTAATGCAGCTTCAAAATATTTTTTTTTCTCTGAATTGCCGTGAGCTGGCATTTAGATAGAATCACACACCTCTTTCTCAAATCAGATGCTCAATGAAGTCACATCACCTTGTGACCCTAAACATCTTAGGGTTGGACATGTGCCCTAACAAAATAGCAAAAACTAGGTATAGAAAACACAAATTCAACCGTAGCTCTACAATCAAATCCACCCTTTTCTCCTGTGAATCTGAAGCCGCCTAACAGCCCACCCTGGGTGCTCATGCACTCCTCCACCCGCACAACATATAGCCAATGGGGTGCTGTTGCATTTATTTCATAATTTCTGATTCCGTTGCTGCCACCATACTGATACAGTAATACTTTTATGGCTCAAAACTGCTTGACATTAGCTGAATTATAAATGGCATCCCTGTTTGATGCTGTGTGCGGAATATGGTAGTGCTCAAATTTTAAGCCAAGTATTTCATGCAGATATGTTATTGACTCATGTCACTTACCATTTTATACATCTATTGATTTTTTTCAATTCACTTTTGCTGACAAATGTTGATTGCAGGGATTCTGATGTCACAATTCAGTTCAGCGACGTGTAACATCTTAGTGCAGGTGCTAAGTAACTGTTTTAAAATGCTGAAAAAGTTAACAGCGATGAAAGTGCATGAACTTCTGTCTTCCGTGTCTGGAGCTGTAGTGGTGTTATTGGCAAGTGCATGTCCCTTTGCTCCAGATCTATCAGTGAGATGTCTATTCTGTGCAATGGACAGTGGCTGAATGTTATCAAGCTGACAGTTTTCATTTCATTATCAACAGATAAATATTCAGGCTTTGCAAATGCAACTTTGCTGGTAGCACAGTTTCATGCCCCCAAGTGTCTCATCAGTTAATGGTTATATCTTAACCGATGATCACAAAAAGTATGAAAAAGATTTGCCACTGAGTAATGTAAATGCCAATCCACCTAAGCACCTTTAGGCTGCAAACATAATTTAAACATATAGGGATTCTGGACCGGTGTATCACTCCATGGCACAGCAATGGTTAATAAGTTTAAGCACATTCTCAGGACATTGTTTCACTTGCCCCCTCTCCCCACTACGATCCTGGCCACCTGAAATAAACCTGACATTTTAGTATCTGTTTTACATCTTGGCTCAGTTAGGCAATCAGTGCTGTAAGAACATAGAAACATAGAAACATAGAATTTGACGGCAGATAAGGACCGCTTGGCCCACCCAGTCTGCCCATTTCCCTACCTGATGGATAAGCTGCAGATCCTAGTTAACCAGCAGCCTACTTCTTCCCTACCCCACCCCTAGAATTGCCTTATGACTGTCCCATGCATGCTTGAATTCCACCACTGTTTTTGACTCCACAACCTCCTCTGGATGGCGTTCCATACATCCACAACCCTCTCTGTAAAAAATATTTCCTTAAATTACCTCTGAGCTGCCCCTTCTATCTTCAAATTGTGCCCCTTGTTCTTGCACACTTCTTTTTGAAAGATGCTACCTCTTGGACTTTGTTGATTCCCTTGAGGTACTTGAAAGTTTCTATCATGTCCCCCTCTCCCTCCTTTCCTCGAGGCTATACATATTAAGCTCCTTAAGTCTCTCTTCATATGTCTTCCGGTGCAGACCCTGCACCATTTTAGTTGCCCTCCTCTGGACAGCTTCCATCCTGTCTATGTCTTTATGGAGATTGGTCTCCAGAGCACTGCCAGTACTCCAGATGTGGTCTCACCAGCTGTTTGTACAAAGGGATAATAACTTCTTGTTTTTACTGGTGATGCCTCTCCTATGCATCCCAGTATTCCCCAGCCCTCCTTGCTGCCCTCTCACATTGCTTGCCCACCTTTAGGTCATCTGATATGACTACCCCCAGGTCCCTTTCCATTTTTGTTGTTGTTAGTATCTCACCCCCCATTGTGTACTCTTCCCCTGGGTTTTTGTTTCCCAGGTGCATTACCTTGCACTTCTTAGCATTGAATCTAAGCTGCCATACATTTGACCATTCCTCTAATCTTGCCAAGTCCCTTCTCATCCTTTCCACCCCACCTTGTGTATCAACTCTGTTGCAGATCTTGTGTCATCTGCAAAGAAACATACTTTCTTCCAGTCCCTCTGCAATGTCGCTTATAAAGACATTGAAAGAGGTCCTAATACTGAACCCTCGGTGCCCCATACTAACCCCTTTTTCAGAGTGGACTCCATTTACTATTACTCTCTGTTCCTATTCTCCAGCCAATTCTTTACCCAGGCTGTCATCTTGGGACCCACTCCCAGGCTGGCTAACTTGTATATTAATCTTTTGTGTGGGACTGTGTCAAATGCCTTGCTAAAGTCTAGGTAGGCCATGTCCACAGCCCATCCCTGATCAACTACTTTGGTCACCCAGTCAAAGCTATCAGATTTGTCTGGCATGACCTTCCCGCTGGGAATCCATGCTGCCTTGGGTCCTGTGCCCCTCTGGCCTCTAGATACTCAACAATTCTTTCCTTCAGAAGTGATTCCATCATTTTCCCTACCACTGAGGTTAAACTAACAGGTCTGTAGTTTCCTGCTTCTGCCTTGCTCCCAGTTTTGTGAAGGGGAATCACATCTGCCCTCCTCCAGTCCTCAGGTACCACCCCATCCTCCCATTATTTGTTAAAGAGGGTAGTCAGTGGTGTCACTAGTTCTACCCTTAGTTCTTTTAGAATTCTGGGATGAATCCCATCAGGCCCCATAACATAAATGGACATATAAATGGGAACTATAAGAACATGCCTAGGGTGCTTGTGCCTTAGTCCAGCTGTGCAACATTAGCATGAAGCTCAGGTAGAGTTTATTGTCTACCACTTTGTTCACCCCACCATGTACCTGTACCATTTCACATCCTCCCTTGCCTTAGTCCAGCTGTGCTACATCAGCCTGAAGCTCTGGTAGGGCTTACTGTCTACCACTTTGTTCACCCCCCCATGTTCCTGCACCATTTCACATCCTCCCTTGATCTACAGTGAGTGGATCCCTCATTCATACGTCACATATGCATGCACGCTAAAAAAAAACGGTCTTCAAAAATTAAGATACATTTATTAAGTTTGTTAAGTTTGCTTGCACGCATGTGCAAGAAACATAGTGCCATCATCTGAGATTTCAGAGGTGTGTCACCCGCTCTTCCAATTCAATCAGTGTGTTGGCAGGCGCGGCCCCTGTAAGCCAATGCATGCTGGAGCTGTCTATGACAAGCTCCAAAATGCAGTGGCATACAGTTCAAAGGGGGAGCTATGCTTCAGAGAGCAGCGATAAGATATTGCTTGCTCATGTGCAGCTCCCCCCCAACACACATGCACACGCAGGCGAGCGCGCCCGCGACGCACGCAGCCAAGACATTGTATAGCCGACGGGGTTCCTAACCTCCGCCGGCAGTGCTGTGCCCCCCCCCCAAAGCCTTCCAAATGCCATGCTGGTACCCACCCAGCGTGGCAACTCATGATATAGCCGGGGTGCCTAATCCCTCGGCCGGCTCCACTGTCCTCACCCCCCGAGTACTGGGTGCCACGCTGGGAGCCCACCCCAGTGTGGCATCACCCATGCTTGGGGCGTACAGGTGCCCAACTCCATCAGCTGAATGCCCCCAACCATCCTTGTGCCATGCTGGGAGCCCACCCCAGCATGGCAAATGTCCCAGGCCGTCATTGGAAACAAAAAGAACACCTGTAAAGAAAAACGATCCCACGTAATCTCCCTGGCCCCTCCCATAACCCGCACCCACCCACTGCGCACCCTGCCTCCCCACACCACCCCCTCACCTCATACTTACCTCCGGACCTCAGCGCGTTGGTCTTCGGTGTACCAGGAACACGTCTGCACTCATCAAAGCCGACTGCGAACTGAGTAAATGCCGTTAAGCTGTATAATGGGCTAGATAGGGTTTTTTCAACTTTGTTGTATATCTCAGGAATTTTTTGGAATTTTTGCACCAAATTTTCAACATGGGGTTTTTGGGACCCCTCCTCATGAATGATGTCACTGTCATGGCGTTATTCGGGCCCGGAGGGTGATTTCGCAGTCACTGCGCGAAATCACCTTTTGGGACCGATTAACAAAATGACACTGCCAGTGTTCATAAGGTGGGCTCTCAGAAGCCTATTTGAAAATTTGGAAATTCCAAAACACTGTTTAGAGCATGCATTATGCAGTTCTACGCACTGTGAGTTCGAAGAATTTTCAATATTTTCACTCCAGATTTTCAACATTGCCATTTTACCACACCTTCTTATAAGTAGTACAGCTGTCATTTTCACATCTCACCCAAAACTTGTTTCCACCCATGTAGCACAATGGCGGTCGGTGTGCTAAATCAATATGGGACAAATTAAGAAAATCACAGTGACATTGTTCATGAGCAGAGGTCTTAAAATGGCTATGTCAAAATTTAGTGAAAAAATTCCAAACAATGACTGTTTCTGACGTCGTTGGCAGTTCCTCGTCGCTCGTAAGTTTGCGAATTTTCAATATTTACACTCCAGATTTTCAACATTGCCATTTTACCACACCTCCTTATGAGCAGTACAGCTGTCATTTTTCACATCTTGCCCAAAATGTGTTTCTGCCCACGTAGCGCACAATGGTGCTGTTAGTGTGTGAAAGCAATGTTTGGGACAGATTAAGAAAATCATAGTTACACTGTTCATGAGCAGAGGTCTTAAAATGGCTATGTTGAAAATTTGGTGACAAAAGTCCATAAAATGACTGTGTTATGAGTGAGCATTGCGCAGTTTCCACGCACCTCGTAAGTTCATGACTTTGTAATATTTTAAGTCCAGATTTTCACCAGTGGCATTTTTCCACACTGCCTTATTTATAGTACAGCTGTCATTTTTCACAACATGGCCGAAGTGTGTTTTCACACTTTCAGCGCAGAGATGTGTGGTTGCTGTGGGAAATTATTGTTCGGGACAAATAAAGAAAATCACAGTGACACTGTTCATGATCGGAGGCACCAAAATGCCTGAGTTGACAATCTGCTGTAAAAAAATTCCCAGCCTAATTATATTACAGGTGTGCGTTGCACAGTTTCTATGTACGCTCATGGCTTCACCATTTTTTTAAATATTTTTACTGCAGATTTACAACATTGCCATTTTTTACACCTCCCCATGAACAGTACAGCTGTCATTTTTTACATCCTGTGCGAATGATTTTGCACCTAGGAAAGAATGTAGTCGCTGTGCATAGCAGTTTCAAGAAGAACTGATATTCCCTGTTCATGAGGTGGGTCACAAAAAACATGTTGAACATTTGGAGTGAAAATACCAATGAATGCCTGAAGTATTAGGGTTTCCAACCATAACGCCCAACCCTGTAGAGAATGACAGGCGTCAGGGGTGTGACTTGGGATTCTTGCCTGTAATGCTCATACCTTTCCACACCCTGCACCCAGTGAGAAGCATTGAGGTATGTCTTGGACTCTTCGGCCCCAAAGTTCACCCCATTCTCCTATATCGCACCCATCCCACTGTATTTCCTAATGGAATGGGGTGCGCATTAGGACCAAAGACCCCAAGGAACACCGTGACACTTGCCAGTGTCTGCAGGGTGGGGTGTACTGAAATGGTGTGGCCGTTATGCCTGACGACCCAAAGTCACACCCCAATGCCTGTCACTCTCTGCAGGAGGGTGGTGGTGGGGTTGGCTTCAGTTCAATACTTCACAGCCATTACTATTATGCAGCTCTGTAACTTCAACACTACCACTGCCAATGCCAGCAAGCAAACATTCGGCATTGACAAATGCTTGTTTTAACTGGAGTACAACTCCAAAATACCTTAAACTGACCAGATTGTGTGAGAACCTGGTTACTGGCAGACCCAGACCTTGTCAATAGTCCAGACTAGGTGAAATCTGCATTGAGTCACAAACAGACTTTAATTTCCAGAATCTAGTACAAGCAAGCACATACAGGGATGGGGGAGGGGGGGGGGTGATCTGCTAAAGTCTATGGATCTGCCCATCCCTACTGAGACTCGTCCAAAAATAGTTCCACCATCAAATTGTCATTGAAAAGTGATAGTAGAAATATGAACATACAACAATGCCAGCATTTTTAGGCCACAAGGTCTATCGTGTCTGCTCAAAGATACAGCTCACAGTTCAGACAACTGCTGCTGCCCACCTCCCCTTTCCTTCCCTCCCGACAAAATTTTCCCTCCCTAAGTTCACCACCCTGGTCAATTCTCTCCTTGTACTTTGCCCATGAATCTATCCCATCCCTTCTTAAAACTCCCCACTGAATCCAGTGAAATTACCTCCTCAGGCAACACGTTCCAAGTCACTACCACCCTTTCTGTGAATTAATGCTTCCTCAGCTTCCTCCTGAACTCACCCCCCCCCCCACCAATTTCAGGCTACGTCCCCCTCGTGGTCCCTGTCCTCTTCAATCTAAGCATACCCTCAGTACTAACTTTATTTATGCCCAACTACTTAAAGGTCTCGATCAAATCTCCTCTGTCCCTTTTATCCTACAGGGAGCACATCTTAAGCTCTCTTAGTCTCTCCCCATAGGATTTCTCCCCATTCCCTGGATCATCTTGGACCCCTTCCTCTGGACTCTCTCTCCAGGAGCCTGATGTGCCTCTTTAAGTATGGGCACCAGAACTGCACACAGTACGCCAAGTGCGGCATCACCAACGATTTGTACAGTAGCAGAATAACCTCCTCCCTCCTTGAAGTGATCCCCCTAGCAGTGCACCCCAGTATTTTGCCTTTGCCACTGCTTTTCTGCACTGTACTAAGTGATTCATATTGCCTGTGATCACCACACCCAGATCTTTTTCCTCCTCAGAGACAGATATCAGCTCCCCCCCCCCATGTGGTAACTGTATCCTAGGTTCCTGGCCCCGAAATGCAGTACACTGCACTTCCTAGCATTGAACCCCAGCTGCCATGTGTTTGACCGCTGTCCAAGTCTTTCCAGATCCTCCTAGAGTACCTTCCTCCCTTCTGCACTGTCCACCACCACAGCTAATTTGGAGTCATCGGTGAACAGTCATCTTGCCCTTAACTCCCTCCGCTATGTCCACTATAAAAGCATTAAATTGCAATGTCACCGGTACTACAGAAACCTTTGACTTACTCAGCATATCCCGTATTCCACTGGAGTATCCTCTTTTTAGGAGGACAGAGGATGGGTCTTGTGTGCTGATCTCTTTCTTCCAGTGGCAGCTGTAGAATCTTAGGCCTCCTATAAGGAAATGGATGCAGTTCTCTGCACCCCGGTTTAGGACAACTCCCAGTGGATACCTGACTTGACTGTGGACAGGCCGCCATTCTCGATTTCAAAAAGGACCACATAAAGCAAGGAGAACACATTGATACGTGCTATTATTTTTCCAATTATCACTTATCACTTCTGTTATTAGCTGTAAGTGAAGGTAGCACAATCTTCCACCACTGCCTGTTGCTCTGCTCTCTCCGTGTGAATGAAGAACTGTACTCTGATCTTTTTACATCTATAAACATGCACACATGTTCTTGGTAAAGTCTGGCTAATACAGACGTCAGTGACTGAGGATGTATTTATTTTGCTAGGAATAGTTAACCAGGGTAGATTCTATAGGCTGTAGCAAAACATTAAAGGGACCTTGGGGCAGCACTATAGTTAATTATTAGCAATGAGAATTCATTAAGCTTCTGTAGCAATACAGAAACCCACAATATGTTAACACATTTTGAAGCAATAAAAAGTGAAACGGGAAAAATGTTCCATTGGGGTGAAACGTGGGAACCCTTCTTTTGACTCTGTGGGGAACTGAAGTGTAACTTTTTTTGGGGGGAGGGAATGTCTTGCCATTTTCTGGAGGGGCTGAGTACAGACACCCAACATGTAGAGAGAGAGAGAGAGAGAGAGAGAGAGAGAGAGAGAGAGAGAGAGAGAGAGAGAGAGAGAGAGAGAGAGAGAGAGAGAGAGAGAGAGAGAGAGAGATCAGTCAACTATTTGTATTGGCACACCACAACATAACAGAGGGGGACATGAGTTTAAACTGAGAGGAGGAGGAGGAGTCAGAAGGGATGTGAGGGCAAATAAATACAATTTTATTAAGAGGGTACTTGACTCTTGGAACAGTTCACCATGGGATGAAGTACTGTAAAGGCATGTAGCTTTAGATCTTCACAGTAAAACTCGATAAGTACTATACCTTGCAGAAAAGCACATTCCTGAACTTAACTTCCATGAAATTTGAATACTGTAGCTGATATGATGGACAAATGGCCTTTGTCAGCCTTAAAGAGCTAGCAGCAGCCAAACCAGCAGACAGAAAATGGAATTACTTTTTATGTTCATTGTTGCACTTGTGCAAAGGTGAATAAATTAGTGTAATAGTGGATCATGAGAGGAGTGTCACTGTCGGTCCAATGCAGGACCACTCAGGGCAGTCTTCCAGGACTGCCCTGAGCAACCATCACTGCTATGGCTGCAGATCCGGCATACCTACTGGCCAGCCACAATCACCATCGATATCTGCCTGCCCCAAAGTCTTTCCAGGATGTCCCTAAGCGGGCATCACTGCTATGGCTGTGGCTCCGGCATTCCTACCGGCTGGCCACAGTAACCATCTCTGCCCACTTGCTCGAAGTCTTTCCAGGTAACTTCTTCAGCTGGGTGCTTGGATCCTAAGCTCCACAATTGATTGGTGTGCTCTGGCAGAAGATGGCCCTTCAATAGACACTAAAACCTTAATTCTGCTGACTGATTGGACTGACTTCTCTCCATCTATCTAGCTCTGCTTTCAGCTGACTGTCCTGAGCGAGCATTGCTGCTACAGCTGTGGCTCCAACATTCCTACCGGCTGGCCACAGTCCTCATCTCTGCCTGCCTGCCCTGACATCTGTCCACGTAACTGCTTTCACTGGGTCCTTGGAACCTAAGTTGCACAATTGATTGGTGTGCAAAAGACAGCCCTTCCTTTGACACAAAAACCTTCTCTCTCTCTGCAGACTGACTGGACTGACTTCTCTCCTATTTAGCTCTGCTTTCAGCTGACTGCCCTGAGTGGACATCACTGCTATGGCTGTGGCTCCAGCATTCCTACCGGCTGGCCACAGTCATCTCTGCCCGCATGCCCCGAAGAATTTCAAGGACTTCCCTAAGCGAGCATCGCTGCTGCAGCTCCAGTGTTCCTACTGGCCAGCCACAGTCACTATCTCTGCCCCGCCTGCCCCAAAGTCTTTCCAGGACTGCCTAAGTGGGCATTGCTGCTATGGCTGTAGCTCTGGCGTTCATACCAGCTGGCCAGTCTCCATCTCTGCCCATCTGCCCTGAAGTCTTTCCAGGTAACTGCTTCATCTGTTTGCCTGGATCCTAAGCTGCTCAATTGATTGGTGCGCTCTGGCAGAAGATGGCCCTTCATTGGACACTAAAACCTTGTCTTTGCTGACTGATTGGACTGACTTCTCTCCTTCTGTCTAGCTCTGCTTTCAGATTACTGCCCTGAGTGGGCATTGATGCTACAGGTGTGGCTTCAGCATTCCTCCAGCCGGCCACAGTCACCGCGCTGCCTGCTTGCCCCGAAGTCTTTCCAGGTAAACGCTTCAGCTGGGTGCTCGGATCTTAAGCTGTACAATTCATTAGTGCACTCTGAAAGAAGACATCTCTTCATTGGACACTAAAACCCTGTCTCTGCTGACTGATTGGACTGACTTCTCTTCTTCTATCTAGCTCTGCTTTCAGCTGACTGCCCTGAGTGGGCATTGCTGCTACTACGGTGTCTCTCCTGGCAGGCCACAGTCATCATCTCTGCCCACATGCCCCGAAGTCTTTCCAGGACTGCACTCAGTGGGCATCACTGCTATGGGTGTGCCTCCAGCATTCCAACCAGCTGGCCACCGTCACCATCTCTGCTCACCTGCCCCAAAGTCTTTCCAGGACTTCCCTGAGCAGGCATCGCTGCTACAGCTGTGGCTCCAGAGTTCCTACTGGGCATCCATAGTCACCATCCCTGCCCGCCAGCCCTGAAGTCTTTACAGGACTGCTCTGAGCAGGCATCACTGCATGGCTGAGGCTCCGGTGTTCCTATTGGCTTGGCCACAGTCACCATCTCTGCCTGTCTGCCCCAAAGTCTTTCCAGAACTGTAGTGTGGTCTGGCAGAAGACAGCCCTTCCTTGGACACTCAAACAGTTTCTCTGCTGATTGACTGGACTGACTTCTCTCCTTCTATCTAGCTCTGCTTTCAGGTGACTGTACTGAGCGGACATCGCTGCTATGGCTGTGGCTCCAACATTCCTACCGGCCAACCACAGTCCTCGGCTCTGCCCGCCTGCCCTGAAATCTATCCATGTAACTGCTTCAGCTGGGTCCTCGGATCATAAGCTGCACAATTGATTGGTGCCCTCTGGCAGAAGACGGACCTTCATTGGACACTAAAATCTTGTCTCCGCTGACTGACTGGACTGACTTCTCTCCTTATATCTAGCTCTGCTTTCAGCTGACAGCTCTCAGTGGGCACCGCTGCAAGAGCTGTGGCTTCGGCATTCCTACTGGCTGGCCACAGTCACCATCTCTGCCTGCCTGCCCTGAAGCCTTTCCAGGTAACTTCTTTAACTGGGTGCTCAGATCCTAAGCTGCACAATTGATTGGTGTGCTCTGGCAGATGACGGCCCTTCTTTGGACAATAAAACCTTGTCTCTGCTGACTGACTGGACTGAATTCTCTCCTTCTATCTGGCTCCTCTTTCAGCTGACTGCCTTGAGTGGGCATCGCTGCTACGGTTGTGGTTCCGGCATTCCTACTGGCTGGCCACAGTCACCATCTCTGCCCGCTGCCCTGAAGTCTTTCCAGGAATGTCCTGAGCAGGCATTGCTGCTATGGTTGTGACTCCAGGATTCCTACTGGCCGGCCTGCCTGCCCTGAAGTCTTTCCAGGTAACTGATTCAGCTGGGTGCTCAGATCCTTAGCTGCAAAATTGATTGGTGTGCTCAGGAAGAAGATGGCCCTTCAATGTACGCTAAAACCTTGTCTCTGCTGACTGATTGGACTGACTTCTGTCCTTCTATCAAGCTGTGCTGTCAGCTGTAACTACTGCCTCTGTTTTATTTTTAATTTGTATTCTCAGCCCAGTAGTTCAGTTAGCAGCTGTTGTAGTACAAAATATTTAATATCTTGAATTCTTAGTTTAATCAGTAATTATAGCAAATGTTATAGATCAAATTTACAGTTTGTTTTACAGTGATTACAGCCCGTTTAAAGCTATGGTCTGCCAAGAAATTTAGAACTAAATTACCAATTATTGTTAGAGCGTTTACAGCCCGCTCATACTAAAGTCTGCCAGGAAAATCTCAGTTCCTCCCGGCCTCACCTTATCTACCTACTTTGCTGCCACTTTCTGTCTTCGGCGCCTCGCACCATATCTAACAACCTAGCTGCTACTCCTGTCCTTGGCTCCTCTCAGCCCCTGCTCCCCCCCCAATCGCATTCAATTCTTCAACCTGGTCTCAGTTCTGCTAGTTCTGTCCTTGGCTCCTCTCGCCCCGCGCGCCCCCCTTTTCACTTGTTGTTTCAACCTGGTCTTAATGCTGGGAACACAAACAACCCCCTCCTTGACATCTCCCCTCCTCTTTTTACTGACGCACATTTTTATCACCTGCTTTAGCCATCCTTTGTCTCCCTCTATCTCTCCATACTTCTATTGAAGTATTTTAGCTATCTTCTCTGCTCTCTGCCTGCCCCCCAATTTAGCCACTCCTTGTCCTTTGCTGGTCTTAACATAGACTCTTACCATACCCTCTCTCTCTCCCAGGACTACTCTGAGCTGGCATTGCTCCTATGGCTGTGGCTCTGGCATTCCTAACAGGTGGCTGCAGTCACCATTTGTGCCCGCCTGCCCTGAAGTCTTTACAGAACTGTCCAGAGCAGGCATTGCTGCTACAGCTGTGGCTCCATCGTCCCTACTGGCAGGCCATATTCACCATCTCTGCCCCGCCTGCCCCAAAGTGTTTCCAGGTAATTGCTTCAGCTGGGTGCTCAGATCCTAAGCTGCACAATTGATTGGTGCACTCTGTAAGAAGACTGCCCTTCATTGGACACTAAAACCTTGTCTCTGCTGAATGATTGGGCTGCCTTCTCTCCTGTCTAGCTCTGCTTTCAGCTAACTGCCCTGAGAGGGAATCACTGCAACAGCTGTGGCTCCGGAGTTCCTACCGGCCGGCTACAGTCACCATCTCTGCCCAACTGCACTGAAGTCTTTTCAGGGCTGCCCTGAGCAGACATCACTGCTACGGCTGCAGTATTCCTACCAGCTGGCCACAGTCACCAACTCTGCCCCGCCTGCTCGCAGTCTTTCCAGGTAACTTCTTCAGCTGGGTGCTCTGATCCTAAGCTCCACAATTATTTGGTGCGCTCTGGCAGAAGATGGCCCTTCATTGGACACTAAAACCTTGTCTCTGCTGACATTGGACTGACTTCTCTCCATCTATCTATTTCTGCTTTCAGCTGACTGTCCTGTGTGGACATCGCTGCTGTGACTATGGCTCCGGTGCTTCTACAGGCCGGCTACAGTCACCATCTCTGCCCACCTGCCCCAAAGTCTTTCCAGGTAACTTCTTCAGCTGGGTGCTTGGATCCTAAGCTGCACAATTGAATGGTGTGATCTGGCAAAAGACGGCCCTTCATTGGACACTAAAACCTTGTCTCTGCTGACTGAGTGGACTAACTTCTCTCCTTCAATCTAGCTCTGCTTTCAGCTGACTGCCCTGAGCACCAATTGCTGCTATGGCTGTGGCTCCCCTGTTCCTACCAGCCGACCACAGTCACCATCTCTGCCCGCCTGCCCCGAAGTCTTTGCAGGACTGCCCCAAGCAGGATCACTGCTATGGCTGTGGCTCCATTGTTCCTACCGGCTGGTCTCAATTACCATCTCTGCCCGCCTGCCCCGAAGTCCTTCCAGTTAACTGCTTCAGCTGGGTGCTCGGATCCTAAGCTGCACAATTGATTAGTGTGCTCTGGCAGAAGACAGCCCTTCCATGGACACTAAAACCTTGTCTCTGCTGACTGGCTGGATTGACTTCTGTCCTGTCTAGCTCTGCTTTCAGTTGACTGCTCTAGAAATATAGAAACATAGAGGTTGACGGCAGATAAGGACTACAAGGTCCATCCAGTCTGCCCATTTCTTTTTCTACCATATAAATGTGCCATTGGCCTTTGCTCTGTCAGTGACCTATCTATTCATACTCATCTGTATTGCTCCCTTACGCCTATCCCATGCCTGTTTGAAGCCCTGCACTGTATTCATAGCCACCACTTCCTGAGGTAGGCCGTTCCTTGCATCCACCACTCTTTCTGTGAAAAAGAATTTCCTCACATTCCCCCTTAATCGGCCTCCCTCTAATCTCATGCTGTGTCCTCTTGTCCTGCTATTTTTCTTATATTGAAACATGTTAGACTCTTTCACCTTGTTAATGCCCTTAAGGTGTTTGAATGTTTCGATCATATCACCTCTCTCCCTCCTTTGCTCAATGGTGTACATATTGAGCTCTGTTAATATGTCCTCATATGTCTTCTGATGCAGTCCCTTCGCCATTTTGGTTGCCCTTCTCTGGACTTCCTCAATTTGGTTAATGTCCTTGTGAAGGTGTAGCCTCCAGTACTGCATGCAGTACTCCAGATGGGGCTTACCAGTGTCTTGTAAAGAGGGATTATTACCTCCCTCTTACGACTTGTGATACCCCTACTAATACACCCTAACATCCCCCTAGCCTTACCTACTGCTTTAGAGGTCTGCTTGGATGATTTCAGGTCATCGGTGATGATGATGCCCAAGTCTCTTTCTTCCTTTGTGACTGCCAGCAACTCCCCTACCAGCCTATAGGTGGCTTCAGGGTTTCTCTAACCTATGTGCATGATCTTGCACTTCTTTGCATTAAATCCCAGTTGCCACTCTTCTGACCATTTTGCTAGTTTTTCCAGATCTCTTCTCATTCTGCCCACCCCATCTGGATCATCTACTCTGTTGCAGATCTTTGTGTCATCTGCAAACAGACAAGCCTTACCCTCTAGTCCATCTGCAATGTCACTAATGAAGATATTGAAGAGGACTGGCCCCAGGACTGATCCTTGAGGTACCCCACTTGTGACTTGCATCTCTTCTGACTGTATACCATTTACCGTCACTCTCTGTTTTCTGCCCGTCAATCAGTTTGCCACCCAGTTGACCAACTTCTGACCCACCCTGAGCCTACCCAGCTGATTTATCAATCTTCTACGTGGAACAGTGTCGAAAGCTTTGCTGAAGTCAAGGTAGGCGACATCAACTGCTCCCCCTTGGTCCACCACTCTGGTTACCCAGTCAAAGAAATCTATGAAATTAGTTTGACAGGACCTTCCTTGTGTAAATCCATGCTGTCTTGGATCTTGTGCCCCTGTGGATTCCAGGTGTTGCACTATCCTTTCCTTAAGGAGTGCCTCCATAATCTTGCCCACTACTGAAGTAAGACTGATTGGTCTGTAGTTCCCTGCCTCCTCCCTGCTACCACTCCTGTGGAACAGGATCACATAAGCCCTTCTCCAGTCTTCTGGGACCTCTCCTGTGCTCAGAGACTCACTAAACAGTTCTGCTAATGGCTCTGCTAGTTCCACCCTTAGCTTCTTAAGTACCCTGGGATGTATGCCAACAGGTCCCATTGCCTTGTCCACCCTGAGCTTAGCGAGCTCCTGTAGGACCCTTTCTTTTGTGAAGGGAGTAGTGCTCACCTCCCTCCCCCCCTGTGTCCATGGTGCTGAGCTGTGGGCCCTGCCCTACCTTCTCTTCAGTAAATACTGAGCAAAAGTATATATTTAGGATAGATGCTTTCACAGGGTCCTCCTCCTCACATGGCTCCTTTTCTCCTTTGAGCTAAGCAATACCCCCTCTGGACTTTCTCCTTTCACTAATATATCTATAGAAAGTCTTATTGCCTTATTTTACTGTTCGTGCTAGTGTTTCCTCAGTTTGGGACTTTGCCTGTCGTACTGCCTTCCTCGCTTCGCTTAGGGCAGTTTGGTATGCCTCCCTATCTTCATCTCGCTGTGTTCCCTTATATTTCCTGAAGGCCAGCCTTTTGGCTCTGACCTTTTCTGCTCTTGTATTTGAGAACCAAAGTGGTTTGCTTCTTCTTTTGCACTTCCTTTTCTGTCTAACACAATGGGATGTTGCTTCAAGTATTGCATCCTTAATGCTTGCCCACTTTGCCTGTACCCCCTCACCTGTGTTTCTTTTTGCCAGTATTAGCTTAACTCTGTTGGCCATCTTATCAAAGTCAGGTCCTCTGAAGTCCCATATTTTTGCTTTGGAATGGGATGATTTAGATGTAGTGGCTAAATTGAACCATACCATGTGATGGTCACTGGCCCCCAGGTGAACTTCTGAGGTATCATCTCTCCTATGGCTGTGGCTCTGGCATTCCTACTGGCCGGCCACAGTCACCATCTCTGCCCGCCTGCCCCAAAGTCTTTCCAGGACTGCACTAAGTGGGCATTGCTGCTACAGCTGCAGCTCCGCCATTCCTACTGGTCAGCCACAGCCACCATCTTTGTCCGCCTACCCTGAAGTCCTTCCAGGACTTCCCTGAGCAGACATTACTGCTACGACTGTGACTCTGGCATTCCTACTGGCCTGCCACAGTAACCATCTCTGCCTGCCTGCCCCAAAGACCTTCCAGGTAACTGCTTTATCTGGGTGCTCGGTTCCTTAGCTGCACAATTGATTGGTGCACTCTGGCAGAAGACGGTCCTTCCTTGGACTCTAAAACCTTGCCTCTGCTGACTGATTGGACTGACTTCTCTCCATCTATCTAGCTCTGCTTTCAGCTGACTGTCATGAGCGGGCATTGCTGCTATGACTGTGGCTCTGGCATTTCTACCGGCCAGCCACAGTCACCATCTCTGCCCGCCTGCCCTGAAGTCTTTCCAGGTAACTTCTTCAACTGGGTGCTCTGATCCTAAGCTGCACAATTGATTGGTGCGCTCTGGCAGAAGACAGCCCTTCCTTGGACACTAAAACCTTGTCTCTGCTGACTGATTGGACTGACTTCTCTCCGTTTATCTAGCTCTGCTTTCAGTCGACTGTCCTGAGCAAGCATCGCTGCTACGGTTGTGGCTCCGGCATTCCTACCGGCCAGCCACAGTCACCATCTCTGCCCACTTGCCCTGAAGTCTTTCCAGGTAACTGTTTCAGCTGGGTGCTCAGATCCTTAGCTGCACAACTGATTGGTGCACTCTGGCAAAAGACGGCCCTTCCTTGGACACTTAAACCTTGTCTCTGTTGACTGACTGAACTGACTTCTCTTCTTCTGTCTAGCTCTGCTTTCAACTGACTGTCCTGAGTGGGCATCGCTGCTACGGCTGTGGGTCCAGCGTTCCTACTGGCCGGCTGCAATCACCATCTCTGCCTGACTGCCCCGAAGTCTTTCCAGGTAACTGCTTCAGCTGGGTACTCAGATCCTAAGCTGCACAATTTATTGGTGCACTCTGGAAGAAGATGACTCTTTATTGGACACTATAAGCTTGTCTCTGCTGACTGATTGGACTGACTTCTCTGCTTCTATCTAGCTCTGCTTCCAGCCGGCTATCCCTGGTGGGCATCGCTGCTATGGCTGTGGCTCTGGCATTCCTACCAACTGGCCACAGTCACCATCTCTGCCCGCCTACCCCAAAGTCTTTTCAGATAACTGCTTCAGCAGGGTGCTTAGGTCCTAAGCTGTACAGTTGATTGGTGGGCTCTGGTAGATGGCTGCCCTACCTTGGACAGTAAAACCTTGTCTCTGTTGACTGACTGGATTACTTCTCTCCTTCTGTATAGCTCTGCTTTCAACTGACTTCTCTGAGTGGATCACTGCTACGGCTGTGGCTCTGGCTTTCCTACCGGCCGGCCACATTCACCATCTCTGTCTGCCTGCCTTGAAGTCTTTCCAGGGCTGCCCTGAGCAGGCATCGCTGCTACGGCTGCAGCATTCCTACCAGCCGGCCACAGTCACCATCTCTGAGCGCCAGCCCCCAAGTCTTTCCAGGTAATTGCTTCAGTTGGATGCTCAGATCCTAAGCCGCACAATTGATTGGTGCACTCTGGAAGCAGACTGCCCTTCACTGGACACTTAAATCTTGTCTCTGCTGACTGACTGGACTGACTTCTCTCCTTTAGTCTAGCTCTGCTTCAGATGACTAGCCTGAGCGGGCATTGCTGCTACGGCTGTGTGTCGAGCGTTCCTACCAGCCAGCCACAGTCACCATCTCTGAATGCCTGCCCCGAAGTCTTTCCAGGTAACTACTTCAGCTGGGTGCTTGAATCCTAAGCTGTACAACTGATTGGTGTGCTCTGGCAGATGACAGCCCTTCATTGGACTCTATAACCTTGTCACTTCTGACTGATTGGACTGACTTCTCTCCTTCTATCTAGCTCTGCTTTCAGCTGACTGCCCCGGGGAGGCATTGCTGCTGTGGCTGTGGCTCTGGGATTCCTAGAAGCTGCCCATAGTCACCATCTCTGCCCGCCTGCCCCAAAGTCTTTGCAGGTAACTGCTTCAGCTGGGTGCTCGGATCCTAACATGCACAATTGATTGGTGCACTCAGGCAGAAGACGGTCCTTCTTTGGACACTAAAACCTGGTCTCTGCTGGACTGACTGGACTGACTTCTCTTCTTCTATCTAGGTCTGCTTTCAGCTGACTGCCCTTAGTGGGCATCGTTGCTATGGCTGTGGGTCCGGCATTCCTACTGGCTGGCCACAGTCACCATTTCTACCTGTCTACCCTGAAGGCTTTCCAGGACTGCCCAGAGTAGGCATCACTGCATGGCTGTGGCTCCAGCATTCCTACTGGCCGGCCACAGTCACCATTTCTGCCTGCCTGCCCCGAAGTCCTTCCACGTAACTGCTTCAGCTGGGTGTTTGGATCCTAAGCTGCACAATTGACTGGTTCATTCTAGAAGAAGACGGACCTTCATTGGACACTAAAACCTTGCCTCTGCTGACTGATTTGAGTGACTTCTCTCCTTCTATCTAGCTCTGCTTTCAGCTGACTGCATTGTGTGGGCATCGCTGCTATGACTGTTGCTTCAGCATTCCTACCAGCCGGCCACAGTCCCCATCTCTGCCCACCTGCCCCGAAGTCTTTCCAAGTAACTACTTCAGCCGGGTGCTCAGGTCCTAAGCTGCACAGTTGATTGGTGTGCTCTGGTAGAAGACTGCCCTTCCTTGCACAGTAACACCTAGTCTCTGCTGACTGACTGGACTGACTTGTCTCCTTCTGTATAGCTCTGCTTTCAACTGACTTCCCTGAGTGGGCATCACTGCTATGGCTGTGGCTCCGGCGTTCCTACTGACTGGCCGCATTCACCATCTCTGCCTGCCTGCCCCGAAGTCTTTTCAGGGCTGCCCTGACCAGGCAATACTGCCACGGCTGCAGCGTTCCTACCGGCTGGCCACAGTCACCATCTCTGCCCGCCTGTCCCAAAGTCTTTCCAGGTAATTGCTTCAGCTGGGTGCTCAGTTCCTAAGCTGCACAATTGATTGGTGCACTCTGGAAAAAGACTGCCCTTCATTGGACACTTAAACCTTGTCTCTGCTGACTGACTGGACTGACTTCTCTCCTTCTATCTAGCTCTGCTTTCAGCTGACTGTCCTGAGCAGGCATTGCTGCTATGGCTGTGAGTCCAGTGTTCCTATCGGCCAGCCACTGTCACCATCTCTGCCTGCCTGCCTGTCCCGAAGTCTTTCCAGGACTGCCCTGAGTGGGCATCGCTGCTACAGCTGTGGCTCCAGCGTTCCTACTTGCCGGCCACAGTCACCATCCCTGCCCGCCTGTGCTGAAGTCCTTCCAGGTAACTGCTTCAGCTGGGTGCTCAGATCCTAAGCTGCACAATTGATTGGTGTGCTCTGGCAGAAGATGGCCCTTCTTTGGACACTAAAACCTGGTCTCTGCTGGGCTGACTTGACTGACTTCCCTCCTTCTATCTAGCTCTGCTTTCAGCTGAATGCCATTAGCGGGCATCGTTGCTACGGCTGTGGTTCAAGCATTCCTACTGGCTGGCCACAGTCACCATCTCTGCCCGCCTGCCCTGAAGTCTTTCCAGGAATTTCCTGAGCGGGCATCACTGCTATAGCTGTGGCTCCAGCATTCCTACCAGCTGGCCCACCTGCCCTGATGTCTTTCCAGCAGGGCTGTGCGAATATCCTTTTTTGAATATTCAGCCAAATATTCGGTATTTGGAGCAAATGCATCTGAATATTCGGTCGACTATTGGGTATTCAAGCACTTTTGCTAGTTTTTTATAAAAAAGCTAAAGCACCCCACCCTCCTCCCTAGCCCAGATTCGGAAGATAGAAATAACCTCCCTTCCCCGCCCTCAGACGCACCCAGACCCCCTCCTCCCCCAACCACTTCATGCAAGTCATAAATTAAAAAGAAAAGAAAACATAAGCAAAATTCAATGGGCGACTGGCACAATCTCACTCATCTTCACAGCTGGCTGCCAAGTTTCAGTGCTGTGCCCCCAAACACACACACACCCATCCACCCAGTAGCAGCATGCACCATGCCTGCAGCTAAGAGGAATTTTAAAAAGGTGGCAGCAGCTGGCCTCCTTCTTGAATGGCTGCCTTCTTTTGTGAAAATCATTCACTTGTTTAGCTTATATAGTAAAACAAGCTGATCATCACGTGATTAGCTGTTCTACTATATAAATGCAAGCAAGTGAATGATTCATTCTCAAGAAGAGCAGGCGGCGAGGAGGAGGGTGGGCTGTGCCGGCTGCCTCTAAAATTCTCTTCTTACTGAGATATGCTACTACTGGGGTGGGGATGTGTTATGTGTGTGTGAGCACACTTGAAACTTGGCGGCCGGCAGGCGGGTGAGTTATCCGGTCACCCGTGGATTGCTTATCGATTTTATTTTATTTATTATGACTTGCGTGAATGTTGAAAATGTAAAAATTTGGGTGCTATCTGAGTAGAGAAGTTCTTATCTTGTCGAGATCTGGCTAAGAGGAAAGAAAAGTGCTAGCTTTTAGAAATGCTTCCCAAATACCAGGCGAATAGTGCACTATTGGTTGTTCAGAATCCGAATAATGAATAGCTCATTATTCATGGTATTCAGGAAAGTATATTCGTTATTCACACAGCCCTACTTTCCAGGTAACTGATTCAGCCAGTTTCTCATATCCTAAGCTGTACACTTGATTGGTGCGCTCGGGAAGAAGATGGCCCTTCATTGGACACTAAAACCTTGTCTCTGCTGACTGATTGGACTGACTTCTCTCCTTCTATCGAGCCGTGCTGTCAGCTGTGACTACTGCCTCTGCTTTTTTTTTGAATTTGCATTCTCAGGCCAGTAGTTCAGTTAACAGTTGTTGTAGTACAAAATATTTAATGTCTTAACTTCTTAGTTTACTGGAAAGACTATCACCTGTAATTATGTGTGGGGAAGAGCTCCTCCCCCACATCCTATTTAAACGAGCAGGCTACATCCGCACTGCTTAGAGTGAGTCGCAGTCGCTGCTGAGTCGTTGCTGATCCATGCTCTCTCCTGGTGCCCCCCTGTCCTCCCTGTTTCCTTGTTGCCTTTTACGTGTGCCTTTCTTTTGGGGAGGGGGGTTTGTTGTTTGCCTTCCGGACACTGCCTCCCTCCTTGTCTGTTGCTTCTCCCTATTCTCTGTTGCTTGCCCTTGCTTGCTGACTCTTTCCCTAGAGCAGCCCACTCCATGTCTCATTCATTGCTGCTCCGTTCCTTCTCCTGTCTATGGTTTGGGGCTTCCGCTCCCCCCCTGCCACGTACAGGGTTCCTATTATCCACCACTGCCATGACTACCGGCATTGCCTCCCATCACCATGCCTACCTACACTGTCTGCTACTTTGTCTGCTGTTCCAATTACTGATTCATCCGATGGCTTGGACTATGCATTCCTAAAGGCCATGCAATGTATATTATTCTCCTTTCACCTTGCTGCGGATGCACCTGCCTCTCGTTCCACTTACTGCTCTACCGACCTTGTTCGGCCATGCACTTTGCTCTGTATCATTCATACTCCTTGGCAGCGCATCTGAAGAACTGTATGTGACTTTATCCTGGTTTCTCCTCTAGGGTATCGAGAAGCTTACTATTCATTTATTTTTGACAGTTCTAACCCTAAGCAACTGCACCTGGACTGCATTCCTACATGTTCACTTACTCCAACTTCACTACAACGGACTGAGTACACTTCTCTGCCATGTGCCTTTCTATCATGTAACTGCTCCTATTATTTCTATTGCAAGCATCCCTGAGCTCCTAAGATTTATATGGAGTATTATCTACTTCAAGTTGCCCTTCTGCATGCATCCAGGTCTCATTGCTCTGCACATTTGCCCAGGCACCTAACGCACTTCGGCAGCCCTCCTTGGCAGTACATTCGGTCTAGCTAGCCTACGTGCGGCCTAGCTCGACTCCACACTCCCCTACTGACTGGCCTACATGGGGTTCAGTCATTTCCGCCTGTCATGAGGAGGCTCAGCCTGTCGTCATACTGCTCTTTCCTACCTACGTGTGGGTTTGCTGTCCTGCTAGCCTTAGGGCGGCTGGCCACCGCGCTCTACTTCTTCCTTCGGCAGACTTTGTCATGCACTTCAGCTTACGCCATATCATTGCTTCTACACCTTGCCATTGAACTCTGCATGCCATGGCTTACTTGGCTTGTTCCCTCTTCTCCATCCATCCAGGACCATCAGTGCTCCAGTGTGGATTACCTACCAGACCATGTCTTGGGACTACTTCTATATCCCCAAATGCTTACTATTCTGATTCACTTCATTGCATTACTGTTCCTACATAGCTTCCAACTGGCCTACGTGTGGTCCAGCCACATCTGCTAGCTCTGATGGGCCTGGCTGCCACTATCTAACTACCTATCAGCCGACCACTTGGGTTAGGCTGTGCATGCTAGCCTTCGTGGCGCTTAGCTGCCACTCTCCATTCACTTATTTCTCAGGATCGGATGCACCGCCAGTTATTCCTTGCCTTCAGTCATACTACTCGGATCCTGGACCTTGCAGCCTTCACCTTGGTTGCTCACACCTACTTCCACTTGTCAAGGATAAGCTTCTTCCTTCCATTGGATTTATTTCTGGATTACATCTCACGATATTTGCCTCAGTTCCCTTGGATACTTTCCGCTGAGCTGCTTCAACTCTTTCAGAGTTACTACTACTATCTCCATCAGAACTCCCAGCTAAGCTCTATTCCACACTGCCTTCCATATCATATCTTAAGCCTAAGATATAGAACTACTACATAATGCTTTCCTTATCATAGCTTTAGCTTAAGTCATAAATGTACTACAATTTTAGAATGCTTATTACCTCTGGTTGAGTTGCCAACTCATCCACACAGGTCTTCATGACATACTTTACCATCCTCGGTCATCAGGAAACGTCAGTCTACAGCACCCTTCTACTGCTCTCATAAGTATGCCTCAGAATATTTTTACGCTGCACGGAATTGGCTCAGCATTATGCTACTATATAGAGTACTATTCACAATCTATTCCTTACTACTTCGCTACTCTTTCTGCATTGCATGCAGTTTGACATTACCATTACTCTTATGTACCACTGGTACAGCCTGCTTCATCCGGCTGGGCCGTAGGCTCACCGCATCGCACTTCGAAAGGCCTGCACCCCATGGGCCCAAAGGTCCCTTGAACTTACATTACTACTCCATATTTGCCTGCTTCTATGACCTGTCTCACCCATCGGGCCTGGGGGTTTAACTACTTCTACTCTACACCTGCCTCGCCCAGCTCGGGGCCTGGAGGTTCGCATATTCTACTATACGCCTACCTGCCACCGTGTCAGCCAGCCTTAGAAGCTCCTTTTACTATGGACTCGCATCTGGATTTGTTTAGCCATTTGTCATCTATTCTTTGGATGCTTCTGCCCTGCCGCTTCAGTCATATGAAATTACTACTACTACACTCTTACCAGGACACTTAGTTGAGCTTACCCAGAAGACTTTCAGTATCATGATTTATGTTCTAAGGCTTCTTGGACCCTGTGACAACACTACTTCATTCGACTCAGCCTCTTCAGTTATCACCATTTATGACTCATAAGATCGACTATTCAGGACTTGTCAGACTATTCTCACCAAGTCAATTCTAGCTACTGTACCATTCTGGCTTCGAAAGGTGGATATCTACATCATTATGCAACCATTTGGAGCACCAGATGAAGCACTTTGATTCCAGTGCTATTGCCATTTCCTCATGCCCCTCACCATATACCGTATATAATCTGTGCACTATTACTCCTCTGCTACTACGTCTGCATCATACAGATTAATTACTACTACTACTCACCTACGTACAGGTCTACTTATTTACACTATTTGCTCATATTACCTGCTTCGTCCTTGCAGAGTCTAGAGGTTCATCAAGACTGACTCACCTGTTCTACAACCTACTTCACCCCTTGAGATTTGGAGGTACATCTAACTTACGTCTATCTATTCGCACTAATATCTATACCTAATTGACTTAATTGCTTCTTCACTCCAGATCAGAGGTTCCTACTGCTCCGCCCACTCCAGATCACGCAGTATGTGCCCGTTCCTGTGCTTTATTACCAAGGCCTTCATTTGCAAAGCTTACCATGTAGAACACGAACCAACTGTCCTCCTACACTGGACATGGACACTTAGCCTTTTGGTTAATGGTTCTCCTTGAAGAAGACATCCTCACCTGCTGGAGTGCTTCACCAATGCAACTTTGACGCTTTGAATTATTATCGACCATGGATTCCAATCTACTATCATTCTGCCCTGGACTTGGATTCTCAGACTAGGAGTTTACTAGAAGGATGCTGCTATGTTCAGCTGACACGTCAAAATTTAGTACTTTCTTCAGTTTTTCATTTCACTGGATCAGGATCTACAACTTTGGATTTCGGATTAGCCGATTAAATTAAAGTTGTTAATTAGGATTACTCTCCTTTAGGATGCCCAGAAGGATGGGTAGGTCAGTAGCCACGGGTCCTCAGAGATTCCCCCCAAGGAGGGGTTTTCTCTCCTGCGTGCTACTGGTCTCACTCTCTGGAGTTGGAGGAGATAATCGTACAATATCATTATTCTTTTTGGGGGGTTTCATCCTATGTGTCTAAGCATCCTTCCTATGGTGGGATACAGAGAAAGGCCATAACAATCAAGTCATAATGAACTACTTATCATTTCAAGCATCTAAGCACCCTGTATATACTATCCAATACATAAGTTCTATAAGCACTGACTTGATCATGTCCATACTGGAGTATCTAAGCACTAACTATTCCATACAACTAATACCATGGAAGCATCGTTTTAATTGCTGGCCTGGCCTCTGTATCCAAGTACAAACATACATTATCCAATTACAGTACGTAGCACAAGCACTGAGCTATGAACCACACATAATCAGTAATTATAGGAAACATTATAGATCGAATTTACAGTTTGTTTTAGAGTGATTATAGCCCATTTAAAGCTTATGGTCTGCCAAGTAATTTAGAACTAAATTACTAATTATTATTAGAGCGTTTACTGCCCATTCATACTAAAGTCTGCAAGGAAAATCTCAGTTCTTCCTGGGCTCACCTTATCTACCTACTTTGCTGCCATTTTCTGTCTCCGGCGCCTCGTGCCATACCTAACTACCTAGCTGCTACTCCTGTCCTTGGCTCCTCTCGGCCCCAGCCCACCCCCACCGCATTCACTTCTTCAATCTGGTCTCAGTTCCATTACTTCTGTCCTTGGCTCCTCTCACCCCAACCCCCTCTTTTCACTTAGTTTTTCAACCTGGTCTTTGTCACACCTGGACAGTTGGTTCTGATTCCTATACAATTTTTTGTTGTAAATATAAGAAATTAATGTATGATGGACTGTGGCAGAGGGAGGTGCTGACTGCTTAAGCTGACACTTCAAACCCCCCAGGAATAAGTTCAAAGGACATGACATTGTTAAGCTATAGAGATCTGAGGTTCAATTAGCATGTTAAATTTGCTTTGATCCCAGGAAATGAAATTAGCCATTCATGGCATCCCCAGGGAAATCCTTTGATTTTCCTCTAGGTGTCATAATGAAAAAAGCATGCATGTGTTTTTGGTATCAGCCCAGGAAACCAGCATTTCATCAAAGAGAACTTTGATGTGTAGCTACCAAGGCCAGACAGAATTAAGGAATCAAATACACTTTTGCTTTGAATATAGTGACTTACATCAAAGAGACTTTTGAAGTGTGTGTGAAGCAAAGAACAAACCGATTTAGACCAGTAAACATGAGAAGAGGGGATTTTATTTTGTCAGCTCTTATTTTTTTAAATACCTTAATAGGCCATCTTGGTGCTATAAAAAAATATCGATTTTGTTACACCAAGGCGGAGTTTGGTGACCTCAGTGAGAAGGCAGCTCAGGACTGGTTTGAACTGCTGAGAGAACCTTGACAGACACACATTCATTAGCTGACTGAGAGAAAAGAGACCATCAAAGCACTGAAGTAAGGACCTTAGACAAAATTAGTCTGAAGTTACTATTTGTAGGAATTTGCACTTTAAACCTTGTTGTTTTAAGGCTGTATGTGTTGGGATATTTTGTTGTGTAATGTTTTCTGTTTTCCTATTTTAAAGTAAAGATATATATTTTAAAATGAAAACTGCCTGGAGTGCCTTGACATTTCTTTTTATTTGAGTGGAGCTTTTAAAGGTTATAGTTGACACTGTGTAAGAGCTTATTTTGATACCAAACTGGGAAACGGATAGAGTTCTCTAAAGTTTTGCATAGAGTTCTAAGGGTTCATTTTGTAGTCCTGGTCAGGTGCCCATTGGCAAAGATATCTGGCCCCCCAAAGACAGAATTATCTAAACCTGATAATTGGGTACGCTAACAAGAGGTTTTCAGTTTGAATCCCACCAGAACTTAAGACTAAGGTGACTCGAACCCACAAAACAGACAAGAGGATTACCTTGTACTGTTCACTGTCCACAAATCATACGCTCAGAGGTTGGCACTTTGGGAGTAGAGGGCTGACTGGTTGAGTGAATTTGTGACAATCTTAATGCTGAGAACACAAATGACCCCCTTCTTGACATCTCCCCTCCTCTTCTTGCTGATGCCCATTTTTATCACCTGCTTTAGCCATCCTTTGTCTCCCTTTATCTATCCACTCTTCTATTGAAATATTTTAGCTATCTTCTTTGCTCCCTGTCTCTCTGCCTGCCCCTCAATTTAGCCACTCCTTATCCTTTGCTGGTCTTAACAAAGACTCTTACCATACCCTCTCTTTCTCTCTTCCAGGACTGCTCTGAGCAGGTATCACTGCTATGGCTGTGGCTCTGGCATTCCTAACAGGTGGCCACAGTCACCATCTGTGCCCGCCTGCCCTGAAGTCTTTACAGGACTGTCATGAGCAGGCATCGCTGCTACGGCTGTGGCTTCAACATTCCTACAGGCAGGCTGCAGTCACCATCTCTGCCCGCCTGCCCCAAAGTGTTTCCAGGTAATTGGTTCAGCTGGGTGCTCGGATCCTAAGCCGCACAATTGATTGGTGTGCTCTGGAAGAAGACTGCCCTTCGCTGGACAGTAAAACCTTGTGTCTGCTAACTGATTGGACTGACTTCTCTCCTGGGCAGGAATCACTGCAATGGCTGTGGCTCTGGCATTCCTACAGGCCGGCCACAGTCACCATCTGTTCCCACCTGCCCCAAAGTCTTTTCAGGTAACTGCTTCAAATGGGTGCTCAGGTCCTAAGCTGCACAATTAATTGGTGCACTCTGGCAGAAGACAGCCCTTCCTTGGACAGTAAAATCTTGTCTTTGCTGACTGAATGGACTTACTGCTTCCTTCTGTCTAGCTCTGATTTCAGCTGACTTTCCTGAGTGGGTATCGCTGCTATGGCTTTGGCTCTGGCATTCCTACTGGCCGGCTGCAGCCACCGTCTCTGCCCACCTGCCCCGAAGTCTTTCCAGGACTGCCCTGAGTGGTCATCACTGCTATGGTTGGGGTGTTCCTACCAGCTAGCCACCATCACCATCTCTGCCCACCTGCCCTGAAGTCTTTCCAGTTAACTGCTTCAGTAGGGTGCTGAGATCCTTAGCTGCACTACTGATTGGTGCGCTCTGGCAGAAGACGGCCCTTCCTTGGACACTTAAATCTTATCTCTGCTGACTGACTGGATTGACTTATCTCCTTCTGTCTTGCTCTGCTTTCAGCTGACTGTCCTGAGTGGGCACCGCTGCTACAGCTGTGGATCCAGCATTCCTACTGGCTGGCCACAGTCACCATCTGTGCCCGCCTGCTCCAAAGTCTATCCAGGCAACTGCTTCTGCTACGGTTGTGGCTCTGGTGTTCCTACCGGCTGGTGACAGTCAAAATCTCTGCCCACCTGCCCCAAAGTCTTTGCAGGACTGCCCTGAGTGGGCATCTCTGCTATGGATCCAGCCCCGGTGTTCCTACCAGCCTGCTGCAGGTACCATCCCTGCCTGCCTGAGCCAAAGTCTTTCCAGGACTGTCCTGAGCAGGCATCGCTGCTATGGCTGTGGCTTCAGCGTTCCTACTGGCTAGTCACAGTCACCATCCCTTCCTGCCTAACCCAAAGTCCTTTCAGGTAACTGCTTCAGCTGGGTGCTCAGATCCTAAGCTGCACAATTGATTGGTGCGACCTGGCTGAAGACGGCCCTTCATTGTACACTAAAACCTTGTCTCTGCTGATTGGACCGATTTCTCTCCTTCTATCTAGCTCTGCCTTCTGCTGACTGCCCTTAGTGGGCATCGCTGCTATTGCTGTGGCTCCAGCATTCCTACTGGTCGGCCACAATCATCATCTCTGCCTGTCTGCCCTGAAGTCTTTGCAGGACTGCCCTGAGTGGGCATCACTTCTATGTCTGCGGCCCCGGTGGTCCTACTGGCTGACCCAAAGTCTTTCCAGGACTGTCCTGAGCAAGCATCACTGTTACAGCTTTGGCTCTGGCATTCCTACTGGTTAGCCACAGTCACCATCCCTGCCCATCTGCCCCAAAATCCTTCCAGATAACTGCTTCAGCTGGGTGCTCAGATCCTAAACTGCACAATTGATTGGTGCAATCTGGCTGGAGACTGCCCTTCATTGGACACTAAAACCTTGTCTCTGCTGACTGACTGAACTGATTTCTCTCCTACTATCTATCTCTGCTTTCAGCTGACTTCCCTGAGTAGGCATCACTAGTACAGCTGTGGCTCCAGCATTCCTACCGGCTGGCCACAGTCACCATCTCTGCCCGTCTGCCCCGAAGTCTTTCCAGGTAACTGCTTTAGCTGGGTGCTCAGGTCCTAAGCTGCACAATTGATTGGTGCGGTCTCGTAGGAGACTGCTTTTCCTGGGACAGTAAAACCTTGTCTGTGCTGACTGACTGATGAACTTCTCTCCTTCTCTATAGCTCTGCTTTCAACTGACTTCCCTGAGTGGGCATCGCTGCTATGCCTGTGGCTCCGGCGTTCCTACCAGCTGACCGCATTCACCATTTCTGCCCACCTACCCTGAAGACTTTCCAGGACTGCCCTGAGCTGGCATCGCTGCTATGGCTGTGGTGTTCCTTCCAGCTGGCCACAGTCACCATCTCTGCCTGCCTGCCCTGAAGTCTTTCCAGGTAATTGCTTCTGCTGGGTGCTCGGATCCTAAGCTGCACAATTGAATGGTGTGCTCTGGAAGAAGACTGCCCTTCACTGGACACTTAAACCTTGTCTCTGCTGACTGATTGGACTGACTTCTCTCCTTCTATCTAGCTCTACTTTCAGCTGACTGTCCTGAGTGGGTATCGCTGCTATGGCTGTGGGTCCAACATTCCTACTGGCTTGCCACAGTCACCATCCACGAACGCCTGCTCCAAAGTCTTTCCAGAGAACTACTTCAGCTGTGTGCTCGGATCCTAAACTATACAATTGATTGGTGCACTCTGGCAGAAGATGGCCCTTCCTTGGACACTAAAACGTTGTCTCTGCTGACTGACTGGACTGACTTCTCTCCTTCTGTCTAGCTCTGCTTTCAGCTGACTGTCCTGAGCGGGCATTGCTGCTATGGCTGTGGGTCTGATGTTCCCACTGGGTGGTCACAGTCACTATCTCTGCTCGCCTGCCCCCAAGTCTTTCCAGGACTGCCTGAGTGGGCATCGCTGCTATGGCTGTGGCTCCAGCATTTCTACTGGCTGGCCACTGTCACCATGTCTTTGCCCGCCTGCCCCAAAGTCTTTGCAGGCCTTCCCTGAGCGGGCATTGCTGCTACAGCTGCTGCCCTGGCGTTCCTACTGGCCAGCCACAGGCACCATCTCTGCCTGCCTTAGCCAAAGTCTTTCCAGGACTGTCCTGAGCAGGCATCGCTGCTATGGCTGTGGCTGCAGCATTCCTATTGGCTGGCCACAGTCACCATCCCAGCCCACCTGCCCTTAAATCTGTCCAGGTAACTGTTTCAGCTGGGTGCTCAGATCCTAAGCTGCACAATTGATTGGTGCAGTCTGGCTGAAGATGACCCTTCATTGGACACTAAAACCTTGTCTCTGCTGACTGGTTGGACTGACTTCTCTCCTTCTGTCTAGCTCTGCTTTCACCTGACTGCCCTGAGCGGGCATCACTGCTACAGCTGTGGCGCTGGGATTCCTACCAGCCTACCACAGTCACCATCTCTGCTCACCTGCCCCGAAGTCTTTCCAGGTAGCTGCTTCAGCTGGGTGCTCGGATCCTAAGCTGAACAATTGATTGGTGCGCTCTGGAAGAAAATGGTCCTTCATTGGAGACTATAACCTTGTCTCTGCTGACTGATTTGGACTGACTTCTCTCCTCCTGTCTAGTTCTTCTTTCAGCTGACTGCCCTGGGGAGGCATCGCTGCTACAGCTGTGGCTCTGGGATTCCTACTGGCCGGCCACAGTCACCGTCTCTGCCCACCTGCCCAAAAGTCTTTACGGGAACTGCTTCAGCTGGGTGCTTGGATCCTAAGCTGCACAATTGATTGGTGTGCTCTGGCAGAAGACTGCCCTTCTTTGGACACTAAAACCTGATCTCTGCTGTACTGACTGGACTGACATCTCTCCTTTTATCTAGCTCTGCTTTCAGCTGACTTCCCTTTGCGGGCATCGTTGGTATGGCTGTGGGTATGGGTACGGCGTTCCTACTGGCTGACCACACTCACCATCTCTGTCTGCCTGCCCCGAAGTCTTTCTAGGACTGCCCTGAGCGTTCACCGCTGCTATGGCTGTGGCTCCAGCATTCCTACCAACTGGCCACAGTCACCATCTCTGCCTGCCTGCCCTGAAGTCTTTCCAGGTAACTGCTTCAGATCCTAAGCCTCACAATTGATTGGTGCATTCTGGCAGAAGACAGCTCTTCATTGGACACTAAAACCATCTCTGCTGACTGATTGGACTGACTTCTCTCCTTCTATCTAGCTCTGCTTTCTGCTGTAACTACTGCCTTTTATTATTTTATTTTAATTTGCATTCTCAGCCCAGTAGTTCAGTTAGTAACTGTTGTAGTGCCAAATATTTAATATCTTGACTTTTTAGCAAATTGTATAGAATGAATTGTATTTTTTTGTCCATTTTCCTTTTAGCAAGTGATTCTGTACTGCCACTAGAGAGACGTAGTTTTTATCTAAAGCGATCTGTTACTGTTGTTCATATAGATACATCTCCTTTGCTCTATTTAAGCATCTGTTAAAAAACAACAATTAGATCTAGCACCCCTCGCCATGCTCCTCTCTTCTTTTTTCTTTTTTCTTACCCCTACTTGCTGAATTGCTGCTCTTATATAGAGATCGTATTGCTACACATATCATGCCTTGCAACATGAAACTCCTTCTCTCCTCTTTCCCTCTTTCTCTACTCCTAGTATTCTCCCTAACCCCTCCGATTGGTCTCTACTCGCAAATGCTGAATAACTCGCCTTCTACACCCTCCTATCTCCAATCCCCTACTTACATCATCGCTATCACTCCCTCCCCACCCTTTGAACTATAGTCATATTCTCCCTGTATCCCTCATGCTTCGATACTAACTGTCCCACCCTTCTTTGCTGCTCTTCATCTCCTGCTCCCCTACTCTCATGCACACTACCCTGCCACTTTCGCTGGTTCCTCGACATCTAACTCTAAATGCCCCAAGCTTCACTTCCTCATCTTAGCTCTACTCTTGCTCTTCTGTGGAGATATTCACCCCAACCCTGGTCTGTCTGTGTCACATGCCTTGAATGTTCCATTATCTACCACAGCCCCTTCTGTTGCTCCCGCTGTCCTCCTGAAGGGTTTCAAGATCCTTCATCTAAATATATGTAGTTTGTTGCAAATAATTTACCTTCTACAAACCATGGTGGCCACTCTAAAACCTGACATACTGATCCTCCTGGAAACTTGGCTAAAGAGTATGATCCCAGATATCTCAGTCTCTGTTCCTGGCTACTCCTTCCTGTTGCAAGACCGAGCAGGTAGAGGTGGTGGCGTCACCATGTACATTCTTACCACTCTCAATACTCTATTATTTATTCATCCACTAGCTCAGTGTCCTATGACACACTGGCTATTCATTTAACTCTGCCCTTCTCCCTCCCCCTCTTTATAGCCAGCATTTACTCTCGCCCAAATGTCCAGCCCTGTATTGCTCTTGACTTCATAACCTCCATCGCAGCCCTTTCTCGCTCTGAAGAACTATTTATTTATTTATTTATTAGAATATCAGAATTACAATCTTTTGAGTCATAGACTCTTTTCCAAAGGCTCCTCGTCGGATGACATAAATACAGACATGACACTAATACAGGAAAGACAACGTTACGTAACTAGTTGGACAGTAGCTGTATAAACATTATTAAGCATTATAATACATTGATGAGTACCTATACAGAGTATTAACTAAGCAGTTACATGCATCCTTTGCAGTGCTGAGCAGTTACATACATCCTTTGCAATGCAGTAGTGCAGGCATTACAATACCTTGGTGCGAACCTATACAGAGTATTATCTTATCGGTTACATACATCCTTTGCAGTGCAGTGATGTAGACTGATACACAGTGATGGCTAAGCAGAATAACAAGAGAGCAGAGATAGGATAGTGGGCCCTGGTGGGGTTTAGTGGAGCAGTCTTGGGTTATACTTTGTCTTGGTGTGGGCCCACTTTAGTAGCAGCTGGACTGTAGATTGAAATGGCAGAAGGACTGGCATGGACAGGTGCAGACTATACATCTTAGGTGACCTTAACTTAAACTGGCTGTCTCCCAAGACATCCATAATATGTAATGATCTTGCAACCCTGAACCTCTCGCAATTGATCTGGGAATCCGCCTGCCCTAACCATAAGACACAGAATCACTCCCTGATCAGCTGGGATCTTACCACCCACCACCACAGAGTAGTTAGCTCTGGCATCCTCCCAGATGCTTTTAGCAACCACAACCCAATATTCATTGTCAGAAAAATCCACAGACCAAAATTTCCACATAAAACCTTACAACTTTGCTTCTTCAAATCCCTAGACCTCGAACCTCTCCTCCACAACTAATCTCTCTCTCCCTCTCTCTCTCTCTCTCTCTCTGACTGGTCTCCCTTAGCCTCCTCTCTCTCAGTTGATAAGGCTCTAGCCTACTTCAAAGAAATATTCCTTGCAAATTGGAATACCTTTGCCCCTCTCAAACAAACCAGGGTTAGAGGTAACCACCTACCATGGAGTACTCCAGAACTGTTAGCCTGTCTTAGGGCCAGAGATTATGCCTGGAGGTGCCACAACTCCATCCAACTCCCTAGAGACCTCAAAGACTACCGTAAGCTCCAAAATGCCAGTACCAGGGCAACAAGGTTAGCCAAGTCCGATTACTTCAAAAATGCTTTCCTCACTAACATAAATTCCCCTTCCAAGTTCTGGAAGGTGGTTCATGCCTTCTTTACCCCTCAGTCCCAACCCACTTCACCAAAGGTAAATGGCAATCTTGTAGCTGACTCCCATGCTGTAGCTGTGGAATTTAATTCCTATTATACCTTCTGTGCAACCGAACTGCTGAAGTTCCTCCCTAATTACCTCTTCTCCCCTAAATGTTATGGCTGCCCCTCTATCCTTCCCCCCAAAAAATGCTCCCACTTCCTATTTCTCCACACCCCTTCTTTTTATTCTCTTCAGTCTCCCCCACTGATATTCTAAATGCCTTCCTTGCCATCAACCCCCCAAAAGGATCTTCCCCAGATGACCGTGACCCTAAATGCCTCTCTCTCTCTCTCTGGCCCGGCCATTGCCTACCCCCTTTCCTGAATCTTAAATCTTTCCTTCTCAACCTCCGATGTCCTCACCACATGGAAGCATGCAGTGCTCTTCCCCCTACCTAAAGGTGGAGACCCCTCATCCCCTGGCAGCTATCACCCCATCTCACTTCTCCCTAACACTGTCCAAACTACAAGAACATCTAGTTCTCTCTCAACTCACCTCCTTTCTATCTGATACCTCCTTCTTCACCCCGTTCCAATCTGGTTTCAGGAAAAAACACTCTAACACCACCTCCCTACTTTGGCTCACTGACTCCATGCTCTCTGGGATGGACAATAGCCAAATCACCTCAGCCATATCTGTCGACCTTGCCAAGACTTTTGACACTGTTTCCCACTCCCTTCTCCTTGGTTCTCTCTCATCTGCTGGTCTAACCCCTTCTACCACTAACTGGTTTAAGGCCTACCTTACTGGTAGAACCCAATCAGTTAAGATTGCAGGTGCCATCTTGCCACCCCTCCTGATCTGCACTGGTATCCCTCAGGGCTCCATGCTTGTTTCTCTTCTATTCTCCATCTTCCTTAATGACCTGCCATCTGTCTGCTCCCCCTCCTCTGCCATACACATGTATGCTGATGATACTGTCCTGCATGTATCTGGCTCATGCCCAGCTGAGGTTACATCCAGCTTGCAGCATGACTTCAACTAGGTCCAGCTCTGGTTTACAAACCATCAATCATTCCTCAATGCCAAGAAAACAGTCTCCATGACCTTTGGCACAAGGCAGAGACTCTCTAGGCTTCCTCCCTGCCCACTTTCCGCACTCTTGACGGGACTTTACTTGAGGACACCTCATCCTTCAGATACCTTGGGGTTTGGTTAGAACAACACCACAACTTCTCTGAACACATTGATGCCATCTAGAAAAAATTACACCCCAAGCTTGGTGCCTTGTTCAGGAACTGCAGTTGCATCCTTCCTGTGGCTAGACGTGAGCCTGCCCAGAAGATGATCCTCCCCATTTTTGACTACTGCAATGTGGTCTATGGTGCTGCTCCAAGGTCCTCCCTAACCAGATTGGACACTCTCTTCAACTCCCTCTGCTGCTTTGCCCTTGATGCTCCCTCTTGTACCCACCACTGTGACCTCTATCGATCCCTTTTTTCCCCCTTCCTTACTAATAGATGCCTCACACACTGCATTAAATTCACCACTAAATACTGGCTGGGTGAACTCCCTTCCTACCTCTCCCCCTCATTAATAACACCCCCTCCTCCTTCCCACTCCCTCAGATCTACCAACACTCGCACACTAACTGTCCCCCACTGCTCCACCCTCTCCAGCCAGTGTTGGTACTCTCACTGTTTCCCTAAATTATGGATCTCTCTACCTCCCCAAATCCAACACTCCTCCTCCCTCCATTCCATCAACACTGCCCTCTCCAACTATCTTGCACCTAACTGTTCCTGTTATGACCCACCTTAATTTCCTTTATCTTGCTCCTTACAGTTTGTCCCCTTTGGAATTTACCTAATGCCATTATCAACTCTACTGACCCTAGACCCTCCTAAGTGCTAGTTCTCATACCTTTCTCCCTTCTCCTACTCTCTCCCCCTTTTTTCCTAGCCTTCACACTCCCCTTGCAGGGTTCTTAGCATCCTGAAGGGGTCCTATAGTGCCTAGGCTTGCCACCTTTTCTTCCCCATCTAACTATCCTTGGCCTTCTAGATCCCTTGCAGGGTCCCCAACATCCTGGAGAGTTCCTTGGATCAAGCCTCATCCCCCTCCCAGATGTTATTTCTCATTCCCTCCCTCTCATTATCCCTCTATAATTACAATGCCTAGCCGCAGGAGGGTTTACAATTGCCTGAACTTCCCTGCCCCCCTTGCAGGATTCATCGCATCCTGAAGGGTTCTTTTTTTGGGTCAGGCCTTATTTCCCCTCCTACATGTTAATCACACTTACTCCCTCTCTCTCTCTCTCTCTCTCTCCCTCTGTAACCCCTACTCCAGTCCCCTGTCCCCCTGCAGGGTTCCCCGTATCCTGAAGGGGTCTCTCTGGGACACGACCCTGAACTATCTGTCATCTCATCCTCCTCTCTCTCTCTCTCTCTGTCTCTCTCTCCATCACCCCTTATTTCATGATAGCACTTGTTCACTTATTACCATTGCACTTATTAATTGTTCTCACAAATTATGTATGTATGCAACACTGTAATAACTGCCTTAATTAATTGTGTGCTATGTTGATCTTTGTAACTTGAATATAAAATGTCTCATCCCTATTGTACCCCTTTGCCCCCAGGTCGCACTGGGAGACAAGCAAACTGTTGCTCAATGTACCTTCCTGGTGAAACATTTCAATAAAATAAAATAAATAAAGGGGCTCAACAGTGTCAGATCAATCATCAACCAGACTGATCATGACACTTTTCTGATTTTGCTGGGCAGAAACATTGTGTAGTTCAAATAGAGCCGCCATCAAAGGGTGGGTTTTTCCTTTGATCTCCATAATGCCACCCAGTAAGTAGAGCTGAACAGTGTCATGATCAGCCTGCTATGGTCCCCACCAACCTAAAAACAATCCCTTCCACATCTTCCTCTTAGTTTTCTGACACCAGAGTGCCAAATTCCCAGTGCTGACTAGTACCCCCCCACTCTGCCTATTTTCACTGTGCGACACTAGGGAGTCCACCCCAGTGCTGCCAATCATAACGCTGGACACTGTCATGCCCAGTCCCCAATGTCGGTACCTGAAATAAAGAAAACCACCCTTCTTAGTTTTTTTTATTTTTATATACTCTGTTAAAAAGGAAAATGACCATCGATGTCTGTTGCCACTGCTGCCCCACCACCGACATTACCATCCCCCATCTGACCCTTCTATCCAGCACCTACCACCCCACACCCCTCCACCCGGGTGGGGTCATACGAAGGCTTTCTTGAAAATTTGGAGTAAAAGTATTTAAAAACAAGCATTTGTCAATGCTGAATGTTGCTTGCTTCTATGTGCTGTTTAGGTATTTGGAAGTCATTGGAGTGCAAATATTGAAAATTTGCGAACTTACGAGCATGCGTAGGAACTGCGTAATGCACGCTCGTAAAACAGTAATTTTTAGGAATTTATTCACCAAATTTTCAACATAGCCATTTTAAGACCTCTGCTCATGAACAGTGTCACTGTGATTTTCTTAATGTGTCCCATACATTGAGTTTGCACACTGACTGTGCCATTGTGCGCTACATGGGCGCAAACACGTTTTGGGCAGGATGTGAAAAATGACAGCTGTACTGCTCATAAGGAGGTGTGGTAAAATGGCAATGTTGAAAATCTGGAGTGGAAATATTGAAAATTTGCAAACCTATACGTTGCAGTGTGAAGGTGCAACGCATAATCAGAAACAGTCATTTTTAGGAATTCTTTCACCAAATTTTCAACATTGCCATTTTAAGATCTCTGCTCATGAACAGTGACACTGTGATTTTCTTAATGTGTCCCATACACTGAGTTCGCACGCCGACTGCACCATTGTGCACTACATTGGCCGAAACATGTTTTGGGCAGGATGTGAAAAATGATAGCTGTACTGCTCATGAGGAGGTGTGGTAAAATGGAAATGTTGAAAATCTGGAGTGAAAATATTGAAAATTCGCAAACTTACGAGCTGCGTAGGAACTGCGCAATGCACACTTGTAAAACAGTCATTTTTAGGAATTTTGTCACCAAATTTTCAACACAGGCATTTTAAGACCTCTGCTCATGATCAGTGTCACTGTGATTTCCTTAATGTGTCCCATACATTGAGTTCGCACACCGACTGCGCCATTGTGCGCTACATGGGTGGAAACACATTTTGGGCAGGATGTGAAAAATGACAGCTGTGCTGCTCATGAGGAGGTGTGATAAAATGCCAATGTTGACAATCTGGAGTGAAAATATTGAAAAGTCGCAAACTTACGAGCGTGCGTAGGAACTGCGCAACGCAGACTCGTAAAACAGTCATTTTTAGGAATTTTTTCACCAAATTTTCAACATAGCCATTTTAAGACCTCTGCTCATGAACAGTGTCACTGTGATTTTCTTAATGTGTCCCATACATTGATTTTGCACACCTACTGAGCCATTCTGAGCTACATGGGCGGAAGCGCATTTTGGGTGAGATGTGAAAAATGAAAGCTGTACTACTCATAAGAAGGTGTGGTAAAATGGCAATGTTGAAAATCTGGAGTGAAAATATTGAAATTTCACGAACTTACGAGGCTGTGTAGGAACTGCGCAACGCACGCTCGTAAAACAGTAATTTTTAGGAATTTTGGCACAAAATTTTCAACATGGGGTTTTTGGGACCCCTTCTCATGAATGATGTCACTGTCATGGCAGTATTCAGGCCTGAAGGGTGATTTCGCAGTCACTGCATGAAATCACACTTCGGGCCCGAATAACGCCATGACAGTGACATCATTCATGAGAAGGGGTCCCAAAAACCCCATGTTGAAAATTTGGTGCAAAAATTCCCAAAAATGCCTGAGATATGCAACAAAGTTGAAACCCCCTATCTAGCCCATTATACAGCTTACCGGCATTTCCTCAGTTCGCGGTCGGCTTTGAAGAGTGCAGACGTGTTCCCGGTCCACCGAAGATCGTCGCGCCGAAGTCCGGAGGTAAGTATGGGGTGAGGGGTGTGGGGAGGCTGGGTGCGCAGTGGGTGGAGTGCGGGTTGTGGGGGTTGGGAGACATGCACGGGACCGCTTTCATTTTACAGGTTTAAAAAAAAAAGACGTTGTGGGACATTTGCCATGCTGTGGTGGGCTCCCAGCATGGCACAAGGACATTGGGGGGGTGTTCAGCCAACGGGGGATTGGGCACCCCCGTCGGCCATGGTATTTGTTGCCACGCTGGGGTGGGCTCCCAGCGTGGCACAAGGATGGGGGGCATTCAGCCGACAGGGGATTGGGCACCCCCGTCGGCCAAAGGACTGCTTGCCATGCTGGGGTGGGCTCCCAGCGTTGCATCTACTACTGGGGATGCAGCTCAGCCGGCGGGATTGGACTCCCGCCGGCTGACACAGTGCGTGCGGGAGCGCGCCTGCGTGTGTCTGGGGGAGCTGCGCTGAGCAGCCGATATATTATCATTGCTCCCGAAGCATAGCTCCTTTCAATCAGGTTACTGCATTTTGGAGCGGTCACAGACAGCTCCAAAATGCATTGGCTTACAGGGGCCGCGCCTGCCAGCACACTGACTGAATTGGAGGAGGAGGTGACACACCTCAAAAATCTCAGATGAAGGCACTATGTTTCTTGCACATGCGTGCAAGCAACATAACAACAACATTCTGAGCCTATGTTGAAAATTTTCAATGCATACTCTTAACTTTGGTAATTTTCAATATTTTGACCCAACATTTTCAACATAGCCATTGTTTCACATCACCTGCTAAAATTCAGTCAGACCTTGATCTATTATTTCAATGGTCTGTTAGGTGGGAGATGAAATTTAATTTCGATAAACGTGTTGTGCTCCACCTAGGTAAAAATAACATCCTTGCATCCTATAACCTGGGTGGCTCACTATTAAGGGCAGTAAAAGAAGAAAGAGATTTAAGGGTCATAATCCAGCAAAACTTATCATTTATATCTAACAGCTCAGTTGCCACTACAACGGCCAGAAAAACAATAGGTTGTATGAAAATAAATATGATCAGTAGACACAGAGATGTCATGGTACCTCTGTATAGAAGGTTGATGTGCCCACACCTGGACTACTGCTCACAGTTCTGGTCCCCACATCTCAAAACTGATATAACAAATACAGAGAAGGTGCAGAGAAGGTTCACCAAATCTATTTATAGCACGGATAGATTTAATTAGATGGACAGATTTAGCTTGTTAGGACTGCACAGTTTAGAAAGAAGATGGTTAAGGGGTGATCTTATCCTAGTTTAAAGAGGACAGGAAATCATTTCTAACTGGCAGTTTATAAAGTTCTTATTCTCAGAAATGCTATGCATTCACCTAAATATTTACCTGTACAAAAAGTGATACACAAACTGTATTTTGCATTGTTTTGTTTTTATAGGCAACATTCTGTTACAGTTCTCCTCATGGAACCAGTAATTTGCGGTTTTTACTATGTCACAGTTTGTGTATAGAATGCTGATTATGAGTTGCTGACCTATCAGAATTATGCTTCGAGTTCTGTGCACAAACCGTGACATAGGTAAAACTCCAAATTACTGGTTCCATGAAGAGAACTGTAACAGAATGCTGCCCATGATAGTAAAACAATGCAAAATACAGTTTTTTATATCAGTTTTTAAGTACAGTTAAATATGGATACTTTAGGGGAATGCATAGCATTTCTGAGAATAACATCATAAACAACTGCCAATTAGAAATGATCTCCTGTCCTCTCTAAGGTAACGACCAACAGCGAGTTAATGGCTGACATGAGCCTGGAATTCAGAGAACTGACATACGACTCTAGGAAGCACACAAAACAATTATGAGGCAAACTTTTCAAGACTGAAAAAGGGGTTCATACTAGAACAGTAAAATATTGGAACACTTTGCCTTAGTATATTGTAGACACGCTTAGTATCAGCTGCTTTAAGAAGTACCTTGATGCCCGTACAGATTCCTGGGACACAAACTCGATAACCACTGTATAGTGGGGAGCAGACCCGGAACACCTATGGTGCACTTCTACTCCTGGTTTATGAAAATAAAGTACCTCATGAATGTGACAGCTGTCATGCTTCAAATCCTGGTCAAACTATGTTTTCACATTTGTGGCATGAAAAGACCTTTCCAGGCAGGATTTGAAAATTTACTCCACCCTTGTTCATGAGGTGGGCTCATAAGAAGGCTATGTTGAAACTTTGGGGTAAAAATATTCAAAAACAACAGGTATGAGCATACATTGAAATTTTTCAATGCACACTCTTAACTTTGGTCATTTTCAATATTTTGACCCCAAATTTTCAACATAGCCATATTTTCACACCACCTCATGGATGAGGCAGCAGTCATTTTTCAGATTTTGGCCAAAATGTGTTTTCATATTTGCGGTATGAAATGATGTTTTGGCTACTATTTTATAAATGACACCTGTTGTGTTTAGAAGGAGTGGTCATAAAAATACTATGTTGAGAATTTGGGGTCAAAATGTGAAAAACAACTAAGTTATGATGAAACGCTCAACTGTTCCAATGTTTACTCATAACTTCTTTTTGCAGATTTTTATGGGAAGCTGTTCAATTCAAAATTACGGTTTTCAGAATATAATTAATAGTGAAATGTCTACGACTAACAACAAAATGTTTGCAGCATAATATTATCAGAATGACAAACCTGAAAATTAGTATATCACACACTGAAATGATTATGAGATCTTCTCAAATGGGGATAACCTATACCAAAATGTGTACGACACATACCAAACTGCATATGACATACACCAAGATAGAAATAACACTTATTAAAATAAGTATGACATATATCAAAATGGCTAGGACACATATTGAAACAAGTAAGATGCATACCAAAATAGATATAACACATACCAAAATGGGTATGGCACAACATGAAAAGGATATGCTGTACCAAAAAGGGTATGATACATAAAGAAATAATGATAACCCATTTTGAAATGGATATGGCTATACTGAAATGGATATGACACATACTAAAATGGGTATGACATACTGAAATGTTTATGAGATAAACTGGACTGGATATGGTACACTCTGAAATTGGTGTGACACACACTGAAATAATAATGACACATACGGAAATGGATATGACCTATACTAGAATGGCTATAGGACATAGCACAATGGGTATTATATACCAAAATGGGTATATGAGACACACCAAAATGGGGCTGATACTAACCAAAATGGATATGACACACACTGAAGATGGTATGACACATGCTGAAATAATAATGACACATATCGAAATGGATATGACCTATACTGGAATGGCTATAGGACATAGCAAAATGGGTATTATATACCGAAATAGGTATGAGACAAACTTAATTGGATATGGCACACTCTAAAATCATTGGGATGCACACTGAAATAGTTATGACACACAGATAAATGGATATGACACATAGCAAAATGGGTATGACATACTGAAATGGTTATGACATACACCACAATGGTTATAGTACAAACTGACATGGATATGACACAAACAGACATGGGTATAGCAAATACTATATTAATTATGACAAATACCAAAATGGACATGTCACATCTTGAAATGGGTATGACATTTATCAAAATGAGTAAGACACACAACAAAATGGGTATGACAAAAAACAAAATGTATGAGACATACACCAATATAGGTATGACACATACTGAAACAATTATGACATATACCAAAATGGATATGACACAAACTGAAATGGTCATGACACATACCGAAATAATTATGACATACTAAGATATGACACAAACAGAACTGGTTATGACATATACTGAAACAAATATGACACATGCTGAAATGGATATGACCTATACTGAAATGGATATGACGCATGATAAAATGTGTATAACATATGCTGAAATAATTATGACACATGCTGAAATGGATAAGACTTACACCAAAATGGTTAGACACATACTGAGATAATTATTACACATGCTGAAATGGATATGACGCATGATAAAATGTGTATAACACATACTGAAACAATTATGACACTTGCCAAAATATGACATATGCCCAAATACAATGCCAAAATTCCTGCAGCAGCTGGTCAGGGAGCACAGTAGTGGGTAACATACTTGACATGGTCCTCACAAATGGAGATAGTGTTGAGGGAGTGGGGGTGAGGGTCAGCTTAGGAGAAAGTGACTATAACACGGTGGGCTTCAGAGTGAGAGCAGGGTATGAATCGAGTCAAACCATCAAGAAGGTCATAGACTTCAGGCAAGCAGATTTTCCCAAGATGAGGGAGGTATTCTAGATTGAAATGAAGGGGATGGAGGAGATGGGGGGTGAGAAACTATGGAATAAGATCAAGGGGGCTACTTAAAGCCACAGAGAGCTGTAGGAGGGAGGTGAGAAACAGCAAAAGAAGAGGATGCCACTGTGGTTTAACAGGGAAGTAAGAGGGGCAATAGGGAAGAAGAAGAAGAAAAGGGCTTTCAGAGAATATAAGAGAACACTGGGGAAGGAAGATATGGAAACGTACAAGGAGAAATTGAGGGTGGCAAGGCAGAGGATTAGGAAGGCAAAAGCAGAAACAGAGGAGAAAATTGTTAGGCAGGCCGAAAGGGAGGATGAGACATTCTTTTGATACATAGCAGAAAAGAGGAAAGCAAGGCAGGGAATATTAAGGGTAAATGGTGAGAGGATTACTGGTGGAAGGGGATTTTGAGAAGGATGAAGTGCTGAATACATACACCATCTCAGTCTTCACAATAGAGGGTGAAGGAAGGGGACCAGTGTTAGAGGGAAGGGGGATGTAGAGGTGGAACCTAGTCTAATCAGTGAGGGCAGGGTAAGGGAGGAATTGGGTGAGTTGAGGGTAGACAAGGCTATGGGCCCAGATGCCCTGCATCCTAGGGTGCTCCAGGAGCTAAGGGATCAACTGGTGTCTCCACTAGCAAGATTATTTAACTTGTCCTTAGATACAGTACAGGGTGGGTGCCAGAGTACTGGAAGAGGGCTGACGTGGTGCCACTTCATAAAAGTGGCAGCAGGGAGGTGGCTGGCAATTATTGGCCAGTCAGCCTCACATAGGTAGTGGGTAAGGTGATGGAGGTGATACTGAAAAAAAGGGTGGTTAGTTACTTGGAAGATCAGGGGCTGCAGGATATCCATCAGCATGGTTTCAATCGAGGGTGGTCATGTCAGGCGAACCTGATCAAGTTCTTCGATGGGGTGATGAGGGTGTCTGATCAGTGGGGGGCAGTGGACATGGTCTTACTGGACTATGGTAAGGCCTTTGACACTGTGCCCCACAGAAGATTGGTTAATAAGCTGGAGATTTTGGGAGTGGAACATAACTTAACAAGTCGGGTGGAGAGCTGGCTGATGCGTAGAAGCCAGAGGGTGGTGGTCAATGGGGTACATTCTGGGGAAGTAGAGGTGATGAGCAGGGTCCCCCAGGGTTCAGTGATGGGGCCTATTCTGTTTAACATCCATATCAGTGATATAGCAGAGGTGCTGCAGAGGATGGTCTGCCTTTTTGCAGATGACACAAACATCTGCAATAGGGTACACAACCCAGAGGGAGTAGAAGTTATGAAGAAAGATCTAAGGTTGCTTAAGGATTGGTTGAAAACATGGCAACTGAAATTCAATGCTAAAATATACACAGTGATGCACTTGGGACAGAAGAATCCATAAACCACCTACACAATGGAGGGGTAGAAATGGTTGCATCTGAGCTGGAAAAGGATTTCGGGATTATAATCACTGACATCATTAAGATAGGGACCAAATGCAGCAAGGTGGTGGACAAAGTGAACAGAACGCTGGTGTACATAGGAAGGGGAAAACTAGTAGAAAAAGGGAGGTGCTAATGCCACTCTACAGTTCCATGGTGAGGCCACACCATGAGCATGTAGATCAGTTCTGGAGACCCCACTGATGCAAGGACATAGATGGCATGGAAAGAGTACAGAGAAGGGCCATTAAAATGGGGCATGGGCTAAGAGGAAAGCCGTATGAGCAGAGGTTGAGGCTGTTGAATTTGTACCCACTGAAGACCAGAAAGGAGAGGGGGGATAAGAAAGAAACATTCAAATATATGAAGGGGTCAATAAAGTGGGGAGAGCTTATTCTCATGGAAGGTAGATGCAGAGACTAGAGGACATGGACTGAGGGTGGAGGGGGTAGGTTTAGGGGAAACATTAGGGGGCAGTACTTCACTAAGAGGGTGGTGGCAACCTGGAATGGTCTGCTGGAGAAGGTGGTGCAGGCCAAAACAGTGGAGGGATTCAAGATGGCATGGGACAAACACAAGGGGGTGTCAAGGGGGAAGAGAGTGGAATCTGTGGGGGAAGGGCAAGTAAAGAGGGAGGGTATCACACATTCTAGAATGAATATGGGACTTTCTGAAATAGATACGACCCATGCAGAAATGCATATGACACATACCAAAAATCAATAAGAAAATATTACAATGCATAGAACATATACCAGAATGAATAAAACACACACTGAAATTGATTTGATTTGATTTGATTAAAACTTTATTTTTATACAGGTATATTTGATTAGTGCAAAAAACACTGCTTACAATCAAGTCCTGTATAGATGATACACAAATAACATCAAAATACTCAAAATACAAATACTTCACAAAGTAATAACATATATGACATTATCCATAACATACACACACGCATTCCTTCTGCAAATATTCAAATAATTTACTTTTAAAACTAGTAAGGCTAGCTATATTCTGCAAGTGCTTGGGTAAATTATTCCATGATAAAGCAAGTCTATTTTGTAACTTCATTTCTCCTACATTACTACAATATTTGAGCAATGGTACCCTATTTTCAGAATTTCTTGTACATAAATTATAGCTATCCAGGGTCTGCAACTTAATATACTTAAGTAGTGGGTGATTATTTTTGGCATATATTAACTTATGACAATTTAGTAGCCAAGCATAATTCCTCTGTGCTTCAGGATGCAGCCAATTTAATCTTTCATATAATTTACAATGATGCATTTTATATTCGCCCTTAATAATAAATTTACCTAGTCTATAAATTGTTTGATTAACTTCTTTTAACACTTTCTGTAAAGCTTTCATATGTATTGGCACTCCATAATCAAGTACCGGGATTAACATTTGCTTAACAAATTTTTCCCTGGCTAATTTAGGCAATACATTTGTTAATCTTCTAAAAGCACCCAATCTTTGATTAACTTTTTTTTATCTGCATATCAACATGACTTTCAAATGTCATACCAGAATCTATGTACATACCCAAATACCTATAACCTTTGACTTCCTCAATTTGAGTGCCATTTATCAAGTGAATATTTAAATGAGTTTGTTTTTCAGCTTATGCCCCAAACTAAACACAATACACTGGTTTTCTTTGCATTGATTAAAAGACCAGAGTTGTCCATCCAATTTTCCAGTGAGGTTAAATCTCTCTGAAACTGTGATTCAACATTTCTCATATTATCTGCAGAAACCAACAGAACTGTATCATCCGCATATAATCTTACCTCCCCATATTTTATTGTTTGCACTAGCTCATTCACATAGATATTAAACAACAATGGGCCTAGTATCGATCCCTTGGGAACACCACGATTTAATTCCCCAAGGCTCGATACAAAATCACCATTGACGACACACTGTCTACGATTTGCTAAATATGATGCTATCCCTGTTAATGGTCCTTCCTCTAACCCCACTATCCAAAGTCTTTCTAACAGTTTTCTATGCTGTACCAGATCAAATGCTTTACTGAGGTCCACAAACACCGCACCAGTGGCCTTTCCATCATCAAGTGATGTTACCACCAAATTTTGGAAATCCAGTAGAGCGGTGCCCGTGGACCTCCCTACTCTAAACCCATGTTGTTTATCAGATAATATTTCATTCCTTTCCATATAAATGACTAAGTTGTGAATGAACACTACGTTCCGATATTTTTGATAATATTGGAAGAATCGTAATTGGTCTATAATTAGATGGCACAGTACTATCCCCACCCTTAAAAATTGGAATTACCTTTCCCACTTTCCACATATCAGGGACAACTGAACTTGTTAACCTCCAATTCAAAAGATATGTTACTATTGGTGCCAAAATATCTGCACCAATCCTCAAAAATCTAGCTTCAATTCCATCTAAACCACCTGCCTTACTTACATTTAAATTTTGTAATTGTTTCCTTATTTCAGCTATACTTAAGAGTCTAAAATTAAACTTATCATCTTGCTGTATCCCATACTTCATTTTCTGTTCAGCAATTAATTCTATTATAGTTATATCAGCAGTTTGTTCTTTTGGTGGCAGGATATCCAAATCAGGTAAATTGAGAAAGTAATGATTCAATATAGTAGCAATACTAGCCGAATCTTCAATCATGTTTCCTTCCTGTAATATACTTTCTACCTTACTACTCTTATTTTTATTTTTTAAATCAGAAACAAGTTTCCAAAACATTCTTGAATCATTTACCTTCTCAAATTTATTCAAATAATATTTACTCTTTGCCATCCTAATATTCCTTTTACATTTGTTTCTCCATTTTTTAAAACTTTCCCAAACATCTAAATTCTTAGTTTTTCTAGCTTTCTGTCATATTCTATTTCTTACGCTTAACTCTTTTTTTATTTTATCTGAAATCCATGGGTCTTCTTTATTTTTTCTCCTTTTCTGTACCATTGGAGCATGTTTATTTATCACAGTTAATAAGGATTCACTAAATTCTTGTATAGCTAAATTGATATCCGTAATCAAATATACTCTATTCCAATTTTGGCCCCTAAGCGAATCTTTAAACTGGATCTCGTTAAATCTTTTATAATCCCTTTCCCATTTTATATTCTCTTTTGGAACTGGAAAAACCTGATTTATTATTTTACATGTAATGGGATTATGATCCCCAAGATTTATAGGCAAAACATCCCAAGACTCTATATCCAATTCCCGGGAAACAAATGTAAGATCTAAAATAGTTCCCTGATTATTCAAATGCGTAGTTCTTGTTGGCTTGTCAATTAATTGTTTAACCCCAGACATTCAAAACTCTTTTTTAAGCTAATGCCCCTTGCCTGTTTCCAATCAGCATTAAAGTCACCAGTAAAGACTACCCTTTTATCCTTTACTTTGTCCAGGAGAAAATTTGCAAGTAAATCAAAATATTTAAGTTTTGTTTTTGGGGGAGCGTAAAACACTCCCACAATCAGTTTAATTTTAAGCAATTCTATTACTAAACAGTCTATTCCTTCATAACACTCTGTTATTAGCACCTTATAGGGACCAAGATTATCTTTCAAGTATAACATTACCCCTCCACCCTTTATTTTCCTATCTGTTCTTTCCAGTCTGTACCCCTTTAAGTTGATTTCATCATTTCCAATGCCCAAATGTAGCCATGTTTCTGATATAGCAATTACATCATATTCTTTATCTGATACCCAAGCTCTAAAGTCATCCATTTTATATACAATACTTCTTGCATTCTCATGATAAAAAGTAACAATACCTCCCTTCTTTGGGCCTGGATTAGGCTCTATATCTCCACTTTGCATCAATAAAAGTATGCAAAGCAAACTCCCAACACCTATATTATTTATTCTATTCTTAATCTGTATTACACTTGCTTGCTTTATATATCTACGTTTTTCATTAGCAAAATGATTCCTTCTTGCATAAAAATTATTTATTTCAGGATAAAATCCCACCCCCAAAGTAACAAATCCCAAGCCTTTACTAACGCTGTTGCAATCCTTTTTTTGCCCATTAAGATTAACCACACATACTCCCCACAATATCCAACCACCCACAAACAAATACATGTATAGTCTCATAATACAGCTTCTGAACTTTAAATTAAATTTAAAATTTTCTTACCCCTAGTGGCTCTCGCGCCACTCACAACGCTCATGCTACGCTCGCGCTTGCGAGCAGCGCGGCTTTTTCAAGGGCTCAAATCCCTCCTCCCTGAGTGACCTCACAGGACACTCCCCAAGCCCACCTACATGCACTGCAGTTCGAAAAATCGGCTGTCCCACAGAAAAGAACAAGAGTCTCTCACACTAGTTGTCTTTCCAGTCTCAGTGGCAGGAATCACTTCGGCAGGTTGATAGCAGGCAGTGTTTAAAGAGCCGATGAAATGCTAATAATGCCGCTTGCAAGCAGTGCAGCTTTTTCAAGGGCTCAAATCCCTCCTCCCAGAGTGACCTCACAGGACACTCTCCAAGCCCACCTACGTGCACTGCAGTTCGAAAAATCAGCTGTCCACTTTACTTGCCCCTCCCCAACAGATTCCACTCTCCTCCACCTTGAAATGGATATGACACATACTGAAATTGAGAAGACTCATACCAAACTGGCTATCACATGTACCTAAATCATGAAGATACTTAAATTATTATAATGTATACCAAAATGAATGACACATACTGAATTGCAAATTATATTTATTTACTATACTGATACTCTTGCTGGATGTGTACTGTAGTAAATAAATAAAATGGCTATGAAGTACCGAAAACAGAATGATTTATTAAAATGTGTATGATGCACACTAACATGAGGATACAGCAGACTACATTTGTTGCCAAACTTGCAAGGCATAGACTGAACAGAGTGTAATATGTGCCAAGGTATCGATACAGCACATTGAAATGCTATGATACACCAAGATGAATATTAACATGTAGTGAACTGAGTGTAACACACAGTGAAAAGCACATGACTTGTATAACCAATCAGAGTGCAGCATCACCCCCTGTGCGTCTGTAGGACTCCAGCAGTTCCTGTTCAGCTTCACTGCAGGTAAGAGCTCCTCAAATTGTGTGACTCGGGAAGGAATATGCACAATGTGTATTATTAAGTTGTTAGTTTGCTACTGTACCTGTTTAAGTTTTTATTTTTTAGTTGTTTTTATTTTAAAATTTTTGTTTTCAAAAGTTTTATTTGGCTTTCAACAAAACATACTGTTATATGTGTTCTTTGTGTAAGCCACTTAACACCAGATAAACCAATCCTGCACTTGTCTTCTTCCAGTGCTTTGCAAAGTTATACAGTATGTTGTGTTGTGTAATATTTTTATTTGCCCAGTAAAAGAGGGGGCATTACCAAAAAAAAAATCTGTAGCTCCAGGATTAGCTTATTCTTGTATGTTTTAACTGAATTTCACCCGCTTACTGAAGGTTAGAGTTTTTCTTTGCTGCCTTCTGAAAACTAATGTCAGTATTTTACCAATTTAAGAACAGTAAAGGAAATTAATCAGCCATTTATTCTGTAATAATAAGTGCTAGAAACACATATGTTATATCTTTGGAAAGCTGTGCATCTCCTCTTTCTAATACTATAAACCAGTTTTTTGTAGCTTATGACATTATGCAGCAAATAGCCCCATTATTAATGTTCTAGGTTTTTCACAAAAAAAATGGCAGTTTGTGAATCTAGTTATCCATCAAGTGATTATTTTTGCTGTGTTTTGTCCCAGGTTCCCTGACTTTATGTAAGAGGAATGTTGCATGTTTACAGGCTTCAGTATGCTGAACTACTGAGTCATTAAATGCTTGGACAGCAGCCACACCCAGGTTACTGAGCTTGAGCGACATTTTCAAAGCAGATGCACTCAGCGCATCTCAGAGAAGTGCCCAAGTGCTATATTCAAAGAGCAGAAATGGTCCAGCGCATCTCCGGATGCACCAAAGATAAAGTGTAATGTGTTGGGCACATCTGGAGGGGGCATGCCCATGAATGTTCCACACAACTCTATTTTCAGCCCAAATGTGTGGCGCGATGCTCCCAAAAGAGATAGACCTAGAAGAAGTAGTCCTAAGTGCAATCCCCTGACAGGCAGCTACCAGGATAGCAGGCTGTGTGAGCACCAGTGTGGTATCTGAATGCACTTATCAGTAAAGACAGTACACTGAGCAGTGTGTGCTATAGTGCAGTGCATTTTGTGAGCACATTCTGATATGTACATCAAAAACACCTTTCCATAGATATTGGACTGCTGGTTGTGTTATTATATTGAGGGAATAGAAAGACGGCACTGGGAATAAGGATGGGGCACCATTCCTGATGTTGGAAACAATGAGGTGTGTGAGGAGAGTGGGGACATCCCTAGCAGCCATCTAGTGGGTCGGTGTGCAGGACACCATGCCCACACAATGCACTGTGTGGCACAACACATGGCAGGAGGCAGTGCCGGGGGGGGCAATGACAGGGAAAGTACAATGCCAACACCCATTTAGAACTGTGAAACTGGGTGGCCTGCGGGAATAGGGCCTACAAATACAGTGACATTGGTCTGCCAGAGCACAGGGTGGGCAGGGGCTCTGCCCAGCAGGCACAGGTGGCAGGGTGGCAGGTAACACCCCCCCTAGGTACAAATAATGTCAGGGGTATGGAAGAGAACCATGGCTTGACAGGACTGTGGCAGGTGGGGCCACTAGCAGGGAATGGGGTGGTGCAGGTCAGAACAGTGGCAGGTGGGCCCACTAGAAGGGATTGGGTAGTGTAGGGCATGAGAGTGGCATGCATGTGCATAGTTCCAGCATATCTGGATGTGGGTCAGGTTCACTGGATGCAGTGCAACACAGGTTGTAACATGAGGAATATAAACAAACGTACCTCCAGGGCTGTATTACCTGTTGGTCATCTACTTACGAACATATGAATGTGCCGGCAGAAACAGACCTCCTGGTCTATCAACATCTGCTCGAGTGTGCAGCTAGCTCCACTACATTGCAGCTGCCCCACCCCCTTCCCTTTTGTCTGCCCTCAGCTGTTCTCAGCCTCCCTCACCCGTACTCTCCCCTGTTCTCTGTCCCATGCCCTTTTAAAGCTACCCACAGTTTTGCATATCTGAACATACAAATGTGCCAGCACTGATGCTGCCCCTGGAGGGCAACCTGCTTGGGGCAGAGGCCATGCAGGAGGACCACCATAATGATGCCAACACTGTTCTGCAGTGCACAGTATCCCACTGTGGCGCACATGGTGCACCACCACCCTGACCCACACAACAGCTCATCCCCTGCAAGTCCTCTGTCCCATGCAGGTTGCCCTCCAGGGGCAGCACCAGTGCCAACAGGTTGGACAACTCAATGGTGCTCCAGGTAAGGGTCCTGGGCCCTGCAGCCTGCACACATGGCATATGTCACAGAGGTCCACCTGGAGCTGGTTATCAAAGATGGGGCACTGCAGTGACAGTGGCTGGATCGCACACAATGCATGATAGGTGCACACACTCTGCTCTGCGCATTTCACAGATGTGTCATAGGGATGCACAATGTACGGGCAATGGTGCATCACAGTATAGTGCTGAGAGATGCGCAATTCACGGCCGTTACTGCCAGACATGCTCCACTGCACATGTCAAGTGTGGTACACTTTATCATACATGTGTAGAAATGTGCCCTACAGAAATGCCCCAAATCCATCAAATGCGCTCAACATATCGTGCATGTGAGGAAATGCACTGTCCAGACATGCGCCAAACTAATCAGATGTGCCCTGCAGATTGAGATGGGCTGGAAGCAAATAAGAAATTTTCAGCCAGAGTATGCAAATGGCCTCATTGCCAATTTCAGGCCCAATTGAACTGCTTAGCATCTCATTGATGATGTGCGATATGGCCGCCACCACACATTCAGTCACTTCACTACCAGTCTAGCATTGCTTGTAAAGCGCTTTGGGATACTGTGTATGAAAAGCGCTATATAAATGCTGATTCTTCTTCTTCTTCTTCTTCTTCTTCTTCTTCTTCTTCTTCTTCTTCATTATAGTTGCTCCAAACCTCATTTGAATGTGCTGAGCTAAACTTGGGCTGCCCTGTGCCACCCCACACCATAGGTGACCAACAGGTACTGCAGCCCTGGAGATACGTTTGTTTACATTCCTCATGTTACAGCCTGTTCTGCCCTGCATGCAGTGGAACCTGGCTCACATCCAGATATGCTTTAACTGTGGGTATGCATGCCAGTGTCCTGTCCTGCACAACCCCATCCCTACTAGTGGCCCACCTGCCACTGTCCTGTCCTGCACCATCCCATCCCTGCTAGTGACTCTACCTTCTATTATCCTGTCAAACCATGGTTCTCTTCCATGCTCCTGACATTTTTTTTGTGCCTGGGGGTGTGTGTGTGTGTTACCTGCCACCTGTGTCTGCTGTGCTGAGCCCCTGCCCGCCCTGTGCTCTGGCACACCACTGTCACTGTGTTTGTAGGCCCTATTCCTGCAGGTCACCCAGTTCCACAGTTCTAAATGGGTGTTGGCATTGCACTTTTCCTGTCATTTCCCTGAGATTCATAGCTTTCCAATGACATAACATATATGTGTTTCTAGCACTTATTATTACAGAATAAAAGGCTGATTAATTTCCTTAAATTGATAAAATACTGACATTAGATTTCAGAAGGCAGCAAAGACAAACTGTAACCTTCAGTAAGCGGGTAAAATTTAGTTAAAACATACAGGAATGAGCTAATCCTGAAGCTAGATTTCTTTTTTTTTTGGTAATGCCCCCTCTTTCACAGGGCAAATAAAACTATTACACAACACAACATACTGTATAACTTTGCAAAGCACTGGAAGAAGAAAAGTACAGGATGGGTTTATCTGGTGTTGAGTGTAACCTCACACAAAGAACACGTATGACAATATGTTTTGTTGAAAGCTAAATAAAACTTTTGAAAACAAAAATCTCAAAAAAAAAACAACTAAAAAATTAAAACTAAAACACAGATACAGTAGCAAACTAACAACTTAATAATACACATTGTGCATATTCCTTCCTGAGTCACACAATTTAAGGAGCTCTTACCTGCAGTGAAGCTGAATAGGAACTGCTGGAGTCCTACAGACGCTCGGGGGGTGATGCTGCACTCTGATTGGTTATACAAGTCATGTGCTTTTCACTGTATATTATACTCAGTCTAGTATGTGTTATACTCATCTTGGTGTATCACAACATTTCAGTTTGCTGTATCGACACCTTGGCACATGTTACACTCTATTCAGTCTATGCCTTACAAGTTTGGTAACAATTCAGTCTGCTGTATGCTCATTTCAGTGAACAACATACACATTTTAATATATCATTTTGTTTTCAGTATTTCATAACCATTTTATTTACTACAGTACTCATTCAGCAAGAGTATCAATACAGTAAATAAATATAATTTGCAATTCAGTATATGTCATTCATTTTGGTATACATTCTAATAATTTAAGTATCTTCATGAATTAGGTACATGTGATAGCCAGTTTGGTATGAGTCTTGACCATTTCAGTGTGTGTGTTATTCATTCTGGTATATGTTATATGCATTGCAGCGTTTTCTTGTTGATTTTTGGTATGTGTTATATGCATTTCTGCATGGGTCATATCTATTTCAGAAAGTTCCATTTTCATATTAAAATGTGTCATACCCTCCCTCTTTACTTGCCCCCCTCCACAGATTCCACACTGCTCACCCTTGTCACTTCCTTGTGTTTGTCCCATGCCATCTTGAATCCTTCCACTGTTCTGGCCTGCACCACCTCCTCCAGCAGACCGTTCCAAGGTGCCACCACCCTCTCAGTGAAGTAATACACTCTAATGTTTCCCCTAAACCTACCCCTCTCCACCTTCAGTCCATGCCCTCTAGTCTCTGCATCTACCTTCCCTGAGAATAAGCTCTCCCCACTTTACTGACCTCCTTCATGTATTTGAATGTTTCTATCTTATGCCCCCCTCTCCTTTCTGGTCTTCAGTGGGTACAAATTCAACACCCTCAAACTCTGCTTGTTGACTTCCCACTTAGCCCATGCCCCATTTTAATGGCCCTTCTCTGTACCCTTTCTATGCCATCTATGTCCTTGAATCGGTGGGGTCTCCAGAACTGATCTACATGCTCATGGTGTGGCCTCACCATGGAACTGTAGAGTGGCATTAGCACCTCCCTTTTTCTACTAGTGTTCACCTTCCTTTGTACACCAGCATTCTGTTTGCTTTGCCCACCACCTTGCTGCATTTGGTCCCTACCTTAATGTTGTCAGTGATTATAATCCCTAAATCCTTTTCCAGCTCAGATGCAACAATTTCCACACAACCCATTTTGTATGTGGTTTGTGGATTCTTTTGTCCCAAGTGCATCACTGAGCATTTTTGGGCACTGAATTTCAGTTGTCATGTTTTCGACCAACCCTTTAGCAACCTTACATTTTTCTTCATAGCTTCCAATCCCTCTGGGATGTGCACCCATTGCTGATTTTCATGTCATCTGCAAAAAGGTAGACCGTCCCCTGCAGCCCTGATGTTAAACAGAATAGGCCTCAGCACTGAACTCTAGGGGACCCTGCTCATCACCTCTACTTCCCCAGAATGCACCCCATTGACCACCACCCTCTGGCTTCTACCCTACAGCCAGCTCTCCACCCAGCTTGTTATGTTATGTTCCACTCCCAAAGTCTCCAGCTTATTAACCAATTTTCTGTAGGGCACCATGTCAAAGGCCTTACCAAAGTCTAGTAAGTCCATGTCCACTGTCCCCCACTGATCAGACACCCTCGTCACCCCGTTGAAGAACTCGATCAGGTTTGTCTGACATGACCGCCCCCGAATGAAGCCATGCTGATGGATATCCTGCAGCCCCTGATCTTCCAAGTAATTAACCACCCTTTTTTCAATATCGCCTCCATCACCTTACCCGCTACCAACATGAGGCTGACTGGGCAATAATTGCCAGCCACCTCCCTGCTGCCACTTTTATGAAATGGCACCACGTCAGCCCTCTTCCTGTCCTCTGGCACCCACCCTGTACTGTATCTAAGGACAAGTTACATAATCTTGCTACTGGTGACACCAGTTGCTCATTTAACTCCCAGAGCACCCTAGGGTGCAAGGCATCTGGGCCCATAGCCTAGTCTACCCTCAATGTACCCAATTCTTCCCTTACCCTGCCCTCACTGATTGGACTAGGTTCCACTCCAACATCCCTCCTTCCCCCTAGCACTGGTCCCCTTCTTCACCCTATATTGTGAAGACTGAGATGATGTATGTATTGAGCACTTCAGCCTTCTCAAAATCCCCTTCCACCAGTAATCTCCCCTCACCATTTACCCTTAATATTCCCTGCCTTGCTTTCCTTTTTTCCCCTATGTATCGAAAGAAAGTCTTGTCCCCCCTTTTAGCCTGCCTAGCAATTTTCTCCTCTGTTTCTGCTTTTGCCTTCCTAATCCTCCGCCCTGCCACCCTCAGTTTCTCCTTGTAAGTTTCCATATCCTTCCCCAGTGTCCTCTTATATTCTCTGAAAGCCCTTTTCTTCTCCCCATTGCCCCTCTCACTTCCCTTTTGAACCACAGCGGCTCCTCCTTCTTTTGCTGTTTCTTACCTCCCTTCTACAGCTCTCTGTGGCTTTAAGTAGCCCCCTTGATCTTATTCCAGAGTTCCTCACCCCCATCTCCTCCATCCCCTTCATTTCAATCCGGAATACCGCCCCATCTTGGGAGAATCTGCTTGCCTGAAGTCCATGACCTTCGTGATGGTTTGACTCGCTTCATACCCTGCGTCACCCTGAAGCCCACCGTGTTATAGTCACTTTCTCCTAAGCTGACCCTCGCCCCCACTCCCCCAACACTATCCCCATTTGTGAGGACCATGTCAAGTATGTTACCCCACTACTGGGCTCCCTGACCAGCTGCTGCAGGAATTTTGGCATTGTATTTGGGCATATGTCATATTTTGGCAAGCGTCTGAACTATTTCAGTATGTGTTAAACACATTTTATCATGCATCAGATCCATTTCAGTATAGGTCATATCCATTTCAGCATGTGTAATAATTATCTCAGTACGTGTCTAACCATTTCCGTATAAGTCATATCCATTTCAGCATGTGTCATAATTGTTTCAGTATGTGTCATAACCAGTTCAGTTTGTGTCATATCTGTTTTAGTATGTCATAATTATTTCAGTATGTGTCATAACCATTTCAGTTTGTGTCATATCCATTTTGGTGTATGTCATAATTATTTCAGTATGTGTCATACCTATATTGGTGCATGTCGCATACATTTTGTTTTTTGTCATACCCATTTTGTTGTGTGTCTTACCCATTTTGATAAATGTCATACCCATTTCAAGATGTGACATATACATTTTGGTATTTGTCATAATTAATTCAGTATTTGTTATACCCATGTCGGTGTGTGTCATATCCATGTCAGTTTGTGCTATAACCATTGTGGTGTATGTCATAACCATTTCAGTATGTCATGCCCATTTTGCTATGTGTCATCTCCATTTCAGCATGGGTCATATCGATTTATCTGTGTGTCATAACTATTTTAGTGTGCATCACAACAATTTTAGAGTGTGCCATATCCAATTAAGTTTGTCTCATACCCATTTTGGTATATAATACCCATTTTGCTATGTCCTATAGCCATTCCAGTATAGGGCATATCCATTTCGATATGTGTCATTATTATTTCAGCATGTGTCATACGATTTCCAGCGTGTATCATATCCATTTTGGTTAGTTTCAAACCCATTTTGGTGTGTCTCATATACCCATTTTGGTATATAATACCCATTTTGCTATGTGCTATAGCCATTCCAGTATAGGGCATATCCATTTCAATATGTGTCATTATCATTTCAGCATGTGTCATACCATTTTTGATGTTCGTCATATTCATTTTCAAGTGTGTCATACCTATTTTGTTATATCATACCCATTTTAGTATGTCTCATAACCATTTCAGTATAGTCCATATCCAGTTCAATATGTGTCATAAGTATTTCAGTGTGTGTCACACCAATTTCAGAGTGTACCATATCCAGTCCAGTTTGTCTCATACACATTTCGGTATGTCATACCCATTTTACTATGTGTCATATCCATTTCAAAATGGGTTATCATTATTTCTTTATTCATCATACCCTTTTTGGCACAGTACATTCTTTTCATTTTGTACCATACTCATTTTAGTGTGTGTCATACCCAAGTTGGTATGTGTCATATCTATTTTGGTATGCGTCTTACCTGTTTCAATATGTGTCCTAGCCATTTTGATATATGTTAAACTTATTTTAATAGGTGTTATTTCTATCTTGGTGTATGTCGTATCCATTTTGGTGTATGTCATATGCAGTTTGGTATGTGTCATACACATTTTGGTATAGGTCATCCCCATTTCAGAAGATCTCATAATCATTTCAGTGTGTGATATACTCTTTTTCATGTTTATCATTCTGATAATATTATGCTGTAACACAGAAACATAGAAACATAGAATTCGACGGCAGATAAGGACCGCTTGGCCCACCCAGTCTGCCCATTTCCCTACCTAATGGATAAGCTGCAGATCATAGTTAACCAGCAGCCTACTTCTTTCTACCCCCAACCCCTAGAATTGCCTTATGACCCATGCATGCTTGAATTCAACCACTGTTTTTGACTCCACAACCTCCTCCAGAAGGCCGTTCCATGTATCCACAACTCTCTCTGTGAAAAAATACTTCCTTACATTACCTCTGAGCTGCCCCCCACCTTCAAATTGTGCCCCCTTGTTCTTGCACACTTCTTTTTTTGAAAGATGCTACCCTCTTGGACTTTATTGATTCCCTTGAGGTACTTGAAAGTTTCTATCATGTCCCTACTCTCCCTGCTTTCCTCGAGGCTATACATATTAAGCTCCTTTAGTCTCTCTTCATATGTCTTCTGGTGCAGACACTGCAGCATTTTAGTTGCCCTCCTCTGGGCAGCTTCCATCCTGTCTATGTCCTTGTGGAGACTGGGTCTCCAGAACTGCATGCAGTACTCCAGTTGGGGTCTCACCAGCTGTCTGTACAGAGGGATAACAACTTCCTGTTTTCTACTGGTGATACCTCTCCCTATGCATCCCAGTATCCCCCAGCCCTCCTTACTGCCCTCTCACACTGCTTGCCCACCTTTAAGTCATCTGATATGACTACCCCCCCAGGTCTCTTTCCATTTTTGTTGTTGTTAGTATCACATCCCCCATTGTGTACTCTTCCCCTGGGTTTTTGTTTCCCAGGTGCATTACCTTGCACTTCATAGCATTGAATCTAAGGTGCCATATATTTGACCATTCCTCTAACCTTGCCAAGTCCCTTCTCATCCTTTCCACCCCACCTTGTGCATCAACTCTGTTGCAGATCTTTGTGTCATCTGCAAAGAGACATACTTTTCCTTCCAGTCCCTCTGCAATGTCGCTTATAAAGACATTGAAGAGGACTGGTCCTAATACTGAACCCTGTGGTACCCCACTAGTAACCCCTCTTTCTTCAGAGTGGACTCCATTTGCTATTACCCTCTGTGTCCTATTCTCCAGCCAATTCTTTACCCAGGCTATCATCTTGGGATCTACTCCCAGGCTGGTTAACTTGTATATTAATCTTTTGTGTGGGACTGTGTCAAATGCCTTGCTGTGTCAAATGCCTTGCTAAAGTCTAGGTAGGCCATGTCCACAGCCCCTCCCTGATCAACTATATATACAGTAAACATTTTGTTGTTAGTCATAGACATTTCACTATTTATTATATTCTGAAAACTGTAATTTTGAATTGAACAGCTCCCCATAGATTTTGACCCCAGGGCTATCCTAGATCTAGTACTGACTAACAGAGAAGGGATCACAGGTCTCCAGGTAGAAGGTCATCTGGGGGAACCAGTGACCATCACATGGTATAGTTCAATTTGGCCAATACATCTAAATCATCCCATTCCAAGGCAAAATATGAGACTTCAGAGGAGCTGACTTTGATAAGATGGTCAACAGAGTTAAACTAGCTCTGGCAAAAAGAAACACAGGTGAGGGGGTACAGGCAAAGTGGGCAAGCATTAAGGATGCAATACTTCAAGCAACATTCCATTGACAGAAAAGACAGAAAAGGAAGTGCAAAAGAAGAAAGAAACCAATTTGGTTCTCAAACCCAGTAGCAGAAAAGGTCAGAGCCAACAGGCTGGCCATCAGGAATTATAAGGGAACACAGTGGGATGAAGATAGGGAGGCATACCAAATTGCCCTAAGGGAAGCAGGGAAGGCAGTAAGGCAGGCAAAGTCCCAAACTGAGGAACCACTAGCACGAACAGTAAAAGAAGGTGACAAGACTTTCTATAGATACATTAGTGAAAGGAGAAAGTCCAGAGGGGTATTGCTAAGCTGAAAAGAGAAAAGGAGGCATGTGAGGAGGAGGACCCTGTAAAAGCATCTATCCTAAATAGATACTTTTGCTCAGTATTTACTGAAGAGAAGGTAGAGCAGGACAGCTCAGCACCATGGACACAGAGGGGAGGGGAAGGAAGTGAGCACTACACCCTTCACAAAAGAAAGGGTTCTACAGGAGCTTGCTAAGCTCAGGGTGGACAAGGCAATGGGACCTGATAGCATGCATCCCAGGGTACTTAAGGAGCTAAGGGTGGAACTAGCAGAGCCATTAGCAGAACTGTTTAGTGAGTCTCTGAGCACAGGAGAGGTCCCAGAAGAGTGGAGAAGGGCTTGTGTGATCCCACTCCACAAGAGAGGTAGCAGGGAGGAGGCAGGGAACTACAGACCAGTCGGTCTTACCTCAGTAGTGGGCAAGATTATGAGGACTCCAAAGGATAGTAAACACCTGGAATCCATAGGGGCACAGGATCCAAGACAGCATGGGTTTACAAAGGAAGGTCCTGTCAAACTAATCTCATAGATTTCTTTGACTGGGTAACCAGAGTGGTGGACCAAGGGGGAGCAGTTGATGTTGCCTACCTTGACTTCAGCAAAGCTTTCGACACTGTTCCACATAGAAGATTGATAAATAAGCTGGGTAGGCTAGGGTGGGTCAGAATTTGGTCAACTGGGTGGCAAACTGGTTGACAGGCAGAAAACAGAGAGTGGTGGTAAATGGTATACAGTCAGAAGAGATGCAAGTCACAAGTGGGGTACCTCAGGGATCAGTCCTGGGGCCAGTCCTCTTCAATATCTTCATTAGTGACATTGCAGATGGACTAGAGGGTAAGGCTTGTCTGTTTGCAGGTGACACCAAGATCTTCAACAGAGTAGATTATCCTGATGGGGTGGGAAGAATGAGAAGAGATCTGGATAAACTAGCAAAATGGTCAGAAGAGTGGCAACTGGGATTTAATGCAAAGAAGTGCAAGATCATGCACATAGGGAAAGAGAAACCCTGGAGCCACCTATAGGCTGGGAGGGGAGTTGCTGGCAGTCACAAAGGAAGAAAGAGACTTGGGCGTCATCATCAACGATGACCTGAAATCATCCAAGCAAACCTCTAAAGCAGTAGGTAAGGCTAGGGGGATGTTAGGGTGTATTAGTAGGGGTATCACAAGTTGTAAGAGGGAGGTAATAATCCCTTTTTATAAGACACTGGTTAGGCCCCATCTGAGTACTGCTTGCAGTACTGGAGGCCACACCTTCACAAGGACATTAACCAAATTGAGGCAGTCCAGAGAAGGGCAACCAAAATGGTGCAGGGACTGCATCAGAAGACATATGAGGGCAGATTAACGGAGCTCAATATGTATACCCTTGAGCAAAGGAGGGAGAGTGGTGATATGATCGAAATATTCAAACACCTTAAGGGCATTAACAAGGTGAAAGAGTCTAACATGTTTAAATATAAGAAAAATAGCAGGACAAGAGGACACAGCATGAGATTAGAGGGAGGCCGATTAAGGGGGAATGTGAGGAAATTGTTTTTCACAGAAAGGAACGGTCTCACCTCAGGAAGTGGTGGCTATGAATACAGTGCAGGGCTTCAAACAGGCATGGGATAGGCATAAGGGAGCAATACAGATGAGTATGAATAGATAGGCCACTGACAGAGCAAAGGACGATGGCACATTTATAAGGTAGAAAAAGAAATGGGCAGACTGGATGGGCCTTGTGGTCCTTATCTGCTGTCAACTTCTATGTTTCTATGTTTCTATATCCCTTGTGTTACTCCACCGCTTGAATATGACAGGTGTCATTTTTCAAATTCTCTTCAAAACTTGATTTCGCAGTTGCTCTGCAAAATCACCTTTCAGATGGGATTTAAAACATTCCACCTGTCTTGATCATAATGTCTGGTCACAAAAAGATTGTTGGACATTTGGGATCAAAATGTGGGAGCCCACTGAAAATTAGATATTGCCTCTCAGCTGGCCTAGCTTGAGTAAATACAATCTAAAAATGTGTAAAAGCAGGGTACCACTGAAAATGAGATATTGCGTGTCATCTTGTCTATCCTGGATAAATATATAGTAGAAATGTGCACAAGCAAGAGCTGGTACAACAGTAATGCAAGCAGCAAACATTCGGCATTGAACAGTGCTTTTTTTCTTAAACTGGCTAGTCATTACTGTTTATTTCTGATGTGCTTTTCTGTTTTCTTGTATTAATTATAATGTATTCTACCTGATAGTACTGGGTGTGATCCACAGAACAGCACTCTCCCTGGAGTCTGCCTTAGCTAATTCTATTCTCCTTCATACCTCATCAGCATCGTGACAGCACGGCTTGTAATAGCACTAGTAACAAATTTAGTGATAGCACAGCTTGTGATGGCACTGGTGACTTCTGGTGACAGCACAGCTTGTGATAGCAATAGTGACTAATCTAGTAATAGTACAGCTTGTGATGGCACTGGTGACTTCTGGTGACAGCACAGCTTGTGATAGCAGTAGTGACTAATCTCATGACAGCACAGCCTGTGATAGCACTAATGGCTAGTCTCATGATAGTACAGCTTGTGATAGCACTAATGACCAATCTGGTGATAGCACAGCTTGTGATAGCACTAGTGACTAATCTGGTGATAGTACAGCTTGTGATAGCACTAGTGACTAATCTGGTGATAGTACAGCTTGTGATTGCACTAGTGACTAATCTGGTGACAGTACAGCCTGTGATAACACTAGTGACCAGTTTCATGACAGCACAGCTTGTGATAGCACTAGTAATTAATCTTGTGACAGCACAGTTTGAGATCAGGGCTGTGCCAACGACTGTATGGGCCCCCCTGCAAAATATTTTTTTGAGCCTTGTTTCCCCACCAATGAGCATAAAAGAGCCATTAGTACATATAAAATATTTCTAGTATGGGTTCTTTTGTATCGGTCCTGCTGATAATCCATATTATGTCCATGCTACCCCCATTCCCCCTGGCTGGCACCATGATCAAGGAACAGAACAATGTAATTTGTCCCTGCTCCTTCTGGGGAAACAAATGCCAAGAGCAGATGTTTTGAGTAATGGGCCCTATTGCTTCTTTGTTCTGTACTGTTCCCCACCCCGTGAAACTGGAACATGAATCTATAGCATTGATCCCACTGCTGCCTAACCCAGCTTCAAATTGATAAGTAATGTAAAAAAAAGTCACAAGTCTGTCTGTAACAATAAAAAATTTCCTTAACCCTTAGGCTGCCAACAGAATTAGAATGTATTAGGAATTTTGGACTGATATATTAGTCCTTGGACATGCAAGGGTTAATACTGCCATCTGATACAGTGGGCCCCCTGACAGTGTGGGCCCTACTACAACTGCATTTCTTGCACCCCCTGGTCACAGCCCCACTTGTGATAGCACTAGTGACTAATCTCATGTCAGCCATAACACTATTCACTGTGGTGCAAGAGTAGGAAGAACAATGGCAGCATGTGTATAACAGGGGATAATTAAATGTGACAGTATGGTTTTGTTTTACTATGGATGAACACTTCAGGAGTGTCCAAAACATTTTAATTGTTTAGGGTAATATGCTTAGAGAACAAATTGAGTAATCCAGCAGGATTTGTTTTTTATAGCCCATAAATGAATGAGCATTTCTGTGTTGTCCCACGTTGTCACTGGGCATTCATTTACTGATGGGTTATACATGCCCACCCACCTACTGGGGAAAAGCTTGTTGCATTTAATTAACAATAAAATGATAATTTCAGGACCAGTGCTATTCAGTGCTTATTTATTTTTTAGAACATGTAAACCATGATACAGTCTTCTCTTCTAACGTGATGCCTTTCTTACCACAATATATTTATTAATTTTGTTGTTTACTTGTGACTTTGACAGTGACATCATTTGGATGGAAGTCATAAAGACATGAAAGTGTTCCTTAACTGCCATGTAACCACGAGATGGGTGCTAGTTGTAAACAAGAACAGGTCAGAGCCAAAACGGCTGTTAATGCAGTAACCTGATGAAAGATGTAGAGTTAAAGTGTTACATAATTGTGATATTAAACTTCCAGACTTAGTCACAATAATAGAAATAAAAAAGGAAACCTTAAAGGTGAAGATAATGTAGAAGCAGCTGCTGTCAACTCTAGGCGTACAGTACCCCCCCGATACTGTCACATGTGTGCACACAGCTACACACACAGTCACACGTGTATACACACACACACACCCCACAACAGTTGTGCACACACAAAGGGCATTAGTTTAATTAGAGTTCTAGCAAGTAGTGTATTATTAGTGACACAGGACCAATGTGCCAGTAATATTCTGGGACTGGGGTGGGGATTTAGGGTGCAGTGGGTGTTGGGGTACCACCCGATACTGGGGATATTGGCAGCAGAACAGATAGGGGATCATGTGCCAGTAAACACCAGGGATAATGTTATTAGAGGATCAGGGAGGGAGAGCTAGTACTACAGGAGGGGAAATCACTGGGAGATCAATCACAGTAGAGCAGCTGATTCCAGAATAGCCCAGCTGAGATTCAGTATCTTGTTTTCAATTAAGTCTTGCATGTTTACCAGTTTGTGAAGTCTATGTGTGTACGATAGCTCAGCTGAGATACAATATCTGGTTTTCAGTGGGGTCCTGCTTTTACCCATCTTTTCCATGTACTTACTCAGTATAGGTGATCTGAGATGAAATATCATTTCAGTGAGGGTGCTGGTTTTACAAATTTTGACATTGCATTTACTTAGGATACCACAGCTTAGATGCAATCTCTCATTTTCTGTTCTGTCTTTACCGTTTTACAGTGTATTTTTTGCAGGACGGATGTGCTGAGATGCAACATTTCCTTTTCAGTAGAGTTCTGCTGTTACATGTTTAACATTGTCTTTTCTCTCAGATAGAGCATATGAGATGCCATACTGTATCTTGTTTTCAGTGTGGTCCTTCCCACTTTTAGCCATGTTTACAATGTATTTACCCAAGGTAGGCCGACTGAGATGCAATATATCATTCTCATTGCAGTCTTGCTTTTTATGTTTGCTTGCACGCATGTGCAAGAAACATAGTGCCGACATACGAGAATTTGTAGGTGTGCCCACCTACTTCCAGTGCCCTGCTGCCTTTTGCAGGCACGGTCACACCACGCCAATGAATGTAAGAGCTGTCCATGACAACGTTTGCAAATGCAGCAGCGTACAGTTGAAAGAAAAGCACTGCAGCATGTGGGCAATTTGCATACTGCGTCGGCAGTATGCAAAGTGCCTACACATCGGCACTGCAGTGAAAGAGCTGTCATAGACAGCTCCTCTCCCCCCAAACAAGTAATATGCTGGGAGCCCACCACAACGTGCTCACGCACCCCCCCACAAACAGTATGTGGCCGAATGCAGCCCAATCCCTGTCAGCTGTGCTGCGCCTCCCCAACAGAGTTTAAGGTGCCACTAGTGTGGCAAACCTCTCTATGGCTAATGGGATGCCTAATCCCCATTGCCTCCAATGCCTCAAAAATCCTCCAGGCTGCCACGCTGGGAGCCCACCCCAGCGTGGTAAATGTCTCGAGTCGTCTTCCTAAAAGAAAAGAAACCTAGAAAGAAAACATTCTCTTACTGACTGTCTTGACCCACTCCCCACCCGTGCTCACCCTCTGTGCACCCTGCCTCCCCACACCCCCCTCTCACCCCATACGCATTCCGGAGTCCGGCGCATCAATCTTCGGTGGACTGGGAATACGTCTGCACTCTTCAAAGCTGACCGCAGACTGAGGAAATGCTGGAAAGCTGTATAATGGAATAAATAGTTTTTTTTCAACTTTGATGCATCTCTCAGGCATTTTGGGGAATTTATTCATCAAATTTTCAACATGGGTTTTTTTGGGACCCCACCTCCCGAAATGTAGTTTCTCAGTCACTGCGTGAAATCACCTTTCGGGACTGATGTACAAAATGACAGTGTCACAGTTCATGAGGTAGGCCCCCAAAATCCCTATGTTGAAAATATGGGGAAAAAATTCCCCAAAATGACTGTTTTACGAGCATGTGTTGTGCAGTTCCTATGCACACTCGTAAGTTCATGAATTTTTAATATTTGCACTCCAGATTTTCAACATTGCCATTTTACCACACCTCCTTATGAGCAGTACAGCTGTCATTCTGCACATCTTGCCCAAAATGTGTTTCTGTGCATGTAGCGCACAATGGCACAGTTGGTGTGTGAAATCAATGTTTGGGATATGTTAAGAAAATCACAGTGACACTGTTCATGAGCAGAGGTCTTAAAATGGCTATGTTGAACATTTGGCAAAATAATTCCCAAAAATGACTGTTTTACGAGCGTGCATTGTGCAATTCCTATTCACTCATAAGTTTGCAAATTTTTAAGCAGTACAGCTGTCATTTTTCACATCTCCCCCAAAATGTGTTTCCACGCATATAGCGCACAATGGCGCAGTCGGTGTGCAAAATCAATGTTTGGGACAAATTAAGAAAAATCACAGTCACATTGTTCATGAGCAGAGGTCTTAAATGGCTATGTTGAAAATCTGGTGACAAAAGTCCAAAATGATCTGTAGCATGAAGCAGCATTACGCTTGTTTCCTCAGCACCGTAAGTTCGGAATTTGCAATATTTTCAGTCCAGATTTTCACCACTGGCATTTTTCCACGCTTCATTATGAACAGTACAGCTGTAATTTTTCACAACATGGCTGAAATGTGTTTTCACACTTTCTGCGCAGAAATGCATGGTCGCTGTATTGCCACTGTTCATTAGGTGGGGGTCACAAAAAACCCATGTTGAAAATTTGAAGTGAAAATACCAATGAACACCTGAGGCGTTAGGGTTTCTGACCATAACGCCCCACCCTGTAGAGACTGACAGGCATCATGGGTGTGACTTGGGATTGTCACCTGTAATGCTCATACCATTCCACCCTCACCCACACCCTGCAGCCAGCGAGAGGCATCGAGGTGTGCTTTGGACTCTTTTGGCCCCAAAGTTCACCCCATTCTCCTATACTGCACTCATCTCACTGTATTTCCTGATGGAATGGGGTGAGCATAAGGGCCAAAAGACCACAAGACACACTGTAACACCTGTCAGTGTCTGCAGGGTAGGGTGTGGTGAGATGGCATGGCCGTTATGCCTGATGACCCAAAGGCACACCCCACCAATACCAATGCCAGCAAGCAAACATTCAGCATTGACAAATGCTTGTTTACCTGTTGTTTCAGTGTATGTACGTCCTGTGTTTACATATTTTTACAGTGTATTTACCCAGCGTATGCCTGCTGAGAAGCATTTTATTTTTGCTATATATTTAACCAGGACATTACAGGCAGTTTGGCAGAAGACACCAGGAGAAAGGACTGCAGTGTGACTGGACTTCTCTGTTGGGACTAAAGTAGAAGAACTTTTTTACTTGGACCTTGGACCTTTAATTTAGGGTAAAAAAAAACCTAACATACAGAAAAAAAGTGTGTGTTTGTCTGGGTTAACTGAACTGAATGGGTATCTGAACAGTTATCTAGGTGTAAATATCAGGTGATTGAAAGAACTTAACTGCTGTGAGGTTTAAATTACTTATAGAAAGATCTAGTAAGTAGGGGGAGTGGCTTAGCTAGAAGGAAGCTACATTTAAAGACTGCCTTAGAAAGATTCTGCTTGGCAGAAGACACCAGGAGAAAGGACTGCAGTGTGACTGGACTTCTCTGCTGGGACTAAAGTAGAAGAACTTTTTTACTTGGACCTTGGACCTTTAATTTAGGGTAAAAAAAAAAAACTAACATACAAAACAAAAAAAAAGTGTGCGTTTGTCTGGGTTAACTGAACTGAATGGGTATCTGAACAGTTATCTAGGTGTAAATCTCAGGTGACTGAAAGAACTTAACTGCTGTGAGGTTTAAATTACTTGTAGAAAGATCTAGTAAGTAGGGGGAGTGGCTTAGCTAGAAGGAAGCTACATATAAAGACTGCCTTAGAAAGATTTTGCTTGGCAGAAGACACCAGGAGAAAGGACTGCAGTGTGACTGGACTTCTCTGCTGAGACTATATTGCCCTCCTTTCCTCCCCTCCACCTCCTCCCCACCCAAAGTTAGTTCTATTTTTATAGGCACAGGATATGACTGACAACAGGAACTTCCTGTTTGGGAGCAGGAAGTGAGTGATCACAGAACCACTAAAGACCCACCATCCTAGAAGGGCAAGAGTAGCTCTTCAGCCCCCTCTAGCTGCTGGAGGTCTGCCTCTGAGCAAGCAAGTGGACTACTGAGAAATACAGGATATTCTTGTCTCAGAACAGGACAATCAGAAGCTTAAAGGGCACACAGGCAGAAAGTAAGGAGAGAGAGAAAACAAAAACAGAGGAAAGAGTAAGGATTGCAAACAGTTAAGGGGCCAGAAATAAGACATGATTGAGTGGTGCAGTGCAGTGGCTGTGGAGCAGCAGTCTCCGGGAGACGTTCTGGAGGATGCGTGTTGTCCCATCTGCAGGCACCTCTCTGGGCTGAGGGAGGAGGTTGCTCATCTCCAGGCTGAGTTGGCCAGGATTTGTGGGATCTCCTCTTCCATCCAGGGACCACCAGTACCACTGCCGCTGCCTCAGAGGTTGCCAAGAAAGAGGAGCGTTGGACCACAGTGGGCTCAGGGAGGGTGAGGGTGGTGGAACAGAGGCACATCCCTCCAGTTGTACCTCTCCACACCCTATGCCATTCTGGCAAAGTGTGGTTCCTCTATGAGGCACCCACAGGAGACCAAGGAGGATGCTGGGAACCTCCACAAAGGAGACCCACAGGAGGGTGGTAGGGGACCCTGCAGGGAAGGAAACAACCCTGGTGGGGACTCATTGTTAGGAAGGTAGAACTGGGGAGGAAGGAGAGGGAGGCAAGTGCCTGCGCCATGGCTTGAGGGACAGGAGTTAATCCTCAGGATTGCTGGAGCAGCTGCACAGGGGAGGGAGCTGGATGTCATTGTCCACCTAGGGACAAATGACCTGGCTAAGAAAGGGATTCAAGAAGTGCAGGAAGAGTTTGTGGAATTGGGGAAGGGCCTTAGTCAAGTAGCACGCACGGTAACCTTCTCGGAGGTGCTGCCCATCTATGGTATAGGAGAGGCTAGGGTGTTCCACACCATGGGATTCAATCAGTGGTTGAAAAACTGGTGTGGAGCTCAGGGATTTGGCTTCATTGGGGACTGGGGGTCCATCTGGAGTGATGCAAGCCTATACTGGCATGATGGGTTGCATCTGTCCGGGAGGGGAACCAGGATCCTAGGTGATAGGTTTAAATGCTTCATTGGCAAGCTTTTAAACTAGCCAAGGGGGGAGGCACTGTAAAGGAGCAGGGAAATCCTAGCCCCCAAATAATCACAGTAGTAAGTGCGGCAAACACCAACAAAGAGGTATCGATAGGCAGAAGGGCAGGGGTAAATGGAGAAAGTGACAAAGGCATGAAGGACAGGGATGGGGCAAAAGGGAGTAAGGCCATCAGGAAATGGAGGGTAATGAGTACCAATGCCCATAGTCTGGGCAACAAGCCCCTGACATGGTGGCCTTGATGGAAGAGGGATGCCTGGATATCATAGCAGTCACAGAAACATGGTACACAGAGAACCATGACTGGGATGTTAACATACCAGGGTACATAACCTATAGGAGAGACAGGCAGGGAGAAGAGGGGAGGAGTAGCTCTCTATGTAAAGGAAGGATAAAAGCAACTGAACAAAAAGAGTAAACAGGGAGGAGAGGGAGGGCACTGTGGGTCACCTTGAGACTGAAAGGGCACTACAATCACACAGGGGTTGTGTACAGACCCCCATGTCAGAGGGAGGGAATAGACAAGGATATGATAGAAGGCATTCTTAGAATGGCAGAGAAAGGGGAGATACTGTTAATGGGAGACCTGAATATGCCAGATGTTAACTGGAGCACATTTGCTGCAGCCACATCCAAGAGCAGGGCCATTCTTGATGCCCTACAGGTGGCAGGCATTAGACAGCTAGTTTCGGAACCCACTTGTGAGGGAGCAATCTTAGACCTCATACTCTCAAACGGGGGCAGTGATAGGATCTCAGATCTAGAAGTGGGTTGCCATCTGGGGACAAGTGACCATTAAACAGTGTGGTTCATGTTAAACTCAGCTACAGAGTCAAGCCATACAAAAGTGAGAGTACTGGACTTTAGGATGGCTGACTTTGGCAAGATGGGAGAGTGCCTTAGAAAAGAACTAGCAAACAGGCTAGAAGGAGGTGGAACAACAATGGGGAATCATCAAACTGCCATCACAGAGGCAACAAGCCTTTGTGTGAAGCAAATAAACAAATCAAATGAAAGAAAAGCCACTATGGTTCTCAAAAGAGGTGGCTTGAAAGTCAGGAAGAAAAAGATAGCATTCCGGAAGTATAAGGAAACACAGAAGGAGCAGGACAGAGAGCTGTACCAGTTAAGGCAGAAGGAAGCAGGGAGGGAAGTCAGAATAGCAAAGGCCTAAATGAGGAAAAGATAGCCAACTCAGTTAAGAAGGGGATAAAACCTTTTATAGGTACATCAGCGAGCGTAGAAAGACAAAGGGAGGGATAGTGAGGCGGAATAGAATGAACGGTGGGTGGGCAGAGGGGGACAGTGAAAAAGCAGGGATACTGAATGAATATTTCTGCTCAGTATTCACAAAAGAGGAGGGGGAAGTGCCTAATCCAATTAACAGAAGCACTCTTGATAGGGGGGTCGATCCCAGTCCTTTCACAGAAGAAAGGGTTCTGCAAGAACTCCTAAAACTGAAGGTGGACAAAGCAATGGGTCCTGATGGAATTCACCCCAGAATTCTAAAAGAATTATGGAGGAACTAGTGAAACCACTGGCTACTCTTTTAATAAATCATGGGAGGATGGTGTGGTACCGAGGACTGGAGGAAGGCGGATGTGATTCCCTTCACAAAAGTGGGACCAAGACAGAGGCAGGAAACTACAGACCCTGTCAGTCTGACTCTGTGGTAGGGAAAGTGATGGAGTCACTTGAAGGAAAGAATAGTTGAGTACCTAGAGGCCAGTGGAGCACAGGACCCAAGGCAGCATGGGTTCACAGCGGAAGGTCATGTCAGATGAATCTAATAGATTTCTTTGACTGGGTGACCAAAGTAGTAGACCAGGGAGGGGCTGTGGACATGGCCTACCTAGACTTTAGCAAGGCATTTGACACAGTCCCACACAAAAGATTAATAGTCAAATTAACCAGCCTGGGAGGTGTTAGGTAGCCTGGTAAACATTGGCTGCACAACAGGACACAGAAGGTAATTGTAAATGGAGTCCACTCTGAAGAAAGAGGGGTTACTAGTGGGGTACCGCAGGGTTCAGTATTGGTCCAGTCCTTTTAATGTCTTCATCAGTGACATTGCAGAGGGACTGGAAGGAAAAGTATGCCTTTTGCAGATGACACAAAGATCTGCAACAGGTTGATGATACACAAGGAGGCGTGGAAAGGATGAAAAGGGACTTGGCAAGGTTGGAGGAATGGTCAGTATGGCAGCTAGGATTCAATGCAAAGAAGTGCAAATTAATGCACCTGGGAAACAAGAGCCCAGGGAAGAATACACAATGGGTGGGGAGGTAGTAACAACAAAAAAAGGGACCTGGTGGTAATCATATCAGATGACCTTAAGGTTAGCAAGCAATGTGAGAAGGCAGTAGGAGGGCTGGGGGGTATACTGGGATGTAAGGGAGGTATCAGCAGCAGAAAACAGGAAGTTGTTATCCTCTTTATAGACAGTTGGTGAGACCCCATCTGGAGTACTGTGTCCAGTTCTGGAGACCCCATCTCCGCAAGGACATAGACAGGATAGAGGTAGTCCAGAGGAGGGCAACCAAATGGTGCTCAGTCTGCAGGAGAAGCTTCTATGAGGAGAGACTAAAGGAGCTTAATATGTATACCCTAGAGGAAAGAAGGAGAGGGGACATGATAGAAACTTTAAGTACCTCAGTGGAATCAACAAAGTCCAAGAGGGTAGCATCTTTCAGAAAGAGACTTGCAAGAACAAGGGGACACAATTTAAAGATAGAAGGAGGGGCGGTTCAGGGGCAATGTGAGGAAGTATTATTTCACAGAGAGGTAGTGAATGCATGGAACAGCCTTCCTGAGGAGGTTGTGGGGTCTAAAACTGTGGGGAGAATTCAAGAATGCATGGGACAGACATAAGGTAATTCTTGTGGGGGGTAGGAAGAAATAGGCTGTTGGTTAACTAGGATCTGCAGCCTATCCTGTAGGTAGGGAAATGGGCAGACTAGATGGGCCTAGCGGTCCTTATCTGCCATCAAAGTCTATGTTTCTATGTTTCTACAGCTGACAGGCAACATTTTCAGTGAGACCCTGTATTTACACATTTTTTACAGTGTATTTGCCCAAGGTATGCCAGCTGAGATGCAATATCTCATTTTCAGTATGGTTTAGATTTTACCCATGTTTGCCATGTATTTAGCCAGGATAGCCCAGCTGAGTTGTAAAATCTTATTTTCAGTGGGGACCTGCTTTTACACTTTTTTTACCACGTATTTATCCAGGATACCACAGCAGAGATACTATGTCTCATTTTCTATTTACCTAGGATAGCTTAGGTGAGATGTAATATATCGTATTATGTGGGGCCTTTCTTTTACACATTTGTACAATATATTTACCCAGGATAGACCAGATGAGATGTAATATTTCATCTTCAGTGGGGTCCTGCCTTTACCCATTTTTTACACTGTATTTATCCAAGACAACTCAGCTGAGATGCAATATTTGTTTTTTAGTGGGGTCCTGCCTTTACCTATTTAAACACAGAGGATAATGACAGGGTTTTGGTTAATAACCACGCTGTAATCACCTCGAGTGGTTGCCAGGACAATACTGTAAACCTCAATAACACAACTCGAGAGGTTTACTGTTGTCCAGCAAACAGGTCAGGGACAGGGACTGGAATGGGTACTTTTAAATGCAAGAAGCCTAGTCAACAAATTTGACAAATTGTAACAGTTTTTAGAGTCTCAGAGAATCCATCTTGCTCTAGTAACAGAAACTTGGTGGGAGAATACGTATCCATATAACATAAATATTGAAGGTTACTAACTATATGCTAAATCCAGAACATATAGGAGAGGGGAGGAATAGCTATCTATATTAAGAATATGATAAATAGCGAATAAATAATTCTGGAGCACCACAGCCTAGAAATGCTTTGGGTAAAGATACTCCTAAACAAAGGAGCTAAAATAAGTCTAGTGTTAGTCTACAGACCCCCCTCAATTTCAACAGATGACCACCTATTAATAGATTATATATCAACATTGGATCTGGATGACTTACCAGGAATAAACTGGATAAAGCCAAGAGGTAATACCACTGTTGAAACAAGATACTTAGAAGCTATAGATCAAGCAGGACTAGAACAAAAAGTTACTGTAGGCACTAGAGGCATTAATATACTGGATCTTATTATGACTAACAGGGAAAATGTGGAAAAAACTGAGGTTATATATCCTCTTGGAAACAGTGATCACCACGTGGTCCTTTTTCAAATAAAGGAAGACTCGATCATGGAGGTCAAAAATAAGAATACATATAGATAATATTTTGGTAGGGCTGATTTCCAAGCCTTTAAAACAACTATGGATAGGTGGGACTGGCAAAACCACTTCAAAAACTAAACAGCAGAAGACATGTGGGAGATATTATTGATGAAACTAAGAACAGAAACAAATCGATATATACCAAGTACATAACAGTAACAAAAAAGGTGCAAACAGATGGTTCAATGCAAAAATCAAGAAACTAATAAGAAAGAAAAATACAATATATAGGACACTTTCAAAATCTAATAATCCTGAGGACAGGATAAAATTCAAGGCCTTAGTAAAAGAAGTAAAAATGACTATAAAGAAAGCTAAAGCCAACTATGAATTAGAGCTTGCCTCCAAAACTAAGGATAATTACAAAATGTTCTATACTTACATTAATAGTAACAAGAAATCCATACAAAAAAATCGGCGCATATACCAATTCTGATGGGATTAAAACTAATGACAAGGAAACAGCAGACATCCAGAATGAATATTTCCGTTAGGTATTTAACAAACAAAACAACAAGACAGATACTCCCACAGCCACTTTAAAACCTATGCCAGACAAAAATTAAAATTGAAGTGGAAGATGTGTTGAAAAGGTTACAAAAACTCAATATAAACAAATCTCCCAGACCCGAGACTATACATCCTAGAATTCTGTCAGAACTGTCAGAAAGCTTAGCAACTTCACTAACATATTTTTCAGAAGTCTATTTACTTGGATGAAGTAGCACAAGGGTGGAGGGATGCTGTGGTTGTACCAATCTTGAAAAAAGGCCCAAGGACCAACCCTGGAAATTTTCGCCCTGTTAGTCTGACATCCATGATATGTAATATCTTGGAGGTTGTAATAAAAGACATTATGCTATTATTACATCTTGAGGCAACTAACTCACTAGATCCAACCCAACATTGATTTACAGTATGAAATCCCGCTCATGCCAGACAAACATGCTAGTATTTTATGAACAAGTAAGTAAAGTTCTGGACGACAGTAATGCAGTGGATGTAGCTTTCTTGGACTTTTCAATAGCGTTCAATAAATTGCCCCATAAAGAAATTATAGGGTTAGATGCCAATCTGATTAGTTGGATTAGCTCATGGTTGGGAGGGAGGAGATAGAGAGTGACTGTTAATGGAGTCTTGTCAGAATGGGCAAATGTGTCGAGTGGGGTCCCACAGGGGTCTGCTTTGGGTCTCTGCCTCTTCAAAAAAAAATATATATATATATTATGTATATATATATATATATATATATATATATATATATATATATATATTCTTTGAGATACAATATAACAACATTTGGCTAACCAAGTTCGCGGACGACTGCAGAGAAGGGGCTATAGTTAACACCAAGGAGGAAGGCAACATCACGCAGGATACCCTACATAATATAATGAACTGGACTGAGAAGTATAAATTACAATTAAATGTGAATAAATGCACAATTATGCACATGGGAAAGCAGAAAAATATAGTTTATAAGATCATGGACAAAGTATTACCTGCTACTATAGAGGAACAAGATTTTGGGAAAACAATATCCTCAGATGACAATTCACGTCACACTGTGTTAACATTATCAAAAAAGCAAACCAGAGTCTCAATTGTATTTTATGCCACATAAAAAGTAGGGACAAGAGGGTTATCATCCCCTTGTACCAGGCACTGGTGCAGCCGCTTCTGGAGTATGGAGTACAGGTGTGGGCACCATATAAGAAGGGAGATATTTTAAAGCTAGAGAGGATCCAGAGAAGAGCTACAAAAGTAATAGCAGGAAACAAAGATGTGCTGTGTCAAGAAAGATTGAGAGGACTTGACATGTTCACTTTACAATACAGGCAAGTGTGAGAGGACATGTGAATGATATATAAGGCGTTACATGATAATGTCCTATGGCTAGAACATAGCCTTAAAATAAAAGAATGTACATATAAAACTAGGGGGCACCATCTTTAGTTAGTAGCAGCATAATGGAATCTTCTGAAAAGGAAACAGTGGTTTAGCCAAACTGTGGCAACCACTTGGAACAGTTTACCTAGTGAAGTGGTCTCAAGCACCTCAATGGAACTATTCCAAACAAGACTAGACAGCTTCTTTTATAAATAAATATGATATGGTATAGCTTGTCAAGCAACTAACGGATGAAAGGCTATTCTGCTTGGAAATTCTATGAAACCAACGAAACCACAAGAGGTGATTTCAGCAGGGTTATTAACCAAAACCCAGTCATTATTTTTGATAGTGTACGGGAACTTCGCATGAGGAGCCAACAGAGAGAGGGCAGCCAGGCCCCACGTTACCAATCAGCGCAGATCCCTCACTACACCGAGGGACACAGTTTCAACAGAACAGCTTCCCGTAAAAAATACACACTCTCACTCATTCTCGATCCCAGGGACAAGCGCGGCAACAGCATCCCCTGGATTACCTTCTTTATTCCCCAGTATAGTCCACGGTGTGCAGCATGAAATGGCCCTTCGCTTTCCGGCTGAGTTTTATTTCTGGTGGTTTTCTTTATTTTGTGATTTTAACCAGCCACATGTTTCTTTCAGGACTCAGTTTCAACCCACTGCCGACTCTAGCATCTCTAGGGGCTAGCAATCAGTGTTTTCAGACTAGAATCCTGCATTTAGCTGGCATTCAGTTTTGTTATGCCACTGATGTGACGTACTCAGGAGGGTATAATAAAGCCCCGATGTCATAACAATGACATAACAAGATTGTAAACTTCTTGATTACAGTTAATAATAGGCCTGTCCCATACATTATAAATATATTTATCTACTGTAGGATAGCCCAGATGAGAAGCAGTATCTCGTCACTGGTGTCTTCCTTTTGCACATTTTTGCACTGTTAGAGCACAGCAGAGATGGCAATATCTTGTTTTTAGTTGGGGTCCTCCTTTTATACATTTTTATAATGTGTTTACCCAGGATAGTTAAGGAACACTAATGGAGGGTGGAGGCAGGAGAGCAAAAAGTGGGATGATTTGTTCTATTTGTGCAAAAATAAGAAAGCTACGAATAAACATTGGAAAATTCAATGTTTCTTCATATCTTTGTTTTTTTTTTGACATTCCAAACCATAATTTCCAGCATGGACCCCATATTCAAACATGTAGCATGGCACTAATCAGGTTAGTGCCACATGTTCAGTCTGAGGCAGTAACAGTGCAGTGTATAGTCACTTATATGCTGCTATAGGGGGTGCTAGTGAGTCACTATCCAAAATGGCCATGTCAGAGGGATGCTCTGACAACCCCTAATGGTAATCCTGAATGTAGTGCCCCAAAGAATGGGGCCATCCTAGAAATATTTAATTCAATAAGTAATTGCCCCTTAATGTCCCCAAGGGCAGTGTAAACAGCATAGGGGCAAGTAGAGGGTAATAGACAGGGACTCCTGTCAGTGTTTCTAGCCTTGCCAGGCAGCAGATTAAATAAAAAGAAAAAGAAAGTTATTCCTTTATGGGCTGCCTGCTCTGTTAGGCAGAATTCCCCTCCCTCAAGCAGGCAGCATGAGCAGTGGTCACCCACACGCTGGGACTGCTGTCTCTAACCAGCGGGTGGTGTTGATTTTTGAAAAGAAGAATGGTGGTTGTGGCAACTGGAACTGGAACCCCAAGTCTTTCATTTGAAAAATGATCATTTTCCCTGGGCAGTTGGCAGCTGGACTTGAAGAAGGGAGGACACAGATAGCAAGTGGGGATCTGTTTGGCTTACCTGGCCGGTTGAAGCCATCCCATGGACTGTACTGTGTGCCTCTGTTCCTTGGACATCAGTCTCCATTAGCTCCTGGTTCCTGCTGGAGTGCGGCAGCTTCAGTGTACAGCAGTCACCTGAAGAAAAGAAGAAGAGCGGTCCTCTGCAAGGTGTGTATTCTGTTTAGCCCTGTTTATTATTTTTGTTTTAGAAAGTAATCCTGTTCCCTCTGTGTCAGTGTGCTAAACAGCCGCATCTTCGGAGCCCCAGAATAGAGCACTGAAACATCGGGCGACATGAGGCCCTTTGCCATCCATTCTCATGCCTGTTCAAAAGCCCTCCCTTAGCCAGCAGCACCTCCCACCTCATGATCCAGCATTCTTCACCCCGGGCTGGGGCAGAGACTTGGCAGCAGCACCAAAAACAGTGCTGACCACCTGATACTTATTTTGAAAAGGGAAGAAAATAAATTGTTTAAAAGCACCTAGGGTGCCAGAAAAGATGGCTGAGAGCCGAGGGAATGGACCGAGGGCTCATTTAAATATTTTAATATTAACCGGGTGCAGCGATGTCCAGGGAGGGGCTAAAGCACAGATGCCCTTAATAAAGATATTTAAATATTTATGATAAGAGCACCCAGAGGCGGAGTAAGGGTGGGGCTAAGGACATTCAGCCCCACATAGCTGAAATAAATATTTGAAAGGGGCAACTCCTAGAGGAGCATTATTTAAAAGGGGAATTCCTTTGGGGAGAATTAGTGCGGCAGTGCAAGCCTCAGTGGTATTGAAAGAAGGGCACACCAAGGCTAAAGTCAAGAAGGGCTACCAAGCGCAGGTGCCCTGCACCTTCCTTACTACACCATAGTTCCCGAGCTCTGGAGAGGGGTTCAGCATCCCACTAGGTGGGGGTTTAGCTATGGGACCCCTGTTGGTTTTTGGAGCATTGGGACAGCAACTGTGGTCGCATTGGTGGGGAAGGGGTTTTAAATTTTTCCACCTTCGTTCCACCCATGGAGGCTGCCAAGAAAGGAGTTGGCTAGCAACTCTCTAATTAAGCTAGCATTGGGGCTAGGAGCATTTGGGGCATTTTAAAGTGGAAATAAGATTAAAATTGCGAGTGGTGGAGGCCTGGAATAAACTACCAGAGGAGGAGGTGGTGAAGGCTGTAATGGTGGAGGGATTTAAGATGGCATGGGGCAGACATATGGGATTGGGAAATGAGGGGAAAGCGAGAGCCCGTAAGGGTGGAAATGAGTGGGAGGAGGGGAGGGAGGCAGACTCAATTGGACATTGTGGTCTTTTTCTGCCGTCAGATTTCTGTGATTCTGTGACTCTAATCTGGTGTAACCTGCAACTGTCTGAACTGTGTTTTATTGCCTCCAGCTGCCTGAACTGTGTTTATTGCCCGCTATTACCCTGAAACTGTTTGTTTGTCCCTGCTATTGGCAATTGCCCCTGGAACCGGTCAATTGCCCTGAAACTGGTTATTTGCTCTGCTACTGGCAGTTACCCCATGGAATTGGTTAATTGCCCCCAAAACTGGTTATTTGCCTCTGCTACTGGCAATTGCCCCAAAACTGATTATTTGCCTCCACTATTGGCAATTGTCCCTGGAACTGGTCAATTGCCCCAAAACTGGTTATTTGCCTCTGCTACTGGCAATTGCCCCTTGGAATTGGCCAGTTGCCCCTGAACTGGTTATTTGCCCCCTGCTCCTGGCATCTGCCCCCTCCCAAAACTGGTCTGTTACCCCTGAACTGGTTATTTTCCCCTGCTACTGGCAATTGCCCTTGAACTGGTTCTGAGTGTGCCAACCACCTCTAATTGCCTTAGAACCATGCACCTGTACTCAACCTTTTGCCACTGTACCAAACTGAAAGTATTGCGTACAGACTCAGAACTGCCTCAGTTTGTATGTTTGTGCCTGCAAATCCATACCACTTGGATTCAGTCTCCAACCAGCAGAGAAAAGATCATATAGCTTTGTTTTGCATCACCCTCCTCCGTCTTCTACACCTATGGTCCAGGTTGAAATCATCTTCATCCTGAGTATGCTCGTCCTAGAAGAGCTACATTCACATTCCGTTTGTTGTTTGCCGCTGGTCCCCAGTTTTGTCTAAGCCCAATGCGATCCGTGATCACTGATTTGTTATTTTTCCTGGTTCTTGTTCCGGATACTTCAAGGTCTTCTGTTTTCATTCAGCTTTATATGCCCTGTTTGTTATTTTTTTTCTGTTTTAGGTATCCCCCGCATCATTCTGGTTGCATTCTCATTCCTGTTTGCAGAATTCATCCTGTTCCACTCATCTGGTCCCGACAGCCCACTGGAAGGGTTTGTGCCCAAGAATCTCCAGCAGCTCGTCTGGTCCCTGGCAGCCCATTGGCGGGTTGGTGCCAGTCATCCTCTTCAGCTCCTCTTATCTTGGCAGCCTGTTGGAAGGGTTTGTGCTGAAGCATCTCCTGCAGTTATCCCATTTCTGGCAGCCCACTAGCGGGTTTGTGCCGGAACCTTGTTCCATATGATCTTCTGTCCCGGCAGCCCAAGATAGGGAGTTTTTGCTAATGAACTCATGGCCTGTTTAACAAACCTCTCATAAATCTCAGTGGCCTCACCTAGGCCTGCACTGAGGTGCCAGTTTCTGTGCTAAAATAGGGATCCTTTGTTCTCATTCCCTTTTCTTCTTTTCTACCTCACTTCCAGCTTGAGCGCATGAAGACCATCACCAGAAATGGACTCATATGTGTTATGCCTTCCTGAATTTATTGTAACCCTGCTGTGTTCTGCAGTACTGCAAGAGCCCTCTGAGTTAGCAATTGATCAGTTGTGATCCTCAAGAGTTCTAATCGTAGCATAAAGTATAGTGGCTTTAGACTGAGCGAAAGGGAGTTACTTAGGGATTGCTCATTTTTTTGTACATCAAAATATCTGGTTGATCCTGCATTTCAAAATATCTGGTCGATCCTGTGTGTTTTGAGGCTGTGGTGTGACTGGTTCTACTGCTGTTTTCGCTGAGTAAAGATAGGTGCCTTAGTGCATGGAACCTCTAGAGGTTTTCAAAATGTTCTGGTGCAGTAGGGTACAATCACATTCCATGACCTTTTGAAGTGCAGCAGAACAGCATTTTTAGAACCTCTGGTTTCCATGCACAATAAGGCTCTACTATACATTATAAATTTATTTATACATACAGTGACTCAGATCAACACATTTATTACACTGAATATATGTCCACCCCATTGCATAAATATATATATATATATCTATATCTTATATATTCATTAGTGTCCAGTGGTACTCCCCACCCTCCGACTGTGGATCTTTCATGATGAGCTCCAATTCTATATCCCTGGTGTCTAGTGGCACCCCACCCTCTGATCCCCATATTACTTTTTATTTATACCCCATCCCTCCACCCTCCATGTCCCTCTCAACCTACCAAATGAAGAAATGCATTTCAACATGACGTTTTGTTTTCAGCCTGAAAAAAAAATAGTCCCACCACCACTCACACCTGCACCACCCACCCAGTCTCCCACTGTGCACCCACCTCCCTGTAGCTCCTTGACCTCTCTCACACCCTCACTCACCTTAACTGACCACAAAGTGAAGATCTATTCTCCGATCAAAGAGGCATCTTGCTGTTGCAACCGTTGACTATTGTCTGACAAGTAAGGTAATTGTGGTTGGAAAATACATTGATCTGCAGTTACCTTATTTGTCATATAGCAGTTGGTTCCAGCAGCAAGAAGTGTCTTCAATTGGAGAGTGGATCTTCACTGTGTGGCCAGTTCAGGTGAGTGAGGGTGTGTGTAGATGGTTAAGGGTGGTGCAGGGAGGTGGGTGCACAGTGGAAAGTTAGGTAGGTGGTGTGGGTGTGATCAGTGGTGGACTTTTTTTTTTTACAGGTTTGAAAAAAAAAATCACAACATCAAGGAACCGTTTTCTTTTTTGCAGGTTGACAGGGACATGGGAGGGTGGAGGTGTCACTGGACACCAGGGATATACATCTGGAGCTATTCGTCAAAGGGGCACAAATGGAGGGGGGATGTCACCTCCACCTGACACCAATGAAACTCACAAAAATATATTGCCAGGGACAGAAACATCCTTTTGTGTGGGAGTAAATCCTTTTTTGTCATTTCTTTTTCCCCTTTGCTCAAAAAAGGATCTATTGTTATGCAAAAGGTTTCAGACTTTTTTTTTTCTATCCTTTTTTGTGAGATGGAATCCCTTATTGCAAATCCTTTTTAATGGTCAGGGAAAAGGATCCTGTCTCCCAGAAAAGGGTTTTGGACTTAGTTTTTCCAAAAATCCTTTTTAACGAGATGGAATCTTTTTTAGTGAATCCTTTTTTGTGGTCTCGGTACAAGATCCAGTCTCACAAAAAGGATTTTGGACTTTGTTTTTTCAGAGATTCTTTTTCACGAGAACAGCAAAAGGCTCATGAAAAAGTAAGTTAGTGAGTTGCAAAGAAGGATTTAAAAGATAAAAAAATAACATATTTTAGGATAGTATCTCCACCAGAAAACTGCAGAATGCAGCTGATGGATTCCGAATGAGCAAGACACCTATACTGGTGTCTCTATATAACTTCATTTTTCTGGGTTTGCCCTTTTTTTTCATTTGAAAAAACGGAAAACAAGATGGCAGCTCACGAAAAAGGAACAATGCCTCTACGGTGAGGGTTGAGTAGGCAGAGGGTTGAGAAGGCACTTTAATGTTAAACCTCAAATTTTACACTCTAATAACTTTGCAACAGTTACATAGAAACATAGACTTTGATGGCAGATAAAGACTGCTTGGCCCACCTAGTCTGTCAGTTTCTCTACCTACAGGATAAGCTCCAGATCCTAGTTAACCAACAGCCTCTTTCTTCCTACCCCCCACAAAAATTGCTTTATGTCTGTCTCATGCATTCTTGAACTCTCCCACAGTTTTAGACCCCACAATGTCCTCAGGAAGGCTGTTCCATGCATCCACCACCCTCTCTGTGATAAAATACTTCCTTACATTGCCCCTGAACTGCCACCCATCTTCAAATTGTGTCCCCTTGTTCTTGCACATCTCTTTTTTGAAAGATGCTACCCTCTTTGACTTTGTTGATTCCAATAAGGTACTTAAAAGTTTCTATAATGTCCCCCCCCCCTTCCTCTTTTCCTCAAGGGTATACATATTAAGCTCCTGTAGTCTCTCCTCATATGGCTTTTCTTGCAGACCCTGCACCATTTTAGTTGCCCTCCTCTGGATTGCCTCTATCCCGTCTATGTCCTTGTGGAGATGGGGTCTCCAGAACTGGATGCAGTACTCCCAGATGGGGTCTCACCAACTGTCTGTACAGAGGGATAACAACTTTCTGTTTTCTGCTGGTGATGCCTTTCCCTATACATCCCAGTATGCCCCAGCCCTCCCTACTGCCTTCTTACATTGCTTGCTAACCTTAAGGTCATCTGATATGATTATCTCCAGGTCCCTTTCCATTTTTGTTGTTGTTATTACCTCCCCATTGTGTAATCTTCCCCTGGGTTTTTGTTTCCCAGGTGAATTATTTTGCACTTCTTGCATTTAATCCAAGCTGCCATAATTCTGACCATTCCTCCAACCTTTAAGTCCCTTCTCATCATTTCCACGCCTCGTTGTGTATCAACCCTGTTGCAGATCTTTGTGTCATCTGCAAATAGGCATGCTTTTCCTTCCAATCCCTCTGCAATGTCACTTGTAAAGACATTAAAAAGGACTGGACCTAGCACTGAACCCTGCGGTACCCCACTAGTAACCCTCTTTCTACAGAATGGACTCCCTTTACAATTTCCTTCTGTGTCTTGTTGTCCAGCCAATGTTTTCCCAGGCTACCACCCTGGGACCCACTCCCAGGCTGGTTAATTTGACTATTAATCTTTTGTGTGGGACTGTGTCAAATGCCTTGCTAAAGTCTAGGTAGGCCATGTCCACAGCACCTTCCTGGTCTATTACTTTGGTTACCCAGTCAAAGAAATCAATTAGATTCATCTGACATGACCTTCCCGCTGTGAACCCATGCTGTCTTGGGTTCTGTGCCCCACTGGCCTCTAGGTACTCAACAATCCTTTCCTTCAGAAGTGATTCCATCACTTTCCCTACCACAGAGGTCAAACTGACTGGTCTGTAGTTTCCTGCCTCTGTCTTGGTCCCACTTTTGTGAAGGGGAATTATATCTGCCCTCCTCCAGTCCTCAGGTACCACACCTTCCTCCCATGATTTGTTATAAATGGTAGTCAGTGGTGTCACTAGTTCTCCCCTTAATTTTTTAGAATTCTGGGGTGAATCCCATCAGGCCCCATTGCTTTGTCCACCTTCAGTTTTAGGAGTTCTTTTAGAATCCTTACTTCTGTGAAAGGGCTGGAATCGACACCCTATCTGGATTTTCATGAAATTTTGTATGCACGGTCTCATGGGGTAGCTCTCTTGACATGACAAATTTTGTTTTGATGCAAAGTCCAGGAAACCGCATAGAGTGATGCAATGGATCCTCAGCATAAAAATGCACATCCAGAAGACAAAAAAACTGGTCTCAAACACTTCCAACAAAGGCAAAGTACAGTTCCTTCATGAGATTCAGACATTTATTCATGCCTGAATATATGTAAAAGCACACACCAAAAACGTACACCCACAGTACCCACTCCTCTGTTCTCTACATTTCAAGCCTCACTGGCTCCTTGTCAAGAAGTGTTTGAAACCAGCTTTCTTGCCTTCTGGACAAGTTATGTTTAGGTCGGATTGGCAGATTTTGAGCTGCGCATAGTACTGTACTACTGTGAAATGTTAAAATTGTCTTTTTTGTGTGTGCTTTTTTTCATTGTGCTGAGCCCAGATGGTTTGGAATTTTGGTCTGAAGTGTTCAGGGTGCAAAGGGCTTGACCCACAAAAGTACCTTTCACTGGTTTGGTGAAAACATATTAAGCCATTCCAAAGTTATTACATTTTAAAGTTTCAGGTTCTGAGCATTCTCAGTACAATCTTTTGGATAGCTTCCAGGAATGAAAACGGAATTTGATCTCACAAAAATGATTCTTTTTCGCAAGGGGCTAATCCTTTTTCATGAAAAAAAGTTTCTTTGTCATGAGCCACCATCTTGTTTTCCATTTTTTCAAATTAAAAAAAAGGCCAAACTCAGAAAAATGAAGTTATGTAGAGCCACCAATATACTGTATGTATCTTGCTCATTGGGAATCTGTTAGATGCATTCTGCAGTTGTCTGGTGGAGTTACTATCCTGAAATATGTTATTTTTAAACTTTTAAATCCTTTTATGTAACTTGCTAACTTCCTTTGTTGCTAGACTTTTGCCGTTCTCATGAAAAAGGATCTCTGAAAAAAGCAAGTCCGAAATCTTTTTTTTCGTGAGACGGGATCCTTTACCATGACCAGAAAAAACAATTTGTGAGAAAGGATTCAATCTTGCAGAAAAGAATTTAAAAAGAAACTAAGTCCAAAGTCCTTTCTCGCAAGACAAGGTCCTTTACCGCAACCACAAAAAAGGGTTCGCGTAAAAGGATTCCATCTCATGAAAAAGGATAGAATAAAAAAGTCTGAGATCCTTTTGTATGACAATAAATCCTTTTACAAGCAAATGAAAAAAAATTATGAAAAGATTTACTGCCACGCAAAAGGATTTCTCTATCCCTGGCAGTATATTTTTGTGAATTTCATTAGTGTCCAGTGGTACCCCCACCCTCCAGTTGTGCCCCTTTCAAGAATAGCTCCAGTTGTATATTCCTGGTGTCTAGTGGCACCCCCCACCCTTTGATCCCCATATAAATTTTTATTTTATATCCCCATTGGTGTCCAGTGGTACCCTCACCTTCCCATGTCAATCTCAACCTGCCTGTCAGTGACACTTGACCTATCGGAGCTTTCTGGAGTGAGCGGTGATCCAGATGCCTTGGTTCTGGCCTATAATAGGGCCATTTCCTCAGCTCTGGATTTAATTGCTCCCATCCGTGTTCATCTTCTCCCCCTTTGCCCTCAGTCACCATGGTTTGATGGGACTTTGAGGGAGGTGAGGTGATATGAATGAAGATTAGAGCACTGTTGGTGGAGATCCGCCCTTGATGCCGACCATCTTAGATTGATGGAATATTATCAACTCTATCATTCCACAATCTCCTGTAAGAAGACAGAATTCCTGTCCGGGGAGATTGCAGCTGCTCAGAATTGACCAGTTCAGCTCTTTTGAACCGTAGACAGATTGTGCAACCCAGCCTGTCTACAGATTTGAACAGTCATTTCGCAAGCTGAATGTGATGAGCTTGCTCGCTGCTTTGCGGCTAAGGTGGCTGGCATCAGGGTGGCTCTCCAGCCAGCATCCTCTATGGGGGAAGCAGTGGATCGATGCCTGGTCACAGTCCCTAGGCTTTCTTGGAGTTCCTTTGACCGGCTAGAGTTCACTGATGTCATGAGGATTGTCCAGGGTATGCATCCTACATGCTGTAGTTTGGTTCCTTGCCCAACTTCCCTGATAAAGGCTTGTTGTGATACTATCAGTCCAGTCCTACAGTCCTAGCATTGATAGTTTGGTGCTCCTTGAAGATGGGTAAGTTTCCTAGCTCTCTGAAGGAGGCAGTGGTAATGTCCTTCCTGAAGAAAGCTTCTTTGGACCCAGGCCGATGTCAGGCTGACAGGTCTGTAGTTCCCTGCCACCTCCCTTGATCCCCCCTTGTGGATAGGCACTATATGCACCACCTTCCAGTCCTGGGGCACCCACCCTGTCCTCAGGGAGATGCTGAAGAGCTCTGCCAGGGGTTTCGCCAGGACATCCGCCAGTTCCTTCAGCACTCTGGGATGTAATTTATCCGGCCCTAGTGCTTTCTCCATCTTAAGGGACCTGAGGGCTTCCCTCACTCTCTCTGCCATGATTTCCACCTCTGCTAGAGATTCTGAGGGTTTCTTTAAGATCTTCTGGGGCATGTGCTTTTATGTACGTGGCCCCTGCCCTCTGAAATTCTCTACCCCATCCACTTCGGCAGTGTGAGTCCGTGGAGGAATTTAAAAAGGCCTTAAAGACCTATTTATGGTCTAAGATAGATACCTGATAATGCTATTTTATTGTATTTCTAGTAATTGATTTTTTTTTGTTTTATTGTTTTATGTGGAATTTTTTGTAAGGTGCCTTGGTTATAAGAAAGGCACAGTATAAATAAATATTTATTATCATTTATTATTATTGTTATAAATCATAAAATGGTCCCTTGATGTCATACTTTTTTTTTCAGACCTGTTAAAGAAAAATCCACCACCGATCACACCCGTACCACCCACCTGACCTCCCACTATGCACCCACCTCCCTTGTCTCCACACACACACACACACACACACACACACACACACACACACCCTCACTCACCTGAACTGGCCACACAGTAAAGATCCACTCATTGATCAGAGATGCATCTTCCTGCTAGAAACGGCAACCGCTATATGACAAATAAGGTAACTGAGGTTCAATGTATTTTCCCCACCCTCCGATCCCCATATTAATACAATATGTTTTTTCCTTATTATACTATGTTTATTCTCAAACTTTGCCCACATCACAGTGGAACTCTGCTACCACCAGACTCAATGACTTGTGTCTTGTACCAACTGCACTCTGCACCCTATCAGTTTATGCTTGTCCAAATATGTGCCCTATTTATATATCATTTACCTTGGTAAATATTGTTCTACTTTGTTCACTTCTGTATTTTGTTGATTTGCTACTCTAACTTTTGTATAACCCACTATTCTCTCCCCAGGTCACACCTGGAAAGAAGCCTCAGCTCAGTGTGCCTTTCCTGGGTACCAAATTTTAAATAAAGAAATAAAAATTATTGCGCTACCTTGTCTATTAACTCTCTAATGTCTTTCTTGCAGGTGTACCTATTGTACCTGCTTCCCTATCCTTTAACCTTGCCATAGCAGAGGGGCCACAGGAGGAATCGCATGGATCATTTGAGGTGGTTGACACCTGGGGGTAAGCTGGTAAGTTCTTTCCATTTCTGTGGGTTATGTATGCATCTACAGTAATCTAAGGATGATGGATCCCTTAGGAAAGAGTTAAAATTCATATCCTGGAATGTCCAGGGCACTAATCATCCCATTAAATGGAAAAAAGAAATCCTGCCCTACCTTAAAACTGCCCGGCGTGATATTGCTCTGGTACAGGAGACCCATCTCCGATGCACAGAGACACCTAAACTTGCTCGGGGCTAGGTAGGAATTGAACACTCAAGCTTGTACAGTGCCAAGAAGAAGGGAGTTAAGCAGGAACTACAGACAGGGAGGGAAGAAGAATGATACTTAGAGGGAAGGTTCAATCCAGGCATATAGCCAATCTGTATGCTCCCAACTTGGATGATGCGCAATTCTTCCAGACACTGGCCAGCAGCTGCAGGAACTGGTCACATTGAACCCCTATTGTGATCATGGGAGGAGACTAACTTGGTGTTTTATCCAATCCTGGATATCTCCTCTAAAGTCTCAGGTGAACCAACACACATGAAAAATTTCAACATTTTCTCATAACTTTGTTGCTTTTTTGACATTTTGATCCCAAATTTTCAACATAACCTTTCTATGGCCCCACCATATGATCAAGAGAGGTGGAATTTTTCAAATCCATCCTGAAAGGTGATTTCACAGAGCAACTGTGAAAACATGTTTTGGACAGGATTTCAAAAATGACACCTGTCATGTCCATAAGGTAGGGAAATAAGAGGGCTATGATGAAACTTTTGACCCAAATCTGCAAAAATCACAAACTTATGATTAAATGTTGAAAAAAATTCAATGTTGTCTCATAATGCCATTATTTTTTTGACATTTTGACCCCACATTTTCAACATAGCCATTTTTGGAACCCACCTCATGAACCAGGTAGGTAACATTTTGAAATTCCATATAAACATGATTTTGCAGAGTGACTGTAAAAACATATTTCTGGGCCAATTTGAAAAATTACACCTACCAGGTTCATGAGATGGGGTTTAAAAAAAGGTCACATTGAAAATTTTGGAAAAAAATATGAAAACATGACTAAGTTATGAGTAACAGTTGTAAATGCATTTAACCACACTTACCTTGTTTTCAGTCAGTTTGATGGGATGGGTGTTGGAAGCAACAAGACGTTCGGTCATCAGAGGAGTTCATCAGATAGGAAAGTGAAGAGTGTGGGGGAAGATGTGGGGTGGTGGTTATTGAAAGGTGGGTCAAGGTGGGAGGCAGAAAATGTTGAAGGACCTTTTTTAACAGATGTTGTGGGGAACAAGATTAGAGAGTGGGGGCAGAAGACCATGCAGAGGGAGCAAGTGGAAGGGATTTGGTCTGTTTCGGGGGGAAGGGTTAGAGAGTGGTGCATGAGACCATGTAGAGGGAGGGAGTGGGAAGGATTTGGTCTATTTTGGGAGATGGGATTAAAGGGTTGGTGCAGAAAACCATGCAGGAGGAGGGAATGGGAGGAATTGGGTCTGTTTTTCAGACAGGGTTAGAGGGTCGGGGCAGGAGACCATGCAGAGAGAGGGAGCAGGTAGGAACTGGTCTGTTTCTGGGAAAAGGGTTAAAGGGTGGGGGTGGGAGATTATGCAGAGGGAGGGAGTGGGAGGGATTTGTACAGATACTAGCTCCCAGACTCCAAGGCAGGCAGTAGGGTTGGGAGCAGAGAAGAGCCAGCTTTGCCCCCCAACCTCAGGGAAGGTGGTGGGGTCAGGAGAAAGAGGCAGCATTGGTGGAACCTCTGAAAATGAAAGAAAAAGGTCCGGGGGAGAGAGAGACAGAACGAGAGAGAAGGTGCACTTACACACAGCCTACCTGGAGTGTTGCCATCTGAACTGGCTCTCTCCTGTCCTCTCCGATGGCACTGCTGCAGGTCTGTGTTTATGTTCTGTGGCTGTGTACCATTCCCCATGGTCTTCTGGCATTTTCAGTGTGTTTCCAGTCAGCTGAGAACACAAGAAGAGGGTGTGCAGTGGGGGGAGGATTGTTTGCATCATTGTGAGTGGTGCAAGCTGCTTACACATTGGCCTGAAATGGCCACACTACCATGCATTCCCCAAAAAAGAGGGATCACTGTGAGATGCGAAGCATGCATCCTGTGTGATGCAGGTTGTGTTTACATGAGTTAAGCGGCAATGGTCCAGCTTCCCTGCAGTGCTCAGAATGGTGCAGACAAGGCTGTGTAAACGGCCCTAGAGAGAGCAAGAGAAAGAGGAAGTGTATCAATTAATGTGTACTTATTACATGCTTTAATTTCACTGCATTGAGCAAATATTATGTGACACATTCGGTATGCGGTCATGTCCTTCCAGACCCCCAATGTTCTCTACTTTACCACTGGTAATATGTAAGGATAGCACTTTGTAATATTTTATGTGCCTGTGCAGGGAGACCCAGTTACAGAATGTATGTTCAGTGACCATCTTTATCCTTCTCAGAGATAGTGGGCACACACCAGTGGATATAGACAAAGAAAAACCGGCACAGGGTCATAATGTCGCAAGACATTATGCCGCATGGCAAAATTGCACTGCCAATTCAGTGTGATATTGCCATACAGCATAAGTCTTTTTTCTGTGGGAGGCTCTGTCCCCACACCCCATTACGGGGTTCTGTGTCCACAGACCCCCCACTAAAGATTCTCAACTCCGGGGGTGGGGGTCCAACTCGGGGAATGCACAGTTTGTGGAGAAAAATAAAATATCTGGGACCAGGAATCAAACCCGGTCCCAGACACAGCGTCTGGGTTCCTGCTGCTGTGGCTCAGTCCAGTGAGCCATGGCAGCTGCACGGCAAAACCCACTCCCAGCAGAGGTCTTATCCTCTGCCTGGGAGTGTGTGAATGGTGCAATACCACATACAGCAGTATACGCGGTATTGAACCATTTGCTGTCTTGGACAGCGCTGTTTCAGGTTAGCTATAATGTTGTATGCTATTAAGCATGAGACATTATGACCCAGTAGGAGAAAAACCTACTGGGCATGACAGGAACTTACATACGTAGGACTACAAATATCCATATGCATAAACTACAAACCTAATAACGTTCTTTAGACTTCCTTCTATATATATATATATATATCCATGTATATACTACACTCTCGCTGTGCCTCCATAAAAAGGCCACATTAACAGAGGAACCATGCATAATATAAACAATGGAGTCTCAAAAAACTGCACAGAAGGGCCAATGACTGCACATCACGCTGCCACGCTGGCAATCCGAGTTTAGGAGCCAGCTTGGGCTCCATGTCAGGAGGCAGGGCAGGCTGAGGCAGCTGGCACGTGGCAGCTTGCCTCAGTTGGTGAGGGCTGATGGTGGGTTCCAGCACCACATTGACCCCTGCACGAGCTTGTTCTCATTGCAGGGGTGATGTGGGCATGCGATGCTGACAGAGACATTGCCCACGCCTTAGGGAGGAGGTAGGGGTCCACAGCTGAAAACTCAGAAGTAAAAATCCCTGCTGTGTCCAAATGATGGCAAAAACCTGAACAGGGTATATCACTGAAACAGGATATAACATCACTGGATGATGCCGGGGCAGGTAGAGAAACCTTTATGAAAAATAAAGCACAGAAAGCTACATAGTCAGCATAGCTGACTTCCCACATGCCCTAGTTTCCTTCCCATTTATAAATGTATAGTGTACCATGGGAGGATAAATGCATTTGCAGAATAAAATGTGTTATTTTACCTGGCAACAAAGTTGCTAGTAAAATAACACTGAAAAATTTGCCAGCACTGCCCTGACATCCTGGCAGTTGTCAAAACCTGGCTCACACCATCAGTACCGGACCATGCAATCAGCCTTCCTGGCTACAACGTCTTTAGGCTGGATCGCCTCTCCAAAAAATGTGGGGGCTGCGCTCTCCACCTAAGAGACTCCATACAGGGGCAACACATCATTACCTCACTTCAACCCACAACTGCTCAGATACTGCCAGTGAGAATCCTCCTCAGAGCCCAAAACAAAACCCTCACTGTTGCCACCATCTACATCCCTCCCAAAGATCAGGGAACTGGTCTAACAGCTGTTCTTGACTTTGTAAAGTCACTCCCACCGGACACCGAATCCATCCTTCCTAGGTGACTTCAACATCAACTGGCCTGCGGTCAATTCTGGTGCACACAGGGATACCGTTGCTGCGGCGAACCTCACACAAATGGTTAACTCACCAACCAGGAAAAATTACAGGACCGGCACCAGCACTCTTGGACTGGATTCTTACTAGTCACCCATCACGGATATCTAACACTAATGTCCTCCCTGACTCTCTCAGCGACCACTCCCCTGTTAGCTGCACCTGGTCAAATAAATTCATCAAACCACCACCAAAAACTATCACCAGCAGGGTTCTACCCTGTAGTCACCTTCCTCGACTCAAATCCCACCTCTTCCATCAAGACTGGTCCCCTATCTTCAATGTAACCAATGTAAACACTGCCCTTGACCACTTCATAAACATCTTCACTGTGGCCTGTGACACATATGCTCCTATTAAGAAATGCAAAGTCAAATCACTCAGTAACCCTTGGCTCACAGGTGACCTTCTCAGGATGCTAAAAACAAGAGACCACCTATGGGAGCTTGCCAGAAACTCTGGAAGGCAAAACGACATCCAAAATGACAAACGTGCCTGCAATGACTGCACCAAAACCATCCGGCAAACAAAGTCCGCCTACTATAAGCATGCCCTCACAAACTCCTGGGGCAATGGTCGGGAATTCTGAAAGAACATAAAGGAACTCACCGGGAATCCACCCCAAACCCCCCATCAATACTCAACAACAACAGAACCACAACCCTCAACCCAAAAACCATTGTGAATACCTTTAACAAAGCCTTTACCAACCTCAGCACTGTCCTACCCCAGGACTACTTCAAAGATGGTGAAGCCCCTCTGTCCACAATGAACACTACCCCCACCAGCTCCCCCAACTTCTACTTCAAAGCCGTCAAGGCTCACCAGGTATGCAAATATGTTACCAAAGCCCTTGGTAAATCAAGAATCAGTAATGACTCCCTCGATCTCAAAATCCCGTCTCTCACACTTGATGAAGTGCTTAGTCCTCTGACCAGAATTTTCAACCTCTCCCTCAGCCTTAGCCAGTTCCTGGACAGATGGAAATCTGCCACTGTCACCCCAATCCATAAAAGTGGTGACAAAACTGCCCACGATAACTACAGACCTATCTCCCTACTACCCCCACTCTCCAAGGCACTAGAACACATCATCTCGGACCAGCTCACAGGATACTAGATACGTACAACATCCTGTGCAAGCAACAACATGGGTTCCACAAAGGTCACAGTACCTCCACAGCCCTACTTGAATTCACTGGCGCAATCCACAATGCACTTGACTCCGGCGAACTACTAGGCTCAATCTACATTGACTTAACTTAAGCCTTTGACACCATCAATCACAGCCTCCTGTTTGTCCAGCTTCAGAACACTGGGCTGTCAACTGACTCCATTGGCTGGTTTAAGAGCTACCTTGAAGAACGGTCCCAAACAGTAAGAATCGCTGATACATTCTCGGACGCTAGACCAGTTCACTCAGGAGTCCCCCAGGGCTCCATTCTGGGACCCCTCCTTTTCAGCTTATTCTTAAACTCACTACCGGACAGCTGCCCAGAATAAATAATTCTCTATGCCGATGATGCTGTGATCCTCACCTTGGACCCTGATCCAATCCAGTTACAAAATAAACTTCAACGGGCCTTCTCCTCCATCGAATCCTGGTTCCTAAACCATAAACTGCTTCTCAATCAGAAAAAAAAACAAGTCTATGGTCATCTGCAGCCCCCACAACAAAAACAAACAACTCCACCTCTCCATTGCAACCGAACAAGGAGCCATCCTAGAGCAAACACAATCGTTCAAGTACCTCGGCATCACCCTTGATTCCCACCTCTCATATGCTGTCCATATCACCAATGTTGCAAAGTCTGCCAATGCGAGGTTAGACATATTATTCTGGCACAGGAAACACCTAACTCCAGAAGCACTATCAGTGGCCGTCCAAAGCTCCATCATCAGCATCATAGACTATAGTCTTATCATATATGGGTCTGCAACTACCACTGCTCTCAAACGTATTGTGACCTCCCTGAATAAGGCCTGTCGTCTCATCACTGGCTCACATCGCCGTATCCACGCATGTGACCTTTATTCCCAATCTGGATGGCTTCAACTGGACAAATGCATAAAATACCAAACCTGCATCACGGCCAAGAAAATTATAATGGGGCTTGCCCCACCTGGTGTCTGTGCCCTCCTTAAGTCTAGACATAGAAACGTCACTACAAGGAGATCCAGTTCCCATCTACTACATATCCCACGATGTCACACAACCCAAGGACAAAGATCATTTACCTATCGGGCATCCAACTGGCTCAACTATCTTGGCAGTGACATAGTGACCGCTCCAACACTCGACCTCTTCAAGTCCAAGCTGTGCCTCACACTGATTGTATCCTGCGATTGCCCATCTAAGCATTTCCACCGTTCCAGCTGCACCTGCCCCAGCACCCAGCCCTTACAATCAGTCTTTGCACCCCTAGCACCTTACCTGTCATAGTCCCTCGACAAGGCCCCCTGGCTGCACTGTCTCCCACCCTCACCCATCTCCCCCCCATATCTCTACTCCTGCCCCCACCTCCAACCACCTCTCGTACTCCCTCTTACCCCTGCACCTCCTTCCCTCGATCTCCTACCCTACTTCCCCTCCCACCCACCCACCCTCCTTCCCTTGTCTTGCTCATAGCTCAAGTCTTTGTACTGGTTATTACATGTCTGTAAGTCAATGATTATATGTTTGTAACTAAAAATGATGACTGTTGCACATGCTGATGTGGAAACTTTGTAAAAGAGCCTTTGCTGAAAGTTATTGTAATCCTAGATTGAAATAAATAAAAAAATAAAAAATCATGTTTCACCAGTAGCCTTCAATGTTATTTTACTAGTAGCTATGTTATTCAAATCCATGGATATACATCAGATATACCATGAGACAGCTTAAAATACGACCGTTATTCAGAAGAGACTGTTGATGTCATTGCTGCCTTACACTCAAGGATTTGCTTTGCTTTGGCCCCAACATTGACTCATAGCAAGGGGATAAATACAGCAACATTCTACACACTATACCAATCATATTTTAAGCTACCTCATAGAATATTCCCTATATATACAGAACCTACTACAGCAGCGATGAATAAACTGGGTAAATAAATCATCGGATTTTAGGAGAAACCTCTATTTTCACCTAGAATACATATTATTTACTTAGAACACATGTTGTTTTATTTAGAACATGTTAATCCACTTAGAGCATATGTGCCTTAAATTTTCACGTATAATCAAGAAATATAATACATAAAACAATGAATTAGAGCATTTACAACAGAAAGACAGTTTTAAGCTGAAAACAAGGTAAGTAAGCAATAAGACACAATGGGGTGTGCATTAGACAGTTCTAACGCACGGCTAGGAGGATGTAGTGAGGCACGAGGCCACAGGCTGAGTGCATCCAGTCTCCTAGCTGTGCATTAGAACTGTTTAATGCACATCCCCGGAGTGGCTTATTGCGCTTATAAAATGGGCCTGTGTATTCTAAATGGGGGTTCTAGTTTTAGCTGTGCATTAGACACATCTAATGCATGGCTAACAACCAATCAGATTGTTTGAAATCCTTTCCCCATTTTATAAATCAGTATTAACTATAGTATAGTATAGTATAGTATAGTATAGTATAGGCTTAAAAAATCCACAATGCTGATTGGCTAAAACCTAGTATCAGCCGTGTCCTTATCAGTATGCATTGTGCCAACTGGCACTACCCTCCAGTCCCCCAGTCCAACAACACCACAGAATCAGTGAGCTGTGCCAGCTGAAAACAGAAACAAAGCCTTGCACAGCTCACAGCACGACATCCCTTCCCTGTGACCCAGCTCCGGTCTCAGTGCCCCACCTCTTTCACAGCACATAAAGCAGCCTCCATATAAAAAAAAACACAGTAAAACATTTTTTAAAACTTTTTTGCTCACATTTCTTGTAGAAAATCTCACCTCTCCTGCACAAAACGATCCCCAAAGTCACCAAATGGCGCATGCGGGCATGATGCCATTTAAAATGAATCCCTGATGTAAATAAAAATTCAGTCCCCACACACACATTAAAACTATCCATTTTGTACAGGTACACACAACGGCACTTTCACATAACCATGAAACATCATGGTAAGTCACACCGGAAACCCTGTTTTTCTCCCAAAAATCCTCTTCAGTTATAGCGAGCGTGTCCCTTAATGACCACCGTACAGAGCACTTTTATTCTTCTCATTTTAAAATACAACTTGCCCTGTGACAGTGCGGCTTCGCAGATTCAGTATTTTTTTTTCAAACTGTAGTTAGGACAACACAGTAGTGGTGGAAATATCCAAAACACTGCAAACAAATGAAATCGGAGACCACAGTTAAAACAACGGGCGCGAGACCTGTACATCTACGGACAAAGACTGCACTGAGAAAATAATTACAGGTAGAGAAAAGTAAACTTACTCTTCTTCTTGGTCATCGGAGATGGGGGAGGGGGGGTTGGATCTACTGAAAACTGTTGGTCTTTTTGCTCCACTATAAACCATACCAAATACAAACGAACCCAAATAAAATGTACTGTACAGCACATTACATAGAGGGACGACTTTATCCCTCCAACAAGATAAAAAGTTTTTTACTTTTTTTTTTTAATTTCAAAAGCTTTTTTTTCTTTTTAATTCTTAATCTCTACTTGGGGCCCATTTTATAAGTGCAATAACACTCCGAGGTGTGGGTTACGTGCTGATAAGAGCACGCCCAGGGGTATAAAGCACTCGGCGCAAGCACCTCATGCCTTAGTACACCCCTGGGCGTGCTTCCCTCGGCTGCGTAACCCACACCTTGTCATGTGTTATTGCTTGCGTATAGTATATATTAAATACATAATAAGTTACAGTGGAATATTATCTCCACTCGTTAGTGGTAAGACCTTCATAACTACATCGTGGCTTTGCCTCTCGTAAGTTATTTGTCTTACTACTCACTAGTGGAGATAAATGCAACCCATTATGTATTCCTTGTATATTTAAAATAATCAAGTTTGAGGTTGCTGATTGCCCAGGGCTACGATGCAGTGCTGGAGTTCCTGGATGTATATATGCTTTTGTTATAAGTTCTGTTTGGGATGGACACCTAAAATGGCTTCCAGGTCACATGTTCAGGCAGCTCTCAGGAGAAAATACTGGCCAACTGCTAAGTACTGTTTCCCATGAGCTCATCTCGTTTCAGACCCATCAGATGTGAGGGTGCTATTCCTAACACCCAAAACATCCTGCAAAATAAGGTAATAAAAGCTGGATCTTTGTCCCGACTTGTTTAAGCCTTGTCCCTGATTTATGAGGCAAGAGTTTGAGAGGTATCACACACAATGGGAACCATCACTCAGGGTAGAGGTAATTCCCCCACAGCCCTGAGCACATAAAACGGGGAGCTAGACGCTAGACTGACGACTCTCTCTCTCTCCCCTCCCTCTCTCCCCTCTCTCTGTCTCTCTCTCTCTCTCTCTCTCTCTCTCTCTCTCCCTCTCCCCTCTCCCCCTCAGTCTCTCTCTGTCTCTTTTCTCTCTGACTCATTACATCTTGAAGAAAGTGGGAGCCCTGCTGGAGCTAGTCTATCTGTGTGATGGAAGGACAGACTCAGTGGAAGTCCTTTCAGGTTAGTGGCAGTTAAGATAGATGCTAGGAGAGCCTAGGTTTTGAGATTCTTCTATCCATCATCTACTAAACTGGTCCACAGGGTCAAAAAGTTGCCATACAAAGAAAGGTTAAAACATTTGGGACTATATGACTTACAGACCAAAGAGATAGAGGGGTTTTGCTTATGTTATTTAATATATTAAGTAATCCTGATCTAATGAAAGAGTGTAATATTGTTATGGCGGATAAGCCAATAAACTTAAGGTACCACAATAAACAAATAAGGGTACCTAGAGTGGTCAGTAATAAATGCAAATTTTACTTTACAGTAAGTGCCCCATTACTTTGGAATTCACTTCCACAATATATGGTTGACATAAAAAGCTTTAACGAATTCAGAAATAGAGTAGATAATCTATTGTTAGGGGTAGAATAATATATGCCCCACCAGTGTGGGGAAGATAGTCAGGATGGGCTTTATGTCTTCTTCCATCTTTAAATTACCGAGTAATACCGAGTAATCTGTCTGTGTATTTGACATTATTTGCCTTTCCCAGTAAACAAGTAAACCTTTTGCCTTACTGTATATATATATCCTGTATATTTAATTCCTGTAGTATTTACTAGCAAAGATTCTATCTTTCTAGACTCAGTGGCTGTGCCTCATTATTGAGAAGGTAATTTTAATATTTCTGCTGGTACTACGAATTTTCTGTTTACATTCCGCTGCCCGAAGTGCACTCTACCTAATATTATTGTGTTTGACCTTCTTGATCCTGAGCAATGGGGCATTTTGTTGATGTAATCTGGTGGTGGCAGCCCAGTGAAGTAGTATACCCAGACAATTGCCCTGTAAGCTGATACAGGCCCTGGGGCAGGTTGTCACACCACTGCTTGCTGACGTGTGTGATGTCATATGCAGTGATGTCACGGGTCATGTGCACACACACTAACCCATCTGGGACAGGGCTGGAGCCAAGGGGGAGAGACTTGAGAAGGTTAATCTAATTTCTGTTACAAGTTTTAGGAAAAAAAGGGGATGGGTAGAGGGACTGAAGGGGAGGGGAAGGGAGGGAGTGGAGGGATTGGAATGTGGACGTGTTCTGGGCAGTAGAGGAGGGACTGGTAGAGTAGGCTGAGAGGTTGATGAACCACATGTTGAAGGCATTGAAGGCATTGGTAATGGTGGCTTGGTCATTACAATGAACCCTACTGATGATCATGTCCTTCTGGATAGTTTTGTTGCAGCCACCAAGTAAGCCTTTAATATGTCCTGTAAAACAATGTGAGTTACCAGCGGAAGCAAGCAGTTGGTCTTTGAGGAATGTACTTTTGTCAGACCAAGTTGCCTTCTTGTACTGGTTCTGCAGCCTTCTGTAGGAAAGCTGATCCTGTAATTTGTAGGAGGCCTTGTATGCTGCCCAGCAGTTATCTCTGGATTTGAAGAGGGAAAGAATTCACTATGCAGCCAATGAGTTGCAATTCCTCTTACTCTCCTCCCAGTGGCGGAGCCAGGTTTGGGAGCATTTGGGAGCTGGGGGACCATTCAGTCAATCATGGGCTCCACAATGGGCACTAAACAGTGAATAAAGATGGCAGTGGGGCACCACTACTCACACTCGGGCAGCCAGTAGGGGCGACTGCCCCCTCCTCTAGCTCTGCCACTGTCTCCTCCTAGCAAGAGGGATGAGTCGATCCTGTAAGCTGGAGATGAAGGACTGAACGAGGTCCTGGGCTCAGTTTACATTGGTGGAGGAGAGGGTGAGGGATCAATGAATCAGTGATAGTTCAGAGTTAAGGGAGGCAGAGTCAAGGCAAGATAATTCAGCATCACCTAAGAAGGTATGTGCACCAAAGAACTGCACCTCTGAAGCAATCAGGACCAGTCACTCAGCCCATGGTACAGGCATTAGATTGGTGGAAGTATGTAAGCAAACTCAGAGAGGGTATTCCATTCCTTCACACTTTACCAACAAGGATCCTAACAGATACCCCTCCTCTGGAATGGGGAGGAAATCTGGAGGGCCAAACAGTCAGTGGAGTGTAGGACTTACGAAACTACCAGGAGTACACAAGCCTGTTAGAATCAAACAGTTCTGATAAGGAATACTCTCTGAACACAATTATTTCTGCAGTACCTTTAGCAGTAAAGGCCAACGTACTTGCAGATTCACTGAGCAGGATGGGTCTAGTGACCCATGAATGGTCTCAGTGATCTCACTTGGTATTTCAGAGATGTGGAGTTCCAGAAGTGGATCCAGAGGTGGACCCATTTGCCTCTTTGGAGAACAAGAAGCTCCACTACTTTTGTTGCTACCTAGTGGAGGCCACCCTATGATATGCTTTATCTCTTCCTAGAGGGACACATTTCACTGTCTGTTTCCTTCATTCCCATGGGTCCAAAGAGTCCTGATGAAACTGAGAAGAGAGTCAGCAACAAATAGCCTGAAGTACCAGACTGGGCCAGTCAGACCTGGTACTCCCTGCTGGTGACTATGTCACAGAGAACTTCTACAACACTTTCTCTGAGGTAGGATCTTCTTACTCTGTCCCAGGGCACAGAGATGCACTCAGATCTCAAAATGCTTCATTTGAGAGCATAATTCTTGAAGAGTTAGAGTATCCTGACTTGATCTGTATAACCAGATGACTGTAGTTGTGAAGGTTGTTAGGAAACAAGCAACCTGAAAAACATACATGTTAAAATAGAAAAGACTCATTATTTGCTGTTTCCCAGCAAACCTCAGCTATTGCTGTAGACCTGTGAGTGATTTTGAATTACCTGGCCCATATATAGTCTCATGGTCTGAGTCTTTCAACTTTAAAAATGCATTTGGTGGCAGTTTCAGATTTTTAAGTCAACAGGCAAAAATGTGTTTTTTAATTCACAGCTCATGTTCAAACGTTTTACAACAGGTTAAATCACTTGTACCTTCCTATGAGATCACCAATTCCCCATGGGACTGAAACCTGGCCTAGGCAGCACAGACAGAATCACCACTCAAGCCCATGTTTTCTACTGAGGATGAAGTACTTGTGACAAAAGACGGTGGGCAGAATTTTCAAAACTCGGAGAATCCCACAAGCCTCTGGTGTGCCAAACGTATGGTTCACAGGGCTTGTGGCATTCTCCTGGCTGGGGATTGGGAGTTTCTATCCTGTGCACCAATTGCAGCATGTCAGACCAACTTTTTGTGGTCTCACTTGCGGCAATCCCAAGGGCCTGTTTTACGGAGCTTGCACAAGATATTTTGCGAAAGCTGCCGTAAATCATGGAAACTGTCACAACTACACTCGAGACTGTAGAACTGGGCGCAGTAGCGACGAAGGGGTTTGGTGCACTGCCAGATCCTAAGTGTTGTGCTGCAGGGCTCAACACAAACCCTGCACTATGCTTTGAAAGTCCAGCCCGGTGTTTCTAGTAGCTATTACTTCTGCCAGAAGGGTCAGTGAAATACAAGCTCTCTGCACAGATCCTAATTTTATTGTTTTCAACAGGGATACTGTGGTACTTAGGCCATGTGAAAAATGTTTACTAAACGTGGTTTCTGATTTTTGTCTGAGCCGGTCTGTGACTTTGCCTACTTATTTCCCAAAGCCATTTCCTACACAGGTGGGGAGAAACTGTACAGCCTAGACATAAAGAATGCCATGCATTTCTACTTGGATTGAACCAGTGGGTCCAGAAATTACAGCACTGAGCTGTTTCTCACTTATGTTGAGGCAGGTCAAGGCAAGCCAGCAGCTAAAAAGACTATGGGCAGGATTTTCAAAAGACTTAGATCACCGCAAGCCCCGGTGCGACGACAATACGACGCATGGGGCTTTCAGCAATTTAACGGGAGTTTCAATCCCATGCAGCAAATGCCACAAGATAGACCAACTTTTTCTGGTCTTACTTGCGGAAATCCTGGGGGCCTTTTTACAAAGCTTGTGCCAGATATTTGGCGCAAGCTGCTGTAAATTGTGAAAACTGTTGCAACTGCACCTGAGATTGTGGAATCGAGCGCAGTTGTGATGACGGGGTTGGCGCACCACCAGAACCTAAGGGCAACGATTTTCAAAACTCTGAGAATGCCACAAGGCCCTGGTGTACTGAACATATAGCGCATGGGGCTTGCGGCATTCTCCTGGCCAGGGATTGGGAGATTCTATCCTGTGTGCTGATTGTCACACGTTAGACCAACTTTTTGTAATCTAGCTTGCGGCAGTCCCAAGGGCCTGTTTTATGGAGCTTGTGCCAGATATTTGGCGCAAGCTGCCATAAATCATGGAAACTGTCACAACTGCATCTGAGATTGTAGAATCGGACACAGTTGTGGTGAAGGGGTCTGGTGCATTTTCAGAACCTAAGTGTCGTGGTGCAGGGCTTGACGCAAGCCCTGTGCCATGCTTTGAAAATTCTGCCCTAAGTGTCGTGGTGCAGGGCTTGACGCAAGCCCCGCGCCATGCTTTGAAAATCCTGCCCTAAGTGTCATGCTGCAGGGCTTGATGCAAGCCTTGCGCCACACTTTGAAAATCCTGCCATAGTGCGTTGCAGGGCTTGACGCAAGCCCTGTGCCATGCTTTGAAAATCCTGCTCTAAGTGTTGTGGTGCCAGGACTTGATGAGCCCTGCGCCACGCTTGAAAATCCTGCCCTAAGTGTCGTGGTTCAGGGCTTGACGCAAGCCCTGCGCTACGCTTTGAAAATTTGACGTAAGTCCTGCACCACGCTTTGAAAATCCAACCCTAAGTGTCGTGGTGTAGGACCTGACGCAAGCCCTGTGCCATGCTTTGAAAATCCTGCCCTATTTCTCAAGGGAAGGCTACTGTCTCTCTCTCTCTGGAAAGGATGACAATCAGCCACCAAAGGGCCTGAGGGCACATTCCATTAGAGCTACAGCTGCCCCAGAGGCAACTCTGAAGGGTATATCCCCTTCAAGAAGTTTTTAAAGCTACTACTTGGTCCACAGTATGCACCATTTCTTCTCATTACTGTCTGGACATACTGTACAGTTCTAATAGGATTCCATTTTTGGTACTTTAGTGCTTCAGAATCTTATTCCTAAATAGTTTCTAGACACTTACTCCCAAAGTACTGCTTGGACTCTGCAGATTGTATGACATCACCAGTAAAAATTACCGCAGGAATAATGTTTCTCCTAGAAAATTTACTGGTGAGTCATACAAGCTCATGCCTACCACACTTGAGCATTTCATTGTTGTGGACTTTACAGCTTTTACAATATTTATGTATGCTTTTGCTTTTTTATTTATGTTAGGTGAGAATGGGTAGCATAGATTAGACAGGTGGTCACAGCTCTCTTTTAGTCTCCGCCAGTCATTCAGTAATTGGCTATTTGGGCAGCATTAGACACTTATAAAACAAATTCTAGCAACACTGAGGCCTCCACAGATGGCCAGGACTAGTGCCTGGCACACCGCTACCACCAGACACCAGTCATTTCCCACCCTCCACCACACTTCCCTGCTCTCACACAGTATTAGGTCATTAAAAAAATTAAGCAATTGCAGACATCTGGTATTTTTTTTATTTTAAGCTTTTTATTCATGGATTTCATGAGCTGCACTCATGAGTAGGCACTGTTCTGACAGCAGATGGCACCTGTTCTAACAGATTTATAGCCAAAAATGTGTGGATCTAGTTGGTGGTGGTGGAGTAGGGGAACACTATTAAAACAGATAACCTGGAATTATGTGCTCTTATTGTGGGGGTTGACTGATTAAAAAACAAAGTGTTGATTCCTGCAATTTTTTTTTTTGCTTTCGGCATTTGGTGTTTTTAGACCTCAATGCTTTTTTGGCAAGATCTGTGGGTTATACTGTTACTGTGTCAAGATAACCTCCAAATGCTGGGTAACTACATAGCAACACGCACCCAACTGTGACAAAGTGCCTTGCCAGCAAACATTACACTCCACAGAGAAGATCCACTCAGCCTTCCTAAAGAATGCAGTTTGGGATATTCTTTGCAGTACTATAGTAGGTAGTAAGTACAAATAAAAACAGAAATACACACATCCCTCCCCATTGGTTTTTAAATGAATAATAATAATAAAATAATAAAACTTTATATCGCACCTTTGTAAAATCAAGGTGCCTTACAATATCCAACAACATTATAAATAAAAACCAATACATAATAATCTGAGCTCCTAAAATCACAATATTAATTAAAAGAGACCTTCGACCATAAATAGGTCTTTAGGTCCTTTTTAAATTCCTCCACGGATGCACACTGACGAAGCGGGCGAGGTAGAGAATTCCAAAGGGTCGAAGCAGCATACACAAAGGTACGAGCACCTGATGATTTTAAAGAAACCCTCGGAATCTCTAGCAACCCCTCGTCTGCTGAGCAGAAAGATCACATAGGGTAGTAGGGAACCAAAAGCTCTTTCAAGTAGTCTGGACCCTGTCCGTGAAGGGCTTTATAAATCAAAATACCAACTTTAAAGGTGATCCGCCACTGATTTGGCAGCCAGTGCAGATCGTGCAGCAGCGGCGAAACATGACAGACACGAGACGTACATGTTAATAGCTGGGCTGCAGCATTCTGCACCAGCTGCAAGTGGTGGATATCAACCCCAGGAAGCCCTAGATAAAGGGAGTTGCAATAATCCAGGCATGAGGACACAAAGGCGTGGACCAACGTTGGTAAATCCGAGGGCAAATCAAGGTGCTTAATCCTGGTGATGTTCCTAAGATGGTAAAAGGAAAGTTTGACAACTGCTGGCACCTGAGAATGAAGTGTCAGCTCATTGTTAAAAATCACCCCCAGGTTCTGCACCCGTTCAGAGGTAAGGAGCTGGACACCTCCCAGAAACAAACCTGAGAGAGGACCAACTCCCGCCCCCTCTACCCTATGACCCGGGTCCACAACCATTACCTCTGTCTTCTCTGAGTTCAACTTTAGCCAGCTTGAACTCATCCAGCACTGGATTTCAGTGAGGCAGTAATTAAAGACCGAGAGAGCGCTATCCTGGTTGGGTGCAAAAGATAGGTAGAGCTGGGTGTCATCTGCATAGCAGTGAAACCTCAGCCCATACCTTCTACAATGTCTCGAAAGGCATATACACTATAACAAATATGGGGGACAACACTAAGCTCTGGGAACCCCACATGACAGAGAGACTGGCCGGGAAGAATTTATCCCCGACACCACTCTCTGAGTTCTGTAAGTGAGGAAAGATCTAAAGCATCTGAGAACTGTACCCGACAGGCCGCAGATAAACTCCAGGCACGCGAGAAGCACCCCATGGTCCACAGTGTCAAAAGCTGATGAGAGAGCAAGCAGAACAAGAATGTACTGCTTCTTCTGATCTCTAACCATCAGGAGATCACTGAGCACCTGAACCAGCACTGTCTCGGTACTATGCCTCTTTCGAAAACCAGACTGGAGCGGTTCATAGATATCATGGATGGTTAAATGGTTTTCCAATTGAGCAGCCACTACTTTCTCAATAATCTTCCCAGCAAAGGGAAGATTAGAGATCGGTCTGTAGTTAGCAAAGCAGCCAGGGTCCAAGGAAGCTTTTTTCAGGAGGGGTGTCACCACCGCCTCCTTCAGGGAGCTAGGAAACTTACCCATATCCAAGGAGCCCCAGACTATCTGTGCTAGGACAGGGCCAATGGTATCAAGAGAACCCTTTATCAGATACGGTAAGTCAGGCCCAGATCCAAACTACAGCAAGTACTGCGCATACTATGGACAATCCTCATGACATCAATGAACTCAGGCCGGTCAAAGGAACTCCAGGAGCAACCAGAGGATGCGACCAAACACCAATCAATAGCTTCTCCCATCGAGGGCGCTGGCTGGAGCTCAGCCCTGATGTCAACCACCTTATCTGCAAAGAAGTGAGCAAGCTCATCACACTCTATTTGTGAAAAAGCTTTCCGAGCCTGAAGACAGACTGGGTTGCATAGTCTGTCCACAGTTCGAAAAAGCTGAGCTGGTCGGTTCTGAGCAGCTGCAGTTTCCTCAGACAGGAACTCTGCCTTCTCACGAGAGATTGCAGAATGATAGAGTTGATAATGTTCTATCAGTCTAAGATGGTCGGCATGAAGGGCTGTTCTCCGCCAACGACGTCGCCGCATCTCCCTCAAAGTCCCATCAAACCATGGAGACCGAGGTCAAAGGGGGAGAGGATGAACCCGGACAGGAGCAATTTGATCAAGAGCTGAGGAGATGGCCCTATTATAGGCCAACACCAAGGCATCTGGATCATTGCTCACTCCAGAGAACTCTGATAGGTTGAGTACCGCTAACAGGCCCATAGAGCTAACAACTCACAATGAGCGGTACCTAACCATCTCCACAGGGGTAGGCCTATAAGGAGGGGGTATAAAAACTGAACCAGACAGTGTAATGATCAGACTAACTGACGGGTTCCACCCCCACATCAGAGGCCTCAGTCCCCAGGAGGAAAACCAAGTCCAAGGAGTGACCACTCTTATGAGTGGCAGAAGTAACCACTTGTGTGAGGCCCAAAGATGTCATTAATTGGAGGAAGTGTTGTCCAAACTGCGAGAGTTCGTCATCGATCCAGGCATTGAAGTCACCTAGGACCATCAGCCTGGGTGACTCAAATACCATGTCAATGATGAAATCAGCTACTTCCTGTAGAAAATGTTTCTCATCACCTGGTGGATGGTAAATGAGAGCAATTCAACAACCCACACCTGCCACTACAGTACACTCAAAGGACTCAGTCCCCTCAACTGGTACAATTGTGAGGCCCAGTTTGGTCTTAAAACAGACCACAACCCCCCCGTCCAATCTTGGGCGGTGTAACACCGAGTACCCAGCTGGAACTGCTGCCTCCAAAACTGACCCAGCATTTTCATCCAGCCAGGTCTCGGTAATGCAAGCCAGATCCACAGACTCCACAAGATCTGCAATAACTGCAGTCTTATTTCTTATGGATCTGGCATTGTACAGCACCACCCGAGCTGGACGGGTCTCAGGAGCGGTACAGACCACTTGCCCAGTACCATCAACAGTAGTGGTACCCTTGGTTATGGAAACCAGGCAAGAATGACCTCGTTCTGGAATCCATTTTGCCCCAGGGTATCTTCTGGTTACCACTACCCCAATACGATGTACCAGCTCGTTCATCCTCCATTGTTCGCTACCCCAAAACCCCTCCTCCTCCTCTGTGCAATCCCCAGCACTCTACAGTGCTGGTAAGTTGACAACTGCAACGGCCAAGGGGAGAAAGGGCGGAGGGCGTGAAGAGTGGAGGATGAATAGCGTATGACCGTGGTACCAGGCCCTTTACACATATTAAAAACCCCACACCCACACAACTAAACCCTAGAAAGAAAATATAAACAATCCAAATTAAACTAAATAAAATATTAAATCAACAAGCAAAAATAAAAATATCCAAATAAATAATATCCAAATAAATGAACAAAATATCCAGAAAGTGTTGCATATTTGGAATAAGGAAGGCTCTCACCCTCCCTCAGTTCTAGAGCAAAGTCAAGAAATGTAAGTCTCAATATAATCTCGGTTAATCAGCATCTAAAAACACATAGAGATTTCCAAAATCAACCAGAAGGACCTCTTAGAAAAAGATAGCAAGACGGGCTCTCACCCCCTCAAATTTAATTTTCAATAAGGTCTTCCAGAGACCAGTTCTTCTTCACTCCTTTCCAGGAGCTATTCCAGTACTCAGACCAAGATACTAAGATCAGGGACAGGCTGAAGTGCTGTGCTCAAATATAGGACACTGTGAAGGAAGCAATTGCTCCCCTCACAGAGAAACCTTAGGAACCAACGACAAAGGGGCCCCCACCTCGATATAGCCCCCAGGAGTTCCCTCTAAAGCACAACAAAAAATTCAGCCACGACCCCTACTCAGAAGCCATGGCCCAAAAGGCAGAATAAAATTCCCCCCTTTACAGGAGTGTAAAGCTCACAAGAGTAACAAGCTGCTCCAGGAGGGGAATCCGAAACTTCAGCCACCCACCAGTCGCTGAGGTCCCTCCATCAATAACCACAGGGAAAAAGAGCCCTCCGGTTCAGATTCCTGCAGCTCCTCCCTAAACAGCTCAAAACCCTGTAAACTATCCATGCCAAGAGGAAAGGAACATCTGCCTAAAAGTTCAGGAGGGGAAGATATTTCTTTCCATCCTCGGTATGCTAAGCAAGTAGTCACAACATCACCAGATAGAAACAAATATCCTCCATTTACTGCCCCAAGACTCCAGGCACTCTCACCGGCCCGATAGTAATTCCAGGCAAGCAGCACAAGCAGCAAAAGCCCACTTCCAAGCGCTCCAACCACAATAAGAAGCAGGCAAAGGGGATATCACTCACGGACCAAGAATCCAGAGTCCCAAAGATATGTTGCTCAAAACCACAGGGCTCCGAGGTCGTAAATTCCTAAACAAAATATGTGGTTTTAAGGTTCTTTCTCTCTTGCCTTATTCAACCCCTCACTTTATGCTAACCACTTTTTTTTTTTATTATTATTTATTTTTTTAGTTGTTTAACCAGGTATAGCACACTAAGCTGAAAGCTTTTTTACAGGAGTGACCTGGGAGCACAAGGAGGTTAAGTGACTTGCTCAGGGTCACACAGTATGCAAGTGGAAGCTGTGGGATTCAAACCCAGGTCAGGTCTGCTGGTTGTCACCAAATTTGCAGCTCAGAGCCTTAGACCACTGTGCTATACTGCCTCCAACTTTAATGGCATCCCCCTTCCTAACTAGAATTCCTCAATAACCCCTCCCCAATCAAAATGTCAGCAATCCCTGTCATCCAGCTGCTGCTTCCCACTCCCTCACCTGGCCCAGTGCCAACAGCACAGTGACACCCCTGCTGTGGACACCAACCCATCATACAACTTGGCCCATGCCAACAGCATCAGTGGCACCCACTCTCTGGCTACCACCCCAGTGATCACCTTGGCCCATGCCAACAGCATCAGTGACACCCCTGCTCTGGACACCAATCCATCATTCACCTTGGCCCATGCCAGCAGCATCAGTGCATCCCCAACCCTAACCCAAATGCCTCAATAACTACCCCCCAATCATGACAGTAGCCATACCTGTTATCCAGTGTCTGCAGCACACTCCCTCACCTTGACCTATGCCAACAATATCAGTGGCACCCACGTACTGGCCACCACGTCAAATCTCACCTTGCCCCATTCCAACTGCATCGTGTTACCCCTGCTCTGACCACCACTCCATCCCTAACTTTGCCCCATGCCAACAGCATAAGTAGCATCCACACTCCCTCACTTTTCCCCATGTCAACCGATTCTGCAGCAATCCCCAACCCAGCAGTCACAAGCACCTCATTCAGCTTTCCCAAGCCAACTGCTTCCTGTGTCCAGTGACTCCCCCTTCCCCTACAGCCACCTGTAGAAAGCTGTTCCTGCTGTCTAGTGGTCCCCCTCCCTCCTTCATTCCCTATGCTGTGTTCAGTGACCCTCCCCTTCCCAGATGAGCCTATCCTATGTAGAGTATCCCTTTCCCTTAGCCTCTCTTCCTGTGGCTAACTCATTGGTGCAGCGACACTGGAGACTCGGGCTCAGGAATGAGTCTGAGCCATCAGAGTGCTGGTCAGGGTAGGTGTGATGAGCATCCCAGAGGACGCTGTCCACCTCAGGGAGGGAGGAAGTTTAGCCTCCATTGCAGTACCACCTCCTGGCTGATCACAGGTGACAGTGCAGCAGGATCTGTCAATATGAAATTCACTGACCTCTCTGCTCTCCTCAGCAGGCTTCCTGCTCGTCAGCCCACCTACACGAGAACCTGCTTCACCTCACCACCCTTATCCCCCTCTCCTAATGCCACCCCCCTTCTAATTCAGTACTATCTCCCTAAAGGATACTTCCAAGCTCCTAAAGAGTCTCCCTAACTGGGGTAGCCTGGGTCAGATGGCCTCTCTCTCCCGTCTTGCTCAAGCTCATCTCCCCAGCTATCTCCAGACCCCTTACTTTTATTTTTAGTCTGACCCTGTCTACCTCCTCTATGCCAGATCCCTGGAAACCTACTAAAGTAGTACCTATCTTTAAAGCTGGTGACTCCCACTCTTCCAATAACAATCGATCGATATCCGTCCTTCCCCATCTAAGCAAGCTCCTTGAGAAGATTGTCCATCACCAACTGTCAGGATATCTTGAGAAGCACAACCTCATGTGTAGCCAGCAGCATGATTTTCATAAAAACCATAGCACTTCCCCAACCCTGGCACACTTTACTGATCACATCCTTATAAATATGGACAAGGGGAGTACCACCGGGGCTGTCTTTGTTGACCTGTCTAAGGCCTTTGACATGGTCAATCACTCCCTCCTCCTCTCCAAACTACCACTACTTAGTTGCTCCTTGGAAACTACTTTCAGAGTTACCTCTTGGGCCGCTCCCAATCCATGGGCATTGGCTCTGCTATCTCTCCTTCCCTACTGGTCACTACTGGCGCTCCCCAGGACTCCATTCTGGGCCCCCTACTTTTTTCTATTTTTGTAAGTTCCCTTCCCTCTGATAGCTTAAACCGCAACTCCCTCCTTTATGCAGATGACCTTGTTCTCTTTCATAGTAACAAGTCCCTTTCTTGTATATCCTCCATCCTCACACAAAACTATGGCTCTACCCACAGTTGGTTCTCATCTAACCTGATTTTGGTTAATGAAAAGAAAACAAAGGCTATGCTTTTTGGGTCTAAACCTTACCTGACTAGAACACTCAAATCTACCTCTTCCCTCCAGATCTAGTCCCCTGATGGACTGACCATTGAGAATGTTGCTACCTTTAAATACCTGAGGTAATCCTTGAACCCTCTCTCCTTTGATGTACATGTCAACCTTGTTGTTTGAAGGGTAAATCAGAAACTAGGGGCTGTCTATCATCTGAAGCACTACCTATCCATGGAGGCTCATCTGACTATTGTCCAAAGCAATCTACTCCCCATAATTGATTACTGTTCCCCTATCTATTCATGTGTATCCTCTGCCCTTTGAGCTAAACTTACGTCAGTCTACAACAGTGCTTGCTGCTTTTCCCACTTGGCCCCATTCTCTACCCATCACTGTGACCTCTATCAGTCACTTGGTTGGCATCCTCTCCAAGGACACTTTGATTTTGCCCTTGGCTGCACTGTGGACAGTTCTATTAGGAGTGGGAACATGTCCCCTTTCTCGTTCCTTTTACAGGTCAGAACCTCACCTAGGACTTTCTGCTCTTTTGTTGTCCCTCCCCTAGAGGTTCTAAGAGTCTCTACCAACATAGGAGGTAATGCCCTATCAGTTGCCGGCCCCTTTCTGTGGAATGATATACCTGCGCCTCTCCAGTCATCCAATATGCATATCACCATTAAATCCCATTTCAAATCCTGGCTTCTATTGGAAGCTACTTGCAACTGTAAGCCTAGGTAACTCTTCCCCTGACCTTTGTGCCTTCCCCTCCCGGAATACATTCCCAGTCACCTCTTACCACTTGCTCCTATTTTAGCCTGTCTATAATGGAAACCCTGATTGTATGTTTGGGTGGGGGGGGGATCTGTTAAGTCATGATGTCTATAATGTGTATCCATATTTCTGTAGCCTTGTATGCTTGTACTTTATCAGCTGTTTTCCATATTGATCTTGTGTGTACAACTGTTATTCATGGTTGTATTTGAATATTTATGTGCCATGTCCATGGCCTGGGTTATGCCTGTAAATGGTCCTTCGGATCAGTGCACTTACTCGTTATCAAAGTCATAAATAAATAAATAAATGTGAGGATCAGGGCCTCAGGGTGCCAATGTGCTCTGGTGTGCAATGCATGTAATTGTGTGCTCGCATGTCAGAGAGCTCTTCTCTGTGTCCTAGGGGACTGGCAGCATCAAAAGTTGAAACTCCCCCTGACTGCAGCAGGAGGACATCCACCTCTCACCACAGGCCCCACACCACCGACCGTGGCACTCTCTCCAAGCAGCACTGACCGAGTCTCTGTCAGGGGCCAGGGTCCACCCCCCCTCCTGGTGACCCCACCCTGGGGGGGGAAGCTAGGATTGAAGGTGGAGAAAGGTAGGTCCCAGGGAAGGTGAGTGACGGGGCTGCATGAACAGGTTAGGACCGATGATGGGCCAGTCAGGTGACACAGGAAGAAAAAGCATACTAAATGAAAAAAGAGATTCTCCAGGAGATTTCCCTGCCAGTAGCTGACAGATACCCTTCACTTAGCTCTGCAAACATCTACTATCTCAACAGCCTTATTGTAAAATGTGATAAATGTAAGGGGATTAGGTGCCTGACCACCTTCTAAATTCTGAAAATCTTTGCCTGTGTCATGTAATTTCTAATTAAATGGGATATTTTGGACACTACAAGTAAATGTAAGTTGCAAACACAGAGCTAATGGATAAACCTGAAATGAAATACCAATATGAATGTGTCAACCTGGGCCTTCCCCTATTGATGTTCCAGGTGGGCCCCTGTATCAACTTTCTGGGTGGGCCCTTTGTACCCCAGTCTGACCCTGCAGCCATAGGTGGTGGTGTGGACGGGAGCAGCAAAGAGGTGGAGGACACTCCACAACAGAAAATGTCAAGATGCTCTGTGTGTCTGCATCAGGCTGTCCTGCCTGTGGAGTGTTTGGGGGAACAGGGGAGAAACCAAGGACAAAAACCGCTGGCTGCAGCAAGATGACAACCCCCACAGACCCCACACTGCTTACTGGGCACAGGGACTGCCTGATCAAGCATGGCATTGGGAGAGGACTTGGGGTACCCCCAACAGCCCTGCTACAAGAGGCAAGTTGTGGAGAAACAGGAAGACCTGTGGATAAATCCCAGAAAAGATGGGCAATGGGTTAGGGGGCCATCAGCAGCAGGGGGCCAGTCTAGCATGGAATGGGCAAAAGGAATGTAAGCCCCCTTTAGTTCAGGGCTTACTAAAGTTACCTCTCTCCTCCCTTTTGCCCATTTAAGTTGGGGGGAGCAGGTGTCTGCCCCTGGGCTTGGTTTTAAAATGGGAGGTTCTGGAATGATCAGGGAGGCTGGTAAGAGACTGTTACAAGTAGGGCCAGGGGTTCAAACCTCTGCCCGGGAGTGTAGCCTTGGTGTAGAGGTGAAATGTAACCGATATGGAATTAAGGTGGGTGGTTGCCAGGGAGTGCAGTCCATTGATGGGATCCCCGCAAAATGAGGGAGCCACAGCCTAAAGGAAGATAAAAGTTTGACCTGCCTTGTGCTCTGCAGCACTGGGGCGAGTCTGGGGCATTGTCCAGCATGTATGGAGTGAAGATGGTGGGGGTGCCTCAGTGGTGGCAGTGCCAAGACATGTTTCTGAGAGGTGGTGGCAGCACCTTTGGGGGTCCTACCCATGTGGCACACCATCTGTTGTTTAGGTAGCCTGCTGGGAGTGAGAGATATTTGGTTCCTCCCCGGCCCGTGTTGAGCCTGCTCTGGGATGGTGGTGGGGGGGCCAAGCTTAGGTCCAATGCAGCAGGTTGGAGGAGGAAGCAAAGCTGAAGCCACCTGCATTGTAAGAGCCCCTCTGTTGGAGGATAGCCAAGTGGATAGTGTTTCAATCAGCAGTGAGAACGGCCTAGTTGAGAGCCAAGGAGGAAGCATGAGAAAGGAAGCCCTGGATGGGAGGTCTAGGTGCGCTGCTTGAGTTTTTGAGCCCCCCCACCAGCTCAGTGTATCTGGAGCCCATTCAGTGGGTCTGCTCCGGCCCTAAGTATGTGCTGCAGTGGAAATGCTAATGCCAGCCTCCAGCCCCATGGAACTGTTTGTTTCATTTTAAAAAAATGTATATTTTTTATTCCTTTAATCACGTGTGCCCTCTGCTCTGTGCTGTGCTAACCAATTCCCCCCCCCCCCAGAAAATCTCCAGGGCCGTACCTGCTAGCTGTGCTGGCTGCTTGCTGTTCTTGCTACCTGGGTGCCATCTGCTGGTGTTGATAAATGAAGTCTGTCTGGTCACTGCTCAGGCAGGCCAAGGATTTTTATATCTCTCTGATGGATTTTCAGCGTGGCTCCTCCGTCACTTATTAAATTCAGACCCTAAACAAGGGCCAGAGGAGGTGGGTTACAAATGTGGGGGCTCATCCAGGATGTTGGTTCAGTGGCTGGGCAGCCTGGATGAGAAAAAAAGAGGTCTGCAGCACCAGTGTGTCCCGAGGAATGTATCTGCGCCATCATAGGGAGCTGCCATTTTGGGTAGTTTCGTGCCTTCAGTAACCCTGCCATCTTGGTCACAGCAATGAATACTAATGAACTAAAACCAAATGACTCATGGCTGGCTTCTGATTGATTGGGAGGAGAGCACGGGATTTGGGGAGCGTGTAGTGAGGTCGCCATCTTGGACTGAGTCCTGCTGGAGGTGTGTGTGCCACCAGTGCTGCCACGGCTGAGAAATCTGTTTTCAGAGAAGCCCCAAGCTCTAGTTCCCACATCTTTATTGTCATGGCTCTGAGAAACTGCAGGTCAAGGAGCAACTAGTGACCGGTGTGTGCATTGCAGTTTTCAGGGAGTGGGGGTTGTCCATCTGCCCTTGTGTTTGGTCTGTGCCAGAGGGCCACCTCCCAGTGTCTACTCCTTGCCTCCTTATTCTGATGGCTGGATGTGGCCTTCAGTACCATCGGCGGGGACTGCATCACTTCTGTATGTGGGAAGTTTGGAAGTCTGGGAAGACACCAAGTCAGCGCTTCCATTTGTGCAACCCTCATCTCCTGCCTCTAATGTTGTAGTGGAGTCTGTGGAGGAAAAGGACTTGTATGATTGGGAAGAGCAACGAAGTCTTCTCAGTCCTTCTCCACCACCCCCCACCTCCTGAGCCTCCTCGTGGCAGAGGGAGATGGCAAGGTAAGCTTGCTAAGCCTGCTGACCCCTCAGGGCCCAAGGGTCAGCCCACGCTCCCTCACCCCCCAGAGGCAGTAAGATGCCAGCTGACCAGGGAGATGTATCAGGGAAGGTGTCTTCAGCAGTTTTGGAGGACCAGAAAGAAAAGCATGATGCAGAGTATACTGAGCCACCTGTTTTGCCCCCTGGACAGGCATCACATGCCTATACGTTTGCAGACTAGGAAATCTATTGAGCATCCCACAGTCATACCGTAGGCCAGATATTACCCTACCGGATACCATTTCTCACCTTCCAGCAATATCTAAGAGTCTCAGAGTGAGGATGGATGGGTTATTGAGCGATGACCCCTTGAACTTGTATTACAGAATGGGGGTTTGGCTGGAGCCTGGTCAAGCTTGACATACCAGTGTTAGAAAAATTCCTGAGTAGTCCCAGGTGGAATGTTGGATCTGGTGCCAAATGCACCTGAAGTATCCATGGGAGGATGACCCATATGTATTGGCACACCTGTGGGACATCATGGGGAGAAGCAGGTGGACAGGGTTTTTCATGGGATAGTCAACAAGCTGCAGCTGTGAAATAATGAGTCTGGACCCCCCACGGAGGAGGTGACCCACCGTGCCTGCTTCCTGTGCCACTCAGCGGCATGGGCTGGACTGACCATCTTCAAACATTTTATCCTGGTACAAGATGTGTCTGGCAGCAGGATAAATATTATATCATCTCTTCTGATTCTTTCTCCAATGAGATGACCAAGCCTGATCCTAGTTATTACTACCCCCATGCTGGTGCACTTGCCATCTGAATCGGAGCACCCGTGAATAGTACTGTTTTGGCAGGACTGCATAGACTAAAGTATCTGAACTGTTGGTGAGTTACTTTGTTTACTGTTCCTGTTCTGGTTTATACATTCTTCAAGCAACCTGTGCATTTAGGCAAGTTGAGAGCCCAGAAGTGAAGATTAAAGGGACTGTGCCTGTGCTTGGGTGTGAAGTTTAGGACTGCTTCTGAGACTGTACCTGTTATGGGACAGAAATGTTGTATTTAATTCAGTTGTTTAGAAAGGGAGGGTGTGCCTGAGGTATGTGTGTGTGGATTGCTAGTTGCTGTGTGTGTGGGTACAGCTGGGTGGTGTGTGCATGGTGTGTTTGGTGAGAGTATGGGGGTAGTTCTTGTAAGTGTCTAAGTCCTGGCAGCATCGTTTATTATTAATTCTGTTGGGGATCTGCTGGAGGGGGCTAAAAGTTTTGAATGGGCTCCACCTATACTTATTTTTATTGTGGGATTTTCTCTGGGTCCCCCTGTTTGTTTTGTCTGGTGTTACCGGGAGGGGGGTCACCTATGGGAGAGTGCACATAGTCCCCTGGTGCCCCCTCCTCATGGCTGGCTGGGTGCCCCATTCCCCAGAAGGAGGGCCGAGCTTAGACTTGATGCAGCAGATTGGAGAAGAAAGCAAAATTGAAGCTGCCTGCATTGTAAGAGCCCCTGGGTTGGAGGATAGCCGAGTGGATAGTGTTTCAAGTAGCAGTGAGAGCGGCCTAGTTGACAGCCAGGGAGGAAGCATGTGAAAGGGAGCCCTGGATATGAGTCCTAGGTGCGCAGCTTGAGTTTTTGAGTCCCCCAGCTTAGTGTATGTAGAACTGATTCAGTGGAACTGCTCCGACCCTAAATCTGTACTGCAGTTTCGTGCTGCAGTGGAAATGCTAATGCCAGCTATTTGTGCCTGTCTCCAGTTTGCCTCCAGCCCCATGGAGCTGTTTGTTTTATTAAAAAAAAAAAAATTATAATTTTTATTCTTTTATTATTAACATCAGGCCCCTAGACATGGGCCTGAGGAGTTGCTACAGGAATACAAATTTAAACAGCAAAAAAGAAGAGATGTAGAACTACATACTTGTTGTCAGGTATAGTACCGCTCTTCACAGTCCACCAAATACAAGCAGGTAGAAAACTTGCTAATGAGCACAAGGAAAATGATTTTTTGGGTGACGGGCTCTGTGTAAGCCTGAACACTTGTTTAATGAAAACTACTTGTTGGTCCAATAAATGGCATAAAATCCCACACTTTGTCCATCTGTTTGTATAAGGATCAGCTCAGCTACAAATGGTTAGGGCACGCTAAATCCTTAAAGTAGCAGTGCAGCGAGAAATGATTTTCCTAAAAGAATCATTTCCAGCTTCAGTTACTACAGATATCAGCATGCATGTTAAATCAGCTTTTGCAGATGATTCCTATTCTTTTTTCCATCCTTTGTTTATCCCAACTGTGGCCAGGACAGGTGGTGCTCCCCTCAGCGCCCCCCCCCCACGATCCCACCATTCTGCATCTCCCTGAGATGTAGCTGTTACTCCCCATCCAAAGTACAATCCAGTCTGCATCTCCAGTGTCCTGGTGATGTGGCAGGTGAGAGCTGGCATGCAGGCTTCATTTTCACCTGCCTTGCCACCATTTGTCAACCGTTATGTCCCTTCCCCATGCTGGAATGCACTAGTCAACGTGCATGTGTGCAGGCATGCTCCGGAGTCCCTCAGCACCTCCCTTCTATCTGCCCTCCTCAACCCACACTGCTACCAGGCCTCCACCTGGTGGCAGTAATTCGGTGGAGTGTGCAGTCCACATACCCTCCTCAGCCAGGAGAGGAGAGTAGCCCATTGAGCGCTTGATCCTCTCCCTCCACGGTTGACCCCCAGCAACCCATGCTCGTTGCCAAACATGGGTCACCTGCGTGGTGAGAGCTAAGGCACCTAAAGTGCTTCGGCTGTCTATGCCACTGGGCTGCCTGATGATTCCTATTCTGTTCACTTACATTTAGTTTTTAGATCCTAACCCTTTGTCAGTTTCACAATGTTATTTCTCAGTCAAATGAAGCCACCATCTTTTTTTCTTGACAAAAAAGGTAATTTCAAATGTTTATAAAATATTTAAATTCTAACAGAACTGGACAATTTCACCAGCATATGACACTGAAAAATGTCTGGAATGTGTTACTGTTACAAAAAGGTAGGGTTAAAGCCTCACCCAACTTTGCTGCACTGCTGCTTTAAAAAGCTTGTGTACTGCCTGAAAGTGATATATATATATATTTTTTTTATTATTATTCTTTTGGTAACCGGGTAAGACCCACTAGGCACAAGTGCCTGTTTTCAGAAGTGACCCGGGAGCACTGGGGTGGTTAAGTGATTTGTTCAGAGTCATACAGTATTGCAAGTGGAGGTTGTGGGAATCAAACCCAGGTCTGCTAGATGTACCACGCTCATTCACAGCTCATTTCTCTAACCTCTAGGCTATACTGCCAGCCCCGACCTAACTTTGTTAACTTTATTTATTTTTTTATTTCAGATTCAGATTAATACCTTTGAGCCGAGGGGCTGTTTTACAAAGGCTCCAATTCAATTAACGTACGTAATACAAGACATGAGGTACAAGTATGATTTACAAGACAGAACAGTGAGGTACACAGGTATACATAAATATTGGCTATTACAGAAGTGCAAAGATTTAACAATAGCATCAGCATGTACAAATAGCGTAGTGGTCTAAGGATCTGAGCTGCAAATCTGGTGACATCCAGCAAACCAGACCTGGGTTTGAATCCCACAGCTTCCACTTGCATACTGTGTGATTCTGAGCAAGTCACTTAACCTCCTTGTGCTCCCAGGTCACTCCTGTAAAAAAGCTTTCAGCTTAGTGTGCTATACCTGGTTAAACAACCAAATAAAAAAACCAAAAACAAATACATAGTGGTATCAAGTTAAAATACTCAGTTATAATGCATTGAGAACACTCGGGTTACTAAAGTGCTAGTCAAATGGAGAGATAGCAGCCTGAGTAGACTTTGTCAGGATGAAAGGAGAGGAGTAGGGGATTAGGAAAATGGAGAGGAAAAGGTAGTGGGGCAGGGGCTGGTTTACCGTAGATATGTCATGGGAATAACACGCGATTAAGAAGGGTAATCACAATGATTTGCTCGGGTTAGGAAGAGATGGAGGCCCCTTTTGAAGGGGTCAATCTTTCCACAATCTATAATGGAGATTGGGAGGTCATTTATCCACTGAGGCTTTCGATAGGATAGGGCTCACTAAGCAAATGTGGTATACTTAAATGGGACATGAAGAACACCCTTCAATGATCTTCTAGTAGTTTTGGAGATCCGTGAGCACTGGAGCATGCCTGCTGTAGAATCAGGGGTTTGCCCAAGTAGGGACTTTTGACCAAGCAGGCAGGCCTGGTATCTGACCCTTAGGTGCAGTGGGAACCACTCTGTCTCAAGAGTAAAGGCTACAGGTATGTGTCAAGTGACCTGCCCCCAGGACAAGTCTGCAGACCTTGTTAAGGAGTATCCTAACCCGTTTCAGGGCTGTGTCCATGGCAGCACTGTAGATGACAAGCCCATAGTTTGAGTTTTATTCCAACCCCAACTACCAATGACTTTAACATTTTCTCCAACCTATTTAAGTTCTTCAGGAAGTTAAAATTGAAACTGTTTTTTGCCCCACAAAGAGCCAAAATCTCCTCTTCTGTACAACCACCAGTTACAGAAATGGGAGGCTCAGTGGAAGAAGTGCTTGAAAGGGAAAATATTGACTTTCTAATAGACGCTATTATGGCATCCAATGATACAATGACCTCTGGAATGTCTGATCCATACGAGACCCTTGGTGGTAATTATGACTTTGACCTCAATGACTACTGGTCTAGTGATTTAGATTTGGATACATTAGACAGTCTGTTATGAAAATTATCTGGGTGATAATGCAATACCCATGGACCAGTCTAGAGGGGGAGGTTTGATAAATGTAAGAATACATTTTAGAAATATCAGAAAATCTAAATTCAAACTGATTTCTACTTTCTGCCCTAATATACAGAATAATACTATCAACACATTTGAGAGAGTTGTTTGCCAACAGGTTAGAAATGTTCTGGATGACAATGTTCCCCCTAAATTTAATCCATCAATTGAAGAACCTTGTGCCTTAGAGGTATTGTCAAAAAACGAAAAAAATTGTTGTCAAACCAGCCAACAAAGGCGGCAACATAGTCATCCTGAACAGATAGCATTACGTCAGAATAGCAAAAGGACTGCTGGACAATAATGTGAATTATATGAAACTTAACTTTGATCCCACTGGCATTTTCAGGAAAGAACTGTACGGCCTGTTGTCATATGCCCTGGACAAGGAGAACATTACTGAAAACAAGTTTCAGTACATGTGGAATGACCATCCTATGATACTGGGGTTTTATATTCTACTGAAGGTCCATCAAAACAGCCTTGATCCCCCCGGGAGACCTATCATGTCAGGCACTGACAGTCTAACTCAGAATGTTGGGAGATTTATAGATTTTTTTTTCTAACATAGTGTTCTGACCTTGGATTCGTACATTAGAGATACCAAAGATCTATTAAATAAACTCCAAAACATATAGTGGGATGCAGACATGTGTTTGTTGGTATAGACGTTGAGTCCCTCTATACCTCAATACAACACAGGCAAGGACTATCAGCTGCGCAGTTTTTCCTGGATAAAAATTCTAGCATTGAGGAAATTCCAAGGGGCTTCTTGGTGGAAGCATTTGAATTTATATTACAACACAATTACTTCAGCTTTGAAGAACAATTTTATATACAGAAATGTGGCACAGCTATGGGTGCAGCTATGGCACCCAGTTATGCAAACATATTTCTTGGCTACTGGGAACAGCAAATTGTATTTAATCCAGATCTAAATATATACATAGCACACATGAGATACTGGTACCACTTTATTGATGATGTGCTGTGTATATGGCAGGGTGATGTTCAGATAATACCAAAGTTTGTGGCATGGCTGAATGAAAATGATCTTAATTTAAGATTTAGCTTTTAAAAGGACAAAATTCAACTTAATTTCCTAGACATCACTCTATTCACAGATACAGAACAGGGTAGAATACACACACAGTGTTATAGGAAGCCCACTGCTACCAATTCCATACTCCATGCCAGAAGCGCCCATCCCCAACATCTGAAATATTCGATCTCTTACAGTCAAATGCTAAGGATCAGATGCAATTGCAGTTCAGAGACAATGTTTGATGAACAGGTAAATGACTTAATTGAGAGATTTAAAAGAAGGGGTTAGGATGAGAATTTTTTACATAACCAGAAATTAAAAGCTAGGTCACAAGACAGAAACATACTATTGAAAGATGCATCTACCACATCCCTCACACAGCCTTGTACATTCATCACTGAATACAATCTCAAGATAGGTAGAATAGGCAACATCATCCATAAAACTTGGTATATTCTATCTGGTAATCCAACAGTGGGAAAACATGTTGAGGACAAGCCACATGTTTCCTTTAGCAGAGCCAAGAATGTAAAAGATAGATTGGTATAAAGTAGATTGAGAGAGATTGTACCGTGGACAAGACACACTTGGTTGCCATATAGAAGTACTGGCTTCTTTAAATGTGCCACATGCAACATTTGCAAGCATGGAGTACAAGGGAAGTGGTTTTAACATCTGAAAAATACAGATAAAAAGGTTGACATCAGACAGTTAATAACATGTGACACTACTCATGTAGTATATGTGTTATGGTGCAGCTGTGGACTCTTGCATGTGGGAAAAACTGCACGTCCATTAAAACAGAGGATGCAGGAACACATACGGTCTATTATAAACAATAGACTTGACACACCAGTGGGGTTACACTTCAGTACATACCACCAACTGAAGCCAGAATGTGTCCAGTTCACAAGTTTGGAATGGATATCACCACCAAAATTCGGTGGAGAAAGACCTAACATCTTATTAGAGAAAGAAAGCATGTGTATTTTTAATAATAATAATAATAATAAAATATATTTGTTAAGCACAATATCAAATGTCAAAGTGCTGTACAATCCATAAACTCTAAAATAAGTAAACACAGATAAATAAAGCCATGACTCTATTAAATATAAATATCCAATACTAGAAAGATTGAAAGTCAAAGAATACTAAAAATTAGGGAAAGCACATGTAAATAAATATGTTTTTAAAGCAATTTTAAAGCTCTCTACTGTCTGGCATTCTCTTACCCAATGAGGTAGAGAATTCTACAGGGTGGGAGCAGCAAAAGCAAAAGCTCGAGTTCCAGAAGACTTCAAACACACCCTGGGAACCTCCAGCAATCCTTCATGGGTTGAATGGAGTGGCCTGAGGGGGCAGTAGGGGCTCAGAAGTGCTTGTAGGGAACTTGGACCCAAACCGTGGAGAGCTCTAAAAGTTAGCAAGCCAACTTTAAAGGTGATCTGTCACTGAACAGGCAGCCAGTACAGAACGCGCAGCGCAGGTGAAATATGACTGGATCGAGTAGACCCAGACAACAACCTGGCTGCAGCATTCTGCACTAGCTGCAGGTGTCAGATATCAATCCCAGTAAGCCCTAGGTATAGGGAGTTACAGCAGTCAAGATGCAAGGTCACAAACGAGTGGACCAAAGTTGGAAGGTCACCGGACAGAACAAGGTGCTTAATCCGGGCAACGTTCCTCAGATGGTAAAAAGAGGACTTGACCACAGCCGACACCTGCGAGTGCAGCATCAGCCTATCATCAAATATCACCCCCAGATTCTGCACCTGTTCGGAGGTCAGGAGCTGAGAGCCCCCGAGCCAAATCCCAGAGGACTACCCAGCAACAGACCCCGCAACCTGGCAACCCGGTTCCATGACCAACACCTCCATCTTGCCAGGGTTCAATCAAAGCCAACTGGAATTCAACCAGTCTTGGATTTCAGCGAGACAGTTGGAGAAGACCAAGAGGGCACTATCTTGGTCAGGCACAAAAGACAGGTACAGCTGAGTATCATCTGCATAACAGTGAAAACTCAGCCTATACTGTCTTACAATGTCTCCTAATGGGAGCATATACACCGCGAACAACATGGGGGACAATACTGGAACCCTTCGGCACCCCACATGGCAGGGAGTAGGAGTCAGAGGAAAAAATCCCTGATACTACCTTCTGCAACCTACCAGTGAGGAAAGAGTGAAACCATCTGAGAACTTTACCAGACAGCCCACAGACGAACTGCAGGCGATCGAGAAGTACCCCATGGTCCAAGGTGTCAAAAACTGAAGAGAGAGCCAGAAGGACCAGGATGGAATGGCACTTTTGGTTTCTAGCCATCAGGAGATCATTGAGTACCCGAACCAGAGTGGTCTCAGTACTGTGTCTCTTTATGGAAACTAGACTGGACAGGATTGTAGATAGCATGGATGGTAAGATGGTTCTCCAACTGTTGTGTGACAACTTTCTCAATAACTTTCCCTATAAAGGGAAGGTTAGAGATTGGCCTTTAGTTTACAGGAGAATCTGGGTCAAGAGATGACTTCTTGAGAAGGGGGGTAACCACAGCCTCCTTCAGGGAGCTGGGGAACTCCCCCGACTCCAGCGAACACCAGATTAATTCTGCTAGAACTGGGCTGATCACATCTACACACCCCTTTAAAAGGTGGGTAGGGCCTGGGTCTAAACTACAGTAAGCTAGACGCACACTCCGGAGAAGCCACATGATTTAGTCGATCACCAGACAGTCAAAGTTGGCCCAGTAAAACAAGGGTGTCACGATCTTGCTCCGTCCACCAGTAACCCCCATAGAGGGCGACTGGCAAATCTCTGACCTGATGTCGACAACATATCAGCAAAGAAACAAGCAAACTCATTGCACTCTACTTGTGACAAGGCCTTCCAGACCCACACATAGGCTGGATTGCACAATCTTTCTACCATTCAGAACTGCTGAGCTGGTCAGTTCTGAGTGGCAGCAATCTCCCTGGACAGGAATTCTGCCTTCTTACAGAAGACTGCTGACTGGTAAAGCCTATAATGCTCCAACAGTTTAAGTCTGTCAGCATCTAGGCCAGTTTTACACCAAGCATGCTCTAGCCTTTGCCCTACCCGCTTCATCTCCCTCAGGGTCCCATCAAACCATGGGGACCGAGGGTGGAGAGTAAGCGGGCGAGCATGGAAAGGAGCAAGGGTATCCAGAGCTTCCTCCACTGCTCAATTAAAAGACTGGAGAAGATTCTCTGGGCCCTCGCTTGCCTCCAGAATTCCTGATAGATCCAACACCGCCAAAAGGCCATCAGGGGTCAAACCCCGGAAAGGTCAGTATCGGGCCATCTCCACAGGGGCAGGCCTACAAGGGGGAACCAAGAAATTGAACCTAATGGTGTGGTGGTCGGACCATCCGACTGGTTCCACCACCAAGTCTGAGGCCTCCAACCCCAGGAGAAAGACCAGGTCCAATGAGTGACCGTACTTATGAGTCGTAGGGGGAAACAACCTGTGTGAAGCCCAAAGAACTTATAAGACTGAGGAAGTCTTATCCAAATTGTGAGAGTTCATCATTGACCCAGGCATTGAAATCCCCCAGTACCATCAGCTTGGGGGAGTCCAATACCAGATTGACGATGAAGTCCACGACCACCTGCAAAAACTGACTTGCCACCTGGTGGATGGTAGATGGGAGCGATCTTGCACCCCACACCTGTGACTACGGTACACTCAAAGGACCTGGTGGCCTCAACTGGCACACCCACAACGTCCAATTCTGATTTAAAACAGATTGCTACACCCCCACCCCATGACCCAACCTCGCACGGTGCATCACCAAGAAACCAGCTGGATTTGCTGGCTCCAAAATGGGACCAGCATTTTCATCCAGCCAGGTCTCAGTGATGCAAGCCAGATCAGATGACCCAACAAGGTCAGCTATAATGGCCGACTTGTTTTTTAATAGATCTGGTATTGCACAACATTGTGCGGGTTGGGTGAGAAACCAGAGCAGTTTGAGGTACCCCTACCAACCCACTAACCGTGGAGCCCTTGGGTATGGGCACTAAATAAGGCAACCCTCGTTCAGTGCACCATTTCACCCCAGGATGTCTTCTGGACCCCACTACCCCAATCGGACCACTCAGCTCGATTAGATTGTGTCAAACCAAATGGATTGAATGACAGATGGGACTTGAAGCCATTTTTGAAACATAAAAGATAAACAAGTTAAGAATTTGTATCTCTTAACTAACATTTGTATTTAACTTTGCCTTCCTTCCTCTTCTCTCTCTTCCTTTTCAGGTCTCAGCAGCTGGAAGAGTCTCGGTTCCAGAACAAGAGTTGCCATGATGATAATCCCTGGTCTGGTAATTGATCTCTGATCATTACTTAAAAGACTTTTTAGGATACCATGAAAAGCTAACAGAAGGCTGTCTTGGTCATATCTGGGACTTGAACCTTTGACCTCCACTGCAATACTCTCTTTTCTTCTCCCCCCCCCCCCACAACCCACTCCCTCTTGTAGTGTTCCCCTCAAGACTTTCTCTAGAGCTTGTAAGCTGCAAGAATTCATAACAGTGATTTAAAATAATGGGACACTTCTTTCAGAGTATTGACCATAAACAGCAACTTAGTTCCTATTTTTGTTTTAGTCAAAAATATTTTTTTCCTAATATTCACTGATAGTCTGAAAATGAAATACATATGTTGTTATTTTGCTATTGTGTTACATTATTAATTCTGTCTTAATGATCATATGTATGCACATTCTTTAAAATGCTCATGAATATTAATGAGTTTGAGCCTTAAAACTTACGATGTTTCCCCTCCTGGTCACACCCTATAGAAGACTCGCGAGGAGTTGAGGAGCTAGGGTGACCTAGAAGGAATGTATGCTGTTGGACCTTTGATTATTTTGGGAATAAATTGTATCTACAATATACTGCAACAGACTGTCAACCTTGAGTCACTTGGTCCTGTGTGCCACCAAAAACTGCGTTTGTAGTCTTGCTGTAGGGCTGGCTGCCCTTTATGGTGAGCACCGTCCTAGGAAAGGATGATCGCGGTTTTTCTTTTAGACTTCCTCAGGAGTCATTGCCTGCCTATGGTGATAGAGGATTCCAGTCTTGATGTTCGCTGTTTTAATAATGTGGTCAATGTGGCAGGTGAAGGACAGAGTGTCGTCATGGTGTATGCCTAGGTGTTTGAAGGAGTTAACTTGCTGAAGCGTGTCTCCTTTATGGCTAAGTATGATTAACAGGCCATTTGTTTTTCTTATTGTGTGGCAGTGAGAATTGCATAACTTTTGTTTTTTTGTAGTTTAGGAGGAGTCTGTTTTGAGTAAACCAAGTCTCTAGTTTTCTGAAGCTACAGTATCCTGTAGAGCCACTGTTATTTTGGTCATTTGGGAATCTGGTACAGAGATAACAGCATCATCTGCGTACAGCAACATGTTAGCTGGGTATGTGGAGGGTAATGAGTTTATGAATAAGCTGAAGAGCAGCGGGCTGATATAGACCCTTGTGGCACCCCCAGGGTCACATCCCTAGAGCTGAATGCAACTCCTCTTACAGTATTTTCACCCATTGTGATCCATAGGATAAGTAGCAACTGAACTAGGTTACTGTATCATTGACAGGCCAATGGCCAGGAGGTTGTCAAGTAGCATCTAGTGGTTTACAGTATTGAACACTTCTGTGAGGTCTACGAAGATGGACCCCACCAACTTGCCATTGTCTATTGCGTCATCCAGGCGTGTAGTGTAATCTATGAGTGCGGTGATGGTGCTATGGTTTTTTTGAAACTTGTGTTGTTGTGCACACAGTAAATTGTATTTATTTAGGTACTCTATTAATTGATCAGATACCATCTGTTCGAGGGCTTTTGAAAGGGGGGTAATATTGATATGGGTCTGTAGTTACCCAGGCTGGTTCTGTCTCCACTTTTAAACACTGGGGTGACATGCGTAATCTTCCACTTATCTGGGAAAACTCCCATTCTTAAGGATATACTGAATATCTTGGTGAGGAGCAAATCTTTTTCGTCCAGAGTGAGAGCAACGAGTTTCATGTCAATCATGTCACTTCCAGTCCTTATTTTACCTAGGACCCTCCTAATGTATTTCATAGTTTGTGTTCTAGAGATTTGTTTGAAGTAAAATAAAGGTTTTCCAGCATTTCGGGCTGGGGGAGTTATCTTTAGTGGGCTTGATAGAGGGTTGGGTTGTTAAGTACTCTGGTAGTAGTACCGCGCTTAAGTCCATAAATGTGATGTTGAAGGCATTTGCCAGTTCCTTTGGCTCTTGTAAAGTGCTGGTTGCTGCAATAATCAGGTCTGGTGGTGCTCTGGAGTTCCTGCCAGTCAGAGTTTTTATATTGTTCCAGAATTCTTTTCCGTTCCCCGTGACCTACCCAGTAATTCTTTACAATAATTTACTTTTGCATTCCTGACCAGCCTAGTACACTCATTTCTTGCTGCTTTATAGGCAGTATAGTCAGCTTGACTACTGGTAGCCCTAGCCTTGTGCCATAAGTTGTCATATAAGTTCAGTTGTTCGATAAGGGAACCCAAGAGCCAAGGATTGATTATCCCTTTTGCTTTTGAGGATTTGAAGGGTGTGAATATATTGCAGGCATTGTTGAAGATTGTTGTAAAGTAATCGAGGGCCTGATTTGCATCATCTGTACTATCTAGTGGGGTCCAGTCAGCCTTTTTTAGATTTTGTTTGAAGGGTTCTAACTGCCCTTTTCTTAAAGATCAGTTTCTAGTGTACTGCGGGGAGAATTTTGAACTCTTGTTTGACTATGTGCAGACCACTGGCAAGTGGTCGCTTAAGGAGTCAAGAAGGATGGATACATCAGCTATGTGTTTAGGACAGGTGGTGAGTAGCCAATCATTAAGGGTGTTGGTGCCAGTGCGGTAGTTTCTCCTGGTATGTTGGGGGACCATTTGTGTAAGATACAGGCTGGTGATTTGGTCTCTAATGGTCACGTGTCCTGGGCAAGCCAATTAGTGTTGAAATCCTCTATAATAATCTATACTGAACTATTACTTCTTATGTCTGAAGAATTATTTTGTTTTTCCTTTTGCTAATTAGATAATTTGCTGTGTGTGTACTACTGGTGACATGTGGAACAGTATTCTATCTGGAGGCTGACATAGCTAGTTCTCTTCGTCATCTTACATCATCAGTGCTGTGACATCACTGTCTGTGACATCACAACTGACCAATCACTTACTGCTACATCAGTCGCTTGTGATGTCACAATAAGTGAAGTTACAAATTAATTCTGATTGCTGATGAGATATGAAGAGGAATTATGAAGAGGAAGAGAACTTGATATGTCAGTCTCTAAGTAAAGTGCAACTTTTTTACATCCCACCTAATACTGCCAGGTAGAAAACTCCCTAATGAGTAAAATGGGAAAAGAAAAATACTTCAGAAATAAACTGTAACAACTGACTTCAGTATTTTAAACATTACTAACTTTTTTTGTGTGCTATTTTCGGTGCTGCTGGCTTCTTAAAGGGGAAAAGAAACCCTGCAGAATTCCCTGCTCTCTTCTTGTATATGGCTCTATGTTTTTGTGTGGCTTCAGTCTCCCAGATCTTTAATAGCAGTGCTGTACACAGCCTTGCATATTGCATCATCATCATCAAATGTCCCGGCATCTCTTGCCACCTTTTTTCATCCTTTGAACTCCTCCTATGGCCTCCGGTCCTCCAACCAATCACTACTCCAAGTGCCAAGATGCAAAACCTCCAAGGGAACCTGTGCTTTTTTCTGTGCTGTTCCCAAACTCATGAACTCTCTATTTATTTAGCTTTTGTTGACCGGGTAAGTGCACTAGACAAATCCTGCCTATTTTCAGGCACGACCCGGGGGAAGGGGATACAGATGAATGCCAACTGACCTTGAACCAGATTAAACTGTTGGTGGTAATTTTAGTGAATGAGGGAAATTTGGCCAGGACACCGGGGAAATTCCCCTACTCTTTTCGATAAGTGCCATGGGATCTTTAACATCCACCTGAACTACCACCAGTCCAGGCAGATGAGACCTCGGTTTAACGTCTCATCCGAAAGATGGCACCTCAGAAATGCAGCACCCCCTCATGCTGCATTACAGTGTCAGTACTGGGATATTAACCCAAGTGCCAGATGTGGGAACTGAACCCACAGCCCTCTGATCTCCCAGCCTCAGAGGCAAGTGTGCTACCTACTGAGCCACTGACACTACCCCTAGGTGTCCGAGCTGCACCCAGCCATCCCTGTTTTAAGATAGCCTATTGATCCCACCTATGTGAACCTGCCCCTTGCACGTGCTTCAAGCCCCTCTAACTTCTCTACTACCATCTCCTACTCCCACTACCTATGGCCTTTCAGACCTCTGCTCCCAGTTCCTTAGTCACCTCTGGTGTTAGAGTCTCTAACTGTTTGCTAGCTAAGCACTTATGCTAATTATATGTTTGACAGACCCATGGTAAATACCCTGGGCCTGTGCTAGTCTGTTAACCAGATGACTATGGCTTCTCACTGCTTGTATGATGTTTTACTATAATCTGCACCCTGCTGTAATCTGACTGTGTTTTGCATCATGTTTAACTGTACCTTGCTAGTCACTGTCTAAAGTCAATTCCTACCTCTGTACTGTACTGTTTATGTATGTAACCTCCCGGGTCGTGTCTAAAAATAGTCATTTCTATAGCTAGCACACTCACCAAGTAAACAAAAACCAAATAAATAAATAAATGCCAAAGGCTGAATGTTTGTACAGCCTGAGACGTGACGTTATCCCAGCACAAAGCACACCCCGGAGTGCCTTATTGTGATTTTGAATTAGATCCATTAGGAGCAGTAAAGAAATAATTTTGTTTTAAACATTTTTTAAATTTAAATAAATAAAAACCAAAAAGGTAGAAAAGGAGAAAAAGAAAATAGTCATCCTACTGAGACACTGTAATTTTGTTGTTTGGCCAGAAGATGGCAGATGCTGCATTAAAAAAATACAAAAGTCTGTGATGAGCGAAGTAGGTTGTGAATTCTGCATCAGATTTTTCCCAAATTCCAAATCCCAACCACTTCTTTTTTAACTGGGCATTAGGCTAAGGTGAAAGTCTGGGTGCCAGCTTGCCCATGCCAATCAGCAGGTAGGATCATTCCTACCCATTTTATAAAAATATAGTATTTCACTTGCCCATTTTGTAAAGAAAATTAGTACATTACATTTATATATTTATTTATTGAAAATGTCATAGAATACCTTTGAGCACAAACTGCTCTTTTGCAAAGGTTCCATGTCAATAACAGAGATTAGAAGGCAACATAAATACAATAAGCCAGTTCCAGTGAAGTGAAGCCAAACAAGTACAAATATAGTCAAACAAATACAAATAAATACAGGAGGCTGGAATCAATTGCATACAATTTCACAATAAGGCAGGTAGACAGAATCAGTGTACAACATGAATAGTAATGGTACATGGCATCAGCACACAAGTCTGACACAGTTCAGAGTGTATATTGGGAGGGAGGTACTTTAATTAGGATGATTAGCAGTTAAACTTGCACTGAACTGTCAGGTTGCCTGTACTGCTCTCATAAACTGGTCAAACTTAGGTAGACTGAGCAAGGTATCAGGCAGCTCATTTAACCAGCCAGTGGCCTTAACTGCAAATGAGCGTTTGCCAGCTGAGTGACAGAGAAAGGCAGTTCATGGGCATTCCGAGCCACGCTTCTGGTGTTGTAGAGACTAGTGACAAGGTGGGAGCAGTGAGTTACAGCTGAGGGGTTAGGCCCAGAAGCACCTTCCTGGCTAGCAGACATGTCTGGAACTTCATTCTGTTAGGTAGGGGTAACCAGTTTGTTTGGGTGTACAGGGTGCAGCTATGGGCGGGCTTGTCAGCCCCAAGCACAAAACAAGAAGGCTTTTATTTCAGGTAAAATTTATTCTGCTGAGAACTGGGTCACAGGCAATTCCATAGACAGAGAGTCCATAGTCAGCTAGTGGCAATACTGAGCTTGCCACTATGAGATGTCTAGCATCAGCAATGAGGATGACCTGGTTGCAGTACAAGGCTCCCAGTCTCCTGTTTACCATGGACAAAACGTGGTCAATGTGGGGAGCAAAAGATACGGTACCATCCAAGATCACCCCAAGATATTTAAAGGTTTCTACCTGTTCAAGTACATGCCACAGGCCATTGTGGATGACAGGGGTATACCTTTTTCTTCATTTGTTGGCTTGAGAAGAGCACTGTCTTAGTTTTGTTTCGTTTTTTGTATTTTAGAACCAGTTTGTTTTAGGGGAAGCCATTTTTCAAGGGCCTTAAAATTAGTCTGGAGTGCGGAGGTAAGGCTGCCAAGGTTAGGGTTCTTAGAAAAGATAACAGCATCATCTGCATAGAGAAGTGCATTTGCAGACTGACAGGTTCAGGCAGGTGGTTTATGAGTAAGCCAAATAGTAGGAGGCCCAGAATGGAGCCCTGAGGAACATCAGTGGATACATTCCTAACATCTGACAAGGAGCACTCTATCTTAACTTGCTGAGTGCAATAAGTGAGATAACTTTGGAACCAGGTGACTGTGTTTTGTGACAGGCTTAGGCCATGGAGTTTGTAGAGAAGGGGCTTATGACTGATCAAGTCAAAGGCTTCTGTCAAGTCGATATAGATGGCACCAGCCTTTTCTCCATTGTTAAAGGACTTAAGGATGAAACTGGAATGATCAGTTAGAGCTCTATGCACGAACACACACCGGGTATGCATGATACATGCGTAACCAGACCATGTAGCAGTGCACCCATGGACAGGTGCACATTAGCTGGCATTTATGAACACCAGGCATTTGTCCACATCCCTGTCCCCCCACATGCACACTCGTAGGGTGCGGTTCGGAAGACACAGGTGGACATCCCATCAGATGCCCATCCTGGGTCCCATAGTGGATCCTCTGCTCCACACGAGCAAGGGATCTGGGGTAGGCATGGGTCCCTCAAGGTGATATGTTCAGGTGAGTTCCCAAATGGTTTCCCCCAGCCTTTCCATGCAGCTCAGTGGGCTGGCGCATCATGGGGCATCATGGTGGGGATATTTCCTTATTCACTGCAACCAGCGAGTGTCATTGGTGGGGGCATGCAATATATATACTTCAGGGTCCCCACTGTCATATCCTGTGCCCCCTTGCCTGGCACTCCAAGCTTTTTCGAATGGCGTATAGTGTGGGCACACACTCTCAACACTCCTTGGACTGTCCGTGTGTATAGCTGCATGCCCAGGACTGGGGATCCAGTGCACAAGGGGCTCATGCCCCTGCTTTGAATGTCACTGGGGATCCACCAGACCCCTGCTAGATGGCATTCTGACCTAGAGTTGCCTATGTGCCTCAGGTACGTGGTGAATAGCAATCCACCTGTTCATGCATTGAGCCCTTAGTGCTGTATTGTAACTGTTTTTTCTGCAATCCATGCTGGTGGGGACACTATTAAATATTGTTCAAGCTATGAATCAAGCTGATTGGACACTCTTCTCTCAGCAGCTTTGGACAAGGGGGAGAGTATGGAAATTGGCCTGTAATTGGAAAGGTTAAAACAGTCACCACTTTTAAAAACTGGTATAACCAGTGAGAATTTCCACTTTTTGGGGAACTGGAAATAGAGCAGCGAGAAGTTGAAAATGTTGGTAATGAGGTAGGAGAGTTCCTCAACTACCAGGACAAATAGCCTCATATCAATCGAATCCACCCCCTATTCTGGTTTTACCAGGCTCCTTCTTTATAATGAGAGGTGTCCCTTACTGAGACAGGTTTAAAATAGAATGTTGGATATCCTGGCTCTGGGTTCAGTGATTGTGTGTTAACAATACCAGGACCTCCGCTGGAGGGCAGGGTTGGCTTGGTGGGGATGACAGAACTAAGGTCAGTGAATGCAACATTTAATTTGTTGGCAATTTCAGTGGGATCAGGTACCTCATGTCCATCAACCATGAACATTTTTCATGAGGTTTTGTCACCCTTACCACAGAGTTCTGAGACATTCTCCCAGAATCTTTTGTTATTGCTGCAGTTCTGCGCTTGCTGCGCCTTGCTATAGTGGATTTTGCCAATTGACTTCCAATAGTCCATTTATTCCTGGCTTCCTTTTACTTTTTCAGCTGGACTGGGGACCTAGTAAATCAATCAATCAATCAAATCTTTATTTATCCAAGCGAACACCATTGAGCATATCTCATTTACAAGATGGACCTGGTTAGCACAGGAACACAGGATATACAATATATGAACAGTTACAACATAACACCTCAGTAATATTATACAATACAGAGATACAATAGTTAAACGTAGTCATAAGTTGAGAACAGTTTGGAAACAGTGGTTCAATTCCTTTGTGGTGTATAATGAGTCTAGTAACAGTAGCTGGAAGTACTAACGGGGATAATTGTTTGGTAAGGGTATATTACATACAATACTGTAAGAAACAAGACAGACAGTGAGTTAAAAAAAGAAAAAAACAAACAGTGTAACAGGGTAGAAGGTGGTGTGTGGTAGGTGAGGTGAGGTGAGGTGAGATAGGGTACAGGCAGGGTGATAGGAGATAGACGAGGGACAAATGAAGCCTCGGAGAGGACACAAGACAGGAGGGGGGAGCAAAATTAGGTATTAGAGAAATGTGAAGGAGGGGCCACAAGGTCATGCATAGTGGAGAGGACAACGCCATCATGGTATGCTATAAATGCAGGGAAGTTTAGGATCAGGGATAGTCTCCCTGGCCAACACCAGCAGATTATCCCCCCCCCCCTCTCTCTCTCTCTCTCTCTCTCTCTCTCTCATGGGATCAAGGAGTTCAAGGGTGATCCAACCAGTGGGTGTACCTCTTACTTTGCGTTTTCTGAAGGGTGCAAATTTATTGCAGACAGTTGTGAATTCAATCACAAAGAATTGTAGGGATGAATCAATATCAGGGATGGCATCAAGGAAACTCCAGTCTAGTCGGGCCACATAGGATTTGAATTTTGGTACATTTATTTTGCTTATGACAGGGATATTTATGAACCAGAAGGGGGGCCTAGGCCATTTTACTTCCCACAAGCATTGTACCAGGGAGTGGTCACTGAGAGTATCAGGCAGAACTTTGATCTTTTTGACCCTGTCTGGGTAAGTTACAAGTACTCAATTGAGTAGTGTCGTAATGCCCAATTTATAATAAGTTCTGGTGCGCTCAGTGACCATCTGTGTTAGAAATAGACTGGTGATCTTACCTCTGTGGCTGGTACTGCACTTTGTGGTCCAGTTAATATTAAAGTGACCAGTTACAATGAATTCTCAGTTCTGGCTAAATTGTTTGCCAATAGTTAGAGAGGAACTCCATACCCACTTGTTGTTTACTAGGTGGGATATAGGTCAACAAGAGATTTTTGACATTGCCCCAGCAGCAGTTTAATGGCCAGGCATTCACAGACCCTAGACAGGTCTTTGATTTTAAGTTTTGAGGCTTGCGGGTTGGATCTCAGATAGATCAGGCAGCCCCCTCCCCACTTGCCTAGTCTATCTTCTCTGAAGATATTGAAACCTGGTAGTGAGATGGTGGAGTCAGGTATTTTGTGGTAAACCCAGGCTTCAGTAAAGGAAATAATATCCAGTTGCACTAACACCACCCAGGCTTTGAGTTTAATGAGTTTAGGTAGGAGACTACCAGTGTTTAGGGAGAGTATGTTTAGTTTCCCTTGACTCCCAGAGCCATGCCCAGAGCTATCTGCAGGGCTTGGGTTGGGGTGGACATTGCCAGACAGCAGGAGAAGCAATAAAGTTAGGCCCCCGGAGGCTCTAAGGAAGTGTTTCAGTCTCCAAGTTTGTCTCTTAGGGAGAAGGGACTTACCGGAGGTGCCAGAGACATAGCCATACATATCCCTAAACACTCCCATAACACCACTTATGATAGGTCAAGTTCTGTAGTGGGCATAGGGCTGTGGGGCTTTGGAACTGAGGGGCAATTCAAGAGGATTATGTGGCCATGGTTTTAACATAAAGTCCTCTAGGAAGTCCACCTTAGCCACAGAGGCCCATTATAACTTGAATCATGTCTGAATATTCAGTTTTTAACTGTTCCTGGATACTGGAAAAGTGCTTTATGCTCTTGCCTCTTAAATTGATCTGTACACCTGTATCCTACCTTAACCTGAGTCTGTCATGTTTTAAGCACTATGTTCCTGTTGTGGTGGCATCACAGAAGGGGTCTCCACAAAACTTTGAAGACATCTATTCTGCCTCCAAACTCATAACTCTCCATAAGCAGGATAATAAGGCTAAGAAGTATCAAAACTCTGCCCTGCTGTTTATTGTGAATGACAAGACATATCCAGGTAGAGTATTTAAAATATGTTTTGTGGCCAGGGTTAGCAGTATACACAGATCGCTCTCGGGTATAGTGAAGATTGCTGTTCATCCATGGCTTCTACCCCACGACCATCGAGGTTGGAGTACAGGGGCACTAGCACCTGAAGAGAATGCCAGCCTGTTAGTGAAGCTCTCCCACCGATTACAATCCAAATGCAATTTGTACATTTTAAAGTTTAATTTTGTATTTCTTTCTTTGATCGTTACCTGAGTATTGCGGCCCATATTTCCTGTATGACTTTTGATGCAAATCTGAGTCTTAGTTTTTGAACTATCACAGTTTTAAAATTTCAAGGACTCATTCAGCTACTCCGTGCTGTTTGACAGAAGGAGCAGGCCAGACGCGGCAGCAGGGCAGTCCGAGGCTTCCCCCTCATGACTCCCAGTTTATTTAGGCATTAACCACAAAGGCATGCATTCTAATATTAACAACAAAGGCAGCAAAAACAATGGTAACATTCATGAGGACGTGACATATATTAAAGAAAAGCTATAAAATATGCATTGAGATATTGTCAGTTTAAAACAGGAAGCTGGGGCTGAAAAAGAAAAGGCTGAGATCTTAGAGGAAAGACTAAATATCACTGAAGAAAGGTTAGCTCTGATAGAAGAAATGCTGTGTAAAGTGAAGGACAAAACAGATAGTAACTTGTCAAGAATTTAATCTTTAGGAGCTAAAGTGGATGATTTAGAAAATCGTAGCAGAATAAACAATCTGCAGATAGTGGGAGTGCCAGAGTTGTTGGAGGGGATTGATATGACAAGGTTCCTTCAATAATTTTTCCCTCCTATTTTGAATTTTTACTGGCCTTGGCCCCTTGAAATTGAAAGAGCCCATAGATCCCAAGAGCTCCTCCAAGGCAGGGGCAGAAGTCCTGACCTGTAATTGTTTGTTTTCTGCACTTTAATGTTAAGGAAGATATTTTGGCTCTGTCAAGGCAGAAGAAAGCACTGTACTGGAGGAAAGATAGAATTTTCTTGTTTCAAGATTTTTCTTCTGAGGTAGTGGAAAAACGTAAGGCGCTTGGGGCATTTATTTTGTTCTGCAGAGGATTAACACACCATACTACAGTTTATCAAATATCCAGCTGTTTTAGTAATCTCAAAAAGGGGAGTCTCTCACAGTTTCAAGAGCTCTGAAGAGGCCTGGGATTTTGTGGTGAGATCTTGGCCTGAGGCACCATCACCACTAAGGGACAGGCCTAAAATCTTTTCAAATTTCAAACAAGCTCCAACTGGCAGCAACAGAAGCCCAGGGTCGAATAATTCTAATTTAGAACCTCTGCCACGAGACTCCAAGCCTCAATGCAGACCTTGCTCTATACCCCTACACCTGGAAATCACTCTGACCCTTCTCAACAAACCTTCATTCCAGTGTTAAAGCACAGCATCAGACACCCTTCTGATCCCAAAACATCTTTACCGAAGTCCCTGGTCTAGTCATCTAAAATATGCAGGAGAACTCAGCCAGTTTTCAAAAGCAAAGGAGCGAGTTCAGCTACTACCACTTCTAAAACTTCAGATAAATCAAGTAATCAAGGCTCTTCTGCAACACTGATGCATGTGGATTTGAATTCTGTTCACCTTCCCATTATACTTGAATGCCTTAGGGGTCCTTTTAGTCCAGTCGAGGACATGTTTGAGACACCATCTTCGCCTGGTCATCCCGACTATGAAGAGGATCAGTTCAACACTTGACTGTTCATGTTGCATTGTCTCTGAGATTCAATAAGGAGATGGAGGAAACATAAGCAAGTATTTGACAAGAGCCACGCTGTGATTGGTCGCCTACAGTCACATGGCTCTCCAGTACTTTCAGTGCTAAACATGACTTTGCGGAACTTTTGTTTGCATATATTTTTTAGTGCACCATTATTTGCCCATATAATTCCTACAAAAATCTAGTGCCTTGTATTTTGTCTTCTGTGTGTGCCTATTTAAAGTGGTTTTATTACATAAGGTGAGAGCGGGGAAAGTCATAGGTTACGGAAGTCCCAGAATGTAAATTGCAATAGTCTGCCAGTTTTACTACATAGGGAAAAAAAAAGGATATTAGGTACTGTGCATGATACTTCAACCTTAGCGCTTGGGCACTTGAATATATAGAATGCTGTATCGGATCCACTGTCTTGAATGTCTGTGTACAACTGCACATGCACAGAGTCTGCACGGTTCTGTTTTTTCTTGTACTTTGCAAGGGGGTTGGGGTGTCCTTCTGGTACCTTTTGTAAACTAAGAAATAGGGGACAAGGGTTTTATTGTACTTGCATTAAGAAAGTGACATATACAGAGTAAGTGTTTGTTTTTTTTATTTAGGGTAGGGAGGCAGCAACGTTAACGCCTAGTCACACTTAATAAACAAAAATATAAGGATCCTTAAGGTTTTTTTTCCCTTCACAGTCCAGGAGCTGTTCTGGTTGTCTAAGAGGTTTGGTATTCATCCAGCTAGGGATATCATAAATATATTTGTCTCAGTATATCTTTAGGCATTATAGAAACATAAAAACATAGACTTTGATGGCAGATAAGGACTGCTTGGCCCACCTAGTCTGCCCATTTCCCCACCTACAGGATAAGCTGCAGATCCTAGTTAACCAACATCCTATTTCTTCCTGCCCCCCCCCCACAAAAATTGCCTTATGTCTGTCCCTCTATTCTTGAATTCTCCCACAGTTTTAGACCCGGTAACCATCTCAGGAAGGATGTTCCATGTGTCCACCACCCTATCTGTGAAAAATACTTCCTCATATTGCCACTGAACTGCCCCCCCCCATCTTCAAATTGTGTCCCTTGTTCTTGCACATCTCTTTTTCTGAAAGATACTACCCTCTTGGACTTTGTTGATTCCACTGAGGAGCTTAAACGTTTCTTTCATGTCCCCCCCTCCCTCCTTTCCTCAAGGGTATACATATTAAGCTCCTTTTTTGTCTCATACGGCTTCTCTTGCAGACCCTGTACCATTTTAGTTGCCCTCCTCTGGACTGCCTCTATCCTGTCTGTGTCCTTGTGGAGATGGGGTCTCCAGAACTGGACGCAGTACTCCAGATGGGGTCTCACCAACTGTCTGTGCAGAGGGATAACAACTCCCTGTTTTCTGCTGGTGATGCCTCTCCCTATACATCCTAGTATCCCCCCAGCCCTCCCTACTGCCTTCTCACATTGCTTGCTAACCTTAAGGTCATCTGATATGATTACCCCCAGATCCTTTTTCATTTTTATTGTTGTTACTACCCCCACCGTGTACTCTTCCCCTTGGTTTTTGTTTCCCAGGAGCATTACTTTGCACTTCTTTGCATAGAATCCAAGCTGCCATACTTCTGACCATTCCTCCAACCTTGCCAAGTCCCATCCTTTCCATGCCTCCTTGTGTATCAACCCTGTTGCATTAACAGACAATAAGCATGTGTATGGGGGCAGGGAAAATGCTTGTCTGATCTACGGGCCAATATCTTCTAGGGCTAACCTTTCTAAAGAGAAATCTACTCTGAGCAGGTTGGTACTGGAAGGAAGGTTCATTGTCCAGGCTTTCTCTTTGAATAGAGATATGGAATCTCCTAGAGTCTGTGGATTTCGTCTAGGCTAGGTAAGTAGGGATATGTGCTGGGATACTTGCCTGTAGGTTTTGATTTGGTTCCCTACATCTTGCTTGCAGGTTGCTTAGGGGTTCTTAGATACAGGTATCATTACATTGACTCGCAAGGGTCAAGGGTTATGAGAGGGTTCCTTGCTGCCTCCATCACACTAACTTGTTACAACAACTACTAGGCCCTTGATTGGGGAGTGAGGGCAAATTTGATTTGTTTTTTCATTCATACTGGTATTTGCAAAGTACAAAACACATTAGCATGGTGAATCTGAACTTTGTGTAAGGTCACTTTTTAAAGATCTTTATCGTGGTTCAGATTAAGAGTGGTGTCCATAAACTGGCTGTCTTAATGGCGTGTGGCGCCACTTCCTGAGATTAGATCTCAATGGGCTTCCTCTCAGTCTTCTTCATGTGTTTTTGTGTTAGTGTGTGTGTTGGTGAATTGGTTTTAGGCATTTTTCATACTTATTATCCACCTATTGGTGAGGTTTTCTTTCAGTTCATTTTTCCATTTTATTAATTATAGACTAGCCAATTTCATTTTCTAGTAATAGTTTATCTTACTGCTTTAAACAGAACATAGGGATTGTGAGCTAAAGAGCTGTTTTAACAGTAAACTGCTATTAAATAATACACTCTAACACACCGGTGTGCAGTTTAGTATCTTGTTTCACTCTAACTAATAGTTTTTTACGTTCGCTTGCGCACATGCACAAGGAACGTTTTGGGAGAGTAGCACACTTTGGAGGTGTGCCTCTCCCTTGCAATCCAGTGCTCCATTGAGAAGGTGTGGTGGTCCTGCACCAATGGGTGCTGGAGCTCTGTATGACAGCGGTGGACTTCTCCTTCAAAGAAAACCACCGCTGTCATGTACGAACACCTGTCACGCCACCCCTCGTGTCACGCACCCCCGCTGGCCACGCCACCCCCAAAGCAGGCCATGCTGGGAGCCCACCCCAGCATGGCGAATGCCCTGCTTGGCCGACGGGGTGCCCAACTCGCCGGCCCTCTGCCCCCCTGACTGAGTTTGCCGACGGGTGTGTCCAATCCCCTGTCGGCTCCTCGGCTCCCCCCAGGCATCTTCTGCCATGCTGGGAGCCCACCCCAGCGTGGCAAATGTCCCACGTAGTCTTTTTTAATTTTTAAAACCTGTAAAGAAAAAATGGTCCCACGTAGTCTCCCAGTCCCCCCTTCCACAACCCGCACCCACCATCTGCGCACTCAACCTCCCCACACCCCCCTCACCCCATGCTTACCTCCGGAGCTAGGTGCGATGATCTTCGGTGGACCGGGAACACGCTTCACTCTTCAAAGCTGACCGCGAACTGTGGAAATGCCGGTAAGCTGTATAATGGGCTAGATGGAAGGGGTTCAACTTTATTGCATATCTCAGGCATTTTTTGGAATTTTTGCACCACATTTTCAACATGGGGTTTTTGGGACCCTACTCATGAATGATGTCACTGTCATGGCGTTATTCGGGCACAAAGGGTGATTTCGCAGTCACTGTGCAAAATCACCCTCTGGACCCAAATAATGCCATGACAGTAACATCATTCATGAGAAGGGGTCCCAAAAACCCCATGTTGAAAATTTGGTGCAAAAATTCCAAAAAATGACTGTTTTACAAGCGTGCATTGCGCAGTTCATACGCAGGCTCATAAGTTCGCGAATTTTCAATATTTTCACTCCAGATTTTCAACATTGCCATTTTACCACACCTTCTTATGAGAAGTATAGCTGTCATTTTTCACATCCTGCCCAAAATGTGTTTCCGCCCATGTAGCGCACAATGGCGCAGTCGGTGTATGAAATCAATGTATGGGTTGTATTAAGAAAATCATGGTGACACTGTTCATTAGCAGAGGTCTTAAAATGGCTATTTTGAAAATTTGGTGAAAAAATTCCTTAAAATGACTGTTTGATGAGCATGCATTGCGCAATCCTTACACCACCGTGACCGCCATGAACACTTCAATATTTGTGCTCCAGATTTTCAACATTGCCATTTTACCACACCTCCTCATGAGCAGTATAGCTGTCATTTTCACATCCTGCCCAAAACATGTTTCTGCCCATGTAGCGACTATGGCTGTAGTCGGTAGCGAACTCAATGTATGGACACATTAAGAAAATCACAGTGACACCAATCATGAGCAGAGGTTTTAAAATGGCTGTGTTGAAAATTTGGTGAAAAAATTTCTAAAAATTACTGTTTTACGAGTCTGCGTTGTGCAGTTCCTATGCACGTTCGTACGTTTACGAATTTTCAATATTTTCACTCCAGATTTTCAACATTGCCATTTTACCACACCTTCTCATGAGCAGTACAGCTGTCATTTTTCACATCCTGCACAAAACATGTTTCACCCAGGTAGCACACAATGGCGCAGTCCGTGTGCGAACACAATGTATGGGACACATTAAGAAAATCACAGTGACACTGTTCATGAGCAGAGGTCTTAAAATGACTGTGTTGAAAATTTGGTGACAAAATTCCTAAAAATGACTGTTTTACGAGTGTTCATTGAGCAGTTCCTATGCATGCTCGTAAGTTTTCGAATTTTCAATATTTTCACGCCACATTTTCAACATTGCCATTTTACCACACCTCCTTATGAGCAGTACAGCTGTCATTTTTCACATCCTGCCCAAAACGTGTTTCCACCCATGTAGTGCACAGTGGCGCAGTCGGTGTGCAAAATCAATGTATGGCACACAGTAAGACAATCACGGTGACACTGTTCATTAGCAGAGGTTTTAAAATGCCAGTGTTGACAAAATGGTGAAAAAATTCCTAACGACTGTTTTACAAGCGTGCATTGCACAGTTCCCATGCACCCTCGTAGGTTTGCGAATTTTCAATGTTTCCACTCCAGATTTTCAACATTGCCATTTTACCACACTTCCTTATGAGCAGTACAGCTGTCATTTTTTCACATCCTGCTCAAAACGTGTTTCCACCTATGTAGTGCACAATGGGGGTAACAAAAAGACCATCCTGAAAATTTAGTGTGCAAATACCAGCAATCGCACAGGGCATTAGGGTAAAGCACCATACATGCCAAACACCACTGCAAATACCTGCAAGCGAACATTCAGCATTGACAAATGCTTGTTATAATATTGCTATGGATTAAGTTTTTCTTGTTTTGTTTCTTGTAATAGTATAATGAGCACTGTTAATCATATGGAATGTGCAAGCCTTGGGTTCACCCATTAAAAGGTGTAGGGTCTTAACCCATTTAAATAAGCATAATGCCGATGTGGCTATGATACAAGAGACTCATATAGTCCCTTCAGAATCTGATAAGTTAGCATGCAGTTGGGTAGCCATGGTAGAACATTGTAATTTCTCCTCAAAAAAAAGGGGGAGTGGCTATTTTGACCAGGAAAGGGGTTAATTTCAGTAAGTATGGTCATTTAACTGCTACTGAGGGCAGATACCAGGTCTTACTGGGGAGCCTTCATGGAAGAAATAAAGCATTTTATAATGTTTATGCCCCAAATACAAAGTAGAAGGATTTTTACCAAAACCTAGGCTATATTCTGGCCAATTTGAGAACTATGAAATCATATTTGGGGTGATTTCAATAAAGCTATAGGTCTGATATTGGATCGGTCCAACCCTAAATGCATAGGTACTCTGTCGGCTGCCCAAAGAAGCTTGCATATTATATTGGGAGACTTAGGATTATTAGGTGCTTGGAGGTTGGCGCACCCCAGTGGGAGGGACTTTCATTCTTGTCAGATAGGCATGGAGTATTTAGCAGACTAAATTACCTCTTCGTGCCCATAGAGCTCTGTAACAATTTGAGTCACGTGAAATATGAAAATCTTCTTATATTAGACCACAGTTTTCTGAAAGGTTCAGTGATTTTGAGAACAATATGGGAAAACCCAGCAGATGGAAAGTTAACACTTCTCTTTTACAGGACACGAAGTTCTAAAGCTGGTTACAAGAAGAAGCAGTTTCAGATTTTAAATTTTATTTTTTATTTTTATTTTATTGAAATCTAGGATTACAAATACTTCTGAGCAGGAACTGCTTGTTTACAAAGGTTCCACGTCGAAGGAATGGGGGGTATACATACATATAAAGGTCAACATAATAATACATAGTTACACAATAACAAGAAGTAAGAGGCTGAGGCTTAGGAAATTCCAGTAATTCAAAATGTGCCAAATGTTAGGTAGCATGACATAACCAGCCAAGGGCAATCTTGGAAATAAGCACTGCAGGTGAGAGGGAAAGGGGTATGCAGGCAGGAATGCCATTGTCGGAGGGTAGAGGGTGAGGGTAAGAGCTCTAAAGGGGAGAGAGAGAGATAGAGGAGGGATAAAAGTCAGAGGGGGCAAGGGGGTAGGCAGGTAGAAGGAGGCAAGGCTGGGAGAGATCGCTTTCAAGACTGAAGTGGAGGGCAGTGAACAGTAGAACCCCGATTAGGCGAGGCAGTCACAACAACTAGTTGAAATTAGATGAAGTTGGAGTTGTCTCTTAAAAGGGCCAAGAGCAGCAGCAGTAAGAGTTTCTTTGCTGAGAGTATTGTACCACTGTGGTGCTCTGTGGGCAAAGATCCTCTGGCCCATGGTAGTCCGGCATCTGGGGACAAGGAAGGTTAGTTGTGAACTTTTAGTTCTCTGGGTGCTGTGGTGGTCAATAAGTAGCTTTTCAATGCCATGGGGCATGACCCCGAGGAGGACTTTTTTGGCTAAGAGGCAAGTTTGATACTGTATCCGGCTGATGAAGGTAGACATCACTGCCCAGTGTACAGGTCACAAGTGTGTGTAAGTCAGTCAGCCCCAGTTAGCAGCCTGCATGCTTTGTTGAGTGCAACTGTAATTCTGCGGAGGGCAGAGGTGGAGGCAGAGCCATAAATTGCTAGCCCGTAATCGATGATGGAGGTGACAGAGCTGTTGATAGCCAACCGGAGAGTGTCAGGAGTCATGCAGTGTTTGTGCCTGTAGAGCAGGCCTATACGGATGTTGGTGGCTTTGGCGACAGAATCTATGTGCCGATGGTAGGGCAGTGAGCTGTCCAATGTGACACCTAGGTATTTAAAATCAGGAACATGTTCAAGTAAGGTCCCTGTTTGGTTTAGGATGGTGAGGTCACGAGATTTGTACTTGCTCCTGGCATTGTAGAAGGTCATAACCTTTGTTTTGCTGTAGTTCATGACCAGTTTGTGTGACTTGAACCATTCTTCGATGCGCATGAATTCAAGCTGTAATTGTTTCTCGAGGAGCTCTGCATTTTGGTGGTTGGTGAACATGACTGCGTCATCGGCGAGAACAGTAATTTCTGCTGACAGACACTGGGAAGGTCGTTGAGGAAGAGGCTGAAGAGTAGTGGCCCCAGGATGGACCCCTGTGGGACCCCTGAAAGGACTGGCTTTTCTTCCGAGGTAACACCGGCAATCCTAACCCGCTGGACCCTCTCCCCAAGGTAGCTTGAAAACCAGAGCAGTGCTTCATTGGAGAGCCCAGTGTTTGATAATTGCTTGAGTAGGAGTGGGTGGTTCACAGTATCAAAGGCTTTTGTAAGGTCGATGAATACTGCCCCTACCAGTTTCCTTGATCAAGTGTGGTATGGATGAAGCCTGTGAATTCTAATAGTGCAGTGGTGGTACTGTGCCCTTTTCGGAAACCATGTTGCTCAGGATATTGGATGTCGTATTTTTCCAGGTACTTGACTAATTGGTCTGAGGCGATGCGCTCCAGGGCCTTAGACAATGAAGGGAGGATGGAGATAGGTCTGTAGTTGGAGTGCAGTGATTTGTCTCCACTTTTGTGTACTGGTGTGATGGTCGCCTGTTTCCAATGAGATGGGAACTGGGTCATCTTTAGTGATAGATTGAGGACCTTTGTCAAGGGTTCAAGAACTTCTTCAAGGACAAGTGCTAACAACTTCAGGTCAAGGGAGTCACCGCCATAGCCTGCATTCTGAATGGTCTTCCGAATATAGGTTCTGGCTTCATGTACTGGGATCTCCTTGAAGTAGAATTGTGGGGCAAGGTGTAGGAGTGGAGTAGTTGCAGGAGGGTTACTACCAGAGGGGGCATCAAAGAAATTAGAAGGGAGGACACTATCCAAGTTGAGAATGCATTGTTAAAGGTGTTGGTGATGGTGTACAGGTCAGTTGTTGGTGTTCCATTCATGTTCAGCATGGTGGGTGGTGACTTAGGGTCCTTGCCTGTAAGGTCTTTCCAAAATTTTTTTCCATCACCCCAGGAGTTGGAGAGAATTTCCTTGAAGTGTTTGCTTTTGGCTCTCCTAACTGCCCGTGTGCACTCATTTCTGGCAGCTTTACATTTATGAATATCCCCAGGTTTGGATGTAGCATGGGCACAGTGCCAGGGATGATCCCTATGTTTGAGTAAAGTGATTAGATCGGGGGTTATCCAAGGGTTAGCTCTGCCCCTGACCTTCAGCTTTTTGAGAGGTGCAAAGATATTGCAGGCCGCAGTGAAGTGGCTGATGAAAAGGTCTAAGGCTTGGTTTACATCAATGGCAGAGTCGATTGATGTCCAGTCCAGGTGGCTTAGGTGTGTCTTTAGTAGCTCAAGGTACCCCTGCTTTAACACTCTGGTATGGATTATTTTAAGAGGGGGCTTAATGAATTTGTTTGTCCAGGTACATGTGACCGGTGAGTGGTCACTGATCCCATCAGGGAGCACTGAGACTTTTGAGATTCGTTCAGGGTGATTAGTTAAGATCCAGTCCAGAAGTGTTCGTGACCCTGTCCTGTAGTTGCATCTGGTGGGGGTGGTAACAAGCTGGGTGAGGTTCTGTGACGTGACAGCATCCTTGTAGTTGCTGGCCTCCAGTGATAGCCAATTTATGTTGAAGTCACCTAGTACTATGAGTTCAGAGTTATGGTGTAATCCCTGTAGACTTTCCAATATGCTCATAAATCCATTGTGCTGATCTTTAGGGGGTAGGTACACAGAGGCAATGGTGAGCTCCTTATTGTGCGCCCCGAGTAGAACTATAATAGTGAGAACCCAAGTGAGGTGGTTTAAGGTTTGAGAATGGGAAGACTTGGACCCAGACAGGAATTCCTCAGGTAGATGGCACAGCCCCCACCTCGTTTGGAAACCCTGTCCTGCCTGAATATAGAGTATCCAGGGATGGTGACTGCAGCATCTGGTATCTTGGGGTTAAGCCATGTTTCGACAACAGAGAGTACATCAGGGCTATGTTGCTGGACCCAGGTTTGCAAGATGTCAAGTTTGTTAAGGAGGCTGCAGACATTGATTGAGGCTAATGTGAGGGACCCCCTCCCTCCTTTTTGTGGCATGGGGTGCTAGGCTGGTAGGCCCCAGATTAAGATGAACATTTCCAGATATCAGAAGTAGCATAAGTAGTATCCTAAGAAGGTACGCTTTAATTATTTTGCAGATTAGTTTTGTTGTAGGGCATCTAGTCTTCTTGGCCTTGCTGGTCTGTATTTGTCCTGTGATACTGCAGAGCACAATATATAAAGCCATGTTCTCAGAGGTGCCACGTGATTGATGAAAAGTAATCAAATCCACAAGAAATGGTGAAATACTGTGACCAGAAAACTGTTATTGTAGCTCAAAGACTGAGAATGTGATAAATTCCTAAAGGGGTTAAATTCCTGAAGGTGATGAACATTGGCCTGGGGCGTATGCAGGATGTAAAAAATCCTTTGTTAGTCTCTTCCCTTTGTTCTCCAAAATGGTTTTGAATAGACCTCAAACACTAGTACACATCTTTTAAGACCAAGTCAGATGGAAATGTGGATTCAATGCAGCACTCCACAACTCAGTGCTTGTGTAAGAGATTTACTGACCTTACTTTTGGCTTTGATTGCTTCCAAATAAGTTGATTTATGATGAGAATGCCAATACCTAGTGTTGATGTTTTGCAGTTTCTTCGTCCAAGAAATGTTCATAGATGTTATGTCCAAGAATGGTCTAGTTCCTCCAAGCAGAAACACATGAAAATCCACAAAAACTAAACTACTGACAAGAGACAAACACAAACAGCCAGCCACACAGGTTTACCCAGAGTCTTCTTAAACTGCAATGGGAAAGTGTCTGCTAAGGAGGTCTGGGATGCTTTTAAGGTGTTTATGAGGGAAGGCATAATTAGCTTTGCATATAAATGGAAAAAGGAGAGGCAGAAAGATTTGAAACTTATGGAAGAAAATCTAAGCAAGGCTATGGCAGAGTTAAAACAAAACCCCCTATCCAAAAAAGATCTACAGTGCCATATAAAGTACGGGGGCTAAAATATGAGATCAATCAGTTCACTCAGCAGTAATTGAATACTCTCTGTTTAGGGTTAAACAAAGATTTTGGGAATCAGGTGAGAAAGCAGGAGTTATCTTATCGTCTACGTAAACAACAAAATCAAAATAACATGAAGGGGATTAGAGAGAAACATGGGGGAATAACACACAAAGTCAAGAAAACTAATGATTGCTTCAAAGATTTCTATAAGAACTTGTATAAACCACAAGGCCCAGCAAGGGGGATGCCATAAAAGATTTTCTTATCAGGACAAATCTACCTTCATTATCTTCACCTGAAAGACAGCAACTGAACATGCTGTTCACTTTGCAGGAAATCTCAGAGGTCATAGCTAGAGCACCTAAAGGGAAAACCCGGGGCCCGGACAGGTTACCCTGTGAGTTTTGTGAGCAACTGAATGAGTTTATCGCTCCTCATCTACTTGATGCTTTTCAGAATTCCTTTGATGAGGGTATGCTTTCTGACTCGATGAATGAGGCCTACATATTTTTACTAAGCAAAAAAGGTAATGATGAACTGGAGTGCGATAGCTACAGACTAATATCTCTTTTAAACTTTGATTGCAAGGTTATTACAAAGGTTTTGGCTATCAGAATCTCTAAGTTACTGAATAATTTAGTGGGCAAAGAACAAGTGGGGTTTATGCAGGGTAGGCAAGCTGCAGATAACCTTCGTAGGCTATTCTCAATAATTTGGGCTGCTCAGGCCTCAGGGAAACATTGTTCCCCAACCTTAGCTATCTCCCTAGATATTTGTCCTGGTTCGCCCTGACTTCTGGCTTACATCTCCCTTCTGTGTCCCACCCTCCCCCACCCCTTCACATGGCCCATCCCCACTACAGGCTCTTTACTCTGCCCCTCTGTCTGCACTTGGAAGCCATATTTCTCTTGCACTTAGACGAAAGAACTGCATATAAATGTTCTGACTTAACATTGTTCATATAGTGGGAGCAGTTTGCATCCAATGTATGTACTTCAATGTTTAAAATGTTCACTGTAAATTTTCCTACCCCTTCCCCTAACACTCCATCCATACCTATTTCACTGTTACTGTTTTTACTCAACTTTTACCTTAAATTGATCTCTCTACCAAGTGTGTCAATCTGTTCTGAATGTATTTACTGCTTGACTTTTATTACAATGTATGTAATGTATGACGTGGAACCTCTGTAAATGAGCCTTTGGCTCAAAGGTACATCGAAAATCGAATAAATAAATAAATAAATTATTGGCAAAGCATGTGACTCTCTAGAATGGGATTATCTTTACAATGTATTGGTAATTAACAGTTTTGGTCCTGATATCTTGAGATGGATTCAAACCATTTATGCCAAACCAAGGGTCTGCATAATCACTAATGGCCTTCAATCCTCACCTGTCCCACTTCACAGAGGTTCAAGGCAGGAGTGCCCACTTTCCCCTTTATTATTTATTCTTGCCATAGAACCCTTAATCAGCAGAATCATACAATCAAACAGAATTCATGGGGTCCAAATTGGGAAATATACCAATAATGTTTTTGTTTTTGCAGATGATAGTCTCCTGATGTTAACCCAACCATCATTCTCCCTGCAAAATGTAAAACTATTGTTGAGATTTTGGTACAGTTTCGGGTCTATTTGTCAACTGGACCAAACTGGAATGCTTAATGCTGAAGGACTCTACAGCTGAATTGGACAGACTGAAAAAAGTGCCAGACATTGTATGGTCAATAGATGGGTTAACTTATTCAGGTATCAGTATTTATGATTCAGTGGATAAAGTTCTTCATCATAACTTGTCTAAGGTCATAAGTGACATGAAGGATGACTTGGATAGGTGGTCTAAGCTACATCTGTCTCTGTGGGGAAAGATAAATTCAATAAAAATGATTATTGCCCCTAAGTTATTTTACTTTATGAATAACTTTTCTGCTAATATCTCAGGGGAGTAGTTCATTAGGATTGGGAGAATAATATCTAGCTTTCTGTGGGACAGAAACCCCGCTAGGCTGTCTAAAAATAAGTTAAGAACTCCCCAAAAATCTGGTGGGTTGGCGTTTCCGTGGTGACAGGGTTATTTCTGGGCTTTCAAACTCAAGCAAGTTGCCATCTGGTTCCTCCCTCAGGAACTCAACACTACCTGGTAAAGGTATTACAACTCTTGGAGATTTAATAGATATACACAATAGGCTACTCACTTCTGAAGAACTTAGCACAACATTTCATCTAAATAAATTTGAACATTGTTATTATTTAGAAATAAGGAACTTTATATCTAACAAGTTTTTGAATGCAAATTACACTGTCATATCCTCCTTTGCATGGGACACGATTTTTAAGGTCACTTATTTACCAAAATGTTTTAGCCTTATGTCTAAATTCTTAAATGATGTTGACCAATCCTTAACAAATTCAGCCAGATCCAAATGGCAAGTGGATTTGAGTCTACCAATCTCTGTGGAAGCTTGGGAGAAAACCTGGGATAATGCAAACAAATCCTGTAGGGAGGTTCAAGGGAGACTGAGTCAATATAAAATGTTTCACTACTTTTACTGTACTCCCCCCAGCTGTTCAGTTTGGGCCTGGCTCCAGATGATCAATGCTGGAGATGTGGGGAAGTGAATGCAGGTCTGGGCCACTTGTTTTGGCATTGTAAAGAGGTATTGAACAGTTGGAATAAAATTATTCTATATATATTTAGTTAGCTGGTTTGTGTTTACTGGACAGGGTGTCATAGCCACAAAATATGACTATTTTCAGACATGACCTGGGAGGTTACAATACAAAATTGGCAGACAAAACAAACAACAGGTATAGTTCAGAGGTAATCAACCATACAAGGAAAAATCTACACAATGTTCTGTGATGTAAACAGTATTGCTAATATGACTGCGGCAATGGCAGAAAAATACACAATAGTACAAAACACAGTAAGCATACAATCATAGTGCAGTAGAGTTTTAACACATAATCCATGGTAGGTGTTACATATAACAATAACAGGTGGTCAGAGCAAAACTGAAACATTCTGAGAGCTAAGGAAGGGGATGTCAAGCACCCTATGGCGGTTTAAAACAGGTACAAAGGGCATGTTTAATGAGGAGAGTGTGATGCATCTTTTTAAAAGCAATATGACTAGGTGCAGAGCAGACATTAAGAGGTAGGGAATTCCAATATTTTGGGGCCAGGCAGGAGAAACCTGAGGTTCCTTTTAGGGTTCTGCGCCTAGGGTTGTATAGTACAGAGAGTCCACTAAAGCGGAGGCCATAGGTGGGAGACAGAGGCACCAGCATGCCTGCAAGAGAGGTAGGTAGATTAGTTTTAATGATGTTGTCCAGCAGAGTACCAAGGGCAAGGAGTCAATTGGCAGATGGAGAAGGCCATCTAGGGTCTGCATATAGCAAGCAATGGTGCTTCAAACATTGGGAAGCCGAAGCATAGTGACAGATACTATTGTATATTGTATTCCACTTACTTAGGGTGATTTTTGAAGCAGTTATGTAGGTGACAGCACAATTCGCAAGGAATAGAAGTAGACTACCCCTAGATATAGCCAGTCTAACTGAGGACATAAGCATCTGACTAGTCCTGTAAGCTATTCCGAGTTTGGAGTTTACTGACTTGCAGGTGTCAATGATGTGTTGTTCAAAGTTGAGAGTTTGATTAAGCAGGGCACCTAAATATTTGAATGAGGTTAATTTCATAAGGGGGGAGCCATTTGCACAGGAGACATTGAAAAGGTTGAGATTTGTTCTAAGTTTGGTCGCAGATCCAAGGAGCATGCCCTGAGTTTTACTTATGTTTAGGATGAGCCTTTTGTTGTGGACCCATTCTTGAATTATGAGAAATGCAAATGTTAGTCAACTATTTATTTCTTCTATGTTTGCAGAGAAGGTGTAGTGCACCAGATCATCTGCATACAAGATGGCACCAAGGGGTGTTAAAAGATATGTCATTTATAAAACTAGAGAAGAGAAGAGTCCCCAAGATGAAGCTTGAGGAACACTAACATTGATAGGCACTGAGTCTGACACTGCACAGTTAAATTTTACCTGTTGTCTTATATTGCTTAAGTAGCTCTGGAATCAGTTTGTGGCTTGCTCCAAGAAACCGGTGAAGCTAAGGCAATCAAGCAGAAGAGGGTGATCTAAAAGAGCAAACTCCTTTGAGAGGTCAGCGAACACTGCACCAGTCATGAGACCATGACCCATAGCAATAAGGGTATAATTTGTAAATTATATCAGAGCAGTAGAGGTGCTAGGCCCCTTGCAGAAACCATGTTGAGCAGGTGATAGGAGGGTATATTTAGAGAGGAACCTGGTGACCTGTATAGCCACTAATTTCTTAAGTATTTTGTTTAGCACTGACAGAATGGCTATGGGCCCATAATTAGCTATGTCCTTCTTGTCACCTTTCTTAAAGACTAGGGTGACTTTTTCAAATTTTTGTATTCCTGGAACATGACCATGGCAGAAAGACAGTGTAAAGATTTTAGCCAATGGGGCAGCAATAAAAAGAACAGCCAGCTTCAGGAGTTTAGGCTCTAGGTAGTCGGAGCCTACACTAGTACTATCAGAGATTGAGTATAGTAGTTTTATAACATCAGCATTTGGAATGGCCTTAAAATAGAAGGGCGGATGTATGGGCATGTTTGTGTGAGTGACGGGTATCAGGATGCGATTTGCTGTGAAAGAGGCAGTGTATTTGGTGAGATCAGTAAAGTATTTGTTGAAAGAACTTGCAATGGTGGTGGGGTCATTACAGTGCATACCATTGAGGACCATATCATTCATGTGCTGAGACTGGTTTATTTATTTTTTATTTATTAAATTTTGTTAACCGGATAAGCCCACTGGGCCCTGAAGGTCCCTTTTTTAAGGGCAACCCGGAGTTAGCTACATACAATTTTGTACATACAGTCAGGTAGTACTATGTCAGACATATTGTACAGGATTACAAGGACAGTATACAGTTTCACAGTTTTTGTGGAAGAGGGCAGGAGGTACATGACATTAATGAATACAGCAGTACAGTGCAGTACATCTAATACAGTATTACAGCTAATACAGCAGTACAGCACAGTACATCTAATACAGGAGGTACATTACATTAATGAGTACAGCAGAACAGTGTAGAACATATAATGTAGCATAATAAGGACAGTATACAGTTTCTGTAGAAGAGGGCTATAATTACATTACTATACAGAGTACAGCAGTGATGGCAGATAGATAGAGGTGAGGGTGATAAGTGCTTTAAATGCAAACAGGAAGTTCCATATAGGATAGCATACCAGCCTTTGCAGACATTAGTTGTTACCCTTGTAGGGGAGCAGTTTAGAGCCAGCACAAATTGACGCAATGTGTGATTGACTAGCCATCGGTGCAGGGGCAGGGACTAAGTTTGAGGAGGTGAGTATGCAGTCCTTTTTGAAATATGGCTAGGGTGTATGCCTCCTGAAGATGGCTGTAGAGATTGTTTCATGATTGAGGGGCTTGGTGAGCAAAGGATTTATTCCCAGTGACAGAACAGGCCAAAGGAATTTCCAGGATTTTTTTGTTAGACGAGCGGAGTGGTCGTCTGAGCCGTTTTGGGGCAAGTAGTCCAATCAGACGTGCTGGAGGTTGGGCATCGAGGAGCTTGTAGGTCCAGCTTAATAGGGGGTTCTGGAGCCTGTTGTACAGGGATGGCCAGTTGAGGGCTGTGAGGGCATTACAATGGTGGGTCCTCGGGTGGGATTTGGAAGCGAAGCAAGCAATTTTGTGGTATAAGGTCATTAATCTGCTGTGCTCTATTTTAGCGATGCCAAGTATAATGGAGACGGCGTAGGTTAAGGTTGGGAGAACGATGCTTTGTGAGATTGCCAATCTAGTCTCTGGTATCATGTTGTGGCTTAGGCAACAGAGGAGGCCCAGTTTTTGGTGGATGTTTTTTATTACTACATCCACATGGGGCTTCAGAGTGAGACCCTGATCTAATGTGAGGCCGAGGTATTTGGTGATTGTACTACCTCTACATTGGAGCCAGATATGGTAGTGAATGGCAGAAGATGGGCCCTTGAGGGACCCAGGGATTTTGGCAGAACAGCATTGACTTTGTCTTAGTGGAGTTAAGGACCAAGTGATTCCCAATTAGCCAAGTCTCTGCCTTGGTGAAGTCAGCTTGGAGCAGGGGTCCTAGGTCGGATGGGCAGTCCCCCGTTCTGTACAGTACTGCATCGTCAGCAAACTGTACTATAGATCTGCCCCCGCAATGGCCATAGAGGTCATTTGTGTATAGGGAGAACATAAGTGGATCTAAGATTGAGCCCTTTGGGACCCCCTCAGTTAAAGGTAGGGGTTCGGTGGTGACCCCTTTCCACTCGACCTGTTGAGAGTGGTCAGTGAGGTAATTATGGAACCAGTTGAGGGAGTGCTGATCCAGCCCCAGTTGGCTAAGCTTGGTTAGTAGCAGAGAGTGATTCACAAGGTCAAAGCCCTTAGAGAGGTCAATGAACACGGCCTCCTTGGGGGTACCCTTGTCCTAGGCAGCCAGGACATCGGAGGTGAATTTGATGAGGGCAGTGTCGGTCCCATGCTTTGGTCTAAAGATGTGTTGTGAGGGGGCCAGAAGCCTGTTGGATTCCATGTAGTCTCTGAATTGGCTGTACACTAGCTGCTCCTGAATCTTAGCCAGGTGACATAGGATGGAGATGGGTCTATAGTGGTCTATGTGTTCCCTTGCTCCGCCCTTGTGTACTGGGACAACATGGGCCTGTTTCCATGTTAGTGAGACAGTTCCTTCCTGCAGGGATCTGTTTATTAATAGGGTTACAAGTAGTGCAATGGCTGGGGCAGTAGCCCTTAGCAGCCTAGGGTCCAGTCCATCAGGTCCTGGCGATCCGCTGGGTTTTAAGGATTGTAGGAGAGGCAGCACTTCTTTAGCTTGCACTGTCCGCAGATGGAAGTGGGCAGTCAGAGGGTCCTGGGATTCAGTGGCCAAAGGGCTTGGGGAGAAACATAGAAACATAGAAACATAGAATTTGACGGCAGATAAGGACCGCTTGGCCCACCTAGTCTGCCCATTCTCCTACCTAACAGATAAGCTGCAGATCCTAGTTAGTCAACAGCTTACTTCCTCTTACCCACCCCTAGGACTGCCTTATGCCTGTCCCATGCATTCTTGAAGTCCCCCACTGTTCTTGACTCCACGACCTCCTCAGGGAGGCTGTTCCATGCATCCACAACCCTCTCAGTGAAAAAATACTTCCTCACATTACCCCTGAGCCGTCCCCCCTCTATCTTCAAATTGTGCCCCCTTGTTCTTGCACATCTCTTTTCTGGAAGGTGCTACCCCTCTTGACTTTGTTAATTCCCTTGAGGTACTTGAAGTTTCTATCATGTCCCCTCTCCCTTCTTTCCTCAAGAGGTACGTATTAAGCTCCTTTAGTCTTTTCTTCATATGTCTTCTGGTGCAGACCCTGCACCATTTTGGTTGCCTCCTCTGACAGCCTCCACTCTGTCTATGTCTTTATGAGATGGGGTCTCCAGAACTGCACACAGTACTCCAGATGGGGTCTCACCAACTGTCTGTACAGAGGATAACAACTTCCTGTTTTCTACTATTGATGCCTCTTCCTATGCATCCCAGTATCCCTCCAGCCTTCCTTACTGCCTTCTCACATTGCTTGCCCACCTTTAGGTCATCTGATATAATTACCCCCAGGTCCCTTTCTATTTTTACTGTTGTCAGTATCTCACCCCCCACTGTGTACGCTTCCCCTGGGTTTTTGTTTCCCATGTGCATTATCTTGCACTTCTTTGCATTAAATCTGAGCTGCCATACATTTGACCATTCCTCTAACCTTGCCAAGTCCCTTCTCATCCTTTCCACTCCATCCTGTGTATCAACCCTGTTGCAGATCTTTGTGTCATCTGCAAAGAGACATACTTTTCCTTCCAGTTCCTCTGCAATGTCACTTATAAAGACATTAAAAAGGACCGGTCCCAGTACTGAACCCTGCGGTACTCCACTAGTAACCCTCCTTTCTTCACTGTGTACTCCATTTACTACTACCCTTTGTGTCCTGTTGTCTAGCCAATTTTTTATCCAGGCTACCACCTTGGGACCCATTCCAAGGCTGGCTATCTTGTGTATTAATCTTTGTGGGGACTGTATCAAATGCCTTGCTAAAATCTAGGTAGGCCATGTCCACAGCCCCTCCTGATCTACTACTTTGGTCACCCAGTCAAAGAAATCTATTAGATTCTGTCTGACACGACCTTCCCATCGTGAATCCATGTTGCCTCGGGTCCTGTGCCCAATGACCTCTAGGTACTCAACAATTCTTTCCTTCAGAAGTGATTCCATAATTTTCCTACCACTGAGGTCAAACTAACTGGTCTGTAGTTTCCTGCCTCTGTCCTGCTCCCACTTTTGTGAAGAGGAATTACATCTGCCCTCCTCCAGTCCTTGGGTACCACCCCATCCTCCCATGATTTGTTAAAGAGAGTAGTCAGCGATGTCACTAGTTCCCACCTTAGTTCTTTAGAATTCTGGTGAATCCCATCAGGCCCCATTGCTTTGTCCACCTTCAATTTTATTAGTTCTTTCAGAACCCTTTCTTCTGTAAATGGACTGGTATTGACCGCCCTTCAGAGTATTTCTCTTGTTTGGTTTAGGTAACTCTCCTCCTCTTCCTTTGTGAATACTGAGCAGAAATATTCGTCCAGTAACCCTGCTTTTCACTGTCACCCTCTACCCAGATTCCTCCCTTTATTAAGCTTCAGTATCCTCCTTTGGTCTTTCTTTGCTCCCTAATGTACCTATAAAAGGTCTTATCCCCTTCTTAACAGAATTGGCTATCCTTTCTTGGTTTGGGCCTTTGCTATTCTGACTACCTTCCCAGCCTCTTTCTGCTTTAACTGATAAAGTTCTCGTCCTGCTCCTTCTGTGTTTCCTTATATTTCCTGAATGCTGCCCTTTCTCTTTAACCTTCCCTGCCACCTCTTTTGTGAACCATAGCTTTTTTTCCTTCGTTGTGTTTTATTGATTTTTTTACACAGAGGCTTGTTGCCTCTGTGATGGCTGTTTTGATCACTCCCCATTGTTCCTCCACCCGTCCTTCTTGCCTGTTTGCTAGTGTTTTTCTGAGGTACTCTCTCATTTTCCCAAAGTCAGCCCTCCTAAAGTCTAGTACTCTTGCTTTTGTATGGCTTGATTGTATGGCTGTGTTTATCGTGAACCACACTGTTTGGTGGTCACTTGTTCCCAGATGGCTACCCACTTCTAAATCTGAGATTCTTTCTCCATCCCCATTTGAAAGTACCAGGTCTAAGATTGCTCCCTCCCGAGTCGGGTCCAATACTAGCTGTGTGAGACATGCCCCCTGTAGGGCATCAAGAATGACCCTGCTCTTGGATGTGCCTGCAGCAAAGGTGCTCCAGTTAACATCTGGCATATTCAGGTCCCCCATCAACAATATCTCCCCTTTTTCTGCCATTCTAAGAAAGCCTTCTATCATTTCCTTGTCCATTCCCTCCCCCTGAGATGGGGGTCTGTATACAACCCCCATGCAGATTGTGGTGCCATTTCCTGTCTCCAGGGTGACCCCAAAGTGCCTTATCTGCTCCTGTTTACTCTTTAGTTCTGTTGCTTTGATCCTTTCCTTTACATAGAGAGCTATCCTCCTCCTCTTTACCCTCCCTATCCCTCCTGTAGATTGTGTATCCTGGTATGTTGACATCCCAGTCATGGTTCTCTGTGTACCATGTTTCTGTGACTGCCACAATATCCAGGCAACCCTCTTCCATCAAGGCCACTAGTTCAGGGAGCTTGTTACACAGACTACGGGCATTGGTACTCATCACCCTCCACTTTTTGATAGCCTTACCCCTTTTAGCCCCATTTCTGTCCTTACTGCCTTTGCCTTTTTTTACATTTAAATCTGTTCTGCTCCCTAATAACTTTTGTACCTTGGTGTTTACTTCACTAATCACCATGTTTTGTGGGGAGGGCTCGGATTTCCAAGCTCCTTTTCAGTGCCTCCCCCCTTGGCTAGTTTAAATGCTTGCCAATGAAGCATTTAAACCTCTCACCTAGGATCCTGGTTCCCCTGGACAGATGCAGACCACCAGTATAGGTCTGCATTCTCCATTTGGCCCCCAGTCCCCAATGAAGCTAAAACCCTGAGCTCCACACCAGTTTTCAACCACTCATTGAATTCCCTGGTGAGAAGTGCCTAGCATCTCTTCTTGCCATGAGACAGGCAGCACCTCCGAGAAGGTTACCGATCGCTACTTGTCTAAGGCCCTTCCCAACTCTACAAACTCCTCTTGCACTGCTCTGATCCCATTCTAGCCAGGTGTCATTTGTCCCCAGGTGGACAATGACATCCAGTTCCCTCCCTCGTTGCAGCTCCTCCCACGATCCTGAGGATTCGCTCCTGTCCCTCAAGCCGTGGTGCCAGGAAGGCACCTTACTTCTCTCCCATCCTCCCCACCCCACTCCCTAATGATTGAGTCCCCACCAGGAGTTGTTTTCTTCCGTGGGGTCCCATGCCACCCTCCTTTGGGTCTCCTTTGTGAAGGTTCCCAGCATCCTCCTTGGTCTCCACTGCAGGTGCTCCATAGAGGAACCACTATCCACCAGAAGAGTGAATGAATTGTGAAGAGGTACAGCTGGAGAGATGCAACTCTGTTCCACCACCCTCTCCCTCCTTGAGCCCATCCTGGTCCAGCCACTCCTCTTTCTTGGCAACCTCTGAGGTAGTGGCATTGGCCCTGGTGGTCCCTGGGTGGGGGAGGAGGTTTCGCGAATCCTAGCCAGGTCAGCCTGGAGACGGGCAACCTCCTCTCTCAGACCAGAGAGGTGCCTGCAAATAGGGCAGCATCGCAGCCTCCAGAGTGTCTCCCGGAACACTGCCGCCCCACAGCCATTGCACTGCACCACTCCTATCATGTCTTATTTTGTGTCCTCTCTACTGTTTCTCTGGATGCTTACTCTCTCCTCTCCTTACAACTCTCACCCTTCTTGTTCTGGGACAGCAACTTCCTATCTTCTTCAGTAGTCTCCTTCCTCCTTGCTCAATATCAAACTACCAGCAGCTGGGGGAGAGTGAGCTACTTTTTACATCAGGTTGACAAAACCAATGTTTCTCTATGATCCTTTTCTTCCTACTGCCAAACAGGAAGTTCCTGTTGACAGTTAAATCCAGTGGCTATAAAAGTAGAACTGGCTTTGGGTGGGTGGGTGGAGGGCAATTGGTAAGAAAAAAGGCTAGCAACAGAAAGTTGTAATTTGACTCACCTGCTTTTCTAGTGTCTAAACCACACCCCCAGGTAAGCTCTCTTTCCTCCTACTGGTTTAGCAAAGTCACCTGATACAGTACCTTTCCCTGCACAGAACACACACTGCCATTCTTTCTTTTCTTTCTTTTTTTAACCCTAAATAAGACCCCTTCTACTTCTAATAAAGTTATCTGTCTACTTAATCTTAACTGACACTGACTCCTGCTGAGATATAAGTTTTAAATTAACAAGAAAATGTAGCTTCTTTTAGTTAGCTGCTTTCTGCTCTACAAGCAAGGCTAGCAACAGGAAGTTGTAATTTGACTCACCTGCTTTTCTAGTGTCTAAACCACACACCCAGGTAAGCTCTCTTTCCTCCTACTGGTTTAGCAAAGTCACCTGATACAGTACCTTTCCCTGCACAGAACACACACTGCCTTTCTTTCTTTTCTTTCTTCTTTTTAACCTTAAATAAGATCCCTTCTACTTCTAATACAGTTATCTGTCTACTTAATCTTAACTGACACTGACTCCTACTGAGATATAAGTTTTAAATTAAGAAGAAAATGTAGCTTCTTTTAGTTAGCTGCTTTCTGCTCTACAAGCAAGGCTAGCAAAGGGAGCTGTTAGGGAGGTTGGATCTGAGTGCCCCCTGCCCAGTGAAGAAGCAATTGAAGGCTGATGTGGCCTCCTATCTGTCCGTGAGCGTAGTGTCGTTACAGATTATGTTACCCTGCTTGGGTGTTTTTGTACCTTTTAGCAGAGAGCTGATGCTTGTCCAGGAGGACTTTGGGTCAGATAATGTTTGCCGCTGAAGGGATTTTATGTAGTCCCTTTTGGCAGTTTTGGAGCTCTTTTGGCACTGGTTCCGCAGTGATCTATCGGCAGTGAAGTCAGCAGGGCTAGCTAAGGTTACCACCTACTCGGTTTTTGACCGAATGATTCGGTTTTCTAGGTCCAGATTCGGTCCTCCTGTTTTCACCATTGCAAATTCGGTTTTTATGGTGGGTGAAGCAACACCTGTTAGATTCCCCACTAACCATTTCATTTTCTTCTCATGTGACTGTAAGCAAGTGTCTGACATTTCAGTGTGCTTGCTTGCTTACAGTGCTTGCTAATCAGGAAGTGCCTTCAAGTGCAGGGAACTTAAAGAGCCAAATGTGTCCCTCTCTGCTCAGTTGTCACCTCTTAACTTCACACCAGCAAATTGGAGGATTATTCATGGGAAGGGTAAACAATACCACCTTAATTAACACCTTCATTTTTCTGAAACCCTTAGACATTCAGGCAGGCACCACATTAGGGTAGCCTCTTGTTCAGTGTGGACTGTACAATGTGTTTCAGAAGCTTTACCTACTAATCCAGTTTTAATCAGAGGTAGTAATTTTCAGTCATTTTGAATGCTCACATGCTTGTAAAACAGATTCTGTTAAATCCTTCACCATTTTACTTGCATGGTCAGATTACAAACACATTCTGATGTCATGTAGACCTTTGTTTGTATACCAGTCAGTCTGAGAGGTGTAAAGTAGGGCTATTAAGACCATTAGCAGCAAATCAACCTAATCCTTTCTAGGCTGCATTGTGAGAACGGTCTTTGACTGCTGTGATAAGGAATTCTTTTATACCTTTAAATGTTCACCATTTTTTCTTTTACGGTCTGTCCTATATTTTAATATTTGTTACCCCTTTTGTTGTTAAATAATCTAATATTTTATTTCATTTCTAGCAATACTATGCCTTTCTCTCCTCAGTAGTTATTGTTGTCAATTTTCATACTACTTGGATATTCCAGGAAGACCAATCCAGGCCTTTCAGATGAACAGCACAGAATAATGTAGCTAATGTCATGCTAAGCTACAGAAATGAGAAAAGGAAGAGAGAGAGATCATTAGCTGATGAGATGGCAGGAACATAATCTAGATTTGATGGCACTGCAAATTTAGGCAATTGATCAAAAATGTTTCAGAACATTTTTTTTTTACCAGAAGAGACACACTAAGCTAAAGCTTGTTTACGGGTGCAAACTGAGAGCATAAGGGAATTAAGTGGTTTGTGTAGGGTCACAAAGTATGCGAGTTTGGGCTGTAGGATTCAAACCCTGGTCTCCAGAATTGCAGCTCGGAGCTTTAAACCACTGCATTATACTGCCTCCACGCTACATACCACATATCATATTATCTGCTATGTATGACTGACATGGAAAACAAAATAGGGTATTTAACAGCATATAATAGTTCCTACCACTTAAAAACTTCTGACATTACAAATAACTTAGAGCAGGAGCAGTGGGAGGGACAGTAGCACATCTTAAAATGGCAGATGATATTTGCAATCACATCTCGTCCACCATTACTGGTGTAGTTTATTTATTTATTGAAAGAGTTTTACCAGAAAAGGCAACCTGATCCAAACTAGCCAGTTGTCAGAGGTGTCCTTGTAGTCACTCGATTTGTCAGCTAAGCTGTGTACACAGGATGGAAAGTCCCCTGAATCCCCCTTTCTAACCCCACCAAATGTTAACACACACTAAAATTTAAACTATTTAAATCTAGATCAAATAAACCAAAAATAATAATCATGATGTAATTTAAAGAAGCTGTACACGATGTCACAGTATATCAGCAGCAATTCTGAATAAATCAAGTGGATCAGAGTCCAAGCAATGCCCTCATGAGTCATAAAAGGGGCGGGGTTAGGGGTGGAGTTTGGGGGTGTGGTTTAGTATTCGGTTTTCATCTCATCCAAAGGTGGCAACCCTAGGGCTAGCAGATCTCCTTGCCTTTTTTTCAGACCTTGTCTCTGGCTATCATCAGTGATTTCAGCTCATGTGAAATCCATTTGTGGCAATGGCCTTTAGCTCGTCTGGTCCTAATTGGGGCATGTATGTTGGCCACTGTAGAGAACGTGCACTGGAAGTACTGAACTGCATCGCCCGTGCTCCCAAGGAGTCTTAATGGTGACAAGTCTGTATTTCTTAAGGAGCTCTGGAATGCCTCAGCCAAAAATCCAGAAAAATCCCTGGCTACTATGAGCTTGGGTGGAATCCTTGGAAGCCGATTTTTCCAGATGCAGAAAGTGGGTGAGTGATCGCTTAGGGCGTCCGACATCACGCCAATCACTTGTATGTTGGTAGGTTTGGAGGCAAGGATCCAGTCAAGAATGGAGTGTTTACCAGTTTTTTTTGGTTATGCCTTGTGACCTCAGTAATGATCTGGGTCAAGTTTGCGTCAAGAAGTGTGGCCTTGTAGTTTTGCACGGTGGTGGGTTCCCACTTTTAGTCCCCAAGGACCAGCAGCTCTGTGAGCTGTGCCCCCACTATTGAGCAGACTAGGTTCTGGAGTGCAGCAGTGCCACCGGTGGGAGGGTTGTAGATACAGCCTATAGTTAGATGCTTAGCACGACCCAGTACGATTTGGATAAATAGCGATTCTAACCCTGTAGTGCTTGGCATTTCGACAGGGGACAAGGAAGCTGCCAGGGAGGAAGTCACATAAATAAGGACACTCCCTCCTTTTTTCCCTTCTCTATCCTTTTGGAAGGAGTCGTAGTGTTCTAGTTCCACTTCGTGAGGGAGTGTGTGAGGATTCAGCCATGTTTCGGATATGGCTAGCACATTGGGCCTATATGTATCTACCCATGATTGCACCTCAGGCATCTTAAGTCATAGGCTACAGATGTTCATGTGGGCCACCCTCAGTCCTTTGGTGTGACACCATGTGGGGTCACTAGAGGACCCCAGGATGGAGTTAGCGGGTGGGGGCCCAGGGTTGGGGTGAATGTCTTCTGCCCGCAATATCAATATTAGCAGGATGAGGCGGAGGAACCTCTGCCAAGTAAGGGAAGATTGTTTTAATTGTTTATCTGGCCACCAGAGAAGATGATGTAACAGGCTCCCTTGTGAGCTAATTCGTGCTTGATAACCAGTGAGTGGAGGATTGAGGATCCAGGGCAATATGTGAGGTGTGGTAGGTGATGGTCCTGTGCCCCCCTAAGCAGGTTAGGGTCTTGGCCGCCACTTATTTTTGCATCAACCCATCCTAGTGCAGCTATGTACAGGAGTAACACTACTGGTACTCTGATGTTAGTGGGGTTCTGGTTCAGCCACGAGCACCAGCAGTGCTGGTAGTGAGGCTGGGCTACTTTGGTGTGGTGCATATTCCTCCAAGCCTCCATACCCAAGTAGTGGTGCTGAGGGAGCGGGGTTCCCAACATTTGAGCAGTACTGTTATCCTTATGAGGTGTGTCTGCCTTACCAAGTTATATCTTGGATTTGCTGGTAGGGTCCTTAGCACAGGGTATGTACAGTGGTGCTCATATGGGATCCTCAGCCCTACCCTCAAGTTCTTCTCTACATTGTGATCACTAGTTGTTGGGCTAAACAACAGACTCGAGGCCAAGCTGAGAGAGATGTTCTGCTCTGGAGCTGGTGGCAACACTGGTAGGATAGGAAGCCCTGCTAAGGCGGCCTCTAGCGGTAGCAGAAGAGAAGCTGCAGATGGAGAAGTGAGCTGATAGGCTCAGTCATGCACGTGAGCTCCACAGTATAAGCCCGAGTCCACCAAGGGTGGTGGTGGGGGAAGTAGGGCAGCTGATTTGCAGCATCAGTGGGAACTACGATTGGGCAGGACAGTAACCGCAGTTCAAACCGCTGAGCCCAGGAAGGATTTTACATGTGTCCAGAATTTCTTCGGGTCCCTAGCAGCTTCCAGCAATAGACCTTTGCAGTATGAGCTTTTGGCAAGCCAGATTTGTTTTTTGCACACATTGTGCTGCTTTCTCTAAGTGTCATAGTCACTTTGCTGACCCAAGGTTTAGTAGCGGTTCCAACTTTTGTCACATGTCCGGAGGCAGGCGAGAAGTTCCTTGTGCGGCCACCTAGTATGTTTGGCCCTAACACGTCAATTCCATTTAGGTGTATATATGTCCTGGAGGTATAAGACTATAGAAAGAAAGAGATTGAGAGCAGATTCAATGTCTTGGGACTGGATAATAGGAATCCAGTTTACAGACGAGATATCATGTAGAAAGCTTGCTTGATCAAGTGTGGAAAAATCCTGGAAGGTGATGTAACGTGGCGAGGGGGCTGGAATCATCGATACTCCCCATATGCAAAACACAGGGGAAGGGTCACTTCATAGGTTTCATAGGTTTTCAAGCTTACATAGACTTGCATCCTTATTGCTTGCCAGGTTTGATTGCATTAACTTTTTATTCAAGTAAAATCTGTCAAGACCTTTTTTGAATGCGTCCATAGTTTTGCTCATAATCAATTCACCTGGTAAACCATTCCAAAATTGAACCCCTGTCTGGCTAAACCATTTTTTTTCCTTTTATGGTATTCCATTTGTCTTGTTCTAATTGCATCTTATGACCTCTAGGTTCAAAAAGATAGATCTTTCTTGTTATTAGTCCTAGGTTTTCCCTCAAATATTTATCTTGAAAGGCCTTGAATATCATACACATATCTCCTCTTAGCCGTCTGTATTGTAAGGAGAACTTATAGAATCAGAAAGCACACCTGAGGCAATAATTCTATCAGGTCAATTTGTGAGTATCCAGTCCATAAGTGTTCCAGCAGCAGGTGACTGGGTCAGCCTGGTGGGATCTTCGATTACCTGGTGCATGTTAAATCCATGTACTAGACATACCAGTGCGCTTTTATTTTTCCCCAGCCAATTTAGGTTGAGGTCACCAAGAATAATAAGTTAATTTTGGCCAGCTGCAGAGGTAGAGTACTCAAGTAGTTTGGAGCATCCTAGTTGACCTGCTTTAGGAGGACTGTAGGCACATATTAAGTGAATCTTTTTGTTTCAGGTAAAGCAGGGAATGTAAAAACTTGCAGTTAGAGACAACCAAACGTTGCATTAAGAACATACTGTATGCAGGTTTTTTGAAATAGAGCGCAACTCCACCTCCCCTTTTTCCAGATAGTCTGTCTCCTCGAAATAGGGAATAGTTAGGAAGAGAGCAGGAAGAATCAGAAGTAGAGGGCTTCAGCCAAATTTCCGTCAGACAGAGAATGTCAGGTTTATATATGGATAGCCATGCCTCAGGTTCAGTAAAGTTATAGAGAAGGCTTCTAATGTTTAAGTGTGCTATACAAAGGCCTTTCATCTTTAACCAGTCCATATTCGGACAGGCAGTGGGTAATGGGGGGGCCAAGGTTTGTTTCGATGTCCCCAGATAATAACAAAGCTAGGAGCACAAGATACCATAGTTTCCGTGGGAAAAGAGGTGGTACCAGTAGCATGTTCTACCAGAGACGTTTAGAGGTAGAGTCAGCAGCCAAGTATAAGAGATGCCTAGTGAGTAATTAAGGAGTCACGTCATGCTGCTTGATCTGTGACACAAGTAGGTTCATGTAGGTAAAGTCAGAGAGTGTGGAGGTCAGTTTAGCACTGCCAGGAGAGCAAGGTCTAGCAGTGAGATGAGCTGGTAAAAAGAGAGCAAGGCTCAGTGTCAGCAGGGGCAGTATTCTCCCAGCCATAGCTATCGTGAAAACATTTGTGGACAGAGGTGAGTAGCAAGGCTCTGAAAAGAAACACCACACAAGATGTAGCAAATAATGTCACATACTTCTAGCTGGAGAAAAACCTGAGAGCAAATGTGCAACCCTGTGGGTGAGACTACTTTAAAAAGGGGTGGTAAGAAAGTGGGTCAAGCCACGTATTGAAGACAGGGAGGCCACCAGCCATGAGACTGTGCAGCAGTGGAGTGACCAATCAGCTGCTAGGCTGAGGAAAGGGGCAGAGCAAGGGTCTATTTAATACTGTGAGGAGGTGGGGGAGGGGGGAGGTGAAATAATTCAGCCCAGAACACAGCACAGAAAGATTTACCGGCAAACAGGAAGCTCCAGGAGCTTGGAAAATCAGCTGACAGGCAGAAACTGCCAATCAGTACCTGGCTCCTCAACTGAGCATCCAGTCAAAACAGTGGCATTCAAAACCACAAGTTTCGGAGGCCCAGTGCAATTAATCCTGGGTTCTTCCTTTCCTTTTTCCCTAATGGTCTTTATCCTGGTGGACTTTTCAGGTATCGCTGGAATTCCTAAGCAGGGAAAACAGTGGATTTTAGCAGCTGCATTAGCTTTTAAAAGGCTTCTCCTGCAAAACTGGAAAAGGGTAAAAGTGCCCACAGCCAAGCAGTGGTGAGAATCCTTGAGTGGGGTAGCAGACAATGAAAGAATTAGTCACTCTTTACTTGACAAAAATGAAATATTCAGTAATATGTGGGGGCAATTTCTGTCTTACTGTTCATAAGAATGTCACCATACTGAGCTAATGTATAGTTATTATCACTGTGACTAAGTCACTCTAACTGGTTTCCAGAGTTAAGGATTTACTGAGTTCTTGTGTTAAGGCTGATATATTGATTATGCCTTTTTATAGAATATTTTTATTGGTTTTAGATAGTAACTCTATACTCAGTTAATAATACTTTTGATGTCAATGTCGATTTTGATATATGGCTATAGAAAGATGATGAATTTCAGTGGTGCTCCTTATGTATTTAACTTGTATTTCTGAAAAAAATTAATTACAATTTAATTGAAAAAAAAAAAAAGAGGTCAGAGTGCAGGCATCTCTGATACGGAATGTCCCAGAGGTCCCCTCTGCACCTCTTCCAAGAAGGGGTAACGCATGTGGCAACCCCATATTAATTGTGATGCACATTGGCAAAAGTTCCCTTGAACTTGATTTTTAGTATGAATACAGAGTCTCACAGTCCTGCCTTTTTAGCTTTCAAGCAGGAGGTATCAGAAAAGTTGTCACTCGGACAACAGGGCTTGTGGAAGCCAAGCTTGCATAGTAGCAGTACTTTATGAGTCTTCAATGTCAGCTTTCCCTATTATTGTGAAGCAGAAGTCACTAAGTGTTGAATTGTTCACTAATTTTTTTTAATTTATTTTAGTCTTTGGTAACCAGGTAAGGCCCACTAGGCACAAGTGCCTGTTTTCAGGGGCGACCTGGGAGCACTGGGCAGTTAAGTGACTCGCTCAGAGTCACACTGTATGCAAGTGGAGGTTGTGAGACTCAAGCCAAGGTCTGGTCTGCTGGCTGTACCAATCTCGTTCACAGTTCATTACTCTAACCTCTAGGCTATACTGGGCCACTTGTTTTGCATTGTAAAGCGGTACTGAACAGTTGGAATCAAATTCATTCTATATGTCAATTAATCCTAGGCTCATCCTTCCCTTTTTCCCTAATGATCTTTATCCTGGTGGACATTTCAGGTAACACTGGAATCCCTAAGCAGGGAAAACTATTGACCCTTAAGAGACAGGTTAGTTTTATCCTATTGATGACATGTTATTGCAATGGCCATTCTGCTCAGTATGAGAGGAACCGCAGGTTCCAGCATTTGGTGTATATGCACCACACACTGAGGTAGTGTGGCATTGTGGTCAGACCCTGAGTTTTCAGACTGGGAGATCACAGGTTTGCATTCCACCAGAGCCGAATATTGACTGTGTGACCCTGAGCAAGCCACTTAACTTCCCAGTGCTCCAGTCTATGCAGCTGTGGAAATGGGCAACATGAGTACTCCACAGAAAACTGGGTACATAAATTAGAAAGAAGCCATGCATGTAAGTTCCTTGTTTAAAATTACATCTCATTGGGAGATTGTGTGATTATATTTGCTCACCATACAGAGGGTGAGAGTGGGGTGGAGAGTAGACCTCCTGTGAATCAACAGATTTGTGACTCCTTATGTTTGTTACGGGTCCCATATGACTATGATAGAAGTCCAACCCTCTGATGGGATGGGAAACACCAGTTCTTTCCCTCCTACAGTCTCCTCACTCGGTCTGATATATCATTTTCTTCCTCCCTAAGGCAAGGGTAAGCCCATGTAATCATGCCTTTAGGCGAGTCCCTTTTAGACATAGCCAGCCTCCCCAGAGAATATGGGCTGGTATTTTGAGGTTATTCTCCACCCATTGGTTCAAAGAGCTCCTGAACTGCAAGTATGATTTTAGAAGTAGGGACGGTTATTCCAGAGATTTAAAGAGCCCCTGACACCATTAGAAAAACTTGAAAAAAATGTGAGATGCGAACACAATTCAGTTTATATTTCATGTATTTTCAATAATTATTTCTCTTTTTTCTTTATTCCCAAGAACAGCTATATGAAAGAATTACTGTCCCTTAGACTTTATCTGCTTTTTCAGCTTGCCTACACTTGAAATCATAATCCCCTGCTTATGGCGTCATAATTATCTCCACAGCAACAAACTTTTGATGTCATAAACAGAACAGCAATGTCAGGTGTAGGCAAGCAGCTAGAACAGATAGGGTCCTAATCGTGTTTACATGCAAATGTCCTTAGTAATAAGGTAGTAAGGGTGAGCATTACAGAAAATAAATATTAAATGTAAGTTAACTTGTGTACAAATATTGCATTTTTTCAATGTTGTCACAGGGGCTCTTTAAGGAGTTTTAAAAAATTATCTGCAGCTTGGATCAGTGACACCGATGGCATTGGAAAACCTGGGTTCATGACACACCTGACTCCTTGTGCTCAGAGCTAGTGGCATGATGGGCATGCTGGGGAGGCGTGGTCAATTTTTGAGTGTGCAGGAGTAGCCCACCCACCACTGTTGTGCCTTATGAATATGGCACAGCCCTTCACCTGCTGCTCTAATGTTGCTACTGGAAATGTACACCTGCTCTGCTCTGCCATGTTTAATGTGGCCAACTGTTCCCACCTACAGTGGCCCGGTTCTGTCAAATTACCTTCTAGCATGAGTTTGATGTCTAATACTTCCCAAAACTGGAATGTTTTTTGCTATTTTATGCCAGCCAGTGGGACTAGATCTATGATGGTGGAAGGAGCAATGTGGGGGGGGGGGGTGATATCTGCTCTATCTTGTTTGCCCCTACAGCTGCTTCCCCCGCTACTACACACATACCTAGCTCCTCCCTCCCACTGTTCAGTGCACATCGAAGGGCTGCTACATGTCCTCCTGTAATTCAAAACATAAAGCCTCTACCTCTCTTATAGAAACATAGAATTTGATGGCAGATAAGGACCGCTTGACCCACCTAATCTGCCTAGTTTCCTACCTAATGCATAGGCTGCAGATCCTAGTTAACCAACAGCCTACTTCCTCCTACCCCCCCCACTAGAATTGCCTTATGTCTGTCCCATGCATTCTTGAATTCCACCACTATTTTTGACTCCACTACCTCCTCAGGAAGGCTGTTCCATGTATCCACAGCCCTCTCCATGAAAAAATACTTCCTCACATTACCTCTGAGCTATTTCCCCTCTGTCTTCAAATTGTGCCCCCTTGTTCTTGCACATCTCTTTTTCTGAAAGATGCCACCCTCTTAGACTCTGTTGATTCTTTTGATGTACACGTATTAAGCTTCTTTAATCTCTCTTTGTATGCTTCTGGTGTAGAGCCTGCATCATTTTAGTTGCCCTCCTCTGGACAGCTTCCATTCTGTCTATGTCCTTGCAGAGATGGGGTCTCCAGAACTGGACACAGAACTCCAGATGGGGTCTCACCAACTGCCTGTACAGAGGGCCAACTTCCTGTTTTCTACTGGGGAAGCCTCTCCCTCTCATCCCAGTATGCCACCAGCCCTCCTTATTGCCTTCTCACATTGCTTGCCCACCTTAAGGTCATCTGATATGACTTTCCCCAGGTCCCTTTCCATTTTTATTGTTGTTTTATCTCACCCCCCCATTGTGTACTCTTCCCCAGGATTGTTGTTTCCCAGGTGAATTACTTTGCACTTCTTTGCATTGAATCTAAGCAGCTGCCATACATCCAGCCATTCTTCCAACCTTGCCAAGTCCCTTTGCATCCTCTCCACCCCACCTTCTGTATCAATCCTGTTGCAGATCTTTGTGTCATCTGCAAAGAGACATACTTTTCCTTCCAGTCCCTCTACAGTGTCACTTATAACAACATTAAAAATGACCGGTCCCTGTACTGAACCCTGCAGTACCCCACTAGTAACCCCCCTTTCTTCAGAGTAAACTCCGTTTACTATTACCCAATGTATCCTGTTGTCCAGCCAATTTTTTATCCAACTCCTTTAGCTCAGGCAGTATTACCTTTATTTCCTCATGCTCTTTCAGCTCAGGTAGGAGTACTTCTGCTCTCTCTCCAGCTCTGCTAGCTCAGGCAATAGCAACTCCACTTTCTCATGCTCCTCCAACTCAAAGTGTGCAGCACCTGTACTCAGACTCTTCTCAACTTCCCAACACATTGTTCTCTGCCTTCAGGCAAAGCCGCTCTGCCTTTAACCACCTTCAGATCAGCCACATCATCAATGCTTTTACCATCTGGCACTCCACAGTCAGATCATCTGTCTATTTCACTGGACGCCTATCACTGGTACTGGCAGATTGCAGCAGGCTTGTCAATATAGCCTGCAACTGCTCCACAGAGGCACCTTCAGGCTTTAAGTAAAAGTTTATTTATAAGCGCTTTTCAAAAACCAAAGCGCTGTACAATAATAACATTAAATAATAAACAAATTGGCCGGTTATTCAAACTGCGCCCAAAATGTGCGCAATAGCAGGAGCAAGCACAAGTCCATTGCGCACATGTGCAATAGACGCGATATTCAAACATGGAACAAGGCAAATTGCACAACTAGCCAATGTCTGAATATCGCACAACCTGCGCCATAGCGCAACCAGGAAGGGGAAGCTGAGCAGATACGATGCGCTATAGTGCAACAAGGGCAGCCCAGCTGAGCAGTCCAGAGGTGCCATAGCGTAAGCAGGGAGCCCCCCAGCAGCAGAGCAATGGAACTGCACAGCTAGGGAGGTAGGCAGGGGCCCACCACCCATGCCACAGATGGGCACAGGAACACACTGCAGAACTAACAATGCACCCCCACACCCCAAGCACAGCATAAGTGGGGGAAGGACGGAATATCCACCGGCCCATGGGGACAAGCCAACAAAGCACAGCCGGGCCATGTTGCCCCAGCACACCCACTGGCAAGCTGAAACCATGCACAAAGGGGCAGACCCACCCCAGTGTACATCAGCCCCCCAGTCACACAGCACACCCTGCACTGTGACCCCAAGACACCACCCATGAGCAGTGACCATCACTGCAGGAATCCCCATCTCCCCCCGTCCACACTGCAACCTCATGTACCACAGAACCATACAGGCCAGACCCACCATGAGCACCCAGCAGTGGGTGGCAGCACACGGCAATACCGACTGAAAGCCACTCCCACACCAGAGACACCTCCCCATGCACACACATGTATACCCATGACAATACCACCCCAGATGCCATGCACACCACTGCAACTGAGCACCTATAGCCAGCTGCAAATCAGAGACCACCACAGTATTCATATCAAAATATATATTTCAAATATAACAACAATAACAATAAGAACAACCATAACTATGTACAAATATACAATACAGGGGTGGGGGTACGGGTACAAGGTAGGGCTGGGTAAGGGGCAGGGGTGAACAACTGGAAGAGGGAAGGCAGGATGTGAGGGATAGGTAAAGGGGGGAGGTAATGGGCAGCTACTGCCTGCCAGCCTGCTCTCCATCTGCCTGGTGCTGGTCCCGAGGCCTCCTCCTGCACCTAACACCATGTTGCTGCAGGTCCCGCAGGATGGCGAGCAAATCCATCGCCACCTGAATCAGCTGCTGAACTGAACGCTCTATGCACTGCAGGCTCCAGATACCTAGGACAATGGATCAGAGTCAATGGCTGTGACTGTCCATATCCCTGAAGCCCACCCATCATGCATGGCATACAGCCAAGTGCCCCGCTCCTGTGATGGACTGCACCCACCCACAGTGACCGTGCACAAGACATGCCCAACCAGGCAGCAACAGCCATGTGTGCCACTGCACACACACACCGCCCATGTCCAGCACAGCACAACCAAGGCTGTACAGTAACATGGCTACGCGGTGGGAAAACATTGCCACAGCCATGTGCCCAGTGCATGCATGGACCACCATTGACACACACCCAGACATGCAGTGCCACTGGACAATGCTGACTGTCACATGTCACATGCATGGCAGTGTTGTCCATGGATGGTGGCCATGCCCTGCCCCCCTTCACACAGCATGCAATAGCATTCATGATGTCATGTCACTCACCCTCATCATGCTGCTGCTGCTGCTGCTGTCATGGTTCACCACCACCACGCTCAGCCACTGCTGCCACCTCTCGCTGCACCTCAGCCCTGGCCCTCCTCCACTCCGCCACGCCTGTGGGAAACAAAAGGTGAGAAACACATCAGTGAAATCCCAAAGCAGATATCCCCCTGCCCCAATGAGTGTGCCCACCCACCCAGCCAGACTCATACATCACATATCCTGAAAACACTGCCACAGCCAACCATAGACCAATTCTCCTCCATGTGCTGGACACAATAGACAGTGTTACCCATACGGACCATACAGGTGCATAGATGGCTCACACACCTGGCCGAGGCACCATGCCCCTCCTGGCACGTGATCAAAGACGTGCCAGTAGTGCCGGCTCCCTCCTCCGCAGGTCCCCGTACTGGTGTCTACACTACTCTGTGGACCTCCGCCAGCCAGTGGCCTCCTCAAGGTCAGTGGCCACCTGCTGCCACACATGGGTCCTGACCATGTTGAGGGGTTCATCCCCAAATAGTGGGCCATAGTGAGGCTCCACTATGGCCACCAGGTTGGCGAGTTTGAGTGAACTCCACTGGGGGGGCTCTTCTGCATGCCATCCCTGCATGTGTAGTAGGCAATATGGCTCTCCGCAGCACGGCAACCCCATGTGGAATTGTTGAGCAATACAACTCCACTATTCCCTATCACGCTGTTGGTATAGCACTGCCAGTCCCTATTGTGCTGTTACTGAACAGCGCGATAGAGCTGCAGACATGCCATACGTACAGCGCCAAGGGGGCAAAGGTTGGGCACAGGGTCATGCGTCTCTGGCGCAAGGCCACACACAGCGCCATCGGATGTCTATGCGTCCAGCGCGATTGGTCGCCTGTGTGCCATTGCCACAGCGGACTATTGCGGGGTTGTGCCACAGCGGCATGTAGTGACCATCGCTGTAGCGCCACTGACACAATGGTGGCCATGTCCTGAATTGCCTACCATGCACAGCATCTCATCAACACAGCAGATGCCTGTGTAAGCTACCTGGGCATGCACAGTGCGGTGTACTACGCAGTCACAGAACTGCGCCATTGGCTCAGCTGGTTCAACCGTATTGCGCAAAGCACAACAGCACAATATTCAGCCGTCATATGCAAATCATCCAATCAGCCATTCAATGGCGCAGCGGCACAATTTGCATCTTATTAAAGTTGCTCCAGTCCTAATTTGCATGGATTGTGCTATAAATATGCGACACTGTTCTGCAGTGGCCATATTCGGTTACTGCAGTTGATAGGTGAGTTGCATACATTGTGCTGTTCTGGACCATGGCCTCAGAGAATTGCTGTGTACTGCACAGTCACAGGTGACCACTCTCACCCATACAGGCTGTGAAATGACCGAGCAAAGACTGGGTGAGGAGGATGATGGTGGGTTGAAGAGGAGGCCCAACTTTATGAAGGCTGAGATGGAGGCACTGTTTGAGGCCTACCTGGATGAGGCGCCACTTCTCAGTGGACGGCAGGGCACCCCTCAGGCCCATGCTGCTGCATGGGAGGGGGTGGCACGTGCTATCAACCTGCATGGCAGCCACCAGCGCTCTGTGCAGGAGTGTAAAAAGAAGATGGGGACTGACAGAAGGAGGGTGAAGGAGAAGGTTGCAGCCATCAGGGCGGCACCTGCTGCAACAGGCGAGGGCCAGCCGGAGGTAGTGCAGCTGACTCCGGCAGAGGACATGCTCGCTGCAAGCATGCAGCACAGTGCCATTGAGGGTGTTCCTGGAGGTGGCTTCCAGACAGGTGGTAGCCCATCACTGCATGGTATGTCATGGTCGGGGGGGAAGGTAAATCACATGCACTAACGTGTCCTTCCTTTCTGTTACAGATCCTGTGCGTCTGCAGGGGTCAGCAGTGGAGGGGCTGTCCACTGCGGACAGCCATCCGGAGTTGGAGGAGGGATCATCCACCTCCGCAGATTGCCGGCATGCACTGCGCCAGTGTGCACACCTGGCTACCTTCACTGATGTTGTTGAGACAGGTGTGGGGAGTGCCCTTCCTGTGTCTCAGCGGTCTGGCATGCAAGCATGCCAGCATGCTGCAGCTGTGGCTGTGGCACAGACCTGCACCACTGATGATGCACCGACCACTATGGGCATTGACATGTGTGTGTCACAGAATGGACACACAGCAGGACAGCTCATGCCCATGGACCTAGCTGGTTCTGACATGTGTGCCAGCATGTCAGCACAGTCCCAGGCTGTGCCTGTCAGCACCAGTGGGGCAGCACCGGTGGCTGTGCAGGTCACTGGCACTGTTGCGGCCACAGCAGCGTAACAACTGATCCCTTAGGCACAGCAGGTGGAGGGGCAGCAGCAGCAGTCACCCACCGGGACTGGGGGTACAGGGCTCAGCGGTGATGTAGGTGCACCACCTGTGGACATACCCATATCTGGTCCTGGTGAGCGGCGCCCATCCTCAAGGGGTGCTGTACATCAGGCCCTTCCATACCCTGAGGGACAGGTTGCCGATGTGGCAGACGATCTCTTTGGTGAGCACACCCTCCTGCTGCAGGCATCAGTACAGCAGCAGATGCAGGTTGCAACATCCGTGGAGACACTGTGTATGGCTCTGCAGTGGCACAGCAGGGACAACGAGAGGATCCTGTCCCGGATTGACCATTTGCGGATGGATGTGACCACTGCCATCGACAGGCTGACACAGGCATTGGTCGCTGTCGTGGCCACATTGGGCACACTGTCAGGTGCCCCTGTGCCGCTCACACTTCACAGTACGCTATCCACTCCCCATTCCTGGCGTCATGCGACACCCACCCTGTCGATGCCAGGTTCAGCTGTGGGCATCCCGAGCACCACTGGTGCAGGTATGTTCGGTATGCTGCAGACCTCTGTGCAGGCAAGGTCGCGTTCATGCAGTGGGACCCCTGGTGGTCCATCGGTGCCACCCCATGTGGCCCGTGCTCAGCCTGCCAGTTCTGCTAGGTCTCGGCGGGGCCGCCCACACATCCGAGGTGGCCGTGGCACTGTGCCGCATGACTGAGCAGTCTCCCAGTGTGGGCCCTGTCTGGTGCTGCCCTGTGTGCAATGTGTGTTTCAGTGGGCAGTGCACCAGTGGGTGCCCTGCCCTACACGCAGATACACGGACCACCTGCACACCTTCCTGACTGCTGTCCACAGGTGCATATACATGCATGATGATGCCTGCATTGTGCTGTACACCAAAGTGCAAAGGTCCTGACAGCATCTGACATATGTATATGGACAGTAAAAGTGGAGGTGGTGGCCTGTGGATGTGTGTGTTTTTAGTGTCTGTGTTCCTTCTCTGTTGTGCACCTGACCCCTGTGCACTTTGTGCCTGTTGTGTGTGTGTGTGTGTGTCTGTCCATGTGGCGTGTTACTGTTCACCCCTCCCTAGTTGTATGTGTGTGCTTCTGTGCCCTGCCTCTTCCCTTGCCATCATGCAACCCTAGTGTGTTTCCCTGTGTGTATGTGGGTTGTGCCCTAGCCACTGTTGGTTGCACATGGCCCCATGACTTACCTGTGTTGGGCGAAGTGCTCCTCTGTGATGGTGTCCCGGTGCAGCTGGGCCAGCCGGATCAGTCGGGGGTCATGCCATCCAAGGGGGGGCTGCTCATCCCCATCATCACTGTCGTCACCATTGTCCACATCACTGTCCCCCTCCTCAACCTGTACAGCTATCCCACAGTCTTTGGCCATGTTGTGCAGGATACAACAGGCCAGGAATATCCCACAGGCCTTTGAGGGGCTATACTGTAGGGCACCACCGGAGGTGTCTAGGCATCGGAAGCGTGCCTGCAGCATCCCAAACACCCGCTCAATGATGTTGTGTGTGGTGGCGTGTGCCTCATTGAAGCATTGCTGCGATGGGGTCGTGGGCCTCCAGTAGGGTGTGAGCAGCCAGGGACGGAGTGGGTATCCACTGTCACCTGTGTGGAGATAGTGGAGGTTAGTGTCTTGTTCAGGCTCATATTGCCCCTAACCCTGTGTGCCACATCCATGGCACCTGTGGCTTACCCACCCTTGCCCCCAATTTGCCAATCCTACATGCATACTCACCCACTAGATGTCCTGTGGGGATGTCCCCACTCTCGAATCGATAGCACAGTGCTGATTGGTACCATATGAATGAATCATGTGCTCCACCAGGGTGCGTGGCACAGACATTGATGATGCGCCCACTGGCATCACACACCACCTGGCAGTTGACACTGGAAAATCCCTTCCGATTTCAATAGGCAGCCCCATCGGGGTCAGGTGGCGTGCGAATGACCACATGGGTGCAGTCTATCGCCCCTAGCATGCCAGGCATACGTGATACCCTGTGGAACTCCTGTATGTTTGCAGTACGCTCCGCCGAGGTGCTGGGGAAATGGATGTACTCCACAGCATGTGGCAGAAGTGCGCTGAGGAATTGGGTGAGAATGCGTAATGTGGCTGATAGTGTTATGCCTGTCGTCTCTGGAAGGTACCCGTGGCGAGCAAGCACATGCAGGCTGTTACCTTTGTCTCCACTGACAGAGTGTGACTCCGTCGTGAGGGTGCCTGCATCACATCACTGCACAGCTCACAGAGCCGCCTCAGTATTGTTTCTGTTCAGGTAGTGTCGTCTGTCATTCTCTTCACATCTGAATAGAGCTCAAAGCTCTATTCAGATGTAGAGATTGTGGGCTCAGTACTGCCTGTTGGGGGCGTACCACCGACGAGCCCTTCCACGTCCACGTCCCCCTGCAGCATGCCTTCTCAACCCCCTCATTACAGCTTCCATGTGGAAGCTGGCACTGTCCATGTCCCTGGCTTGTGTTCCCCCTCTGGCTGTTGCTGCTCTGTTACCCCCGCTGTCCTGACTGCTACCTGCACTGCACCGGGTACACCTACTGGTCTTTGCACTCTGTGGCCCCACACACCTTCCCTTGCCCCTCTTCTGTCCTGTGCTCTCCCTGGCCTGCACTGTGTCTCACTCTGGCCTTCTCTGTCTCCCTGCCTCATGTGGCTTCCCTGTAGCATTCTTGCACCTCTTCCTTGAGCCTTTTTATTTTGGCTAATTTCCGCTATGGCGCAACTTCCGCCTGATCCACTGTTGCACATTGCGCAAGCCTTTAAATATCGCATTGCGCACTTTATGCATGGTTCCACCCCCTTCGGTTGCGCATGTCTTAATTAGCATTGCGCTGTTGCTCAGCATATTTTCAGTGGCGCAACTGCCTCCTGCTGATGATCGCAGAATGACGCAATTTCCGACTTGCGCTGGTGCAACCCTATTGCGCATGGCGCAACCCTTTTGAATATCCCACCCATTGTTTATAATAAAATCAATCTTTAAACGCTTTTAAAAACAAAAAGGTTTTTAGCTCAGATTTAAAACTTTTGACAGTCAGGCAACCTCATATCCGGCGAGGTAGAGAATTCCACAGGGTGGAGGGAAGCATAAGGAAATGCATGTGCCCCAGATGTCTTTAAATGAACCCTGGGAATCTCTAGCAATCTCTCATTGGCAGATCAGAGTGAGCGAGAGGGACAGTAGGGAGTAAGGAGATCTTGCAGATACTGTGGTCCCTGTTCGTGTAGGGCTTTATACGTCAGTAACCTGACCTTAAAGGTGATCCGCCACTGAACCGGCAACCAGTGCAGTCCACGCAGCACAGGCATAATATGACTGTTTCTAGATGTCCCAGTCAAAAGCCTGGCCGCTGCATTCTGCACTAGCTGCAGGCAGTGGATATCAACCCCTGGTAGCCCTAGGTACAAGGCATTGCAGTAATCAAGGCGAGAGGTCACAAAGGCGTGGACCAAGGTAGGAAGGTCAGCTGGAGGAACCAGGTGTTTCACCCGAGCGATATTTCTAAGATGGTAAAATGAAGATTTGACAATTGTTGACGCCTGAGATTTTAGGGTCAGGCCGTCGTCTATAATAACGCCCAGATTACGTATTTGGTCTGAGGTTGGAAGTTGGACACCATCGAGCCATATGCCCGATGGAGTCCTAGCCCTACAACCCGCCTCAAAGCGACCAGGGTCCACAGCCAGCACCTCAGTCTTATCCGGGTTTAACTTCAGCCAGCTGGTACTCATCCAATCTTTGATTTCAGATAGACAGTTGTTAAGCACGGAGATCTCATCCGGGATTAAAGGACAGATACAACTGGGTATCATCTGCATAGTAGTGAAAACCCTGATCGTATCACCTAATAATGTCTCCCAATGGCAGCATATACACAGCAAACAACAAGGGTGCCAAGATGGAGCCCTGCGGCACCCCACAGGACAGGAAGATGGCATCAGAGGAATAAATTCCAGTGACAACCCTCTGCCTCCGACCAGTGAGGAAAGAACGAAACCAATGTAGAACTGTACCAGTCAGTCCACAATAAAGCTGCAGGTGCTCCAAAAGCACACCATAGTCCTCAGTATCAAAAGCTGCAGAGAGATCAAGAAGGACTAGAATAGTATGAGCATCTCGATCTCTCGAAATCAGGAGATCATTTAAAACCCGGACAAGGGCGGTCTCAGTGCTATGTCTTTTCCTAAATCCTGATTGAAGAATATCATAGACATTGTGATTTGTAAGATGGTCATCCAGTTGTAGTGCAACCACCTTTTCAATAACCTTACCCACAAAGGGCAGGTTAGAGATAGGTCTGTAGTTAGCTAAGCAGTCCGGATTCAATTAAGGCTTTTTTAGGAGTGGTCGAACGACCGACTCCTTTAGGGGGTCAGGAAAGATCACCTGCTCCAAAGATTTCCAGACTATTTCAGCAAGGATTGGACAGATAGTATCTACGCAACCTAATAATAGTGATGTAGGGCCCGGATCCAAACTACAGATGGTTGGTTGTACAATCTAGACAATCCTCACAATATCCATGAGCTCCAGCCTACCAAAGTCAGACCAGGTAACAGAGGTGTTTGCTTTCTCATGCCGATCACCGCAAACCCTTAAAAAGAGAGCTTGGCTAATACCCGACCTGATGTTGGCAGTCTTATCTGTGAAGAACCGAGCAAGCTCATCACATTTTTTTCTGTGAAAAATCTCTTCCAGACTGCAGACAGAGTGGATTAAACAGTCTGTTGACAGTCTGAAAGAGTTGAGCTGGTCGGTTCCGCGCAGCAGCAATCTCCCTGGACAGGAATTCTACCTTTTTACGGGTGATTGCTGACTGATAGGAACCATAATGGTCCATCAACCTAAGTTTGTCCACATCAAGGCCGGATTTCCGCCAAGCCGTCTCTAGCCTTCACCCCACTCTTCTCAGTTCCTTTAAAGACTCCTCAAACCATAGAGTCTTTGGGCACTGAGTGAGTGGGTGAACACGGACAGGAGCAACTAAGTCCAGGGCCTCACTCACTGTCTTACTATAGGCAAGAATGGGGTCCCCTGAACCCATGCACTCACCTGAAATACCCGATAGATCCAATACCGCCAGTAGACCCTCTGGGGTAACTCCCCTTAAAGGGTGATACTGGACCATCTCCATAGAGGCAGGTCTATTTGGGGGTGCCCTGAAGCTGAATCTTATGGTATGATGATCTGTCCATGCATTCAGTTCCACCCCCAAATGCATGATGTCCAAATCCAGTAGAAACACTAGATCCAATGAGTGACCCCCTATATAGGTAGCAGAGGTAACTACCTGTGAGAAGCCCAACATAATCATAAGTTGGAGGAGAATCTTTCCAAACTGTGAGAGTTCATCGTTGATCCAGGCATTGAAGTTACCCAGTATTAACCATCTGGGCGACTCCATTGCCGTGTCGACAATGAAGTCCGCAAACTCCTTCAGGAATTCTCCACCATCACCGGGTGGTCGATAGATGAGGAGAATCCTGAACCCCGCACCTGCTCCCAGGATACACTCAAAGGATTGAGTGCTACCCACTGGGTCATCCACAAGACTCAACTCCGTTTCAAAAAAGATGGCTACTCCCCCACCTCTACGATCCAATCTCAGGCGGTGTATCACTGATAACCCAGCCGGAGCAGCAGAAGCTTGTATTGGACCTGCATTCTCATCAAGCCAGGTCTCGGTGATACATCCCAGGTCAGATGTTGCAACAAGATCTGCAATAATAGCAGTCTTGTTTCTAATAGACCTGGCATTACATAGCACCGCCTGAGTTGGATGGGTTTTCAGGGAGGAGCGCAGTACCTGCCCACAATCTGCAGAGTCCTTGGGTATGGAAATCAGGCAGGGAGGGCCCCTGTCCCAATCCCATTTCGCCCCAGGGTGTCTCCTAGTCCCAACTATCCCTATCTGCTTGCTCCTTTCCATTCTCTCACTCAGACCAGTCCCCAGGTGCCTTCTCATTATCCCCAATGCACGACACTTAATAAAAACGTCGGCAGGTAAGCGAGGACAATGAAAGGGTGGAGGATCCGCAGAGTGGGAGAATAGTGCCTGACCATCTTAAAGCCCTCCCAACACATCTTAAAACAATTAATAAAACCCAAGAAACAAACTACCTCACTTTCAACCCAACCCCAAATAAATACATCTCAAATGACAAATAAATAATAATAACAAAACTATAAAAAATATAGTAAACATACAAATTAATAAATACTAACTTCCTCTAACCCACCCCAACAAATGCTAAATAAACTAAAGATCACTAAAAATATAAATCACAGACTTAACACTAGAGTCCAAATCAAATAAATCTGATGTAAATAACAAATCTTTGAAGCTGTAAATAAAACCAATAAATAAAGTAATTTCCAAGCACTGATTCTTCACAGAAGCGAAGAGTAAATGCAATATAACCAGAATATCTCAGTCCCCAGACACTCTCACCACCTGGAGAAACAGGACATATTCAGTAACAAAGTATGAAATAAAATAATAATAAATCTTCAAAGCAGCCAATGTCTTTGAATCTTCAGACCCCCAGACTCTCTCACAACCCAGGGGATCAAAGATAAAACAGGCAAACAAACTGCCTTAAACCGAAGGAATGTATGTCTATGGATTAAAGTTTTAACCATAAACCATGGGCAGAAAGTCAAAGAAGCAGAGGAGCAAATCCAAAATCAGTGGAACTGAATGCTTCAGAATCAACAAAAAAGGGGAAGAACCCTGACAGTGGCCACTAATCAGCCGGATCCAGAGCAACGAGCCCTAGAATAGTGTCCACCCACCGGTAGACCCCTTTGGTGAGTCTGGGAGATACCGGCAACTCGCGCCCGCCCTTCAGCTGGCCCATGGCCGGTGTCACCCTCCCTGAACCAGCCGATAGCAACCACCCCAGGTAACTCCCCAGAAATCCACCGTCTCAAAGCATCCAATGCCAAATCAGAATAAACAATTCCCACGATGAAAATGAGCATAGATAGATTCCAAACTTTCCGAATCTCACTGCTCCAATCCAAGTCAGCAAGTTCATATACTCCCTCAAAGCTCCAGCATTTACGCGATCAGTCTGCTATCAGTCTGTCTTATAATCCTTATTGTCTTATTGTTGATTTACAGTCCCCCGTTCGTCAAAACAAAAAATCCAAAAAGATTCACTTCACTGAAAGCCAAAAGCTGCAGTCCAATTCAAACTCAATCCAACTGCTAAAACTTGTCCGCAATCCACTGCCTTAGCCCATAACGCTCACCACATTTAAAGTTAGCAGCAAACCATGGCAAAGTCTCCAATTTGATTTGGTCTCCAAAACGCAAAACAATAAACGATAAATAAACAATAAATAATTAATGAATAAAAAGTGCTAGAAGGTGATCATTCAAGGAGCTTAAACACAACCAAAAAAGACAAACAAAGAGCAGTATGCAGTGGCTAGCCCAGCGTGGCCGCAATCTTCAGCCTCATCAGTATGTGTGTTCTTTTAACTTGGACAGAACCACCATCTCTAGTCCAGGAAATGGTGCACACAGTTTTTCTGCCATGGTTCTTGTTACGACTCCGCTGTCAGCAGATGGTGACCTTCATCTTATTCCAGCACCTCTGCCTTGCTGCTGTTGTACTTCCTGAGACATCTGCCAGGATATCTGGGTGATATCCCCATGTAACGCCTCTCTTCCAGCCTAGATGCACCAGTATCCCACTTCTGACACCAAATGTGATGATTAGTGAGTAGACAAGTGCAGAAACTCAGCTAAAAAGTGCAGAACGCACTTTGTGATATTTAATGTATTTCCAAAATAAAAAAATAAAATAATAAACATACAGAAAGGAAATATGTGATTAGTCCTTCTGTTCTGCAAAAAACGGTGCACAGTTCCCTCAGTGCACAACAGCCAGACTTAGTTCCAGCCAAATTTATTTATTTATTGAAATATTTCAACAGGAAGGGTACACCAAACAACAAGTTGCTCATCTCATGGTGCGTCCTGGAGAAGAGGGGGACGGGTAATCATACATGACAATAAATAACTTAAGCAAGGAAAAAAAAATTGAATACATATAGGTGAACAATGAAATAAAAATACAATAACAACAATAGAGCAAATTTAAGCACAAACAGGACAGTTATAACTAAAGAAATTACATAGCCCAAATAGATTCCTAATACATGAAAACTTGTATGTACTATGAGATGCTTCCTCCATAACAGTCAGGTCTCGTCTGACTGACTCATCTGTTTTGCATCTCATGAGGCAGGCTTTTATACCTGCCTTCTGATGATGTCAGCACCATGAGAGTTGTCTGACTCACAATTCTCTAAGTAAATACAGGTAGGCTGACTATTCCTAAATAAACACAGACAGGCTGACTCATCTGACGTGAGATCATGATATTTCTTTAGAAAATAGGGTATAGCATGTTTACACACCTAGATTGTTACAGACAAATTCAGGGACTCTGACCCTGTCACACCAGTAATGATATGGGGGGGGCGCTGTCAAGAAATGGGACCTTTGAGGGGTAGGGGGTGTCCCTTAGTATGCCTCCTATTTCTTTGGAGGTGACATGATAGCCTGTGGCTGTATGAGGTGGAGGGTATTACAAATGAGATGCAAGTTGGCCCAGTGGCACTGAGGGTTGAGGTGCTGGATGCCACACCTCACTACATGCCGGCGACCCGGGTTCGGGGATGAGCCCTGGCCACCGGGGGTCGGCAGGGGAGAACTAGGATCAAGCGTCTGTCAACAACTCTCCTAGTCCTGGGGAGGGCTGGGGAAGTACTGGATGCCCCGTCAGTAAGTCGCCACAGCAGGAGAAACTGTGGCATGATAAAAAATAAATAAAAAATGAGATGCAATATCTTGTTTGCATTTTGGGCTGGATTTTATCCAAGATAGCACAGTAGACATGAATATCTAATTTTTTATAGTGTTTTTCCATTGCTAGCCCAGATGTAAGGCAAATTACAATTTTAGTGTGGTCCAGCTTTCACAATGTATTTTTGCAAAGAAAGAGAAACATAGATGTACTGTTCAGTGGGGGCTCTGTTGTACTGGGGTCCTGCTTTTACACATTTTTATTATAGATTTTCACAGCATAGAACAGAAGTGATGCAAAATCTCACTTTCAGTGGTGTCCTATCATGACAGCATGGTGGTGAAAGCCGTACTGCTACTGCTTTCAGCGCCTACAACACGGGTTCAGAAAAGAGCCTTGGGCATCTGAGGGTTGGCTGGGGGAAGGAAAAGGATGAGCGCCCAATGGATGTGTTATACCTGCATTAATACACTATCAATAAAGTTGTTTGTATAAAGCAAATTATTAATTTCCTGAGAGAGAGGCTGCAGTGTAGGGTAAGTGCTGACTGCTGTCTCGGAAGGTGCTGTGTACATCAAGAACAGCAGTCAGTAGTTTTTTGAGGTTGCCTGAGTTATGCCCCTTGATTACAATAAATTTCCTGGTGCCAGTATTCATTTCCCATTTGGTACAGCCTCCATCCCCGGCCAACCACACACCATGCTGATGGACAAACACTAACCAGCTTATCCATTCCAACCTCAGGGCTACCTTTCCCAGTCCCATCTATGGACCAACTCCCCCCACCCCAAGCTGAGCACCCTACCTGAAGCTAAATCACCCCAAGCCCCCAGACCAGCCTCTACCCCAGATGACTAATCATCATGGAGCACCCGTAATGCCTACAGACCAGTCACCCTGTTGACAATCTCCATGCAGATGCAGCACACCCCTCCACCATCCCTGCAACTGGACTAACCTTCTCTCCAAACTGGCCTTAAAAAGCTGATCACCCTTCCTGGACCACACCACAGCCCCTGGACCCTCTCTGCAGCTGGATGCACCCAACTCTGGATCACTTATCCCACTCACAGACAAGCCACCCACACCACCCACACCATGGCAACCACCCTCCATGCAGCTAGCACACTCCCAGCTAACCACTCTTTGCCAAACCGATGAGCCTTCCTGGTCCACCACAGCCCCCAAAACTGCATTTTGCCCCAACTGACAACCCTATGTACAACTCAATTCTCCCCTATACCACCCTTCCAGTCCACAGACCAGTCACCCCCCCCCCACAGCTGGAACACCCACCAACCACCCTCCTGGCAACTATACCCTCATTCCTTATTCCTTCCTTCCTTCCTGCAGCTGGAAACCATCCCAGCTAACCCTCCCCCAACCCAAGGTGAGTACCATTCTCAACCAAGCCGAGCATCTGTCCTGAGCCACTAAAACAGGGGGGATAAGAGTTGATGTGGGTGGAGAGACGGCCTGAGAAAAATGGAATGAATTTGTGCTTTAAAGTCTTGAGTTTATAGCACCTTCTGTGTGGGTAGCACCTTTTACATTAACATTCATCTGGGGTAAAATGAGGGGCATCCCTCATACAGAGATAGTTTGGGTATATGGAACCAGGCCTCCCCATCCTTTCAGCAAGATCCCCCTGCAGCTCAGTAGCTAGACCCCTCACCAGCAGTCAAATTAAGATTTACTGCTTGCCCACCAGCGCAGCAGTAGTGCTACCACTCAAGATGTCAACGACCTGAATTCAGGAGCGAGTCTGGTAAATTGGAGGGCTGGCCAGGGGAAGAGAATCAAGAATCCTATGAGGGGGAAGGAAAGTCACCAGTGCTTGACTGACCCCGTGCAGAGGCCAGGGGTTCGACACTCGGGACTGGTTAAAACTGTGAGGCATGTCAGAGGTTCTGAATGTATGCCACTGTGTCATCGCATACCACACCTTTAGGGAAAAACTGGTGAAAATGGTGATCCGACCATGTACAATGGTGTCCATCGCCACGCCGCTGACCCCATGCCGCAGACTGGGCCCTCGCTCCTGCGGTACCATTCAGTCTCTGTTGGGGGAAGTCCTGTGATAGGGCTGAGCATTGACAGTTGGACCAATGAGGCTGGCCAGACTGGAGTATAAAAGACACTGAATAAAACAAAAAACTGAAGGTTTACTTTGTGCTCCCAGTCCCTGGCTCATTCTGTAGTAAGGAAGAGGGCCGAGGTGTGAAAAACAGATGCAGATTTTAACTGTGCTATGACAATGATGCAGTACTAGGAGTGTTCTCTGGCCCTGATGGAGCCGGGAGAGCAGGAATATGGGCTACATGTGGTTTTGGGACAAGACAGCTACAAGCAAAGCTGTGAAAACTGCATACAGCACAGCAGCAACTCTGGAGGCAGCACTTTTTGCCATCCAAAAGATTGTAGCATGCTTTACATGCCTCAGAAGGAGGTGTTGCCATTCTAGTCTTTCTTCCGAGTTCTCTGCTCTATGCAGTCTCAATACTTTAAGGCAATACTAGATACTTTATGCAATCTCAATGCTCAGTCTAAGGCAATTACGCAATAAGGCATGACCAGGGGTTAGAATAACAGTCTGCTAATCACCCCCAGAGGTGTAATGTGGTATGAGGTGCAGCCGAGTGCCATATTGCCCCAGGGGGTAAATAACTGACTATTAATCTAACTCCTAGGAGTGCCTTAGTGCTATTATAAAAAATATTCTAAAAGAAATGTATTAGAAGTATACTTTTGAATGTTTTCCTCATTTAGATGGAGATTTTTAATAAAATAGTTCTTCTACCAACAGTTTAAGAATGCTGGTTCAGAATCAGAACACATCATTCCAGTCATTCAGCAGTGCTAGAGGATGGAATGCTGACAGGAAGAATCCATGTGCCATGGTGATCAGGCTGTACATGAAATTGTAACGTGAATTAATGTAAGGCTGTTGGAATCCAAATAGCCAATCAACTCCAGCATTTCTGAGATCCTTTTTATTATACTAGATGCTCTACATAATCTTGATACTCAGTCTAAGCAGTACTAGATGCTTCATGCTATATCGATGCTCTAAGGCAATACTAGATGCTCTACGCAATCTCGATACTCAGACTAAGGCAATACTAGATGCTCTACACAGTCTTGATACTCTAAGCAAATACACATGCTTTCCAAACTCTACTAACCCTGGCCAGGGGTAACTCTAAATGATAGTCTGGTTCACCTTTTTGTGAAGACTAGTGGCTCAGTAATCACAGACAGAAGAGTGTAAAAGACACTGGAGACACACAAAAGGGTTTTTTTTCCAGTGGGGTAGTGTGCTAGTTGGAGCCATAGAATTCGACTCCAGAAGATATTAGAAAAATGTTTCACACCAAGTGGGGATCACCAGAGGATATTCCTCTTCCCCTGGTTTAGAGAACTTGTTTGCCTGGTAAGGGTCATGTCAGACCACCAGGCCAAAGCCACTTGAAGAACTTTGCATTTCTAAAGAGGTTGTGGCAGACCACCAAACAAGATAAGGCAAACACTGGACTCTTTTGTTAGACCCTCTGAGTGTTGGTAAAGAGATCATGGCAGACTGCCAAACAGGGATGTACTGAAGCACAAACTGTATTCCAAAATCTTGATGCTTTCATCAATCCTGGATCTGGCAACTTTCATCACTTCTGGATCTGGCCAGCAGTCCAGTAATTAGGCCTGTCCCAGACCCACTTTCCAGAATGGCTCACTAAAGCTAGCTGGCATCTCCACCCTATGCCGCCCCTGTGGGTGGGCCTTGCTGGGGTTCCCTTCCCACCCAAGCGGCCTCAGCCACTTGCTTAAGTACCAGGTGGCACAGTGCACCTGCCAACAGAAAGAAAACTGTGGAGTCCAATATTTCGACGGTGGATGGCATCTTTACCTTGTGTCACCACCCACTCACTCACCACTACCAGAACTGCCTGCGGAGGGGCAAGGGGGTCAGGAAGCCTGGAGAGCCTCACAATGACATCATACTGAGGTGGTGGGGACCACAGATCTAAACTACAGGGCTGCTGGCCAATGAACTCACTGCTGTGACCCAACTGGAGCCACTGAAGGAGGAAGGATGACCAAAGAGATGACAGGACAGCTTTACCTCCCAGGTGAGCCCTTTTCAGGTCATTGTCACTCTCTTATCCACCTCCACTGCTGAGTCCTGACTCTCAGAGAAAACTGATGTTCCTCCTTCAGACTTGGTTCAGGGTCCTACATCTGAACCCTGAGCTCAAGCCAGCTGGTAGTCGCATGCTGGGCTGAGGCAAAGGCCTCAGCTTGCTGTGACATATTCCTTCGTGCTGCCTGCTCAACGGAGTGTGCAAGCATGTAATCAGGGTTGAAGGGCCAACGAGGGAGAAATAACACAAAACAATTAAAGTAAGCACAGCTGTCAGGGTTTTTCACACAGGATCTGTCTGGGGAAACTGAGATAACAGAGGTGGCAGGGAAATTGTTAGACTGCTGGGGATCTCTGGTAACCTGATTGCTGGGTGTAGGAGAGATTGCTGTGGTGCTTTTTTCAGTGGGACAGATGCCCGAACATTCACTTACTCCTTTTCTATGCCCCCACACTGTCTACCACTGGTCCCCTTTGTAACTCAGCACTAGCCCTACTTTTCTGTGAAGCCCTATGAGTTCCCTGGCATCATTTCTGTATTGTTTCAGCTTTGTGGCACTACAGGAAGCTGTAATTTTAAACTTCTGTTTCCACTTGGAGGAAATCCAGGAAACTCAGGACCAGAGACAGCAATCAATGGTATTAAGGGAAATGGGACAGGTCCTGGCAGGTCCACTAAGGTGCCTCTTCAACTACTTACTGTACACAGGAGAAGTGCTAGAAGAATAGAGGACATCAAATGCGGCACCCCTATGTAACCCCCTCTCCTCCTGCTATATGTCCCAATAACTTTTTAAACATGGTAGCCTTTATTATACAGTAACCTTTCTCTCCACTGCTGGGGGTGGGGTCTGCATTTTTAGTCAGAAGAGAATGGCTTGCAGGCAGGAGGCAACTCTCAAACTCCAAGGTGACACATTCCAGCGGCTATCCCCCTCCCGTCCCCGTCTAGGGGTTTAATGGTAACTGTCTCTGGGAAAGGGGGTGAACATCAAAGACCAGTTTGAGCAGTTAAACATTACTGCAGAGAAGCATAGTACCTTATTCCAGATGCAAGGGATTCCTGGTCACGGCTTGAACTCTGTCTAGGCGACAGTGATGTGACGTTTTCACTCCTGACATGACCAAGGACCCAGGGAGAGATGTTTTGAGTAGTCTTGAAACACACTTAGAGAAATAGCATGCCCAAATATCCATCACCACTCTAAATGATTCGGCCCAATCAAATTTTGCTTTGCAATAAACAACAATTTATTGTGAACTTTAAAAGGCTCAAGCCACATCTCAGATCCAGAGAGTACTCCAACAAATATCTACAGGTCATTTTTAGATCCTCAGACAACGGTAAAACACCGTGGCACCAAACGTAGAAGGGGGACCCTGGATTTGAACCTGGATCCTTTACACACCATTTCTCAACTGTGAGCCACAAAAGGGCTTCTTTTACTTAGGCTCCTCCAATCATCTCAGACAGTCTCTTTCCAAATTATCCCCACCAGTGGGGGTGGGGTGAAAACCATACAGCAGACCTTTTACTTCCTTCCGGGGCTATGATGGCACTTTAGGGCACAGTCCTTTCTCCCATGGCTGCTCACACCTACCGATCCATGGGCAGGGTTCACATAGTGTGGCAGCCACCTTCCAAACTGGTCACAGCACTGCCCGCAACACTTCCCCACAGCAGCTCCTTCAAAACATTGAGTGGACACGATCAGGCAAGGGGGTCTGCTCTGCCACTACAGGCCCCTCTGGAATCTCGCTGCCACCTACAAAGTCTCAGTCTCTCCATGGCAGCCACTTCTCAAAACTCTCACAGGAACAGAGCCCGACAGGCTCCAATCAAGCTTCCCTCCATACCAGGCTGCAGAGGATTTCCTCTGCTCTCCTCACCGGTGGGCTGTGGGGTTAGCTGCTGTGATGTGGGGCTGGGGCAACCTCCCCAACCCAGCTCCAGGCCTACCCGGCCCCAACTGGAGGCCCTCCCCACAGGGTCTAAGAGCTGGCACCAACCACTCCCTGCACCTCGATGACTCCTCTCGAACCCCAACTGCCAAAACCCATGCCAGTTGGTGCTTCAAAATTCCTCTCGATGCCCAGGCCCTCCTCTGGCCGGCCTTGCACATACATGCCTCGATGCCAACAGGGTATCAATTTAGTAACCCCAAATGGCACAAGAGTTACAATTTCCCCCCACAGAGATGCTTTTCCTCCTGGGGAAGCTCCCTAAACTGGCTAACCATGGCTGCTGTGCTCTGTGAGGTAATGCGCACCCTTCCACAGGCCACCACATCCAGGTTCCACCAATCAGGCTGCATGGCAGTAGCCAGTTGAGAACTAGGTGGGCATGCCCACCTACCTACAGTTCCCTGGCTCCACTAAGGGGCATGGCAACCCAGCCTGAATTCCCTAAGTCAGATGGCTGGTACTATCAGGGCTGTCGTCCCACCCATCTTCCCCCAAAGGGACACCATCTATCTAAACCTTACTCTAAACAAGACCCAAACTACCCACCAGGGCCAAATTTGGTGCATCCATAATAGTTACACAACTTTCTTTAAACACAGACAATTTCTATCTATCTACCTACTGACTAGAAACATACCAACTCTCCCCCATGGTGGACTAGATTTTGAATGCTGCTAAATGTATCTATAGGCTGTAACTTGTTTTGTTCTCCCCACAGAAATACCTGGCAACTACACTAGCATGACATTTCCTAAACTAGTACCTTCTTATCTAAATTATAACTAATATATAGGCTAACTACACTACCTTCGAGGCTACCTTGCAATGAGATCTAAATATTGAAATTTAAACACACATTTTTTTTTTTTGCTCACTTGTAAACCTAAGAAAGTCCATTAGGTGGCAGTCTTTTTTGTTAGAGTCCAAGTACCTAGCTTCCACACCAGTGTTTTGGTGAGCAGAGTTCAGAGGGGTCCCTACTTAACAGTTCTACTTAACATTCATGATCTATCTATTAAATACAGACCTACATTACTAAATGTAAACTACCTAACTAGAAATTCACAGTTAGATTGGCAACATAAGTCATATCCTTAAGAACATAAACATTAGGATTTTTTTTTCAAACCATAAAGAAAAGTTCAAATACAAGGCTACTGTCCATGCTAAATGTAAAATGAAGGTGCTGTTTCTTTTTCAGAACAAATTGAAGCAACCTCAGCAGGTAATTGCTCTGAGTCTCTCAAAGCACAGTCCTACAACAGTGCAAAGGGTTAAGACCTTCTCCTTGTCTGTGCCTTGAAGCTGGTGGAGGGGTCATCAGGGGCATAATACAAGCGGGGGTTGGGCTTGGTACATTCTCTTCCTCGGCAGTCATGGCAGACCATGTAATACTTAATTCTGTGTCCAATATTGTCCTGTACCATGGCAAAACTTTTAAACAGGGTGGTTCATTCCCACACTGAAGACTCACGCATGGATCGAGCCAATGACACCACCTTGCTGCAGTCATATTCTGAGTCACGGGGATCCACTCTGTTACTTAAATGGACTTTCTCCACAGTCCCGTGAAATACCCAGTTAGACCTCCTACATTCGATTAGGTCCTAGGTGCGTTCACTTACACACAGGTAATTCTCTCCAGGGCATTCCAACTTCAAATATTTTCTTACCCAGCATTCTGCTTGACTCCAAATAGGAACTGAGCACACACTGGACCGTGGGGCCAGTCCTTTAGGCAACCATATGCCATCTCTGTAGTTTATGAGGGTTAGATTTTAATGGGGCTTAGATCTTAATGAGGCTGGTTAGACCACACCTTAAGTACTGTGTACAGTACTGGAGACCACACTTGAAGAGGGGCATACAGCTCCTGGAGAGGATACAGAGGAGGGCAACTAAGATGATACGAGGACTAGGGGATTTGACGTATGAGGACAGACTTGAGGATCTCTGCCTGTTTTCATTGGAGGAGGAGAGAGGGGACATGATTGAGGTCTCTAGTACCCCAAGGAATAAATAGGGTAAACATGGAGGGATCTTTAGACTAAAGCAGGGAGGTATCACCAGAGGGCATGGTTTGAAGTTGGAAGGTGGAAGGGTGAGGGGGGAAAAGAGGAGGAGGTTTTTCACCGAGATGGTGGTGGACCCTTGGAATGCACTGCCTGGTGAGCTGGTTCAGAGATCCACAGTGGAGGGCTTCAAGAGAGGGTGGGACAGACACAGAAAGTGGATGTATCAGATGAGGGCCTGGCCCAGGGCGGTGGGGATGGATGATAGGGGTTTCTGGAACACAAGGCGGGGGAGGGCCTCGGCACCCAACTAGGAATCTGAGGTTCGAGCAGACTCAATAGACCGTAAGGCCTAATCTACTGGCAATTAGTATGTTAATATCCATGTCCACCATATGTCGCCTACATTTGGCCGGGAGCATGGGGGTCATTTCTAGCACCCCCAAGATGGGCATTGCATATGGCCTGGGAATATCTTGTTCTATGACCAAGTTCTCAAACATACAAATGATTCCATCCTTAGGTTGGGAGTAAATAGAACTTGCCTCTGAAGAGTCTCCAGCACTATCAGCATCTGAACCAGGGTCCTTTTCCACAGCTTCTATGATGACATCTGGTTCTTCACCTTTCAGGGGTTCTTCCTGTGCCACGGGGAGCGGGGTAATTTTTTTCAAAAGCTTTGCTTCCTCTAACTTCTCAGGGAGTTATTTTGATCTCACTATAAGCTCCATTGTCTCCGTTTTCTTTGTGGGTGATTGTACCTTATCTTCCTGGCCAAGCACCACAGCCCTGGGTGGCCTCAACTGCTCTGTTCTGTCCCTCACATACCCAGCAGCAGTACTTTTTATGTTCGAGGTTCACCTGTGGCCCCTCTCTCTGCCAATGGGAAGTTCACAGGCACTTCGAGGTGGCACAGGGCTGGGCAGATGGCCTCTTTTTTAGGTTCTGGCAAGTTAGCGGACATTTCCTCCTACTGCTCCAAAACTGAAACTTCACTAGCGGTAGGACACACCTTATTTCCACCTTCCTCCCTTCGCCAGGGGCCACCAACCTCCCTCTGGTGCAGACAGCACTGGAAGTATATTCAGCACAGGCGGAGCATTACAGGAGCACCTTAAGCATACAGGCTGCTGCAACCCCCCACTCCCACTTTGTCCACAATAAATGCATGACTCATCCAAGCTGTTTCTTTCCACCATGCTCCACAACCAGTTCAGCAAACCTTCAGGCACTGTCACATAACGGCCATCCAGATCCTGCAGCGAAAGCCATGTTGAAGAGTTTTGCATGGTTTGAAAAATGGCTTTGTCTCCTCTCCCTATTTCTCCCTGATACAGCCTCAACGATGCTCCCAACCTGGTACGCAAAATTTGTAATCCACAATTCTGGAGTTAGAAGTTTCCATGATGTTTACTTTGCTTGCAGCAATTGAAAATCAGTTCCGTGGGGAGTTGATGCCTTCTCTCTCTCTCTCTCTGTTTCCATGCAAATCTTGGAGCTGAATACTAAGAGATCACACGGCCTTCCTTTTAAGTACTTGCATCTCATGATCTCTTTCTTCCAATCAGGTGACAAAGTCTCTCATTAATTGTGCATTCCTCACATTTTCACACATACAGTACGTTTTAGATGCCGTCTTGTTTCATCACGAAGCACTGCATTTCAAACTACCTCCAAACTGCTACTCTGCGCTTGGGCTCACCAACATTCCATCACCTTAGAACTGTCCCTCCAGTCATGTCAGGTATGTCTTTTCATCTCTTTTAGATCCTGGATAAGCTCCCATTTTTGTAACCCCTCTACTCCTGCTAGGTATTCCAATAACTTTTTAAACATGGTAGCCTTTATTACACAGTAACTTTTCTCTCCACTGCTGGAGGTGGGGGGTCTGCATTTTTAGTCAGAAGAGAATGGCTGGCAGGCAGGAGGCAACTCTCAGACTCCAAGGTGACACATTCCAGTAGCTACCCCCCTCCCTTCTCCGTCTAGTGGTTTGATGGTAATTGTCTCTGGGAAAGGGGGTGAACACCAAAGACCAGTCTGAGCAGTTAAACGTTATGGCAGAGAAGCACAGTACCTTATTTCAGATGCAAGAGATTCCTGGCAATGGCTTGAACTCTGTCTAGGTGACAATGATGTGATGTTTTCATTCCTGACACGACCAAGGACCCAGGAAGGGATGTTTTGAGGAGTCCTGAAACACACTTAGAGAAACAGCATGCCCAAATATCCATGGCTTTAAATGATTCGGCCCAATCAAATCTAGCTTTGCAACAAACAGCAATTTATTGTGAACTTTAAAAGGTTCAAGCCACATCTCAGATCCAGAGACTACCCCAACAAATATCTACAGGTCATTTTTGGATCCTCAGACAATGGCAAAATGCCATGGCATCAAACATAGAAGAGGGACCCTGGATTTGAACCTGGATCCTTCACACACCATTTCCCAACTGTGAGCCACAAAGGGGCTTCTTTTACTTAGGCTCCTTCAATCACCTCAGGCAGTCTCTTTCCACATTAACCCCACCAGTGGGGGTGGGGTGAAAACCTTACAGCAGGCCTTTTACTTCCTTCTGGGGCTATGATGGCACTTTTGGGCACAAACCTTTCTCCAGTGGCTGCTCACACCTACCGATCCACGGGCAGGGTTCGCGTTGTGTGGCAGCCACCTTCCAAACTGGTCACAGCACTCTCCTCAACACTTCCCCACAGCAGCTCCTTCAAAACATTGAGTGGACGTGGTTAGGCAAGGGAGTCTGCTCTGCCACTACAGACCCCTCCAAAACCTCGCTGCCACCTCAAAGCCTCAATCCCTCCATGGCAGCCACTCCTGAAAACTTTCACAGTAGTGGAGCTGGATGGGCTCCATTCAAGCTTCCCTCCATAACAGGCTGCAGAGGATTTCCTCCGGTCTCTCAACTGGTGGGCTGTGGGGCTTGCTGCTCTGATGGGGGGCAATCTGCCCACCCCGGCCCCAGGCCTACCTGGCCCCAACTGGAGTCCCTCCCCGCAGAACCTAGGAGCTGGCACCAACTGCTCCCTGCACCTCAACAACTCCTCTCGAACTCCCCAACTGTCAAACCCACACCAGTTGGCACTTCAAAATCCCCCTTGTGATGCTCAGGCCCCACCCTCCAGCTGGCCTGGCATCACCCATGTGCGGACCTGATGCCAACAGGGCATCAATTTAGTAGCCCCAAATGGCACGGGGGTTACATCTACTGTACATAAAAGCAGTACTTATGAGGAGCGTAGATGCTATAGAGTAGTCAATCTGAGAATTGTGGGGTTCCGAAATGTGAATAGCTGCAGGACCCTAGTCAACATAGTTTTATCAGTGGAAGGTCATACCAGACAATCTGACTGAATTTTTAGAATGGGTGACAACAGCAGAGATGCTGGATGGGGTAACTTAACTGTGGCTGTTGAAATTTAATGCAAAGAAGTGCAAAGTTAGGTATATAGGGGATAAAAACATGAAATCAGAATACAGAACAAGAGTACGGGGGTGTTGTTGGGCAGCACTGTGGAAGAAAGGCAATAATCATGGATACTTTAAAGGTGTCGGCACAGTGCAATAAACTTATGGGAAAGGCAAGCCGGATGCAGGGATGCATAGGTAGGGTATCCCTAGCAGAAGGAGGGATATGCTGATGCTCATGTGTAGCTCAATGGTCTGAACTCATTTGGAGTACTAACCATGTTGGAGTCTGCACCCAAGGAACGACAGGGATAGAGTGCAGGCAGAGCAGAAGAAGGCTAAAAAGATGCTCCAGGGATGAAGACCGCCTGGAGAATCTGAACATGTATTCACTGTTGGACAGGAGGAAACAAGGGGACATTATGGAGATGTTTAAGTTCCCTTCATAGAATCAAAAGAATAGACAGTAGTGACTTGTTCACAGTAAGAAGTAATACTTCTGTAACCCCTTGTTACCCGGGGTTACTAGAATCCCAGTAAGACCTAGTGGTAGGCAGGGAAGGCAGCTTGTGAAACTCCAGTTAAATGGGTTTCACACTGTCTCACTCTGTTCTCAGTCTCAGCTGAGACTGAGAGATGACATCACCATAGAACTGTCACAGCTGCATAAGCCACATTGGAATCTGCAGCAGAGGGAGTGAGATAGAACGTTGGGAGTTTTCAAAGTCAGTCCTTGTTTACTTTCTGACAGGGAAGGAAGTGTTTCTGTTTACCTTCTGTGGAAGAAGGAGTGAGTGTCCAGTTTCAAGTAGTGGAGACCGCTGTCCAGGTCTCAGTGCCCCCCTCCCTCTGGGGGGGGGGAGTAAAGTATTCCTCTGTGGATTCCAGGGGCAATCCCCTAATGTCTGCTAAAGGAAGAAAGCTGCTTTTTTTACAGTTTCTGTTTGGTCTTAAAAGTGGAAAAAGTTGTACTTCGCCTGTGGGGCACCTGCAACGAAAGGGTGAGTGTTTTGCTCTAATTTGAGAGGGCAAACAATGTGTTTCTTCAGTTTGGGAAATGTGAAGAAAGCTGGGATTTGGACTACTATTTGGGAGTCCTATTGTACTAGGACAAATAAATGGAGTAGTGTAAAAATCTAAAGTTTGTGTGAATTCAAGTAATGTTGTAGAGGGGTGCTACAGTCCATCCACCGTTTAATCTACATTTCGAAGTTTCAGTTTCTTCAGAAAAATGGCCGGGTATGGGCTGTGGGAGCTGGAGGTGGGCAAACCCCCCATCTTTAGTAACCAGGTCCACCTCTACGGATTTCTGCTGTGATTGCTACTTGCCTCATGCACCTGGCCAGTGATGAGGTAGGTACCCAGGACGTGGGTCACAAATGTAAAATCTCTAGGAGTCGCAGACTCTAAGTGGTGGGGAGCCACAACTTGGGAAAAGAATTCTCCTTGTGAGATGGGAGTCAGAAGAAGTAAGAAGAAAATCTCTCTAGGGGTCGCAGACTCTAAGTGGTGTGGGGAGCCACAACAAGTAAAATGGGTTCATCCTTTAAATGGACCGTCAGTCAAGTGGCCGGCAGGGGAGCTGGGCCAGTCGGGCTGTGTATCCAAAGCGCATGCAAGTCCGGGCTGTGTGCCTGGTGGGTACAGAGACTGAAAATAGTAGAAATGGGTTCATTCTTTAAGTGGACCAACTTGTAGTCTCTAATCTGCATTATCAGTAAACGTAGCCCCATGGGGGTCCATCTATGCTTTGTTGTGTTCAGCTAGTTATGAATAAAAGCCACACTGAAAAATCCCAATCCTGGTTCTGGACATTACAGTTATTGCTTCCTGTAGTCGGATTTACTTGGGTGCCCCCTGTGCAGAGTAGCCAATCCTAGGTCCCCTTGTGCCAGGTAACCTCATCCATCCCCGAGCCCAGGTCCCCATCAGGTATTGCTTCCAGCGCCAACAGCATGCCACCTGTCATTTTGGTAAAAAGGCAGGGGTGAGGGGTTACAAAAATGCAGGCACCGCTTTGGATTTGTTAGGGAAGGAAGGTGCTTGGGCAAGGGGGCTAGCGTTTTGGCTATCTGGCAGTGGGTAGCCCAAAAAGCTGAAGCAATTTCCCTAGTGTGTTGCTGTGTGCTGTGAATCTTGTGCTACTGTTTAAAAAATGCCAACTGTTTACCAAGGAGCTGTAAAGCCAAAGAGTGTGCCCTTGTCCTGCATCATCAAAATTGTTTACAGCGTTTTTGTCAGCTTTTAAAATGAATTCTGTGAGGAAAAGTGTGGAAGACTAGGGGTAGCAACAAAGAAATTATGCCCTGGATGTTTGAAATGCTTTTAAAATAAATTCTTTGAAGGAAAGTGTGGAAAACTAGGGGTAGCAACGGAGAAATTATGCCCTGGATGTTGGAAATGCTTTCTGTGTAAATGGAGAGACTGCAGAGTTAATGGCAATGTTACATGGTTAAAATGGGCTCCCGCCGTGGAGTCAGTTGAAAAAAAAAAAGCACATTTTACAGTTTAAATTTGCCTGCTCGATAATCACCGTGAGGAGAGGAGCCCTCGCGAAGAAGAAGAGGCTCATTTGCATGGCGTTGTGTGGTTGGTTAGATTGCCATTAGTCCCACCCCTCAGCCAGCTCTTATGAGACTGCCTCAGCATTCGAGAGGGAGACAGAGTGTAGTGCGTGTACTGGCAGTGGAGGAGCGTCGTGAAGTATTCAAAGCGCTGTAAACAGTAAAAAATTGACATTTTAGTTTAAAATCGGGCTCAACCCGCAAATCGATCGTGGAAATAGTGAATTTGGTGGTTAAAACGACGATCACTGAGACTGCCCGCCCGTTTGTGTTCCAAGGCCTTCAAGAACTGGCTGCAGGCCGTTTTATCCCATTGCAGCAAGCTGCTACTGATAACACTAAGTAAATGTCCATAAACTGCTTAATCAGTGATTTTCAGCAATGCCATATAAAATGTGTGTGCAGCAGTATAGTCGCTTTGCAAGTAATGAATGTGTGAAGTCCTGCCAGCAAGTGCAAGTCTGTAAAGCCATTGAATGTGTGCATGGAAGTGAAAATAGCCTCAGTTTAAAGTTTGCAGCCAGAGAGAGACTTTGGGTTGTAGCAAAATGCAACACTAGTAGAAGCAGGCAATCCTGTGCTGAAACCTGAAGTTTTAAGGGACTGTGAATTAAATGAATGTTACCAGCTTGTGAAAAGTCCAAGGAAAATCCTGTAAATGTGTGTAAAGCCAGATAAGAGTAAGTTGTGCAGTTTGAGTAAAAGTTATCAGTAGCTGGTGTAAATCGGGTGCGCAGTGGCTTGACCCAGAGTCTAAATGTTGATGTACAGGAGTGCTGCCGCCACCATTACAGGTGACTTGCTCACAGTAAGAAGTAATACTTCTGTAACCCCTTGTTACCCGGGGTTACTAGAATCCCAGTAAGACCTAGTGGTAGGCAGGGAAGGCAGCTTGTGAAACTCCAGTTAAATGGGTTTCACACTGTCTCACTCTGTTCTCAGTCTCAGCTGAGACTGAGAGATGGCATCACCTAGAACTGTCGCAGCTGCATAAGCCACATTGGAATCTGCAGCAGAGGGAGTGAGATTGAACGTTGGGAGTTTTCAAAGTCAGTCCTTGTTTACTTTCTGACAGGGAAGGAAGTGTTTCTGTTTACCTTCTGTGGAAGAAGGTGTGAGTGTCCAGTTTCAAGTGGTGGAGACCGCTGTCCAGGTCTCAGTGCCCCCCTCCCTCCGGGGGAAAGTATCCCTCTGTGGATTCCAGGGGCAATCCCCTAATGTCTGCTAAAGGAAGAAAGCTGCTTTTTTACAGTTTCTGTTTGGTCTTAAAAGTGGAAAAGTTGTACCTCTCTGTGAGACACCTGCAACTAAAGGGTGAGTGTTTTGCTCTAATTTGAGAGGGCAAACAATGTGTTTCTTCAGTTTGGGAAATGTGAAGAAAGCTGGATTTGGACTACTATTTGGGAGGCCTATTGTACTAGGACAAACAAATGGAGTAGTGTCAAAATCTAAAGTTTGTGTGAATTCAAGTAATGTTGTAGAGGGGTGCTACAGTCCATCCACCGTTTAATCTACATTTAGAGTTTCAGTTTCTCCAGAGAAATGGCCGGGTATGGGCTTGGGGAGCTGGAGGTGGGCAAACCCCATCTTTAGTAACCAGGTCCACCTCACGGATTTCTGCTGTGATTGCTACTTCTGCCTCATGCACCTGGCCAGTGATGAGGTAGGTACCCAGACGGGTCACAAATGGAAAATCTCTAGGAGTCGTGAGACTTAAGTGGTGTGGGAGCCACAACTTGGGAAAAGAATTCTCCTTGTGAGATGGGAGTCAGAAGAAGTAAGAAGAAAATCTCTCTAGGGGTCGCAGACTCTAAGTGGTGTGGGGAGCCACAACAAGTAAAATGGGTTCATCCTTTAAATGGACCGTCAGTCAAGTGGCCGGCAGAGGAGCCGGGCCAGTTGGGCTGTGTATCCAAAGCGCATGCAAGTCCAGGCTGTGTGCCTGGTGGGTCCAGAGACTGAAAACAGTAGAACTGGTTCATTCTTTAAGTGGACCGCCTTGTAGTCTCTAATCTGCATTATCAGTAAACGTAGCCCCATGGGGTCCATCTATGCTTTGTTGTGTTCAGCTAGTTATGAATAAAAGCCACACTGAAAAATCCCAATCCTGGTTCTGGACATTACAGTTATTGCTTCCTGTATTCGGATTTACTTGGGTGCCCCTGTGCAGAGTAGCCAAACCTAGGTCCCCTTGTGCCAGGTAACCTCATCCTCCGCGAACCCAGGTCCCCACCAGGTATTGCTGCCAGCACCAACAGCATGCCACCTGTCATTTTGGTAAAAAGGCAGGGGTGAGGGGTTACACTTCCACCAGAGGTAACTCCAGGAAATTGGTGGTGGTGGTGGTTGGGGGGGGGGAGTAAAAAAAGATTTCAGGAAGTACACAAAGGTGGCAGAATGGAAGAAACTTCCAGATGAAGTCATACGTTCTGAGACAGTAGGAGGGTTTAAAAGGATATGGGACAGCCAGTATGGTACAATTGGGGGGGGGGGCAAGGGAGAACATGGGATATGATAGGCAGGGGTGACAGACTGGATGGGCAGTTGGGCCTGTTTCTGTCGATATTTTCTACGTTCTTATGAAACCCCGTCTTTCTCCTTAGCTGTTCATTACCAGCATCCTCCTTAAATTGTTTTTAATGTTTGCTTTCACTGAATTTCTGTTTAGCACTTCCTTTTTTAATTTTATTGGATTCATTTAATTTTTCTTCACCAGACAAGGAGGGTTACAAAGTACTTGTTGTTTTCAACCTTGTCCTGGGAAAGAAGGCTACAGATGCAAACAGTGTTGGGTAAGTTACGTTTTCTATTACTTTTGGAAACTGGTTCCAGAAAGCTCTGTGCAGTCACTAGCAAGGTTGGAGAAGTACTGGAAAAAATAATACACCTTACAGTTACAATTACTTATGACGTTTTATCCAAAAGTACTACATAACTGTAACTGATTACATTTATTTGAAAGTAACTAGTAACTAACCTTTTACTTTCAAATAAATGTCATCTGTTACAGTTTATTATTGTTGTATTGTTTTTGTATAAAAAGAAGTAACTAACTGACAGGTGTATTACTTTTTCTAGTACTTCTCCATCCTTGCTAGTGATTGCACAGAGCTTTCTGGATCAAGTTTCTAACAGAAATAGAAAGTAATAGAAAAGTAACTTACCCAACACTGGATGCAAACCATATTGACCCATGTTAAACTGTTGCTGGTTTTAGAGAAGGGAGGAATTTGTTCAGGACACTTGGGAAACGTCCTTACTCTTTTCATGTAGTGCCATGTGATCATTAATGTCCACCTGAGCAAACACCAGAAATATCTCACTGTCCCAGCTTGAGGGTCCTGTCCAGTGTATTTTTTAGCACTTCAGCATTTTAGTGAGACACAATAAATTTGTGAAGAGCTTTGGGGTATGCAGTTCAAATGATGTGTACAATGGTATTGTCTGTTATGCTTACTTTGTAATAAAAAGCCCACTATTCTTCTCGAGAAGTGCCATGAGACCTTTAACAGCTACCTCAACAACCACCAGAAAAGGGAGATGGGACCCCAGTTTAACATCCTATCCAATGCTGAGTGAACTGTGCTTTTCAAACAATGAATCAATACAAACAGCTCGATAGAAACTTTATAAAATATTTTTTGCAACTAAAGTGGATGGCATTGGCAGTTCTGTCACAATGCAATGCCAAACTCAGGCACAGGCATCAGTCTTCACTAGTTTTTTCCTGGATCCAGTCACACTTATTCAATTCACTGAGAAAAGCTAAAGCAACTTTTTTTTTTTTTTATAATGCTTTATACTCCCCCTGGGCCAGCCCAGATTGGCCCGATCTCTGCCCCCAGCCCCGTCATCTGTCCCTTGGGATTTACCATCTCCGGTGTTCCCCCTTGGCTTACCCCCCACACTGGGGCCTTTGGGAGGGGCCCGGTTAGCCCCTCATCAGAACCTGAGGTCGGTGTCCAGGGGCTTACCATGCCTGGTGTTCCCCCTGGATTGCCCCCCCAGGGTGGGGCCTTCGGGGGTGGCCCAGGCTGACCCCCATTGGAACAGAAGGCTCAGTGTCCGGGGTGCACCATGGGGAGATGGGGTGAGACCTACGAGATGGGGTGAGTGCCATACCGCACAGCCTCGTTTTCATGTTTTCTGGGAAGTGTGATGTGCAATGATGTCAATAGCAAGTGCACCGTCTGCCCCGCCTCCCTATTCTAGTAAGCTCCAGTGGTCAGTTCCCCTGGCCTCTGCTAGGGGTCCATCAAAATGCTGCAAGCTAACCTCACCCTCCCTCAGAGGAGGAGAGCAGTCCCCAGGATGCTTAATCCTCCTCCCCCACCCGGGCCAGCCCTTCAACTCCCGGGTCCATTTCCAAACCCAGGTCATCGGCATCGCAAGCTAAAGCACTATCACTGTGCCAGCAGGCAGGCCTGCTAAAGCAACTTAATGGTATGATAGTTTCATGCAAATTGGGCTGTCTATTTATTTATTTAAAGCATAATTCACCAGGTGAGTCAACACAGCCTGGGCAGACTCATTTTCTGTTGTGACTTGGAGGTAGCAAGATGTTGTTAACCAAGTGATTGTATGTAATTCACTGCATTTATTCACCCAGAAGCCCAGCTGAGGTAGACCATTTCATTTACAGTGGGAGTCCTGCTTCCTCTTGGTTTTAGTGATGCCTGAAGGGGTTGTGTGGCTTGCTGAAGGTCTCGCTGTGAACCAGTGGCTGAGCCGAGATTCATACCAAGATCTCTTGGCTCGCAATCCTTTACTCTAACCATTAGACCACACAACCACACAGAGTGTCAGACATCTGGAACTGATTTAGCACTGTTTACTGTGCTGAGAACATTCTAAAAGCAGTAAATAAAGGCACTTTGGCTAACCTTCAATAACCCTAACAGGCTCTTTCTTGGTTAACCTAAAATAACGCTGACAGGCTCTCCTTTCTTGGCTAGCCACAGTATTGCACTGTTTTAAAATGATTTTTAAAAGGCTGTTTTAAGATGGAGGGATGAGCAGACAAATGGCTGTTTTCATTTTTTTAGAATTTTGTACATTCCGTGTTTAGGGCCAACTTCTTTTTTACAAGGGAGTCCAGGAACTGGTGACAATATAGTAGCAGAGTAATTGCTTATTAGGTGTTTTCAGTGTTTGCTGCCTTGAGGTTTGGACCTGGTGCCTGGCTGAGATAATGAAACATAGAAACATAGACAATGAAGGTAGAAAAAGATTAGTGGTCCACCCAGTCTGCCCAAGTCCCTATAAGCCCTCCCTGTCCTCCCCTCCATTCTCCTCCTTGATTCTGTCACCCTGAGCAACCACTGTACCCTTCATTCTATCCCAGCACTGCTTGAATCCCCTGTTTTCCCACCCACCACCTCAGCTGACAGCCTATTCTATGGTGCCACCACCCTTTCCATAAAGTAGTACTTTCTTACGTCCCTCCTGACCCTCCCTCCATTTATTTTCTACTCATGTCCATGAAACCATGAGTTCGTGTTCAAGCCGAATAGTCCCCTGCAGTTCACTTTGTTAATTGAAGGTCTCTAGCATAAACTTTTTTAGACATTGTTATGAAACTGGTCTACTAGTTTTTGTGTAATATTGGTGTGCTGTATTTATTATTGCTGTATAATCTACCCCATTTTATTTTCTTACCCATGTATAATTCTCTCCCTGTACATAACTGCTTAGTGCTTTGTAATCAAGGGTGTAGACAGGCATAGTCACTGTACACATTTGTGTACAGTTTTGTTGAGTGCCTGTCACAAACCATAAGCCACTCTGTTAATATTATCATTCTAATCTGTAGTATTTGGATTAGTGTAGGCCACTGAGGAGTGTCTAATACATGTATAACCTCTTTAGAGAGTAGAGGAGTCATCTGACAACAATCTGACTTGTTTGGAAGGGGGTGCCATTTGGAAAGGATGTATACATTTTTAATTGGGGGGGGTGTAACTGTTGGAGACTGTGTACAAAATGGAAATTTCTGGCTACACTCCTGTTTGTAATGTCTCCTGATTCTTTGTACTTGCTGTATTCCTGCACCATCTCCATGGCCCGGGTCTTGCCCAAAAACAGTTCTTAGACTAGTGCACCTATCCTATCAACAAATAAAGAAATAAATAACATAAATAAATGAATAAATAAATATCTCCCCTCTCCCTTCTGGTCTCCAGCGACTACATAGGATCTGCCCTGCTGGCACAGAATCATTCTTGTTATTCTGCGCTGTACTGTCTCCAGCCTATCCTTACCATTCCTTAGGATGACAGAGAAAGGGGAGATACTGTCAATGGGGGACCTGAATATGCCAGATGTTAACTGGAGCACCTTTGCTGCAGCCACATCCAAGAGCAGGGCCATTCTCGATGCCCTATAGGGGGGCATGCCTCAGACAGCTAGTGCTGCAACGCACTCAGGAGGGAGGAACCTCAGACCTCATACTCTCAAATGGGGACAGTGGGAGGATCTCAGATCTAGAAGTAGGTAGCCAACTGGGAACAAGTGACCACCAAACAGTGTGGTTCATGATAAACTCAGCTGCAGAGTCAAGCCATACAAAAGTGAGGGTACTGGACTTTAGGAGGACTGACTTTGTCAAAATGGGAGCATGCCTTAGAAAAGCACTAGCAAACAGGCAAGAAGGAGGGGTAGAACAACAATGGGGAAACATCAAAACTGCCATCACAGAGGCAACAAGCCTTTGTGTGAAGCAAATAAACAAATCAAAATGAAAGAAAAAGCCACTGTGGTTCTCAAAAGAGGTGTCAAGGAAGGTTAAGGAGAAAAATATAGCATTTAGGAAGTATAAGGAAACACAGAAGGAGCAAGACAGAGAACTGTACCAGTTAAGGCAGAAGGAAGCAGGGAAGGCAGTCAGAGTAGCAAAGGCCCAAACTAAGGAAAAGATAGCCAACTTGGTTAAGAAGGGAGATAAAACATTTTATAAGTACATTAGGGAGCTTAGAAAGACAAAGAGAGGGATAGTGAGGCTGAATAGAATGGACGGTGCATGGGCAGAGAGGGACAGTGAAAAAGCAGGGATACTGAACAAATACTTCTGTTCAGTATTCACAAAAAAGGAGGAGGGGGAGGTACCTAATTCAATTAACAGAAGCACTCTGGATGGGGGGGGGCGATCTCAGTCCTTTCACAGAAGAAAGGGTTCTGAAAGAACTCCTAAAACTGAAGGTGGACAAAGCAATGGGGCCTAACGGGATTCACCCCAGAATTCTAAAAGAATTAAGGGGAGAACTAGTGACACCACTGGCTATGCTTTTTAACAAATCATGGTAGGATGGTGTGGTACCTGAGGACTGGAGGAGGGTGGATGTGATTCCTCTTCACAAAAGTAGGAGCAAGACAGAGGCAGGAAACTACAGACCTGTCAGTTTGACCTCTGTGGTAGGGAAAATGATGAAATCACTTCTGAAGGAAAGAATTGTTGAGTACCTAGAGGCCAATGGGGCACAGGACCCAAGGCAGCATAGTTTCACAGTGGGAAGGTCATGTCAGACAAATCTAATTTATTTCTTTGACTGGGAGACCAAAGTAGTAGACCAGGGAGGGGCTGCGGACATGGCCTACCTAGACTTTAGCAAGGCATTTGACACGGTCCCACACAAAAGATTAATAAACAATGTGAGGAAGTATTTTTTCACAGAGATGGTAGTGGATGCATGGTACAGCCTTCCTGAGGAGGTTGTGGGGTCTAAAACTGTGGGAGGATTCAAGAATACATGGGACAGACATAAGGCAATTCTTGTGGTGGTAGGAAGAAATAGGCTGTTGGTTAACTAGGATCCATGGCTTATTCTGTAGGTAGGAAAATGGGCAGACTAAGTGGGCCAAGCTGTCCTTCTCTGCCGTCAAAGTCTATGTTTCTATGTTTCTATGTAGCCAGCCTGGGAGTGGATCCCAGGGTGTTAGCCTGGGTTAAACACTGGCTGAACAACAGGACACAGAAGCTAATAGTAAATGGAGTCCACTCTGAAAAAAGGGGGGGTTACTAGTGGGGTACCACAGGATTCAGTACCGGGTCCAGTCTTTTAATGTCTTTATAAGTGACATTGCAGAGGGACTGAAGGAAAGGTATACCTCTTGCAGATGACACAAAGATCTGCAACAGGGTTGATACACAAGGGGCGTGGAAAGGATGAGAAAGGACTTGGCAAGGTTGGAGGAATGGTCGAAGTATGGCAGCTTGATTCAATGCAAGAAGTGCAAGTAATACACCTGGGAACAAAACCCAGGGAAGAGTACACAATGGGGGTAGTAACAATAACAAAAATGAAAAAGGACCTGGGGGTAATCATAGCAGATGACCTTAAGGTTGGCAAGCAATGTGAGAAGGTAGTAGGGAGGGCTGGGAGGATACTGGGATGTATAGGGAGAGGCAGCAGAAAACAGGAAGTTGTTATCCCTCTGTACAGACAGTTGGTGAGACCCCATCTGGAGTACTGCATCCAGTTCTGGAGACCCTTTCTCCTCAAGGACATAGACAGGACGGAGGCAGTCCAGAGGAGGACAACTAAAGTGGTGCAGGGTCTGTGAGAGAAGCCATATGAAGAGAGACTAAAGGAGCTTAATATGTATACTCTTGAGGAAAGGGGGGGGGGACTGATAGAAACTTTTAAGTACCTCAGTGGAATCAACAAAGTCCAAGAGGGTAGCATCTTTTAGAAAAAGAGATGTGCAAGAACAAGGGGACACAACTTGAAGACAGAGGAGGGACGGCTCAGGGGCAATATGAGGAAGTATTTTATCAGAACAAGGGTGGTGGACACATGGAACCACCTTCCTCAGGAGGTTGTGGGGTCTAAAACTGTGGGAGAATTCAAGAATGCATGGGACAGACATAAGGCAATTCTTCTGGAGGGTTGGAAGAAATAGGCTGTTGGTTAACTAGGATCTGCAACTTATCCAATAGGTAGGGAAATGGGCAGACTGGGGGGACCAAGTGGTTCTTATCTGCCATCAAAGTCTATGTTTCTATGTGTATAATACACCAGAGAAGGCCATGAAAAAGCCAGGTCAAGTTGCAGGGGATCATGGGTACAAAGACATGAGCCCTGGGGAATGATGTTGTAACTCTTGTTATTGGGCAGAGAATCTGTCAGCTGCTAGCCAGGAACTAGAGTTTAATTAAATAATTTAAAAGGAGACAAAAGAATAATTAAGCAGAGCTGGAAGCAAGGCACATCCATTTGTGCTTGTGAAAGGCAAAGACCTCTAGTAGTGCCATTCGATCCTTTTGTTTCCGCAAGACTGCACTGAAATTATTTGTCTTTATGTATTTACTACATTTATTAATTAATTAATAAAGATTTTGACTTACTTTTAAGATCATTCTGCCATTGTCATTTGTATGTGTTGCCTTGGGGAGTGTTGTTCAAACTATAATACATCTGTGTGATTGCTTAAGGGCCAAAACACTACCAAAAGAAAGAACCACTACGGACCGTGTGTGACTAAAGGAGGGGAGGAAATATGAAGGGTCTCAGAAGAAGTCTGTGGGAGCTTGAACTGAGCTCTGCATTTTTTGGGGGAAAGATTCATAATAGGGTGTACAGAGCCCTACGAAGCCTATACATGCCTGTGGCTTTTCTGGTTCATTGTGCAGTGGCTGAGAGGGTTCTATCCCAGAAATACAGATTTGAAACTGTATTTGTAGCCTCATGCATGGAGAGAGGGTACCCTGGGATCCTCTGGCATAGGTTCAGTTGTGAGACAGCAGCGTGCTAAAAGGACAGAGGAAGGGTATGCCTGCCTCCCATCATGAAAGGGATTTGCTGGGATGTAGAGAATCCCACCCCATGGGAGTGGACTTGTGACATATGAACGCTAAGGACAGTGTAATGACTACATTGCACTACACTGTGGAGTCCTAAATAGGTTGAAACCCACGTCTTGTTATTTGTCTTTCTCAGCCTACACTGGAACAGACACAGAAGCTTGATTAAAAGATGATGGTCAGCGTTTTGTAAGTGTTTGCGTGGCACAAACAAGGGTTGCATTGTACACAGCAAGGCTTGCGCTGGTAGTAGCAGTGGTACTTTTATTTGTATAGCACCCAATCACAGACATTCTGAGCATTGTGCAATATAATAATAAAATCAGCCAAGTGAAAAAAGAACAAATAATCATGAATTAAAACAGCTTGAACGTAAAGTGCAAATTAGTAGTCAGGGTAAATTAAAAAAATAACGCATAATAGGACCAGTGGTATTAGAACAAACCAAATCACTGGCAGCCCTTATGAAATTACTGATCTTCCTATTGCTCTGTATTGGTAATGTGGAAATCAACCCTGGACCTCTCGAAAGTATCACCTCTCCATCAGACCTAACCTCAACTAAAGGCCTCAGGTTCCTGCATATTAATGTATGCAGTCTGTTGAAAAAATTTACATTGCTACAAGCCTGGGTTGCCCATACCTTGCCAGACTTTCTTGTGATAACTGAGACATGGCTCAAGACCACCACAATGGACAGGGAAGTTAACCTACCTAACTACCAGCTATTCAGAGCTGATCACCAAACAAGGGAGGCGGAGTAGCCATATATGTAAAAGCTGGTTTAGTTGTATCCTGTACTGCTGCAACATCTATGCCCAAGGAATTTGAGTGTCTATCTCTAAAAGTCTCTCTCCCAATACAGCAGCTTTCCATTTAATTGGATGCTACAGACCCCTCTGCTGAACACAAGCTCTTATCCCACCTGGGAAACCTGGTCAAGTCCTGTACTGAAGAAGTCATTATCATAGGGGACCTGAATTTCAACTGGCTCACCCAGGCAGCTACACCTCTGGTATCATTCTGTGACACCTATGGGCTCACACAGTTAATTAATGAACCAACAAGATTAAATGCAAGGAATAGTAGTAACAGTACTCTACTTGACATCATGCTAGTGAGTAAACCACATCTATTCACACATGCTGGAGTGCTCCTATGTGACATAAGTGACCACTGCCCCATCGCAGGGGTAAGATCCAACAGCATTAAAACAGATCCTGCAAAATTCCTCATGAGGAGATCCAAGAAAAACACCAATATTGAAGGATATCTGCATGATCTAGCCTACTCTCCACACTGGCAAAAGTCCTATCTTGCACATTCTGTAGAAAAAGCTCAGCAGGTGCTAAATAGCATTATAATAAATGCCCTTAACACCCATGCCCAATCTCTAGTATCCAAATAAAAAACAAATCCTGTCGCTGGTTTTCAGCTGACCTCAAATCTGCACTGCTGGAGAGAGATAAACTTTGGAAAATAACAAGAAAAACTAAAAATATCATGGACTGGATGATCTTTAGGAAAGCCAGGAATAAATGCACCAGGAAAGTTAGGGATGCAAAGGCTGCCTACTACCTGGCCGAGCTTGACTACTCCTACCATAATAATGCTAGATTTTGGGGCACCATCACGGGTATGATGGGCCAGGATGTTAACAACCCCCTTCCAACCCAATTACACAGTAACTATGGCCCCATTACTGGCACAATGGAAATCCTAGATGCATTAAACAACCACTTCACAACAGCTGACCTTGCCTTTGACTCCTCCCCAGCTAACCTATTAAGGGATCAATTAAGCTCCCACTATACTGTGATCAAGGAGTTGACTCCTCCTTTCGCTTCAAACCTATACTGTTGAAACAAGTTGAGGATCTATTATGGCATCTGGATACCAAAAAAAGTGCAGGAGCAGATCTTCTGGACCCATACTTTCTAAAGATTGCGTGTCATGTGCTTACAGTCCCCCTAATTCACCTCTTTAACCTTTCCCTAAACTCTGGCTCTATTCCCACACTGTGGAAGACAGCCCAAGTGGTCCCCCTTCTAAAATCAGGGGACCCTATGGATCTTAATAACTACAGGCCCATTTCCATCCTACCTGTGTTATCCAAGATGCTGGAGAAATTAGTGAGTATTCAGTTAAGGGAATAGCTGGACAATGCTAATCTATTAAATCCAGCTCAATCTGGATTCAGGGCCAAACATAGCACTATCACTGCATTAGCCAAGGTCACCAATGATTGGCAAACCGAATTGGATAAAAAGAACAATGTCTGTGCAGTATTCCTGGACCTGAGCAAAGCATTCGACACTGTGGACCATGAACTGCTACTCTCATCCCTACACTCCATTGGCCTAGATCCATCCTCCCTTAAGTGGTTCAGATGCTACCTCTCCGGTAGATCACAGCAGGTAAAAGCTGAAGGTGACCTATCCCCATTAAGACCACTGTCAAGAGGAGTCCCCCAAGGCTCTATTCTGGGTCCTATCCTTTTGCCATTTATATAAATAAAATTGATTCAACCCTTACCAAGTCCTCAGTACATCTCTTTGCTGATGACACTGTACTGTATGTTAGCAACCCTTCGCTAAAGTTGCTCATGAAATCCTACAAGCAGAATTCTCCCTGTTACAACATCAGCTTCTAGAAAAGCTTCTGCTAAATGCAAAGAAAACCAAAGCAATGATGTTCACAACCCAAAACTCCACCAACACATCCTCTTCAATCAATCTCCCCCAACTATGCACTATACTTGGAGAAAATCTGGAGTATGTTGAAAATTTCAAATACCTAGGTGTGTGGATTGACAACAGACTTGACTTTACTCAGCATCTAGAACAACTGCTGAAAAAGCTTCTCCTAAGGCGTGGCCTCCTCTACAGATTAAAACCCTTCCTTAATAGAGATTCAAAGATGAGATTAGTCCAGGCCATCTTTCTATCAGTCATTGACTATGCAGACTTCCTCTATAGTCACTGCCCTACTCCCTACCTTCAAAAGTTGGATACCTTATATCATAGAGCAATAAGGTTCATTACAGACCTGCCATATAATACTCACCATTGTTCTCTCTATGACGCAACTGGATGGGTTTCCCTTCATGTTAGGAGGAGCAGAAATGCAGCTCTATGGATCTACAGAGCTTTATCAAAAAAACAAACAAACTCCCAAGCTATATCCTGGACTGCTTCAACCTGACCACTCCTAGCTCCTATGCCCTAAGAAGCAACAATATCATCCTGCTCAAATTGCCCAAAGTCAACACCAAAACAGGGAGGGCAGCAATCAGCTATTCTCTAGCCATAGCATGGAACACCCTACAAAAATCCCATAAACTGTCCATTATCATTCCTTTACATCCTTCAAGCAGCACTGTACAGCCTTCTTCACAGAGAAATGCAGCTGCTATCGCTAGAGATAGAATAGTCATCCCACAAAACCATATCCCAATCACATATGGCATATTCCTTCCAGTCAGACACCGCCAGTATATGGCACCCAATATTCCCTTCAACATCCTTGTACTCATTATGTGAGTGACTGTCATGATCCTCATTGAGATATATATGTACTGTACATATTGTAGATGTTAGTTTAACTTTCTCTTAGCCAAGCTTTAACATGTGAATTCTCTGTATATTATTGCGTTATAAATAACATTTTCTTTTCTTCTGTATGTATAACTGTCTCATAAGTATGTGATGTAATTGTTGTGCATCAACTCGAACCTTGACCTTATCAGGTCCATCTTGTAAATGAGCCTTGCTCAATGATGATCGCCTGAATAAATAAAGATTTGATTGATTGATTGATTGAAATACTTCACTGAAGAGGTGGGTCTTTGGCCTCTTCCTAAAGGCCTCCACCAAAAGAGCCTCCCTCAGAGACGTGGAAAGCAAGTTCCACAGGGCTGGATCAGCTAGTTCAGACGTACGGTCATCTGATATCTTAGACCTGGCTGTGGGATCTGCTAGGAGGCTCCCCTTAGAGAAGCAGAGAGGGGAAGCTGGGCAGCACTGGGACAGGAGATCACTCAGATAGCCCAGGCCCAATCTGTATAGGGCTTTATAGGTCAGCAAACTGACCCTGAAGGAGATTCACCACTTCACCAGCAGCCAGTGCAGCTCACACAGGATCAGGGTAACATGACATTACCTTGGAGTGCCCATCAGTAACCTGGCCACTGTGTTCTGAACTAGCTGTAGGCACCGTAGGACCCCTCCACTCACCCCCAGATAAAGGGCGTTACAATACAAGTGAGCACAGCACTTTTATATTAGTATTCTCATGCTATATGGAGCAAAGCTGTTTGCACAGGAATGCAAAGGCACCAATGTAGATGACAGGCAATCTCACGAATATGTGTGCACTGGGATGAGGAAAGGTTTTTGGATGTGCTAAAAGCCTGTTTGAGCAGAGCTAATTAATATGCGCAAAAAGCATCTTTTAACACAGCACAAGGTGCCCTCCACCCTCACCCAGTTTTCCCCCCTCCAGTCAAGTGAAAGTGGAGGGTGCCTTGTGCTCCACGAAGCCCTCAGCTCTTTAGATCCCTAGCTTCTAGTGGTCCCCTAACTAATTCCCAGTGCCAGATATTTTAAAATGAAAAGTAAATCCCTGGCATCCAGTATCCCCCCCCCCCAATTCCCAGTGTCGGTTATGGTAAAATACATGGTTTTCCTGGTGTCCAGTGGCACACTCCACCCCTGCAAGAGCATATTACTCACCACCCACCAATCCCGGGACAGCTGATGGTACAGCCCACTGCTCACCTCCCTGGTGGCTACCATCTGCCATGCAAGTCAATTGTCAGTATACTGCCTAACACTAAGCACAGTTTATCGATACAGGACTTGTGCACTTACCTCCTGGGGGCTAGAGGGTGCCACTGGATGCCAGAGATAACCATGTATTTTACCATAACTGGCACTGGGAATTGGTGGGCACTAGACACCAAAGATACACTTTTCAGTTATATTGTCTATTGATAGACTATACTTAGGTGTTAGGCAATGTATTAGTAACTGGCTTGGGAGGCAGACAACAGCTTGCTGCTAAGGTCAGGAAGGTTGTACCAGGCAGTAGCATGGTGTGGGTGGTGAGTGGTGGATTGACAGCACTTGGGGGAGGTGCCACCGGACACCAGGACAACCCTGTATTTTACTGTAACAGGCACTAGGAATTGGGAGGGACACACTAAACACTGTGATAGGGAGCTCCTGCCACTCTTGAGGACTGACCTTTTCTTACATCTGTTGCAACAGTTCCTCTGTTTCTTAGCCTAATCTATCCTTTAGGAATTTCTAGTCCATAAGATTGGCCACCTATGGGTACCCCCTTCCCTTCCCTTCCCTTTCTTGACTATGCTATAGTGTCCTCTTTAATTTTCCTTTTCCCTCTCAGGTCCTCGTGCAGGGAGGTTATTGTGGTGACCTCCGAGCGTATGTAAAACAAGTTGTGTTTATTGTTGTTGGATTTAGTATGTAATAGCACTATGTCATAAAATACCTTGATGTATATAGCTTATGTTTATGAACTCTGTAAATGTTGAAAATACCATGGCACTAGATGTTTTTGATAAAGGTGCTAGGTAGCTATTATAGAAATTAAGTTAGTTGTGCTATTTAAAATGCATGTAAATTACTGTAAGTTGAACAAGTCTAAAATGTCATGGTGATTTGCATATATCCCATGATGCTTTACATTATGGAAGTATGTATGATGTTGTATTTCTTTGAAACTTGGTTTGTTGCCAGTGCCCTTTGGGATAACCCTTTTTTCAGTGATTCTGCATTGAGGTTCTTTGTCTATAGCTTGTTTTGCTTTTTTTTTCCTTTTGAGCCCCTACTACCCAAGCAAACAAGGCACACATAGGGATGAAGGGTTTTCACTAAAAATGTTTAGATCAGAGATCAGTGTCAGTAGGTGCTGGCTAAGTGCTGAGAAAGGACATACATAGTCTGTTGCTGCAAACTGATGTACTGAGTAAGGAATATGCTATTGCTGAAGCTTATTTCCTGTATTTTGAATAAACATCACACAGAGATTGTGTGTTGAAACTGAATTTCGGTGTCTTGTCCATCTGTTATCCCATGACCCCTCCACAGACTTGGTGTGAAAAGTGGGATAACTTGCTGGAAGCATCTGGACTGGCCGAAGAGGGACATTTTCTGGTGGATATTGCCCAGATATCCCAGGTGGACCGATGCACCAGGAGTTGCCAGAGGAAAACCCGGAGAAGAAAGTCTGTGGAATTCTGACCGGAACCATGGCCCACAGATGGAGAGAAGCTGCTGCCTGGACTGGACCTGGGAGCTTGTAGGAAGGACAAGCCTGAAGACGATGAAGAGATGCAGGTCAAGGCAGATTGGAGGTGCAAGAGACAACACCCGGGAGGTGGAGACCCTGATGAGGATGATCCACTGGATGAGTGGGCAATGGCTGGAGGCAGACCAACTATGCAGAGAAGCGGAACACTGGTGCCAGGTGCTTGAGAGGTTCCTGCCAGAGAGTTTGGATAAAGAGTCGGAGGAGGACTTTTCATGGGCTCAGTTTGAGAAGGACCCCCTGACTGAGCAGGATATTCATTTGTTTCCTGTGTTCCTATGATGTTACCTGTTGGAGGTCAGAGATGCAAGTATGGAACTTGAATGTGAGATGCCAGGTGAGACTGTGCCTAGTAACATTGTGCTGGGGTTGAAGACTCCAAGCAAGCAAGCAAGAAAAAGCCTATGAGGCTGAAGGGACTTTTTCCTTGTATTGATACAGCTAAATCTATTAACAGTATTGACTGGGGTATGCTGCAGGCTAAAGATGCTAATGTTGCCAAAATGTTGCAATATGTTAAGATCAAGGAGGTGGTGCATGTGTTTTATTTATTTATTTATTTATTTTTTGATGGAAAACCTACAAAGGAGGAGATGGGTGGAAAATGGATTGGAACCTGTGTTGGGGTAACACCAATACGAACAGACAAAATTGCCAGCAAATACGGGCCATATGGTCTATCTAGTCTGCTCGCATGTTGTAGTATAATATTTAACCACCTTTATATTTGTAATATTTTCACATTTTATAATATTTAACTTTCACCTTTTATATTACAATATGTAAGGATTGTAGTGTAATATTTCTTTAAAGTGGAAAATTCCATGCACTGTAGTATTTCTGTATATTTCCATTAACTGTTTTGTAATCACCTTCTTTAGGAAGGAATATTAAAATGTTAAAAAGAATCCCTGTGCTACGCCAAGCCTTCAAATTAATCAACCCAACTCCCCCTCCCAGCCTCTCTGGACTCATTGCCCTAAAGACTAATCCCCGTCTCCTCCACACAACAGACCACATTATCCTAGCTGTCCCCAGAGTAAGAACCAAGGTGGGGGGCAAGCCATTCACCCACACTGCTCCCACCCTGTAGAACTCCCTCCCTCCCGGGGTGCGTGAAGCACCTTCTATCAAAAGTTTCCACACTAGGCTTAAGGCCCACATGATGGCAACTAGGAACTGCCATTGTAAGGGCTCCTGGGACCACCACACGGACAACTGAATCTCACAGTCCTAAACTACCCTTAGTGTGTAATATGTATCAGCAATGTGGCTCACCCACTCCTCTTTCATTTTCTTGTCTATTCCAATGTTCTTCTACATTCCTATATACCACCATGAGCGTATGTTGCTCGCGTCACATGTGACCAGCTGACTGTATCATACTGTGTTATTTTTGTATCATACTGTGTTATTTATCAATGCTATGTAATCCCGGGTCGCCCCTGAAAAAGGGACCTCCGGGGCTCAGTGGGCTTACCCAGTCACCAACATTTAATAAATAAATAAGTATGAAATTTCATGGTGATTTGCACATATCCCATGATGATTTGCATTATGGAAGTATGTATGATGTTGTATTTCTTTGAAACTTGATTTGTTGCCAGTGCCCTTTGAGGTAACCCTTCTTTCAGTGATTCTGCATTGAGGTTCTTTGTTTATAGCTTGTTTTTTTTTTTTCTTTTTGAGCCCCCACTACCCAAGCAAACAAGGCCCACATAGGGATAAAGGGTTTTCACTAAAAAGGTTTAGATCAGAGATAAGTGTCAGTAGGTGCTGGCTAAGTGCAGAGAAAGGATATACATAGTCTGTTGTTGTAAACTGATGTACTGAAGAAGGACTATGCTATTGCTGAAGCTTATTTCCTGTATTTTTAATAATCATCACACAGAGATTGTGTGTTGAACCTGAAGTTCGGTGCCTGGTCCATCTCTTATCCCACAACCCCTCCACAGACACCAAGGATACACTTTTCATTTGAACATATCTGGTACTGGGAATTGGGGAAGGAAATGTAGATGTCAGAAATATACTTTAACATACCTGGCACTGGGACTTGGTACTTGGGAGGGGGGGTGCTAGATACCAGCCATACATTTTGCATTCTAACATATCCAGCATTAGAAATCGGGGGGGGGGGGATGCTCAAACAACTTAGGAGGGATGGCCCTCCTTGCAATCTGTTTTCGCTGTCCACACTGTTCTCCTCCCGTCCATTCATGCATGGACCTGGAGGTGAATATCATTAGTGTTGGGGGGTGTAAGGGGCCAAGGCCCCAAAAACGAGCTCTTCTCCACTACTGTTCATTGGTGGCTTAGATGTGTTGCTGCAGAATGTGGGGCTGCAGTCATTGTGGGTGACATGTTTCTGGTGCTCTGATTTACTGCAACCAGATTCATGTCACACCGCCATGGATGAAACATTGCATTGTACTGTATTGTAGTACAGTGTGCTTACTGTACTGTACTGTAGTGAATATTGTGCTGTACTATACTGTATTATATGTGCTATACTGTACTGTAGTGTATTGTACTGTATTGTATTATTTTGTAATGTATTGTACTGTACTGTATTATATTGTGCTGTACCGTAATGTACACCATTGTTCTGTACTGTACTGTCCTGTATTGTACTGCACTGTGCCGCACTGCATTGCACAGTACTGTATTATAGTGTGCTTACTGTACTGTATTGTAGCGAATATTGTGCTGTACTGTATTGTATTTGCCATACTGTATTGCAGTATATTGTGCTTATTGTATTATACTGTACTGTATTGCACTGTATTGTGTTACATTGTACTGTACCATAATGTTCACTGTTGTTCTGTACTGTAGTATACTGTACTATACTGTCCTGTCCTATACTGTGCTGCACTGCATTGTACAGTACTGTATTATATTGTGCTATACTATATATTTGCTGTACTGTATTAAAGTATATGGTTTGGCTTTATTATGTATAAAAATCAGTAGCTGCAGAAAACTTGTGCACATTCTAAAAGTTGTGCATGTTCTAAGAGTTATTCTGCACATTTTCTTGTAAATACTCATTAGCCCCTAATTAATATTCATTAGCTCCTGTGCTATCCAGCACCTCATTGGTTAAACCAGACCAGTTTCAAACACAAATGAAGCCAGATATGGTGGTGCCACTTACCAAAGGGCTCAGTGACACAGTTTTGACATGGAGTGCCGTAGTATGCTCCATGTTTCTAAACTGTACAAATTGAAGAAGGTTTTTTTGTTAATAAATTGTGGCCACAAACCTTGGAGTTTCAAGAGTAAAAAAAATGGGACTGCGCTGACAGAGGGACTCAACAGCAAACTGAGCTGCTGACAGCACCACAGTGCGTGAACATGAGGTATTTTCCCTTACTACAGATTACAGAATTCCTTGTTTAAAAAACACAGTCCTTTTGTCCTGCATTTTCTTTTGAAACTATATACTATAAAATATAAAGTAGAGTAGTCATACATCTCTAGGTTTCCATTCGGGTGAGATATCGAGAATGGACCTCTGAGCCGCCTCAGTCCATGCAGGTATCTCAAGCCCTCGATGGAAACACAGGCTCATTGTGTATGACTGCCCATACTTTATTCCTTATATATTGTATTATATTGTGCTTACTGCACTGTATTACATTGTGCTGTACTATAGTGCACTGTATTGTATTATATTACATTTTGCTGTACTGTAATGTGCAGTAATGGTCTGTACTGTACTGTGTTGTGTTGTATTGCAATGTATTGTGCTGCACTGTAATGTACTGCACGTTTGTCTACTGTAATGCAGTGCATTATAATAACTGGTGACCGCTTATAATAACTGGACTTCCAATTCTGATAAAACACCATAATAACCTGCTGAATTCTGTAATAACTCGATAGTGGGTTATTACGACATTTTCTTCCTCACGCTCTCATGTCACAGAAGCATGAAAGAAAACGCACTGTATTTATGTTACTACAGCAGCTTCTCAGAGACATGCTCACTCACATAAATATGGCTTACAGTTTTTATCTCTGTCAAAAACTTGCACCAGTTGTTATAAAAAATAATGCCTGTGCCAGGTTTGTCTTATGAGAGTTTTACACACCCTTGGCATGTGATAATCTCATATACCCTTCAAGCTTCATTCTCAGGATTTATGGATTATCACACACATCGGGTATGTGATAATCCTCATAACTCACATCTGCACAATCCTGGCTCACACCCTCGACCCTGGACAAATCTATCAATGTACCCGGATATATCATCTACCACTGTGATAGACCGACTAGAGGGGGAGGGGTTGCAATATATGTCAAAAGCAAATTCACAGTCACAGTCTTTGACTGTACTTCAAAGGCTAAGGAATTTGAATGCCTTGCTCTAAAATTATCACTTTCCAGCGAGAAATCACTCCTTATGGCAGCATGCTACCGACCACCGCCTGGTGGCTGGGTACTTCTGCCACACTTCAAACCTTCTTGACTCTGCTGATACTGGAGTGTATTCTAATGGGGATTTCAATCTAAATTGGAATGATGACAGCTCTAAGAAATTGAAGGATCTATGTGATGTTAATGGTCTGTTACAAATGGTGACTGCTATAACCAGACCTAACAGAAAAAACCCTGAGCGCAGCACCCTCCTGGACCTTATCCTAGTAAACAAACGTCACACTATCTCGCATACTGGAGTATTCTTCAACGATATAAGTGACCATTGCACTACTGCCTGCATCAGACATCCTTCCCAAATAAAAATGGCCTCCAAATTCAAACTGAAAAGATGCCTGAAAAAGTTCTGCCAGTAGACTTTCCTGAAAGATCTAAGCAACATTCTGCTGGCAGGATTTCTACCTAGTCCCACCTTTAACGAGGCATTTAACATCTTTCACAGCCTCTTACTGGAGCTAATAGACAAACATGCCCCACTAAGACTGATCGAATCAAAAAATAAAACTCCTGGTTGGTTCTCTCCCATCCCAAGAAAGCACTTAGGGATAGGGACTACTGGTGGAAAAACAAGGAAATCCCGCCTGAGGTTGATTGGTTAGCATTCCGTACTACTAGGAATGCTTGTACCAAGCTAATTAGGTCACAAAAGCTAGGTACTTCCAAAAGAACTAGAAGAAAATAAAACAACTCTGCCAAATTTGGAACATCCTCAAAGAAGTCAAGGTCAGTCCACTGCAACACCCTTCCAAACAAAATTGTGTCTGATGGTACCACCTATACGGACAAAGCTGATATACAAGAAAAGCTTAATGATCACTTTGCCACTGCAGGGCTTGCCTTTGACACCTCACCTATCAGCAAACATAGCCCGGCAAGAGACTACACTGTTGGCTTCACTGATAATCACAACCATAACCAACCGCATCCCACCCACTTCATCTTCCTCACAATTACATTAAAGCAAGTGGAGGACCTCCTCCTTTCTCTGGATACAAAAAAGAGTGCGGGTGCAGATAATATTGAACCTTACTTCCTAAAACTTGGCCATACCTATCTGACCGCCCTCATTACACACTTATTCAAAACCTCTCTGATTCAAGGTGAGCTACCTGTCTTGTGGAAAACTGCCCACATCATACCATTATTCAAGACTGGGGATCTGAGTGATCTGAACCATTACCGGCCTATTTCTATACTATCCATCCTCTCTAAATTACTTGAAAAAATTGTCAACATCCAACTTAGAGAACATTTGGATTCACAAAAGTTGCTAAATCCGGCTCAGTCCAGCTTCAGAGCCAAACACAGTACAATATCGGCTCTTGCCAAAGTAACTACAGATTGGCAAATGGCCTTGGACTCTAAGAAGCATTTGCCCTCTTTCTTGATCTAAGTAAGGCCTTTGATACTGTGGATCATACCATCATGCTTACTGCACTGAGTAACATCGGACTTGATAGTTCTGCCATTAAATGGTTCACCAGCTACCTAACCAATAGGTTACAACAAGTCAAAGCCATAGGAGATCTGCCCCCACAAAAATCCTTGTTACGAGGAGTCCCACAAGGCTCCATCCTGGGCCTTATCCTCTTTGCAATATACATCAATAATCTTGACTCGCAGCTGGGCACAGCAAAGGTGCACTTATTCGCAGATTATACTGTACTCTATACCACAAATTCATCCTTGGATCTGGCCCATGAGCACTTACAGAAAGACTTCATCACCCTCCAATATAGCCTTCTCACTCATAAGCTCCTCCTCAACGCCAAAAAGACTAAAGCAATGATTCTCTCACCAAAGTCTACTTCCGGATGTCCACATATCACACAGATCCGAACACTCTTAGATGAACCCCTTGAAGTAGCTGATACCTTTAAATATCTAGGGTTCTGGCTGGATAACAAGCTCAACTTTCTGTGCCACTTAAATGAAACCTTGAAGAAACTAAGACAGCAATTAGGTTTATTCTATCGCATTAAACACCTACTCACGTTAGAAGCCAGAATGAGACTAGTACAAACTACATTCCTACCTATACTGGACTACGCTGACTTCCTTTACAGTCTTTGCCCATCAACAATGCTAAACAAACTGGACACCCTTTATCACCGGGCTTTAAGATTTATCTTAAATCTACCCTGTAGTACACATCACTGTCGTCTATACCAGGTTTCGGGATGGACCTCACTCTCAACTAGAAGAAAAAGGAATGCTCTCCTCTGGTTTTTTAGAGCATTATCTGATAACCTTCCTGCATACATCTCGAACATCTTCAAACGGGCTAAAGGTTCCTATGGCCTGAGACGCTTCTCCTTAATCTGCTTCCAGATTCCTAGAGTGAAAACTACCCTTGGCTCAGCAGCAATCAACTTCTCACTTCCATCACTTTGGAACACTATGCAAGACTCATTAAAATTATCCTCACTTCCAAGCATTTTCACATTCAAAGCTCTATTAACGGATTATCTGAAGGAATCATGCAACTGTTTCAGATGCCGATGACCCCTAAGCCTCGGGTGCCACTCTCAAATCCTACGCTAAGTATCTCATCCACCTCACATTCCTAACAACAGAAACCTAGGACCTACAAGCCTAGTTCCCTTAATCCAAGATGACCCTGCCTATTGTCTACCTTTTACCTATTCTGGCCTCCCTTTTGGCTGCCTACTCTTTCACCCCAATTTCTACCCTATTCCTTAATACCTCCTTATTTTTTAGCATTTATGTATGAGCTCTTACTCAGCGGAGACTATATGGGATTGTTGTCTCTTCTCATTTCAGTAAAGCTTATCATTATGTACCTTTGCATGTTAATTATGTTGACCGGTATGTATAGGCCCATATTGACCGGCACCTTCACAATGTTTTTTCTTTTTTTTTTTTTGCACCATTGTCCACCGTAATTGTAATCTTATGAAGTGTACTGTATTGTATTTATGCCCAGGACCACCTTGAAAATGAGCTTGCTCAATGGTATTTATGCCTGGTTAAATAAAGTGATTGCTTGATTGATAGGCATTATTCTCTAGGTACTGTATTGTTATGTATTTATAGTATTGCATTGCATGGCATTTTACAGCATGCCTCTAGCAGATATCATAAAAGATAACAGATCCCTTATGTGACTAAAAATGAAACTCTTATAGTACTTAATAAAACCTTGCTAGCGTTTCACGAACTGACCTCAATATGTAATTCTATACTCTGATTTGATTACCTGTAAATTGTATGCAATTAGTTTTTGCTATGTGTTTTAATCTGCTAAGGTATGAAATGTGTCATTTGTAAGCTGTCTGATCTTGTAATACCATGATTGTTTCTTTCTAATCCTTCCATGTACCTGTATACTGTAACCGTTCCTGTATCTCTCATTTCCAAAATTGTGCTGTATGTGCCATCTAGATGGCCCTGGTCGTGCCTGAAAACGGTCCCTGGGACCAGTGTACTTAACCCAGTTATCAAATACATAAATCAATCAAATAATATTAATTTCCCTGTGGTTTGTTTGCATCACATGTTTAACCCTGAAATGTATATATTGAGCACCTGTTATCAGCAATAGTTTACTCTCATGAAGCCAGGCAGTGCACCAGGTGAAACAATAGTTCTCATTTGTTAGCCACTTCAGTGTGTTTAGTTGCACGTTTGCATTCATATAAAGGACTTTTTATACTACAAGTTGGCGTTCTGGTAGTTCCTGTTACTGCATGGGTGCTGTTTCCTTTTTTTTCTGTGCTTGATTATATTTTGAATACAACACCACATATTTCCTGGTGCTCCTCCTAGTTGTGACATTCTGATATACCTCAGATTATGAAGTTTTGAAAATTCCAACTTGTTTGGTATGCTGTGACTCAGCTGTTCGTCTCTCTCTTTCCCAAACCACTGCAAGACATCTTACTTAGCCAGGTTTGGCAATGATGGTTAATCTATGTGAGATGGCCACAAATGGATTTTTGTACATTCACAGTTTAAACATAATCTGGGATCTGACCATTGCAGACATTCTTGAATTTTACCAGAGAAATTCAACAAACATTACCAGCATCTGAGGCAGAGTTCTAGACGTGATGCAGTTCTTCTGGTACTTAACATGGAAAAATAAATGTTCAATAGCAATTCAAAGCTAGTAGGGTTGTGTTCATAGCATGGATCTTTTTTTCCTTATTTGCTAGCAATAAGCTAACAGTGTGCCACGTGGTGAAAAAAAGATATCCATGGCATGGTAACAAGGCAGGGACTTGATTTCCCTGACTTAGGGGTAATGGTGGGCAAAACATTAGAAGAATTTGTTTTGCACCCATAATGAAACTGTGCCAATGTCACATAATGTTATGACTTTATAAGTGTTAAAAATGAACAATTTTGTTCAAACTGCACATTTTATATAATAAATTAAATTTTTAAAAGTGTGCAATTTGGGGAAAATGGTACCATTTGTTGAAATTGCTCATTTTTTCTTTAATTATATTTTTTGGGGCTCTACAGCCTGCGCACCCACTCCTTCAGACATCCCATAAGGCTCACCTCTTGCTTCCTGCGGGACTCATCCAGTGAAGCTGGTCCTGCTGCCAGTCCCTCCCCCCACCTGATGAGTCCTACATCAGCTGTAGATTCTGTCTTATCCCTGTCGGGGGGAGGGGCCTCCTACTGCCCAAGGAGAGAAGCACCATTGATTAGCCTGCTGATGGTGAGGGTAGTAGATCCACTAGCTTCAGGGACTTGGTAGCACAGAAGGGTTGCCAGACGGGCTGCCATCCAGTATGCCAGGGTGTTATCCCTTTTTCTGTTTTTCAAGGCGTTGCCCACCAACCCCTTGCACACTACTGTGTAGCATCCTGGTGGGCGGTGATGCTCAGTGGTGCGCAGTCAAGCACGCGGCTAACAGCACCTCCCCAGCGCCCCTACCAGAAGCTGCTAGAAAGGTGAGGGATATAACCATTGAGAAGTGGCAGATGGTTATCAAATGGGCAAAGGTCTTCTCACCTTCTTGAAATCCAGTAAGTGGAACTGCTTGCTCTCCCTCCAGGAGGTGTCCAAAGAGCTCTCAATGCCTCCCTGCAAGCCTCCGCTCCTGATGTCCGGGATTCAGGGATCAAACCTAGGTCACCAGTGTGCGGCAGTGATGCCTCTTCACAAAAGAAATCATATTCTAAAATATGCACAGTTTAGGGGGGAATGGCACTACTTGATTAAAAAAGTATTGGCGATTATGTCAGAGCTTTAAGGTATTTCACAACTGCGCAAATGTGAAAACAGCAGTTCAATGTTATTTCTCGAGGTAATAAACATTTTGCTCAGCACTACTGAGAAGTGCAAAGGGTTTACTTAATTAAATGATAACTGTATTGCAAGTGTGCTTATTTCCTGTGGAACATGTTTTTATGTACCGACTCCCACTCTGTTATTGCTTCATCTGTACTGGCCTTCTTAAAAACTCTGTGGCTGTTGCTAATTTACACACTGGTGACAAGTGCAATTTTAGAATATAAACTTACACATATCCCAATAATGCAAAGCATTGATTCATGGGAAGCATATACAAATCCCCCTGAAAGAATTTAGACTGGTTCTGCTTTAAGCAGGACAGTGTGGTGCAAAATGGCCACTTACACAATTTGCAAAGGCTGAAAACAGCAGACACAGTGTGAGAAAGATGATTTGTGAAGACTCTGTGTGAGAGGTCGTTTGGCACCACACCCTCCTGCTTAAAGCAGAATCAGTCTAAAGTCTTTCATGATGAATTGCATATCCTGTACTTCATGATACTTTGCATTATTGGGGTATGTGTAATTTTGTATTCACTTGTAACTTGGTTTTATTGACAATACCCTTCCTGGGTAACCTTTGCTTTAGGGGCTTTTGCGCTGAAGTTCTTCAGATTTTAGAAGTATGATGTTTATGCCCCTGTCAACTGCATATTCCTATCATGTCAGGTGCTCAGTAATGCTGATCCAATGTGGCTGCACAACCGAGAGTGCCCAAAAGATAAAAATAAAGAATGCAAACCAAGGCCCGGATATTCAGAAGGGTTGCGCATGGCGCGACACTGTTGTGCCATGCGCAACCCACTGATGCGCCTGGCGATATTCAAGCGGGATTGAGCCTGGCAGCAAAATCCTGATGTGCCGGAGTGCATCAGTAATGGCGCGCGCAGGAAGGTGGCCTATGCGATCTCGGGCATATGTGTTAATGAGAAGTCCAATATCTCTAGTGGTCTGCGATTGTCTGCGCAGCTCGATCTCAGGCATATGTGTTAAATGAGAAGTTCATTATCTCGGTGGTCCAGATGGCCGGTTCGCCAGCCGATCAGCTGGTATTATTGAAATATTATTGCCACATTGCCCATCCCCGGCGGTTCAGTGGCACTACACTCACCACGCCCCACCACCCCACCCCCGCCGCCGCTGGCGGTAGCCTCACCTCGTTAGCACCGCCGCCATCACCGACCGTATATTGCACCATTGGTCCACAGCATGAGCCAATGGCTAGAAGCTTTGTATTGATTTATTAGTCCAGAATGTGGAATGAATCCATTCATATATCTGGACTGTAGTACAGTACGGGAGTTGCATGCCCATTGCTCACACTGTGGACCAATGGGTGTACAGCCCTACCTTACGTGTCAGTTGGTGGGCGGCGGGGCGGCAAGCAGGTGGGGAGCTGCTGCCTGCCGCTGACCGGGGGGAGGAGTGGGGTGGTGGGGCTCAGTGGATGGGTGGGGAGGGGGGTACCGCTAGACCACCAGGGATGGGTTGGTGTGGCATTAATGTTTTACTGATGCCCGCGATCGGGCTGCTAGCAGTCCACTGGACCACCAGGGATATTGGACTTTGGATTTAACACATACGCCTGAGATCGGGCTGCGAGCGGTCCACTGGACCACCAGGGATATGGGACGATTATTATCATACTTAAGCCTGTGATCGGGTGTGAAGTGGTCCACTGGACCAACAGGGATATGGGACGATTATTATTATACTTAAGCCCGTGTTCGAGCGTGAAGCGGTCCACTGGACCACCAGGGATATTAGACGTGAACGATATTCTCCATATGCCCGTGATCGGGCAGTGGGGCACTTTTCTGCGCTGTGAGGGGGGCGTCAGTCCCCGACGGCTGCAGCCTGGCAGGGCACCAGGCACAAGTCGCTGGAGATCTGCGCACCTGCATGCAAATGGGGCCATAATGACTTAGAAATGGCCCCATTTGCACCTTGCATGCATTATGGCCCCATTTGCATGTGCTCTTTTGAATATCGCGGTTGTTGCTCATAGCACAACGGAACTTGTGCTAGCACACCCCTTGCTCCACTCTGGCCACTTGCACTGGTGCAGTGCCACTGCAGGTGGCCAGGGTGTGATATTCAATGCTGCTGTGCCATGGCGCAGCTTTGTTGAATATCACCCTGTCAACGCCCCTGCACAGCTCATTTGCGTTGCGTCCAGGCTTGCGCCACAGCCTGGCACAATCTGAATATCCGGGCCACTGTCTCTTACTTTATTGGTAATTTATTTCAAGAAACAGACACCTGCTTAGAAAAAAGGTTAAGTTCCACAACAGTTATGGCAAAATATAAAAATTGGGCATATGCTCCCAGAGACAGGAGATTATCCTTGGCATAGCTTATCTGGATAGGTGTAGCTGGCATGATGAACCTCAAAGGACCGCGCACCAAGCCACATGTGCACACCCCAACAGACATTTCAATGTGATGTCAAACTTTTGTGAGAGTTGCATTTCACATAATGAAAAGACTTTGCATCCTGCGTGTGTAGAACAAGCTGGTTTTCACACTGAGTAGGCACGGTGATGCCATAGGGCACGAGAGTGAATCTCTAGTGCTCTGTGGCAGCACTGTATCTATGGCGTATGAGTAACAGCTTGTTCTTAAAACTCAGGGGTGATTTTATTGTATATAATACAGTGTAAGCATCTTTTGTGACTTATTATTTTAAAAAATTGAGAATTGAGACTATGATTTCGGGATTTTCTATCTCATCAACTGATGTGGTAGGTGCTTCAGGGCAATTGTGGAAGTTGGCTAAAATTTTGCTTCTGGTTACTACCAAGGACAGGATACATAAGGGACTAGAAGCTCTCAGAGTAGACAAGGCACCAGGCCTGGAAGGCTTGTACCAGTGAGTGCTACGGGAATTGGCCACAACATTGGCAGTACCCTTAACTCATCTACTCAATAACTAACTGCAGTCCGAATTGGTGCAAGTGAATTGAAGATCTGCTGAAGCAGTACCACTCCACAAGAGAGGAGGGAAGATCCAGACAACTACAGGGCTGCCAGCCTACCTCTGTCATAGGTAAGCTGATGGAGACCACAGCAAAGTAATTTGGTGGCCTACCTAGAGGACAATGTAATACAGGATGAAAAGCAGTATGGGTACTTGTCAGTGAGGTCTTGCCACGCCAACCTGATACTGTTTTTTGGCTGGGTCCCCAAGGTGACAGAGAGGGGGGACAGGCAGTAGATATGACCTGCTTTGACATGAAAACAGCCTTTGATTCAGTACCACACAGGAGGCTGATGAAGCAGTTAGAGGATCTTGGAGTGGAGCCAGGTTTAGTTAGGTGGGTAGGAAATTGGCTAAGGGGCAAGCAACAGAGAGTAGTGGTCAATGGGGCTAACTCAGGGGACAGACAGGTCACGAGCAGGGTGTTGCAGGGATTGGTCCTGTGACCTGTGCCATTTAATATGTTCATAAATGACATTGGGGAGGGTATCTGGAAAAGTTTTGTCTCTTTGCTGATGACATGAAGCTACGTGGCAAGGTGGATCATGAGGAAGGGTTGGGGGGAGCTTCAGAAGGACCTAAAGAAATGTGAGAAATGGTGTAAGGTCTCACAATTGAGGTTCAATGCCAAGAAGTGCGAAGTAATGCAGTTAGGTAGATGGAATCCACACACAGAATACTGGATGGGAGGAGTTAAACTGGCCCCTTAGTTAGGAAGCTGCATTTGTAAATTTGAACACAGGCTCATAACTTTGTTATGTTGTAATATTTTTGTTCCAAATTGTCAACATTGCCTTCGTATGGCCTACGTGAAATCACCTTTCGGGATGCAAAATCACATTTTGGGCAGGATTTGAAAAATGACAGCTGTCACATTCATGACGTGCTGTAAAGAAATGGCCATGTTGTAAATCTGGGGTAAAAATATTGAAAATTGCCAAAGTTACGTGCCTGCTTTAGCAAAATTCAACATAGGCTCATAACGTTGTTGCTTTTTAATATTTTTACACCAAATTTTCAACATGGCCTTCTTATGACCCCACTTCATTAACAAGGGCTGAGAAAAGTTTAAACTGCTGCCTGAAAGGTGATTCCACGCAGGGAATGAGAAGAGAATGAGAAATCACCTTTTGGAACAGATTTGCCTAATGTCAGTGCAACTGTTCATGAGGAAGGGTCCCAAAAAAAGGTATGTTGAAAATTTGGGGGAAAAAATTTGCAAAAATGGTTAAGTTATGCCACTAAGTTCAAACTCCCATTGAAATACATTGAACCACATACAGTACAATCTCGATCTAATGAATCCCCATTATCCAGATATCCCTATCTAATGGACTAGTATCATGTCTCCCAAGTTAATAGTCTCTGAACATTTTAATCCCAGTTTTACAGACTCCCTATTATCCAAACTAATTTCATGTCTCCTAAGCAGTCTGGATAATTGAGATTGTACTGTACCTGTTTCATCAGATTGCGGTCTGGTTTTGAAGAGTGAAGACGTGTCTGTGGTCCACATAAGATAATGGCGTTGGACTCCTGGTGGGTAAGTAATGGCTTGAGGGGCATGTAGGGTGGTGGGTGCTGAGTGGGAGGGTCGGGTTGGGGGACACTAGCAGCCACAAAAGATCGATGGACGGTTTTCTTTTCACAGGTTAAAAAAAGGACCGACAATTTTGGATCGCAACACAGGGGAATTGGGCACCCGCAGTGTCACTACTAAGTTTGGGGGGGGGCATGGGGTGGTGGGTGCTGAGAGGAAGGGTTGGGTGGGCAGGAAAAAAAACAAAAAGCGGCACATGATGTGACCACATGCGGGGTAGTGGAAAACTGATGATTCTGGATCGCAACAGTGGGGGATTGGGCACCCCCAGTGTCACTGTTATGTTTGTGGGAAGGGTGTGTGTTTGGGGGAGGTCCTGAAAGGGAGGGTCAGGCAGCCAGGAGAAAAAAAATTAAAAACAAACAAACTGGCACATAGAGATGTGACCACACATGCTTGGTACTGGACCAGGGGAGGGGTTGACACTGGGGGATTGGACACCCCAGTGTCACTGTTGTGTTTATGGGGAAAGGGAGTGGTGAGTGCTGAAAGAGGGGGGTCTGGCAGGCAGGAAACATAAAACAAAAACCTCCTACCAGGTCAATATATTCTGCGCTTAGTAGCGCACAGCATAACCACGTATCAGGAACAAAACAAAAGTAGGGTGCAAAACCACGAAAGGGTGTATGCGTGGTAGTGTACCCTCTCACTATCCCAGACAGAGGATAAGACCTCTGCCTGGGACAGGGGGCCTGCAAGCAGCTGCCATGCCTCAACAGGATGAGCCACTGGCAGCAAGGGAGGCAGGCAGTGCATTTGGGACTGGGTTTCGATTCCCGGTCCAGGATGCATGTTTTTTTTTAATTTTTCACACTTTGTGCGATTTTAACTGTTAACCCCCTGCCCCCGAGTTAGTTAATTTAGTTGGCAATACATTGCACTGTATTGGCAGCATGGTATATTGCTGCGGCATAATGTCTTGCGACATTATGACCCCGTGCCCAAAAACCTCAGCACACAGATGTAACCACACATGTGCGGGAGTGTGGTTTACTCTTACAGCTGGTAGACATTCCATGCATGTTAGGCTGACTTTGACAGATCAGCTTGGCTAGCTGGACAGTGCACATCAAAGGGAATAGCTGACCCCTGATTGGATCAGCTGTTCCTTTTCAAGTTCACGCCATCTCTGCCCAGCAAAGCAAAACTCTGTCATACTAAGCCTCGCTGATGATTGGTGTGACGCTGAATTGCCCCAAGACACTGCTCTGCATTGGATGAACAGTATCACACCCATCACAAAGAAATACTACTACTACAACACATTTGCTTGCACCTGCTTACATGGCAAACATAAAAATAAGGGAGAAAAATACAGAACATTAATGAAATATAAGATTACAATGTCTAAATATTTTATTTTAAATTTTTTTCTAGATTCTGGAACAGTGATTTAAATGCATTTCTTCTTTGAAGGGTGGTGGGTCAGATGGAGAGTGAAAGTGTCAAGGAGGTTATGAGATAACTCTTGGGTGGGGTCTTGGTACTGCAGCTGGTTCTAAAGTCTGATTTGGCATCAGTCTTGGAGGAGACAACAAATTCCTTGATTTCATCATGGCTGAAGCAAGGTGGTGGCAAGAAAAGGGTGCTGGATCGAGGAGGGATCCAGGGAAAAAACAAATAACTTAAAAAAGGGATGACTGAGATACGCCCGAAGATCTTTATTTATTTATTTATTAATTTTGTTAACCGAGTAGGCCCATTAGAACATTGCTGTCCCTTTTTCAGGGGCAACTCCAAATTAATTGCATATAACAATCAGGCAGGACATTGTCAAAACACAGTTTTAGATCACAGTCAAATCACAGTACAATCAAAAGTGCATGATCAGTGAGACAATACATACATTTGGCCAAACATAGAATACAAATACATAACATTACATTAATTACACTGATTGATTACACAAGATAGAGACAAAGTTCAACAGGGTACAATAAGAGCCAGAATAAGTAAGCAAAGTTTAAATATGATAACATTGATGTGTCACTGTTACATGCACTGAGGCTACATTCCGACAAGACAACTTTTAAGACCTTTCTTAAATCCACCAAGTGAAGAGCAGTCTTGAAGTGCAGAAGGTACTGTGTTCCAATATGTGAGGTGTTGGGTGGCTAAAGATTGCGTTTCTACACAGGACCTGACTCTAGATACCTCCAATAGACTATTACTGGAGGACTCCCTTTGAGGATTTAATTTTTAGCATGTCATTGAGAATAGGGGGTGCAGAGGAACCCTTGACAACCTTCAAGGCCAGGCAGAAGAAAGGGTACTCTAACCCACTTTCCAATGAAGGCCATTTCAAAGAGCACAACACACTGCAGTGGTACTCTCTGGGTGGAGCTTTTGCAGCAAAGCATCCAATTTTTTTGTACAGTACTCTGAGCTTAGAGAGTTCAAAGCATTTCAGGTCTGCAAGATAGCGGCATCTTATTGCAGAAGGCATGGAGAGTGCCAGTAGCAATGTCAAGCCAAGCGTCCCTGGTTAGAAAATTGCCAAGATGATAGAGTAGACCTATTTTTTGTTGTACGCTCTTAGTGACATGGTCAGTGTGGGTTATATAGGAAAGTTGCTGGTCCAGGTAAACCCTCTTGTATTTAGTAGACTCAACTACTTCAGTAAGTGCTCCAGAGAAAGTTGAGAGAGGGAGAAGGTGTTGCCTAGACCAACCAAAGTTTCATTAAGGACAAGCTTGCTGGCTACAAACCAATTTTATAATTTACAGAGGTCACTAACAATCTGGAAATTGAGCAATGGGGATTAGTAGAACTCCTATAGAGGACTGCATCATCTACATACAACAGTAAGTGTCCCTCCCACAATTTCTTGGCATATAATTCACAGAGAGAATAGCAGAGGGCCTAGTATGGAGCCTTGAGGGACACCATCCAAGACAGTTTTTTTTGAGGAGAGGGAGCTTTTCCACTTGACCAATCGGGACCTACCAGTAAGACAATGGGAGAACTGTCAGAGGGAGAGTGCGTCAAGATCAAATTACTTTAGTTTTGATAGTAGAAGACTATGGTTGACCAAGTCAAAACTTTAGTGAGGTCTATAAAGACTGCTCTGGTTAGCAAGCCTTTATCTATGGTATCCAGGATGTCTGAGGTCAGTTTAACAAGGATAGTGCCCGCTCCATAGTGCCTCCTGAAGCCATGTTGCCTATCTAACAACAGACTCCTCTGCACTAGGAAGTCCAGGACCTAGCTGCAGACAATCTGTTCTTGTATTTGGGTGAGGGAGCATAGGAGTAAAATGGGATGGTGATGCTCCACCGATTCTGTGGAACTGTCCTCATGCACCGGCACTCAAGAATGCACCCTTCTAGGAGGGATTTATTAATGAGCAGGGCAACTGGGGAGGCAATAACTGGGGCAGCAATTTTTAAAAGTTTAGGCTCCAGTTTACCAAAACTTGCAGAGTCTTCAGCCTTTAGTCACTTTAGAAGGGTTAGTACCTCCTTCTGTGTAACCAATCGAAAGTGGAACTCAGGGGTAGTGTTCGCAGTTTTGGGGGGAGCGACAGGAGGTGGGGCCAGTAGATTGAGTTTTGAATCTCTCCAGTTCATGAAAAAGTTAAGTACATTGGCTGCAGTCTAGGGATCACTGACAGACTGACCATCCACCTCTATATCAATTTCTGTGAACCTAGAGTAGCCTTTCAGGGGGGTATTTATTTGCACCCAGAACTTTTTGAGGTCAGACAGATTTTTGTTTTGCAGTCAGCTAGGTACCTTCTCTTGGCACTTTTAAAATCTTTTTTGCAGGTGTTCCCAAGTGTCTTGTATTTAACCCCAATCCTCCATGAGACCAGTAGACTTGAAAAGCCCCCACGCCTTGTCCCTGAGCTTTAGGTATTTCCTTAGATTTGGGGTAAGCCATTTGAAGTTCTGGCCTTTGACTCTGATCTGCTTAAAGGGGACATGGAGATTAGTAGCTGACAGGAAGCTATTAACAAAGAAGTCCAGGGTGGCTTCTGTAGTGGTCAGATATTTTATAGTGGCCCAGCTGATGTTAGATAAGGAGGCCAGGAAGGAGGAAGGGTCTTACCATCAGTTATACAACACTGGTTGGAACTGGAGCATTCTGATTGGTTGACAACATTCTAAAAGAGTTTGGTTAGTGACTTTAAACCCTCAGAACATGCAGAATTTTTACTATAGAAATGGTTATTTAAAAAAATGAACTCAATTTTGTTTAATAATAGCATTAAGGCTCTCCAGGAGATGCGTTATCTTTGTTAATCTAAGCCTAGGGGCATTAGACCCTTGGTTATGCCTTGTGTCTCATGACTCCCTAGGGTTAGAGTAACAGTAACCCACCCCATGGATTTTCCCCTGCTACCTGATGCATCCTGTCAAAAAATTGCTACCGCCTCACTTCTGCCCCTGCTTTCATATGGGGCACCACTATTCATATCTCTCAAGGCCTCCCTCGCAAACCATTTGAAACAACTGTATCACAAGATGGCATGCTTTGCCACCGGAGCACCCCCACCCCCACCACCACCACCACTGCACTGTACTTGCATCTCTGGGCTGGCTACAACTGGAACACAAAATCCATTACTCCTACTTATGCCTCACCTTTAAACTCACTCATCTCTACTCTCCACCAAGCCTATCTGACATTATCGTAAGAATGACATACAGATTTAGTATTTGCCGTATTCCTTCCTCAGAAGCTTAATGACCATTACTGTAAGAAAGCAGTCCAGGCGGTCTCTCCGCTCCTCCTCTCTTCCACTACTTGACATACCCAAAACATGCCTATCCACCAGCAGAAGATCCTTTGCTTTTGTAGTCCCCTTGGCATGGAACTTCCTCCCACATCTATCTTTTCCTGCACTACCCTCCCGCTGTTCAAGCATGCTCTTCATAACTATTTACATGTTTCAGGAACCTGTTCCTTTCGCACCTGACCTACAGGGGACCATTACTATCCTTATCTTACTATAACTCCTAAATCTTAATATAACTCCTGAACCTACTCTTATATCTACAGTACATATTGTACCACTACTGCACAAAAATTACTCAAGAACTCCTGTATTGTACATTAGTGCTCTGATATGCAAATACTTAAGAACTTGTATAGCCACTCCCAAGACTCTACACCATGTTCAATGTGGCAAAACAAACCATGTAATGCTTGTTAGGACACTGCCGAAAATCAAATCAGTTATTGCACCGTGACTCTCCACATGTGACTCTATATGTCCCGCTTATTGTACAATCTTGATGCATTTTTATTGTCATTTTATTTTGTATAGCAATGTGTCTCTTTGTTACTTGTAACTGTTGTCTATGTACCTTGCCTCCGGGTCACCCTTGAAAAAGGGACTGCATGGTTTCAGTAGGCTTACCCGGTTACCAAAATTCAAATAAATTAATAAATTAATTAATTAATTAAGTAAGTAATGCTTAATTATTTTCTGTTTGTGCTCCACAGCAATTTTTCCCCTTGTTTTTATATTGGATCATATGATGAAGCCCCCCCACCAACGTAAAATGGAGGGAGGGAGTTTTTAAAAATGAGCAAACAGTATAACTGGATTCAAATCTAAGCTGCAGGGAACATACACACAATTATATCTCAAGGAAGCACTTTGGATCTGATGGCTCCTTTCCCCTCTGTGTAAAACACTTTTGTTCTTAAAGAGTGTACAAGTAGGTGCCCTGGAAACATGCTCTTTAGGGAGATTTTTAAAAAAATAATTTTTGATATATTATTGATCAGCCTTAATTAATAATATATTAATATCTCTGTATAGAGAGACTGCTCTTACAGTTGTAAGAGTGCTCTGATGTTCTCAGGGTCACAGAACCTCTCACCATCAGTTTACAGTTCTCATACCCTAAAAATGCATGTGAGACCATTCTTGCAACCATAAGACTGGTCTCTGAAGTAGTATTAATATGCATAGTGAAACCTCAGACTTGGCAGATGTATCGGTTTAAGGAATGTCTTTGCTTCAAAGTTCATTAAGCTTGCAGTCTGGAAGAAATGAGCAACACGTAAAGAATAAATTTTAATATGAACGATGCAGATGCCCATGTCTGCCAGTGACAATCAGAAATCTTTGAAGTTCATTCAGTATCTGTTGAACTGAGCATATTCACAAGATAAGAGTTATGCAAATATGTGGCTTCCTATGTGCCTCACCACAGCCAAGCTAGAGGGAAAGATTAAGTTTAACACTCACAGGCAAAAAGACTTAAAGCTACCATAAAACAATGCTGTAAATGAAATGAGTGCTGTTTTATAACAGAAAAATAATTTGTAAGCTGAGATAGCATTTTATTACTGTTTTTATTTACTTTTAAAAGTACTTACACCATTGGCATGGAACATACAGATTTATGAACTAGATTTTATAAATCTGTTCCATTAAACCATTTATTTATTGAAATGTTTCACCAGGAAAGGCACACTGAACAACAAGTTGCTCGTCTTACGGTGCTTCCTGGGGGAAGGGGTAGTGGGAGATGCATTTAATTAAGTAGCCAAAAAAACAAAAGACAGCAGGAGCACCAGGAATTGTGTGGTGCTGTATATTCCAAACAATCAATACATACAAATAAGCACCCACACAGCTTAAAGAACAAAGGCCAAACGCTATTAAAAAATGTTAGCGTTTAATATCAAAAGTGCAGCAAATACAAAACTGAGAAAAAACGGACGGATTAACGTTTCACCTAGACTCTGCTAGGCTTCATCAGAATAAAATAGTGCCAAAATCCTAAACCATTTAAATACTATTTCATGTGCAACCCTGTGACAAGAACAAGCCAATCACCATCATACATAATGTTAAATTCATTAACCCATTCATGGTTGGCCTTTCAACTTGAATGATATATGTGCAAACCATACATGTTTTAAAATACATTTGAACAACATATATAAATATAAATAAGCTGTTTCAGTAAGTTCAAAATATCTACCCCATGGCCATTATTACCATATCATTGTTCTTATATATACTTGATATTTTATTTTATTTTCTAAACCCAAGATTCACAGCATTAAGTGGCTATAATAATGCTATAATGAGAAAGTTTTTGGATTTTTTCACTAGGAGCTTGTACTGGTAAGGGACTCAATGACAATATAGATCTCTCAGCATTTTTGAGAAAATATAAAAGCTAAAGTAAATGGTTTCCATTTTATTCACTTCTTGTTGTGTTTTGTGCACATAATGTTGGTTCCCTTCATCATTTGTATTAGTGTTATTCCCCGTCCTGGTATTAAGTAGGCAATTATTATAGCCACTTAATGCTGTGAATCTTTAAGATGAGTGCCTGTAAGTTCATTTTCTGTGCCTATGGTCATTTTGGTAAATTTGTTTAAAGAATAATATGAGGTAAATCTCCGCCCAAATAAATATAAAAATAAAAAAGTATTTACTTTGGATCATGACATACATACAAGATTGCTGATATGGCCATTTGGGCCAATAAGAGATTGACTATTTATAAATAGAACAATATATTCATTTAGAAAATAAAATAAAATATCAAGTATATATAAGAACAGTGTATGGTAATAATGGCCATGGGGTAGATATTTTGAACTTACTGAAACAGCTTATTTATATTTATATATGTTGTTCAAATGTATTTTAAAACATGTATTGTTTGCACATATATCATTCAAGTTGAAAGGCCAATCATGAATGGGTTAATGAATTTAACATTATGTATGATGGTGATTGGCTTGTTCTTGTCACAGGGTTGCACATGAAATAGTATTTAAATGGTTTAGGATTTTGGCACTATTTTATTCTGATGAAGCCTAGCAGAGTCTAGGTAAAACGTTAATCTATCCGTTTTTTCTCCGTTTTGTATTTGTTGCACTTTTGATATTAAACGCTAACATTTTTTTTATAGCGTTTGGCCTTTGTTCTTTAAGCTGTGTGGGTGCTTATTTGTATGTATTGATTTAATTAAGTATAATACAATTTAAACCAGGTACAACACCGATGTAAACAAGGCACTTAGCATTGTGCAAAACCAGGTAGAGAACTAACAGAAGTAGATTATATGGATAAACAATAGACAAGAAATATATAGAGGTTGATAGTCTGGCAAGAAATAAACAGACTGGGAATACAATTTATAGAATTCAAAGTGCATCCTTAAAGTGTTGTAGAAGTAGTAACTCACGTAACTACAATGACATTATACACTACATTACATAATACATCATACATTTACACTATACACACTTGGAGAGATAATGATAATCCAGGAAGGAGTGGGCGGATGTACATATTTGCACAGAGTACTTTATTTCATTCCTGCTTATGAAGCGGTGGGGCACATGCTGGGTAAAAAAAAGTCCCTGCCAAGCATAAAATACTATGTTATTTGTTTCATACAGTAATATTTACAGGTCAGATGACTTGTTGCCGTAGTAATCAATTGCTTGCAACCTTGTAAATCTCTTGAAATTGTACAATAAGCACTGTTGCTATGGAAAAAAATGTGGTGGCCTTCCCTGTTGTCACTGGCTTATTCAAAACCATGGGGGAATTATGCCATACTAGACTATAGTACAGTAGGTATACACCAAGACACACACAAACAGACAGACACACATGCACACAAACACACTCAACAGGGGCTTTTATACTACCGGATCTGCACTGGTGCCAGTGTTACAGATCAGTTGCACTGGTGCAGAGCTGTCAGTGTAAAGAGCTGCGGGAGCATTGCAAGCCACTCCATTGTAGCGCAGAGTGTTCCCTGGTTTGTTGGAAATGAGGAGCGGAGTGCACTGGTGCAGGTGTTTTTTGCAACCGTGTAAAAATGCTGATTCACCTGCACTGATGCACTCCCATTCACCAACCCCTCCACCAGAAATGTCCCTAAACACCTGAAGGCCATCAGGAGTGCTGCACAGCTGCAGCATGTAAAAGAAAAGGGAAGTGGTGCCAGCAGAGCAAGCTGATTCATGTCGGCAATGCTCCAGATCAGCGTAATGAAAAAATGGCTAGAGACCACACACACACACACACACACACACACACACACATGCATATACACACGCTTCTGTGACTTCAGCATAGAACTTAGACTTCCTCAATATTCCAAGAGTCAGTTACTAGTTTGAAATAGTTATTTTCTGTGTTGGGTGAGGGCAAAACACCATGGCCAGAAAAAAAAAAAATATTGATCTTTAGATTTTTCTGGCCATTTTTTTTGATCAGCAAGCAAAATATCTCCAGTTTTCTTTTCCTCCAGAGACTAAATTTTGTAGTTACAATAACAAAAACAATAACCCTTTGTTCGCTGTTAACCTGAGTTCTCTATATGAGAACAGCAGGACTTTCTTGAGTTCTGCAGCCGCAGCTGGAACCTATGCTCCGGGCTGCACAGAGAGCAGTGAGCCACAAATCGACTATACTGTATCTTGGTGACACCTTTCCAGTATCTGTCTGTCTCTGTCTGTCTGTCTATCTATCTACAGTATCTATCTATCTATCTATCTATCTATCTATCTATCTATCTATCTGTCTATCTTTCCACCCCACCAACCTACCTATTTATTTATAAAGTGGACCAGGGTGCCCACCCTGGTACCACTTCTTTCTCCCCCCTTCCCTCCAGGCTGCCCACCCTCCCGTCCAAATGTTTTATATTTTTATGGACTTTATAAGTGGACTGGGGTGCCTGCTCCTGGTACTGCTTGTCTTCATCTGCCCTCCCCCTTCCCTCCAGATCGCCCACCCCCAGTTCCACTTTCTAAGGGTGGTACCAGCGTGCCCACGCCTGGTGCTGCCACACAATAACCTGACACTGGGATGTCCAGTCCCCAGTGTTGGAATGTGAGTGTCCCCTGCAAAGAAGAACACCATTCCTCATTGTTTTTTTCCTGGAAAAAAGAAAATGGTTCCTCGCCGATCTGACCCCCCCACTCCAACCGCCTACTGAGCATCAACCATCCCACACACCCCCATGGTGTAGATCCACTCTCCAATCAGAGACACATCTTGCAGCTGGAATCTCTGACTGCAATATGAGAAACTAAGGGAAATGCAGTTCAATGTATTTCAATCGGGGTTTTGAACTTTGATGCATAATGGCCGGCCTGCTGGCACAGCGGTTGGAATTCTGCTTGCAACATCGGCGACCCGGGTTTGGAATGGACTGGAGTCGCTGGAGTACTGGATGGGGGAGAAGGATGGAGCGTCCTTGGGACAACTCTCCTTCTCCGGTGGAAGGGTGGGGATAGTGTCCAGTGATTGACAGACCCCTGGCAGAGGCTGGGGATAACACAGCTACTGGTGCTCGAACACTCCAGGAAGGCAGGGTGGATGCAGGACATCATTACACATCCCCACCTCCTCCACACACAGGGGAGAAAAAATACCCTGCTCCCGATGCCTCGATGACGCCCACTCCAGATGCAGATTGGCTCCTCTCAGGCCGACTCCCGCCTTTCCCATGTTCACGGCACCCTTGGCCCAAGGTGCCATGATCCTGCCCTGGGGAGCAAGCCAGGGGGTTCAGGGTGGATGGCTACAATATGAAAGAAGCCGCAGCCGGAGTCCGTGACTGGGCCGGTGGTTTGGTGATAGGGAGCAGGGACCAAAAAAGGCAAATTTAAAAAAAAAAAAAAAAAAAAATTTGATGCATAACTTTGTCAGTTTTGTATATTTTGACCCCAGATTTTCGAAATGGCCATGTTGGGACCCCATCTCATGACCAATGGTGGTGGAATTATGCAAATCAGGCCCAAAAGGTTATTTTGTGGTCGCTTTACGAAATCACCTTTTGGTCAGGATTTGAAAATTATCACCACCATTGTTTACAAGGTGGGGTCATAAGAAGGCTATGTTGAAAATTTGGGGTCAAAATATGTAAAAATGGCAAAGTTATGCAAGTACATTGAAATTATTTTATGCTCGCTTGTGACTTTGGTAATTTTAAATATTTTGACCCCAAATTTTCAACATAGCCATTTTTTCATACCACCTCATGAACGTGACAACTGTCATTTTTCTTTTTTGTGTTATTTCTTTATGCTCCTTCACATGCCCCGATCGCCCACTCCTTCAAGCTGCCTGGGGACCCCCTCACCCACCACCAAGCCATCCCCCCACCGCAGTCGTCACCATCCCCTCTTATGCTGTGTTCCGGGCAGCCCAATGTATCCCTTCACTGGGGGGGGCCCACTCCCATGGGCCATGGAAAGGGAGACTTGGCATTCAACCTAGACTGGGCACATGGTGGGGGATCAGCTCAGAAGGAATTTGCCAGAGCTGCATTGCATGAGGGGACCTGGTGACCATCATCTGATCAGCCAAGCAGGCGAGTTTTCCCATTTTCTCTGTCCAAACCACCCATCTCCCATGTTGCAGCTGCACGTATGCGGCATCCTGGGAAGATGCACTGTGGCACGTGGTCCCCCATGCCACAAATGTGCTGCCACTACGGGCCACCAGGAGCCGCTCTCAAAGCAGTGCAGGCTCGCTCCCTCCACTATTGCTTAGTACCACAGAGCTGGCCACTGTCATTTTTCAAATCCTGTCCAAATTGTGTTTTCGCACTTATGGTGCAAAATTATATTTTGGTGGCCGGAATGACGTTTCAGCTGGGATTTGAAAATTTTCACCTATTGGGTTCATGAGGTGATAAGAAGGATAAGCTGAAAATTGGGTGTACAAGCATGGTAAAATGCCCAGGTTATGACTGAACATTGCAGTATTTCAGCATTCACTCAAAACTTCACTAAATGTCTATATTTTGACTCCAAACTTTCACCATAGCCATTTTTCCATACCACCTCATAAATATGATGTGTCATTTTTTTAAAATCCTGGATGAGACATGTTCTCGCACTACTAGTGTGAAATGACAGTTCAGCCAATATACTATCAATGATACCTGTCATGTTTGTAAGGTGAATCATAAATAAGTATCGAAAATATTCTGTCAAAATAAAAAAAACAAAAAAAACCCAATATAACTGATAACAAACTTTGTGTGTAGTGTCAGTCTGGACCCCAGCAAGTATACTTTGTGATGCTGTGCCAGTGAGCTGAGTTCGGGGGGGTGCTCAATGACCGAGCTGGATGGGGGGAGGGTGGGGGAATGGCGCTGTTATGCACCCCCTAGCCAGGGAATGAAAGATGAAAGGTTGTCTGCATGGGCCCGGGTACCATATAGTGAAGACAACTATCCTCTTGGCATATGGTCCTGCACCAGAGGTCCCTGTGCACTGGCTGACAGATGGACTCTTTGCACTGTGCATCTGTATCTCCAGCCACATGGAAGTGCAGGGACCACAGGGCCCTGCACTTCTACAGTCCACCAGACAGCCCCCTGAATTTTTAACATCTGTCGCTGCACGGAACTGCAGGACCCGCAAGGCCCATGCACTTCTGTAGGTGGACAGAGTCTTCCTTTGGCACAGGGCATTTGCATCTGTTCACACAGGTCCCGAAGGATATGATTCCACTATCTTAAATATATATTGTACTGTGCTGTATTATATTGTGCTGTACTGCATTGTAGTGTACTGTACTAGATTGTGCTGTACTATACTGTTCTGTCCTGTATTTCACTGCACTGAATTATATTGTGCTGTACTGTATTTTGCTGTTTTGTATTACATTGTGCTGTATCGTATTGTACTGTACTGTATTACTGTTTATATTGTACTGTAATGTATTATTTTGTGCTGTACCATACTGTATTGTATTATATTGTGTGGTACTGTACTGTATTGTATTGTATTGTACTGTGCAGTACCGTACTGTATCGTATTGTGCTGTACTGTATTGTACTGTAGTGTATTCTATTGTATTGTAGTGTACTGTATTACTGTATAACCCATTATTTCCACTATAAATTTATTTCTGCTATATCCACTGGAGGACTCAGTACTGTGGAAATAAATTTACAGCTGATTAAAAATGACAAAAATGACAAAACCACATGATGTTAGGTGTTGATATCTGACCACAGTAACTGGTACCTTTAGTCAGAACAAGTTTATTACCACATTTAGTTTATCATATTCTTATTAGTATTTTGATGAAAATTATGTTTTAAATTGTGGAAACTCACCAAAGCAGTGGACGAGCGAGCAAGCAGACCAGCTCGACAGGACAACTGAGAGAAAGCACGTTAGCTCAGCCAGTTAGGCAGTCAGTGTGTGCTTCTAAAATAATGGCCTCTCTGAAGCTGTTTGCAATATTTTGCTATAGATACCTGTCACTACTTATTACAAGAACATCAGTTTGTTTGTTTTTGATAATGGTAATAAAAACTTACCGAGATTTGAGATCAGTTTTGAACTAAGTGACTAAGTGAGTTGATCGGACCGAAAGAGAAACATTGTATAGTATTCTTTTTATACAGGTCTGATTCACTATATTGTAGGGTGGAGGGTTTCCTACAGGCACATGTGGGGAAAAGGGATCTCTCTCTCTCTTTTATAATTTTATATAAAAACTGCCAGGTTTCTGGAGTGGTGGAGGATGGACAGACAGCAATCAGCAGACCAGCTAGAGTAACACACCTCTAACAAATTTGTGTTAAGTCAGTTGAGGCAGCTCCCATGGAAATAAGGGGTTATACAGTATATTGTGCTATACTGTTCTGTATTGTACTGTACTGTGTTATATTGTGCTGTACTGTATTACATTGTGCTGTACTGTATTGCATTGTGCTGTGCTGTACTGTATTACACTGTGCTGTACTGTACTGTATTGTGTTGTACTGCATTACATTGTGCGGTACTGTATTGCATTGTGCTGTACTGAACTGTATTGTATTGTACTATACTACATTGTGATGCACTGTATTGCTTTGTGCTGTACTGTACTGTATTGTACTGTACTGTATTACATTGTGCTGCACTGTATTGCACTGTGCTGTGCTGTAATGTATTGTACTGTTCTGTATTACATTGTGCTGTACTATATTGCATTGTGCTGTGTTGTAATGAATTGTACTGTGCTGTATTGTATTGCATTGTGCTGTACTGCAATCAATTGTATTGTACTATACTGTATTACATTGTGCTGTACTATATTGCACTGTGCTGTGCTGTGCTGTAATGTATTGTACTGTACTGTATTGCATTGTGCTGAGCTGTATTGTATTACATTGTGCTGTACTGCAATCCATTGTATTGTACTATACTGTATTGCATTGTGCTGTGCTGTATTGTATTGCATTGTGTTGTACTGCAATCCATTGTATTGGACTGTACTGTATTACATTGTGCTGTACTGTTATGTATTGTATTGTGCTGTATTGTACTGTATTGTACTGTACTGTATTACATTGTGCTGTACTGTACTGCATTGTGCTGTGCTGTATTGCATTGTGCTGTGCTGTACTGTATTGCATTGTGCGGTACTGTAATGTATTGTACTGTATTACATTGCTCTGTACTGCATTGCATTTTGCTGTGCTATACTGTATTGCATTGTGCTGTGCTGTGCTGTAGTGTATTACATTTTGCTATACTGTACTGTATTGTACTGTACTATATCATAGTGCTGTACTGTATTGTACTGTACGGTATTACATTGTGCTGTATTGTATTGTACTGCACTGTACTGTATTATATTGTGCTGTGCTGTAATGTACTGTCCTGTGCTGCGTTGTACTACAATGTATTGTGCTGCACTGTAATGTATTGCATGTGTGTCTACTGTAACGTATTGTAGTGTATTGCTATGTATTTATAGCATTGTGTAATTCCATGGGCTGACTAAAAATATTACATTTATTTTTATCTGTAGGTTTTGACCTCTATGACCTCATGAGTGGCAGAGCCATGAACCTGCAGATAAAAATAAATGTGATATTTTTAGCCAGCTCATGCCATATGTCATTTATACAATGACAGTGCCTCTCTGGCAAGATTGGTTCTTTCAATGAAGATTTTACTCTTTCTGTTTGATTTCACTGCTCTGTTTTTAACTACAGCAGATGTGATTGTGATGTCATCAGGCATTGTTCAAGCTGTTCTGCCATTGCTAAGAGGTCCTTTGTGACCAGTCCGAAATGGAAAAAAATGCTGATGACCCACCTAAGATGGAAATAAATTATTTATTTCCACTCCAGGCCTGTCATACATGAAAATAAATGCATTTATTTGCAAAATTATTTTCTCACAATCATTGTATAAAGCACTTTGCAGCATGCCTCTAACAGATATCATAAAAGATAGTGGATCCCTTGTGTGACTAAAAATGAAACCCTTTTAGTACTTAAGTATTGTCTGATGAATTGACCTCAGTCTCATTTAATTTCCCTGCAGAGGCGACTGCACTGTCTGCTGCAGTGTATTTTTGGCAGTTATCTTTATAATCAGTTGCCATGTGTCACTGTGACTCAGAAAACACCTATAGTTAATATCAAGACAATCATGAATGTCTTGCATACCATCTGTATGCTTGTTTATTGCCATCATCGACACTCATGCACTGCACTGCACCATGATACACTACAATGCACACACTTCATTCCCTACTTAGTTATTTATTTATTTATGACTTTGATTACTGGGTAGGTGCACTGATCCGAGGGACTGTTTTCCGGCATGACCCGGGCCATGAAAGATGGCAGAGGTAAGCAACAGTTTCAATCACAAGGCACAGGAATAGTGCAAATTAAACATAGGTCAAAACATACTGGGATAATAAATACAGGAATATTGGCATCATGGTACATAAGTCAGGACATAAGAAGATACATCAAACCCAACCTTACCCCCCCCAAATTCATTGCACCTTTGAAAGTCACAGCTAGACTGAGAGAAAGGGAGAGAGAGGAGCTTAATAACAGCTTGGGAAGAGTAGATAAGAAACTCCCTGCAGAAGTCAGGTTAGTGCGGGGTTAGAGTTGTTGGGTGTGAGGGGGGCTACCCCAATAGGCAGGAGCAATGGGCCCTATCCACAAGTCAGGTTTTGTAGAGGGATTTGAAGGCTGAATGGGTGTTAGATGAGTGAAGGGGAGCAGGGATCCAGTTCCACCGTGTAGGGGCAGTAACTGATAGTGCTTTCCTTCCCATGTTGGTGAAGACCCTCGGTACCTAGAAGAGAGGAACAGTGGATGTACGGAGACACCTGGGTAGGGTTCTAACCTTGAGTAGGGGGAAAAGAGGGGACACATCACCACTTCTGATGGTACTATCCAAGATACAGCCAAGAGTAAAATCAAAGCAGCCTTGGAGGGGTAGCCAGCCAAGAGTACTGTAGAGATCACAGGGATGGGATGAGAACGGTGCCATGACAGCAAAACAACAGGCACTATTGTAAGCTAATGTGAGCCTGGTTCTGAGGGCCAAGGATGTATGAAAGTAGATGGGGGAACAGTGGTCAATGATAGGGAGTAGATTACCCTGAACAATTACTATTCGAGCCTCTGGGGTTAGAAGGTGGCACAGACAGTAGGCAGCCCCAATTTTTTAATTGACCCTGTGAACCACAGTGTTGATGGGGTCAGAGAAGGTTAGTGCCGGGCCAAGTGTCACCCCCAGATATTTGAATGAGACAACATCTTCAAGAACCAGACCATCAGGGGATAGTATTTGGAGGGGGGAGGAGATGGAACTATGGATTTTGGTGAGGTGGGGTTTGGATGAAAATAGCATTGTTTTGCTTTTTTTCCCATTAATCAATAACAGGTGTGCCATGAACCAGCTAAAAGCACTGCCATAGTTCTGGGTGAGGACTGGAGACCTGGAAAAGGGGCTTATCGCTGTGGTAAATAACAAGATCATCTGCATACAGAAGTGATTTACAGATTAGGCTTTCAGTTGGGAAAGAATTAGTGAAAATGAAGAAAAACAGTGGGCCCAGGATGGAACCTTGGGGGATGCCAGTTGAGACAGGGAGGGTCGGAGAGATGGCAGAACCAAAGCATACTGATTGTGAGTGGCCCGAGAGGTAGCTCCTAAACCAATTGGTTGTCTTAGTGGAGCAACTGAGGAGATGTAGCTTGGAGAGGAGGAGTGCACGGTTGCCCATGTCGAAGGCCTTGGTAAGATCCACAAACACAGCTCCGGTAGCGTGCCCGTGATCCATACTAGTAAGGACATGGTCAGTAAAGAGTGCCAGAGCAGAGGTAGTGCAGTGATTTTTGCAAAAGCCATGCTGTTGGCTACACATAAAATTGTATTTATTGATGTGTTCCAGCAGTTGGCAGTAGACAATTTTTTCTAAAAGTTTGCTTAGGTGGGGGAGGATAGAAATAGGATGGTAATTATTGCATGAGTGGGGGCCCCCTGCTTTGAAGACTGAGATAATTTTCACCGATTTACAGGTATCAGGCATAAGGGAGGTGGACAGAGCCAAACTGAAAATAAAAGTGAGAGGCTTGGTGATGGCGGGGGAGATGAGTTTGAGCAGGATGGGTGAGAGGCTATCCGAACCCAGACTACCCCGGTTTGGGAGATTCCTTAGGAGTTTGTTGGTGTTCTGCATGGATATGGTCTTGAAGTGAAAGCAGGGGATGCCTGGGGGGGTGGCAGATGGCTGTGGGTTTGCACAGGCTCCCGGGTTGGAAGGAGGGTTACCAGTAAGTTTGCTGAGATGGGCCGACAGATCTGTGAATTTTATATTGAAAGACTGAGCTACCTCAGATGGCTTGGTCAGAGAGCCCGAGGGGGGAGTTGAGTTTGAGAACAGATCTATTGGTACGGGGGTTTGTGCTGGAGCTAAGGGAGGCCCAGAAGTTCTTGGGGTTCCGTAGGCTGTCCTTCTGGAGGTTGGTGTAATAGTTGTGTTTTAGGGAGTTAGCTCGCTGTTTACGCCGATTTCTCAGACACCTATATTCATTTAACAAGCAACGGAAGGTGAGGGGGATGATTTATGATCGGCCACTTACGATCTCGGGATTTCATGAGTGTTAGGGGTTCTTTAGTGATCCAGCGTGTACATCCTCATACATACAGGGGGAACCCCATGAAAATGAGATACTGCATCTCATGGCATCATTCTCCCATCTGCTTAATGAGACTTTCAAAACAATCAATCATTAAAGAAAACTGGGAATGCAGACACATTTCGATATGGCTTGCACAGACACAGGATCTTAATTTTTAAAGTCTGCGGAAAGATTACTCTTGATGGCCACAAAGTTTGACTACCTCAGATTACAGAGTTTAGAGAATTCTGACTTGTTTGGTATTGCTGTGACTCTCTCTCTCTCTCTCTCTCTCTCTCTCTCTCTCTCTCTCTCTCTCTCCCTCTCTCTCTCTCTCTCTCTCTCTCTCTCTCTCTCTCTCTCTCTCTCTCTCTCTCTCCCTCCTCCTTCCCTCTCTCCCACTCTCCCTATCTCTATCTCTCCACCCACTGCAAGATGTCTTACTTAGCCAGGATTGGAAATGTTTTAATTTTTCCTTTTATTGAAATCTAGGATTACAAATGCCTTTGAGCAGGAACTGTTTGTTTACAAAGGTTCCACACTGAAGGAATGGGGTATACATACATACAAAGGGCGACATAATAATACATAGTTACACAATAAAAAGAAGCAAGAGACTGAGGCTTAGGAAATTCCAGTAATTCAAAATATGCTATGGTTAATCTAAGTAAGATGGTCATAACTGGATTTCTGTACATTCACCGTTTAAAAATAATCTGGGCACTGGCCATCTACATAGCAATTCGACAAACATTACCAGCATCTGAGGCAGAGTTCTAGATGTGGTGCAGTTCTTTCTGGCACTTAACATGGAAAAATCAATTTTCAACGGTAATACAAAGTTAGTAGGGTTGTTTTCATAGCATTGATCTCTTTTTTTCTTATTTGCAAGCAATAAGCTAACATCATGTCACATGGTGCAAAGAAGATATCCCATGGCATGGCAACAAGGCAGGGACCAGATTTCCTCGACTTAGGGGTAGTGGTGGGCAAAACATTAGAAAAATCTGTTTTGCATCCATGAAGAAACTGTGCCAATGTCACATAATGTTACAACTTTGTAAGTGTTACAAAGGCACAATTTTGTTCATTTATATAATAAATAAAATTTTTAAAAGTGTGCAATTTGGGGAAAAATTATGCCATTTGTTGAAATTGTTCATTTTTTAAAATAATTTTTTTTTTTCCTCTACAGCCTGGGCACTCACTCCTTCGGACACCCCATAAGGCTCACTCCTTGCTTCCTACCAGCGCCATCCAGTGAAGCTGGTCCTACCACAACCCCCCCAGCTGATGAGTCCTACATCAGCTGGAGAGTCTATCTTATCCCTGTTGGGGGGGGCTCCGGCTGCCACAGGGGGCAAGCACCATTGATTAACCTGCTGATGGTGAGGGTAGTAGGCCAGCTTGCTTCAGGTACTTGGTATCACAGAAGGGTTGCCAGAGGGGAAGTCATGTAGCATGCCAGGGCATTATCCCTTTTCCCAATTTTTGGGCCCTGCCCACCAACCCCATGCACACTAATATGCAGTGTCCTGGTGGGCAGTGATGCTCAGTGGTGTGTGGTCACCCATACAGCCAAGGACACTTCCCCAGTGCCCCTACCAGAAGCTGCTAGAAAGGCGAGGGATACAACCACAAAAAAAGTGGCAGATGATTATCAAATGGGCAAAGGTCTTTTCACCACCTCAAAATCCAGTAAGTGGAGCTGTTCAAAGGAGCTCTCAGTCCCTCCCTGTGAGCCTCCACTCCTGATGTCTGAGGCTCTGGGATCAAACCTGGGTCACCAGTGTGCGAGAGTGATGCCCCATCACTAAAGAAATCATATTCTAAAATATGCACAGTTTAGGGGGGAATGGCACTATTTGATTAAAAAAAGTATTGACGATTATGCCAGAGCTTTAAGGTATTTCACAGCTGTGCAAATGTGAAAACAGCAGTTTAATGTTATTTCTCGAGATAATAAACATTTTGCTCAGTACTACTAAGCAGTGCAAAGGGTTTACTTAATTAAATGATAACTGTATTGCAAGTGTGCTTGTTTCCTGTAGAAGATGTTTTTATGTACTGACTCCCACTCTGTTATTTCTTCATCTGTACTGGTCTTCTTAAAAACTCTGTGGCTGTTGCTAATTTACACACTGGTGACAAGTGCAATTTTAGAATATAAAATTACACATATCCCAATAATTCATGGGAAGCATATGCAAATTCACCTGAAAGAATTTAGACTGGTTCTGCTTTAAGCAGGACAGTGTGGTGCAAAATGGCCTCTTAAGCAATTTGCAAAGGCTGAAAACAGCAGACACAGTGTGAGAAAGATGCTTTGTGAAGACACTGTGTGAGAGGTTATTTGGCACCACACTCTCCTGTTTAAAGCAGAATCAGTCAAGTCTTTCATGATGAATTGCATATATTTACCATGATACTTTGCATTATTGGGGTATGTGTAATTTTGTATTCATTTGCAACTTGGTTTTATTGACAATACCTTTCCATGGTAACCTTTGCTTACGGGCTTCTGTGCTGAAGTTCTTCACATTTTAGAACTATGATGTCGTTTATGTCCCTTTCAACCCCATATTCCTATCACGTCAGGTGCTCAGTAATGCTCATCCAATGTGGCTGCACAACCGAGAATGCCCAAAAGATAAAAAAAAGGATGCAAATCAAGTCTCTTACTTTATAGGTAATTTATTTCATAAGACAGGTACCCACTTGGAAAAAAGGTTAAGTTCCACAACAGTTATGCCAAAATATCAAAACTGGGCATATGATCCTAGAGACAGGAGATTATCCTCAGCATAGCTTACCTGGACAGTTGTAGCTGGCAGGACGAACATGAAAGGGCCACATGTACACATGCCAATAAACATTTCGGTATGATGTCAAACCTTTGTCAGAATTGCCTTTCACATATGCAGAATAATTCGTACACTGAGTGTGAAGAACAAGCTGGTTTTCACAGAGTAGGCCCGGTGATGCCATATGGCACGAGAGTGAATCTGTAGTGCTCTATGATAGCACTGTACCTACGAGGTATGAGTAACAGTTTGTCCTTCAAACTCAGGGGTGATTTTATTGAACATAATACAATGTAAGCATCTTTTTTGACTTATTATTTAAAAAAAACTGAGAAATGAGACTATGATTTGGGGATTTTAGATCTCATCAACTGATGTGGTAGGTGTTTCAGGGAGATTATAAAGGTTGGCTGAAATTTTGCTTCTGGTTACTACCAAGGACAGGATACATAAGGGACTAGAGGCTATCAGGGTAGAAAAGGCACCAGGCTAGGAAGGCCTACACCTGTGAGTGCTGTGGGAATTGGCCGCAGTATGGGCAGTACCCTTAACCCACCTATTCACAGTAGGATGGTCATGTCAAACAAATCGGACTGACTTTTTTGACTGAGTGACAAAGGAGGTGGATCAGGGAGGAGCAAGGGATATCGTCTATCTCAATTTCAGCAAGGCCTTTGACACCATACCCCACAGAATACTGGTGAATAAGCTAGGCAGCCTGGGATGGGCCACAAAGTGGAAAACTGGGTTAGCAACTGGTAGAAGGACAGGGAGCAGAGGGTGGGAGTAAATGGGATCAAATCCGAGGAAAGGAGGGTGACCATTGGGTGCCTCAGGGATCAATACTGGGGCCAGTCCTTTTAAATGTCTACATCAGTGACATTGCTAAAGGACTGGAGAGGAAGGTTTGCCTATTTGGGGATGATACCAAGATCTGCAACAGAGCAGACACTCCAGAGGGGGTTGAAAGAATGAGGAGGGATCTGGGAAAGATACAAGAATGGTCAAAAGTGTGGCAATTAAAATTTAATGCAAAGAAGTGCAAAATTATGCACCTGATACAAAGAAACCCTGTGGAGAGCTACAGGATGGGGGGGGGGATTTGCTGACAGTCACCAGGGAGGAGAGGGACTTAGGGATAATCATCTCAGATTACCTAAAGGTGGCCAAATAGTGTAACAGGGCTGTGGGGAGGGCCAGTGGGATACTGGGGTGCACAGGAAGGGATATCACTAGCAGAAGAAGGGAGGTGCTGATGCCACTGTACCAAATGCTGGTGAGGCCTCATCTGGAATACAGTGTTCAGTTCTGGAGGTTGCATCTTTGCAAAGATATAGAGTGGAGACAGTCCAGAGGAGGGCACCATGATGGTGCAGAGCTTGCATCAGAAAGCATATAAGAGTCCAGTCCAGTGGTGCTGAGGGTTGAGGCGCTGGACGCCACACCTCGTGCCATGCTGGCAACCCAGGTTTGGGAACAAGCCCGGGTTGCTGGGGGTCGGCAGGGGAAGGAGAAGATCGAGTGTTTGGAGGACAGCTCTCCTCTCCCGGGAGGGACAGGGGTCCCTGTTAGGTGCTCGGCTGACCTCTGGTGGAAGCCGGAGACACAGCAAGCACTGAGCGTAGTAAAGTGGGCGGGGAGTGACAGACGTCGGTGGCATGCCTTGACGTCAGAGTGCCAGCCACTCCCCAGAACAGGGGAAAATACCCTTCAGCTCCAGCGGAGACAGAGCACTGGAGCTTGCCCACGATATGCAGCTACCCTCCTGACTGACACTGCCAGAGGAATTTGGGGTGTTGGAGCCCACCTCGTCCCCACCCGGGGGTAATCCGAGGCTACATGGGTGATGGAGGACTGACCAGGTAGGAGCGGACCACAGTGGGATCACTCCTAGGTGCTCCGATGCTTGGAATAGCCTGCCCCAGGAGGTGGTTGGTGCTAGCACAGTGGGGGATTCAAACATGCATGGGATAGACATAAGGGAACCCTCATTTGGGGGAAAAGAGGCGATAGCCAATGACCAAGTAGGGTCAGTGGCCGCTGATGCAGGCAGGGGAAATGAGCAGACTAGATGGGCCTAGCGGTCCTTATCTGCCACCATCTACTATGTTACTGCAGTCTGAATTGGTGCCAGTGAATTGCAGATCTGCCCCAAGGGTGGGGGCTGGTAAGATCCAGGTGACTACAGGCTTCTCAGCTTTGCCTCCATGGTAGATAAGTTGATGTAGATCATAGTAAAGGAGAGTTTGGTCACCTACCTAGAGGGCAATGGACTGCAGGATGAAAAGCAGCATGGATTGGTGTCACCAAGGCGTTAGACAGAGGACAGACAGTAGCTCCAATCTACTTTGACATCAGCAAGGCCTTTGATTCGGTACCACACAGGAGGCTGCTGAAGCAGTTGGAGGACTTGAGAGAGAAACCAGGTGTAGTTAGGTGGGTAGGAAATTGGGTAAGGGGGAAGCAACAGAGAGTAGTGGTTAGCGGGGCTAAATCAGGGGACAGAAAGGTCACAAATGGAGTGCCACAGGGATTTGTCACTTTCACGGTGCTATTTAATATGTTCATAAGCGACATTGGGTATACAGGAAAAGTTGTGTTTCTTTGCTGATGACATGAAGCTGTGTGACTTGGTGGATCATGAGGAAGAGATATGTAAGCTCCAGAAGGACCTAAAGAAACTTGAGAAATGATCTAAGGCCTGGCAGCTGAGGTGCAATGCCAAGAAATGTGAAGTAATGCATTTAGGAAGATAGAATACTGGATGGGAGGAGTTAGACTGGCCAGCTGAACAGAGGAGAGAGAGAGATCTGGGGTCATCATCAGTGACTCCCTCATGCAAACAAGTCAATGTAACAAAGCACACAGCAAGGCACTGTGGATGCTGGGGTGTATATGGAGGGGGTTGGCAGTAATAGAGTGTGGTAATACTACCACTGTACAGATCTCTGGGTGAGGCTTAATCTGGAGTACCATGCCCAGTTCTGGAGCCCTCACATTAGGAAGGACATCGACAGACTAGAGTCAATACAGTGAAGGATCACCAACATGGTCCAAGACCTGGTGATCCTGTGCAGATCAGCTGGAGCCCCTAAACATGTATTTACTGGAGGCCAGGCAGGATGGGGAGGGCATGACTAAGACACTTAAGTTTTTCAGGGGTAGAAACAAGGTAAACATTGGTGAACAAGAAGGGGTTGAAGCTCTTGGGGGGATGAGGATAACAGGAAGGTACAGTCTCCTGGAGGTGTAGGTGGGGGGGTTGTAGTGATAGGGGACTCTGTCCTGAAGGGGGATCAGATGGGGAGGGAGGGGTGAGGGGCACAGTTGGATTTGGGTGGATTCTGTACCAGACTTGACAACGGATAGAGTGGGACAGGCTCTATCTAAGTGTGTTAAGGGGGGGGGAAGAGTGAAACCACACATGGTGGTGCACGTAGGAACTAATGACCTAGGGGGATGCACGGTGGAGTTGGTAAGGGAGAGGTTTGAAGAAGTGGGGAGGATTTGTTCGGAGAGAGAGAACTCAGTGGCCTCCTTGGAAGTTCTGCCAGTTCCCAGGGTGAGTAGAGTAAAGAAGGACAGGATAGTGGAGTTCAGTTTCTGGCTGGGTGGGTGGTGTCAGTCTCGTGGGTATGGGCTGGTGGGAGATTGGGGGAGAACATGGGATAACGATGCCTTGTATGCAAAGGATAGGTAACACTTAAGTCTGGAGGGACAGGGAGTTTTGAAATGTAAGCTGGAGGAATACTTAGTATCAAGATTTTTTTAAACTAGGCGGGGGGGGGCAAGAGTGTACCTAGTTTGCACGGTAGCCAGGATTGGGAGCCTAATGAGCTGACCCCCCCCCCCACAACAATAGTGTTAGCTACAGAGGTGGGCTGCTGGGGATGGGTCAGGTTAAGAAGACTGGGGTGGAGAGAGGAATGGAGCAGGATTGAGGGTGGTCTCTCTGAATGTGAGGAGTCTGGTTAATAAAAATGACTGAGCTCCAGACTCTCTTAGCTGTAGGGCTGGTGGACATTGCGGCCATCAAGGAAACCTGGGCCACCCAGCACCAAGACTGGGATCTGGTGATCCCAGGGTACAGAACTTATAGGAAGGACAGAGGGGTGGGGAGAGAGGGAGGGGTGGCAGTTTATGTGAGGGAAGGGATTAGATGCACTAGAGATGATGAAGAGGAAGGTAGGATGGAGGCACTATGGATGCAGTTCCTGGACTCTAGAGGTAGAAAACTGAGACTGGGGGTGGTGTATAGACCTCCAATTCAGTCAGGGGAGTTGGATAGGGAGTTGACAGAACAAATTAGGTGGGTATGTAAGAAGAGGACTGTGGTGATCGTTGGGAACTTCAATCTGCCTGAGGTGGATTGGAGTACCCCAGCCACCTCCAATGCCAGGGAACAAGTATTACTGGATGGATTTTAGGATAGTCTTCTGGAGTAATTGGTTAGCATGCCAACTTGGCTGGATAATACACTCGATCTGGTACTTTCAAATGGGAAGGTAGTGAGTGAACTTAGGGTGGAGGACCCATTAGCTGGGAGTGGCCACCAATCGGTGTGGTTTATAATTAGTTTGAGCAGGGAGTCTATAGGATCAGTGACAAGGGTGGTGGACTTCAGGTGGGTGGACTTTGGGAAGATGCGGGAAATCCTCATAGTGCACCTTGAGGGGATAAGACCAGGGAAGGATACACAACAGAAATGGGATATCATCAAACTTGGCCTGAAGGAAGTTACTGAGGCTTACACCAAGACTCTTGAGTAAGAAGAGCAGAGCTAAGAAACCATGTTGGCTGAACAGGAAAGTATTGGAGGGGGTGAAGGCAAAGAAAGTGGCATTTCGGAGATTCAAGAGGACCAATGGGGGGGAAGACAGGGAGGAGTATGTGAGGAGGACCAGGGAGGTAACAAAACTAGTAAGAGAGACCAAGGCCTCCAGAGAGTTAAGGTTGGCTCAGGGCATCAAGGGAGGGGAGGGCAGAAGGACTTTTTTAGATATGTGAGAGAAAAAAGGAACTGCAGGGACCAGATAGTGTAGATCAGAAGTGACAGGGGATGGGTGGAAAAAGAAACAGAACAGGCAGAAGTGCTGAATGAGTACTTCTGCTCTGTAGTCACCCAGGAGGAGGGCGGTCCACTACCTCCATGGGCTAGGAGGATGGGGAAAGGGGGGGGAAGGGATAACAGACAGGGAGATTGTGGAGAGCAAAGTTCTAGAGGGTCTGAAGGAATGAAGGGTGGACAAGGCACCAGGTCCTGATGGCATTCACCCCAGGGTGCTGAGGGAGATGGTGGAGGTGTTGGCCAGACCACTGGTAGACCTGTTCAACACCTCCCTGGACACAGGGTGCATGCCACAGGACTGGAGGGTGGCTTATGTGGTGCCTATTCACAAAAGTGGACCAAGGAATGAGCCAGGAAACTACAGACCTGTTAGTCTCACTTCTGTAGTGAATAAGCTTATGGAAGTGATCCTGAAGGAGAGATTGGTGTCTTTTCTCAAAGCAAACAGCCTCCAGTATGGGCAGTAGCATGGGTTTGTCTCAGGGAGATCTTGCCAGACCAATCTAACAGAGCACTACAACTGGATAACAAGAGAGCTGGATAAGGGCATGCATTTGGACTTCAGCAAGGCCTTTGATTCAGTCCCTCATGGGTGGCTGGGGTGGAAACTGAGATCAGTTGGGGTGGGGATGAAAATGGCTAATTGGATTGTGAACTGGCTGAAGGGGAGGCAGCAACGGGTGGTAGGGGGAACTCTCAACTCCTATGCCTGTGACAAGCGGGGTGCTTCAGGGCTCTCTGCTGGGTCCAGTATTGTTTGATTTGTTCATATTGGATATCTCACACAGAGTTAAGAGCAGGATCAGTTTGTTTGCAGATGATACCAAGATAGGAGCAGTTGTGGATGATGTTGAGGAGTGGAAAGAGCTACAGGGAGACCTAACCAAGTTGGAGGAGTGGTTAGTGAAGTGGCAACTGGGCTTTAATGTGAAGAAATGGAAAGTTATGCACTCTGGGGCGAAGAACCTGAGGAGGGATTACTGGTTGGGTGGGGTGAGACTGGGGGTCACTAAGGAAGAGAAGGATCTGAGGGTGATGATTAATGTGAGCATGAGCAACTCTGCCCAGTACAGTAAGGCTGCAGCCAAGGCTAACAAGATGCTGGGTTGTATTGCAAGGAGAATCTCATCCAGACATAAGGATGTGATCCTACCCCTCTACTGATCTTTAGTCAGGCCGCAATTGGAATACTGTGTGCAGTATTGGTGGCCATATCTGAAAAAGGATATCAGGCTACTAGAGGAGGTGCAGCATAGGGCGACAAAAATGGTACAGGTGATGGGAGACAAGCCCTATGGGGATAGACTTAGGCATCTGAGTTTGTGCAGTCTGGAAGAGAGGAGGAAGAGAGGGGATATGTTTGAAGCATTCAATTATCTGAAGGGGTTCAACAAAACTGACACTGAGGAGTTATTTAGGCTGAGGAAGAGAAGCGACACAAGAAGCCATGGGCTAAGATTGGAGGGGGGCAGGATTAGGAGACAGAGAGATGAGGAGGCATTATTTCACAGAACAGGTGGTGTCGAAATGGAATACCCTACCAGAGGAGGTGGCATCATGTAGGATGGTAGGTACTTTCAAAAGGGTATGGGACAGGGCACGGGTGTGTGTGTGTGTGTGTGTGTGTGTGTGTGTAGTGATGAAAATTGCTGGAGTGGGGAGGGGGGGTGGAGTAGCTGCAATCTAGGGGTGCTAGCTGTGCACTCGAGCAGACTTGATAGACCATAAGGCCTGTTTCCACTGGCATATTTGTATGTATGTATGTATGTAAACAGTGAGGATCTATTTATAAGAAATAAGGATGCAATCATTACAAGGCATGACTGGAAGTGGAGGGGGAGCAAATTCAGGAGAAACTTGATTAAGTTCTTTACAGAGAGAGTGATGGAACCATAGAACTGACTGCCAGTTAAAGTGGTGGCAGCAAGCCTTAATGGGTTTAACACATTTGGGAAGGGGCAAAGGGACTCCTAGTCCCTAAGGGGGCAGTAAAGGTTTTACGGGTGGGTCGTTGGGGAGGGATACAGCCCACCAGGGCAGTAGATTGTTGGGATAAGGTAGTATAGTAAGGGCAGATGCGATGATCTTTGGTCTCCTTCAGCTGTCAAATTCTCTGTTTCTATGAGGTGGATGGCCCAGGCTTGGCAGTGTAAAAATGTCTAGAAGGGATATCGATATTCAGTCTAGACTGAATATCACTGGTGTTAATGAAGTGCAAGTTGCTCCTGCTCACAGTGGCTCCTGATTAAGTATTCTAAGTTATTCTGTATGCTGTGAGAAAGTTGTTCTGAATGTTCTAATGAGAACAACTTCTCAGAAACACAGGAAAAAGATGCTCAGTGTGTATTATAGTCATATAGAAACATCAAACATAGACTCTGATGGCAGATAAGGACCGCTTGGCCCACCTAGTCTGCCCATTTCCCTAGTTACTGGATAAGCTGCAGATCCCAGTTAACCAACATCCTATTTCTTCCTACCCCCCCCCCCAAGAATTGCCTTATGTCTGTCCCATGCATTCTTGAATTCTCCCACAATTTTAGACCCCACAACCTCCTCAGGAAGGTGGTTCCATGTGTACACCACCCTCTCTGTGAAAAAATACTTCCTCACATTGCCCCTGAGCCATCCCACCTCTATCTTCAAATTGTGTCCCCTTGTTCTTGCACATCTCTTTTTCTGAAAGATGCTACCCTCTTGGACTTTGTGATGCCATTGAGGTACTTAAAAGTTTCTATCATGTCCCCTCCTCCCTCCATTCCTCAAGGGTATACATATTAAGCTCCTTTAGTCTCTCCTCGTATGGCTTCTCTTGCAGACCCTGCACCATTTTAGTTGCCTATAGTTGAACATGTATGAATTGTGACAATGTAAGATCTTAAAAAGGGCATAAACTACATCATCTTGTTCTGAAATAGCCCTTACCATCAGTGTGCAAATCAGAACCACCTACTGAGTTAATTAACCAGTCAATGTAACAGAACAGTGATATGATGTAAACCAGTATTTGAGGGTTAAAGCGGTTTTCTAATCTCCAGGTAAACATTTCGAACTATTCAGACACAATTCGGCTACTAGCTCTTCATTGCCTGTATTCATCTCCCCCACTCTTTATTACTGAAGACATTTGACTTCTGTCCCACAGACTTCTCACCCTCCAACTTTTCCCTCACTGTTCTTTGTTAACGACATCACAAACTGTTGCTGTGACAATGATTATGATGTCACAAACAAAACTATGAGGAAAAAGCAGGAGGTATTAAGACCTTGTTTTTATGCAAATGTCCTTAGTAATAAAGAATGGAGGAGAAAAATACAGAAAATTAATTAAATGCAAGATTACTATGTCTAAATATTATTTTAAAAGTTGTTTTCTACATTCTGGAAAGTAATTTAAATGCAGTTCTTCTTTAAAGAGCGGTGGGTCAGATGGTGAGTGAAAGTTATGAGATGCCTCTTGGGTGGGGTCTTGGTACTGCAGCTGATTCTTAAAGTCCGATTTGGCATCAGTCTTGGAGGAGACAGCAAATGCCTTGATTCCATCATGCCTGAAGCAAGCTGGTGTCAAGGAAAAGGTGGTAGATGGAGGGAACCCAGGGAATAAGACAAATAATTAAAAAAGGGAGTGTGGATTTCAATGCCAGGCACTCACCAATGTACACAGGTCTACTAAGCACTATGGACCTGGCTGAAGCCAGGAGCAATATAATTGGTGTGGTCCTAAACCATTTTTTATTGGGCCATACTTCATATTAAGAAGACTGTCTCACTTGCCCAAAAATTATTTGGGGCTACCCAGTTTTACTTTTCAGGCCCCCATCCCCCCATTTTAACAAGAAGAGGGTGAGCATTTTAAACCAGAAAATCCCACTGGTTTGTGAAACTTGACAACAGTTATACAACACTGGTTAGAACTGGAGCATTCTGACTGGCTGACAACATTCTAAAAGGGTTAGGTTAGTGATTGTAAACCCTCAGAACGTGGAGAATTTCTACTATAAAAACATTTATAAAAAAAAAAATGAATACATTTTTTTAAATAATTGCATTAAGGCTCTCCAGTGGTTATGTTACCATTGTTAATCCAAGCCTAGATGCATAAGATGCTCAGCTATGACTCATGTCTCATGACTCTCTAGGGTTAGGTTAATGGTAACACACCCCAGGGTTTTGCATTAATGCCTATTTTCTGTTTGTGCTCCACAGCAATATTTCCCCTGGTTTTCTTATTGGATCACATGATGAAGCCCGTTCCCCACCCATACTGACATAAGCAAAGATCAAGAGGAGTGCACGTGAATCATTCAGACAAGACTTAGTTCAGTGTGCCTTTTCCCGTTACTAATTTTCATTAAATAAACAGTCATCTTGCTAGGCTTCACCTCCATGCTAATCAGAATAAGTGTGGATACAGGAAATCACTGATCTAATCTAGGTGGGTCATAGATAAGTTTTTCTGCACATTTATCCTTCAGAGAAACACGATGATCAAGAGTAGACAGAAACTGGCCACAGGGTGTTGCCAGATGGTTAATGTGACCGCACATTATCTCAGTCGTACCAAGTTGGAAGGATGTTGGATCAATTTATAAAGTAAAAATGTAGGGAGGGAGTTTTACAAAGTAACTACACAAATAGTATGACGATTCAAAGCTACGCTGCAGGGAATATACACACAATTATAGCTTGAGGGAACACTTCAAATCGGATGCCTCCTTTCCCCTGCATGTAGTACATTTTTATTCTTTAAAATTTGCAGTTCTCATACCCTAAAATGCATGTGAGACCACTGTTACAACTGTAAGAGTCAGGGGTCAACCTTGACAGTCATTTACTAGCTCCGGTGCTAGTGCAGATTGCTGCTGGCTAGTGCAGAATCTCTGTTACTTGCCCAGCTGGGCTAGTGCAATTCCTCCTGTGGAAAGCTGCAGTTCTATTCTCAACCCGGGTATCAAATAAATAAACAAACAAATAAATACACAAATATAACTGTTATTTAATTTAAAGCCAGGTCCTTTTCATGGAGGTTTAACTATGTGCTGCCTTAGCATTAGTGAAATGAAAAAAAATAGCTGTCTGTGTGTGGTGCATTTACAAACTGTTTCATTTTATACTAGCTAATGCTTTTATTTTCTGCTGGTAAAGACCCTTTCTCCTTTTCCTTTCCTTGTCTAACTCAGTACTCATGGCAGGCAGATTTGTGACTGTGTCCAGGAGCAGCACGGTTCTAGGGTTGCCACCTGTCCAGTTGTAGACCAGATAATCTGGTTTTCAGGGTCCTTATCTGGTCATCCGGTTTTGATTAAATGTAGTCCAGTTTTTGGGCCATTTTGAGTGCTCAGATAGTATTAAAACTGGTTGTATCAAATCATTCACTGTTGCATGCATGTCCAGGTTACAAAAAAGTTCTGATGTCACTAGTCACAGGCCTTTGTCTGTAAAACCATCCTGTCTAGGTGGTGTAAAGTATGGCCATTAAGACCATTAGCAGGAAATCAACCTAATCTTTCCAATTCTGAATTTTAAGTATGGTCATTTACTCCCATGATAGGAAACCGTTTTTACACCTTAATATGCTGTAATGAGTTCCTTTTTGGTTTTCCTATATTCTCATATGTTTTAGACCCGCTTTTTCAAATGAATTTTCACATTTTTATTACCTTTGTCACTGTGTTGATTATTTCTCTCCTCCGTCCTCAGCTGCTGCTGCTCTCATTTTTTATACTACCAACCTGAACATTCCATGATATTAGCTACACCTTTACAGGCCACTGGAATAAATAGCATGGAATGGTGTGTCTGAAATTGTGGAATGTGATGTTTTAGACATTTGAAAAGAAACAGCAGTAGCTGATGAGGTAAAGGGAACAGAGTGTAGTATTGAGGATACCACAAGTACTGATGATAGTTCAGTTATCAAAAAGGTGGTCAAAGCATATCAGAATACATGGCTGTCATGGAAAGGAAAACTGGAGAGTGTGTAACAGAGAGAGCAACAGGTTGTGAATGGGCTTTGTACATCCAGCAGATCTGGGTTTAAATTCCCCCAGTCTTCACTTGCATACTGTGTGACCCTGAGCAAGTCACTTAACCTTCCTGTGTTCCTGGGCCACCCCTGTAAATGGATCTTGTGCCCAATGGGAGTTACCTGGTTGCTAAAGAATAAAAATAAATAAATAACAGTATGGGTTGATGCTGTTGAATTTATCCTTACTTTTTTAGTGGGGAAGAAAAAGACACACACACTTCTCACAACACAACTTTATTAACTACACATCTGAAAATGTGGAAATGTATTAAAGAAGTCAGTCTGGCAGTATAGCCTAGAGACTAGAGGAACAAGGTGTGAACGAGCTTGATATATCCAGCAGACCAGACCTGAGTTTGATTCTCACAACCTCCACTTGCATACTGTGTGACTCTGAGTGAGCCACTTAACTGCCCAGTGCTCCAGGTCGCCCCTGAAAACAGGCACTTGTGCCTAGTGAGCCTTACCCGGTTACCAAAGACTAAAATAAAAAAAAAAAATAAATAAAGTCAGTAACCCAGCTGACATTAATAGAAAGCATGCTGACGAAGACAAACAAATAAAAGATCATGAGTACGAAAAGACAAAGCGAAGCCGTCAGTTCCAGCAATGTTGGCTAGAAAAATATGACTGGTTGGGGTATGATGGTGCAAAAGATCTGATCTTCTGCCATTTGTTTAGCAAACATGAACTACAGTTGGGTAAGGTGGGCAATAACAATAATTTTTGTTTCGGTACGGATAACTTCCGGCTTGACTCTGTCTTGTTCCATAATATCAGTGAAGCTCATACTAGGGCAAAGGAAAAGGAGGATGCCAGCACTGCTACTCCAGGGACAAGTAATGCAGAGGGAATGCTGAAGAACATTAATAAAGCAATGCTTAACCGTCTGGATAAACTGCTCCGCACATGCCATGCAATTGGTATGAAAGGACATCCTTTCACAGATTTTGTGTGGATGATATGAAAGGGCTAGATATCAGTTCAGCATATCAGAATGACAAATATGCCTGCAGCTTTATCCACTATGTAGCCGAGGTTGAACACATTGTGCTATGAGAAAACATGAGGGGAACAAAGTTCATTTCAGTTATCAGTGACAAAACCACTGACTCTTCAGTCACAGAAGCTGAGATAGTGTATGTGCGGTTTGCAGTTAAAGGCACAGTGCAAAATCAGTTGGTCGGTGTCCAGACTGTTCGCAGGACAAATGCAATTTTATTTGCCTTTCGTTTAACAAATCACTATTAATCATACTGACTGCGGGCTACTGCAAACCTCTGCAGGCTAGTGCAATCTCTGGTTCACTAGCCCAGCTGGCTAGTGCAAAAAAAAGTTAAGGTTGGCCCCTGGTAAGAGTCATCTCCAAAGTAGTATTAATGTGCACTGTAAAACCTCAGACAGGTTAGATGTGTTGGTTTAAGGAAAACCTGTGCCCCAAAGTTCATTACACTTGCAGTCTGGAAGAAATGAGCAATATGTAAAGAATAAAGTGTCATATGAACAATACAGATGCCTGTAATTCTCTGCCAGTGACAAGCTATCAGAAATCTTTGAAGTTCATTCAGTATCTATTGACCTGAGCATGTTCACAAGCTAAAAGTTATGCAAATCTGTGGCTTCCTCAGTGCCTCACCACAGCTGAGCTAGAGGGAAAGATTACATTCAACGCTTACAAGGAAAAAGACTTAAATCTACCATAAAACAATGCTGTAATAGAGCTGGCCCAGTGGAGGGATGAGGACCTGTGCATGCCTTACCTCCTGCCACGCTGGCAACCCACATTTAGGAACTGACGTGGGTTGCCGGGGATTGGCCAGGAGAGGGAGGATTGAGTGTCTGGACAACAACTCTCCTCCATTGGGGGGGGTTTGTTGTCCACCACTCTACCACCACCTGGAGGAATCCAGGTGGAGGTGTGTGCAGCCATACGATATGGGTGACCCCATATCCAGGGCACTGGGGGTGTCTCAGTGGAAGCAGAGCTCGCATAATGTGCCCGCTGCACATTAGGGGCTAAATTCAAACAAATTCAGAAAATGGTGCACACTATGAAAGGTGGTGCTAGAGCCAAAGCAGCCAGCCTAAACTTAGACACAAACAAGAAAGGCTCAGCACTCAAGTTCAGTATATTCAAAGTGCAAAAGTGCAGATTTTATTCTGGCAAAATGCCTGTGGAAAAAAATAGCCCCAGTGCTTCAACCCTACAGCGGGCCTTAATCAGGGGGAGGGTCTAAGGCTTCAAAAACGTGCATACCGAGACCTGGCCAAAACCGCACAACCTGGGTGCAGAAGTAGCTATTCCTGGTTACTCCATCACTTGTCATGACTGCCTGGGCACCAAGAAAGGTGGCGGCATAGCCATTTACATATCATCCCTGGTAAAGTTCTCCCTGGTCTCTCTATCCGCACTCCCGCAAACCATTGATGCCTTGCTAATAAAAACTTCCTTACCCCGCTCAATCCCCATATTTATAGCAGGTTCCTATTGTTCCCCAGACTCCCAACTAAACTCGGTCACAGTGCACCTGCACACCCAAAAAACCTTTACTTCAGGAGGTGAGCTCCATATTCTTGGTGACTTTAACCTGAACTGGCTCTCTGGTACTAGCACCAAGCTCCAAAACCATCTGGCAACATTAAATCTGTTTCAACAGATCACTGAGCCCATGCGTCTAAACTACAAAATTTTGAACCACTCCCTACTGGATTGGGCCCTCACTTCTCACCCACACAGGATAATAGCCTCTGGCCTCCTACAAGACTCCCTGAGCGATCACCACATGATATACGTAGTAAGAAAAATATTTAAAGCCAAGCCACCTCCACCAAGAACTCTCCTCATCAGGTCATATAAACCCCTTAACCTTGAAGGTCTCCTAAACGACTTAGCAAACTTGGACTGGTCTTACATCCCCAGGTCCACCTCCATTAACTCCGCCCTAGACTTCTTCAAGTCCAAATTTGTAGCCATCTGGGACCACTATGCCCCACTCAAAAAGGTTCAAGTAAGGGGAGCCCATCTGTCCTGGATCACTGCAGACCTCATGGACCACCTCCATGCCAGGAACCAGGCAAGGAAAGCCTACAAAGTATCGGGTGCACATGCTGACCACCTACACTATCGACTGCTTAGAAATGCCTACACCAGGCTTATCAGATGGGCTAAAGCTTACTACTTCACATCATCCTTCCAAAACAATCTAAATCATCCAGCTAAGTTTTGGAGGTCGATCAAATCACTTTTCTCCCCTCCCACCCCTGCCCTAGTTGTAGGCGGCTCCACCATATCAGAATCACATGCAGTGGCCACAGTTTTCAACACGGTGTTCACTAGCAGTGTGTCCCCTCACTACTCTAACCCACCACCTGCTACACACCACCCTACATCCACATCCCTACCCACCCAAACCCCCTACCCAGCTTTCTCCTTCTCCTTCTCCCTGGTTACTCCATCCAAAGTACTCAAAGCACTGCTTGCCCTCAATCCCTCTAAGGGTAAATGCCCCGCAGATTTAGATGCCAAAATGCTCTACCTTTCTGTCCCAGCAATCGCCATTCCACTAGCATCCCTCTTCAACCTCTCCTTCACTACAGCCTCTATACCCTCAGATTGGAAGCATGCCACAGTCATCCCCCTCCCTAAAGGTAGCGACCGATGCTCCCCTGGTAACTTCTGCCCCATCTCCCTCCTACCCATTCTAGCCAAAATCCAGGAACATCTAGTCCTCTCGCAACTTACCTCTTTCCTTGACTCCTCCTTCTTCTTTACTCCTAACCAGTTGGGCTTTAGGAAATCCCACTCCACTGTCACTTCCCTCCTCAGACTCACAGACTCCTTCCTGACAGGCATGGACAAAGGTCACATCACATCTGCCATTTTCATTGACCTAGCTAAGGCTTTCGACACTGTCTCTCATGCCCTTCTCCTGTCGAAACTCTCCAATGCAGGTCTCTCCAGTGCGGCCATCAGCTCATTTAAATCATACCTGGCAGACAGGTCCCAATCAGTCAGAATTGGTGCCTCCACCTCCAACCCCCTTCCTGTCACCACTGGTGTTCCCCAAGGCTCGGTCCTTGGCCCAATCTTGTTCTCCATTTTCCTCAATGACCTGCCATCAGCCTGCCTGTACACATTCATTCACATGTACGCAGACGATACAGTACTGTATACCTCAGGCCCCTCCCCCCTGGAAGCAGCGCCCAGACTCCAGCAAGATTTCACCGATGTTCAGCTCTGGTTTTGTGCTAATCAACATATTTTCAATGGCAAGAAATAGTCTCGTTAACCGTCGGCATGAGGCAGACACTCTCCCGACTCCCTGCCTCCCCCACTTTCAAAACCCTTGATGGGACCCTTTTAGAAGTTTGTACCTCCTTCAGATATCTAGGGGTCTGACTGGACCAGCACATTGACTTTTCTACACATATCGAAGTAACCCACAAAAAACTGCACCCCAGGCTGGGCGCATTATACCAGAACCATAGCTGCATTCCTCTGTCAGCCCGCAAATAAATATTGCAGAAAATGCTCCTCCCTATTTTTGACTACAGGGATGTAGTGTTGCCCCTCAGTCCATCCTGGCTAGACTGGATTCTCTTTTCAACTCCTTCTGTCATTTTGCGCTGGACTGTTCACCCTCCACCCACCACTGCGACCTCTACCGGTCCCTTAACCTCCCCTCGCTTTTCGACAGCCACCAGTCCCACTGTAATAGACTCACAGACAAATTCTGGGCTCAGTTATTGCCCTCCTACCTCGCCACTACCCTAACTGCTCAAACACCACCTACATACTCACTCAGGAATTTCAACTCCCCGCTCCTTGAAGTCCCGTACATGGTGACCTCTGCTGGCCAGTCGACTTTTAGAGCCCGACTACCAAAACTATGGAACCCCCTGCCTGTGAACATTCGGCACGCCCCCTCCTCTTGGCAACTAATTTCCCTCCTTAAAGGGCAAGTCTCCACTAACTGCTCATGCTGCCTAGACTCACACTAGGTATCGGCCAGCTCTCCAGCTTGTTCCAACTGTGGTTTACTCAAAATGTTTAACTCTGACCCAGTTAGTTGTCAATGCACTTTCTACCAATTGCTGCCTTATCTACTCAGATTTTTCTGTTGCTTGCTGTGTTCATACTGCTTATATTCTTGTATATATCTTTTGTATATAATCTGTGAAATTTCGATATTCTGTATTTTGTATCTCTGTATTTGATATGTATCATATCGTCCCCAACAACCCCCAGGATGCATCTGGAATCGAGCGGTAGTCTGCTCAGTATGCCTTTCCTGGTAAAACTTTTAAATAAATAAATAACTAAATAAATAAATAAAGAAAGAAATAAAATAGTATTATACAAATGAAATTAAAGTGACAGTACACCATTAATAAAAACAGGTGAAGCAAAAATCAAGTGATATAGAAAATAATGAGAAAAACTGTAACAGATTATTTATCAGACTGTAATATTAAATCATTCCAAAATCTACATTTGAAAATCCCTGTTTAGCTTATAACTAAATTTAAATATAAATATATCTAGTATAACTGAATATTACAGTCATCATTCCATCATCAGACGATACTCCTAATTCATTATAATCAAAAAACAACATTTCTATTTGAACTAATTATTATATGTATAAATAGACCTCTTATTGGAATTCCTTTATTTTTGGAGATTCCTTTTCGCAAAGGTGGAAGTCAGCTAAGATGCTAAAGGTCACTTATTCTATAACTATAAGAATTCGAAATTCAGCCCGAACAAAGTATCTAATTGTGTATGTAGACTGTAGTTAACATACTTTTAAATTCATCTTCTACACAAACAGTTAAATACAAGTAGATTGTGCTGTGGAGGTCAGCTCAAATGCTCAAAGGTCACATTTTCAAGAATCCAATTTTAGGCTTATTGAGCTAAAATATCGTAACTTTAGGTATTCTTTTTGAGAAATCTAAGCATTTCAATTATACGGTTGTTCAAAAAATCATTACTTTGATGTACTGGTGTTATTTTCTATTTTTACAACATGATCAAGGTGAAAAAGAGGTTGGCAGTACATTTACTATTACTGGTTAATGGGGGGGTGTACAAAGTTAGTACTATATGTGGATTAAAAATGAGAGAAGGGGATCCTATTGGTTGAAACAATATATACACACCAAGAGGTCATTCTGTGTTCCATTGTAAGATTTGTGTATTGGAAAAATGTATTAATATAAAAACAACTAAACAAATAAACAGGTAGCAAAATATCATAACATCTTTAGGTTATTTGGTCTTAGTCTCTGTTAATTATCCCCAGTGAGAGTAAATATGCAAAAGGAAGGGGAGGGAGGGGGTACACCTCTATGAGTACTTGGAGTACATTAGTGGCTAGTTGGGGAGAAAACAGGGAGAGAATCAGGAAGGATGGGCTCAATGATGCCCTGTCCGTCCAGCCGCCAGCTTGCTCTGCCACTCTGGGTCCAGAGCACATCTAGATGTGCATCTGGGTGGGGGAATGGATGGTCCTCCCTCCCTGGCCCTACCGAGGGGGGGAACCCATGGAGGATAACACCCCTGACTTCAGAGGTGGTGGAGATGGCTGCAGTGGACAGGAAAGGGGGTCAATGTAACACCTGCCCTGCCCAGCAGGAGGAAAAAACTTATATAGAAAAAAAGAACAGCCACTATAAATGAAATGAGTGCCGTTTTATAAAAGAAATATAATTTGTAAGCTGAGATGGCATTTTATTACTGGTTTTATTTACTTTTACAATTACACCATTGGTGTGGAACATATAGATTTATGAATTACATTTTATCAGTCTGTTTCTTTAAACCACTGTACACACTTGGAGAGGTGGTGGTAATCCATGAAGGAGTGGGTGGGTGGATGTACATATTTGCAGAGTACTTTTTTTCATCCTTGCGTACAAACTGGTGGGGCATATGCAGGTAAAAAAAAAAGTCCCTTCCAAGCATAAAGTGCTATGTATGTTATTTTTTCATACAGTAATAGTTACAGGTCAGATGACTTGTTGCCATAGTAACTAATTATTTGCAACCTTGTAGATCAATTGAAAATAGTACAGTCAGCACCATCGGCAGGAAAAAAAAAATGTGGTGGCCTTCCCTGTTGCCCCTGGCTTATTCAAAACTATGGGGGAATTATGCCATCCTAGACTATAGTAGGTGTGCACAGACACATAGACAGACAGACACACACACACACACCTGTGACTTCAGCATAGAACTTAGGCTTCCTCAATATTTCAGGTCTCAGTTACTAGTTTGAAAAACAGTAGCTACTTATTTTTTGTGTTGATCGAAGGACAAAGCACTACGGCCGTGAAAAAACAGTAGTTATGTAAGAACTTACTGTAACAGTAAATCTTCAAGAGGAGCTCTTGCAGCAGGCTATTACTATTAGGACTCTGTCGCCAGACACTAGGACCCCTTTGGAAACCTTTTACCTATTAGTCTCCTGTGGGGACTGCCCCCGATGCTGGCTCTGTCCTGACGTTAGCCAATGGTATATCGGGGGCAGACACCAGTCCCACCTCAGTTCACCTGCCAAAGACACGTTGGTAAGGTTGGCAGGTGGACCGGGCGGAAGCGTTCCATAAAAAATAAAAACATGCAGAAACTCACCATGGGGAAAGAGGGAGGGAAAGCAGCACCTGCTGCAAGAGCTCCTCTCGAAGATCTACTGTTACATTAAATTCTTACGTAACTGTGTTATCTTACTTGGAGTGGGAGCTCTTGTAGCAGGCTATTACCATTAGGACTGAGTCCCAAGCAGTCCTGAAAAAAGGAAACATGTACATCCAGGAGGAGGCTGCAATGCAACAGTGCTAGGAAGGCACCTAAGATAAGAGGCCTAGAAGGACCGCCAGGCCAAAACCTGCCCTTCTTCTAGAGGCAATGCCGAACCTGTAGTGATTAATGAAAGTATGCACTGGGCTCCAGGTAGCCGCTGCAAAAATGTTTCCGATGGAGACATTACGCAAGGATGCAAAGGAAGTAGCCACTTCCCTGGAACAATGACCCCTAACCAAGCCCGGCAGAAGTTTGTTGTACTTGTTATAACAGAAGACAATACAATTTACCAGACTCTTCAATAATGTTTGCTTAGACACGGAGCGTCTTGACAGTAAGGCGCAAAGGCCACAAAAGTACAGTTACGTAAGAACTTACCGTAACAGTAGATCTTCGAGACAGGCTCTTGCAGTAGGTAATTACATATAGGACTGACCCGGCAGGTGTCAGGAAAGGACCCCATGGAAAAATTTCTAGCTAGCAGTCTCTGGCAGGGGACCACCCCCACATCAGGTGACTGACGTCATGCGACATCAGTATAAAGGGGCGGTCCCCCAGGCCCGCCTTTCAGTACTTTCCTGCCAAAGGCCCAAAAAAGGCGAGACGAGCGGATATTTCCCTTCCTGGAAAAGCAGCTGAAAAAGCTAAGGGGGATGGAGAGCGGGAAGGCATTACCTACTGCAGGACCCTCTCTTGAAGATCTACTGTTATAGTAAGTTCTTACATAACTGTATTATCTTACTTCAAGAGGGCTCTTGCAGTAGGTAATTACATATAGGACTGAATCCCAAGCAGTCTGGAACAAAGAAGAGCACTTGGGAGGAGGAAAACTAACACACCAATAGAACCTCCGGCTGTAAGGGTCTTAAGAGAGAGAGAAGACCTTGCAGAACAGCCAACCAAAAGCCTGCTCTATGGCAAGAGGCAATGTCCAAACTGTAGTGTTTTCCTGAAGGTATGGATGGAAGTCCAGGTCGCAGCTGCGCAGATATCTGCCGCTGACACATTCTTGAAACAAGTAGCAGAGGCAGCTACTCCTCTGGTGAAGTGGCCCCTGACTTGACCCAGCAGAGTCTTGTGGTACTTGTCATAACAGAAGGTGATACAATGAGCCAACCACTTTGATAGGCATTGCTTGGAAACTGCATTGCCCTCTCTTTTGTGACAAAGAGAAACCTGGTCCGATTTCCTGAGATCCTTAGTCCTACTAGTATAGTATCTCAATATCCTATGAACATCCAAAGTATGCAAGAGGTACTTCCCTTGATTAGAGTGTTGCGTAAAGAAAGCGGGTAGCTCAATGGATTGATTCAACATAGATTCTGCCACCACCTTAGGGAGAAATGCAGGGTTGGTGCACAGAGCCACATGTTCCTTGTGAAAAATCAAATAAAGGATTTTTCACATCAGGGCCTGAAGCTTGGAAATTCATCGAGTTGAAGTAATGGCCACGAGGAAGAGAGTCTTCCAAGAGAGGAACTTCAAGTCTGCTGAAGCTGCCGGTTTGAAAGGAAGCAGAGTAAGTTTCTCGAGAACAAAGCTCAGATCCCAAGGAGGAGCAGGAACGTAGATGGGGGTCTCAAATGGAGAACCCCTTTGAGGAAAGTCTTAGAGACTTCCAACTGCGTGAAAGTCCTGTCTCCAAAAGGGACATGGTAGGCCGAGATAGCCACCATGTGGACCTTCAAAGAGGAGTGGCTGAGACCCAGGTCAAAGAGATGATGCATGTAGTCCAGGTCTCTCTTGACAAGGCAAGAGAAAGGCTTGAAGTCCTTTGAAGAGGCCCAAATCGAAAAACGTTTCCACTTCATGGCGTAGGTGGACCTAGTGGAAGGCTTTCTGGCCTCCACCAAAATATTTTTGATGAGCGGAGAAACCCCAAACTGAGCTTGAGCTATGTCTGCAGGAGCCACACATGCAACTGAAGGGATCTGAGACCTGGATGAACCAGGGTCCCCGATCCTGGGTCAGCAAGTGCTGTGACAGAGGAAGAGGAAGCGGAGGTTCCTCTGAAAACTGTTGCAGGAAAGAGAACCAAACTTGCCTGGGCCAGAATAGAGCAATGAGGATCATCTGGGCTCCTTCTGAACTGAGTTTGTGTTAGACCCTCGGAATTAAGGAAATTGGAGGGAAGGCATAGACAAATCTGTCCCTCCAGTCGAGAGACAGAGCATCCTGCCAGAAGATGCCTCACCCTGGAACGAGCGGCAGAAGGCAGGAAGTTTTGCGTTTTGAGAAGATGCAATCAGGTCTACCTGAGGGGTTCCCCCACACAGGAAGATGTCATCTACCACTTTTTGATCCAGTTCCCATTCGTGAGCATTGTCCGAAGACTGACTGAGCTGGTCTGCCAGCGTGTTTTCTATTCCTGGTGCATGAACTGCCATCAGGTGAAGGCTGTGCAGAACAGCCGAACTCCAAACTCTCATTGCTTCCCCACACAGAGGGTAGGAATGAGTTCCTCCCTGCTTGCTGATGCACCAGACTATGCACATGTTGTCCGTCTGGATAGTTAGATTACTGGGAAGAATACAAGAGTTCAGAGCCTGGAGAGCACACAAGACAGCTCTGAGCTCAAGCACATTTATATGAGGAGTCTACTCGAGTCTCTACCAGGAGCTCTGAGTCCTGTGAGACCCTAGATAGGCACCCCAGCCCTCTCCTGAGGCATTTGTTGTCAATATTTGGGAGGGGGGTTTGATACAGAAAGGAACTCCCTGGCAAAGGTTCTCTTGCACCATCCACAATTGCAAGTCCCTGACCATGGGATCGGAGACCAGAACTTTCTGGTCTAGGTCGTCCAATGTCTGGTCCCATTGAGACTGAAGCGTCCATTGAGAGATCCTCATTGTTTATTTATTTAGCTTTTGTTTACCAGGTAAGCATGCTAGACAGTCAAGTGCCTATTTTCAGGTTCAACCTGGGTGAATTACAAAGGCAAACAACACATCCGAGACAAGTAACAATAGTCAATACAGTACAGTCCAGTACAGGCAGAAAGCCCAGGCAAATAACAAATTGTGAAACAAGATAGCAACAGTTAAGCAAGGTACAAACAGGAACAGGCAGCAGACTGCAGTCAGGTGCAGTCAGAGAGCAAATACATAGCAAGTGCAGTGATTAGGGCATGGCGACCCCAGGAGGTGGCCAGGGGGCCAAAAGATCTCGGCATGGAGCCAAGCATGAGGGACTGTCAGAATAGTGGCCGCCATGAGCCCAAGGAGGCAAAGAACTGACCTGGCACCAACTCTTCTGTGACTGGACAACAGACTTGCTTGAGCCTGGAGGGTGTCCACCCTGTCCAGAGGTAGAAAAGCCTTGTCGATGATTGTATCCAGAATCGCCCTGATAAACTGGAGTCTTTGGCAAGGAACCAGATGGGACTTGGCCTGGTTGATGGTGATACCCAGGCTGGTGAAAATCTGCAGGGTAAGGGAAACAGAGCGTTGGAGTTCCTCCCTGGATGGGGCTGCCAGGAGCCAGTCATCTATGTACAGGAATACCTGCACTCCCTGGGTACTCAGGTGGGCCGCTACCACTGAAAGACATTTGGTAAACAGTCAGAGAACTGAGGAAAGACCAAATGGGAGGGCCTTGAATTGGTAGTGGTCCCCCTGAAATGAAAACTAAAGGAATTTGCAGTGGGAAGGGATGATGGGGATGTGCAGGTAGGCATCCTGCATGTCCAAAGTGCATAGCCACTGTCCCTGCTGAAGAAGTGGCAGAAGGCTCTGCAAGGAGAGCATTCTGAAGCATTTGTACTCCACAAACATGTTCAGGGAGCTGAGGCCTAAAACAGGCCTCACGTATCCCATCTTCTTTGGAACTAGGAAGAAATGGGAATAACCTGTCCCTGAAAGGTGGGTGGGGACTGGCTCTATCACCACCTTCAAAAGAAGGGAGGAAATTTCTTCCAGGACCAGAGGAAGATGTTCTGGGGAATAAGATGACTTGGGGGTGGTTTTCTGGGTGGTTTCTGAAGAAACTTGATTGAGTGTCCTGCTGCTATCTGCTGGAGCGTCCAAGCATCTTATGTAATCCTCTCCCAACCTGGTAGATGGAAGGAGAACCTCCCTCCTACTGGTTCCTCTGGGGAGTCCAGAGGCTGTGGGAGAGGAAAGGAGTTAGGAGGTGTGGGGCAATGCAGCAGCAGAGGCTCTCACAGCTTTTTTGGGTGGGAGAGGCTTGGCTGCCAGAGGGGCCCGACGTTTGTTGGCCCACTTGCCCTGAGGTTTCACTTTGGGTCAAGAACATCTGTGAAAAAGGCGACGCTGTCCCTGAGGGGGCCTGTATAGAAAGTCAATGGACATGAGTGCAGTGCCCTTCTCTTGCAGGTCGGTGATGATGTCCTTGGCATCCCCACCGAACAGCACCGAATCCCTGAAGGGCACATCCTGAATTGTGGATTGCACTTCAGGGACCAATCCTGACATCCAGAGCCAGGCATGACGCCGCAGACCTATGGCAAAAGCCAAACTCTGACCAGCTGCATCCACTGCATCGTAGGTGGCATGGCGCATGTGCTGACTGGCTGAACAAGCAGATCGGACAAGATCAGCCACTTCCTTTTTGGTCTGAGACTCAGGAAGGGAGTCCAATTTGGATTCCACCTGACTCAGGATCAGCTTCTGGTAGTCCCCCATATGTGCAACATAATTCAAGGCCCTAATCCCCAGGGTGGAAGAAGCACACACCTTCTTCCCATGCTGGTCCAGAAGATGGGATTCCTTGTTGGGTGGAGATGAGCTGAGATGTTTTGGATTCGCCGACTGGCCATGAGAGGCACTAATCATGACCGAGTTGGCCATGGGGTGTGTATTCAAAGAATCCACACCCTCAGGAGCCTGGTATAGCCAATCCGCCTTCCTCAGAAGGGGGGCTAATGTGGACGGTTGCTTCCAAATAGTGGAAACAAGGTCCACGTGAGGCTCAATCCAGGGTGGAATCAAAGTCGGAGTGGTTTCGGGCAGATCCAAGTGAGTAGCGAGCTTCTTCCACTGTGGATCTGGCTAGAGAGTGCCACTGGTGAACCTCCTGGATCTTTCTCAGCAACTCCAGAAATGAAGGATTTTCCCGGAGGTGACTTTGGAGGAGTCCTTGGCCTGGGACGATCTGGAGTATGTGGCTCGTCATCAGAATTGGAGCATCCCCCTGAGTCTGAGTCAGAGGTCTCCAAAGAAGAGGAGGAAGACTTCTCCTGACACAGTGGAGGAATGGTCCCCTTGGGAAGACCTCGGGGAAGCGTGTCCTCCCCACCTCAGTGCCTGAGGGTTCACTTCCAGTGTCGGGTAAGGGGGAGGGAGTTTCTTGTCTCTAGTGTAGGGGATTCTCTGCAGGGTCCAGTGCTGGCAGATGGCTCTCCACCTCCCAGGTGAGCTGAGCCTTGGCCTCAGCCCATCAGGCAGCCAGAGTCTCCTTTAAATCCACCAGCGGCTATGGGGGCAGTGGAGGAGGAGGAGGAAGGGAATACGGATACTGAGGGTATCCATAGGGTGAGTTCCCATAACCTGATGGCAGGAAACCCAGTGTCAGGTACTGAGGCACTGGGTACTGCGGTGCCGGATAAAGAGGCACCGGGTACTGCAGCATCGGATACTGTGGTCCCGGGTAAGATGGCACTGAATTGAGTGAGGGCGGATACCCAGGAGCCAGGGGCTCTGACGGAGCAGATGGCCCTGGGAGAGGCCCAGTGGGCAGGCCAGGTAAAGGTGGCCCTGCGGGCGTCGGGCCTGGCATTGGAACGGCGTCTGGAAAAGGAACGTTGGCCGGTGTCAGGTAAGCCAGCATTGGAGCTGGTGTCCAAGGGTCTGGCATCAGGGGGTCCAGTCCTATAGGAGGGAGCCCTGATGTCAGCGTGCCTAAATCCTATGTGTCGACTGGGGGATTAAGGATTAAAATCCCTGGGGTCCAACAGAGGAGACATGGGAGCCTCAGCAGGCAGCGGCCAGCGCTGTGGAGAGCCTGGGATGTTGGACTGATCCAAGAAGTCTGATGTAGGCTGTTTCACTGGGCATTCATTGGAGGGGACGATGTCCGGTTTACCAGCAGGATCCGGGCGGGCGTCGGAGGAGCCAGAGTCCAACTTATCGGAACCTACTCCTGATGAAGGTCGCATTGGGGAAGCAACCTTGACAGGCGTATGAGGGACTGTGCGCCCACCAAAAGGAGGAGGCCTCGTATTGGCCCTGTCCGAGCGGACGTCAGTAGCACCAGTGTCCAGCTTACCGGACCCGCTTGACCCAGAGGGCCGCGTGACAGCGGCCTTCCTGGGAGCAGTCACCTCCTTTGTCCCAGAGGCACCCAGAGGGGCCTGAGCGCGAGCCCGACAAGAGGGACGATGCCGTCTTGGAGATAGCCAAGATGGCCATCGAGGGTCAGTCCCCTGGAGGGAACATTACCTGAAGAACGGCAACTCCGAACAGAGTCGTGGAACCCATAGAGGTGGAGTCCCGGTCCCAGTGCTTCTCTCTTTTTCCTATGACCTTCGGGTGAAGTGGAAGCCCGCCTGAGCTTCTTCAGCTCCTTCTCCATGGAAGCCATCTTTTTTCTCAAAACGTGGCCCTCCAGGGACTGCTGCCTCCGTTTGCAGGTGGCTGCGTTGAACTGCTGGCAGTACTGGCACTTCTCCACGGGGTGTTCCAGGCCTAGGCAGAAGAGGCACAGGGAGTTACCGTCCTTATGTGGTAGCTGGGATCCACACAAGTCACACTTGTTCTTATGCAAATCGGAGGATATCGGGGATGACATACACGGCCATTAAAGCAGGAAAAATGAGAAAAACTGACAATAAACTCAGTTAACTAGACCAACGTAAGACTGACGAGCGAAGGAACTTTACCGCGAGGTACTTTCACAAGTTGATGGCGGGAAACAATTGTAAGGCGGGTGTGGGGGACCACCCCTTTATGCTGACGTCACATGACGTTGGTCATCTGATGTGGGGGCGGTCCCCCGCCAGAGACTGCTAGCTATAAATTTTTCCATGGGGTCCTGACGCCTGCCAGGTCAGTCCTATATGTAATTACCTACTGCAAGAGCCCTCTCTAAGTAAGATCAACTGCTCTGTCTTATGGTGTGGCATGGCTAAGATAATATTGTAGTGCCCTGTGGACATCCAAAGTATGCAGGAGTGCTTCCCCTCTGTTCGAGTGATCAGGGTAGTGCACTGGAAGGTTGATGTCCTGATTCAACGTAAGCTTGGACACCACCTTGGGCAAAAACTTATGACTGGTTCATAAGGACACCCTGTCCTTTTGGAAAACTAAATAAGGCTCCTTACACATCAGGGTCTGAAGCTCAGAAAGTCTCCAAGCAGAAGTAACAGCAACTAAAATAATGCTTTCCAAGAAAGAAAGTGAAGCTCACATTCCGTGGCAGGCTCAAATGGGGGAAGAGTCAGCTTTTCTAGCATGAAAAGGAGATTTCAGGGCAGTACTGGATCTCTGATGGGAGGCTTAATATGCAGCAGGCCCCGCAAAAACGTATGAGAAACGTCCAGTTGAGCGAGGGTTTTTCCCTCCATAGATACTTGGTAAGCAGAGATTGTGGAAAGATGTACTTTTATGGAGGAGTAGCTCAAGCCTTGATTTAATAAGGAGAGGAGATGCTCTAAAATCAAGTTCACTGGACAAGTAACCGGGTCCAAGTGATGGGGTGAAACCCACAGGCAAATCTTTTCCACTTCATGGCATAAGTGGATCTAGTTGAGGGCTTTCTTGCTGCTACGAGAATGTCTGCCACCTCCTTGGGAGACCCCATACCTAGATTTGACTAAGTCTGCAGGAGCCAGCCATGAAGATGCAGGGGTTTGAGGTCTGGATGGACCAGGATGCCCTGATCCTGTGATAACAAGTGTGAGCTCAGTGGCAGCTGTATTGGAGGCTCCACTGCCAGCTGCTGAAGTAGTGGGAACCAAATCTGCCAAGGCCAAAATGAAGTGATGAGGATCATCTCTGCTTCTTCAGCACGTAACTTCAGAAGAACCCTCTGAAGAATGGGAAAGGGAGGGAAGGCATACAGAAACCTCCCTGTGAAAACACCAGGCGCGGGGTCTAGTGAGCAGAAACTGGGCAGTTTGGCATTGAGTGGAGACGCAAAGAGGTCCAACTCTAGGCAGCCCCACCTGTTGAATAGCTGATCTTCTACGGATTGGAGGAGTTCCCACTCATGAGCCTTGGACTGAGACCACCTTAGGTTGTCAGTCCAGATGTTTTGGACACCTGGAACATGAACAGTGTTGAGGTCTAGGCAGTGTTCCAGTACGCAATACCAGACCCTCATCGCCTCTCAGCAAAGCGGGTAAGAATGTGAGCCCCTTGCTTGTTGATGTAAAACACTACTGATGTGTTGTCAATCTGGATAAGAAGAGGGCCTAATGAAAGGTCTGTCAAATGTCTGCAAGATGTTCAGGACTGCTTGCATTTCTAGAACATTGATGTGGAGTAGTTGCTCATCCAGAGACCAATGTGCCCTGGGTCTGTCTGTCTGCCAGATGAGCACCCCAACCGAGGCCGGAAGCAACTGTAGTTAGAATCTGCCTTGGGGACTCCTGCCAAAATGGGACACCTCATACCAGGTTGGAGGGGTCTAACCAGCAGGAAACAGTCCTTCTTACTGGGTCGGAGATCTTGACCGGCTGATCCAGGTCATGTGACCTTTGGACCCACTGCAACCTGAGCATCCATTGTGAGACTCTTATGTGGAGGTGGGCCAAGGGAACTGTGGGGATGGCCACTGCCAGGCGCCCCAGAAGTCTGAAGAAGGTCCTGGCTGGAACCTGTGGAGCCATGGATACTGCCCGGCTATGCCCCTTAGACAATCCACCCCGTCATGTGGGAGGAAGACTATGCCCTGAATTGTGTCCAGGACCACTCTGATAAAAAGAAGCCACTGGCTGGGCCATGGGGATGACTTTGGAAGGTTCAGGGTGATCCCCAGCTCTCGTAAGAAAGTAAAGGTGTCTCCAAGAGTGTGAAGCAGCTGAGCTCTGGAAGGAGCTGCCAGGAGCCAATTTTCTAGGTAGGGGAAGATGTAATAACCCTGGCATCTGAGAGTCACAGCCACCACCGCTAGGCACTTGGTGAAGACTCAAGGAGTGGAGGAGAAGCCAAACAGTAAGGTTCAAAACTGATAATGTCTCCCCTGGAAATAGAACCTCAGGAACTTCTGATGGGGAGGAAACCCCTTATGTGCAGGTATGCATCCTGCATATCCAGGGAGCAGAGCCAGGCCCCTTGGTGGAAGAGGGGAATAAGGCCTGGCAGAGTGACCATTCTGAACTGCTTGTACTCTATAAAGAGAGTTAGGGAGCTGAGGTCTAGAATGGGCCAAAGGTCTCCGGTCTTTTTTAGGACCAGGAAAAAGTGAGAATAGTAGCCCTGCCCCTGTTGATCTGGAGGGGACCGGCTCTATCACCCATTTCTGCAGAAGGGCCTAGATCACTCCTTCTATCAGAGGAATGTGTGAAGGAGGATAATGGGAGGACCCTGGTTCCTTGTCCGGAGAGATCTGAAGGAAATTGAGAATATGTCCTCTCCTTATAAGCTCTAACACCCAGAGGTGTGTAGTGACGCTGCTCCATCCCTCTAGGTAGAGGAAGAAGTGACCTCCTACTGCCTCCCCCATCGCCTCTGCCGGAGGAGAGGGGCAGGTAGTGAGTCACTGGGCAGATCCAGAAACAGGCAGAGAAGGCTGGGAGGTCTTGGGGCCCCTAGAGGTGGAGCTCCCAGGAGTTTGGATTGGTGCCTTTCTCTTGAGCCACCTCTGTGCTGAAATTGGCCATGGGTATTTTGCCCTGATTGCTTATGAAAAGGCCATTTGTGAAAGTGTTTCTGGTCCCCCTTATAGATCTTTTGGATGGACCAGATAGAGTTCCTGGAACCTTGGAGGCAAACATCAGTTTCTCTGTCTCCTCCCCAAAAAGGACAGAACCCTGGAAGGGAAGAGCCAGGATCCTGGACTGCAGATCCTGGAAGAATCCCAAGACTTTGAGCCAGGCATGGTGCCTAAGGCAAATGCCGGATGCTGCTGCCCTAGAGGCTGTGTCTGCAGTGTCGTACGAGGCCCCCAGGACATGAGTGCCTATGTCTGAACCAGGCTTTAGGATATCCAGAAGTTTAGTCTTTTGTGCTGAGTCTGGCAAGGCCTGAGCAGCATCTAAGCCCATCTCCCACATTGCATTCTGATACTGGACCATATGTGTGAGGAAGTTCAGAGACTGAATAGAGTAGGTGGAGGCAGAATACATTTTCTTGCCCACTTGATCTAAAAATCTGGACTCTATGTCAGAAGGCTGTGAACTAAGGTGTTTCAGCTTCTTTGATTTGTTGTGAGCAGCTGTAATCACCATGTAGTTTGCCTGAGGGTGTTCCACCGAAAAAGGCTCCTCCCTCAGTGCTCGGTACAGCCTGTCCAATTTTTTAGAGACCACTGGAGTGGTGGAGGGATGCTTCCAAGTGATTCGGGTGAGATCCTGGAATGTATCCACTAGAGGAGGAATGACCAAGGGCTTTGGCTCCTTCTGCCTCAGGTACTTGGCCAATCTCCGGCACTCTGGATCCAGCTCCTCTGTCTCACATCCATTGGAGGACTGGAAATGCCTCATGATGTCCATAAAGGTAGGATCATCAGGAGGATATATAGGGGTGTCCTTTTCATCTGGGGACACATGCCTTTCTCTCAAAGGAGAACGGTCGGAACCCGATGTATTAGAGTCCAAACCATTGCCTTTAGAAGAGTGGAAAGCTGATCTAGAGAGTGAGGAAGATCTGCGCTTCTTAAAGGAATGCTGCCCACTGGAAGACTGATGACAACTATAGGACCAGCGACAGCTGTGGGACCAGTGACGGCTGGTAGAGTGCAGACGATGGCTATCTGACTGATGTCAGCTGACTGACCGCCTACAGCTACAGAAGCAATGACGGGTGGTACTTGGTGAATTGGAGTGATGTTGGTGACACCGTTCTTTATGTAAAGTCCAGCCCCAGGAGTCAGTAACACTTTGTGAGGGGGACTTAGGTTTAGGTGTGGGAGCGGAAGGCTTAGGTGCGGGAGAAGCAGGCTTGTCTTCCATGACCTTGGTCCTTATCTGTATCTGGAGTTGGAGTAGGATCGGCTGCGGTGGAAGGATGTCCTTCTTCACTTGGACCCACCAGAACTGAAAGAGTTCCATCAGCTCTTCTTTGGAAAATTGAGGAACCGCTGGTCATGCTGGGGGGGGGGGCGAGGTTTCTCTGGCATAAGTGGAGCAATAGGGGGAGGAGGAGAGGTCCAGTGGGTCCCTGGGAGAGGGAGTGGACCAATCCCCTTGGTCATCAGTGACAGAAGTCCTATGGACCAGTGAACATTCTGCATCTGGGGGGGGCTTTGCCCGTCATACGTCCCTTGTCAGGTACCGTCGATGATCTGGAGCTGTCCAGCTTGGAGATCATCGTCAGTTTTGGTCATAGATGCTTGAGAAGCTGAGATACAGTAAGCTGAGGCTGGCTTAGAGGCCGACTCCCGATCTCGGTGCTCAATGGTCTTACCCAGAGCCCCGGGAGAGACCAATGGTGGGACCTTGCATGGTGGGACTGAGGTCCCCGTGGAAGCCAAGGATGAGGGCCTGACCCCTGAGGTAGCTGGTGATTGCGAAGGTGTGGCCTTCACTTTCAGGGTAGTCAAGGCCGGTGTAGAACCCAAACCCTGCTTGCCACTCCCTGACGTTGGTATCTTGGTGGCAGTGGAAGAATCCTGCCACCCAGTGGAGTGTTACAAATGGTGGGAGGAGTGGTCAGAGCCCCCCCTCCACGAGTTAGAACCCAAGGAGATTTTATTATAGTGCAGGGACCAGGAGCGTGAACGCCCCTTGGACCGACCCCAGTCCTTTTCTTGGGACTTATGCTGGTCCGAGTCCTTTTTCTTGTCCTTGTGCTTCGAGGACTGAGACGAATAAGATTTTTCTACTTGCAAGCTCTGCAATACAGCCACCTGCTGTTCCAAATATGGACTTTTAGTGCCTTAAGGCAGCGAATGCAAGTCTGACCAGTAAAGCCGCTGCAAATAGAGCAGGCCTTGGTGTTGTGGTCAGGCCCTAGGCAGAAGACACAGGCTTCATGCTTGTCCTTAGCTGGAATCTGGCTTCCTCAGGCACACTTCATTCTCTTCTTCTCAGTGGAGGAAACTGAAGATGGTGAAGATGACATACAGCTTAAGATAATTCAGATGAAAAGTCAATTTTTCGATTAAAAAGTTGGAACACTTATCTATAAATTCACTGGAACTACTGAAAAGATATTCTAAAAGGCAACCAAATAGCCAGGTAGATGGGTCTGTGGCAGGAAAAGAACTGAAGTGGGTCTGGAGACTGCCCCCGATATACAATTGGCCGACATCGGGGCAGAGCCAGCGTCGGGGGCTGGCCCCATTGGAGACTGCTAGCTAAAAGGATTCTGAGGAGGCCTAGTGCCTGGTGGCATAGTCCTAATGGTAATAGCCTGCTGCAAGAGCTCCCACTTGAAGTAAGATATATTGATCTTTAGATTTTTCTTAACATTTTCTGGGATCAGCAAGCAAAATGTTTTCAACTTTCCCTCCACAAACTACATTTGGTAGGTATAATAATAAAAACAACACAGCCTTTGTTCAGAGGGAAAGTCTGGGTACCGTACTCCACAATAACCTCCCTTATATCACAATCCAGTATGCTGGCATCTCAGCCCCTCGTTGGAAACACAGGCTCGTAGTATATGGCCCCCCCCCCACTTTATTCAACATATAGTATATGGTTAACCACTATTGTGTATGGCATTCCATGCAGATAATTTTCTTGTTGTGGTGCAGTTCAAAGGTCATGAAAAGTGTTTGTGGTACCATTCTGATGTCACAACAATACAACAATTTTCAGCATTAAACCGTGCATCTGCTGCAACCCCTCACACCATGGCCACTCAAAACTGCCAACTAACACAGAGTAAAAAAGTAAATTTTCTTTTAAATAATCAAAAATTTTATAAAATCTTACTGGTACTGCCATATTTCATAATGGATCCCATTTGAGAAACACAGTTTGAGAGTGTTTGGTGTTGGGCGGGACTTGGGAGAGCGGCACTGTGAATAGTGACATGACACGAGCCAAAGATTTCCAATGGTATGGTATGCTTCTAAGAAAAGCATTAGGGGCTAACCATATACTACATAAAACAGTGTATGGGTGACCATAAACAACTAAGGCTGTGTTGACATCTTGGTGATGTGATGCCATTATAAAGACCCCTCAAGCTTCATTCTCAAGGTCTTTATGATGTCTTCACATTTCCTCGATGGGAACACAGCCTTGTGAATGGTCACCCATACATTATTTTCTATGTTGTGCACATTCCAAAGTGCTGAATGCATTCTAAAGTCTTATAATGTATGGGGATTCCCTTGTTATTATCTGAAATTCAACTGCTTATAATGTTATTATGGTATTGTTGTAATGTCAAGAGGTTGTTAACCCGTCTTGACTACGTCACAATAATACCATAACAGTGAGAACGGATCTGTGCATGCATGGCTTTGAACTAGCAGTTCACATCAAAGGGCCATGGTGGTGAGAGCTGACCCTAACAGAGAGCGGTGCTATGGGGAAAACAGAAAAAGTAAGGACAATCTTCATTTAACTGGTGCCCAGCTGAGTTTTTAACTGATTTTGCCCATACACTATAAAACATAATGACTGGGTTTCTGTTAATAACAGCACTGAAATTACCCCTCATGGTTGCCAGGACAACAATAAGCCTGTCAAGCTGCGCTCTCAAGGTTTACTATGTTGTCCTGGCAACCACTCAAGGTGATTACAGCACAGTTATTAACCAAAATCCAGTCATTATCCTCTACATTTAAAATTAAAAATGGGCAACCACTTACAACTCAGCATGTGTTTCCATCTCAGGGTTGAGATGACAGCATGGACCCCTCGAGCTTTGCTCTAGAGTTCCATATACTGTCATTTCAACCCCTCGGTGGCAACACAGCCATGTTGTATAGGGTTTCCCATACATAATTCTATATGTTGTAATACCAACAGTGCTAAGACTGTAGATGAATCCAAGCTGAAAGTCTCATAAGGGTAAAAAGCTTTCCAGGATCATGCAGCCCAGCCCCCAGGCTGCACCTGGAAACGAGCTATAATAGCTTAGTGAGCCTTTCCTGGTCAAATATTACAAAATAGAATAATAAATAGGGGAGGGTGTATTACAAGGGAGTAATACCATTGAGAAGTTTTGGGGATAAGGGAACCTCGAGAGCAAAGATCAAGAGGTTCCCTTGTCCCCAGAACTTCTCGATGGTATTACTCTCGAATGATACACCCTCATCTATTTGTTATTTTTTGTAATATATGGATCCATTTTAAAAAATTCCACTGCTCTGAATTTTTTTTCTTTCATGCATGCTGCGAGGTCGGCTGACAGCCTCAGCGAGCAGTTGTTCGCCCTGTCTGCCCCCCTACCCCACAAACTTCTGTTGAACTGAGAGTAGCACTGGTCATTATGTTTGCTAGGAGTCCTACCTTTGAAACGTTTTCAGGGTGAGCAAAGGCAGAATCAACCAGATAATTCTTTAAACTTTGGCGGGTGGGGGGAATATGGACTAACGACAGGAGGGGACGAATTACTCTTGGTGAGCGAGAGACGGCCTCCATGTTTTCTGAATTGTTCTGCCCACCCACAGACAGAAAGTGGCCAATCATGAGGCGTGCTTTGAAAAACATTACATCGCACATGTAGGAACTGAAGTTGGGTGCTTAGCAACCAGGGCGTGGTGCACATGTGCTGTTCAGTTTCTTTGATAATATTATCATTCAGAACTCCGAACCATAGTATTACGGTCTCTGAATGATAGTATTATCAGTCATCATCGATGGTATTATCAACCTTGGGGTTCTGGTATTACAGGAGTTTTTCTGAATTGGTTACTACCATATTAAAATAACTTATCCATTTATTACAAATAAAAAAATCAATATATCAAAACTGAAATTAGAATACAGAAAGGGTAGATTTCAGATCTAGCAATGTACTTCAACCAATCAGGTAATTACAGCTGGTTGCTTCCCAACATTCCTACAAATAAAAGTAGCTACATAATACGAGGGTACATATTTCATTCACCAAAGCTTTTCCTTAGATATATATTTCCCATCTGAGAACTGCACTACATTGTTTTTGAATGAAAAATAATAACAGAATGAGTTATAAAAATGAGGAAAATCGCAAGGATTAACATTTGTTTCACACATTACGAGCCTGATTCTCTGAAGAGGCCACTCAACTGTCATGCCTCCTGACTAGTCCCCTTTCCTAAGTAAGGGTGTAAGTGACTCCACAGGTGTGTGCTCTCATGTCAGGGGAATCATGCAATATAGCTGGATCCAGCAAAGCCAAACAATGCTACATACACAACATGAGAACCACTATTATGGACTCCATGCACATAACGATTTTGGCCCTACGCACCATGACATGCAGTGCATATGGCCCAGTTATATGTATCTTGGCATCCACTAGACACCCACAAATGCACTAACAGTGTTTCACTGTTGCACTGGCCTCCCAAATCCCAACCACATTTGAACACACGTAGTTGTGCTGCTGGTCAGGGTTGGGGTCAGGACATGTCAGGGCCTGGACCAGCAGAACTCGGCACACATTAAGCAATCTGTGCTCTACTGGTCCAGCTACAGGGGAAGATTAGGTTATGCCAGCCAGAGTGCTGCCATAAGTGGTGCGTAACCCTCCTCACCTGAGCAGGGGTCCGAAAATCCCAGTCTGGTCATGTTGCATACAGACCCCAGCCCTCCTTGTCATGGAGGGCTGGGGCTTGCAAAACTGGCACTGGGTTGGTATTTTAATTTTTTTAAAGTAAACAATACTTTCTGGGATATGTCTTCATAAGGTGCCATATCCCATGATCCTGTGCTCCCACACACCACAAGATCCATCTGAAGGGTTGGAAGCTGGTGTCATGGTCAACTACACCCCCCCCCCAGTGAGCCCCCTTCTCCTTAATGTTGCTAAACACTTAAGAGAAGGGACTGTCAGGGGAGGGGTATTAAATCCCAGAATCCCCTGCAGCTAATGTCGGAGCTGGACTGCAGCAGTGGGAGATTCACTAGTCTGCAGTGCATGTTCGAGCTTTTATATATTCAGATCAGATGTTTGCCAGCACTGCTGTTGTCCAGTTGCTAAGTATAGTCCTCTGCATCTGTACTTAGCCCCAGGAGGAGAGCAAGACCAGGAAACAAAAGATCAGCGATTATAAAAACTTTAACAGGCACTGCAGGTTATTGAATCTCCCACTGCTGCAATCCAGCTAACATTAGCTACAGGGGATTCTGGTTACAGCAAATGTCAGATTAGGAGTTAGTAGAATCAGCCAGATACAATCTATTATACTGCAGTAAACAGTAAGTAAAAATGTTTTTGCACACAAACTGCGCATTGGGATCAGTCCCACACTTGGGTGTGGGGTTCTTAGTGCTGATTAGTCCCCTTTTTGTGATTCTTATTAATTTCTCAACTTATTCTGTGACAGGGAAAAGAAAGATTTAATAATGAGTTTAAAATAAGATTTTGAATACCTATTCTTTTTTCTATTACACTGTATATGTCAGTTTTTGAATACAGATTAAAATGATTAGAAAGTATTTTATTTATTTTATTTATTTCAATTCTAGGATTACAATTACCTTTGAGCCCAGGTCTCTTTTACAAAGGTTCCACGTCAAGACATAGGTATCACATGACAATAGAAAAAATTGTTACACAAATAAGGGTAAAGGATATCAAATTAATTTTGAACAGACAGGGAGGGGGTAAAGTGGAGAGGAAGAGGACAAGGGGGGTGGTAGAAAGAATGGGAGGGGCAAAGGGAGGTAAGAAAAATGAGAAGAGAGGAGAGGTGGGGGTAGGTAAGGATAAGGAGGGGTGGGGTTGGGTGGAGCTGCCAGGAAGGTGGCATTGTATGTAGTATGTATATTATATGCAACTGAATGATAAAGTATGTATATTATAATAGCACTGACTGAATACTAATTATATTAACCTAATGAGCTGAATAATGTGTTGGAAGACTACATGAGATGAAGTTATTCTGTGCACTTGTTTTTCATTCTGTTAAAGAACTACAGTCAAAATTAAAAAAAAATGTGCAGTGTTTCCATTTGTGTGTGTGTGTGTGGTCTGTAGTACATCCTTCCCTTTGCTATTTGGATTTTTTTAAATGTTCTTGCTTGTTTTGTGGTCCCTAGGAATCTCCATGTCTTCATATTTTATTGCCATTCCTTTTCCACAATGCCTCATGTCCCATGCCCCACAGTGAGCTGTGAATGAGCTTGGTGCATCCAGCAGACCTGGGTTTGATTCACACAACCTCCACTTGCACACTATGTGACTCTTGGCCTCCCCAGTGCTCTCGGGTCGCCCCTGAAAAATGGGCACTTGTGCCTAATGGACCTTAAACGGTTATCAAAGAATTAAATAAACAAATGTACTGGTTCAGTGAGTGCTGGCTTACTGTCCAGTTTACAGCAGTAGAACTGTGCTGGTAAGTGCCTCTCCTTACTTAACGAGCACTAATAGAGTTTTCACAGATTATTGGATTGATGACTAGAGGCGATTTGTGTGCTTTTTTTGGCCATGTGTGGTATGATAAAAAGAAAAGCTTTACAAATAAAATATTCACTCCTGGTGGCTATACCTAGGCACATCTAGAAAACAAAAAGAATGGATTAGAAAGAGTTATTTAACAGAGACCATAACAGCAGGCACTTAACAACACAGGGCTACTGTGGACAGAGCAAAAAGTCATCGCTCTTTGAATTTATGGTCTTCAGCACATCACTGCCACATGGGACATGAGGCATTGTGGGAAAAGAGAGGTAATAAAAAAGGAGGTACCTAGATCCCCAGGGGCCATAAAAACAAGTAGGTAAATTCTGAGAAAAAAATTCCTAACAGTAAACAAAGGAAAGGATGCACTGGGACTGCACACACAAATCATTGACTCGGCACACCACATTTATTTGTGAATTTTGACTGTAGCTCTCAAAATGTGTACAGTACTTCCACCTAAGTGTTTGAACATGTACTATTTGTTTTTGTTTGCATTTTTTCTTTTAATCTGTTTTTGTAGTTATAGGGGAAAACAGTGATGTGTAAGTGCACTGTAACAAAGCTTAAAATAATAAAAGTAAAGTTAAAGAAGAGATAACCAAGGACCCCATACACATCGTTATTTTGTGGTGCAAAGTGGTTAGAATGCCCACTGCTCATCACAGTTTAACTTTGCAGGTGTTGCAAGCCTTTCCTCGTGTGATCACACCAGGTATTGTGACCACACAGGAAAAGGGGAAGGGGAAGGCATGCTAACTGGGGAGGTTGGCAGGCAAATGGTGCACTGAGCTATTCCGTTAGATGTCAGACCCTGCACCCCTAGCTGCACAGATATGTGACACGAGGGACAGGTTTCACCAAGGAAGGGACACAGATTAGTGAAAGACCAGAAATACAACAAGGTGGTACAGGGAACAAGGAGGTGGGGAAGTCCACTGCTCAGGACTACCTAAGACAAGACGACAAAGGGGGGAGGGTCTGTAGACCACCAGAGATTGCTGCAGGAGTGCAGGGGGCCTAAAGTTAAGGGTTGGGAAGGGGTAGAGAAGCCTGTGGTGGTACCACCACTGTACCTAGGGCACTGTCCATAGCATAATGCCATGTGGTTTGTTGATATGCCACCCACAACCTTCTGTGAGTGGTGCAGTCAGGTTTGTTCAGTGGTGCCAACCTTCCACCGAACATCTGCATCATTTGCATTGTTCCTTAATTACCAGCTAGGCTCATTTCATTTCATTTTTATTCTATTTATTTATTGTTAGGCACCCCTCTATGCACCAAGAGTTCTGTACAAGGAAAAATAACTACACGCAAACATCAACTGGTAGAGACAATGGCAATAAATATAGATAATAAAACACAAATACAAAAAGCTGAATTATGGAATACCTTCTCCCTCCCCCATAACTAAGGAAACATTTTGTGTACTTGAATAGTTTGATTGTGGTGTAAGGAGGAACCGTTTCTCCTTGGAATTATGCCACCACCTCTTGCAGCTGTGTATTGTGACACAGATGTTTTTGAAACACATCAGGCCCTAGTTTATGAAAAATGTAAAAAATGACAATAGGAGTAATTTAATAACCTAGAAAAACCAAAAATCTTAACAGAACTTTTCTAAAGTTCATAACAAATCAGCAGATACCTGCTCTTTAACTTTCGTGTTGGTCCCTGCTGTTATGATCTGACTCTACAGTTGTTACAGTTTTAGACCATCCATGGTTTCCATTTCCACTGACTTGTGGCAATCATTAAGGTATAAAGCCTAGAACCATAGCTGCCTATTACAGTGAACGCGACTGCACTGATGACAATTGGGTGGTATATAACTACTCTTTGCATAATGGCCAAAGAACTCGTTGAGTGTGATGTTGAACTGGAATCTCAACTGCCACGATGTTGCAGTGAGTGAGGGAATTTGTAATGGCCCTACAAGGGGGCAGGGCTAAAGCAACTTGTTGATTCACCAACCAGAGAGGGAGCTGTCTTGGACTTGGTTCTGACCAACAGTTACAGAGCTGAAAGGGTTGAGGTAGGGTGCCATCTTAGCAACAGCAACCATCGTATGGTTGGTAGCACATGAGGTGGATGCCTGAACTAAGGTGCCATCCGAAATGATGACGCGATGTGGGCGAAAGCCCGAATGGCGAGGGGGAGGGAGGACAACCGGATGTGGTGGGGTGGATGACCATAGTGACAGGATGTTGCTGTATGTACACGCGTGCGGGGGGGAGTGAGCATGGCGGCGTGGGCTAGGAGGGGTGGAGGGATGTGGGGTGGCGCTGTGGTTGACTGCCAAGCTGTGCTGGCGTTGGGGAGTTGCCTCTGCTTGTGGTGCTGGGGTTATGGATTTGGGTCTGGGTCCGGGCACTACTGTGGTTTTGTTGCGCCTGACCCAAAACTACTTTTTGGCTTTCACCTCCGACATGCACCCCTGGAGTTGAGAATCTTAAGTGGGGGGAGGAAGGAAAAGCCCCACATTGGGGGCTTGGGAGGCACAGCCCCCACAGAAAGCAAATGTTTTAAGTCCCCGGTGTCATTCTTCCATGCGCTAAGGATGTCAGGGTGGCAAAATTGTTTTCGCCGCCCTGACATCGCGATAATGCGGGTCGCCGTTTGGTGCTCACCATTATCACATAGAACCGTATGGTTGGTTTCCAAATCAACACAACTATGGATACTAGCCATTCCAAGATCAGAGTTTTGGACTTCAGAAGGCAGACTTTTGCAAAATGAGAACCAGTCTAGCAAAGAAACTCAGGCACAGGGGGGAAGGGGAGGAGGAAATGTGGGAGAACCTCAAGGGAGCTATCAAGGATGTAACCGAGCAGTGCGCTAGGAGGATCAACAAGGAAAATAAGAGAAAGAAACCCCTCTAGTTCTCCAAGAAGGTACCTGCTATAGTATGGGAGAAAAGAAAGACCTACAAGGCATATAAGGCATCAAACAAGGATGCAGAAAGGGAAACTTACATAGTTGCACAGAGGGAAGCAGGAAAAGTAACAAGAAATGCTAACGCTCACACCAAGCTAAGAATAACATAGGGTGTTAGACAGGGAGACAAAAGCTTTTTTAGATCCATAAGAGAAAGGAGAAAGACTAAAGGAGAAATAGTAAGGCTAGCAGTTTTGGGAGAGGGACTAGTAGAGGACAGTATGAAAGCAGAAGTTCTAAATAAATATTTATGTTCTGTGTTCATTAGGGAGAATGCAGAGGACCACCCAAACCTGCAAAGCAGTTGCACCCAGGGACCAGGGTAGACTCGAGCCACTTCACAGAGGGACAAGTCTTGGAAACCCTAAATAAATTAAAGGTGGACAAGGCCATGGGGCCAGATGAGATTTACCCAAGAGTTCTCAAGGAATTAGGGAGTGTGATAGCAGTGCCCCTGGAGGAGCTCTTCACCAAATCACTGGAAAGTGGCACAGTGCCTGAAGACTGGAAGAGGGCAACAGTGATCCCACTTCACAAACTAGGGAGCAGGAAGGAGGCTGGAAATTACTGTCCAGTGAGCTGCATACTGGTGGTAGGAAAACTGATGGAGACACTGCTCAAGCAAAGAATAGTAGCACATCTGGAATCCAGGGGGCAACAGGACCCAAAACAGCACGGTTTCACAGCTAGAAAGGTCATGCCAGACAAACCTGGTCAACTTTTTTGACTGGGAAAAAAAGGCAGGGGACCAAGGGGGAGTGGTGGATGTGGTCTGGCTGGACTTTAGTAAGACCTTCGATGTGGTTCCACACAGAAGTCTGGCAAAGAAGCTGGACCACATCGGCAGAGGCAAGGAAGTGGTGGGTTGGGTGAACAACTGGCTGAAGGGAAGAAAACAACAGATGCAGGTAAATGGAGTGGTATCGATGGAGAGGGAAGTGACTAGTGAAATACTGCAGGAGTTGGTGCTGGGGTCCCTACTCTTCAATGTGTTCATAACCGACATTGGTAATGGATTGGAAGAGAAGGGAAGGTGTGTCTATTTGCAGATGACACCAAGATCTGCAAAAGAGTGGACACCCCAGAAGGAGTCAAGAGCATGGAATCTGACCTGAGGAAACTCGAGGAGTGGTCAAACGCCCAGTAGTTAAAGTTCAACACCAAAAAGTGCAAGGTCATGCACTCAGGCAAGGGAAACCCCAAATGGGATAGTACCTGGGAGGGATGCAGCTGGCATGCACCAACCAGGAGTGAGACCAAGGAGTCATTATATCAGATGACTTAAAGGTGGGAAAGCAGCATGAAAAGGCAGTGCTAAAGGTTACAGGGCACTGGTGCGCCCCCACCTGGAGTACTGCGTATAGTTCTGGGGCCGCACCTTAGGAAAGACTTCAATAGGATTGAGACAGTGCAGATGAGAGCCACAAAAATGATTTAGGGTCTGTATCAAATGACATATGAGGATAAGCTGAGGGAGCTGAATGTGTACTCCCTGGAGCAGAAGAGGGAAAGTGGGGTCATGATTGAGACATTCAAGTATATCAAGGGTATAAATAAGGTAGGGGTACAGAAGCTCCTTCAGGAGAAGAAAAGTATCAGAACTAGAGGACAAGATATGAGGCTCAAGGGTGGGCGATTCAGGAGCAATATTGGAAAGTTCTTCTTCACAAAGAGGGTGGGCAACCTATGGAATTGCCTGCCCCAGGAAGTGGTGGAGGCCAAAACAGTAAACGGGTTCAAAAACACCTGGGACAAGCACAAAAGTATAATGTATAAAAAAATAAATTATCACTGTATAAATAAAATGTTACCATACCATACCACAATTTCACAGAAAGGATGGGGGGAAGGTAGTTACCCATATCGAGCAGACTAGATGAATCTTGCGGTCCCCATCTGCCATCAATTTCTATGTTTCTATGTGTTTACATGTTGTCATGCTAAGGAAGGCTGCTGACATACTGGAAATTAATCTAATACATAAGCTGCTGACGTTCTAATCTTCATACTTCTCTTCCGAAAACAGACGCTTGAGGTATCCAAAAATGGTGGCCTGCAGTGACATCCATCCATTTGAATATGTCACAGTGAGAGCTAGCTAATCAAAACCATTTTAATTTGCCAAAAATAATATTAAAAAAAATTAAAAGATTCACTACTTCTCCACAATGTAAAATTATAACTGCAAAATCACAGAATTCCCTTAAGGAAGTTCCAGGCAAAAAGGTAAAATTATTTATTTTATTTGACTTAACCATGTTGATTAATTGGTAAAAATGCCTGTTTATAAGAAATGTTCTTATAATTATTTGTTTGGAATGGATTATAATTTATCAAGAATGTGAATTATCATCTCATAATGCTTTTGCAAGCAAAATCAAAAAAGATTAGGGACTGCTAGAAGGGTGAACGAATAGTGCACAATGTGATTAAAGTTAGAAGATTAAGGGGGTTACCAAGTAAACAGTTCCTTGTGAAACCAGCAGAAGTGAAACCAAAATTCAGATAATTTGAAAATCACTATTTCAAAAAAAAAATTTAAACCCAACATTTTTATATATTGGTATATAAAAATGTGTATCACTACATTATGTTAATACAACGCATATCGATATGTAATGATAAATGCCTCTTGAATGTGTTGCAATGAACAAAGAAACTGTCTCAATAATACATTTTAAAGTATTTTTAAACAGTATCCATAGAATAAAGTTGACACATGAAAACTGTATTCATAAAACTTACATTTATCAATGTGACTCCCAAGTTTCTAGCCCTTATGGTTCCAAAATTAGACTTGTCTAAAGATAATTTATATAAAAAGGGCTAACTTCGTAGTCATTAGGGCTAGGAACTTAATTTTCTGAAATGAACGCTTGGAGTCAGGTTTAGTGATGTACTGATGTGTAAGCAATAAGATATAACAGGGTGTGCATTTTGGTGATATAATCCAACACATCAGGTACGTTGTTAAGCATGAGGTGCAACCAATTGTCATTTAATGCACCTGAGAAGTGCAATTATATTACTGTAACTGCACACCCTGAAGTGTCTTATTGTGCTCATAAAATGGCTTTTAAATGTCTGACAAATAAAAAATACATTATTTAAAAAGGATAAAAGTTATGAGCTTTCATTGATATATATGTCCATTTTAACTTTGAAGACAATTAATCCATATTTTGGAAATGGAGGGGTAGCTCAACTCAATAAAAGAATGAAAACCGTGTGTAGCACACATATTTAAAAAAAGAAAGAACAGTAGTTACCCAATTTGCATTTAAAACCATATAGATATTTATTTATTTATTTGAACAGGTTCACAGTTTTTTTTCCCTGGGGGTAAGTAGATTTCTCCTAAAAACAACCAACCCTGATTCACATGCATCTGTCGTTATAAACTACAGGAATTTCTCTAAGTAATTTGGATCTGTCTCTACCCATGTAACTGTGTTTCCACTCTTTCCTCTATCTGTTTATATTATTTTATTTCTCTTTTTTAATTATTTAGTAATCCAGAAAAGACCTTTGAGCGCAAGCTCTTTTACAAAGGTTCCATGTCATAGATTGCAAAACAAAGTACAATACGAGAAAGCAAAGGTATATCACAATGAACGATACAGCTTGGATTCAGAACTTACAGGATAATTGGCAGTGGGGTGAAGAAAGGAGGTGTGACAGAGAGGTAGGTACTGTTGTGGAGGTGAAGGGTGTTGGAAGAAGGGTGATAAGGTATAGGGAGAAATGGGGGGCGAGGGGAGGCTGAGTGGAGAAGACATGGTAGAGTAAATGGTGGGGTGCAAGGGGGCATGGTCAGGCAACATGCATTAGTAGTGACTGTTAGGGAAACTCATGGGACTGGGAGTTGGGGGAGGGGGGAAGGTGGGGTGGCGGGTGCCGAAGGAGCATGACGTGAACGGTTTGCTGAGGCAAGTCATGAGTAGGGACAGAGGGAGGGGGTACCTGAGGCCTGCTTAGTGCTTGCTGGGGGGGCAGAAAGAGCAAGTGTGGCTGGACTTAGGAGCAGGTGCACTTAGAGAGTGTTATTAGGTGCTGTTTGAGGTCAGTTTTGAATTGGGCCAGACAACTGGTAGCCAAGAGGTGCCTGGGGAGTTCATTCATCCACAGGGGGGCCCGATAAGCAAATGCACGTTGCCCAAGTGATGTGCGACGGAAGGGGATAACCAAGGCCCCTCTAGTCCTCCCCCTGGTGACCTGTAATGAGTTGGCTGCCTTGGTCAAATTGCCTACACAAGGTAGTGTTTTACCCAATAGAGCCTTATTCTCTAGGATGCAAGTCTGGAATTTGACCCTGTTTCTTATTGATAGCCAATGTGCACATTCGTACAGAGTACAGGTATGAGTGCCATGCTCAGCATCCAGGGTGAGTCTGTAGGCTTTGTTGAGTGCAGTCTGAATCCTCTTGAGTGCTGTATTCATTGCCGCCCCATAGACCACTAGCCCATAGTCAATAGTAGCTATGATGGAACTGTGGACTAAGAGGCGGAGAGCCACCGGAGAGAGGTATTGTCTTGTGCCTGTACAGGACACCAATCTTGGTATTGACTGTCTTGACTAGAGAGTCAACATGGTGCGCAAACGTGAGGGTATCATCTATTATGGCCTCCAGATACTTGAACAAGTGGACTTGTTCCAGTGGCTCACTGCATGAGTTGGAGATGATGAGGGGGTGGTGCTTATTTTTGTTGTGGGGGCTGGATATAAGCATGGCCTTGGTCTTCTCATAGTTTAGTAGCAACTTATGACTACAGAACTAGTCCTTGAATTTGGAGGAGTTCTGCAGCTCAGATTGTAGGGCAGCCTGAGATGTGCTGCTGCTCAAGAGCACAGCATCATCTGCGTATAGTATGAGTTTGGAGTTGCAGGCAGTGGGACAGTCATTTAAGAAGGGGTTGAAGAGTAGAGGCCCCAGTATTGATCCCTGGGGTACCCCTAATGATACCTCTCTTGCACTGGATACTGTTTGCCTAATTTTGACACATTGATTTCTCCTTTTCAGGTAGTCTTGGAACCAGCAAAGGGCATTGGGCACCACACCCATTTTGCAGTTGGGTCAGTAACAGGGGGTGGTTGACTGTATCAAAGGTTTTGGTGATGTCAGTAAAGACAGACCCACCAGTTTGCCTTCATCCAAGGCCTTATGTGCATAGTCTATGTAGTCCAGCAGGGCAGTGGTGGTACTGTGATTTTGTCTGAAGCCATGCTGGTTGGTGCATAGTAGATTACACTTATTGAGGTAGTCAATAAGTTGACCCACTACAATCTATTCCAGTGCCTTGGACAGGGGGGAGAGGATCGAGATGGGTCTGTAGTTGGCTACCAGAGACTTGTCGCCTCCTTTATGCACTGGTGTAACTAGGGCCTGCTTCCTAACTGATGGGAATTGGGCAAGGGCCAGGGACTTATTGTATAGTGTGGTAGTGGGCACTATAAGAACATCCACGGTGATGGATTGAAGTTTCATGTTCATACCATCACTGCCCAGTCTGGTCTTATCTAGTACTTTCTTGACCATAGTTAGAGCCTTCTTCACCATCACCCTTTTAAAGTAGAAGGTCGGGTGAGAACACTCAGTAGATACATTGTTGGAATGGTTTAAACTAGGTTGAAAATAGGCAGGTGGTAGCACTGGGGTAAGACTGGTGAAGGCCTTATTGAAGGCTTCCGCAATAGCTAGAGGGTCTGTAGTGGGGGTGTTACTGATACTGAGCAGCTGAGGGTGCTTCTTGTTCTCCTTCCAAGGATGTTTTTGATGTTATTCCAGAATCTTTGCCCATCAGCCCAAGAATTGCAAAGCTGGGCCTTATGATAGTTGGCTTTGGCGAGACGGATTAGCTTGGTGCACTGGTTCCTGGCCATTCTGTAACACTGCTAGTCATGCTTGCTACCTGTGTTTCTGGCCTTCTTCCAGAGTATGTCCCTTTCTTTCAGGTGGGAGAGGAGCTCCCCATCAATCCAGCCATTTGCCTGCCCCCAAATTTTTCCTTTTGTGAGCGGGGTATAGATGTCACAGATGGAGCTAAAGCCCTTAATGAAGTAATTGAGGGCCTGATCAAGGGTAGGTGCCAGGTCAATAGGAGTCCAGTCATGTAGGGCAAGGGCTGATTTGAAGTCTCCAAGTTTACTCTTCCTCAAGACCCTGCTTTCAATGAGGATGGGTGGGCTTTTGGTAAATTTATTAGACCACAGGAAGGTGATTGGGGAGTAACTGCCCACAGCCAAGTGAGGCACTTTCTTAATGGTGCGTTTGATAGCCACGCACTACTCAGTAGTGGTTCAGAGTGTGGTAGCAGCAGCCCCACTAGGCATCTGGTGCCAGCTGTACCAAGCCAGGTAGCAAGGAGCAAGAGATAGCACCACTTTTGGACTTTTGGTAAATGTATTAGACCACAGGAAGGTGACTGGGGAGTGGTCACTTAGCATGTCTGGGAGAACCTTGATCTCAGAAATCTGGGATGGTGCGCTTGCTATGACCCAGTCAAGGATGATACTGTTTTGTGTCTTATAGTTCTACGTGGTGGGGCAGGTGACAAGTTGAGTCAGGCTGGAGGTAGCTATCAGATCCCTGAATGGGGCAGCCTCCTTTCCATCCCAGTTTATGTTAAAGTTCCGAGTAATGACGAGCTCCATCCCCTTTGGAAGGGTGCTGATAACATCCGTAATAGTGGGAAGGCCTGCTGTAGCTTTCTTGGTGGGTAGGTAGAGTGTGGCAAAGATGAGAGTTTTGCCATTCTGACTGACCTGTGCCTTTATCATTATTATCTCATGGTCCTCAGCCACCCTGGTTCCAGGGAGGACGGAGCACTGCAGAGAGTCCCTGGCATAGATGAGGCATCCCCTACCTCTCTTGCCTATTCTATCAATCCTGTATGCTTGGAAGCCTTTGAGGGCAACTACACTATCTTTAATCCTACTGGTCAACCATGTCTCCGTTAGGCAGAAGATGTCGGAGGTATGGAGGGCCATCCATGTCTGTAGGTGGTCAAATTTTGCAGTTAAACTGCAGATGTTCAGTGAGGCTATTTTTAGGCCTTTAACCTTATGAACACCAGGGCCCGTTGAAGTGAGTTGGGCTGGATTTGAGTGAATGCTGCCAGAGAGAAGCAAAAGCATAAATTCTGGCAGAAAGGTGTATGCTAAATGTGGTTCGTACCTTCTGCCGCCACAGCTTCAGGTGATTCAGGTGGTTGGACACCGGTTTAATTATTAGGGTATAGCTAACCTTTATTACCCCTAGGCTAGGGGAAGGCATATGGCCACCCATGTTTGTAGGGTAATGCCGAGTGAATCACTGCCTACAGACAAGTGAGACAGTTTCTGAAGGTGTGTTTGACAGCCATGCACAACCCAGTAGTGGTTCTGAATGGGGTAGCAGCAGCCCAGCTAGGCATCTGGTGCCAGCTGTACCAAGCTAGGTAGCAAGGAGCAAGAGATAGCACCACTTGACAAGGAACATGGAAGCTTGATTCAGTCATCAAGCCTGACACACTGGAGCCAAAGTGAGGCTGTACAGTTAACCACTATACCTGGTGGGTAACGAACAGACAGTACAGCTTTAAGAGGCCACTGGCAGTTTGTAGCTGAAGTGGGTGAAATTAGCAAGCATGGGTGTGACTACTGTGTATTTAATAGAGGCCAGGGTTGGGGCAGGTGGTGTGGGACAAATTTTGTTTCGCTATAAAATTAAAATAGCAGGCTCTGGTTCCCAAGAAAAAAGCCGTCAGAGAGAAAGCACAAGGGAGAACAAGGCAGGGAAGCAGATCTAGAAAAAGAGGTCAGCAAAGGTACAGCACAACTAGTTGTATAGAATAGGGGCAACTCAGGCTCAAGAAGGAGAGAAAGGCAGGTGCGTCCTGACTGATACAGCACTAGAAGGAAGTTAATGTTTAGTAGCTGCTTGCCTACAGGACAGGTTGTAGGAAGCCAATAAAAAACAAAAAGAACACAAGGGCATGGCCTATTGTGTATTTAATAGAGTCCAGGGTTGGGGCGGGCAGGATGAAAAATACAGACGTCCACAAAAAGCCGCAAAAACTGGCAAGCAGAAAGCCAAAGAAGCCCAATATGCAGATCTAGTAGTGGTATTTTTGAAATTAGGCACCTGCTTGGCACTAGTCGGGGAGAAAAGACAGCTGAGCTAGCGGCAGACAAGCAGTGAGAAATAAGTGGGCAGATCAAGTTGGGGGAGCAGTATGAGATGGGAATACCCTTTACAGGTGATAAGGGTAGCTGTCACGTTGACTTAAAGAAGCAGAGAGGCAGAGAAAGAATGTGGAGAGATGAGAGAGCTAGAAGGATGAGTTACACTAGATATGGAACGTGCTTCGCAAGAGACAGAGGCTGGCAGTAGCCTGTAGGAGTTGAGCTAGTAAGCTGGGCAGGGTTTAAGTGTATTTAAACAAGACTTGGGGTGGCAGTTGGGGGGGGAATCAGGCTTCCTGGAGGCAATCAGTCCCCAAGGGCGAGTCCGTACCTTAGCTTCTGTGAGGGGCTGGTGGCTTCAGATCTGGACTGCGGATGGCAGTCTGGCAGGTTGGGTTCATCAGACAACCACGGCTGTGGCTCTCAGACTACCTGAAAAGAGAAGGACAGGGGGAAATTAAACAAGAGAGGCAGGGGGGTGGGACTGCTCGTGGAGCTAAAAAGAAATGCAAAATGGCTTAAACAGGGTATGTGTTGCAGACCAAAATGTTAGGCAAGGTGCCACAAGGTCTGAGACAGCAAGAACAGAGCTAATTCAAACACAATACCAGAGAAAAAAGATGAAAAGTGGGGAGTTCAAGACCTGAGCTGAGATCGCTACTGGGTCTTAACAGGGAACACTCTACAGGCACTTAGATTAAATCAGCAAAACTTGAACGCTAAAATGCTAGCAAGACAGTATTAACAGAAATCAAAATCCAGTAAACTATAATTCAAGCATTAACAGTGCAGAGCTATATGGAGCAAATTGGAGTGCTCCTGGGGCTAACGCAGTAAATGGGTCACAGCAGTAATAAACACCGGATTTAAACCCAGAATCAACTGGCCTCATGTAAAAAAGAAAAATCAGGCTCCTAGGGCTCCCTTCCTGGAGGTAATCAGTCCCCAAGAGCGAGTCCATACCTGAGCTTCTCTGAGGGGCTGGTGACTTCAGACCTGGACTGCAGATGGCAGTCTGGCAGGTCGGGTTTGTCAGAGAACCACAGCTGTGGCTCTCAGACTACCTGAGCTTCTATGAGGGGCTGGTGGCTTCAGACCTGGACCACAGATGGCAGACTGGTAGGTTGGGTACATCAGAGGACCACGGCTGTGGCTCTCAGATTACCTGAGCTTCTGTGAGGGGCTGGTGGCTTCAGACCTGGACCACAGATGGCAGACTGGTAGGTTGGGTACATCAGAGGACCACGGCTGTGGCTCTCAGATTACCTGAGCTTCTGTGAGGGGCTGGTGGCTTCAGACCTGGACTGCTGATGGCAGTCTGGCAGGTTGGGTTTGTCAGAGAACCACAGCTGTGGCTCTCAGACTACCTGAGCTTCTATGAGGGGCTGGTGGCTTCAGACCTGGACCACAGATGGCAGACTGGTAGGTTGGGTACATCAGAGGACCACGGCTGTGGCTCTCAGATTACCTGAGCTTCTGTGAGGGGCTGGTGGCTTCAGACCTGGACCACAGATGGCAGAATGGCAGGTTGGGTTTGTCCTCGCACTGCTTCTTTTTTCTCAGTCTTTCCCGGCATTCAACATATGGAATGTTTACCATGGAACACAGGAATTCACAATTCTGCACAATCCCACTGGTGGAATGTTTTTCTCCCAACATGCTGTGCATGCGTGCGTGCATGCATACACACACACACAACCTCCAACCTCCACAACAAAGGCCTCATCTGGAGCAACAGCTTCAGTTTCATCTCTTGCAGGATAAACAATGCAGATAACATGGGAGGAGGATTTTTCATGCCTAGCAAAGGAACACTAGTAATGAAAACTATGAGCAGGAATTCATTTTTTCTAATTTGTTTATGTGTTTAAAGACAGTACGATGATCAGGGAAACAGCATTCAATTAATTTGTTTTGTTTTTTATTTAAGGTTATTTTTAGGGCCTAGTTGACGTTTTTAGTGAATAAAGGTGGTAGCAATATTTGTGATGGCAGGTCAGTTCTGGGTAAAGGGGGCTGACCATGTGAAGTAGTTGCTAACAAATAAAAAACAATAAACTGGCATGCTGACCATGAAGAAAAGTATACAGATTATACTATTTACCAGTAGCTCAGGGAGTGGTGCAGGGAAGATGGATTTGGACTGGTGAGGGATTGGGGGGACACATGGGATGATAAGGAGTTATATGCTAGGGATAGGCTACATCTTAACCTAGAGGAGAAGGAGATCTTAAAGCTGAAACTCACCAAATTCATTAACAAGAAGTGGGGTTTAAACTTGTAAAGGGGGAGGGACTAGTGAAGGACTGGAGACAGGAGGACTGACCGGGGTCCCTGGTCTACAGCGGCAAACAAGAGCAGGGGACTCCGATGGACACAATGTAAGAGCTGTACAGGAGAGGTCAAATAGGAGTGTGCAGGGCCAAGTCAGTTGTGCAGGAGGGGTGGGTGGAGGACAGTCCTGGTCAACACCAGGAGTATGGGCAACAAAATGCCTGAGCTACTGGTGATGCTGGCAGAGGGATCAGCAGCTGTGGCAGTGATTATGGAAACATGGGCCACCCAGAAGAATGACTGGGACCTAAATTTGGAGGGCTACAAAATATTCAGGAGGGATAGAGAAGTGGGTAGTGGAGGGGGTGTAGCACTGATAGTCAAGGATGGCATATTGGTGAGAGGAGTGGAGGAGGCAGAGGGGGAAGTGGAAGCGATCTGGGTAACCCTACAATCGGGGGGAGGAAAAAAATTAAAAGTAGGTGTGGTATACAGACCACCTGCAATGGATGAGGAACTGGAGGGAAAATTGGTTGAGCACATCAAGGGGCACTGTGACCGGAGAAAGGGTAGGGTGGTGGTCATGGGGGACCTAATATGCTGTGGGCAGACTGGGACACCATGACATCAGCGGTGGCCAGGGAGCAGAGGCTGATGGATGTGTTTCAAGATGCCTTTCTGGTCCAACAGGTGGGGGAACCTACCTGGGGGGAGGATACTAGTGACCAGATAAGGGGTCTGGAGGTGTGTAGCCCGCTGGCAGGAAGAGACCATGACATGGTCTGGTTTATGCTGTGCCTAGGGGGAAGACAACCACTCAAACACAGCGGTAATGGATTTCAGGGGGGCAGACTTCATGGGCATGGGCAGGATACTGAGGGGGAGCTTGAGCCAGATCAGGCCAGACATGGATGCGGGTAGCTTGTGGGAGGCCATTAAAAAAGGGGTACAGGAGGCTACCAGCTTGTGTGCAAGGGTAAGGCATAAAAATGGCAGGGCCAGCAAGCTGTGCTGGTCGACCAGGGGAGGTGCAGAGGTGGTAGAGATGAAAGCTGCCTCACGCGTTTAAGTGATCAGGGGGGAAAAGGAGAGAGGGGAGTTCATGTTGTCAGCTAGAAGGGTCACAAGGCGAGGATGGAGCACAACCTGCCTAAGGATATCTGTGGGGGTGGGAAGGGTTTTTATAGATAATAGGGGAAAAGAGGAAAGGGAGAGCACAGATCTCCAGGATTAGGACTGGAGAAGGATGGGCTCAGGAGGTGGGGGAGCAGGCAGAGGTACTGAACAAGCACTTTGCCTCAGTTTTTAGGGAGGGAGACATGGGCTTCATTCAACCAGAAAACGGGGAGGGGGCAGCTGAGAGGATAGGGCAGAGGGAGACTAGTAGATCAAAAGATGCTGGGGTACCAGGTGGGCCAGGCCTTATCGAGGAGAGGGCTAGGGAGGGGGAAGTCACAGAGGGCAGTGTGAGGGAGGCCCTATGCATGCTGAAAACTGACAAGACACCAGGACCAGATGGGCTGCATCCAAGGGTACTGAAGGAACTGGCGGATGAACTAGCAGCTCCACTATCTGTGTTGTTCAATGCCTCTCTCCAGACAGGAAGGGTGCCCCAGGATTGGAGGGTGGCTCACGTGGTGCCCATCCACAAAGGGAGGGTCTAGGGAGGAGATGGGAAATTACAGGCCTGTCAGCTTAACGTCAGTGGTAGGCAAACTAATGGAGGACTTCATCAAAGGGATGCTCGGGAGGCAACTGGATAGGCCGGGACACATGGATGACACAGTATGGTTTCATCCTGAGGAGATCGTGCCAGACCAACCTCATAGATTTTTATGACTGGGTGCCAGGGACCCTGGACAGACAGAGACCAGTGGATGTCTTATATCTGGATTTTAGTAAGGTATTTGACTCGGTACCCCACTTCGGGTTATTGACAAAGTTGGGGGGGAAGAGGTGAGAAGACAGTTGCTTAGATGGGTGGAAAACTGGCTTACAGATAGAACACAGAGGGTGGTGGTTAGAGGGGTTGTCTCCTCCCCTAGGAAAGTCATCAGTGGGGTGCCCCAGGGTTTGGTACTGGGGCCACTCCTGTTCAATGCCTATGTCTCTGATATAGGGACAGGAGTTAGGAGTAGGATGAGCCTCTTCACGTATTACTCTAAACTGGGAGCACTGACCAACAGGGAGAAAACAAGGGTGGCAGTCCAGAGGGATCAGGATACCCTGGAGGGTTGGTCAAGGAGGTGGGGGCTGAGGTTTAATCCGGAGAAGTGTAGGCTGTTGCATCTGGGGGTCTGAAACCCAGAGCATGTTTACACCTTGGGAGGGGTTCCACTGCAAGCCACTTCGAGTGAAAGGGACCTTGGGGTGGTGGTAGACACCAAAATGAACAGTGAGAACTGCAGAAGAATGGCAGCAAAGGCAAACAAGATACAGGGCTGCATAGCCCAGGGAATAATGTCCAGGAGGAGTAAGGTGATCCTACCTCTGTACAATACCTTAGTTAGGCCGCATCTTGAGTATTGCATGCAGTTCTGGAGGCCGCACCTTAAGAAGGACATAGTACTGTTGGAGAGGGTCCAGAGGAGAGCAACCAGGATGATCCAGGGCATGGGTGATAGGACCTATGAGGACAGGCTGGAAGCCCTTGGGCTGTATTCACTGGAGGAGAGGAGAGATAGGGGGGACATGATTGAGGTTTTCAAATATGTGAAAAGGATTAACAGGGGTAGAGCCAAAGAAATGTTCAGGCAAAAGCAAAGGGGCACAACCAGAGGGCATGAATGGAAACAGGAGAGAGGAACCTATGGGGGAGAATGTAGAAGGCATTACTTCACAGAGAGGGTGGTGGAGCCATGGAATGCATTACCCGGGAGTCTAGTTGGGCAAGGCACTGTGGAGGGCTTCAAGGGGGGTGGGACAGATGCATGAGAGAGGTGATGACATTTTAGAACTCTCGCAGCAGCATAAGCCATAGTAGCTAGCTGTGGGTGGGGAACTTTAGAATTTTCAGTTAGTCAGTGTCAACAGAGTTGGTTGGAGATCAGTGAGCAGTTGGAGGAGTAAACAGCTGCAGTGTGGGCTCTGAGGAGAGCCTATTTTTCTCACCCTAGTGCTAAGAACCATCTGCCTGCCTTGTACAAGTAGTGGAAACTGTCTAGCAGGAGTTCCTGATTTTCTTCTCATCCCTAGTGAGATGAGGAGGACTGCAAACTGGATCCGAGGGGCAATCACCTGATTTGATCCAGGACATCTGGAGCTGCCTTTTGTTTGACAACCATGAGTAACCTGACTTTGGGTATCCCAGGAGAAATGTACCTGCCTGCTTTTTCTTTTGGGGTGTGCTCTGACAAAGGGACCTAGGCACTCAGTCCTGTCCTGTTTGAGACTGTTCTCATCTTTTCCTAAAGTTGGCTGACAATCGTGGAGTCCCCAGTGAGACTTGGCACATTGTTCAAGACTTTAATTTACACTCAGAAGTAGTGTGTTTCTAAGGCTGAACATGAAAGTCATTCCAAGATGCCTAGTTCTACTGTTTGCTAAAGTTTGAGGTGTAACTGAAAGAATGGCTGGGCATGGACTGAGGAAGCAAAAGGTGGGCAAACCCCCATCTGGAGTGACCAGTTCAGCACTACAGGTTAAGTAAGGGCACCTGCTTATTCAGGAGGTGGTGGTCAATGCCTGAAGAGAAAGTTTACCCCCTGGTGTGGGTTATGTTAATTTTGAGCACCAGTGTGCTCCATCATGGCCAGTTGCCACATTGCTAAACCTCTAAATCCTGTACCATATGGGAAATGTTCTAAGTTGTGGCCAATGCCACTAGAAGAATTTGTGTGCTCCATGGTGGCCAGTGCCACTAGAAGAGATGTGTGTTTCAGCTGAGGCTTTGCTGCTGAAAAGGGCTCGAAGTCCTATGCAATATGGAAAGTTTAGAGTTTCTGTCTGCTTCAGATGTTGTTCTGCATTGCCTTGTGCCACAAAATGTAAACCCTTGGGGGTCCACCTTTGCTTTTGTGTACCACCTTTGGAATAAAGCCACATTCTGGAACCCCAACCTGGTATGGGCAGTCTTGTTATTGCTTCCTTTGTGGAATTACTGGGTACCCCTCTAGAAGTTCAGACCTAGCATAGCCCCTAGCAAAATTCTCTCCTCAGGACCTGGGCTTAGTAATGGTCATTTGTTCTGTGACACTATGTTCTGTACCCCTACCCCTCTCTTTCCCCTAGATAGAAAAATATGAGAGGTGTGCTTACTAGTTAAACAAGTGGATGGGGGTTGGGGGTTACATGTATATTGCTGATCAGATAAAAAGTTAATTATGCCATGAAGCTATTGACTACAGCTCCAGCTGATTTAGGTATATCAAAGTCAAAGTTATCTTCCTCTAAAGAAGACTCAGATTTGTTAGGAGCAGCCGAACAGTCTTTAACAAAAGCTGCCAAAATGGGCAGGATAAAAAATATATATATATATAAAAGAGTTTAATATGATCCTTGCCTTGCAGGGGTATAGCAAAGAAAACTGCCCACCGATGTCCATAATGTCAGCACAAAATTATAGAAAATGCCATCTTCTTGCCTGAATCTGTGGGCTCACATCAGGATACATATCAACTATTTTGTCTGAAAATTAGTGCTTCTTTCATGTGGGCTTTTTTTAAACACAAAGTCATGCTCACTTTATAGGGCAAGCTGTATTACAGTGGCTGGCTTTGTAGAACTTGGGTTTGGTGGCTGACTTTGCAGACCTTGGGTTTGGGTCAGATGAAGCAGTGGCAACAGATGCAACAGGTGCTTGCTTACTCTTAAAGGAAAGCAGCCCAAAATGTGGGCTCCCTCACCCGGACAGCTAACCCTCCGGTTTAGCTCTGACCAGCAAGAGCGGGATTTTTGTGCGCCACAACTTGTTGTATTTACATGTTTAAAACTTGGGAACCCAGAAGTATGGCGTAGGCGGGGGATCCATTTGCTGAAATGGTGTGGCGCCGCACCGCTCGCTTCAATACAAAAGTATTGAAGCAGGCAGTGCATCGCCGCACCATTTCAGCAAATGGAGCACCCCTGCCTCCTCCATACTTCCAGGTTCCCGAGTTTTAAAAATGTAAATACAGCAAGTTGTGGAGCACAAAAATCCAGCTCTTGCTGGTCAGAGCTAAACTGGAGGGTAAGCTGTCCGAGCGAGGGAGCCCACGTTTTGGGCTGCTTTCCTTTAAGACATTGCCGGTATAAAAATACTACTTTGACTAAAGGTGGTAAATTATCTCTTGTAAAACCTAATGCCCCTGCTAAAAGATCTTGGACTAAGTCCCAAGTAATTACCTCAGTTGTTTCAAGATTTGGAAGACCCAACACATGCAGGTGGTTTCTTCAGGCTGTATTTTCGAGATTTCTCAATTTTCCTGGCTTGCTGTATGTTCTCTCCATGGACAACGGACAGGACTGCAGCATTCAACTTTTGCTGTCTCTGCACACTGATTTTTTGGAAGCTCTGACATTGTCTGTTCTGTTTCTTTGAGCTTGAGCTCCATCGATTCACCCTTCGTGGCTACCAACTCCCACTTAGCATCAAGTTTAGTGATAGGAGTAATGTGTTGACTGACTTGTTAATTACAGCAAAGGAGTGAAGCCAGGCAGGGGAGATTTATGTTGCTTCAGATGTTTCTTTTGGCTTTGTAGTTGCTGTGGACATCGCTACATTTTGAATGGGACTGGGACTAGCAGTTACAGCCTCAGCTGGTAAACCATCTCTCCCAGGGCTACATGAGTACACAGCACATACAAATTTGTCTATAGAGTTAGTATGTTCATGTTTTTCTGGTTGCTGTTGTTCAGAGACAAAGACACTTGGCGTTTTCCTCTTTTCTTTTCTTATTTGGATAATTTAGAAAGATCAAGTGAAGACAGGTCCATTTAGATTGAAGTTTCACGAGTTTCTTTTAGCAGAGACTTTAAGGTTAATAACTGAATATAGTATGGAGTTTCTCACAGCAGCAGCCTCCTGCCCACAATCTTGCCCCCTCACATAAACAAACTTAAAAAAATCAAGCACTGTTCAGATTTTTTTTGCATTTCTCTGATGATCATGAAAAATTCCCCTCATAGCCTAACCAGCATGACAGAGCAATCTCTGCTGCTAACCCTGCCACGAATAAAACTGAGCCTCTGGCTTTATATGAGGTCTGTGTGTGCAAATTCCAGCACAGTTTTGAAGAATTTTGAATTCATGCATTCAATATGGGGGGACCCCCTACTTTTAGAGAAATACTGCAGAATAAGAATTCTTATGATCCATGGTAAACAAACATTCTACAGCATGTGTAGAAAGATAAATGACTGACGGGCAGAAACCACCTCTGAAGGGACTATTTACATTTTCTAAGCAATATTGTATTGTATTTTTTTTTCGCCTTTTTTTAATCCTTTAGAGATTTTTTTTGATTCACCCAACCCATTTTCTAAGCATAGTAAGACCCTTCAGAGTGTGGGGTATGGGTTGATACCAGTACTTCCAGGGACTGTAATGCCCTCTGCCTACTGCACTGGGCCTGATCACACCCCTGCGTGTGTTGGTATCTACCAATAGCCTATACCTTCTCAGATCTTATTGCTTAGGCCCAGTGCTTGTACCCAATCCTGCCCATCCCCACTGCAGGAATACCAGTGGTGGTGAATGATGTCAACATAACTAGTCAACATATTGGGGAAGGGTCAGATGTAGTAATAAAAACATAAGTTTAATAATATTTTTTCCTTAAAAATTGAATGATGATCAGAGGTTTACAATATATTAAAAACTGCTGGGACAGGAAGAGGTGAGTTTTTAAGCTCTCTACTAACACTGTGCAACTACCTCAAAACAGCCCCAAAATGGACTGAGGTTTGAAGAACTGCATTTTGAAGAACAGTATAAAACATTTGGTTGCCTTCTTGTGTTTTGCTCCACAGCTGCTGCCACATTTAATACAATTTGGTACATCAGTACACTGGCTGCAAAATTCTCCACTACAAATACAGTAGAATTTTACAGGCAAAAACAAACAAACAAAAAACTCCCAAAAACTCTAGGCCTGTGGACCCACAACCTACCAATCAGTGCTTATACAAATTGTGTCCACTGCATGACATCACAGGTGCAGTAGGGCCGATAACAGCATAATTCTGCCCTCAGCATGCTCTGTAAGAGCAGGCCAGAACCCCACAGTTTGCTACCTCCTTATCCCGTACTTGCTATACAAAATATTTCATGAATAGCAACTGTGAAAATCATTTTTTTAGAAATAAAAATCACTTCTTGTTCATGCTAAGAGACAGAAATCACAAAGCAGACAGCTATTAGAGGGGCTGCACACACTATACAAAGCTTCATGGGTAATACATGCAAATTAGCACAAAGAAATACAAGCCAGCTAGGACTGAAAGGTGGTAAAAAGGCCTGATTAGTCTGCAAAGCTCAAACAGCAACCACAGCGATGCTTTAAAAGAAAAACACAATTTACCTGGTCATGCAAGGCATAATGAGTAACATGTTTATTATTGTTCTGTATTACTCATGATGCCTGTGCTGTGGCATGTGTGGTTTTGATTTTTTTTATTTAAAATGTGTTACAACCTATTAATTTCTAAGCAATATTGTATTGTATTTTTTTTTTTTTGCCTTTTTTTAATCCTTAAACCACTGACATGACTATCTGGGCTCACTGGAATATTACAGGTCTACTTCAGGCCAGCAAAGGAAGTTAGCCAATGAGGACAATGTGTAGGGTCATCATGGTGAACCCAAAGAGCCAATCACACAGCATTTAGGCTGTAAGTTCCATTGGGATGACTCATTAAACATCACTGTTTAAAGGTAACATGAATACTTGTTTCCATTGTTTACTATAATAACATGAGGTGGATCTATCACGTTGGAAAAAGACACACGAGTTTGGGACCTGGACCAAGCAACAGAACAAGTTTGTGGAGTGATCGAGTTGTGGAGCCCCTGCACTTTATTAAGCACTGGGAGAACAGAATATACTTAATACCTTCAAATTGACTTAAAAACCCTTGGAACAAATGATTATCAGAGCCACCTGGGGCCTCAGAAGGAAAGAGTAATTAAGGAGTGCCTGAAACTACAGCTCCCAAAGAAAACAACAGACACAGCATCCTGATACAAGCTGAAAGAGCCACAGGTTTTTCTTAAACATGTATATACTAAAAACAAAGTTCAGTTTTTGGGATTAACAATATTTGTTTACCATATTCAATATATATATACATATATATATATATATATATATAATGGTAGCACGGTAGTGCTACCATAGTTAGGGTTGAGTAGCACTTTTAAGGTTAAAGGGTCAAATTTTGCACCTTAATAACTTTTCCACTGTTTAACAGCCTGAAGTTTGGTATGCATGATTGGGCATGGTAGATCTTGGGATCTGCCAAGTTTCGTACCGGTCGGATATACGATTGTGGAGTTATTAAGCGACAACAAATTGTAAAATTACACTTTTTTGCGATTTCTTTGCTCTCGCTTACAGGTCGCACGGTTTGTGCGACTGGTCTGAAAACTTCAGGGAATGTGCAGATGAGGTCCTGATGTGCATTTTGAAGATTTCGTGAAAAAATATTGAACGGTTCAAAGGTTATTCAACAAACAAGTTCCCATTATAAGTCAATGGGAAAAGTTAACAAAAAGTTCAACATTTTCGCAAATGCACTTTTTAGTGTCACAAATGGCGCTAGTAGTGTCACAAATCCACCATTTTGTTTTCAGTTGGTGATCATAAAAATGCTTGGCATTTAAAATCGGGACCATCTAGGAACACAGTTCTTTTTGTGTTCACCTAGTCGGACCCTCAGGATGCTAGCCATGTCTTTATTTTGGGGTTAAACACTCTAGAAATATGTTTTTCACGTTTCTGGAAAAAGTGTCACAAAGTAATGTTGCACTTGCGACAATTTCGCAAAATTTTGCGAAAGCTTTTGCAATTATTTACACTACTTTTCAGACTTGGCCAAACTGACAGGAATTCTTTGCCACCCTGATGTGAAAGAACGATTTTGTCTTTTGAACTGAAATTTGGAGGGAAGGCAGCCAATATCGCACAGATGTGCCTTTTGGTGGTCTGGTAAAAAAATATTGCACAGCTCCCAAGTTACGGTACTCCGAAGTTGACATTTTTTCCCATAGACTAACATGGTGGTGTCCGCCGTGCCTTTTGGGGCTCGTATCTTGAAAACGGTGCGAGATACAGAATTTTTGTTGTGAGATGCATAGCCCAGGCTATGTAATAGCAAAAACCTACCCAGGAAAATCATGATTTTTGTGAAATTTAAATTTTTTTACTACGTCGTGCGGTTGCTTAGGTGTTAGCAATTAAGTACTTCCAATGCTCGTTTTAAGCTTCAGTCCCCATTACAATACATACATTCTTTGTACACACTGTGTTTCTGTAAGCACCTGTTTGGCAAAACTATTGTATGCACTTCCGTTACTGTTACAGTTACTGTTTCCACTTGCGTTTATGTCTCCGTTTGCGTTACCGTTCCTGTGTACACCACCATGTGTGTTAACCTTTGCATTGTCATTCGTGCTTGCATTTTCATTACTGTTATCATTTGCGTTTCACTTTGCGTTTGCATTTCTATGAACTTTTCCTTTACCATTTACGTTTGTGTTACCATGTGCGCCACTGTTTATGCTTCTGTTTGAGTTCCTGTTCCTATGTCTCAAGACATCATGTGGTGGGCCCCACACTCCTGTCACTGCATTACATTCACTATTTCTCATCATTCTCAAAAAGAAGGGAAATTAGAGGCAAAAAACTCCATTTAATGCATTAGTTAGGGTTGTTCCACAGCGACAAAAGCGAGGAAATTCAGTGTTAGGGTTGAAAGCCCCCTTTGGACCCCCCAGTCCACCCCCCCAACTGGCATTAGGGTGCACATAGGGGTCGTTGGTCCTCTCACCCCATTCTCCTATACCTCTACTTCTTCACACATGTGATGGGGTGAGAGTTAGGGCTGACAACCCCAACCCAATTGGAGGGTGGGCTGGGGGATCCAAGGGGGGCTTTCAGCTCTAACACTGAACTTCCTCACTTTTATCACTGTGGAACAACCCTAACTAATGCATTAAACAGAGTTTTTACCTCTAATATATATATATATATATATATATATATATATATATATATATATATATATACACACACACACAGTCGTGGCCAAAAATATTGGCGCCTTGCACTTTTCAAAACTCACAATTTCCTCTAAACATAAGTTGAAATTAACAACAGTACAGTATTTGGTCTCCACAATTCTTTATTTCTCTGTTAATATTACAGAACCTTTGTTTTGATTCAGAATTTAATATATCCTTTTAAATCAGAAAATGAAAAGAAATGGCATTGACAAAATTATTGACACCCTAGACTTAATATTTGGTAGCACAGCCTTTGGTCAAAATAACTGCAATCAACCACTTCCTATATCCATGGATGAGCTTCTGCACCCTCTACTGGCAGTTTGGCCTCTCTTCTTGTGCAAACTGCTCCAGTTCTCCCAGATTTGAAGGGTGCCTTCTCCCAACTGCTGTTTTCAGATCTCTCCACAGGTTTTCAATGGGATTTAGAGCTGGACTCATTGCTGGCCACTTCAGAACAGTCCAGCGTCTTGTCTTGAACCATTCCTGGGTGCTTTTTGAAGTGTGTTTGGGGTCATTGTCCTGCTAGAAGACCCATGACCTTCGATGGAGACCCAGCTTTCTGACACTGGGTTCAACATTGTGCTCCAAAATGGTCTGGTAATCTCTAGATTTCATGATGCCATGCACATGTTCAAGGCACCCAGTGCCAGAGGCAGCACAGCAACCCCAAAACATCACTGAACCTCTTCCATGTTTGACTGTAGGGAAGGTGTTCTTTTCTTTGAAGGCTTCATTTTGTTTTCTGTAAACATAGAGATGATGTGCTTTACCAAAAAGCTCTAATTTGGTCTCATCTGTCCACAGGACATTCTCCTAGAAGGATTTTGGCTTGTTCAGGTGTGTTTTGGCAAACCCCAGTCTGGCTTTCTTATGTCTCTCTCTCTCTCAGCAGTGGGGTCCTCCTGGGCCTCCTACCATATAACCCCCTTTCATTGAGTTGGCGACAGATGGTGCGAGTTGAAACTGTCGTTCCTTGTGCCTGAAGGTCAGCTTGAATCTGTTTGGCAGTTGATCAAGGTGCTTTCTCCACCATTTAAACAATCCTGCGCTGCAATCTTCGATCAAGTTTTCTCTTGTGGCCATGTCCAGGGAGGTTGGCTACATTGCCATGGGCCTTAAACATCCTGATAACATTATGTACGGTGGAAACAGGAACATCAAGGTCTCTGGAGATTGATCTGTAGCCTTGAGATTGTCCATGCTTGGCTACAATCTTCTGTCTGACCTCCTCAGACAATTCTCTGGCTGTCTTTCTTTTCTCCATGCTCATTGCGGTACACACAGTGACACAAAACAGGAGAATGAGTCCTTTTCTCTATTCAAACTGGTTGAATGAGTGATTTTTATGTTGCAGGCACCTGCAACTCACCACAGGTGAATTCAATTCCAAAGTGAAGGAGAATCACCTGCTTGAAATCTAATTATTTCTAACTACTTCTAGAAGGTGCCAATAAGTTTGTCTGGGCCATTTAAGGATTTCTGTGTGGAATAAGCTAAGACTTAGTAATTTTTTCTGCTTTTTGTGTTTTATTCTACTGCAAACCAAAGAAATACATATGTGGATACCAAAATATTTTTTAATTTCAACAATTTTCTGGAAGGAATGGTGCATTATTAGAAAAAACTGCAAAGGCCATATTTTTAGCCACAACTGTATATATATATATATATATATATATATATATATATATATATATATATATCTAGTTTGTCTTTTAGTAGTTTCAAAACTTTGAAAGCATTGTTGTTAGTAATGCTTTTAGAAATACATTTTTTAATCGTCTTTACAGTTAAATATGCAGTTTCATGTGAGGAACATTTTGTTTTTGGGAGGGGGTTCAAATTATTTTAATCATGGGCATAGTACTTGGTAAACACACCCTTTGATGATAAAGTGTATTTTTTCTTTTAGGTTTCAAAAGTATGTATTATATATGTGTGTCAGTGTTGTAAATGGGACTGGGGAATGAATAATGGGTATGTGCATATAATTTTTTTTAATATAATTGAGTTTATATGTGGCAAGTAGGTAGGGGATAGTGTTTTGAATGTGGCAGTAGGACAGATTTGTTAGCATAAATATACTATGTCTTGCAAATAAGAAAAAAAATGTAAGGGATACATTTTGCAAAACAGTGATATATAGCATAGGGTTTTCTTTCATGTATTGTTGGAAGAAATAGCTATGGCTCATTTGTACTATCAGTAAAAGGAGAGAAAAAACATTGAACAAGAAAACAATTGGTGATTTTAAAAGTTATTCTGATCAGAGCTGACATAAAAAAAATCTGAACTGTATTTTTTATTTTATCAGGGACACTAGAAACAGGATGTTAACACATCAGTGAGCACTGATGCCATTTGTCTGTGTTAGGGACGTTGTGGGCGGAGTTGCCTTGCACGTGTTAAAATGTACCAGCTGCAATTAACAACTATTTGTAGAAGCAAAAGGCTGGGTGTTTTTTTTCTTACTTTCTTTTCACCAATATTGTAAACTGAGCCAGGAAAAAAGTAAGACTGAACAGATCAGAGCCAACATTAAAAAATGTGATGTTCCTAAGGGCTGTTGCATGCACTATGCTTTCATTTTCATGGGACGGGCATGAGATGGATCTATCACGTTGGAACAACTATCAGAGCTGCCATCCCCCTGCACAGACCGTTTAGCACTCATTTTAAATAACACAAATGCAGTTTCACATTTTTACTATGAGGGAAGCAAGAAGATGAACCAGCACATTGATTGACACCTGTGAATGAGTGGGGAGGGGGAGTTTTTTTTTCCTAACATTCCTGGTGGTTTTATACTCCCTGGAACCTGCTATTCAGGTTTTTTTATTCCATCTTGTCCCAGGCAATCTTCCCAGAGTGCAATTTGCTCTATTGTTTAATAGCTCCGGGTGGAGGCCAGTGGCTTGTTACATTGTCTTTTGTTTCAAATTAACCATAGACATCATAGCAGCCAAAGGAGACACACTTTGAGTCTTAAGGGTATGTATAGCATAATTAATAAGTTTTCGAATGCATAATCTTTCCATTCATGTTATTGCTAGACATACTGTAGCTAGCTTGGCTTGAGGAAGGGTTAATATGGTCAGTACCCTTTAGCAATTGAGATGCATATGAAGCAAACAAGTCCGGATGCGCTAACTTACCCTACAACTGTTAAGTGTCACAGTCTGCATTTTCTTCTTGAAATGGTTACTTTTGCATTTATGTTTATTTTAAAATATTTAATATTCTGACCATGTGGTTATGTCATGGACCATAACTGATCTCCAGCATTACCCCCCCCATGCCCCAACTTGCATAAAAGATAGTGCTTGTAGACAAATCTGATCATTTTGCTACTGTGTTCTGGTGTGTGTGTGTGCTTTTGATTCAATTGCTTGTATCTTGCATGGAAAACTGTGCTTGTAGACAATCTAATCATTTTGCAGCTGTTCTATGGTGTGTGTGTATGTGTGTTCCTCTGAGGCTGTTCTTGCAACCTAGGAAAGGTAGTAATGATGAGGTATCTCCTTCCCTATTCCTGGATGCAAGTTCCCTCCGCCCTGGGAACACCTGCCTGCTGAATAAGAAAGGGTTGCAGGAACCCAGGGAATGATTACGGTGTGGGGGGCTGATGGTCATCAAAATGGAAAGGGATTTTGGGGATAATTATATTGGATGACTTATAGGTGGCTAAACAATGTACCAAAGCTGTGAGGAGAGCCAGTGGAATGCTGTGGTGCATAGGGAGAGGCATTACCAGCAGAAGGAAGGAGGTGGTGATGCCACTGTGTAGATCACTGGTGAGGCCTCATTTGGAATATGGTGTCCAGTTCTGGAAGCTGCATTTCCGTCATGCAACTTTAAATCACAAATGGGTTAAATGGTTCTATTTTAGATTTCTGTCCCTTTCCCCTACTTCTCCCACTGGCTAGCCTTATGGAACACAACCAGAACATATCTTGGCTAGCATGATGAATGCATCTATACAAGCTGCTTCTCAGTCTACATCACTGTCTTTTTAAAATGCTAACTTCTTGTTGAAAATACAGCATAATTTTTCCATCCATGTTATTGTTAGACGTACTGTAGCTGGCTTGGCTTGAGGAGAGGTGAACATGGTCAGGACCCCTTAGCAATTGAGATGCATATGCAGCAAATAAGTCCAGATGCGCTAACTTACCATACAACTGTTAAGTTTCACAGTCTGCATTTTCTTCATGAAATGGTTACTTTTGCATTTATGTTTATTTTAAAATATTTAATATTCTGACCAAGTGGTTATGTCATGATCCATAACTGATTTAAGATCACTATAGTTTGAGGTTTAAGCTTGAAAAAAAAAAAAAAGCAGAATTGGAGACAAGGGAAACTACGTGTGTGTGTGTGTTGATTCAATTGCTTGTGTCTTGAATTTCAACATTTTAGTGGAAACTTTGCATTCTGATTTACTTATTCTGAATTTTTTGCAGTATGTTGTCTATATTTATATTAATTCTGTTGGCATTCCTGGTAATGTACAGGGGCAGGGGACTGACTTGTGACTGGGTTTGAATAAGGAAGGGTTGTAGGAACCCAGGGAAAGATTACCGGTGGGGGGGGGTTTGATGGTCAACAAAATGGAAAGGGATTTTGGGGTATTGAGGAAGAGTGAACATGGTTAGGACCCCTTAGCAAATGAGATGCATATGAAGCAAATAAGTCCAGATGTGCTAACTTACTCTATAACTTAAGTGCCACAGTTTGCATTTTCTTCTTGAAATGGTTACTGTTGCATTTATGTTTATTTTAAAATATTTAAAATTCTGATCATGTGATTATGTCATGGACCATAACCAATCTCCAGCCTTAACCCCGGCCCCGTGCTCCAATTTGCACAGAAGATAGTGCTGGTAGACAAATCTAATCATTTTGCCACTGTGTTCTGGTGTGTGTGTGTGTGCTTTTGATTCAACTGCTTGTGTCTTGCATGGAAAACAGTGCTTGTAGACAATCTAGTCATTTTTGCAGCTGTGTTCTGCTGTGCGTGTGTGCGTGCGTGTGTGTTTGTTTCTCTGAGGTTGTTCTTGCAACCTAGGAAAGGTACTTCCCCAGACATAGCAGCAGTACATTGCATAGCAGATATAAAATGTCAATAAGCAGGTCATGCAACAGATGTGCTGAGCAGTTACTGAAGCAAGAAATGTACAGCTGTCATTTATTTACATCCTGTTCAAAATGTGTTTTTGCATCTGTGGTGTCAAATGGCACAGTCGCTGTACAAAATCTCCTTTCGGCTAATGAACTGATAGTGTCACTGTTCATGTGGTCAGGTCAGAAAAAACCCATGCTGAAAACCTGGAGTGAAAATACCAAGAAATGCCCAGGGCATTAAAGTTTCTGACCATAACACCCTGCACTGTAGGGACTGACAGGCATCAGGGGGTGTGACTTGGGCTTGTCAACAGTAATGCTCATGCCATTCCACCCATCCCCACCCTGCAGCCAGTGACACGTATCAAGGTGTGCCTTTGACTCTTCAGCCCCAAAGTTCATTTCATCCTCTTATACTGTACCCATTTTGGCGTATTTCCTTATGGAATGGGGTAAGTATAAAGTTTGAAAACCCCAAGGCACACCTCGACTCTTGTCTGTAGCATCAGGTGAGGTTAAATGGTGTGAGCGTTATGGACAATGACCCAAAGGTACACTACAATGCCTGTCCATGTTTGTGGGGTGGGGGTTGGGGTAGGGTTGGCGTCACTTCAGTACTCCACTACCATTCCTATTCTGCCAGTCTGTCTCTCACTAGCTATATGTCTGTGTAATGATCTTTCTATTAATTGCATGTATGGCTATTTTTACCTATTTCTAAAACAAACCTGCGTATCACATTTGCCTGCACTCTGAGCACATACTTATGAAACTGTATACAGTATTTGCACTCCACTTCTGCGTAGATCTCATACTTTCCTAATATTCCCATTATCACAACTATAACTACCTTGTTCTTATCAAAAGTGACTCCCTCTGAAAGTTAATATCACATTTTATAAAATGGGCATGTAAAAATAAGCACTGTGATTGGCCAGAAAGACAGTGTCAAATATGTTTTACACGAGAGAAAAAAGTACAGGCAACTAAATCAATGCCCCAAAATGGAAAGTTGACAGATAGGCATGGAATGTTAAGAAAAATTCAGGTAGCCATCTTGTTTTCAGCCTCAGAGAAAATCAGAACTACAGTATCGAGCGAGTGTTCTGTTAATTTAAATGTTAGCATAACAGAATAAAGCAAACAAAAGTACAGTTCCCAAAACAGTTTCAGCATGATTCCTGGTGAGTCACTCAGCTCCGTGGCAAGAAGCATTATACTGTCTGAGTGGCATTTGGGGTTCATGTTCAGTGCAGTCAGCCGAGTGGCACTTTCAGTTTCACTGCTCCAGTCAATTTCAGTGGTACGGTCAATTTCAACAACATAAATGAATGAGACGTCCTTGTTTGTAACAGATAGCTAAGCATGTGTCAGTTTCAAAGTGTAAGTCAATTTCAAGTTCTGGTTCTTTGTAACACATAGCTTAGCATGTGTCAGTTTCAACACTAATTTATCATTTTCAGTAGATAAGTTAAAAAATTGAACCTTTTGCTGCCTTATTGTTTGTTTGGCAGTGTTTTTCAACGTACTGTCAGTTTACACTGTCTCACGCAGTTTTACTGTCTCAATTAAAAGGGACTATTTTTCCTTGCATAGGGACACTGTTCAAATAAGGCTATATTTTAATGTAAATGATATATTTCCTGAATGTTTTTTAAATTTCTAATAAAATTTCTCCATTTTATAAGCGCAATAAGACACTCCAGGGTGTGTTGAACATACATTACCGCACGTCTGTGGCTGAAGTCACTCACCGTGCGGTAATATATGTTCAACACACACCATGTTGTGTCTTATTGCTTACCTCTCTAAACAGTCCATCATCATTACACCTGACTTCCTAACATCAATACATTGCTTAAATATAACTTACATCACCTCATAGCCAAAAACCAATGCTCTTAAAAAAAACTAAAAAAAAAAAAACTGTAAATAATCCCAAGGCTGAACATATGCCAGCCATTACTTTTTCATGTACTGCCATCATGGGGGTTTGCATAGGTTTCCCTTGATGCTTTGCATTATTGGGATATGTGCAATTGTGTTTTCTTTAAAATTTGGCTGTCTGGCCAATGTCATTTGGGATAACACATACATTAGTGGCATTTGCTCTGGGGTTCTTTTGTAAGCTTCCTATTCCTGCCATTAAATATACACCTCCTTATATTTTCCTAATAATATGTATGCCTTCCTTAGAACAGAAACTAAAACAAATCTTACTACTTACAAATCATTGTGTTGTTTCTCCATACCTCCTTAACAATTCCACACTACTTCACTAACCCATTATGCAGCCATGGTAGATCTGACCAGAATTTGTTTAATTACTCAGCAGTCTGGGAACTTGGTAATATCAGCTGAGTTGAGGACCACAATAAAGCAGAACCCCATGACATTACCTCAGCATTCCTATGCACGAAACATTGATTTTAACTCTATTTTCAGCATGCATTTAATATTGCCGTATTGTTTTGTATTATCATGGGGCCCTAAATAAGGAAAGTACATACGAACATACGAAATTGCCAGCAGATACAGGCCTTCACAGTCCATCTAATCTGCTTGAGTGTGCAGCACTTCAACCATCAGACTGCAGCTGCCCCCCTGTATTTCCTTCAAATTTATTTATTTTATTTAGTTTTTGTTTACTGGGTAGGTGTGCTAGCCAAACAGGTGACTGTTCAGGCACGACCCGGGAGGTACAGTAACAATACAGAGTTCATTTACATAATACAGGGAAGCAGTAACAGTACAGAGAACAGTTTTCAGTAAAAGGCAATAAAGGAGTACAGCTTCAGTGACAATCAACAGGTCAAGAGAAAAACAGCAGATTTACAGTGTACAGGTAGCATTTAGTGAGCGGCTAAAGGTATACAGGGCAGATCCAAAGGACAGGTGGGTCAGGGGAGGGGGCGAGAACAGGAGAGGGAACTGGGTGAGCAGGTAAAAAGGGGGGGAAATGCGGGAAGGCAACCTTGCGGCTAAGTGGTTAAGGTGGCAGCAGGGATGAAGGAGGCAGGATGGGGAGTCTGGGTGTGGGGCGGTGAATGGATGGTGGTGGTACATGGTCGAGGTGGGGGGAGAGAGTCAGTCAGGCAGAGCTGGAGGCAGGGGAGACACCACCTGCAGTGGGGCTATAGAGGGGTAAAAGGCGGCGCGAAAACAGGGCAGGAAAGGACATGATAGGCATCGGCGGCCAGAGGAGGAGTGAAGCAGGGGAACATTTGGATGGGGCAGGGGGCCTACGGTATATGTCTGGGGAGGGGATATGGTGGCATAAGCGGTAGAAGGCTACGGGAAGAGACCGAGTCCATGGAACCGTGCGGTGGCTAGAGAGAGCTGCAGGGGAAGGGATCGGAGGTGAAGACGGCCATGGGGCAGCTTTAGCGGCAGAACCACTCAAGAGGAGCCTGGATTCATGGAACCGAAGTCGGCAGGGGAGAGTTAGGATGGCGGGGTTTGGGGTGAGGTACGGTGGGGGAGCAGCATCAGCAGCTGGAAGGTGCGGCAAGTACCTGGGGTTGTGGTACTGTTCCTGGGCAGGGGAGTCGGTGCTCAGTCGGGGGGGGCTGCGGAGGTTAAGACCAAACAGGTCTAACTGGGGGGTGTAGAAGCGAAAAGTCAGTGTTAGAGGGATATGGCGGGAATGGCGGCAGGGGGCTGAGGGATGAGACCGTGTCCATGGAAACCGTACGCAGGCTGGACAGATTGATGAGTGTGAGAATACGGGGGTGAAAGCGGCGGGTGAGCGGTTTTAGCGGCAGGAGCCTACTAGAGGAGCCCAGTATGGTGGCGCCGTAGGCCGGCGGGGGAGGCTAAAGATAGCGGGGGTTCGGGGTAAGGTACGGTGGGTGAGTGGTTTCAGTGGCTGATGGTGCGGCTAATGTCCAGGGTGGTGGAACTGTATCCGGGCAGGGGAAACGGTGTTCAGGTGGGGTGGGGGCTGTGGAGGTCCAGAGGCAATAGGAGTAGAGGAACGGGTCCGTTGGGGGGGGCGCTTAGGCATTGGCTGCGCCAGTACCTGGTACCCCTAGATCATCAGTACAAACATTCCAGTAAGCAGCAGTAACATGTAGAGCAGTGCAGATAGCAATAACAGGTTAACAATGCAGTAGTCAAGGCGCAGTAACTTACAGCAAAATTACACATGCTAGACAAGTGCAAGTAGAGAGAAGTACCCTGAAACGGGTCTGTTGGGGGGTGCTTAGGCATTGGCTACGCCAGTACCTGGTATCCATAGATCGTCAGTACAAACATTTCAGTAAGCAGTAATAGGTACAATAGTGCAAACAGCAATAACAGGTAAACAATGCAGTAGTCAAGGTGCAGTAACTTACAACAAAATTACATACTTTAGACAAGTGCAAGTAGGCTTCGAGGTCGAGTTTTGAACTCGAAATGAAGTGCATATGGGCAGAGACATATATCACAGTGTTACTGTTGTAAGTAAAATAGGGTAAGGAGTAGGAAGGAGGGAGTGGTGGGGCAAGAGAGAGAGGTTGGCAGGACAAGCTCAGGTAGGGTCATAACAGGCACACTGGTCCATGGAAAGCAGGTGTTCACGTAGCTTGCGCCTAAAGAGAGTGGGAAGATGTCAGTCTAAGTCGGGTGGCAGGAGGTTCCACACTTGAGGCTGTGTGCCAAGCGCTCCAGACCCTTTGGAGGCGGCAGCGGGGATTTTAGTAGGATTTGTCTGAGGATCTCAGCTCACGTGGAGGGAGGGCTGGCTGAAGCAGTTCAGTTAGGGATGCTGGTCTGTTGAGTCTAATGATGGAGTGTAAAGGCAGCCCAAGCAGTATAGTCTGGTGGCAGAGGGAGAGCCAGCCGAGGTCTTTATACAGTTGGCAGTGATGTTTAAGTCTGGGGACTTTGAGGCATACCTGCATATATTGTTGAAAGTGACATCCATTTTGTAGTGTGGATTTATGCGCCATGGGTAGGATGGGAGCACAGTAGGTCAGAGTGGTAGGAGGAGACCCCTGGTGATGGCTAGTTTGGCTGCAGGTGTGAGCATGTAGCTGAATCTGTAGGCAGCACCCAGTTTGTAGTTCACAGATTTACATGTTTCTTGGATGTGCAGGTTTAGGTCCAGAGATTGGTCTAGCAGGATGCCCAGATAATGGAAGGAGGTAACCACCTCAAGGGGGGGTCCCATCCAGGTCAAGGACTTTTAAAGGAGAGTGGCAGGACCTTATCTTGTGGGCAGTGCCCAGAAGCATCAGTTTGGTTTTGCTGGAGTTCAGTATAAGGCGGTGGGTGTTTAGCCAGAGTTGGACAGCGAGGAAAGCAGATGTCAGTGCCACGTTAAGTTGGTCTACATTATTAGAGCTAGCATAGATAACCAGGTCATCTGCGTAGAGAGTCACAGGACGCAATGCTGTATGGCAGGTTATTTATGAATAAAGAAAATAGGAGGAGACCCAGTATTGATCCTTGTGGCACTCCAATGTTGATGGTAGTACAGTCGGAGATTGATGAGTTAAGTTTGACTGCTTGGGTCCTGTTGGTTAAGTAACTCCTGAACCAGCTTATGACACGGGGTGAAAAGCCAAATTTATGAAGGGTGGATAGGAGTAGGGGGTGGTCCATGAGGTCGAAAGCCTTGGTGAGGTCGATAAAGATAGCACCAGTAAGCTGACTTTTGTCCATGCTTGTGAGAGTATCAGTGGTGAATTTGGCTAGCGCGTTGTGGTGCTGTGGTTTTTCCGGAAACCATGTTGTGCTGCACATAGCAGATTTGATGTTTCAAGAAAATCAATGGTCTGAGTGGCTACTAGTTTTCAAGTATTTTGCTGAGGACTGACAGAATAGCTATGGGTCTGTAGTTTGAGATCTCACTTTTGTTGCCCTTTTTGAAGATGGGGGTGATTCTTGCAGATTTCCAGATGTCAGGGAAGGTACTGTTGGAGAGGGAGAGGGTGAATACCTTGGCTAGTGGATAGGAGATGAGATGGGCGGCCGCCTTTAGTAGGCGAGGTTCCAGTGAGTCGGACCCAGGGCTGGTGGTGTCCGATATTGAGTTTAACAGTTTGAAGACTTGCGATGCAGACACAGCTTTGAAATAGAAGGGCTTGTAAATATCCAGCACATGTTTCTTGAGAGAGGTATCTGCTGGTGCACCATTTGATGAGGGCTGGGAAACCACAGTTGGAGGTTGAAGTGTGGAAGTATACTGGGACAGATCAGAGAACATCTTATTAAAAGCATTTGCAATGGTAAGGGAGTCATTACAGTGGACACCATCAAGAATCATTTCCGAGGGGGTTATGGATTGAGGTGTACCCAGAAAGGTTTTTATGTGGCCCCAGAACTTGTGTGGATCTCTGGCTGAGCTGGCAAGTAGGTTCTGGCAGTATTTGCTTTTTGCTAGCCTTATTTGCTTTTTGCAAGAGTTTCTATGCTGCTTATAGATGGTGTGATCCCTGGGTTGGCCAGTGCTTTTATACTTCCTCCACAGTTTGTCCCTGGTTCTGAGTTGGCTGAGTAGGTCTTTGTGGAGCCACCTTGTCTGTTGTCCCCTGACCCTTCTTTGTACTTTCGGGACATGTTTAGTCTGTGCTTCTGTGAACTTGGTGAGGAACACGTTAAGGGCATCCTGAACTTTTGTAGATTGGTAGATATCCGTCCAGTCAATGCAGGATATGTCCAGGAGAAAGGCACTTAGATCCAGGTATGTGAAGTTGGTGAAAGTGACCAGGCGGGACTGGGGGGATGGAGAGGGACTCACGTGCCAGTGACAGATAGTGGGTGAGTGGTCAGTTATAGCATCAGCCAGGGTGCATGCCTTAGTAATGCAGTCAGGTCTGTTTGTGAGGATCCAGTCAATAAGTGTGCCTGATTGGGAGTTTATCATCCTGGTATTTTCAGTGATGAGCTGGTGGAGGTGGAAACCTTGGATTAGGGCTGCAAGGGAGCTGTGGGCAGGGCCCAGCCAGTTTAGGTTGACATCCCCCAGGAAGATGGCTTCGTTTGAGTTTATGGTTTGAGAGGTTAGCTGGAGCAGTTCGTGGAGGCCATCCACCCCTCCAGTGGGTGGATTATAGAGACAGATAATGTGCAGGTTTTTTGCACCAAGGGACAGGATAGCATATAGTGATTCGCAGATCCGTTGAGGGTTATGGACAGGAACAGGCTTAATGGTGAGGTGTTTTTTATAGTATATGGCAACACCCCCACCCCTTTTCGAGCCTGGCCTGTCCTGTATGAAATAGAGTATCCGGGTAGGTGGCATTAGGCGTCCTGTGCGAGGTTTGAGCCATGTTTCCATGAGGGCAAAGGATGTCAGGTCCAGCTACTTTGGTCCACGCCTCAAGCTCAGCCATATGGCCTAGGAGACTTCTAATGTTCATATGCACAAACAGTAGACCTTTTTAGGTTTGCCAGGAGTTGCTATTAAGGGGGCCAGGATTCAGTTCCGTCACCTGCCAGTAGTAAGCGAAGAGAGCGGAATTTAAGCTGCAACTTACATATAGATTCGATAGATGACCGTTTCTTCCTTGTTTGATGGTAGGTTGTGAGGGAGAGATCGTGCACCATTCTTTAGAAAGAGGTAGTGTAGGGCGGATTTGGCATATTGTTTGGTAAGGAGTAGGTTAGAGAAGGTGAAATCACAGAGTGAGGGGGTGTTGTGGTGTATGACCAGAGGTAGAGACAGCGAGGAGTACTTTAGGCAAACCAGGAGGAGAAGGCAAACAATGGGGGTTACTGCTTGTAGTTTACCACACGGTGGCGGCGTGCACTCATGTAGGAGAGACATGTTAGCGTATGTATGTTTAAATTTTTTTGGGTTAGGAAACAAAGAGTAGCAGGCAGAGCAGGGAAAAAAGGGAGTGAGTTAGTTTAGAGGGTGAAGCAAGGATTCAGCGAAGTGGAGGAGAATGAGAAAGGTGGAGAGAGTGGAGAGAGAAATCGGGTTCGAAAGTGGAAAAAAACACGAAAAGGCAGGGCTGCTCTCAGGAGGGCTGTTGGCAAGGTCTTTCAATCAGCAAGCATGATTAACGCCCCCAGTGGTTATAAAGTATAAGGAGCCAATGGAAAAGTGGACACAGTCATATGACCACCAAAAGCCTATAAAGCTAAAGGGTCGACCAGGGTGGGTGAGGAGCCGGCGCAAAGCGCCGGCAGGACCAGTATCCACAGAGGAGCTGTAACACTAGCCGGAAACGGTTCACCTCAGGCGGGGAGAGTGGCTTGCTCACAGCCCCCAAGCACGTTTAGGCAGTCCAGTAGCAAAGTGAAAACAGCTGCTTTCGGTGAACGGTGGGTCCAGCTAGTGCCACCAGCCCTTACTGAAGATAGCCGGTGGGAGGAAGTGCTTTAAAATGTACCTTACAGCTTTTGCGCCTTTAGCAGTACAGGGTGCCAGTGAGCAGCCGGGCTCCTGGTTCCCTTCCCGGGCAAGCACGCGGCGGGCAGCCCCTGTCCACAGGAACTCCTGGAGGAGCGCGGCTTTTTTTCTTCTGGGACCGCCGGGCAAGCGGTGATCCCTGAGGCTTCTTGAGGTGCGGTGGAGGGTCCTTGGGTCCGGGCAGGAGCAGTTCGGAAGCCCCGGTGGGCTTGGAGAAGTTCCTGAGGAGAGTAGCAGGGAGAGGCAGTTACGTAGGCAGGCCTGCAGAGGCAGACAAAAGAAAGGGGCTGAAGGTTAGAAGATGGTGGGGCTTAGTGACAGGAGAGCAGGTTCAGGTTGCAGGCAGTTTAGATTGCTAAGGTATTGAATTACCAAGCTGCAGAGAAGCAGTTGGGATTTGAAATTTAAGAAAAGGCAGGAAGGGGACAGAGAGCAGCAGTTTTAAGTACAATCAGTGAAAATTGCACAGTCAAGTCAGCTAGGATTTACATTTAAGGTCTCAACTGTACTTGTAGCAGGGATTTGGGATTAACAAAGGTGCAGAGAGGCAGTTGGGATTTGAAAATTGAGAAAAGGCGGGAGGGGGACAGAGTGAAGCACTCTTGAGTACAAGGAGTGAGAAACACACAGTCTAGGCAGCTTACAGCTAGATTTAAGGTTAACAGCAGTTCTAGCAAATTCAGTAAATTTTAGGCAGAAGAGGGAGGGAGTAAAACAGCTAGAGGCAGAGGTAGAAATTAGTCTAAAATTACATAGTCAGTGTAGCCAGGTTAGGAAATAACTTCACAAATTACATTTAGGCAGGAATTACAGTGTCCACAGTTAAAGCACAAACAGGCAGAAACCCAAAAATGTCCACAGAGGAGCTGTAACACTAGCTGAAAATGGCTCACCTCAGGCAGGGAGAGTGGCTTGCTCACAGCCCCCAAGCACATTTAGGCAGTCCAGTAGCAAAGTGAAAACAGCCGCTTTCCAGTGAGCGGTGGGTCCAGCTAGTGCCCAGCCCTTACTGAAGAGAGCCGTGGAGAAAGTGTTTTAAAAGCGTCCTTACGGCTTTTGCGCCTTTTAGCGTGCACGGGTGCCAGTGAGCGGCCAGGCTCCTGGTTCCCTTCCAGGGCAAGCATGCAGCGGGCGGCCCCTGTCCACAGGAACTCCTGGAGGAGCGCAGCTTTTTTTTTTCTTCGGGGACCGCTGGGCAAGCGGTGATCCCTGAGGCTTCTTGGGGTGCGGTGGAGGGTCCTTGGTCCGGGCAGGAGCAGGTCCGAAGCCCCGGTGGGCTTGGAGAAGTTCCTCACGGCTTTTGCGCCTTTAGTGGTACGGGGTGCCAGTGAGCGTCTGGGCTCCTGGTTCCCTTCCCGGGCAAGCATGCGGCGGGCGGCCCCTGTCCACAGGAACTCCTGGAGGAGCGTGGCTGTTTTTCTTCGGGGACTGCCAGTCAAGTGGTGATCCCTGAGGCTTCTTGGGGTGCGGTGGAGGGTCCTTGGGTCCGGGCAGGAGCAGGTCCCATATACACACACACACACCTTCCACCCTCAGTTTAGGCCCTCCCTTTCACCCTATCCCACCCCCTCTTGAAGCTGCTCACCAACTTTGATGTTACCACATCCTCCAGCAGTGCATTCCATCCTGTAACCACCCTTTCTATGAAATAGTGCCTTCTTCATTTCCCTCCTGAATCTTCTTTCCAGGTTCAGACTGTGTCCCCTAGTTTCCCTCCCACCTTTTAACTTGGACATACTCTCTGTGTTTACTCTTTTATGCCTTTTATATGACTATTTCAAAGCAAGCACACAAAACAAAACACTGGGTGACTAAACAGTCTTCACACAAGCCCAAATTTAGGATTATAGTAAAAAATGTGAACAACAGAGTTTATGTTCCCTTTAAAACCTTGAAACAGAAAATAGCCATGTAAATGTAAGATTGTGCACTATCTTCTACAATCTGTAATCCCGTATCAGTCTGTGTAACTGTCAACCCTGTGGGGCAGGACAAGACTGTAAACAAGCCTCCTGGCCTAATAGGCTATTTTGTAAAAATATCCTCGAATAAATAAAATAAATTATTTGCAATAAAGGGATAGTGGTTGGGGTTTATGAGGTAATAACCAAACCAGGATAAATAAATGAGGTCACAGACAGAGGTATTTAACACCTCAGTCCTGTAATTACTGAGTAAAACCCCCACCACTATACCAGTGTAACTATTATACCAAAAACACAAACAGAAAAACATTTTAAAAATAGAGCACCAGTATCACTCTCTTACTAGCGCTACAACATGTCTGTGAGAAAAATGAAGTTGTTCGGCAGTTTCACACAGAAAGCACAGCACCACTTGCCCTAGCCAGTAAGGCCATTATTGTGTCTACTGTCCAGCTATCACAAAACAATAGGGCAGTAACTCTGTGGCTGAGAGATTTTTTCAGTGTAACAGGAGTTGTATAATTAAGCAATAAGGCACGACAGGGTGTGGTACATCATGGGATATCATCACGCCTTAGGTGGTTGGGCATGAGGCTGCAGGCCGAGTGCATCCAACCGTCCGAGAAGTGACGATATCCTATGATATACCACACCCTGGAGTGCCTTACTGCTATTATGAACTGGATCAATTGATATGTTATGCATTCAATGTAAAAAAACAAAGTTTTTAAATATTTAAATACTGCTTTTCTATGAGTGTAGGTAGACATTTAAAAAAAAAGTTTGTGTATGTCATGTTTTGGGCAGTAGGTGCTGCTGTTTTCATTTGTTGCTACCTATCAGCATGGTGTGCTGCTGTTTGGTACTAGCCATTGTTGTGTACTGTTCCACACAGTTAGTCCCCCCCCCCCAAATCGCTGAGTTTATTTTGGATTTCAGGGCTTTGGAAAGAAGGAACGAGTAATCTGGTAAGTATAGCAAGAGATGGTGGTCTGTAAAATGTCAAATATGCTGGTTAAACATCGGAGCGCTGTTCTGGAGTACACCTCCTTACAAAGTGAGTGTCAGTAAATGCAGCTAAAAGTAGTAGTGGTTGAGCTGTGGGGTAAAGTGAAGGGGAGCAGCTGTTTGCTGAATAAACCGGAGGAACTGGCAGTTGCTATAAGCGACTGGAATATGTCATTGCGTAGTCTGCGAGAGGAGCGGGTGGGTTGAGGTGGTGTTAGCGTGGTAGTCGGCAGAGGTTTCTTTCCATCAGCAGGAGACAGGATTAGTGGCAGCACATGAGGAGCTGTTGTTTCTGTACTGCAGTACATGGCATTCTGAAGGCGAGCGAGAGTTTTCTTTTTCCTGTGGAGAGCAGGTACTGTGGGTAAATTGTGGAGGGGGATAGTTGTCAAAGTTTCATTTTTTGTTTTCAATAGTGGGTGACTGCGAACTGTGGGAGGTGGGAAACATTGCACTTAGTGTAAGAAGGTTGGTGGCTGGAGCTTTTTTGAAGCCGTGATGATGTAGCCCAATATCATCACGGCTTCAAAAACCTCTCGGCCAATCAGCTTTCTCCATTTACGATCTCCAGTTTATAATAGGAGTTAAATGCGCAGGAATGCTGATAAACACTTTACTAACACATAAGGTTTCAGATGAAAATTAAAACCTCACAGTGTTTTGGCAAATTGCCACCCACATGTTTTAACCACAATGAGAATACTCTTAGCCAAACCACTTACATTTATTCTTTTTAAAGGGATAGTTTTTTTTTCTATTGAAATTTCTAGCTGAAGCCTCTGAAGCTATTAACCACATTTCTTTTGATTTAGAAACCAAATTATTGGCTATAAAAATTGCACTTAGCGATCTGAACCATGCAGTTTGTTTCCCAACTACTCAAATGCTTTGGGGAAAAAAAACAGTGTGGAAGAGGCTGTAAAAGCACCGGAACACCTAAATGTCTTGAGTGTGAACACTGGAAAAATTACTATATATTTACCCAAATGAAGCACTGCAATATATCCCTCTGCTCTCCCAGGATTCAATCTATCAGTTACATTAAACCCAAAAGACTGGATTGGTGCAAATAAATAAACAAAAAAACGAACATTAAACTTGGAGATAAAACAAAAATGACAACTAGAAGTGGCAAAATCCTTTGTGTTTACTTATTGTGCAAACAACTGTAACAGTCTTATTTAAACAATGGGTATTAAACAGTCCAGCAATTATATGAACCTTGCAAAGAAGTCCAACAAACTTTCATATCATCATCAAGGGGATGTGCTTCAAAGGGGAGTGCATATTAACAATGAAAATTCTGCACCTCATGTCACCTTTCCTACACTTCTCAATCACCCTCTGAGAGCATGGAGATACATTTCTGATAAACAAGCAATACTCAATGTGGTGTCTGGCTGTCCCAAAATATATGGACCCCTGGGATGTGTTGTTAGGTGAGAGGCGAGGCAGAGTGTCTCCTACCACCACAGGAATCCATATGTTTCACCAGGACTAGATAGCTCAGAGGGTGTTACTGCACTCGTAAAATAGTCCTAAAATATTTTTTTTAAAAGATCACTAAACGAATAAAAAAAAATCTTCAAGCCGAGTTGTCCAGTTGTATTGAAATAACAGGCCACTGTACATACTACACAGACACATATATTTACATAAAGGCACAAGCAGATCCAGACATTATGAAGTAGCACCAGCTACCCCTCAGTCCTGCAAAAGTAATTGTTTTTGTCTAATTTGAGTTTTAAAATGGAACATTTTGCATCTTTTATGAGAAAATGCTTATCCCTTATAAAATATCCAGACCTGCCCAAGTAAAGGAGGAGAATTCTGTAGTTCGGCAGGATGGCACCATTTTCAGGAAATCTGGGAGCTCTCTTTGATGACAGCGCCTCATTGTCTCCTATTCTTCTGTTGCAGGAATAGGAGCTAACTAAGAACGAATATCACAAAGTATCCAGAACATGACGAGTCTCCCAATTAAACATCAGAATCCCCTAAAAGTCAAAAGCACATACAGTATATACAGCCCCTGTAGCGTGATTACGCAGTTTAGACAGAGAGGTGCTGCACACAGCACTGCTAGTAATCTTTAGAAACCAGAGATTATAGATGCTTTAAAGAACACCAGTTTCACTGCTTAAAAACTGCAAGCAGCTCATGTACCTCAATGAGACTTCTGCAGTAGAAAATGACATTTTTTACAGTCTGCCTGAAAAAGGAGACAGGTCTGTATTTTTTCCTTGAAGAACTGGCCACCTAATGGCTTCCTTTCCCTAAACTGCTGTCCCTCCTCCCATGATTATACATTTTGGGAAGGAAGAGTCTGGAGGGGGAATGTTTCATAGAAGTTAATGGAAGGGTGTTTAACATAGATTTATTTGCACTTAAGAGGTGGGTTGAGTCAAATTAAAGTACCACTCAATTAACTGTTGAGCAGCGGCTTTGACTCTAGTGGACTTCTAAAAAAGGGGTTGGCGGGGGAGGATTGAGCATCCAAGAACTGCTCTCCTCTTTTTGAGGGGACTAGTTGTCCTGTTCGCTGACTCTCCTCTGGCAGTGGCTGGAGGACAGTATGGGTTGGGAGGCTTGATTCAACATCGTTATGTCAGAAAGATGGGGGGCTGGGCAAAAAAGGAGCCTGGCAGGCTCGATGATGGCCTGCCACTCCTGGGAATGGTCTCTGAATCGTAGAATGGGTCTCTGGGAGGGGGGAGAAGCCAGCAACCTCCTCCTGGCTCTGTCGTGGGGGAACTACTGGGGACCACCTAGCATGGCAGTGGCAGTACCAGAGAGAAAAAGAGAGTCTCTCCATTCGGAGGGCCGTAGCTGCCTGCCAGGGCTCTGGCGGCTAAAGTGCATATGGAAGAAAAAAATTTAAAATGCTGAAACTGGCTCTGGCCGACTTCTATGGTCTGCACTCCTGTGCTCTTCAAACTCTTGCATAAAAGAAGTATGAGAAGGGGGCGGACCCAGCATTCAGGCACTAAAATGGATTGAGTGTACAGTACACCTCATCCAAAAAAGATCTCATCCCATGTTCTACTACATAAGTCCCACACAGGTTATGGGACTACAGAACTCCCAGAGAGGTAAGGGAGTGCAAGTCATTTATGGGCTGTTAATAGAGTGGCCATGATAGGTGCTCTTTAAAATCTCTGAGAAGCCTAAATTAGAATACAGTGAAGGCATGCCAGGTCTTTATTCATTTCCAGCATGACAAATGCATAAAGGAACAATTATTTTTTTTACTGCACTCAGTATTTCTGACTAACAAAAAGGAAGGAAGACAAGAAAATTGGTTATATGTAGCACCTGTCCTACTTGCTGTACTCTGAAGTGTTCTGTATGCAATAAAGAGCTGCAGCAGCTGCAAGTGACACTAAAGAGAAAATGGATTAAGCAAAGAGAGGCCATGTGACCTGCTCAATCAACACAGGTGACCAGGATATGCTTATACTGAGTGTATCCGACCATGCTATGCCCACCCTGATGCCTATGTGCAGCAGATAGCATTCTCAACTCTCTGCCTCTATGCTCTGCTGGTGCAGAGGGGGGTGTTGGAGCAGCGGGTGGCAGGGACGGGCGAAGCAGGGCCAGACAGTGGGCATCCAGTGGATGTCTGTACCAGTCTGCAAGCAGATAACTGAGTGAAAGGTGCAGGGCATGGCAAGATAGAGCAGTTCTCCAGAACTAGTGTATCGTCAGTGGCAAAAATGGTATTAATCATGAAATCATCAGCTGGTGCCAGTGAAGAAAGGGCCGATCAGGCCATGGACTGTGGTGTATGGCAGGGTAGAGGGGGTGTAGCTGCTACTGCTGCATATAGCCAGGCAAAGCTGCTTCCCCCTCTGCCATCCCTCCAAACAACAAGTTTACTTTGTGAAAGGGGCACAGAAATGTACACCTCATGGCCCACCCTGTCCCATCTACAAATGTGGGTCAGGGATCGAGGCAGAGGGGGCAAATGTCCCACACTGTGGATGTCGTAGAGTGCTCTGATTATGCACATTCTGTGTTTAGGTGGCACTCTGTGGCTTTTCCAGGCCCTCAAAATGTGCAGACAGGCTGGGACCCTTCTGTGGATCACGCCCTTAGTACGATTCAAAACTGGCAGCACCTGTTGCAAAATTCTGCACTCCATCCACTCCACTGGGCTTAACTGCCTAGCCCTAAATCATCTACACAGAGAGATCTTATCATGAAGGGCTTACAAGCTTCCAACAGCCTGGCCAGCTTACTAGTATGGACAGCTGAGGCACTTACACCTTACCAGCTTCCATGCCATTGATCTGGGTTCACTAACTGACTTGGGTCAGTGGGGGGTGGCCGGGGAGGAGGATTTAGCATCCCAGGGAAGGGTGGCCAGCCATCCTGGCCTCTGACTGCCACCAGCTGGAGGCCCAGTGCAGTTCCGTGTTGCGTGCATGCCTCCATACACATATGTGCTGCTGTGATGAGAGAAAGAGAAAACAAACAAAAAAAAAAAGAGACAGGCTGGCTAAATAAAACCCCACCCACTCTCTCTCGACCTGTGCCAGTGCCTGGTCACCAGGCACTTCTGGATGTGTGCACCAGGATAGGGGGGACGGCCCTCCCTTCTCTGGCCCAACCAACCATGGGGGGGGGGAATCTGTGCAGAACTAAGCCTGGGGGAGGTGGACAGTGCTCAGGCGAAGCAGGGACAGGGCTGTTAGCCTGCCTTCCTGACTCACTGGGTACAAAGCAGTATGGGGGGAAAAAAAGCATCCAACAGTTTTCTTTATTGATGCATTGCTTTTCAAGGAAGTATCACAGTTCAGCATGTACTCATGCATCACTCAAAATCCTGAATAAAGAAAAATCTATGTTTTCCAACAAACATTGGGTTATTTTAATCTTCTTTGGAGGACCCAGATGGTGTAAACTGATATAGCAGTTCAAAGAGCCATAGAACAATTCATACAGATTAGATTAAGTGGGTGTTATACATATTAATCTGCTAGTCTGCCTTCTCTCATCTTGACATTGTTGTAATTTGTATTGTCTTTTTTAAAGTTTATTCAATAAAAACTTTATATACAAAAAAAAAAGATCAAGTGTACATCAAAACCAACTAAAAGTAACAATACTTTATTCAAAGATCACAGAAAAGCAAAGAAAAATATATCCGTTTTTTGTTTGGGTTAGTTTACTTCTGACTAACATGATTTCACTTACAACTTCACTGTGATGTGGATAGGATCTATTATACAGGAAATTAGGGCTGAGCAGGGTATGTGTAAAAATCGTGCAAACCCACTTTCATGTGATATCGGTAGTTAACATAAAGAACATTGGAAATATTTGGCCATATTTGCCCATCAGCAAAGTTGCACTAACACTATCGGTTTTCACAAAAAAGGTGCTGTTTTTATGCACAAGAAAAAGCACAGACTTTTGAGCAGACACAAAAGTTTGCGTAAAACTTGGACTTCCTCTTGGAAATGGAGATTTTTTTTCAAAACCCTGTGAGTCAATTTCTCCTTGCCTTCCACAAAATCCTGTTCCTGGAAACCCTGTTTGCAACAAATGGGGCCACTCTACAGCCATATATCTAGCACAGCATTTTCTTTTAGCATTCATTATCGGCAGCACTCAGTTGGTAACTCTCTCTCTCTCTCCTCGGGCTACAAGTTACTATGTTAGGTTAGCCCACAGGTTAGACTGCAACACAGTTGTGTAACTAAAGACCCAGGTTTGAATTCTACCACCACCATGTATTCATTGCCTGGCCCTGGGCAAGTCACTTAACCTCTCGACAATCGAAAAGCAACAAACTGCACAATCATATCACCAAGCACAGAGCCAATGCAGGCAGAGAATACAGTGTGAAAACCTGTTGATTAGCAACAAACAAGTCAGGAAGTGGTGGCCATGCAGAATCGTCTAGCATTTCCCATGCATGCTAACCTCACTAGACCTCACACTCCCTCTGTCAGTATCCTCCTTGAGTTTTCCTTAAAGGAACATTGCCTTAGACCTGTAAGTCATGTTTTCCTATAAAAGCTGTGTTTTCAGTACTGAACCCATTCTAATATTTACTGACCTTTTAAATAAACTAAGTGGGTGTTTCTGATTCACACATTGGTGGCAAGTGCCATTTCAGAACTGTATGATGTAGCTCATGTCACCATCAGCAGCAGAGGTCTACAATAGAACAAGTATGACTTGTGCCAACAACGGAAAAGCTGAACAAGGGCATAAACCATGTCACATGGTTCTAAATTGCTGTTTACTACCGACCACAGTGTGTGAATCAGAAACACCAACTGAATTGACTAAAAGGCCAAAGAAGATGGAAAAAAAATGGGATGCGAACCAGTATTTGAAAACCGGCTTCTGCAGAAAATACAGGTTTGCAGGGTAAATGCAGTTCCCCTTGAATCCTGTGATGGTGTGCCTCCCATTCTCAGTTTATTGTTTCCAGGGATCAGTTCCCTAAGGAACCTAGCAGGTCATGGCACCCTAGAGGAGCTTTCCAGGCCAGTAAAGTCTCAAAGCCTTTTTTTCTTGGCATTCTTGCATAGCTAACACAAGTATTTGCAGCATGGGTTACATCTGTATGTATCATGTAAAACTGGATTATTTTGTACATTTCTATCTATTTATGAAAGAATGTGCAGATCTTCAGCATTAAGGTTTGCAAACTAAATGGAAGTTTGGGATTTCCAGTTAAAGGAAAACAGAGCACATGGCCGTTAGGTCCCCCTGTCATGCAGAAATGCCAGATTAGCCGGCCCGTCGGCGCAGCGGTTGGAATTCCACTTGCGGCGCCAGCGACCCGGATTCAGAAACGGACCCAGGTCGTTGGAGGTCCGGCCGGGGGAAGAAGGATGGAGTGTCCCAAGGACAGCTCTCCTTCTCTGGGGGTGGGGAAGTGTCCGGCGCACTGAGGACTCCTGGAGGAGGCCGAGAGACACTCACGATACCGGTGCTCGTCATATAGGGAGGCGGGGCGGACACTGGTGTCATTGCATGTCTCCACCTCCAAAGAGAACACAGGAAAAAAGATCAGGCAGGGTGGGATCCACTGTCTACGTGAAGCCCTCCTCAGGGCTTCGATTAGTTGCCACCGCTGCAGTCCCCCGACCAGTCACTAATCCCACGGCACGGATAGGGGACCATTGCTGCAGGCCCGCCCTCCGGGGGTTAAGCCGGGGTTAGCTGGGGGACAAGGCAGCAATAGTTGGCGGTGGAAGCCCCCGGGGACTGTGACCAGGACAGATGAGTGACAGTGGACCTGCCAAAAAGAAAAATATAAAGAAATGCCAGATTAGGGGTTCTAGAAATGAACAGAATTTTTCTATAACCGTAAAATGCATTTTCAGCCTTTTAATGTATTGCACCAGTATTTCTGATTCATGCAGATGCCCGAGGCCATCTTGTGTACAGAAGACAGCTTCCTGTGCACAGAGTATGCTGGTTGGTGCTATTGCCCTCTACCATTAGTTAGTAGCACTCATTAGCATACTCAGTGCCTAGGAAGCAGGATTCTGTGCGCAAGATGGTCATGGGGCATCTGTGTGAATAGGAAGCATCAGCACTATACATTAAAGGGCTAAAAGTACATTTTTCCAGGTAAAGAAAACAAATTTATGTTTATTTCTAGAACCCCTAATCAGGCATTTCTAAATAACAGGGGGAACGGGACATAACAGTTGTGTGTGCTATTTTCCTTTAAGCTGATGCAGTAAAGCAGTAGCTGTGGAGCTTTTCCCCAAAACAAGTGTTGCTTACCAATTAACTGATTGGCCACTAGCAAAATCTTTGTCGAGGGCCTGTGGATCTAATTCAGACAGAAGAAAAGGCAACCATATCTGGCTTGTCTCCAGACCTAGACAGCACTTCCCTGATAGGATATGGAGTAATGCTAAGTACCAAAATAAGGGTTTATAAAAGGGCTGAATGTAGCCCAGAAAGAGGATCACCTGGAGTTGTGATTGGTTCTCTGCAGTTCTGTCTCAGAGAGATCAGAGAATTTGTACTTTAGGTATATGAAAAGAGTTAGGCTTCAGAAAGAGCTGTTGCTCTATCCAAGAAATGAGGCTAAGGCAATTCATGTTTTATTAAGATGAAGGTCACTATTTTTCAAAAGCATTTCTTCCATTTTGTGCCCATGACAAAAATCTTCTTAAAACAGGGCACTAAAAGCATAGCTCTGACCCAGGGGAATTAGGGGAAAAAAGCAACAAGATTCTTAGGAAAGGAAACCTTAGATATTGCTCCATAAGGGCCTGGAATAGTCTATCTTAGGTTAAAGGGAAACAGTCATCACCAAGGCCTCACACTGGGGCTGGTCCCAGTGTGCACTTTGTGTGCAAAACATTTTGGTTTTCTTACTGTTTACTGTAGTACAGAAGATTGTCTCAGACTAATTTAGATTAGCTGTAGGCTGACATCTTCTTTGACTACAAATCCCAGAATCCCCTGCAGCTGACACCACAGCAGCAGGCAGCAGTGGGAGCTTCAACAGCCTACAGTGCATGTTAGAGCTTTTATAATCGCCGATCAGATGCTTTCCGGGTCTGCTTTTCTCCAGGGGCTAAGTACAATCCTCTGTGACTGTACTTGACCAGGGAGGGCAGTGGGACGAGCAAAGTCAATGCCTTTAATACAAGGACATTTTCTAGAGCTTCCTTACGGCATCGCCTCATAGCCTGGTTGAAGCTCTGATAAATCTCACAAGTCCTTACGCTGTGAGACAAGCTCAAACAGCACACACAAACTGCATGTTTGCCCTCTTTATAAATGTTATCACTACACTTACAGTACAGAAATAAGGGCTCTTTCGACTTCTGAGGCATACAGAGATGACAACAGAACACTAATAAAAGTAAAAATAACAAACGGCAATGGCTAAGTTGATGGCGTTTCCTTCAGCAGAACCGACGAGGATGACCGAAGGCGGGAGAAAGAATTGAGGAGTGATGGGGCCGCCCATGTTATATACATGCATTATTATGCATTTTGGAAAAAAAAAACTGCACTATCAATATGCATTAAAGGGCCAAGTAATAAGATCTGTAATGCAGCAAAAAGATCTAGGCATAATAATAGACTCTGACCTAAATTTTCAAGTTCATTATAACAACATTATAAATAAGACTAATAGGCTGTATAAAGAGAAGCTTTGCTTCCAGAGATAGAAGATGTATTATGCCACTGTATAGGGCTTATGTGAGGCCACATCTGGATTACTGTTCCCCTCTGTGGAGTCCCTATCTCAGGCAAGACATAAACAGAATAGAAGGGGTCCAACGGAGAATAAATTAGTAGGTGATATTTCCAGCAAAAGTTATGAGAAAAGATTGGAAGAGCTGGGAATGTATTCCCTGCAACGAAGAAGAAAAAGAGGGGATGCTCTATTCATGCACAAGATTCACAATGATGATGAGTTACTTACACAACTGGATATGTCTTATAATAAACATAACTGTAATTTAAGAAGTCACAAATACCAGCTGACCCTTACATATCCTAAAACAAATAAAAGGAGATCTTATTATACACAAAGGATAATCCCCTTGTGGAATTCACTCCATAGTTCCCTAGCAGAAAATGTTGATCATGTTAGTTTCAAACATAAACTTGATACATTACTGTTATAATAAATATGGACTATACCAGCTTGGCTGGAGACATGCTTACATGGGCCTCGGCTTTTTGTATGTCTATACCTCTTAGTATAACTCCTAGTATACGTGTAGATGCTGCATGCCACTGTGGGCAGCCCCCAGCCGGCAAAAAATGTCCTAGTATTCCTAACACTGACGACTTATAGTTGCAAAGGTGTGATCTAATGGAGGAGATATCCTCAATGAAGATCAAAAGATCAGAGCTTATATAAACTCTTACATGTACTGCAGGCTATTGAATCTCCCACCGCTGCCTACTGCTTTACGTCAGCTACAGGAGATTCTGGGATTTGTGGTAACAAAAGATGCTTGGCTACAACTAAACAAAATTAGTCTGAGACAATCTTCTATACTACAGTAAACAGTAAGGAAACCAAAATGTGCACATTGGGACCAACCCCACACATAATCGTGAGGCCCTTGGTGCCGACTGTTCCAAAAGGTCGGCTCTGACAGATACTGGGCCTACAGCTTTGAAATTGAGAGGCTCCAGAGATAGACCTGGGGTCCCACAAGCTGAAAAGGCTATTACATAACAGACTCGGGAGTAGGTTTTGGAGACAGATTCTATGAGTGGGCCAGGGCAGAAAAACATTGGGTCATATTTTTTCTGCATGAACTCATGTATATCTATAGCTGTTCTCAACTCTAAAACTGTAGAGTAAAATTTATTTGCACTAGAATTTTTATTTATTTATTGCCTCAGCTGGGGGTGTTGTGCCTTTGGTCCCCTTCCCCTCTTTAGCCAGCCTTCATGGCTGCTGCCCCAGACACGGCCAGAGCTCCGACCTCCCTGCCACAGCCCACCCAGGCTGCATCGCAGCAGGTACATACCCCAACACCGTGAAGACCTGGAGGGTGGGCCCAGGAGGGAGCTAGCTTGGGCGTGTCCGCAGCAGCGTTGTCGGGGAAGCCTTCATGCTGCCGAGGTTGTTTCCTTGGTTTTCTCCTTTGCGGGGAGGGGCGTGCAATGATGCCAATGGAGGGAGGTGCACACACCGCACGCCGCCTCCCTCTCCAAGTGTCTGCCCATCTCCACCCCTCGCTCATCAATAGCACTGCCCCCAGTTTCCACTGGGGCCAGTTGCGCACCTACTACTGATGTCCTCCCTCCCGGAGAAGGAGAGCAGTCCCACGGGCCAATCCTTCACTAACCTCAACCCCAATGACCCATGCTCATCTCAACATGGGTCACAGTGAAGCGGCAAGGCGTCCAGCACCTCAGCGCCACCGGGCCGGCCCTGCACCAGAATTTTTAAGCTATTATGTCAACCTCTGACACCACCCAGTCACAAATGGTTTGCCTGCTTACATTCCCTTAATCTCACTTCCAGTGTGTGTGTACTCCTAAAGGTTTCAGTCACTCTTTTGGGCCTTGTCAAGCATTCTGGAATGAAGTCTCCATGCAATACACAAAACGGGAGATTGTCCAGTCTGCCTCCCCCTTATATAAGAGAAACAATAGTTCCTGTATTGGGGATGCCCTCTGACAATACTGGAACATCAAAAGTAAAGAATTGAGGGCACACTCCACATAATGAAAAATCAGATAAACATTATCTTTTATTTTCTTACTACATACAAAGCTTGAGGATATTTCACAGCACAACCCTTCATTAGGCCACTACGCTGTTGTCACATTTCATTTAGTTGTACTGTAGGACTGTTTACTTTGAGCAATGCTACTCCACAAAGAAAACCTTCTTATGGGGTAATGTCCTACTCAGCAGACAAGCTGGCCTTTAGCAGTATTACTGGGGGGGGGGGATCTGCTCCTGTTCTGGTGAATTAGAGCACAGCACTTGCCTCTAACTCTCGCGACTACCGAGAGACAATTCATTGGGCTAGAACACTGAAACATCACTCTTTATCATGTGCTCTGTTTTCTGGATCTAGCTCAGTGCTCTGTAAAGCATTCTGGGATGCTGCCTATTTGACAGCAGATAATACCACATGCTACTGCACTGGATCTGTTCACAGCTGGCAGGACTGAAGCATGAAATGGGGGGGCTGGCAGTCAAGTCACTTTCTCAGCGTCACACAGCTTGTCTATGGCTGTGGTGGGATGTGACTCTCCCTTTTTCACTCTACAGGGCTCTAACCAGCCGATCCACACTGCTCTAAATACTGCTTTTTGGAAAGACTGATAACTGAATGCAATAGCATCTTTTGGTTGGCAAAATATTTCATCGTATTTTTTTTAGCAAAACTATTTTGGACAGTTTAAGATTCATAATTAGCATCTTCTTTAATTTCCTCAAATATTAAAAAAAAAAAAACATGTTCACAACTGCTTCAGCAATTAATGACTCTAGTCATTAAGGATGGTAGCCCACTCACAATATTTAAAAATCTTTTCCGTTGTGTGGACCTTTTGACAGTAAATACCTGATTTATACTGTGGATGTATTAGTGCTAGCACATCTTTTTTGACCATAAATAACACTGCATCACAGCAAGATGTGTAACTGTTCTTTTCTTCTTACGGTGGGCTTTTCAAAGGAGCAAGAACTTTTCACAACCTCAACATCATGTGTCTTAGTTCAGGAATTAAAGAAAATGGAAAGAAAACTTGGTGCGGAGATGTTTTTGCCAGAAATACATTACTACTCAAAACATACTGAATAACAAATACTGTTGAATGAACCAGAAACTATGACAATCAAACAGCTGTAAGCCACCCTGATAACCAGTGCAGAGCACTGCCGAACAGATGACAGTTTTGTGGGGGGACTCTGATCACTGCGTCACGAGGCAGGCCAGGCCAGGACATCTGCTGTGGGGCACGGTATCTTGGCTGTGTCAGATTTTGGCACCACAGCGACATCTGCAGCTGGGCCCAGGAGCTTTCTCCTTCTGCAGAAGCACGCCATGCGTGCACAAAGCCACACAAAAAGGCTGTGCCCACGCCTGGGAAGTGGAAGGAGTCGGGGAGATAAAATGAGTAGCGTTTCCCAAGAATCAATAATACGTTTGAATAGATTTTCCTCCCCGACTCTCTTCTCACTGCCTGTCACTAAATGTGCTGGTAGATGGCATCACAGATTTGTATACTAGAATTTTTTCTTCATCTGACAGCTGGCTCTGGTACATAAGTCACTGGTGAAAAAAGAAATTGCTATAACGTCTGAGTAATATGTGCAAGAGACATCAATAAATAACACTGAGACTCTGTAACTTTCCCCTAGTCAGCATCCTGATCATCACTGTTCGAATTCAAAATAAGACATAAAAGGTTTACATGTGCAGTCCTTCTGTTTAATTTTATGCTCGCGTGCTAAGAACAGAATGTCAGCAAGTACCATTTTGATGCCACTCTGGTTTTGTTGGTTGGCAATAAGAACCTGAAAGACACAGACTGCCACAGGGATATTTTATTTTGACAACCAGTCAGGGGTGGTGATGGTCCCATACAGCAAGCCACTGGTAAGCTCAGTGTGATTGGTGCTGTATCGTGAGACCATGCAGCTGCTCTCCCTTCATGGGGACAGGAATCTGATGATTTTTTTGGGGGGATGTCAATACTGACCATCACTTGTAACAACACTTTAACCAGTGCATACTGTGAGACTCTGCAGAACTACCCATCTCTCTCTCCCAAGGAAATAAACCTCATTTTTTGTGGGTTCTTTGACAAACACCCGACCCAGTTCCACATCATGACAGAAAATGTTCCCTTTTGTCATTTTATTCACCTCTCAAAGATCTCAGCTCAGCCTGAAAGCAGGAAACCCTGTTGCTGTGGTTCTACACTACTGACACTAGAAAACACCAAAATAATTTGCTTTGTGACACTATTTCTTTTGAATTATAAAAAAATAAGGATTAAGCCCCCCACAGACAAACACATCCACCGAAAATACAATGTTATACTATTAAGTGAAGAACTGCAGTGGTGAGCTGTGCACGCCGTTGTCCCAGTTGTATTTCATGTAAACAATTCCAAGTTGATACCTGAGGCCATGACAAGTCTTTCCATAGAGATGCCAAAGACAGTTCACTTAGACGTTTTATTTTTCCATTCAAAGGCTCTTTCCAGTTTCATGTTTCAGGACTGCTTCTAATTTGTTGGTGCTATGAAAAAAGACTATTAACCTTTAGGAAGATAGGCATATGTAACATAGACTGTTCTTGAATATAAAAAAGGCAGACAATAAAACACGCTTAACAAAAATGACGAGTTCAGAATTTGTAGGCAAGGTGAGAGAAAACTAATGTCAATAGATGGGCTTCTGAGGATCCATGTAAGCGGGGTTGTAGGGCAGCTGTGCTGCTGGGTTCGGTTCAGTGCTGGGTGCTGTTGGGTATGGCACTCCTGAGGCGGCTGCAAGAAACGTAAAGGCAAAGGTCAATGCATTCGGTATTACTAGTCGATGCATCCAGCTGGGTTTGTAAAACAAACAGATGCACAAACTCATTCAGTTACTCCTAAACCATAGTGATGTTACTACTGTGAAAATATACATCTGTTCTCATTAGCTATTTACTAGTGGTCTAATATAAAGAAGGGAGTGCTCGCACAGCTAGCCACTGCCACTGGCACACTTCTGCCTACTTTACTCCAGGAAGCCCCACTCCTACAACCCCTCCGAGGTTCTGTGCTATGCCGATTCCAGGTATTATATCACAAAGTAGTATGTTTTGCGGCAGAGGGACAGCCCGGAGACCATCACTGCGATGTGCTCTCTGCCCTAAACTAGCCCTCCACTGAAGTAAGATTAACCTATCTGGTCCTCTACCTAGCTTTTATGCTGTTCAAAATTGCTGCCTCTCCTAGTCTCCATGGCATCCTGCAGCCCAAATCACAGAAAAGGGCACTAAGGCCCTCAACTTGTCTACTGCTAGAGGTCCGAGGGCCTGGACATGTACAGCTGACAGGTCTTTTGCTATTTCTGCGACATCTCTCTGGAATAGCCTACCACTAGAGGTCTCCTACAGCCATCTTCAAAAATACCCTCAAGGCTCATTTGCTTGTGGGCTGTTGTAATTGTAATCGATGACTCTACACTTCTCTGTACCTGACTATGTAATTGTCTGTCGTAACCAAGTAGACGAGTGCTTAAGTGGCAGCCCTGCCGACACATGTACTGTAACTCTGATACTTGTCCCTGCTCTCATGTCGCACAATGTTACTTAATGTGTAATTAACCCTGGATGTGTCTTTGTTCTGTGACATCAAACTCGAGTAATACTGGATTGGCTTATCCGTTTTCTGTACATCCTGATCATGTCTGTATACTTCAGTGTTACAGTTTTGTAATTAAATCTGGGTTGCCCCTGAAAAAGGGACGCTAGTATCAGTGGGCCTACCCTGTCAACAAATTTCAATAAACAAATATCTAAATTAAAAGGGAACTAAAGGCCTGATAAAGCAATGGCAGGGGTCCTGCTTCTCGTACTAGTGGTCTGTCCCCTCCCCCCGAGCCTGGGTTGCAGCTGCATGACAGCGGGAGGTGAAGACGGCATCACCGCAGACACCCTTCACATTGGTGAGGGGAGGTATGCAGTACTCTGTTGGAAGTCTGCCCTCTGGTGGCCCAGAGATGTAGGAGAGGCTACACGACTGGAACCCGTGAGTGAGAAAATGCCAATGGGCAATGACAACTGGAGGAATATCATTGGCCCAGCCCCTGATGCCTCCAGTTGGGAACTGCCAACTGATGGAAAATGGCAGTGGTTCGAGTTGACGATGCTGCCCTGCCTTCCTTTGCCCAGCTGAAATGCCCAACTGCCTTGGCCATACCTCCTCATGGATGGGATACTGTCTCAAGCTGCCATCTGCCCTACTGAGGAGATGTTATTCATCAAGCTTTGGGGAGGCCCTAGACAGTAAGAGAGGCTTCCACCAGTGGCTGTAGAATCGGGGGCTTGGGCAGTTAATGGAGGGCCTGATTACAGTAATGAAGAGGCGTGCATGCAAAGTGTATGTCAAAAAAGGACCTACCTTTTATTGTACTAGGATTGTCCCACCTAGGCTAGCCCTTCTGTTAGACAGGGTTCAACTTACATGTACTTATTCCATGCATTGTATTGTGTTTTGTGTCTATATGGCTAGGAACAAGTGTCTGCCAGTATATGTGCCTACAGCATGCCACCATCTTAAAAGGGACACTATCAATCCTTTCTACATCATATTATTTCTAGTTAAAACCCACGTTTAATGATTGCTTACCTTCTCTAAGTTTTGTTGTTGTTGCTGGTTGTTTTATCTGCCTCCTTGCTTTGCAGAACTCAAATGCATGCTAAGTTATACCCAACCTTGTTTTGTTTCAGTTTCTTGATCTACTCTTACTGCATACTTTCTGAACTGTTAGAAACACCCCCAATAATGCAGCCACTCACGATGCAAAAGTCTCCTCTACTCCCAGTGCATTATGAGTGGTTAGATTGCATTAGGGATGTTCCTAAGTCCAGGAAAGATGCAGTGATGGAAGCTGATCCAGGAATGTAAACAAACATGTTCTCATGTCGTAACACCAGTATGGTGGACAGTCTGCTTTTCACTTTTTAAAAGGACAAAAAAAAAAAAAAAAGAATTTGAATCAAACTACCAGCTACATCAGCAGTCTCTTCAGAATGTGAACAATCAATATTGTGCTTTTTAAACCAGGGACATTTTGAGGCTTGGGTGGGTTGAAAGTGTCCCTTTAACGGTACCACATGTAAAGGGGACACATGCCCTAAACAGCCACTAGCACAAAATAGAAACAGACAGGAAATTTTAGCTTTTAAAAGTAGTCTTTTGTTACTTTACATTTTGGATGCATTTTTCTTTTGTTCATTGCCTGTTTGTGGAGTACTCACTAAACGAGTCTATGGTTGACTTACTCGGGACAGCCTCCTGGTATGGCGGCGGAGGCCCTGGAAACTGTGGAGGGTAGGGCGGAGGATATTGTGTTGGGTACGGTGCTGCTGGCATTCCTGGGTGTGCTGGAGATGGCTGGACTGGTAACGGCTGGTATCCCTGGTATGGTGCCACTGGATAACCCTGTGTTGCCACTGGCTGCTGAGGGTACGGAGCCTGGACTACTGTGGTAGTAGTGCTTGTCACAACAGCTATTAAAATGCAGGAAGAGAAACAGCTTGTTACTATAACATACTTAACAATGCAGATCTACAAAGCTAATCAACATGAAACATTTAGACAGCATCTATTTTTAAATACTAAACAAGAACAGTAAAGGCTGACTGATGGCCGGAGACTTGGGAGATGGAAGCTGGGAAAAATTCTGTCAACTGTAATGAGGCCCAGTCTAGAAAAGGAGGAAACTGGGGTCTGCTGGTGCAGTAACCCTTTATGGTTGGCCGAGAAGCCTGTTGCCTTGGTGGATGGGGGGAATGCAGCCATACTGAGTGTCGCTACATAATGCGTGAGCTCCGGGAAGGTGCGACGGCTCCAGGTAGAGAAGGACAGGGAAAATGGGGGTGGACTTTATCATGGCCCCTGGGCACTCTCCGACCGTCGCACCCACACTGCCTTGGAGGGGAGGAACGGAGGATGGAGACAGGCCCAATGTGGCATGCACAGCCAGGAAGAAAAGTCTGAGATAAGGGGTCCTGAAGTTAGTAAAAGCCCCTGCTCACAAGCCACACCCCTTATGAATAAATTAAACTTCCACGGTATGAATCCAGTAAAGTCAAAAAAGTAACCTCGAGGGAAGAGAGTCTAAAAAAGTTCTAGTGGCGGCCATCTTTACTGACTTGAGTCATTAATTACAAAAGTAGTAATAAAATCCATTTTAAAAGCATCTGAGAAAAAATAATATACTAATGCTGAATCTAATTACGCTGGAGACATATTTATGCTAAAACACTTTATGGTGACTTTTTTTTACAACAAATATTTCTGCTTTAATTATATCTGGTGAATGCGCTGGTTATCACTTGATGCTGTTCTGTAACCATTTATGTCATTGCTCATGTTTAGGCTGTACCTGGGAACAAGCCTGTGGTTTTACTCAGTGTGCCTACCTGGTCAAAAACTTACAGTTAATTTATTAATGTTTAGTTTATTCATAAGGGGTGTTGCCAGCGAGCAAAGACTTTCAAGCACTGCAATACCTGATAATACCACTCAGGAGTGAAAACAATGAAAAGAAAAATGGAAGTACTGTTGGTTTTGCTGGAAAGCCAATATTACTAAAAATGATATGGTTATATATTTTTCTTTTGTGTTAAATGCTGCTGCTTCAGTGTGACTCAATATATTTAATTAAAGTGATTTTTTAGGTTTTTGCAAAACACTAACAGCTGGCACTGGGCAGGACTCAAATCTCATAACACTTCAAAAACTGATGAATTTCGGGACATTCTCATCTTCATTGGTAAGAGATATGCAGGAACTCAGGCCCTTTGTCCTTTAAGAGTTCATCTTTTGATGCTTTTCCAGTTTTTAAATCATAATCCACGGCTGACATCACATCCTGTTGCCACGGAAAAGATTCTGATGTCAGAAGCAGAGGACTGTGACTCTAATACCATGTTTACACGACTGTATTTGCAGCGTATCAACTCATGCGCTCCAGTTGATGTGCTTCAAAGACAGCTTTGTGGACACTTATATCAGCCCTAATTGCTGTACCGCTCCAGATTTTAAACTGACAGAAAAGTGGGGACATGTACCGCATCGAGCGCATTACCCCACAGTGTAAATGACTGATGCGCTCAATCCGCTGCGATCCCTTATCTGTTGGCTGAAGATGTCATTTTTGGGAACTCTGACCCCATGTCCAGGGACACGCCTCTCAGCAGGATCTGTGGGGCATCAGGGTTGGAAGTGTAAACAGAGAAACTGCAGGGTCAACTCACGGCATAGCGGGAAGGCAGTGGAGTTTTTTTGAGGCACTACTGCTGTGTAAACAGGGCTTTAGACAGGAAAGGCAGATGGAACAGTGACAGAGCCTTAATTGCTAAGAGTCTGTCTCATGCAAGACGCCTTCAGTAATAAAAAAACTGAATGCCCAAAAATGTTAATTCTGGAGGAATGTTGTTGTGCAGCTGGGTTCTGTTGATGCCAATTGTGAATTATTTGCTAGAAATCAGAAAATTGCATTCATACACCAGGCCGCCTGAAGCAGAAATTTTGCTGGATTAACCAGCTTTCTCAAGAATGTGTTCCTAATCTGTGTACGAGGTATCTACAGTTCTGCCATTTGGTATGATCCCTACCGCTGTTCAGCGGACCAGCAATGTCCGTCACAACCAATGTATCAACTGAATAACTAAAGAATAGTTTCTACTACTTTGCCAGTTAAGTCGAACTACAGAATGATGGGATCTTCCAACTTATGGTGTGCGGCACAAGAGAATATTCCATGTGTTGTAACTGACAACTGTATTTCCTCACAGACTATTTTTTCTTCTGTTAAACTGTCCAGTGTTATTCCATCTCAGCGGCCTACTTATCCATTTTTCAGGACCTGTTCTGTTCTAGGTACTTGGGACCGCTTCAGTTCTGGGTACTTGGGGCCTGTTCTGTTCTGGGTACTTGGGGCCTGTTCAGTTCTGGGTACTTGCTGAGGTGAGCTATCCAACTGACAGTCCTTGTTTGTAGATATAATTCTATTATATACATTTTTTTTATGTAATTCTGTGTTTATGTACATGCCACAAGAAATGCCAGTGTTAATACAAAGGCATCTAGGGAGAGAGACTGGATTCCTTTTAACAAGGTTTTGACTTTCTTTTGACCTGAAGGCCAGCTTACTTGCCAGGAAACTGGGCAGTTATTGTCAAAGGCTCGGGGATAGCTGATCAAAGGGTATTCCCCTAAGTTAAAGACGTACTGACGCCTCAAAGAAAACTTTAAAAAACAAAATAATTAGGTACAATTCTCCTTGCATTCCATATATATTCTATATATTTTTCTCCCTCCCGTTATTTATTACTTAGGAAATTTGCATGAATACATGATCTTTAGCCCTTATAGTTCCTTTAGAGTTCATTTGCCTCTATAGCTTACTCCCTACTTCAGGACATAATTCTCTTTTGTGACATCACAATCTGTTGTCATGTGAGTAACTGTCATATAACAAGCAGTGCATTATGACCTCAGGTAGGGAGAAAGCAACAGAAGCAAAGATCCTGTTTTCATGCAAATGACCTCAGTAATAAATAATGGGGAGGAGAAATATAGAACTAATGTGAAATTCAAGCTTGACAGTGTCTAAACATTATGGTTGGTTAAAGTTCTCCTGACGGTATCAGCTGCTCTTTAACCAAGAGAAACAGAGGTAATAAAATCAGCATTTATAGTCATAAACCTTATATGATCTTCCTGTAACTTAACTGGAGGAAGCCAGTTAAAAGTCCAAGATGTTTTAGCCAGGATTTGAACAAGTGACCATTATTACAGGATATTGTGAATTTTATCTTACGGGTGTCAGTTATCTACAGGGTACTTCAAAAGGCTGCTTAAACTCTAAATGTCACATCCATGTTAATTACATGTCTCAGGTTTTTGATATTCCTGGGACTTTTGAAACAGTGGAACACTGACATCTCCTCGTCAAATGGGAGTAGTTTCTCTGGGGAAATAGACTTTAGACTGGGATAAATGATGTCACTGCAAGTTACAGAAGGTATTTAAAGCCCCAGCTCAGGGCATGTAGACACACTTTTCATTTGGACTTCGCCTGACACACTAGGAACAAAACTGTTGCCAAGACCAACAGAACTGAAACTTTCATTTATTGTTCTGGACTTCAAGTTACTACACATCTCAGGCTGATTTTAGCTAACAGTGATGGTGCGTTTTCATGTATGTTTTTCCATTTTTATAGTTTACTGACCTACGCAGCCAGTATAGTGTTATGCTTGTGTAACAGTGTTATGCTTGTGCAACTGTGTTAGTTTGGTTTTGGCCGTTCGCAATCTCTATTCCAGAGGAATTACCACCCTGTAGGGATATGAAGGCAAGGAACTCTCGGAGAGGGTTCCATCCCTAGAGGTGCCACGGGACGATTCCCGTGGCTAAAGGTACATTAGGAATCCCCAAAAGAAATGTAGTATCATCTCCAAAAAGGAGGCAACATGAAGCATATGAGCAAGCAGTAACCGTGACATAGGAGCAGTAACTGTAACGTAGCAGCAGAGAAGCATAAGCAGTTTGATAATGCATGAGATGCTCAGTTGGATAATGTAATGAATACCCAAGCTTGCACAGCATAATACTGATGGATTGCATTGAGATTGGGGATACCCTAAGGAGAGAAGGAACGGCAAGACATCCTCTACCTCCATCCAACAGCGGAACCTACCTAAAGAAACTAGGGGAAACAACTATGCTAACTAAGTGTTATGACCTGAGGCAACAGAGGAGAGAAAAAAAACCCTATCAGGAGGAAATCTCTGGGGAGCCAAGGCCTAGGTCACCTTCCGTCCAGGCTTGGGATAGTTTAGTTAGTGATGGCTCAGCAGCTGCAATTTGGAAAACCCAATTAAAGGGAGGTGGAAAATATTCCAATTTGGAGGAAGGCTCTCACTCAAACCCTCTAGCAGGAACACCGTGGAAGGCTGCAAGAAAACTCTGCAACAATACGTGCATCCAAGGCACAGGAGGAGAGCAACAACTGCTGAGGCACTCACCTGGCCTACCCGCCCTAAATCAAACCAGGTGAACCAGAGGCAGTCTTAGGGAGAACGTGGTGAAGGTGCCTCGCTAGGGAAACCACTAAAGTCAATGGCTAACCGTTAATAGTGGAACACTAGAGCCAAAGGAGGTAACTTTTTCCACCCTTCACCGCTAGTCTTAAATTCTACACCAGGAGCTGCTGTCGCGTAGCAGGCAGCTAAAGCCGAGCCCGGGGCGAGAATATTCCCAGCTATGGGGCAGGTGAGAAGGATCCCCCCAAGTTGGACACGTTTGAGATGCGGACTAAATGCAGAGCAAGACCGTCAGCTGCAGGAACCCTCCGCCAGAATAGAATGGCTGGCATGCCCCAGAAATTGATTGAGAGCTGAAAAGCTGGTGAGCTGATGAGCATGGTGTGCTGAGATCATAATGAGCATTGAGTGCTGAGACCTTGCAAGGTTAAATGCAGATCGAGTGCAGCAGAATCCCAGAAGCTGAAGCTGAGGGGATGGCAGGAGGCATGAAGCAATGGTTTGCGTAAGCAAGGAGCAACAGTCGCGTAAGTAAGTGTGGACCTGCACATAGGTCAATAATCAGTAGTAGTGATAGGTGGACCTGCATAACACACTGTATAGCAAGTAAACAGCACTGAATTGGGGCAAGCCAGCCAGACATGAATAGCCAAATCAAGGTGACAAACACTCTGAGGATTTTCGGTGGTGAGGCAAGATTTAATAAGAAGCTACATTAACAGCCTCAGCAGGAGCTTTGTTGGCTGACCTCAGAGTTGTAACTGCAATGAAACATGGAGACAAATGCTTTGAAAGCAGGTATAGCCAGGCAGTGCAATGAAGCTGCAAGTAGAATGACAACAGGAATGAGCAGCACAGCTAGGGTCAGAGTAAACTGTGTCAGGTGAAAAGACTTGAGTATGCAACATGGAGCAGCTATGGTTGAGCTGAAACACACAGATAATGATTGCAGTTGCACTGCAGTAGTTTGAGCGTGGTGAGCACAGTGTAAAAAACACAAGCACTGGGTACAACAGTAATTAAAGCAAACGGCTGCAGCTGTAGGTAACTGAAAGCAGTAGCATGAGCCCCAGGTAGCAGTATGCTAGGAGCTTAGAAACAAAGCCCCCCAAAAGAGACAAAACCAAAACACAGCAAAACAGAAAACAGGGAAAGGCCCAAAAACAAGAAACACAAAACACAGGGAAGCACACAGCCGGAAGAAAGATACAAACCAGAAGCAGGAAAACAAACACCGAAGTCCAGCACAGACACACAGAAACAGCAAGGGGGGGGGGGAGGTAGGCCCCAGCCAGCTCAGAGGACAAACCAACGTAGCCTCTGGCTGCAAAGAGAAAAAATGCTTCACAGTGAGGCTGAGAGGAACAAGTTCATGAAGTGGGAGTGTCTGGCTGCTTGGCCACTGAACTCCAGGCAAAGCCTTACCAATTCTGTATTTTGTGACCAAATTAGTGGGATTTTTTTTTAGTTGTAACTGTATGATTATTTAAGTATTTTAGTAAAACATTTGTTTTTCTATAGAAATCCTGCCCGAGTCAGATTTATAATTTGTGTGTGAATTGTGGGACAGTATTAATAATCTGTGACAGACTATTATTGCTAAGGGGTTGTCACCATCAGCAACCAAATCGAAAAAGGGGTCTGTAAGGGATCTGGAAAGATAGGGAGAATATGAAAGTCTCTGGAAAGTCTGCAAGGATTCTGAACCAGATTGTTGCATGTCCTGTAGGGAGTAGGCTAAATCAAGAACACACTGCTACCCCGAAGACAGTGTGATGCCTGCCCCCCTTTTGTGTAATAACAAAGAAGGGTTCATATTTGGCCATAAGAATCGAGACTGGTATTGTACCCTTATTCAGAGTTAGAGGGACGCCATGGGTCCTCATGGCAGTGCTGCAGTCGTGACCTTGGCGAGCAGTCTAAAAGGACACAAGGAGGGTATCCCTGCCCCCCAAGGTCACGGATGGCACTTACGGGTGGACACTGTGAGCTCAGAGGACCTGACCCCCAGGAGTGGGTTTCTGACACTTGGGACCCGATCAGTTTTAGGTACTTGGGGCCTGTTCAGTTCTGGGTACTTGGGACCTGTTCTGTCCTGGGTACTTCCTGTTCAGGTCTGGGTACTTGGGACCTGTTCAGTTCTGGTTACTTGGGACTTGTTCAGTTCTGGGTACTTGGGACCTGTTCAGTTCTAGGTACTTGGGACCAGTTCAGTTCTGGGTACTTGGGACCTGTTCAGTTCTGGGTACTTGGGACCTGTTCAGTTCTGGGTACTTCCTGTTCAGTTCTGGGCACTTGGTGCTAGAAGTGAGATCAACATCCTCTGTCCATGTTATAAGCAAGGATGGTACATATAGGGGACACAACATGGGTTGACTGCAGATACATTTTTTATCTTCAAGAGTTATGAATAAATTGTCTGACATCACCAGCTGTACAGTGACGTAGAGTCACAAGTGCAGTTAGACATGTCCAGCCATAAAAGGTAATGATTAAAAAAATGTATAACATATGGGCTATTGTGTATAGAATTTATTGAATCCTCAGTGTTGTATCTTAGTGGTGCTTTGTAGTGCTTCATAATGTTGAAGAAGGTGGGGTTTTCAAGAGGGGACCTGGGGGTGTGCTTCACAGAGTCCTCGCTCACTGAAGAGACTGTAGACTTGTCCGAGGAAAAAACCTCCTCCTCCTCCGGGAGGATAAGATCTGGACGATACTCCTCATCTACATCGACCCATTCTGGTTCAGGGTCCAACAAATGAGGAATTGACGGCCCCCTTAAGGGCGCAGCCCAAAAAGGCCTAACAGGTTGTCCACGACGACGGGGCAACCGACAGCACTGCAGATACAGGCCTACGAGCACCAAGCTGGCGCACCAGAGCCGTTATCAGCTGAGTCAATATAGTACTGAGATTGAAGGCAGGCAAAGGCTGCGTTAAAGGAGAAGGAATCATCGGATCAGAGTGCGATGAACCATCTGTTGGTTCCTGAGAGCCCCAATGGCTCCGGCATCTGAGGGCCGGAAAAGGCATCGGGCCTCAGAGATCTGGGGTCGACGACCAATAACCCAAGGGTTGAAGGCCAGCCTCCCTGCGAAGAGGGAGTAGTGGCTGTTGGTTTGGGCATGGTAGGAGCAGAGGCCTTGACAGCAGAAGTTGTCACTGTGGCTACAGCTGATGGAGTACCCTCAGAAGAACAGGAAGAAGCCGCCGGGGAGCAGGAGTGCCTCCAGGGTGAGCAGTCCAAGTCTTTCCTGGGACTTTTCCGTGAGGACTTATCTCAGGCCTTCGAGGCCTGGGAACTCGATGAACCCACCAGCAGTTGGAAAGGAGGGACCCTGAAGGACCCCTGCCCAGAACTGGCTACCTGCTGTTCCATAAGGAAATTCTTCAGAGCCTTTTTTCAATGCTTTTGGGTTGTAAGGTTGAATTTTTGGCAGCGAGCAAAAGCAGGAATGTTGTGGTAAGGCCCAAGACAGCAAATGCAGAGGTCGTGGTTGTCTGAAGAAGCAATCTTCTTTCCGCAGTGGCAGCGACGGAAGAGAGAAGTGGAAGGAGTGACTCTCGACAAACACGAGGTAAAAGAATCTTTTTGTTAAAAAGAGATTCCCAAACAAAATGCAGAATAAAAAAGCGTAGGAAAAAAGGCCTGAACTGTAACGAAACTTCCAGGGAGACCCATGCAAGAGGAGCCGATGGTGGGAAAGAATTGAGGCGGGAGCGGAGCCACTTAAGTCTTTATAGGGTTGCTGACATCTGCAGGTGATAGGCGATGTCAGCGTAGGCTGCTCCAGTTATACTTCTGGAAAATCTTCCATGTGGATTCTGCTTCACCGATGGTGAGGTTCCTACGGTGTGACCAAATGACAGATACTCCAGAAAAAGATCTAAAGTTCCTTCTGATCTTAAATTACTGTGTTGTATAACTCTCATCCTCTTGCCTCATAAATCAGGGAGAAGGCTTAACAAAAATCAGGGACAAAGACCCCAAATCAGGGACACAACCTAAAAACTGGTCATATTCACTCAGAAAACTGATAAAATAAGGGGCTTAGTGTAAGATGCATTTTCTTAAGAAGAACAAGTCTGTAACTTTACTGTTTGAGATTATTTTTTACTTACAATCACCACTGTTTCATCACAAAAATGCATATTTTATGAAGAGCAGAGGAAAATTCTGTGGCAAATGGATTAATTTAAGACACGTTTTCTGAAGAAGAACAAGTCTGTAACTAGCGTTTGACATTATTTTGTGCTTACAGTCCCCACTGTTTAGTTACAGAAATGCATATTTTATGAGGGAGGGAAGGAGGAATATTTTCAGGCAAATTCAGGGACAGCTGGCCAGCCCGGTGGCGCTGAGGGTTGATGCGCTGGACGCCACACCTCGTGGCACGCCGGCGACCCGGGTTCGATAACGGACTCAGGGAGCCAGGGGTCAGCAAGGAGGGAGAAGATGGAGTATCTGGAGAACAGCTCTCCTCTCCCTGGGGAGGGATCCAGGGTTGCTCGGTGTCTAAGTGGCCCCTGATGGAGATCGGGGGCATTGCAGGAACACCAGCCAACGTCAGGGGCGGAGTGCAGCAGATGCCAGCAGGGCAGCCATGCGCAGGCATTACTGCACGCTGCACTCCCAGGGGAGGAAAAATGAAAATCCCCGTCCTTGAGGATGGCGGGCAGCACCTCGTCCCGTCGAGCCACACTCCAGCACCGGGCTTCTCTCCTCACCACGCCGACTGCCCAGCCGGCACATTAGATTTCAGATAGAGTGCCTGGGCGGATAGGGCGGCCCCACCTCGGGGGTGCAGAGCCGGGAGATCTACCAGGTTGGTGTGGGGTGAGGAAGAGAGCTTCAGGCGGGAGGCAGAGCTCGTGGAGTGTGGTGAATGCCCGAGAGAGATCCCCATAGGAACGAAGCAGAAAAAAGAATGTACAAAAAAAAAAAAAAAAATCAAGGGACAGTTAAGAGGTATGCCATGTTACTCTGATGCAGGCAGAGTAAAGAACGACCAATAACTCAGGTAACATCAAAGAAAACTTTGTTAGTCAAAAGCTATTCATTTGCTTACATCAGTGGCCCAAAATACCAAATTCTCATGTATCATTTCTTCAGTTTTAACTTGTGTGAAGCACAATTAAAAATGGAATATTTAAAATGTTTACACTTGCTGTCAGATTTTACTAGTCTTGTATAATCAACAAATTGGCCTAGTGCATAATGCCTTTTGTGTGTGTTGGGATACTGTGCCAGCAACTAGGGATGTGGAAATATTTTGAAGATGGCAAGATGGCCGCCAGGCTGGGCAGCATCTGCAAGGGCTCTGAGGGGACCCCAAATTCTCTCCTTCTCTTTTTATTCTGCTATTTGTGTTACTTTTGTATTTTCCCCTCGATTGCTATACTGCTGTGATTTCGGAAGAATCTGTGTACTCTGGTATCAAAACGCTTGGTATAGCGTCCAGAGTTAAGTTCAGTTATGCCTTAGCCAGAGTTGAGGAGTAGGACTTTAAGGTGTAAGTAGGGTTGGGCAGGGAGGTAGTGCAGGAACTTAGCTGTTTTATTTTTAGAGAGGGCTTTTAATCTGCTGCTGAAGAGCATTCATATGCTTTTACATTCTGCTGCTGTATTGCCGTTTCTCCAGTTATTGGGAAAGAGCTCACCTGGAGAACGTCGTACTGTTTTACTCATCTGAAGAGAGTCTACCTGTGACAGAAGAGAGTCTCTTGAGCAACCGCTATTGGACTGACTGAGAAAGCCGTTGCTGTGACTCTGGAGCAAGTGTGCTGCGGATTCAGTTCCTGGCTGGACGCAGTATGCGCACAGAAGCTATGTTACTCATACCAGCAGCAGTTTCAGTGAGCCGCGGCTGTAGGATCCGAGCTGTTTGTACGATTTCATCTAATTTTAGGGACACCACTCGGTGTACATGAGCAGCTCTACAGTTTTTACAGCTTCAGGATTCCGAGGGCGAGAGCTCCATTTCTTGGTTTATACTGGAACTGTGCTGAATTTTGGATCTGCTCTGCTCTCCTTCAACACTGGTGAGAGTAGTGTTTGATGTGCTTTGGGAGTGTCTCCCTTGAATCCTCTGGGACTTGGAGAACTCTGTCTGGAGCAGTTCACTACTATTTGACTTGTTTCACAGTTTCTGGAATATGGTGGTTAGAGCACCGTTTCCCTATCTGTTGTGTTTATCAGCCATTACTCCTTTCTTTCTGCATTGGTGAGAGCAATGCTGGAAAGGTACTTGTCAGTGAACTGCTTGGACCTGAGCTTTTTGGTAATTTACCAGTGGATATATATTTACAGCAAATTTTCAGACATTGTTCCTAAAGAGGAGCTCAACTTTAGGAACATTGCTCCTCAACAACGCCTTACTAGGATTCTCCTGTTACTGTTTCACTATTACTTTAGTCTTATTATTTTAAGTAAAACAAAAATCTTTCTGGGTGAGGAGGGGTGGTTAGTAGAGGGGTAGGGGTAGTTGGGATTGTGTGGGTTAGAGCTTTATTTGTTTTAGTGTGGTTAAATGGTTGAATGTGTGTTAAGAGATTAGAGATGTATTATTTTATCTTGTTTTACTGTTGATTCTAGGGGAGAAAGGGGGTAATTTATTGGTTTAAGGCTGATATTGCAGAAGAGGATGTGCATCGGGTTCAGATCCCAGAGGATCACCTAGTTGGGATCCCTGCAATGGGACCGCCATCCTTTCACCGATCCCCCTCTGCCAATCACAGCTAATATGCGTTGTAGGGAAGTGGGGATTGTGCAAAGGTGGAATGGTCGGTGGCAGGGTGACAGGGTTGTAGCAGGAGAGAGATGAATTGGGTTGGTCAAGACCAGGAAGTGCCTTGGGGCAAAATGGAACCTTGGGAGAGACCAGACATGTTTGGTACCCATTCCCAGGGTTTCCGTCAGACCAAGTGGACAGGCAGCCCTCAGGCCGGCAGCCTCTGCCAGTCCCCTTTGGGCAGTGTTGTGTAATGTGAGATCGATCAGGAACAAGACCGCAGTAATAGCGGACTTGATTTCCTCGGTCAATCTGGAATGCATTACGGAGACCTGACTGGGAGATGACACTGGTCCAGTCTTAGAGGAGTCTGTCCTTACCAGATTCTCTGTGGTACACTGACTGAGGGAACGCAGGGGAGGGAGTGTGGCCATCTGTTTTAGATCTGGCCTGAACTTCTCTGCACACCCAGTGGGATCTACTTTGTTGTCTGAATGTGTGGCTGTGTGCAGGGGTCCAGGAGCAGGTTGCACAATCCTTTTTGTGTACCGGCCTCCAGGGCACAAGAAGTTGCAGGAAGTTGCAAATTTGTCGCCAAGAGAGTGTTGGGAGTTGCTCAGGTGGTTGGTCCTGGGTGACTTCAATGCTTGGATGATGACGAATCATCACAACCTGGACAGGACTTCCTCCAGCTGATGACATCACTGGGCTTTGCACAAGCAGTTGCTTCTGTGACCCACAGCCACAGTCATGCCTTGGACCTAGTATTCTCACTGGGGCATGAGACTGGTGATCTCAAGACTGATCCGGTCATTTGGTCAGATCATTGCACAGTGCAGTTCTCATTTGGCACCCCCCCGCCCCATAAGCCCTTCCCCTGTGTAGCTGGTACATTACAGCTCTTTAAGGAGATTGTCCCCAGAGGGTCTTAAGGTGGTGATGGATTGCTCTGCAGTGACTGCTGCCTGTGCAGTCAGCTCAAGTGATGCAGTGGCGGCCTATAATATGACTGTCACCTCGGCGCTCGACTCTGTTGTGCAGGTCCATATACGACCTAGGTCCTCTCATTTGAGGTCCCCGTGGTTTGATGGGGAGCTCAAGGAGATGAAGACCAAAGGTCGAAAACTGGGGTGTCGGCGCAAATCGCGGTCAGAGGAGGACAGGCCTGCTCTGAGAACTTACTGAGTATCAGAGGACACTCTCCCATAAGAACGTAGTTTATCTGTCCAGGCAGATGGCTGCAGGGCAGAACAGACCAGCTCAACTTCTGGACTGTGGATAAGCTCATCTGGTGTGCCTGCAGCCAGTTAGAGAAACTTTGGCAGCAAAAGGCGAAGAGTTCACCGTTCTTCTCTGACAGAGTGTCTTCCATCAGGGCTGTGATTTCCCCAATCAGGCTATCTTAGCCCAGCAGTGGTGCATCGGACGTCCCTGAGAGCACTCCCCTTGCCTGGAGTGAGTTCACACCAGTGGAGGTGAAAGAGGTCTGTGAGGTGATTTCGAAGCTGTGGCCAACATATTGTGAACTGGACCTGGGCCCAACCCGTCTACTAGTGGGATGTGTGGATGGAGCTTGTTGGTCCAGTGCTCACTGGGACAGTCCAGTGGTCACTTTCTGAGGGGCAATTTCCAGATGCCTTAAAAAAGGCACTGGTAAAGCCCTTTCTGAAAAAAGCACCCCTCAACCTGGATGCCATGGCAAATTATAAACAAGACTCAAACTTCCCCTTTCTGGGGAAGGCAACTGAGAAAATTGTGGCTCTGCAGCTCAAGGCACACCTCGCAGTCTTTTCAAATCTATGAGCCCCTCCAGTCGGGATTTAGGCCCAGACACAATACCGAGACTACACTGGTCAGAGTGCAAAATGATCTCCTCAGGGCTAGAGATAGAGGGGAATGGTCAATACTTGTTCTCCTCGCTCTCTCATCAGTGTTTGATGTTGTGGACCATGCAGTGTTGTTGGATGGCCTGAGGGGACTGTGTGGACTCACTGGCACTGTCATCAGCTGGTTTGAGTCCTTTCTCACAGGCAGGACTCAGAGGGTGGTGATGGGAAGTTTTTGCTCTCACACTAAGCCCTTGCTTTGTGGAGCTCCCCAAGAGTCTGTCTTCTCACACATGTTGTTCGCAGTGTACATGCTACCCCTGGGTGAGATCATTAGATATTACAGTGCGGAGTTTCACTGCTATGCAAATGATACCCAACTGTATATTTTTTTGCACCTGGGATGCATGATACAGACAGTGGCGGTACTAAACAAATATCTGTCTGAGATGATGGACTGGATGTTCTCTAATTGGTTAAGGCTCAACCCAGATAAGACAGACGTGCTGGTGGTCAAGCCAGGCTGCCCGAGGGAGGCGGATGCCATGAGAGCTGAAATGGACTTGATGCTTGGGATGGTTCCTTTTTCGGCATCCATGAAGAGCAAAAACCTGGGCGTGATCCTAGACAATGGATTAACACTTGAGGCTCTGGTGTCGTCTGTTGTCCACATAGTTTTTTATCATTTTAGGAATATCACACGGATTAAAACCTTAATCCCACCAGGCGACCCACCATCACTACTGCATGCTTTCGTGATGTCTTGTCTCGACTACTGCAATGCTCTATATCTCAGGGTCAGTGAAGAGGTCCTGTGCCTCCTGCAGCTGCTGAAGAATGCAGCAGTAAGTTTGCCGATGAGCCTTTCGAGGTCCTTTCAGGTAACCCTGGTTTCGTGCAGCCTGCACTGGTTGCCAGTTAGGTGGAGGATCTCCTTCAAACTGAGTTTACTCACCAACAAGGTCTTGTACAGTTCAGTTCCAGGCTATCGGTGAGACCTCCTGACTCCTGTCCCCCCCCCCCACGCTCTCTCTGTTCTGCTGAGGGGGGCCTCTTAGCGGTTTCCAGCGCCCGGCTAAAAACATCTGGAGATCATGCCTTTGAGGTAGCGGCACCGGTCCTGTCAAACTCGCTTCCCAGGTCCCTGAGGGAGGCCCCCCTGATGGAAGTGTTCAAATGGGGTCTGAAGGCTCATCTTTTTAAGCGAAGCCTTTGGGGTTTAGTACACTGTTTTTTTTATTGTTGATTTTATTATTTAAGTTTGTGCTAATTATTTTCTTCATCCGCTTGTATTCTGTACAGCATTCTGAGCCTCAGGGAAAGGGTGCTTTAGAAATTAAACCTTGCTTGCTTACGTTTTGATTATTTGGCTTGAATATTTTATGCAGCAACACAAATACTCGAGTACGCTTTATTATTATTCGGTATTTGTCTTGAAGGGTGGCAGTCGCGTTTGTTGGCGTTGCTAGTGATGCAAGACAGTCTACCCCTATCAGACAGTCTAATGACATCCAGAACACAATTCCTTTTCTCTCTCTCTCTTAGGCTCTGTGATCGGGAGCTGTATTTCATCAGGAGCTGAGATATCTGTGTGACTAGCAGTGGGGTGGTGGTGGGACACAGCAAAGTAAACAGCGTTTCAACTGTATGAAAGTGTATTATGCACAATAAATGTTACAAATCATCTCAGTACTATATTTCTGACATTTGTATGTGCACAAAAGCAGACACATACGCATTATCTGTTGGGGACTATTTTACAAGGTGGCAGGGTACAGTCACTTTCTTGCTATTTAAACAGGGGGAAAAAAACCTTTCTGTGTCTTTTGCCATGTTTTGAACAGAACCCATGTCATAAGCGCAATAACACACTCCAGGGTATGGGGTTATAAGCATTTAATCCACGTCTTGAGTGCTGCGAGGACACTCTGCCTGCAGCCTCGTGCCTCATAACGTACCTGAGGTGTGGACTAAATGCCTATCACCCTATACCCTGTCGTGGGTTATTGCTAACATAACTAAGGCAAGGAGCACTATCTTTTAAAATGCTACTCCCAGCTCTACCTCACCATGATTTCGTTTTTTTAACTTAGCGACCACCGAAATATACCTGTTCAGTTGTCCTGTAAAGCAGCAGTACTAGTTAACCAAGAAATGTTTATCACTCCCCAGATTTTTGCACTGCCTGGTAGTTTACAATTTCAGATTTAACTTTTGCTGTTTACTACTATTTTCTGATAATTGGTTCCCTTGATTTTTAATACATGTGTAATGTTGTGTGGATCCACAGGAAATAGTCCCCATATCATTTTCCGTTTTTCATCCTTTGTTTACATTGCTTGTCCTATAAACATTTGGTAGGTGAAGGAGGAGGTGGTGCATTCCAGCTACATCAGACAAAATAACCAATGAGGGAATAGCAGCACCCCACTTCCCTCACAATCCAATATGGAGCTCCTGGCAAGGATCTGTGCTAAACTGTCAGAAAAAATAAAGAATATAAAGGAAAACAAGCAAAGGATTCAAGTTTTGTCAGTTGTGGGGCTTGTTTGACATAACTATTGTAAAAAGAACATTTTTATTAACTAGTACTGCTGCTTTACGTCATTTCTGCAAAATGATCATGAGTTATCCTGCACAGAAGCTCTAACATGTTATTAGTTTCTCGTCTCTCTCCAGGATGGGCTCTTTCTTTCTTTTCTAAGTGGTCAGACTTGGAACCCTTGGCTGGATCCCCCAATCTGAGAGAGATTACCAGTGGCAGCAAGCAAACAAAGCCGCCCCATGGATGGGTGTGCTACAGAAAAAAAAATGACAAGGCAAGGCACCAATCCAAGCATCGCCCACCATCAAAAAGGCACAAAGGGAAATAATATTGTTTCAAATAAATGGCTTTTATTTACATAAGTGCAGAGACCTCTTCCCAAAGAAGGGGGGACCGGTGAGACCCAAAAGAACCTCCGACCGGTTTTGCTCAAGGCATCATCAGAGCCACTGAAGACCGCTCCTCACTTTTGTACGGAGGATTGTAAGGATTTTGCCCATAAATATGCAGTTTACGCCCAAAAAGAATGTACATAAAATCATTGCAGCTGCATCTATGTTTGGTATTTAAAATGCTTTTCTGTCTACTTTTTGTTTATTTTATTTATTCTTTGGTAACTAGGCAAGACCCTCTAGGCACAAGTGCCTCTTTTCAGGAACAACCCAGGAGCACTGGGGAGGTTAACAGACTTACTCAGAGTCAGACAATATGCAAGTAGGGGTTGTGGAAATCACATCCAGGTCTGCTGCATGTACCAAGCTCATTCATAGCATGTTATACTGTCAGCTCTTTTTAACCATGACTTTATGAAATGTCTCAGTACTGATGATATGTATCAGGGATTTTTATATGTCTATAAAATATGTAAACACTTTAGCACTGTTTCACTTAAGGACACCACCATCAGGGGGTATAAAATTGCCAGGCTATCCAGTCTTTCCAAGTCACACCCCCCTGAGGAATCTCTGGAGGAGGGAAGCGATGGGGCATATGTGGCAATGATCCACTGGACAACTGAAGTGGACTGCAGAGTTTATCGTGCAATACCACAGGAAAAAGTTCCACACCAAGCACAATGCGCAATATTTTTTGGCTGCTGCCACTGCTATGTGCTGACTTGTAAATTTTGTTGACTATTCTGCATTAGAAAATGGGCTTTTTATTTCCTGGCATCTGATTGGCTAGCACTCTTGCCAAGGGGATACAGTAACTTACAATAGATGACCAGGACATAAAAAGTGCCAGCCCAAGTGCCCCTTTACCCACTCAGGTATTCCTGTGCCCACCCTGCTTCCTAATTGGCTTAAACCACCATAGGGATTTTGAAATCACCGCCATTGTTTTCTCTCTCTTAGCAAGAGATACTGGCCACCCAATGCTACCTACTTCAGTGAGTCCAGCTGCCTGCCATGACAAAACACAGATTAAGTAGAAAGAGGCTCATTTTTTGCTCTGTAGATTTTTTTAGTATCCACTTGTCCCATGCCTGGTGCTGCTCTAGTTACCGACATCGCAAGTTTCAGTGAGCAAGACATTTGCCTCACTGACTTGGCACAAGCACAGTCACGGCAGACCATGTTACTACCCCCGCCACACACATACATATCTTCACAATCCCTGATCCCCTGCTGTTGTAAATGTAAAAAGAAAAAAGCTCAGAACTGCTGTGAGCTCACTGTGCCTTACTCCCTTCTCCATATCTCCACCCTCCCACTCTAGTGACAAACAGCCATGTTCACTGCAACTCCCCGTCTTCTCCGTACCTTTGCTCACCTTGACAAATGTAACCCCCCTGCAAATGGGGGTTCCCAAAAGACTTCCAGGAGCTTGCTTGAATGCTCCAAGCCTGAATGGTGTTTGGCATTTAAGCCATTTATCAGTGAGTGTTTTTAGAGCCTCTGGTACTGTCTCTTTAAGAGCTGTCTGCTTGCAGACATAATTAGTTTGTATGGGGGGACTGTGTGCTTCTCTGAGTACCACTCGAGCTGCTGCCAATTCACTTCATTTTGAAGTCACTAGGAGTGCAAAGGAACCTATCTGAAAGATGTAACTGTTTGCCAGAAATTATTAGAGTAATAATGAAATTACAGTTTGTCTAACCTGCTTTCTTTGCAGTCAGAACTGTGTCTGCTAGTTCCCCATTCTAGTTTTGAACTGCTGAACTGGACCAATCAGTGTGGGGTAAGCTAGCTTTAAAATGGTGCCTTGACGAATCAGAACTTGGACTCATAATCTGAGCCAGCCACAAGAGGATTGTATGGGCAGTGACTCTGGGAGATGTAGTTTAGACTTCAGTGCCTTTTTGGACCAACAGCAGCAGTCTATTGTGAGTACCAATCCAGTCAGAACTGGGAGGAACTCAAAGGAAGTGCCAGTTTTGTCGGTTGGAGTTTCAGTTGAGCTTTGGCAGTGAAGAAGGAAGGAGCCCTGTGCTTTTTCAGTGTGCAGTTTTAGTCAAAAACGTGTGTAAGGCCCAGAGTTCGGTCTGCAGCTTGTGTAACAGCTTGTTAGGACTGAATCCGTCCTGTGAAAAGAATCAAAGGATCTCTGAAGAGTAGAAACCAGGCTCACCTGTAGAAGACTGGAGGAATTGTCGAAAATTGCACTCGGTCTGTCAGGAACTGAATCTGCTGTGTGTTCTCCGGGTATTGTGCAGTAATTGCGATGGGATACAGATGCAGCCTGCCTGGTATAGTGCTTTCTTTTATATGGATGTGTGAAGAGGTTTGTGTACCTCAAGTGAGCCCTGCTGACATTGAAGGACCCTATCTTATTTGGATGCGTGAGTACTAATTCAGGGTGAGCTCCCTGTTGAATTGCCACATTAAATCCAAATGGAATTACTGTACTGCTGACTGTTTAATTCTCCTTTCTCTGTGTGAAGGGCCCCTACCAGCTGCCACAGTTTAGACTAGCCACTAGGGCTTGGGTACCCAGGGACAGTAACTGATAGGGATAGGCCTGTGCACAGAGCCATAAATGAGATTATTAGAGTGATAAGCTAATTAACCTGATTTCCCCTGTCCTTGTTATATCCCCTAAATAAATCAGAGCTGCTTGTTTCAGCAAGGTTATACTGCCTGGGTATTTGTCTATGTTAAAGTACTGTACTGTGATTGTTGCACTGTATCTCATTTCACAGGAGGTCCCAGTGCGGAACCAGACCTGGGGTAAGTGTATACTGTGAAGGTAATTCTGATATATTGTGTGGGCCACTAGTGGGAAGAAAGGGGGTTGCAGTGTCCCAGAGGCTGTGACCAAGTTAGTTTAACTATTGCAAACCCTGACCTCTGGGTGGAGGCACCGCCATTGGATCCAGGCCCCTCAACCTGTTAGTGGCAAATCAGGCAGGGTAGTAGCCCTGGGATAGTGCCATCTAGGGGTTACATCTTGGAGGCTCACCGCTGGGATTGTGTGTCCTCTGGTGGCCATATTCTGAACCACTGTTAAGAAAAAATGGGTACCCGACAGAAGTGGCTGTGCACCGGCTGGTGGAGTGGTACTGGGGAGGAGATCGGCCCCCAAAATGCTATGCTTATCCTGGACATCCCCTGGGTATCAATCGGGACACTGTGCAGGAAGTACTTTCCAAGGTGGAAGGTTTACAAAACCCTATGGTGGTGGGTCGGCATGCTAATCTGCTCACCCACACTTTCCTGGCCCTAGTAGAGTTTAAGGATCCCATAGATAGCTCAAAGTGCCACAGACCATTACCCCAGAGGAGCCCTCACTGCTTGGAGAGTGATAACTAAGGACAGTAAAGACCGAGGGGAATCAGCCCCACCACTATCTGAAACTTTTGAGGAGAAATTTGCTGAATGGTTGCTGGGAGAGGGAAAACTGTGGAGGACTTGAAGAAACTATTCTTGCCACCTGGGGTGTTCCTCCCCAACACCCTCTCCTGCTCCAGTGCCCGTAATGGTGGCTGAACCAATGCAGACTCCTATTTCTGCACCTGCCATTGAGTCACGACTCTTACGAAGGTTGAGGATCTTCTCTGGCACCTCCCACCCCCAAGGGAGGATGACTGGGAGACCTGGATAGACTATGTTGCCCCCAAGTGCTAGAATGGCAGTACTCGGGCGGCGAAAGAGGTTAGTGAGAGCCTCGAGGTCCTGCCCTGGCTACCATCCGGTACTAAGCAGGCCCAGTAACCCCTGAAGCGACTGACAGGCCTATCTTGAGGCCTTGGAGAATTGTATGGAGCCCAGATTCTGATGAGGACCTATGGTGGAGAGTAAGAAATGCACAACAGTACCAAGGGGAGTTGTTGTCTGTGTATGTCTCTCGGCTGGAAAAATTGTTGCAAGAATGCCTCAGAAAGGTAGTTTGCCAGCGATTGAACTGGACGAACCAGACTGGACAGAATCCTTAAGTCTGCCCCTTCTCAGAACTGCTGTTGCTTCAGTTCGCCTGGCAAATCGACTGGAATCCCCACCTCCTATGATGAGTTAATGAGAGAATTCGAGGAGTTGAGAAAAAGGCGACCTCGGGAGGTACCTGCACCAACAGCTGTGGCTACGACCCGAGTGACTGAGGGTGACCCATCAAGTGAAGTTCAGGGCAGAGGTTGACAGTCAATGAGTGCTCTGACAAGGAAAAGATATGCCACAATGGGCGAACTGTTGAGAGATCAGGGAATTCAAAAACAGTCCTTTATGAAGGCCACGCCTGCAAGTCACGGGCCCTGACCTATATCCGACTGCATCTGCTATGGGGGTGGGGTACCCACCCATGTATCTCTACTGATAACAGCTCAAACTCAATTCCTTGACCATGGAAGTGGAGAAACTGACAGATGTCTCCAAATGCTTATCACGCCTGAGACAGAGATGGCACCAGGTTTCCAGTTAGTAATACCCCTCCTGGCTCCCAGTGTGGCGCCTCGCCAGCTCAAACTCCAGAAAGTATGTTTTGCTATAATTGTGGGAAAGATGGGCACATGAAAGGAATGCCAGTCTCCAAAAGACACTGACAAAGTTGCATATAGGCTACAAGGAGAGCTTGGAGAAGAAATCAGTGGTTAAGAGGTGCACCACATAGATCCCAGTGAGGGCACCAAAATGCTAATTCACGCCCTTTGTGGCAAGTCAGCTGCCCAGGCCCCACTACCGCCTCTCCAGACTGGTCCAGAATAGTGGGTCCCTCCATGGAGACCACTGTAAAGGTGAATGGAGTGTCTACAAGAGCTGTATTAGACAGTGGCTCCAAGTGACAATTATGTTCCAGGATTGGTATCAGAAGCATTTGTCAGACGTGCACTTACAACCATTAGAAGGACTGCATGTATGGGGTTAGATGAAGGCCTACCCTATTCGGGTATATCCGAATTTGGCTGTCTTTCCCACCTCCGTGGCTGGAGTGGCCGAACAAGTAGAGACCCTAGCCTTAGTGTGTCCCCCACTGGACTGTATGATGATGTCCTTTGTTGATTGGAACAAATGCTCATATGTTCGGAAGGCTGGCACAGTTGTGTTATGAAAACAGGGTCAAAGACTAGTAGAGCTTTAAGAGTTCCGGCTTTAATTAAGAAGGCCTATGAGGCACAGAGATGCTGAAAAACAGAACCAGAGGAACCGCGGAATTGTATGGAAGAAGGATCCTGAGTCTCTGATCCTGGCGCAAATGCCCAGTGTACCTTACAGGAGAGGTCCGTATCAGAAAGGATGTTAAGAATAAAATATTAATGTTGGATGCACCAGGCGATGGAAAATTGCCAGAGGGACTGCTGGTCAAGCCTAGTATTTTGCCCGCTAGAGCCCATGCTTATGCCAGAAGGGTAATGGTCCAAGTTCATAATGTGTCTGAAAGAGACATTCGAGTAAACAGAGGTTGCATCCTGGCTAATGTGCATTGTGCAGACACTGCAGTGCTACCCAGCAGCAAGAGTTCAAGGAAGAATGACAGAAATGCCTGACACTTGTTTGATTTCGGCGACTCCCGCTGCCAGCTGAATGGAAAAGTGAGGATCAGTGAGAAGCTTGCCCAGAGAACAGGTGTTTTCTTTAAAGGAATGGGATGTAGGATGCGTGCAAGGAGCTGAGCACAATATCCGCTGCATGACGAAAAGACCATTTATGAGAGGTCTCGACGCCTGGCACCTGCTGACATAGATGATGTGAGGCGGCATCTGCAAGAGATGTTAGCTGCTGGTGTAATACAAGAATCCAGAAGCCCTTATGCTTCCCCATTGTGGTAGTGAGGAAAGAATGGAACAGTAAGGATGTGTGGATTATCGCACCTTAAACGGTGGACTATCCCTGATCAGTACACAATGCCCGCATTCAGGATGCTTTGGACTGCCTAAGCGAGAAGCAAGTGGTTCTCTGTGCTGGATCTCCGCAGTGGGTACTACCAGATCCCGATGGCCCCAGAGGACCGTGAGAGGCGCCTTTATCTGTCCGCTTAGCTTCTATGAATTCATGAGGATGCCTCAAGGGATTTCAGGTGCCCCAGCCACTTTTCAACGATTGATGGGCGTGCAGTGGGGACATGAACTTACTAGAGTGCCTGGTATACCTAGATGATGTTATTGTGTTTGGCAGCTCACTGGAGGAACATGAGAGCAGATTATTTAAGGTATTGGACCGACTGGAGGACTTTGGCCTTAAACTGTCCATTGATAAGTGTCAATTCTTTCAAACATCAGTAAAGTATGTGGACACATAGTATCCACCGAGGAATAGAGACAGGCCAAGTAAAGTTGAGGCCTTGACCACCTGGCCCACAGCCAAAAATCTAAAAGAACTGCAAAGATTCCTGGGATTCTGTGGTTATTATGCGCTTCATCAAGGACTATTCAAGAGTGATCCGCCTTTACTTAACCTTACTCAAGGGTATCCCCAACCCACAAAAATACCAAAAGTCAGCGTCCCTCAAGACTGAAGAGTGTATTTTCATCCGGTGAAGTATTTGGGGCCCGCTGGACTCTGATTGTGAGACTGCTTTTCATGAGATCATATATCAACTTACCCATGCTCCAGTGCTGGCCTATGCCGATCCAAGAAAACCTTCCGTCCTGCACACTGATGCTAGCTTGCAAGGGTTGGGGCTGTGTTGTACCAAGAGCACGAGAATGGCCTGAGACCAGTGGCCTTTGCCAGTAGAAGCCTGACCCCATCCGAAAGAACTATCCTGTACATAAGTTAGAGTTCCTAGCTTTGAAGTGGCTGTTGTTGACCAATTCCATGAGTACTTGTATGGGGCTAAAATACTAGTAAAACTGACAATAATCCTTTGACCTATGTGCAGACCTCAGCTAAGTTGGATGCCACTGGCCATAGGTGGCTTTCTGCATTATCTACATATGACTATGCTCTCGAATACCGAGCAGGTCTTAACCACATAGATGCTGATGCTCTCTCCGGAGGCCTGTTCCCCAGAATGATTGGGTCCGACTGGCAGAACCTGACATTCGGGCACTCTGCGGAAGTTTGACAGGAGAGCGAATGTCACACGGACGCAGTGGACTGCATGGTGGATTGCTTGGGACCCTCTGAGAATTGCATACCTGCTGCTTATTGCCACTTTTCTGCAATAGATATTGGTGCACTGTCTCAGCTGGACAATGACAGTATTCGGGCTCAATCCGCGATCCCATGATCAAAGCAGCTTTAGAAGCCTCTATGCAGGAAAAGATGTGTCCAAATTACGCTCCACTGATTTGAGAACTGCACTGTTATACAAAGAAGGTCCTAAGTTGAAACTGATCAATAAACTGTTATACAGAGAAACAGTAGACAGAGGGACAAGTAGACAAACAACAACTAGTGCTGCCCACTGCCTTCGAGACTCAGTACTGAGGTCCTTGCACAACCACATGGGGCACCTTGGTATAGACAGAACACTTGACTTGGTGAGATCCAGATTCTATTGGCCTAAGATGGGGGCTGATGTGGAGCAACACATTCGAACTTGTAGTCGCTGCTTACAGAGGAAAGCTTTGCCCCAGAGGGCTGCCCCCCTTGTTAACATCACCACCAGTGCACCCATGGAGCTGGTCTGTATTGATTTTCTGAGTTTGGAGTCAGATCAAAGAAATATCAGTAATGTGCTGGTGGTCACTGACCATTTCACGAGATATGCCCAAGCTTTCCCACCAAAGACCAGAAAGCATCCACTGTGGCCAAAGTACTTGTAGAAAACTTTTTGTTCACTATGGGGCTCCACAAAGAATCCATTCTGATCAAGGGAGAGACTTTGAGAGTCGTCTGATCAAAGAGATGCTTTCTCTGTGGGAGTGTGAAAGTCCAGAACCACTCCTTACCACCCCAGGGGACCCACAGCCTGAACGTTTCAACCGCACTTTGCTAGATATGCTAGGCACCCTGCACCCAAAGGACAAGCCTAGATGGAGCCAACAAATTAGCACCCTGGTACATGCTTATAACTGCACCAAAAGTGATGCCACTGGATTCTCCCCTACCGCCTGATGTTTGGAAGAGAAGCTCGACTACCAGTAGATGTGTGTTTTGGGGTCTCTCCTGATGGGGTTCAAGCTGACAACTATTTACAGTATGTGCAAAGTTAAAGGCCCAGCTAACTCATGCGTACCAACTGGCTCAAACCATGGCTGCCAAAAGAAATCTGGCCAACAAAGAAAGGTATGATAAAAAGGTGAAAGCACAGGAACTCCAGGAGGGAGATCGGGTATTGCTAAGAAATCTGGGACTGCATGGCAAGCACAAGATTGCTGACAGATGGCACCATCTCCCTCACATTGTAGTGGGCAAACTAGATGATCTGCCAGTGTACAAAGTAAGGCCTGAGAATAATTCAAAAGATGTAAAAACAATGCATAGAAATCATTTACTGCCCATTGGACAAATCTTAATTGAGTCTGAGCCCCTAGAAGATGCCCCTTCTGGACCAGTGACTAGAGCTGCTGCTAAGAAAAGATCAAGAAAGTCTGCACCTACAGAAGCAAAGTTAAAGTGTTCCCCTCCACAAGTCCCAGTTGAGCATGACTGTCAGTCCATATCGGAAGAAAGTGAGGTGACTTTGAATACTATCCTTCTTACGAACTGAGTCAATTGTTTCGGGGCAATCCCCTAGTCAATACTGGAGACAAAGCTGGGCCTTCTGACTGTCTAAGCCCCAGCTTCATCCCTGGAGCCAATGCTCCCAGAAAGTGAAGTGCAAAGCATCAGATCAGATGAAATGGAATCATTGTGCATGGTTGAACTGTTTGAGCTTTCAGGGAGGAAAATGATGGATTGAGGTCAGACTGGTGATACACCAGAACAAGAAGAGTATTTTGAGTGCCCTGACAGTCCACTGCCAGTGTCCAAGCTCTCCATGCGAGCCAAATGTTGTGGACTCAGAAACTGTAACTCCTGGAGCTGAAAGTGCCCCAAGTTCTAGCCTCTCTACCCCATGGAGACTCCTGACAAGTGAGGACAATGCTGAAAATGAGGCTCAGAGTGCAGAGACTATAACAGTTCCCCCTAGAAAGACTGGTCGAGCTGTAAAGCCTGTGGTGCACCTCAGTTATGATTCACTTGGAGGCCTGTGGACTTGCCTCTCAATGTTGTCCATAAAGGAGTGTATGTGTCCCGAGCTCATTGCCCAAACTGAGCATCAGTGCTAACTCCAAGTTACTTGTGTTGCCCTCTAAGTATGGTGCCTTGCCCCATCAGCCCCAAAGGTAACTGATAGGGAAGGGCCCCCTCTCAGGTTTCATGTACAAGAGGTAATAACTTGAGTTATGGTACAATGTGTATGTAATACTGTGTAAGAGTGACATACTGCAATGTTTCAGAAATGTGTTCTTGGTAAAATGATATATTGACTGATGATTACATGTGCGAGCCTAATGCAAATGTATATGGTTGCAGTTGAAACTTATAGGTACTTGCTATGGGACGTCAAGCTTTCCAAAGCAAGGAAGGTGTAACCCCTGCAAATGGGGGTTCCCAAAAGACTTCCAGGAGCTTGCTTGAATGCTCCAAGCCTGAATGGTGTTTGGCATTTAAGCCATTTATCAGTGAGTGTTTTTAGAGCCTCTGGTACTGTCTCCTTAAGAGCTGTCTGCTTGCAGACATAATTAGTTTGTATGGGGGACTGTGTGCTTCTCTGAGTACCACTCGAGCTGCTGCCAATTCACTTCATTTTGAAGTCACTAGGAGTGCAAAGGAACCTATCTGAAAGATGTAACTGTTTGCCAGAAATTATTTAGAGTAATAATGAAATTACAGTTTGTCTAACCTGCTTTCTTTGCAGTCAGAACTGTGTCTGCTAGTTCCCCATTCTAGTTTTGAACTGCTGAACTGGACCAATCAGTGTGGGGTAAGCTAGCTCTAAAATGGTGCCTTGGACGAATCAGAACTTGGACTCATAATCTGAGCCAGCCACAAGAGGATTGTATGGGCAGTGACTCTGGGAGATGTAGTTTAGACTTCAGTGCCTTTTGGACCAACAGCAGCAGTCTATTGTGAGTGACAGCCAATCCAGTCAAGAACTGGGAGGAACTCAAAGGAAGTGCCCGGTTTTGTCGGTTGGAGTTTCAGTTGAGCTTTGGCAGTGAAGAAGGAAGGAGCCCTGTGCTTTTTCAGTGTGCAGTTTTAGTCAAAAAAACGTGTGTAAGGCCCAGAGTTCCGGTCTGCAGCTTGTGTAACAGCTTGTTAGGACTGAATCCGTCCTGTGAAAAGAATCAAGGATCTCTGAAGAGTAGAAACCAGGCTCACCCTGTAGAAGACTGGAGGAATTGTCGAAATTGCACTTCGGTCTGTCAGGAACTGAATCTGCTGTGTGTTCTCCCGGGTATTGTGCAGTAATTGCGATCGGATACAGATGCAGCCTGCCTGGTATAGTGCTTTCTTTTATATGGATGTGTGAAGAGGTTTGTGTACCTCAAGTGAGCCCTGCTGACATTGAAGGACCCTATCTTATTTGGAGGTCGTGAGTACTAATTCAGGGTCGCTCCTGTTGAATTGCCACATTAAATCCAAATGGAATTACTGTACTGCTGACTGTTTAATTCTCCTTTCTCTGTGTGAAGGGCCCTACCAGCTGCCACGGTTTAGACTAGCCACTGGGGCTTGGGTACCCAGGGACAGTAACTGATAGGGATAGGCCTGTGCACAGAGCCATAAATGAATTATTAGAGTGATAAGCTAATTAACCTGATTTCCCCTGTCCTTGTTATATCCCCTAAATAAATCAGAGCTGCTTGTTTCAGCAAGGTTATACTGCCTGAGGTATTTGTCTATGTTAAAGTACTGTACTGTGATTGTTGCACTGTATCTCATTTCACAGGAGGTCCCAGTGCGGAACCAGACCTGGGGGTAAGTGTATACTGTGAAGGTAATTCTGATATATTGTGTGGGCCACTAGTGGGAAGAAAGGGGGGTTGCAGTGTCCCAGAGGGCTGTGACCAAGTTAGTTTAACTATTGCAAACCCTGACCTCTGGGTGGAGGCACCCGCCATTGGATCCAGGCCCCTCAACCTGTTAGTGGCAAATCAGGCAGGGGTAGTAGCCCCTGGGATAGTGCCATCTAGGGGTTACACAAAGATGCAGCAACATCTGCGTGAGATAGCACCCCGCTCCACCCAAACCAGTATTTCCTCCCCAAGAAGCCTCAGACTACTTCTATGCGCTGAGCAGACAGAGAGAAAGAACGTCAGCATTTCTCCCAACCGCTATCATGTTCCACATCAGCAGTCTGGAGACTGCAATCTTGTGCCCCCTTGTTCCAGCCACTGCCTGCTAACCGCTATCCACTGCACTGCACTCCAATTCAAATCAATGAAACAAAACATAAAAATAGCTATTTATAAAACATGTGCTGGCATTCTTTAGGGGTAACTTGGTCGAACTCTGTGTAGCTGTGTGTGTGTGGGGGGGTTGGGTTACCATGACAACGAGCTCAAAAGCCACAACTACAAGAGTGCCACTAGGACAAACATGGAGGAACTATTTTACTACAAAAGAAATAAAATACCAACAGTTTTAACATTCAAACATACATTTTTTTTTTTGTTTGTTTAACAAAAACAATACAGTGGCTCATTTTCTAAGTGCAAAAATACCCTCCAGGGTGGGGTGTGTGGGCAATACTGGATCTTCCAGGGGCTATAAGGCCCTCTGCCTGTGGCGTCGGGCCTCATTATACCCATGGGCGGTCCGGTATTGCCCAATAATGCCATCCTGTCAGGAATTATTGCTTGCTTGTGCACCATTTTACAAAAGATCATTTCCCCACGGTCACAGAAATGTGCATGCTATTGCTTCTTTTTTTTTTTTTTAAACACTTTGCAGTCTTTTGTTGGGAGTGTGTTTTTCTTGGTTCTTGTTTGTAAGCAAGGTAGCAAGCTACTCTGTTTAATGTACCCGTAGAGAAGCTCAGCTGTTTCCCAGCACGTCTAATTCTTTTATCTGTTAAAAACACAGGTAACTGCTGGATGTGTTTAAAAAAATTTCCAGTAAAAAGATTAACTGAAAAAAAAAATAAAAATAAAACACAGATAAATTTCCTTTAAAAACACTGACAGGAAAGAAGTCACGGCATGCCCACTTAATAAAGCTCTTCAACTCACGTCGTCGTGGTGGACCTCTACACATCTTGTAGAGACAGCAGCAGGAACAGGTGAAGCACAGTATAATAGTAACGACAAACAGCACAAAGACAGTGACTCCTATAGCGATGAATGTTCCAAAACTGAAAAAAAAGGAAAAACTGCATGTTAATTACAAGAAACCCTAAAAACACAAACTAATGAAGACTGTCACACATGCTCCTGTTTGTGATATATATGTTACATTAATCTACCCCTTGTGACCAGGTGTGGACCAGTATGAAAAAATAATTGAGGCCACTACGACAGTCTAGTGGTAGCGGCGTAGATGACCGGAGTACGGGTGCTGTTGTTGCATAGGGAGGCAGGCCGGGGTAGGCCACTGCTGGAGCGCAGCATGCCTTGGCTGAAGAGAGCTGGGGGCTGGTTCTGGCATGCAACAGCAACCTCTGCAGCTGGGCTGGGGAGCTTGCTTCTTCCATAGGAGCATGCTGCATTGTTGAGGCAGAAGGGCACGGCCCCGTCTGGGGAGGAGGGAGGGAAGAAGAACAAAGGAAAACCGTTGGAAGTAAAAATAAAAATCCCTGCCGTCTGAATAATGATGAAATTGCCTGAACAGTGTACATCCTGAGGCGTTGGCAGAGAGGGCGAGAAAATCTATATTAACAAAACAAAACAAAAAAAAAAACTAAAACAGGATTGGCCTGACACCATTTTATAAAATCCTTTATAAAGCCAGCCCACTGATGCAGAGGCAAGTCATCCACCTGCGACGCCAACATCCCGGGTTCAGGGACGGACTCTGGTGTCGGAAGGGCCGTCTGGGGGAAGGAGAATAAGCTCTCCTTCTCTGAGGGAGAGGGGTTTGCGTTTCTGGCGCTCTACAGACCCCTGGAAGAGGACGGGAGTTCCACGGCGACCGGTGTCTATGTTGTGGGCAGGCGGCACTGACGTTGGGTTCATCCCATGGACGTCACTGCATTTCATGCCTCCTGTGAGGTCAGCACGTTAAAATTGCTGACGGCCCCGTTAATGCTGCCTCCGAGTCCCCACTGTGCCTGCCACGACTCCCAACCCTGACCAAGACAGTTCTCCATTGAGCGGCCCGCCCATGCAGCCTAGGGACCCGTGCTGGCACTCTGGATGCGTTTCCGTGGGAGTGGGGTCATCTCGGTAGGGTAAGCCAGAGCAGTTTGGTGGTCATGGTTGTCCCAGTGGGTGGACGGATTTGGAAAGGGTAGGGTTGAGATGCTGGGGGGACGTTGGAACAAAAAAAAATTCTTTATAAAATGTGGTCTGACCAGTTCTGTTTCCTTAATGGTCAAAACCTGGTCACATGGGGTAGGATGCATTGTATATAACCTGCCTCACATAGATGTTACAGGTGAACATACAGCACTGAAAACCCCACAGGTAGCCTGTAATTAGCCTTGCGGGATACAGTGGGACCGGTGACTGGTATATCAGAGCTTTAAACAGCTCTGTGGATGCATCTGGGATCATTTGAATTTCCCACGGCTCATATCAGCAACAGGGTTTAGCTATGGGAGATTCTGGGATGCCACCAGAGTGGCTTTATTGATATCATGCTTGGGAGGGGGGGCACAGAAGTATCAGTCGGATAGAGTAAATTAGTATATAAAAGCATAAAGTCAATATTTTATTTAGCACAAAAAGTACAAATTGGGGGCAGTCTTTGCTGTAGGTGTTATGCTTTTAATCAGGGGTGTAATCATGGGTGTTTCATTTTAATAATACAGGGTTTTAAACAATTCATTAGCAGTTTTTTTCTTGGGATAATACTAACTGTACAGAATGTATATATATAGGTTTTCTAGAAGTGTTATGTTTGTTAAACACAGTGAGGCAAGTGCTATGCATTTTCACAATGTTTTAGCACTTTTATGGGAAAAACGCTAATCAATTTTTAGAGTTAAATAAAACCCTGTAATATTATTCTATTTATTTATTTAGTTTTCGTTGACCGGGTAAGTGCACTACACAAATCCTGCCTATTTTCAGGCACGACCCAGGGGAGGGGAGGGGGGGGATACAGATGAATAACAACTGACCTTGAACCAGATTAAGCTGTTGGTGGTATTGATAGTGAATGAGGGAAATTTGGCCAGGACACTGGGGAAATTCCCCTACTCTTTTCGATAAGTGCCATGGGATCTTTAACATCCACCTGAACTACCACCAATCCAGGCAGATGGGACCTCAGTTTAATGTCTCATCCGAAAGACGGCACCTCAGAAATGCAGCACCCCTCTCATGCTGCACTACAGTGTCAGTACTGGGATATTAACCCAAGTGCCACATGTGGGAACTGAACCCACAGCCCTCTGATCTCCTGACCTCAGAGGCGAGTGTGCTACCTACCGAGCCACTGACACTGCTATTCTAAGAGGTACAAAGGGCATTATCCATCCCCTAAAGCATAGAGATCCATCCCTTACCTCCCTCTCCCCATCACATAACACAGACAGAGCTACCTGAAAGCTTGGCAAGCATCCAGTAACACAGTCCCTCATATTATACAAAGTGCGCAACATTTTAGAAGTAGAATAACAGACTCCAAAGTTTGCAGAGTAAAAAGCAAAGTTGCTACAGTACTAATATTGGAACATACAGAATAATTAACAGCTCCGTATGAAAAAATCAAAGCTGTTCTGATATCGAGGGGTAGCGATGACATCACAATTCCATGAGCGTGAAGCTGGGCTGTGTTGGCACCACTGCCCCGAGGTATCTGAATATCTCTGCTTTACACAGTGGGCTGTTTATTTTATATGATACAATCTAAGCTCATTTTCTGAGAAAACCCTTTTTTTGTAATACAGAGGTGCCAACAATTACAACTTCTAAAAAATGGACAAGGAAATGATGGGAAGTGCTAACCACTGCACGAAAACATTCAGTGCCGCAAAACATTTCTTTTGGGTCCATGCAACAGCTAATATCTACAAAACATCTGTTTTTTTACTTATTTTTGAACAGTAACAGTCTCTTTAAACTATCTTAAACTAATAAAAGTAACTGCAACAATGAAATATTCATTAGTTAAGCTAGCAGAATACATTTTAAACACTGCAATTAACTATTGAAACATTTTATTTTAAAACTGAAAAACAAAGGGTGCACCTGCAGTTTATGAGGGACGGTGAATATGGCGTCTGAATTAAATCTTGTGTATAAGATACTGCAGAATCTTGGCTGGCGCACCATCACCTAACAATAGTCCCGAGAATCAGTACACAGATAACAGCTTCTCGTTCCTCAATTCAGTCCATCAATTCATTAACAAGTGAACATTTCCAGCCTTGAAAAACAGTTAGTATGAATAATAAAAGTATCACCAATCACATGACAAAAACGTTCAACACATACACAAGCTTAAAAACATAAATGCTGAAGGTGACCACCTTATGCTTTTTGTCCAGGAATGGATGTTACAACAACTGGGGGAAGAAGCTACCCCGGTTGTCCACAAGTTCCAGAAGGTGTATAGGGTGACTCCCATAGACCGTCAGGACGATACTGAAGCTCCAAGAACCGTGGTGCTTGTTACGGAGAGCGTTGGCTCGAGAGATCTGTTACTAGCTCTTGCCAGAAGGAAGTGAATCTTACTGCATAATGGCCAACAAATTCGGATGTTCCCAGACCTATCCTATGCAACATGGTAGAAAAGGATGTGTTTTGATGGAGCAAGGGCGATGCTAAGGGAGGCAGGCATCCCACACAGTATGGTGTTCCCGGCATGCCTCCGCATCATGCATCAGGGTAAAATTTTAATCTTTTCTGATCCACAAGAGGCTCAAAAATGGTGCCAATGAAACACAGCTTCTAGACCTCGGGCAGTAATGGAGGAAGACCAGTCGTCAGACGAAGACAACCCTTGAGGTTATTTAGACTGGTATAGTTTTTCTCCCTAAATAGCTTCTCAACAAGGACTGAGAGGAGAGGGAAGGGAAGTTCTTTAGGCCCAAAAAGGGAAAAGTTTACTATATGTTACCAGACTGGTTGTTTAATTATAAGGGATCATACCTAGCATTTTGGGCTATTTTCATACTCCCTTACGGCAGACTTAATAATTTTCTATTCTACTGGCAAATCTATATAAATAACGTTACTGTTTTATTATATGTTATTTTAGGTGCCTTAGCTGTTGACAAGTCTGTTAAGCAGGAAACTTCATGCAACATATTACAGATGCCAGCATAGGCTTTAGTTACGGTTTGGACCTTGTTGTAGAGTGACTATCATTAGTTCTCATGTACCATTTAGTGCGCATTCTAATGGCAGAGGCATGGTGGCACTTTCCTTATCCCCTTAGTGGGGATGGTATCCGGACTTAAAGTGACTTTGTTTATCCTGTACCAGTCACCATGCAGCTCATGGGTTTCCATTACAGCAGTTGCTAATGTACTTAAACTACTATTGTGTTCCCCTCAATTACGTATCTTTAACATTTAATGGGGCTAGTGTGAGTAATAAGAGGAGTGGCGCCCTCATGGTCTGTGAAATTATACTTATGTAATATTAAATGTTGATAACTGACTGTATGATTGATGATAACTCAATAAACAAAGTTTAAATAAAAAATGGTAAATGCTTTAGATTTAGAATGTTTGGAATGCTTTATAGTTCTAGAAGGTCTCACACATACCCCCCCAAATAAAAAGTCTATTATAGTTTAAACATCTGCAGATCTACGATTGTCAAACAGCTACTTTTACTACCGTTTTTTTTTTTTACTGAAAAAAAAATCTCAAAATACCAGAAAATGGCAGTGAGCAAACCTATAACATACGATGATTTGTTTTTACTTAGCTTGGACAAAAATGGGTTACTTGAGTGGTTATACAATAACAGTTTACTGGAAAAATATGGCAGATGTACAAAATGTTGGATTGGCACATTAAAACTGCAATTAGCACGCGAACTCAGGTGTTAAGAGAGTGGGTGTGCAGCTACCCAAATCGTAAAAGAAGAATTTCAACCAGAACCGGGAGTTGGTTTTCACGTTCTCACCTTTCGCTAGGTGACATTCTAAAAGTTACTTAATACTGGTGTTATAACTTGCCAAAAGATTACGTAAGGCTACAGCTAGGGATCGGCAGTGCCCATACAATGGTAGACTGCTACAATTTCTGTAGGGAAATATACATAGATATAATTGAAACCAAAAGAGAGGTAATTGGAGGGCCTGGAACAACTGTAGAAATAGATGAGTGTAAGCTGGGTAAAAGAAAGTTTCATAGAGACACAGAGTTGATGGAATATGGATATTTGAAGGGATAGAACATGAATCAAGAAGGTGTTTTTTTCAGAATAGTTGAAGCAAGGAATGCAGCAACATTAATTCCCATAATATAAGAACACATCATGCCTGGGGCAACAATAACCTCTGACTGTTGGAGAGCATACACACAGCTGTCAACTCTAGGATATGTACTGTACGTAAGACAGTCAATCACTCAACAGACTTTGTGGACCCTCACACTGGAGCCCACATGAATACCACTGAGTCAACATGGCATGCTTTAAAGCATTCACTGCCTCATAATGGCACACAAAAGCAATTATATGGTACCTATTTTGCAGAGTATGTAATCAGGAAGAAACACATTATTCCATCAGATGACAAATTTAAAACTTTCCTGGAACTAATTAAAAAAATATACCCTGCAGAAGAAAGAATACCTCTGCAAGATACTGTAAGGCACGATCACGTTTACTGAATACATAGAACTGAACATCGCACATAGGCCCCATTTCCCACATTTTCTTGTAAATACTCAAGCTTATGACTGAATGACATTGATTTCTGCATGTTGTAAATGCATTTCTGCAGTCTCTGTGGGGGCCCCATCTAATCCAACATAAGGTAAGGCAATGTTTTTTTTTTTTTTAATTATTTCAAATAGCTGGCATTTTAGTTGTATTAATGTAGAAGCCCCCTTCCCAAAATGTGTTTTCTAAAATTTGTTTCAGTTTACTGTTATCATCGGGGAGCTCTGTCCCCACACCAGCTCCCAAGACTCAACCCCCCACACCACCCAGATTTCAGCCAAATACCTGTCCCCTGAACCCCAACCGAATTTTTTTTTTTTTAAATTTGTTTCCATTTACTGTTATCATCGAGGGACTCTGCCCCACTGCACCCCCCGTACCAACTCCCAAAACAACCCCCTGCATCATCTGGAGTGACTCAAATACCCCATCCTTGACATCCAAGTTACTCACCAATATATTAAGTTTTCCATTTTATGGATCAAATTTTATTTATTCCCAAAATAGCAATGTACACTCATACCCCCCCTACCCCCCGTGTGATGACATGACGAGATGATGGCGTAGCGGGTTTCTCAAAAAGCGTCTATTCCATTGCAGATTCGTTAATCTCCAGCTGTCCCTCATAAAGTGCAGCTGGGCAAAACAAAGAAATAGAAACAGTAATGCAAAAATTAAAGGAAAATATACAGTCCTGTAACATTTGGTAGGATGGTGGTGAAATCCAACAGACTTCGAGTCTGAATAAATTACGTACCTTCTCTTCAGTGCCAGTTTTGAACAAATACAGATTGATGAAAAGAGCAGTTTGGTCCAAACAACTTCTGAAGAGGTACCAAGTTTTCTAGGACAAGGTATCACAAATGTCAGTGATGTGACAGTTTGGTGGTGGTGGCGCAGTGTTTGCGCATTAATTCTGGATGTTGTGATTGTGAAATATCTGGCCTGTGATGTCAGCGCTTGAGAGTGGGGTAAGGGGGAAGTTAATATGAAATACAGCTGACCGACTGGAGGAGTAAATGTAAGATACCGGTTGTAGAATCTGAACCAAATTCCAACCCCTTTTTTTTTTTTTTTTTAAGAATCAGGAGTTTTGGCATTCAATTGTAAAAATACAAATCCCCCCCCCCAAAAAAAAAATCAGACCAACAATTCAAAGCATCAAATTTTTTTTTTTTTTAAACATCTCAATTGACTTATAAAAATAAGTTCTCATCCCTCACCCTCTCAAACCCTCTTCCACCCTTCAGTCTCCCGCAGCCTCAACCAGTATCGTAATAAACGTACCTACCATCCAACACACTCATCAGCACTAATTTCACCTTCCCATGCCACTCTGGCAAAATAATTAATAAAACATCCCTTTACCCAGCAACACCAACTCCCACCCCCACCCTCCAGCCCCTGATCAATGGAGACAATGACACATCCCCTTCCCGGATCCACTCAACCACCAACCCCCAACCCCACCCTCTAACAAAAGGATACAAGAACTGCGATAAGAAGAGGACAGTGACTGGCACAGACCTTCCTCTCACTTCCAAGGTTTGCCACCCAGACGACATCAAACTCTCCCAGAATAATTGAGGCTGGTGACAGCTCCACATCACATTATGGCAAAATGCCATCAAACAGAAAACTGGCACATGCACCTGCCTGACTGACTGAGAGGGGGTAGACTCTGAATCCAGCACCATCAGCATGGTGAGACGCTTAGAAATCTTGACAGCCGACGAAGCATAGGCAACATCGGCACAGGCCTAGGGCCCCTGGCTGCCAGGGGCTCCCCAACAATCCCCAACATATTTTTAGTACAGCTTTGTCTTCCTGCCTGAGCTGCATTTTTTTTTATAAAGGACCAATCCAGTAAGCAATCTGAACAAGATGGGGACTGAACTGTGACATGATTCTCACCTCCCTGATTAGGTGCTAAGTGCAGGTGATAACTCAGGGGGGGCCCTGGCCAGGCATGAACAGGCCCATTTCCTTTGCTTCGTCTACCACCCCCATTTAGAATCCTCATTCAGAATCAAGTCTTACTCTTAACTATAAAGATTGAGTGCAGTTTAATGTGCAATGCTTTATATTTAATCACACTTCTAAAATTAAGAAAACTACAATGTGTTTCAATGGTACAATTAAAAATGATACTTTTTTTTTTTTTTATTCCCTTATTTCACTCATATTGAAGTTCTGATCTTCATATAGCTCCATTTTCATGTTGAACAAATGAATGTATTTCCAGATTCCCATCAGTAAATCTTGCCATTTATTGATACTAGCTTTATTTATTTCATTTTTGTTGAGCGAGTAAGTGCACCAGACAAAACACTGTCTATTTTCAAGCACAACCTAGAGGTTACAGAACTGTAGTACAACAGTAGAACAACAGTCAGTAGAAAACAATACAGTTTCAGGAAGGATCAGTTACAAAGCATAACATTTCTGAACAATACAGTTCAAGGAGGATGAGGTACAAACCGTAACATTTTGAGCACTGGCTGAGTCAATGAGTACAGAGAACTCTGGTAAAGAGGACTAGTGAATATATTCACACAGCTAGAAGAATTTAGAGGCCGGGGACACTTACTACTTATCAATAACAGAAATGTTTGATCTCAGGAATAATTTATTCCAACAATCACTTGCTTTGCGATATAATCTCTAAAGTTCACAACTCCTCTAGTAATCCACAGAGTTAACTCTTACACATGGCAGGACCTAGCCTCTCTTAAAGATGGGTCCCTACCCTAACCAACAAAACTCCCACATCCTGGTTCATACTACCTGACAGGACAAAACGATGACACCCACATGTGTTTGCGTGGGGGGGCTTTGGAGAAGTGCAAATCATGACAGTTCACTCCCCCAAAATTATTTTTACTGGGCCAATTAGTAATTATTTTCTTTAAAATGATCAAAACTCAGACTACTGCTAATTCTCCATACTGATATTAAAATTTAATTGATTTTGAATAATTTTTGTTAGGTTATTTATGTTTTATGCAACTTTTTAGGGACAGTAAGATTTTTTTTTTCAAGTTTTAGTGACTGATATGCAATGGCCAACTTTGGGTGCGATCATAGCGAAGGGGCACAATCGTGGTAAAGGGGCATGGTTACGGTGAGGGGCCCCCAGATTTCTCTTGTGCCTAGGGCCTTAGGTTTCCTTAATTTGGCCCTGCGCAAGAAGTCCACTGCACTTACAGGAAAAAAAATGATATGCTTAAAAAGAGAGAGGTGGGTGGGGAAAACTGGGGGGGGGGTCACAACTGGTGGCAGAATGACAGAAGGGCTTGCTTCCTTTCATGTCTGCTGGGCACATGAAAGAGCATCCCTCTCTCACTGTCTATGGCTCGGGGCTCCCATAGCACATCCTGGGTAAAGCTGAAAAAGGGGCAGCTGAAAATGGATAAACTGATGGGTATGGAGTTTTGGTTGAAGTAAGTCCCAAAGTGAGTAAAAGGACACTCTGGATAGGAAACTGGGACACAGCAACATCAAAAGATAAGCACAGTGGAAAAAAAACAAACAAAGTTAATAAAAAAAAATTATCTGATCAGCTGTTCCTCAGTCCTGATGTCCTCCTGAGTAACTGCAGGTCATGAAGTCCTGTTCAGAATAATCCCTGGTATCTAGCAACCCCCCCCCCCCAATCTGCATTAGCAGGCAGCTTACACCAAGGAGGTGGCTACAGCATGAGGCAAAGGCTGAAAAGAGGGTCCAAGTGCAGGTAATGTGGGCTTACCATATGGGAGGGTGGGGTTACTTGGGGAGCTGGTAATGGAGAGAGGGGTCGTAGGTAAACCGGTGATTGTGTAGTTTGTCGGACCAGCGGCAAAGCTGCACTTAATGCGTAACTGCCAATGAGCAAATGTCATGTTGCATACCTACGTGCAGAGATAGCCCGAACTGGGAGTGCGGGGGGCATAGCCCCCCAATGAAAGGTTAAGTACATTGATTAAGTCTGCTATTATGTTTGTTTTTTACATCTTTTCATGATAATTTATTTTATTTGTGGTAGTTGGGTCAGTTGATACCCGGTCTCGTTATGCTAAGCTTACATTTACGGCGGAAAGCGGAGTGCGATTCCCGTAGCCTTTGCGCTACGCAACCTGGGTGGTCCGACTCTCTACACAATCGCCGGTAAACCTGTGTCACTGGGGTGGGGGACATGTTATAGGGCAGAGATGAGGGACAGGGAGCTGTCAGGAAATAGTGGGCAGGGGAGATGTTACTTGCAAAGAGTCAGATAATGGAGGAGGTGGAGGGATTACAGGATACACAAATAGGGACAGGGGAGCTAGCAACAGAAACATAGACAATAATGACAGATAAAGACCAACAGTCCATTCAGTCTGCCTGAGCTCCCTATCAAACCGTGGGACCTACTGTACATCTAGAGTCCTAGCCCTCCCCCTTCCCCCCTCATACTAATTCCAAATTCTGTGTCCCTGAGTGACCACTATACTCTTCACACTGTCCCAACCTTGCTTGAAACCATCAACTGTTTTAGCGCGCACCACTTCGGCTGGTAGACTGTTCCACAGCTCCACCATCCTTCCTATAAAATAAAACCTCCTCATGTCTCTCCTGAACCTCCCTTCTGTCAAGTTTCCACTCATGATAACGAGACCACAAGATAGCATTCAAGCTAAATAGCTCTTTGCAGTTCACCTTGTTTAATCCTTTTAGGAACTTGAAGGTCTCTATTGTATCTTCCCTCTCCCTTCTGGTCTCCAACAAGTACATGTTCAGTGCCTTGAGGTGCTCCTCATAAGACCGGCCCTGTTGGCCCTGAATCATTTTTATTACCCTGTGCCTCACCGTCTCCAGCCTATCCTGAGGTGAGGGCTCCAGACCTGGTTGCAGTACTTTAAGTGTGGCCTCACTAAAGATCTATAAAGGGGTATTACCTCCTTCCACCTGATATCAGTACCCCTCCCTATACACACCAGCATCCTACTTGCCTTATCATAGGCCTTGTTGCACTGGCTTGATTGCTTGAGGGTGTCACTGATAATAACTCCTCAGCTATAGTGCTAAGCCTCACCTTACCCATCCAGTACGCTGTCCTGGGGTACTTATTCCCTAGGCGCATTACTTTGCACTGTCTGGTGCTGAATTTCAACTGCTGCACTTTAGATCACCCTTCTAGCTTTTGTAACAAGAGAAGCGGGACGGGGTAATGTATGTGTTTGTGTCTACATCTTTTATCAGGTTACTGAATTAGCAGCCATTTTGTCTCTGAGCAGAGTCTGTTTGTTCAAGCAGCCCTGCTGAAAGCTTTATTTCACACATCATTTTTCTAAGCTCTTTCCCCTGGGCTAAGATACAGATGAAGCACGCTGATGAGCTCTGAGATGGATCAAACATGTCTGTCTGCTGTTTTTAGCCTTTGCAGACGGTGTGTGAGAGGCTGTTTGACACAAACTCCAGCTTAAAGCAGAACCATTCTAAATTCTTTCACGGTGATTTGCATATACTTCCCATGATGCTTTACATTACTGGTGTGTCATAGAGGCATAGGTCAGAAAGCATAGGCAAACCAGAAGAAGTCATAAAATTCACAAGTAGTGTTTTATTATCAAAAACAATAAAATAAAATAAAAAATAAAACTGTGCAGGATAGTTTATACAGGCAGTTCAAACAAAACAAAGCCCTTCATCTAAGAGTATATCAAAATCTAAATCTCAGTCTCTTGTTAGATGAACCATGGCACTGATCTGTGCAAACCCCTATTCAAAATCAGGAAACAAACTTTTAAAAAGACGTGAATGGAGTGCGTCCCTGCGCTCTCCCTATACCAATGTCACAAAATGTCGGCACGCAGGGGCAGAGCAGACCACAAGGAAGTGGAAAGGCATCATGCTGAAAGCCACTCAGGGGCAAATTACGATCTCTTCCTTTCCTTTAGGGGTGAATTAAGAAATTATTTAACTTCCCATGAGAGCTATAATTCAGGTAAGGGAACTCCCTACTTAGCCTTATAAGCACCAGGAAAGGTGCTCTTTAAAAGTACAATACACACAAGTTGGGCATCAGACATCTTATAACTCACAGAGTCATAGTAATGGGAGATAGTACCCTGGCCGGGGCATTCTCCCATGGAAGTACAACACTAACTACTCCGTACAACGAGAGTTCAAAAGTAAGCTCCACAGTTGCTCAATGCAGATGAGCAAATGATACAAACATGAGAAACACCACAGAATTTCCTATTTGCAATTCTCAGTAACTGTGAGCAGGCCCCTGGCTGGGGGAAATCCCCTTGGAGGTACAACACTAAATTCTAAGAGGGGGAGAATTTACTTGTATACTTTGAATAGGTCATTAACTACTAACACGTGTCAGTATATCCCTAGGTTTTATCTGCTCACTGGCTGCATTAGGTTGTGTTGCATGTAGCGAACTGTGTGAACCCCAAGTCTCTTGGTTTGATAAGTTCTAGCTAGGGTCGGGACCCATTAATGTGGTTCCTGTCTCTCCAAGTTTCTGTTGGGGGGAGGGGGATTTACTCCCTACTCCCTACCTAGGGTTCAGCAGGATATTTATTTATTTATTTGCTTTTGGTAACCGGGTAAGCACACTAGACAGCTGGTGCCTATTTTCAGGTGCGAACCGGGAGAATTACAAGGTATACATGATAGAAATACATAGTGACAAAGGTGTACATGAGAAAATTACATAGTTGCAAGGTATACATGAGAGAAATACTAAGTCACAGTACAAACATTGAGTGGCATGCTCCAGCACAAAGTGGAACAACAGTGGTTAATTAAAGCAGCAGTACATAGTATAGAGATGAGCATATGTCACAAATCATATGGTACATACAGGCCTAGGGGCAGCAAGGCATAGGACCTCCCCTAGGTTGAATAGTAGACAATACATAGCATCGCCTCAGGTAAGGTGCCGCACCATGGCGGTGGGGCAGAAAAAGAGCCTAGCTGGGGTTCCAATGTGGGAGGGAGGGCTGCGGACTAGGTGTTAAGTGGCACACATGCAGTGCGCCCAGCTGGTTTCAGGAAATTCCAGAGGAGGTTTTAGAGGTGGAATGGGAGGAAGCACAAACTTGTGGTGGAAGGGAGTTCACAGTTTGCAGAACATAGGTGGTGACGCCCGATCCCTGATGGTCTGGTCTTGAGGGACCGGTAGTCTGAGACAGCGCAAGACCTGAGGGTGGTAGATGGGAGGGATGTTTGAGGGGAGGCAAGAGAGGCAGGAGTGGCTATACGAATTATGTATCAGTGAAGTTCCCCATGACATAGGTCCGATGTTTTTCAGGGGGGAGCCATTCCAGTCGCGAGTAGAGCGTACATCGGTGTGTGAGACGGGGGGCCGAGAGGGCACAGCGGCAGATATTGTTGTAAGCTGGCATAAAGTAACCTGCTGGTATTCTGCAATATTTTGAGTGCAGATATCCACCCCAGGAGTCTGAGAAATCTGTCATTACCCCTGGCTGCTGCTTGTACTCTTTCACAGGATGCCATTTTCCCCAGTTCTAGAAGCCATTCTTGTATTCTAGAGCATCATGTTCCTGACAGTGCCTGAGAAGTACCCTTTTTGGTCGTGATTAGAGCTCCTTCTAACCATTTGTTTCTCCCCGACTGTGTGTGCAGAGTACCTGGAGGGCCCACCCTTATAACTAAGCCCAGTGTGACCATTTTGGGATTGAAGCTGGCGTCAGCTGAAGTGATTTCTTTACATATCTTTGGAATATCTCCCCACTACTGTTAGCACTTGTAAGAGGCCCCACTTGTGTAGCTTTTCTGTGATTTTGTGCCACATGAGTAGGACTTTCTGCTGCATGAAGTGGTTCCTGAAGTCCAATACTCCACACACTAGTGTTCTCCAGCCCTGTCCCCATTCCCAGGGAGAGAGGTGTGTGTCTAATTCACATTCCAGCTCCTTCTAGTATTCTCGGAGGGGTCTGGTCCACGTTTGGTAAGTTGACAATAGGTGTGTGTTATTCTTCCTTGTGCTGTAGCCCTGGGGACGGGTTAACACATCCAAGGGGTGGGCCATGGGACTCTTATAATTAGGCCCCAACAGTGCCACCAGGGTGTGCCTGAGCTGCAGGTATCTCCAGTGCTATTGTCTGGAGAGTTGGTTCTGCACACTAAGCTGCTGAAAGGATTTAATTACTCCGCTTGTCTCATCTAGGAGGTGCTGCAAGCATGTGAAACCACTGCAGGCCCAATCAGTCCATTCTACTAACCAACCCACTATGCGCAGATTATGGTTGCCCCAACGATGTAGCGCTCTCAGTTTCTTGGGCTGCGATTCTGTGATTTTTGCAATTTTCCTACAGGCTATCGCTGAGTGCTGCTGGATGGGATGCTCCTTGGCCTCTTTCATGGTACCAGTAAAGCACATGGTGGGCACTATGGGGCCACCCAGTACACTCTCCTCACACGTTGCCCATTTACGGGGTTGCATGCTGTCTCCATTTGCTGCTGGACATGCCAGCTGATGGGCTGCAAGGGCTAGCCTCTTGAAGTCCTGCATGTGGAACCCTGAACACCGGAACAAGTTTCCTGTGGCTAAGGCATCTGGTATTATTGTTCCAGATGAAGGATACCACATCCCTATGGAGATTCCATATCATCTTGGAGTCTATGGGAACATGGATTTTATCTAGCAGGTATTATATCTTGGGGGTGACCACCATTTTATAGGCATGGGCTTTACCCCAGTGTGAGTGGAGCAGATGGCATCATCGTGCCATGTCGCTTTCTAGAGTTGCACGCAGGGGTACTAGATTCATCTTTCCCGTGGTGCTGGTCCAGGAGAAGTGGATTCACAGGAATTTGAGTTGCTCCTGTGCCACTGTGATATTCCAGGGGAATCCCTGATGCTTGGCGACAGAGGAGTGGGATGGCAAGAGTACGGACTTGGCCACACTGACCTTGTACCCCAATAGTCTGCCATAGTCTGAGATCAGGCTTATTAAGTGTGGGATGGGGGTCCCTGGTTTCGTGAGGGTCAGCATAATGTCATCTGCAAAGGCCATGACCTTATGCTCCTCCCCCACTGTGACTCCATGGATTTGGGGGTGTTGGTGGATAACTTGGAGATGTGGTTCCAGTGTGAGGAAGAATAATGAGGAAATAGGGCAACCACCCAGGGGGAAGCTGGCTGAGAGTATGCCATTTGTTACCTTTGCTTTCACACCATTATACAGAAGAGAGATCAGTTTCATCATGGTAAGTCCAAATCTGAAAACCTTAAGGGCATGGAGCAAGAAGCTCCACTCCACCCTGCCAAATGCTTTATCACTGTCCAGAGACCACAGAACCGTGGATGGGTGCAAGTGTGCTGCCTTCCATATCAGGTGGGTAAAGTGCCTGGTGGTGTCAGTACTCTGCTTGCCCGGGAGGAAACATAACTGATCTGTATCCACTAGCTTTACTATCACCACTTTGAACCTCATTGCCAACATCTTTGCAAATATCTTAGTCTACTGGGATCAGGGATGCAGGTCAGCAGCTGCCACAAAGCTGGGAACTTCATCCACCAGCTTTGCTACCACCACTGTGAACCTTGTTGCCAACACCTTTACGAATATCTTACAGTCTACTGGGATCAGGGATACAGGTCAGTAGCTGCCACAAAGCTGGGAGTCTTTCCCTGGTTAGGTTTAGGGATCAGGCAGAGCTGTGCCTTTCTCATGGATTGAGGGAGCTCCCCTTTCTCATTGGCCTCTGTCAGGGAATCGGAGAGTGAGCTATCAGGCTGTCTTTGAAGGTCTAGTAGAACTCCATCTCCACCCAGGGCTTTGCCCGACGGCATGCTCACCAGAGTGTCCAATAGTTCTGTCTCTGTGAAGAGCCTGTCTAATGCTGTCTGTTGCACTTGTGTAAAGTTAAGTGGAGCTGGGTGGTGAAGGCTTCCAGTTCAGTCTGGGACTGCTTACACTCCGTCGTGTACAGTTTATGGTAAAAGTCCCAGAAAGCTTTATTGATTACTGGTTGATCTTAAATGACCTCACCTGTGTGAGACTTGAGACTGTGGATCCTGAACTTCTGTTCTCTTTTCTTTAACTGGTAGCTAGTAACTGCCTGTGTTTATCCCCAGCCTCCCAGAAGGGTTGGCATAGCTGGAAAAGGGCAAATTCTGCCCTTTGATGGAGGTGCAAATTTATCTTAAATTTAGTACTCAATATCTGCACTAAGAGCTTCTGGTTTTTGCAGTTAGTTCCTCTGAATTTGCTCTCCAGATCCTTCAGCAGGGCTTCCTGCTCCCAAATATCTTTTGCTTTTTTTGATCTTGGAGATATAGGCTATACAATTGCCCCTGATACAGGCCTTAAGGGAATTTGCTGGCTTATTGTGCTCTAGATACTCACTGATGTCAGCAAGGAGCTGCCTACAGAATACTGGGTCCTTCAGGAAGCTGGTTCTGAACTCCCAAGAGCCCCTGTTGGACATGACCGCTCCCAGCTGTAGCTATGTGACGGTGATAGGGCTATGATCTGAGATGACATTCACCTCTATTTTTGCCTCACTAACGTCACCTAGGCTGGTTGTTTGAGTGGGCCAGATATCAATCCACGAATATACATTACGTGGTACTGAGCAGAATGAGTAATCTTGTCCCCCAAGGATGAATCAGTCTCCGTACATCATTGGTACCCATCTCCCGTGCCATATCCTACAAGGCTGCATCCACTGGAGATATGCTTCCTGTAGGAGACTTGTTCTTGCCCAGGAGCTCATCCATTACTACATTCATGTCCCCTCAAATAAGTACTTGCCCTTGGCTTGGCTATGTTTGGATAGAGTTTGCATGAGGCTGTTAAGAAGCAGGCATTCACTTTGTTCAGGTCATATAAGTACGGAGTATTAAATCAGCAGCAAAAATTGATTAGCAGTTTTGCACGTGAAAGTGCTTATCGAGCATGCAAATGTACAGCGTTTGCCTCAATTCGATTAGCAAAATTAAAAATAGTAAAAATGTATATACATACATTTTTAACAAAAATATTTTAACCTGAATAACATCCTTTATTAAAATTAATTCTGTCTTTGCTTCACCTGTTTCAATAACCCGAAAACACACTCACTCACTCACTCACCCACCCACACTCTTACTTTCAGGGATATGCAGACTGCTCTCAGGTACCCCAACAAATGGTGCGCCAGCTGACATACCCCTCAACTGCCCCTGGCTAAGAGGGATGTCCCTCATTTTACCCTTCAAAATTTCTTTGTCCCTTAACCCTCCCTCATAGAAAATGTACTGACTACATAAATTCAGGCTTTAAAGCACAATTTCATAGCATTCTAAGAGGCTGAATAAAAAGAAAACTTTATTCAAGTACCTGCAATGTTTTTTCAGTGTTCTGCGCATTTATGTTTGTTCATATTTGAGGATGTGTCTTTTTTTTTTTTTTGTTATTTAACCAGGACTAGCACACTAAGCTGAAAGGTTTTTTACAGGTGTGACCTGGGAGCACAGGGAAGTTAAGTAACTTACTCAGGGTCACACAGTCTGCAAGTGGAAGCTGTGGGATTTAGACCCAGGTCTGGTCTGCTGGATGTCACCAGATTTGCAGCTCAGAGCCTTAAACCACTGCTTTATACTGCCTTCCTTTTTGAGGACCTGCGTCCCTCATTTCAGTGACAAAATGTTAAGCTGTATGCCAGCTGATAACAGCCCCAATCCCATGTATTACAAAACCCTCCCCTCACCCATCTTTGTGTCAGCACCCTCACCGCTCATATCTCCTGCAAAGCCCTGATCCCGTGTATACCACAACCTTCCCCTCACCCATCTCAACCCCTCCACCCATGTCCCACACTCACTCACAAGTACTGTAGTTAATAGTTCTCCAATGACCTGCAGGGTGCTGCCAATAGTTTGCTAACAATTTCACCGCCGGTCCGAGTGCCGACAATTGCTTGCGATACCATTAACGCATTAATGGAAGCAACTGCCGTCATTCAGGGCCATGGCAGTGAGATTGTTAGTATATTACACCCTCAGGTCTTCGGAGAATGTTAACTACTTGTGGGTGATTGTCTGTGGGGACATGGGTGGGGAAGATGGTGGGGCTGAGTTGCGGGGGAGGGGAAATCAAGGAATGGATTGAATTTTTTTGCGATCCACAAGTAAAAATAGATCACATGAGCATTACCGACTATTACCCCATAAGCAACATACGGCTACCTGCATGTCCATGATTAGACCATCCACTACTGGGCATCTCCCTTCTTTAGCTGTTATGGAGCTGGAGGGTTTGAAGTCTACATCTTTGTGCATGAAAGTAGCTACTCCTCTACTCTGAGTTAAAAGTGCTACTATAAAACTTGGGCAACCCACCCTGACTTCCCTTTGTCTGCCTCAGGCTTTAATAGCTGTATCTCCAGCAGAGAATCTTTCCCTGTAACAGGCCGTTTCAAGTTGACTAGAATTTTCCACCTTTTAATGGGAGAATTTATGCCTTTGACATTCCAGGAAGTGAACTTTAGGGGTCTGCTACTCATAACAGCTGTCATGATGAGCACAGGATGGTGTATGTTGTTCTGTAGTGTTGCATGAAAGTAGGTGGGTGGAACTAAAATTTTGGTTAGCTGTCACGTCACCCATGTGGGTCTTGGAAAAGTTTATGCACCTTATGGTAGTTTAATTGAGGGCTGGTGCATCCTGTGCGTGTGTGTGTGTGTGTGTGTGTGTGTGTGTGTGTGTGTGTGTGTGTGTGTGTGTGTGAGCAGCATACCTCTCAGCTGTCCCCGATTTTCAGGGACATCCCTGATTCTGTCTTCAGATTTTACTCTCTCCCTCCTAAAAATTGTGTTTCCGTGACCAAACAGTGGAAGCTGTAGGCACAAAATAATGTCAAACATTACAGTTACAGACTTGTTCTTCCTCAGAAAATGCATTTTACACTAAGCCTTTTATTCTACTAGCTTCCTAAGTGGATATCACCAATTTTGAAGATGTGTCCCTGATTTTGGTACTTTGTCCCTGATTTATGAGGCAGGAGGTTGAGAGGTATGGCGAGCAGAGACCATTGCAGTATACATGAAAAAGCACAACATATGTAGTGCAAACACAATAACTGTCCCTGTAGTGAGGGAAGTGAGCAAACAGTAAGAAACCCTGTAACTACTGTACACCATAAAACTACATAAATTAAAGCTAGCCTTTTTTTAAACTGTGTTTTTATTGATAAACGAACAAGAGACAAAATCACAGTGCAGTATATAGAAACAAACACATTAATGGTACAGATGTCAGCCCAGAGTATCTTTACCTGGGTAACACCACAGTTATATCCTGTTCTCTCTGTCACAAAGCTATCATAAAGGCAGCATAGGGTACAGTACTGACAAACTTAGATAAAATAATAATGCTGACGCTACCCCTGTCCAGATTACTCTTTTCTTGCCAGTATTAAATCTTATTTTTCTCTTTTTTTATGGTATAGGTAGCTGTGAACCATCTATCAACATACCTTAGTGTAATTACCGGATTACAGGAACCAGATCGTGTCCCACACTTTGATAGAGAACAAACTCTGGTGTGGTTTCCATCATATGTAAAATCCACCCCAACCACCTGCTGTTAAATAAATCTAATTTCGGAATCTATGTGTCAATTTTTCCATAATAAGTAAAGCTAGTCTTATTGCCTTTTGGGTCGCTGGAGATACTCCAGATGGGGTGGGTGCACCCGTATCTGTCCTGCTGTGACACTGCACATGACAATATGAGTGTCTGCTACCGGCTCGTAAGCCATGAAGCATTTATCGGTTTAGCCATCACCAATACATAAGACGTGATTACTCTGTACAGTGACATAGGTCTTTGACCAGCTGTTCCTGGGTTCCAACCATCATGCTGGGGCTCCTCCATTACTACCTTGCCCCTGGTCACCCAGTTATGGGGGGGGCAGGTTCATCCCTCAGGGGGAGGGTGTGTGTATGTGGGGGAAGATACGGTGCCTTATCAGGGGGAAGGTTTGTAGAGTTCTCGGATGGCAGTGGGGGGGTATTTTGAACATGCTGCAGGTCTCCTTTAATACAATATACTAGGTTGGAGGGGCGTGAAGAAAGAGGCAGAACCACACTAAGTCATTTCTAATTTTAGCACTGCAGCAGCGGTGTTTGAGGTGTACATCATAATAAATGCTGCAGTTGCTATGGCCCATGTATGTTCAGTCATCCATCAAGGCCAAGTCCGCCGAGGGAAGCTTTGAGGCTGAGAGGGTATTGCCCTCGAGTTCCAGGTGACAGAAAGGTGGATATACCAGCCCTCATATCCAGGCTATTGTGTTCAACGAGCTTACCTTTAGAGTTCCATTCTGGAAGGGCTCCAGCATCCTCCCACCTGAGGGCTTTCTATGCACACCTCATCAGTGTCACTCTGCATGTTCTATCCTGATCAGCCCCAGGTTGGTTCTGGGCCTGCCCAGCTGGCCCCTCCTGGGAGCTGAGCAGTGTAGCGCAGTAACTTTTATGTTTCTCACTCCCACTGAAGCTGCTCCTCTGAAGCCTCAGCTCTGCTGCCCCTTCATATCTCCGAGAGGGGTCCAAACTTGCAGTGTGCTTGGCGGTCCAGGGAGAGCATTGCCCAATCTCACCCTCTTAACCCTGTTTGGACCAGTGTCCCCCCGTTGGTTAGTGGTGCATTACACTGAAATTCAGGCTGTGTAAGGGCACTCCCACAGGCTCATGGGGACTTCCAACCGGCCATTCTGTTTAAATGTGGGTGTTGCTAATCCACTCGCACCCTGTCTTCGTCCTAGTGCCAATTCCATGGATGGGGGGAGGGTACCAAGAGCTCAGAAGGGGAGGTGGTTCTTTATGCGGCTTCCTCCTAATCTCATCTCTACTGCTCACAGAACTCCCTACTTAGGTGAGGGATACCTTTTCCCAGCTGTCGGGTCGGGGGGGCTCACTCACTGCTCCTCATCTCCGGTGAGACAACCTCCTAACAAGCTAGGTTTGGGTGTGTTTTCCAGCTGAAGGTTGGAAGGCAGTTAGCTGTTGTGTAGATGAGTTTCTCAGGCACAACTGTTGGCTCAATTAATCTCCAGGCTGCTTCAGTCTGAAAGGCATGGTGTTCCCACACATCCAAGTTTTGGGTTGGCTGTGTCATGAAGCCGGGGGGCGGGGGCATCCCCTTGGACTACCAACCTGGTATATGCCTTATTCTGGCAAGCAGTATGATTCCCGTGTTCTTCCCACATGTCCATCTCCAGTGCCCCTTGCGGGATAGTCTGTTTTGTCCTGGTGCTTTAAGCAAAGTTAACCGAGGCACACTATCCTTTTTAAGTTCTCAGGCTAACCTAAACTGTCCCATTATTTAAAATTGTTTAGGCACTGCCTCAGGTCGGGATCCTGATGCCATCGCTGTCTATGGGGTAGTGTGAGGAAGTGCTGATACCTCCTTGTATGTCCCCAGAAATCGCATGTTCGTGCAGCGACAGTGATCGTAAAGGACTCAGCAAGGTGCTACACTTTCATTGGTAGGGGAGCTCCCCAATCACTACAGCTCTGGCAGCCTCTCACCTCCCTCCTCCCCACCAACAACCTAACTAGCTAGCAGCTGGGATCCCCACTCACAAAGTTTGACAGTTTGTGACAGCCTGGTGTTAGTTTCATCAGACTGTCACACCGTGGTTTTGGCCCAGCTAGAGAGATAATCCCTGGCGGATTGTTGACAGGATGGGAAACTCTAGCGGTGTAAACTCAATGCATTAGTGATGGGGCATAAGATGAAGCCCCAGCAATCTCCCCATTTCTCCCAGATCTGTGTCCCACTCACTATTGAGGCGTGCAGGTCTCACAGGTAAGAGGAGGTTACCTTCTGCTGCAGACCTCGAGTCACACTAAGGGAGTGGTGTGGGAGAGGTCAGATCAAACTTAGGTCTCGGACAGTCAATTGGGGCTGACCATCAGTTCATTGGGGGTGGGGGTCCCTGCTGCTGCCAGCTCAACTTAAAGGGACACTGTCAACCTTTATTGCATCACATTATTTTTAAGTAAAAAAAAAAAAAAAAGACCTTTTATGATTGCTTTCTTTCTCTAAAATTCATTTATGTTTGTGGTTGTTTTATCTGCCTGCTTGCTAATTAGAACCAAAATGTAATGTATAGCTATGCCCAGCTTTATTTTGATTCAGATCATTGAACTACTCCTAGTGCACACTTCCTGATAATTAGAAACACCCTCAAACAGTGCAGTCACTCATGATCCAATAGTCTCCTCTACTCCCACTGCATAATGAGTGGATAGATTGTGTTGGGGTGTTCCAGAGTCCAGGAAAGATGCAGTGGGAGCTGGTCAAGAAATGTAAACAAACATTTTTGGTGTGGTAAAACCAGTATGGTGGGCAATCAGTTTTTCATGTTTTAAAAGAAGAAAGGGATCTGAATCAAACTACCAGCTACATCAGCAGTCTCTATAGAATGTGAACAGTCATAAAATGTGTTTTTTAAACTAGGAACACTTTGAGGCCTAACGGGTTCGACAGTGTCCCTTTAAATGACAGTATAATACATTTCCTGGGGGAGGGGGGTAATAAGACTAGGTTAGCAGATAATTTTATAAAGGATACCAGTTTGACTGTAAGTTAGGCTGCCACCTAATGTGGAAGGCTAAATTAAGGCATGTGTTTATGTGTCTTCAGGTCTGTTCAGACCGTTCGTCCACCAGCAGGTCCCATTCCAGTCCCCTCGTATCCCGGTGCAGATGGGGATCCCCAGCGGCTGTCGGGGTTTAAGCTGCAATGTCAGCCCAGGTGTGCTTCTTCTCTGAACCTGATTGCATTGGCTGGGCTTGGTGGGTCGAGAGCCACTGCCCCCCCCCACACACACACACACGCTGACTTCAGATTTTGGAGTGACTCTTGCCCAGTTCTTTTGGGTGCTACTCTCCAACCATGTCTGAGCCGTGACAAAGAACTGGAGTGTCGGCTGCCATCTCTACCTCCCACTACCATGGGGTGCTGATTCTTTTTATGGTCCCTGCCTCTGGATCTTTTAGTCCTGGTAGACTGCCATTCCATCTCAGCTGCCTCTCTTCCCCTGAATTCCTGTGCTGGCAGAGGCTGTCCCTTGGTGGGTGTCAGGAGGCCAAGGGGTGACATTTCAGTTTGTCAGGGTTGCTCTGTGTTGCAGAGGGGAGCTGTTTGCCTGGCCAGTGCTTCTGCAGGTACCTGGCTGCCTCCGTATACAAGTTAAATGTATTTGCCATTTTCAATTTTGCAGGGTACTGGAGCTGGTAAGGGATGCAAGCTCCTGGAAAGCTTTCCTCACAGGGACATACTCTTTCCTTTTGGCTGCCAGTTCAATCAAATAGTCACTGATAATCAGGATTCGCCTGCCCTCCCACATCAAAGGTCCCCTCTCTCTTGCCAGAGACAGAATATGAAAATTACATACCTACCGTAATTCTTGATCTTCTTGTATATCTTCACCATTCATCACTGGTGGGTTATACACCAGGGGGAGGAGTCAGTGCCACCCACGAGGACGACGCACAGTGTGCTGTTCGAGCATCAGCCAGTAACCGATGCAGACTCCTCCCTCACCTCAGTTCTGTCCACCACAGAGAGTGAAAAACAGAAATAGAGAAAAGAGAGGGCAGGGCAAGGGAGCCCGAGCAATAGTAAAAGGAAAGGCTATAAACAGAAAGAAGAAAAAAGCCGGCACAAGAGGAGAGGGAGGTAACCGGAGGGTGTGGCACAGGGAGGTGGCCCCAACCACTGGGCAGTTCTAAGGGATAGAGAAGTGGGAGGGGTTAAGGAAAAAAAAGAAAAAGAAGAAGAGAAAGAGGGATAGAAAAGAATTATGAGAGACCCAACAGCACCCCACTCCCCCAGGGAGTCAGCATCAAAGATGCCAAGGGCAGCTTCCATCTCTACAGTTCCCAGTCACTTTCACATGAAGAAGCGACCGGACTGCCCGACATCGGAAACGAGTCCAGACTATTTGAGCTAATTAGACAGCCAAAAAAAAAAAAACAAGAGGGGACATCCCCTAATATCCTGGGAAGTAGGATGCTAGGATATCTACAGATTGTCCAAAGGACGTGGAGATAGGGACAGGACCCACCCCGGGGCAGAATCCCTCATCAGCAATTCCAGATCTAGGTGCTGTTACTTCCTGTAACCCATCCCGAGCCAGTGGTAAGGGAGGAGAAGCCGTGGAAGGAGAGTAACTGCCCCAGGTTAACCAAACAAGTTAACAAGGAGGAAAAAAAGACAGGGGGAGGAGTCCTCCCAACTCCACAGGGATCTGGAAAGGTCCCAAAGAGGAAAATGGACTGAACTCCAGCCCTGCTTTGTAAGGCGAAAGACGGAGATCAGGATGGATCCCAAGGAACCCTCATTAAAAGAGGGCAAACAGCACTGCCCCCCCCCCCCAGGAGAGTTACTAACACCCTGGAAAGAAACAGTGGACCAGAAGACAGAAGGCTTCCCCCACAAGGATCTTAATGGAGGGGAGGGCAACCACGGAGAAAGCAATGCTCAGAGGTTGAGGCACCAGAGGGGAAGGTGGGCGAGAAGCAGTGATGAATGGTGAAGATATACAAGAATATCATGAATTACGGTAGGTGCGTAATTTTTATTTATTTATTTAGTTCTTGTTGACCAGGTAAGTGCACTAGACAAATCCTGCCTATTTTCAGGCACGACCTGGGGGAGAGGGATACAGATGAATGCCAACTGACCTTGAACCAGATTAAGCTGTTGGTGGTATTTTTAATGAATGAGGGAAATTTGGCCAGGACACTGGGGAAATTCCCCATCTCTGTTTGAGGCAGAGGGTGCTGTGTGGGTGATCAGAGCCTTTCTGATCAGTGGCGACCAGAGCTTTGAACTGAGAGGACGTGCGGGAGGCCAAGGAGCGGGTCTCCTCCTTGGCTCCCGAGGAATCAAAAATCATCGGAGATGCAGACCAGTAAACATGATACCAGCAGTTTTATGGAACATAAGGAGATGGATTTCGATATCACTGTAACAGAACATGCTGTGGAAAGAGTTTTGGTACCTTGCATGGTCGTGGAGCCGGTGGAGGAAGTCTCTGTAGAAGTTTTGGAGCACCGCGTTGTAGAGGCGGAACGTTATTGCAAGGAAGCGAAGCAGTGGTTGTTTTTCGTGAAGGAACGTCGGAGCAAGGAATCGGGGACACAGGAAATGGAATCGCGTGTGTTTGGAAGGACAGGAGATGTAGACGATGAGGGACTGATGGTAGCTGAGGAGCAGCAAGCCTTTCGGGAGAGCTTTTCTGGGAATCCTGAAGAAAGTAAAGAATATGGCCTGTCTATGACGGACCCTGGAGCAGCAGCATCAAAAGAGGTAGGGGAGAGGGAAATGACTGTTAAAATGGCACGGCCTGGTTTTTCAGGGAGTATTTCCCCTGTTGTTGAATCGTCAGCTCCTAGTGTTTCCACGGGGCCTGCTTCAGAGTACGCTAGTCGGGGAATTACCAAAGGGGGGTAAAGATACAGGTATTCAGCAGGAAGTTATGGTTAATTCCTGTCAGGACAATATTCGGGACTCAGATAATAACTTTTCTGAAGATTGGGTTTCGACTGCCCTGATAGCTGCTGGATGGAAACGAAATGCTGCAGGTAATGGGTGGGATTCTAATATTGACAATGCCTCTATTGCTATTTTACCAACTGGTTTAGTAACCCCCCCCACTGTCCCTTCTCAAGGGTTGGAATCAATTTCCTTGATTCCTCCAGGTCAGCTCTCCCCTACTGAAGAGGTACTTTTGCCCTTACAAGAAGAACTTCATCCTTTACTACAAAATATTAGGGAGCAGGAGTCAGATGGCTCCTCTGGTTTACCAACTGAACTTGGGTCTGAGGCTATCATAAGGGAACAGGACCTATCCCTATGGATGTGACAAATCCAGTTACTTTGACTACTGATGCGAGAAAATATGGCATGGAAAAGTTGCAGAACATTTGTTTCCTGCTGATAGGGGATGTTTGATGGAACCAGCTGGAGAGCGTAATGCGGTTGGTTAAAATACAGGGGGATATGGACTCTATTCCAGACAGGAAATTTGTGGGTAAGTGCTTTTGAAAGAAAGTATGAAATATTACATATCCCGATCTATGCTTTGATACATGTACCTGGAGATGTAATATTTGACATTAGTTTTAAACACCCTGCTGGTTTAGAACGTTTTGGAAGCAGTATAAGCTAATGAAGCTCTCACCTTTGTGGAGCCTTTTTAGCGATTCCCCTGACTAAGCCTTTAACAAAAAAAATTACTGTCCTCTTTAGAAATGAGGGGGTGAATGTAGCTGACGTTACCTATTGGTTACAAAAGCACTGTACAATTAAAGGCTTTCCAGAGCCCATCTTAGATGAAGAGCAATTATGGACAGGGGGCTGGAAATACCAGGTGATTCTGAAGTTGGTAAATGGTCAGACTAAGCACCTTCCCAATTGTTTTTTTTGGGCCGAGATGGGGGGTAGTTTTTAACCCTGGTCAGCCACGGGCCTGCTTTAAATGTGGTGATGTGGGACATCTGAGTAATGCACGTGACAAGCAGAAGTGTGGTTTATGTGGGGACCTGGGGCATACAGGAGCACATTGTCGACAACCTCTGAGATGTAATTTATGCGAGGAGCAGGGTCATTCCTTTCGCACATGTACATGGGCTTCTCACAATAGTGTTGATAGTACGGTTCGAGCTGAGCAAGATTTGTATGTGGCAACAGCACAGAAAGACAAAATGAAATTTATGGAATTACTGACGGCACTCCCTGAAAAAACCCCGGTAGCTCAGGGCGTTTCAAAAATAGTTGAATCAGTGGAGACAAAGACTGCGGAGGATGGTATTCATTTGGTTGAGCAACCTTTTCAGACTGAAACAAATATTTCTGAATCTATCACTGTACAAGACGGGTTGGTGGGTGTAGAAGATTTGACCTTGTTAGAAGGCGAGGTGTAATGGCCCCCCTTTAGTGCAGGAAACGTTAGGATTCCATCGGGTTACAAGGTCTAAAGCAGGTAAACAAGAGAGTGTTTCTATACAGAAAGAGATTATGGAGAAACCCTGTTCAGAATTCTTCGCCTTATTGTTTGAGGAGGGAGCTGAAGAAGATGGCGGAGAGTCTGATCTCTCCTCTGTGGCATCCTCTCAGGCTGAGGTAGTTATAGACTCTGGTCCTCTGGACAGACGTAAGACAAAAAAAAAAGAAAGAAAAAAAGATGAGGCCTTTTTTTTTTCATTTTGGGTTTAATTTTTTTCTTCTTTCCCTTTTTCTTTTACAAGATGGCTATGGTTTCTTCTCTTTCTCTCTGTACAATTAATGTGAACAGTATTCACAACACTGACAGGAGGCATGATACCTTTTTTAGCCTTAGTATGAAAAAAGAGCAGTTTTTTTTGTTGTACAAGACACTAGACTACATTCTTTACAGGATATTCAGAGTGCTCAACGGGATTGGAGGTGGGGTGTCTCATTCTGGTCCATGGGGAAGAGATGTGCTCAGGGCTAGGTATGCTTTTTAAAGGAAATGTTCGCGTATTGCATGTTTATGAAATACAGCCTGGGAGAGCTATGGTCTTGGATGTGATTCTTCAGAATGAAGTGCTTCGTCTCATTACTATTTATGCACCCCAGTCAAAAGCAGGGAGATCGGTTTTGTTTCAACAGATAGAACCCTATCTTCATACATCTAAATGAATTCTTTGTGGAGGGGATTTTAATTGTGGTCTCTCTTCTAGAGATTGGGGACGGGTAACACAGAAAGTTTTTTGTGATACAAACAGGTTGTTAAACATTATAAAACAAAATGATATTTCGGATGTTTATGACATTCTGAAACAGGTGCCTACGCATACCTTTTTTAAAGGGAAGCTATCCACTAGGATAGACTTTTGGTTGGTATCCACAAGACTAACATGTCATAAGGTACAGGTGACGCCTTTAGAGACCTCGGATCATTTAGGAGTAATTCTGACATTAGGGGAATATCAAAGGTTGAAGGTTGGACAGGGATGCTGGAAATTGAATACCTCTAGACTTCAGGATGTTATGGTTGAGCAGTATATTAAACGACTTTTTTTTTTTGAAAATGGATTTGAGTTTTCTATATGATAGCCCTATCGAATGGTGGGAGGATTTGAAAAGGGATTTACAGGGATGGTACGGATCATATACCTCCCGTTTGGCAAAAAATAAGTGTATTATGTATTTAGGACATAGGGCTAAATATTTGAAACTTCTCAATTCAGGAGGAAGTAGGGAGTCTATCCAGGCAGTTAAAGATGTAATGAAGCAATATTTACATGATACAGTGGTGAAAATTAGCTACTCAACAAAAATACAGAACACATGGTACAAAACAAGAGGTTAACCCATATGAGGAAAAGACACAAAGTGTTCCAATGGTGGGTCTTAAAGATAAGCAAGGGGTTTTACAGACACATAATCAGGACATAATGCTTTTGGTACAGCAGCATATTTTAGACACTTTTCAGAGGGGTCAAAAGGAACAGAGGGATTGTGTTTCTGATGTTACAGTACCAGGTTTATCTAGTTTAGAGAAGGAAGAACTATCTGCTCCCATTACCAGAGTGGAAATTCAGGAAGCAATTGGGCACCTTTCTACTAAAACCTCTCCTGGTCGGGATGGGATCCTTAATGACTTTTATAAAATATACCAGGATTTAGTGGTTCCTTGTCTGGAAGTATTATATAATGCTATTTGGGAGGAAAAACGTTTAGCAGCTTCGATGCAGTTAGGTATTATGTTTTTTCTCTTTAAAAAAGGTGACCCTTGTGAATTAAAAAACTGGAGACCTTTGACACTATTGAATTCAGACTATAAAATATTGGCACGAATTATCACTCAAAGACTAGCAAAAGTAGCTCAAATACTGATAACTCAGGATCAGTCCTGTGCGATTCCTGGAAGAAATATAGTCCAAAACTTAGTGTTTCTAAGGGAAATTACAGATCAAGGTTTACGGAATTTATTGAATGGTTATTTATTATCTGTAGATCAAGAAACAGCTTTTGACTCCATTCGACATACATATCTTTGGAAAGTTCTGGCTCATTATGGGATCCCTTTAGGTTTTATTGCATTAATACAAACTTCATATAATGAAGTGCAGGTAATTCCTTTGGTTAATGTTTTTTTTGGTGTCCCTATATATCTGAAAAATGGGGTAAAGCAGGGGTGTCCTTTAAGCCCTCTTCTGTATGTTTTTGGTTTAGATCCTCTTTTACGAAAAATCAGGAATGCTAGGGATATAACAGCTATTGTGAATAAGGATGGGTTTGTTTTCCCAAAAGTTTCGGCATATGCGGATGACTGTGTGTTTGCAGTAGCTAACAGGGAATCAGGGGAAAAGATTTTGTCAGTGTTGCAGGATGGGTATGATACTACTGGTATAAAACTTAACATGACCAAAAGTATTGGTTTGACATTAGGAAATGGTAGGGAGCTTGATGATTTTCCTATTTCTATGACCAGAGGTCAGGTAAAAATATTAGGCATGTATTTTGGTACCGCAGAATCAGAAATTAACAATTGGTCTGAGGTATATGACAAGGCACACATGAAAGTACAGACATGGCTTTCTTGGAAGATGTCAAAAAAAGCGTATACGTATTAAGAACTTATATAGCACCCATCTTTTTATATATTTCTCACGTACTTCCTTTACCCAGGAACATGCATACTAAGATTATGAGTTTATTTTTTCTTCTTTTATGGGGGAAGCAGGCTAAATCCTGTGAAAAGTAGTCATACATATAGAGCAGAAAAAGAGGGGGGACTAAACATGTTGCAGCCCTTGGTTTAGTTGCAAACTTTTTTTTATAGTTCTATTCTTCCTGTCATTTCTCAGTTAGCAGGGATTGGGGAAATGTGTATGCAGCTTTGGGGTATTTCTTTCTTTCAGGCGTGGGGTAGAGGGAAGTGGCATCCAGTAGACCGTAATCTTCCTAGCTTTGCCCAAACTACACTTTTTTATGTTAGACTTTGGAAGATAGATTTACCAGGGTGTAAGGAGAAAGGGAGAAAGACTTTTTACAAATCAATTGTGAATACATGGTATCATGACGATCCAGTGTTTCAAGTTTCATCTCTCATAGATACTGATTTATTGCTAAACAGTATGTTGAATCCAAGGATTCCTTTGAAAATGAAAGACTGCTTGGCTTTGTGGGCATCAAAAATTACAAGTGAAAGGCAACCATAAGCATAAGTGTTGGGAAGAAAGAGTATGTACAGAGTTGTCTTGTGCTGGGGTTGTGGAGACAATGCAGCATCTTTTTGATTGTGTACATGTTAAAAATGTATTTCCCTTTTAGCAAATTTATGGGGAGAACCTGTACTTTCAGTAATGTGTTATGATATATTTTGGTTTTAGGCAAATTCCATCTTCCTGGCGAAAGTGGGCCCGGTACTGTTCATATCCTGTTGGTATGTATCAAATGGGCTATTGGCAAGCAAGATGCCTTAGGACGTTACAAGGTAAAACTGTTTCAATGCAAGAGGTTTTTTTTCCACATTCAACAAGAATTGGATAATGTTTATGAGTATGAAAGACGTACTTTACAGAAAAATGTTTTTAGGAAATTATGGGAACATATTGCTTGGGTAGGGTAAGGTCTCTTTTTTTTATTTTCCCTACATTTTTCCTTTTGTTTTCAGTGACACCATATATGGAAAGTGTTTTTGTTTTTCTCTTTCCTTTTTCCTCTCTCCCTCTTCCTTTTTTTTTTTCCTTACCTTTTCAAATGGAAAAAGTTTATTCCTGTTGGTTATGGTTTTTGTTTAATGATATGGTGGTTTTTATGTTTGCTTATGATTATGGATTCTTTTGTATTTTGTTTTTGTATTCTCTAATAAAAAATTCCCCTACTCTTTTCAGTAAGTGCCATGGGATCTTTAACATCCACCTGAACTACCACCAATCCAGGCAGATGGGACCTCGGTTTAACGTCTCATCTGAAAGACATTTTCATATCTTCCTGTCTGTATCTTCATCATTCATCATTGGTGGGTGAGTACCAAGCCCCCCGAAGGGGACATGGCACTTTCCTGATGGAGAACCTCCCTCAGCCCCTTGTGAGGGAGAACCACAGGGGGAGAAGCCCCCTACGGGTCCGGAGAGGCCTGTGACTGTTTAGGGTGAGACGAGGACTCCTGTGACCTGGGAGAAGGAAGGTGCCCCACTAATTCCCATCTCACCATGTGTGAGAAAAAATGGGCTCCTTGGAAAGGGGAGGCAATCACCCTACATTGGGCCAAGAGTGATAACTTGGAATGGCAAAGCCATGCTGCCTGTCTTATACAGACTGTAGATCCTGCCAACCTAGAAGTTACCTCATTTGCGTCGTACAACGCTCTTGAGATGTGCCTCGCTAGCTCTAGGCCAGAAGCAGAAAGGCAGATGGCCTGCCTGGTTGCTTCTGAGTCAGGCAGAGTGGCTAGGAGCTGTCCTAGCACCATCCATAAGTGCCTTGCATGGACAGCCATATGGGCCTGATGGGCTGAAATGCAGAGAAGGAGAAGAGTGGATAAACTCAGCTTAGCTGAACTCTGCGGGGTGGTCATGTCTTGGGTGATGATGCCCAGAGGGGGTATCCAGTAGCTCTATCCCCGAAGTGGGGTGAGGCATGGCACCTGGAGACCCCTGGGGAGCATGATACCTGTGCTGGCAGTCCCTTGGGGCAGGAGAGGAGGCACAGGGATTCTGCCAGACTGGATGAGACACTTCCTGAAATGGAACAGGCCATGGAGGAATGACCACATTCTCTGGGGAAAACTCTCCAAGGAGAGCACACGTCATGTGAGCAGGATCACAACTTGCAAAGTGAGATATGTGGAACTCCTCCAACAACCTCGACAAGAACTGCTGATAGCTGGTGATATCGTCTGAGGACATAGAAACATAGAAGCTGATGGCAGATAAGGACCGCAAGGCCCATCCAGTCTGCCCATTTCTTTTTCTACCTTATAAATGTACCATCGGCCTTTGCTTTGTCAGTGGCCTATCTATTCATACTCATCTGTATTGCTCCCTTATGCCTATCCCATGCCTGATAGAAGCCCTGCACTGTATTCATAGCCACCACTTCCTGAGGTAGGCCATTCCATTCATCCACCACCCTTTCTGTGAAAAAGAATTTCCTCACATTCCCCCTTAATTGGCCTCCCTCTAATCTCATGCTGTGTCTTCCTGTCCTGCTATTTTTCTTATATTTAAACATGTTAGACTCTTTCACCTTGTTAATGCCCTTAAGGTGTTTTAATGTCTCGATCGTATCACCTCTCTCCCTCCTTTGCTCAAGGGTATACATATTGAGCTCCTTTAATCTGTCCTCATTTGTCTTCTGATGCAGTCCCTGCACCATTTTGGTTGCCCTTCTCTGGACTGCCTCAATTTGGTTAATGTCCTTGTGAAGGTGTGGCCTCCAGTACTGCACACAGTACTCCAGATGGGGCCTAACCAGTGTCTTGTAAAGAGGGATTATTACCTCCCTCTTACGACTTGTGATACCCCTACTAATACACCCTAACTGGACCGAAGAGCCTTCTTCCTCAGGGGAGGAAGATGAGGAGGCGGAAGAGCTCGATTCAGACCGGGGCGCAACAAGGGTTTCCGGTCTAAAAGTGACCTGATCCAAAGCTCTTAAGTAGCGAGGCAAAGCTGCAGCCAAACCTCTGAATTGGTCCCAAGACAAGGATCCCGAAGGACCTGAAATGCCTGGGAGAGCAGAAGGGCGAGGCAGAGGATCCCTGCTAAGGCTTCATTAACGTTCACGTGACCCCTCCAGAAGGGTGGGGCTGCCCAAAGAATCCACAGAAGGTTGCACAACCATACAGGCGTGGCCTAAGTGGTACCCCAAGGAGAAAGTCCCATGGTGAGGAGACTGGGGCCAGTCTGGCCCTTGCAGGCAGCCCCTTACCCCACCTGATGCAGATCCTCCCCATTGAGGTGAGCGAAAACGTTAAGGGGTCGGCACTGCGGCACCTCCCAGAACCACCAGCAGCTCTGAGAGAAAACCTGAGCCATCCCATGCATTCTCAAGTCCTCCCTCTCAGAGGCAGACCTGCCCCTCATCCGTCCCAGAGGCATCGATGGGGGTAACACCGGAAGAGCCACACGCATCTGCGAGCCTACCACGGCCATCCCCAAGTTAGCCCCTGATTCAGGAACAGAAGTAGCACTGCTCTCAACTTCAATGCCGGATTTGTCCTCCAGAGGTGCCGACCTCCTGCTCGGCATTGTGTGCAGCGCTGCTCCCAGGCTCGGCACCATCTCCCGACCCCACTCCATAATTGGAACTGTCCCTCTCCATGGCACTGGGGTCAGTGCCGTGAGAGTCCCCCGCACCGCCAATGGCACCAGAAGACTTGGAGAGGGGGCCCCAGAGATAGAGCCAGTCGGGGAGGTAGAAGATATCACCTGAACTTTGCAGCTAGGCCTCACAGGGCAGCGAGACTCCTCGGAGCCAGGGGACTCCTCGGAGTGGGGTAACAACTCTGGGTCAGACCCGTGCTCTCCCTCTGAAGAGGAAAGGACCAGAACAACCGGGACAGAGGCCACTCCTTGCACCCTAACGGATCTGGCACCGGACAAAGACCCTGCTGCAACCTCAGCCAGGCCCAGAGATGGGATCAGGAGCTCAAGCAGAGTCAGCAGATGAAGTCGAGGGCCCCACTGATTCGGATCCAGTGTATAGCTCTTTTTTTAAACTTTATGTTAATTATCTTTAAAAAACAAACATATAGTTTTATCACAAGCATTGAAATACAATCTAAGTATCCCATGAGGGTGCCACTCGTCCTGATAATCACATACTGTTCTTTCAAATGCTTTAAGATACATCCTTTGGGGGTATTGTAGGAAAATCATTAATTAAATAAAATACACATATTGCTGTATAATGAGTCCATGAGCTACGTGGTGAAACCTCCAAAAGTTGATAGAGAAATAAAGTCCAAAGACCTCCTCCTCCACCAGTGAGGGAGGGTAGAACCACTTTTTATCAAATGAATGGGACACCTAAGTGTGTCTGTATGAAACAAAACAAAATACTTTCATGCAGAGCCCTATACTAAGAGTAAGCGCGTCTGATCTAAAGCAAACAACTATGGTCTGTAAAATCAGTAATATTACCAAAATTATGTGTAATCCCCTAAGACAAATCACGCTAATGATTTACCATGTTAAACATTCGTACAAGGTACAGCTTATGTCAACACCGGATCAAGAGAGGCAAACACCTCTTTATTTTGCTCATTGTACATTGAAAGTCAATGTGCTAACCATAATAAGTGTACAGCATTTCGGGGTTAAGAACTTATTTAGTAAATACTCATATTGTTCAGTCTACAATCCAACATTCCCACAAATGGCCTGCTCCCCACAGTAGAAGAAAAAATATGAATCCAGACAAACCCCTCTGCTCTAAACCACATATTTCAGTATTCAGCAGGATGCTTCAAGTAGCTTCATCTTCCTCCGATGAAGAGGCTTCTTGGACCCAGTCTCTAAGCTTGGGTGCAGCATGGCCCTGTATCCATTTCAGGGCTTTGTTCGGATTGTTAAACAGAAACTCTACTCTGATGGACGATTTGCAGGTGGGCTGGACATATTAGCCAGTGGGAGATTCCAGCCTCCCTTAACAGGGCTCTTGCTCCATCTAACTTATTTCTCTTTTGGTGGGTGGCGTATCCAATACTGGGGTACAGCCGGATCTGTTCTCCATCACATAGCAGAGATCTCTTATTTCTTGCCATAGCCAGAATAAAATCCATCGAGCCGATACCATCCATAACTGCTACCACCACCCTTGGAGCTTCTGGGTTGTCTGCCCTGCCACAAGGGTTTACCCACTAGGCCTTCTGGATTCTTTGGGCCCGGTCTGAGACCTCCTTCCCCAGTTGTTGAACCAGCCATTCTTGAAGAAAAAGGAGTAGTAGTAAATGGTCCCCCTCGCATTCCTCCGGTAGTCTCAGAAAACAAATGTGGGCTGCTCTCACCTGATTTTCAAGCATTTCAAGACAAGATTTTAGGTGAGTGTTTTATTTTATGATCGTCGCTACTGCTCCCATCGCTGAATCGGCCCTCTTACAGGCTTCAGTTGATGCTCCTTGAACTGCATCCAATGCTGTTTCAATACCAAGTACCCGATTATTCATTTAGGGCATCTAATTTATCTGCTACCCCTGCAACAGAAGCTATAATTATATTAAGCTTCAGTCCGATTGTCTGAGGGGAACTGACGCTTCCCCTGTTTCAGTAGCTGGACCTGGATGAGACCTTGTGGCAGGTACACCTGAAGGATTTTTAGATCTTGCACCTTTGCCAGCCATTCTATCCTTACGAGGATTACTCATTGTAAACAGCACAACTTCAGATACAAGTAATACTGACTTTAACTCTGCAATAGTTTGTAGAACAGCACAATAAATTCAAACTTTATAGCTGAATTGAAGGAGCTCTAGAGGGAAGAGGCCATCCTGCTTGGGCTCCGCAGTCTCCCCCTCTAGCGTATAGCTCTGACCACGACACCGGGGGTGGTCGTGGCTCCGAGGAGGCCAACGACTGAGAGGGGTGCTCAACTGACCCCCCGGAGGAGGCTGTATGTCCACCCGAGCCCTCTAGTGAGACGGAAGTGCCAGCAAAGCCGGCACAGTCAACGGCTCGCGAACCTCCGGTACGTACAGTATCAGAGGGTGACCCGGGGGAAGGGTTCTTGCCTTGGTATCCCTGGACCGATGCCATCCTCCGAAGGTAGGAGGTTTCTGACCCACCTCCAACAAGTGTGTTTCGAGGACCCAGTGATCCATGGAGAAGCACGCGTCACAGTTGTCCATGTCATGCTGTGGGCCCAGGCAAGACAGACATCGATCATGGTGATCCGTTATGGAGATGGACATGCCACGGGGCACCGATGCATGGGGGCACATCCCACCTAAGACTTCGACTTAGGCCCTGGACCCGGACATGATCAACTGCACACAAAATAAATTAAAATACAGAAAAGACTCAGTGCCGTAGAAACAAGAAATGTAATCAAAAGGAACGATCTCACCAGTCTGCAGATCTACGGTGTCAACAAAATGAACAGAACTTTCGTCGACTTCAAAAAAATAAAGCCCAGCTGAGCAGTTCAGCTCTGCAGCTCCCCACGAGGTGTACCCTCGACAGTGGGAAGAACAGAACTGGGGTGAGGGAGGAGTCAGCGTTGCTTACTGGCTGATATTTGAGCAGTACGCTGTGCATCGTCTTTGTGAGCAGCGCTGTCCACGGCACAGACTCCTCCCCCAGGAAAAAAATTTGTAAGCTGAAAGTTCCCATGACGTCATAATGCCTCCGACATATAACCCACTAGTGATGAATGGTGAAGATACATACAGGAAGACCCTTTCTTTTTCAGGAGACTGTAGCAATCTGACCAATACTGGATGGAGATGTCCCCTAACTCGGGGGGGGGGGGCACTGTGCATTGTGCCCTCTCTATCTCGACATGGTGTCACCAAATGTAGCCCAGAGTCCTGGACAGTTCTCTCTGGACGAAGGCCACTGTGTCAGACTTCTCTGTTCCTTCTGGGAATCATAGGATCCTTAAATTCTTCCTATGGCTCCTGTCTTCTGAGTCTTCAGCTCAAAACCATAACAGTTCTACTAGTCGCTGCAGTTCCTGGAAACGGATTTCATGTCTTGTATCCTTGTCATCAATGTAAGTTAAGAAAGTGTCAGTATCTTTTTGTCTATGCTCAAGAGCTTGTACTTTTCTTGCAGGTTTGCAATGGAGTGCTTAAATGCAGATATTTCTTGCAGAACGTGTAGCACTGCCTTCAGGACCGACCCCTTGCTTGCCAAACCAGAAGGTCGGACACTCAAACATTTTCAGTTCCTTGTTGCCGGACTACCCAAGGTCAGCGCTCCTACAATGTCAGGGCCTCAAACTAGTTCAACTCTCTTCCTATGGAACTCTGCAACATGGCAACACTTGGCACTTTTAAGTGCAAACTACATCAGTACCTTGCGGCTAGTGCCTCCTGTGACTACTTCATATGAACAAATTCTAGGTCAGGCACCTTTATGCATCCACTTCCACCCTCCACCCCAGCACCCCCCTCCCCCCGTTTCGCTCTATTTCCACCATAATTTTCTCACCTGCTCACTGCCAACATTGCCCTCCTCTTTCTGCCTCTCTCCCCCTTAGTTCTTTACCATCTCCCCTTCCCCTACCTCCATCTCCCAACACCGCTACCACGCCCACCCTCTTACAACCCCCCAAACCCACCACCTTTCCCACCAACTCCCTTCATTTCCCTCCCACCTTCCTCCCTTCCGCTATCTCTCCATCTACCTTGTTTTCAACACTAGCCCCTCTACTTCTCCACCTTCCTCACTTCCCTCACTCAGTTCCCCCACCCCTTCCCCCGTTTTCTCACCTCTCCCCTCCTGACTATGCTCTCTGCCCTGCCTCCCTCCTCCTACGTCCACTTTTAGTAACTGATTCAACTACTGTTGCTTCCCTGCACCTGTTTCTCTACTGCCTCTGCTCTAACTCCTCATGCAAGTCCCCTAGGCTTATGTTTGTTAATACCAAATGCACTGACCTTTAACATAAACTGCTAGCACTTCACCCCTAGATAACGCCATGGATGCTACCCTTGTTTGCCTACTGCTCTGCTACGCATAAACTGCTCGCACTTCAATCCCTAGTCATCACTATGGCTGCTCTCACTGTTTACCTTAATGTTTGTTTTGTGCAAATTACTGGCACTACAATTCCCTAACAACGCTATTTGGCTGCTCCTACTGTTTACCTTACTGTTCGCCTGTAATTTGCATTTTTGTAATTTCACCTTTGTTATATGTTTTTCCATTTGTCCTTGTTTCCATGATGTGGAACCTCTGTAAAAGAGCCCGTGGCTCAAAGGTGCTATCCGAATTATCAATAAGTAGAATAAACTCCAGCCTTCAGCGCTGCAGCAGCAGCCACTACAACTGAGAAAAGTGTCTCCAGAGAATGAAACTTCACTCGATGATTTCTTGGCTGCCTTTGGTCATAGGTCAGTTCTGACAATGGATTTCCTTAAGTCAGTTGTCTAATAAAATGTTGAATCTGAAGTTTGTGGCTAGTAAACCAATTTCGGATTTTTCTGGGTAGACTAAAGGCTGACAGAGCTTAAGAGTTGAGCGGCCTTTCCTTAGCGTGGCTCGCTATCTGTGACAGGATATGTGACTAGGTACATTTATTCCCTTTCTGTTGGTTGAAATATTCTTCTGTTACAAATTCTGTTTTGGTCAAACACCAAATGGCTGCCCGGTCACACGTACAGGCAGCTTATGAGAGGATCACTCACTGTGGAGGTGCTGACGTACTCGTGGGAAGGTTAGCAGTAATTACGGGCAGGATGAGCAGGGAGGAGGCAATTAAGCCATAATCCTAGTGCTGAGTCCTTCCTGGGATATATTCCCATGCCAGGCAATGGACCCAGGTACATGTCATAAAACTTCTGGAGATAGCAAGGAAGGGCTGATGAGGTCACACACACACACACACACACACACACACACACACACACACACACTCACACACTGACACACATGAGGATACTGGGAGGAATTGTCACTGAAGGGAGAGGTCACGCCCCTACACCCAGAAGAGCATAAATGAGGGAACTGGGACACCCCTGTCTATCTCTCTGGGACATTCAACATCTGCAGCAGGGGTCCTGTCAAAGGAAGCTAGCATGGTAAGGAAGCACAACCTAGGGAAAGTGTCTTCTGTAACTAGCGGCAGGTAAATAAGACTTTAGGTGAGGCTAAAGTTTTAAGTTTTTCTGACAAACTGTCCGTTTAACTGACTTTATTTTTCTGTTCTCACTAAAAAAGTAAACCTTTTATCATACTGTAAATATACTCTGTTTGTAAATACCTTTAGAATCTTCTAGTAGAGTCTATTTTTGATAGAAGTGACTACCTTATTATTGACAAGGTAATTTTATTATTTCTGCTGGACCTTGTCTGCAGTCCCTCTCCGATGTGCACTCTACCAATAGTTATTTTGTTCATCTTCCTGATCCTGAGTAGGGCAAAAGGCGGTTTCCTGATAAAAATCAGGTGGTGGCAGAGAATTAGAAGTCACCCGACAATACTGCCCTGTGAGCTGGGATGGCCCAAGGGGGTTTTTTGTCACACCATCCTTTTTGTTTTAAGCAGAAAATGAAATTCGCATTCTGCAATACATACATCCAGATTCTCAACCAACATTACTAATGGAGATGTAGATGTTTTTTTTTTTTCCATAGAGCCACAGTTCACCTGATTTGCTATAAAGTTCAGACAATATGTGCTGGTATGTACAGCAGCTGGTAATGTGTATCAAACTCTTGACATAATCTCTCTTTCTTTCTGTAGCTTGCAGCTTGTCAACAAAGGAAATCTGGTCATCGTGTCCCGTGATGTTCACTGCATTCTTTAAAAGTTGTCCTTCATGATTCTATGTGAAGAACAGTTTATAAAAACACTACAAAACTAGCTTAGAGTGTAATATTATTATATTTTCAAAAAGTATATTTAAGTTTAGCGATTCCTGTTTTTTGTTTTTACTCTTTACTTAACACTTATGCACAGTGTCTTTAAAAAAAAGGCACTTAAGCCTAGGTGGGGACAGTCTCAAGCTTTATTTATAGGGTAGAACTAGTGACACCACTGACTACCCTTTTTAACAAATCATGGGAGGATGGGGTGGTACCCGAGGACTGGAGGAGGGCAGATGTGATTCCCCTTCACAAAAGTGGGAGCAAGGCAGAAGCATGAAACTACAGACCTGTTAGTTTAACCTCAGTGATAGGGAAAATGATGGAATCACTTCTGAAGGAAAGAATTGTCGAGTATCTAGAGGCCAGAGGGGCACAGGACCCTAGGCAGCATGGATTCACAGCGGAAGGTCATGCCAGACGAATCTGATAGATTTCTTTGACTGGGTGACCAAAGTAGTAGATCAGGAGGGGCTTGGACATGGCCTACCTAGACTTTAGCAAGGCATTTGACACAGTCCACACAAGATTAATACACAAGTTAGCCAGCCTGGGAGTGGGTCCCAAGATGACAGCCTGGGTAAAGAATTGGCTGGAGAATAGGACACAGAGAGTAATAGTAAATGGAGTCCACCCAGAAGAAAGGTGGGTTGCTAGTGGGCACCACAGAGGTTCAGTATAGGATCGTCCTTCAATGTCTTTATGTTTACATTGCAGAGGGACTGAAGGAAAAGTATGTCTCTTTGCAGATGACACAAAGATCTGCAACAGAGTTGATGCACAGGGTGGGGTGGAAAGGATGAGAAGGGACTTGGCAAGGTTAGAGGAATGGTCAAATGTATGGCAGCTTAGATTCAATGCTAAGAAGTGCAAGTAATGCACCTGGGAAACAAAACCCAGGGAAGAGTACACAATGGGGGTGAGATACTAACAACAACAAAAATTGAAAGGGACCTGGGGGTAGTCATATCAGATGACCTAAAGGTGGGCAAGCAATGTGAGAGGGCAGCAAGGAGGGCTGGGGGGATACTGGGATGCATAGGGAGAGGCATCACCAGTAGAAAACAGGAAGTTATTATTCCTCTGTACAGACAGCTGGTGAGACCCCATCTGGAGTACTGTGTGCAGTTCTGGAGACCCAATCTCCGCAAAGACATAGACAGGATGGAAGCTGTCCAGAGGAGGGCAACTAAAATGGTGCAGGGTCTGCACCGGAAGACATATGAAAAGAGACGAAAGGAGCTTAATATGTATAGCCTCGAGGAAAGGAGGGAGAAGAGGGACATGATAGAAACGTTCAAGTACCTCAAGGGAATCAACAAAGTCCAAGAGGGTAGCATCTTCAAATAAAAGAGGTGTGCAAGAACAAGAGGGCACAATTTGAAGACAGAGGGGGGCCGCTCAGAGGTAATTTAAGGAAATATTTTTTCACAGAGAGGGTTGTGGATGCATGGAACGGCCTTCCGGAGGAGGTTGTGGAGTCAAAATCAGTGGTGGAATTCAAACATGCATGGGACAGTCATAAGGCCATTCTAGGGTTGGGGATAGGAAGAAGTAGGCTGCTGGTTAACTAGGATCTCCAGCTTATCCAGTAGGTAGGGAAATGGGCAGACTGGGTGGGCCAAGCGGTCCTTATCTGCCGACAAATTCTATGTTTCTATGTTATTTACAGATTTCTTGGGACAAGCTACCACATTATATTATAACCTCTAGAAAGAAAAATAAAGTTAAAATGTATTCTCTAGAAAATTATGATAGCAGAAATATGTTTGTGGAATAACCTACTGAAGTGCAGAGTTGTTTCTTAAGCTAGGTCATAAAATGGCTGGGGAAACTGCTGTGTCCTGATTGCACAGCAGTTGTGCATTGAGAGACAACTATCAATAGTTAAAAAAGTGTTGGGCAATCACAACACAGCACACTTAACGTATCAACGCCCCTTTAAAAAAATCCTGATTTCCATTACAAACATGGCTGCCAGCTTTACTTATTAAAAATGTCAGATAGGCCTCAGGCCTCAAACAAAACTCCTTCAACATGAAAAAAACAAAACAAAAAAAAAAAAAACACCCCGGAAAACAACCACATCGCACAAACAAAGACTGTGCTTGACAAACAAAAAAACTGAGTAGATGGTCTTTCCTTTCATAATCAACACTTAACGCACATATACACAAATGAAAACAAAGTACTATCAGTTTTTTTCTGATCATGAAAAATCCTCCTCCTTGCCTTACTGGCCTACCAGGGAAATCTTTTCTGCTTACCCTACCACAAAGAAAACTATATCCTTGGCTTTATATGAGGCTTCTGTTCTGCGTGTTGTGTGGGGAGAGGTGAACATTCTGCCAGTAGAATTTTTCAGAAGTTTGAATTTCTGTATTCCATGATTAACATATCACTCCATCTACTGTGTGTGTGTGGAAAGACGGATAATAGGTAAGTGAGGAGAGACAATCTTTTACTAGTTACTTGTAACAAAAACAAATATCTGTTTTTAACTGAAAATGTTTTTTTTTTTTTGTTTTTTAGATTTTTTTTATTTTATTTATTAAAATGTTTCACCAGGAGAGCACACTGAACAAGTTGCTCGTTTCACGGTGTGACCTGGGGGGAGGGGTTACACAGGGTTGTGAAGGATGATCAGTTACAATAGTTTGTGGGTAATTACATGTCATTATGGCCCCATTTGCATGCCTTGTGCAGAACAGCCCAGCGACTTGTGCCTGGCGCACTGCACAGCATGATGTGTACAGTGGGGATCCCGGGGCATCCCCCGCCCCATAGCCACAATTCTGTAACTGTATAACACACAATCCATGGTACTCTAGTGCCCCCCACTGATACATGCAATGAAAGACCAACCCTGGTGGTCTAGTGTACCCCCCCACCCATTGCCGTGATCACGGTAATCCTCCGTAAATAAATGCCCTGGTGATCCAGTGGCACCCCCACCCAGATCCTTTGCCCCCGTTATTGCAGGTGGCTGCAACCTGCCCACATACCGCCTGCCGCTGAATGACAGGTACAGTATGAGCTGTAAGCCCACTGGTCCCCAGTGTGGACCAATGGGCTTGCAGGCACATACTATACTAGAACAGTCCCAAATATGTGAATGACTTCATTCACATATTTGGGACTATCTAGTACAGTATATCCTGAAGCCCATTGGTCCACAGTGGGGACCAATGGGCTTACAACCCATACTATACCTGTCATTTGGCAGGCGGTATGTGGGCAGGTTGCAGCGCCTGCCGAAGATAGGATCTTGCCCTGAGTTAAGTCGGGGTTTTGTTCTGCGATATTTGCACTACGTAAAAGGACCGCTCTAAACCCTTTTGCACAACACAATGTTGCTGAATATGATGTAGTGCGTATATTCATGGCCACGCCCCTTCGCTTGTCTGCATGCATACAATATGTTTTGCATGGGCCTAACCCTCTTTGCCTGTGCAACAGCCCCTTTTGAATATGGGGCTCCAACACAAACCACCTGTTAGCGCCCACACAAACTTCTGAATAATGGGCCCCTGATGTCTCAAAGTTTCTTGTGTCACATGTTATAATGAGATGAAATCAACCAGTTTTCTACGATAATATGGTGAATGGCACCCTGTTATCATCTTAACAGTGTAAGAGCGTAACATTACCTGTCCAGTTTAGTTCCCCAACACATAACAAAATTATTAAACAACTAGAATGAAGCTGTATTGCTGAGTTTGTACTGTTGGGTCCTTAGATCTAGGCACCTAAAGGTCATCACCAGGGGGCTTCAGTATCCTACCTGCTGGGACAGGACTGATCTTCCCTCCACTTCTTCAACCAAATACATAAATGGTAGCCATACCCCCATCATTTTGTCCATTTAAAGACAGAGTTCTGCCATGATGTTTTCCATTCTATATATAAATAGTTTTAATTATAGAAATCTGGGCATCCATTTATCACGCAACAGCCCACACCCTAACGTGGCTTATTGCTTACACAGCACCTTCACTAGTGACTGAATGCTCAAGATACCCAATGGGCTTGAAGCAGCAGTATTTGTTAAACGCCAAACAGAAATCACAAGTCTTTTTTTAGCAGTAATGTATGTTCTCACATTCTTAAGAGTCATCATGAGTAGATGTTTCATTCCTTAAAACTGCTGTTATTCCTACAAGACTCACGACAGTAAATATGGCTGCCAACAGCAGTTTTAAAAACTCTCTTTTCCTGAAGTGATACAGACAGTGACACTTCAATCGCATTGTAGATATATATCAGAGTGGCCATTGCAGTGCACGGCCCCCTTCATGTAAGCTATACATAGGGTGGAGGCTTTATTGGAAATACCAGACCGCGCGCTGATGAGGCCCGACGCACAGAGATGGAGGGCCTTATAGCCCCTGGAAGGTCCGGTATTTCCCAATAAAGCCCACCCTGGAGGGTATTATTGCACTTAGAAAATGGACATTGTAAAAAACAAAAAAAAAAGAGTAAAAATTGTTAATAAAAATAATTTGGATTGAGGTTTTTGTAATTAAATAGTTCCTTCGCCTGTATAGGAATGAAGGACTTTTGTCCATCTGGAGAGTCCATAGTTAAGAAGAAAAAAGCAGGTGGAACGCTGTTACTGCTCCCCCACAGCAGGCTGCTTGTTTCTTCATTCGGACCCCCCCACCCCCAAAAATCACAAAACGGTTTTGTAGCCGCATCCTACTCATTTATTTACACAGTAGCTCTTATGTGTTTTTTTATACTGGTTGCTGGAGCCAGGAGCTGTTTGTATCGAAGAAAATGCAGTCTAAAAGAATGAATGAGCATGCAAGGCAGGGCTTCACATTACTTCATGATGAAGGTAATCATGCTGTTAGGATGACGTGTACAAGTAACTGCTGCAGTTAAAAGTATTTATTGTTTTTTCTACAAAGATGGACTTGTTGCTTCGTTACCGCTAGTGTGCATGAGATGAGTGGAATTTTGTTGTTTTCCATAACCTAGATGAAAGTGGAACTGCAGTATGAAAAACAAACAAAATGTCAGTCCTGTCATTCCCAGTACTGACAGCCACCAGGTAAATACAGAAGCAGCTTCAGTAACTGTGGGGGCAGTGGTGTGAGGGAGTCGCTTGCTGAATTTTAACAGATGCATTTCTTACTGTGATGCTAAATGCAGCAACGGCTTTTACTTTTTTTTTAGCGCGGAAGCGCAAGACCGCGGTCGGGAGACTGGAACCATAGTAAAAGACTAAGGCAGTGAGGAATATTTATTTCCTCACTGTTCTGAAGTGTAAAATCAGTGTGCTTTTTTTTTTTTCATTAACAGGGGGGCAGTCAAGACTGAAGGTAGTAGCGTTGGGGGCAGCTGTAGTTCTCGCTAAGTGAGAGAAAAAAGCATGGCGGGCTTTTCAACTTTTCTAGGGTGCTTTCAGCCAATTAGAAAGCAGGCTGGGCACCACTGGAAAATGCTACACTGTGAGGTGGCACTTGGACTGGCTCCTATTTTTAGCTGGGCATCTATGAAAAATAAATGCCCAGCTTGGAGCCTGTGTCAGCCAATCAAGTTTGAGAATCCATTCAGGCCATTTTCTAATCTGTGTTTATGCCCCCTGCTTATCTCCAGTCTCTGACTCATTCTGGATACCCAAGGTACACTCCTGGGGCATTCCTGACTTACTGGTGTGCCACCTCCTCCATGCTGCCTTCGGATACCCTGCCGGGCGGGTCCAGGGAGGGTGGATGATTTATCACTGAACTCACTTTGCTCATAAGAAGGCAGGCAACCGGTGGGTGGAGTGCTGCCCCAGGTGTACCAGGGCCTTTCTTTATTGTTCAGTCCTCTCCCCATGGACCCTGGCATGCAGTGATATCAAGGGACACTTCACTCCCGCTGAGCGAAGAGATGCCACAATGCCCGCAGAGTCTCACCGACATGGCAGTACTGCAGTGGAGGATGAGAACCCACCCTCCCTGGAGAAGGAGAGCTTCCTGTAGGATGCTCAATCCCTCTCCCTATGGTTGTCCCCCACCCCCACGATCTGGACTTCTTCCCACACCCGAGTCACTGGTGTTGCGAGCGGGCCGGCACAGCTGACACTTCTGATGATAAGCAGTACTGCACCACATCAAAAGGCTTAGTGTATACTATGTAGGTGTGGCGGGGGAGCAACAGCTTTCACTTTAAAACCACATCTCTCACTTCCGGAATGAATTAATCAGAAAGAATAATGGATATGTTCATGTTTTACTTTGTGCAAAGTGCTTAAATATTATCTAAAAAAAAGTTATCTTCATCCTACTGCTGCTTTAACCCACACTCAGTTGTGTTGTTTCTTACTTAACTCACATCATTAATCTTTCTTCAAAAACGTGAGTTCTCCCAAGCAAATGGAAAACAACCACAGACATTCTTATTTAGAAAGCTTGAAATACTGATAATCATAAAAAACTACAACTTAGTATTAGACCACCCTATTGTACAGAAAAGCACATAATTAGTGCATTTACATGGGCAGTGACTATTCTGATCTTATCTGGAATACTCTGTATTCTAAATAAGCATTCTGGTCATGTAAATGTCAGTATTTCAAATATTTATTTATTTATAAAGCAATCAGTTTACAACCTTTGAGCCAAGGGCTCATTTCCAAAGGTACCTCGTCAACAATGGTAGAGAATTCGGAATAATACAAATAAAACAGATAATACAGGTAATATAGAAAAGAGGGGTACATACAGAGCAGTGCATGAGTATAAACAGACACGCATTAAAGGCACATGGTAACAGCAACATTGGTAGTGTGATACAGAGCAAAATGGTATAATTGACAACAGTAGAATAAAAGGGTTAGCAGCATAACGGTATTTTCATACAGGTGTGATTACAGACAAGCAGGTCTACTGTGCCAGATTACAGGAGCGATGGATTGAGGCAGTCGCAGTACAGGGTGGTTTGAGATCTGTTAGGCACAGGAGCAGCAGCGCTTGATGAATAGCCTCGCTTTTGAGGGCATTTTGAAAGTGGAGATGGTGGGGGTATCAGTGATGGCCCGAGGAAGAGTGTTGTACCAAGCGGGGGCTCTGTGGCAGAAAGATCTCTGTCCAAGTGAGGTCCTAGCACGAGGAACCAGGAAGGTGGCTTTGCAGGAGGTCCGGGTGCTGACAAGGGGCTGTGCTGGGAGGAGGGCGGAAGTCAGCCCGGGGGGAGAAAGTCCTAATAAGGTTTTTTTTGAGATGAGGCACGTTTGGTATAACAGGCGTTCGTCGAGGTCAAGCATTCCTGCAAGGTCATAGAGTTGGCAGGTATGAGTGAGCTTAGGGGCCCCAGTGATTAGCCTGCAAGCCTTATTTAGGAGGAGGCAGATTTTGTTGAGGGCCGTCATGTTGGCAGCCCCATAGATAGGTAGCCCATAGTCCACCAGGGAGAGTATGGAGGAAGTAACCGCCAGCCGGAGTGTGCGTCAGGGGGGAGACAGTTTTTGTGGCGGTACAGGATACCAAGTCGGATATTGGTAACAGAAGCGAGTGCATCGATGTGGGTATGGTAGGAGAGGGCTGAGTCAAATAGGATCCCTAAGTACTTATAGGATTGGACTTGTTCCAGTTGTAGTTTAGAGCCGGAAAGGATACGGAGAGGGGTGTTGGATGATTTATTTTGAGGTTGGGCGAAGAGCAAATATTGCGTGAGTATTCTGAATACAGGTCTTTGGAATAACACAGAGGATATATTCCACTTGTATTCTGAGTACTAGTGGAATACTGTGCCATGTAAACGCAGATTGCTCAGTGTTTGGAATATGCCCCAGCCCGCATACACTAAGCATGTACATGACCTCAACATACTCTGGTTACTATTATTATTATTATTATTATTATGTGCTTTTATTGATCAGGTAAGTGCACTAGACACCAATGGCGTCTATTTCTAGGTATGACCTGGGAGGTTACAGACAAGCAGGTCAATAAAGACAAGCAAACACAATAATACATTAGTGTAACAATTTGCTGGGTACCTGTACTATATTTCCCTGCAATGATAACAATTTGAAGTTAGCAGATACTGAAAACAGTCAGGCTTTCATATCAATGACTCTCAGAGGAGGGACAGACAAAATGGGGCCTGGTTGTAAATTTATGTCTTTGGATTGTGGAGTTTTGCATCTCTGAAATACGGAAGGGTACTAGAAGTGTGTTTGTTGTCAGGAAACAGCTAGTTAACATAAACATTCTTGTTAGGGGGCTCATGGTAATTATTCAACAGGCTTGTACAAACTGGTTCTCAACCCCAGCTTCATACAAAATATTTAGAATCTGTGATGTCAGAGTAATATACAGAATGACGTGTCATGTGTGGGGGGGGCGCACAACTACAGGGTTTTAGGTCTAACAGAGTTAGTCAAGCTTGGGACTACAGTACAAACAAACTGCCATCTAAAAGTTTGTCTGCCCTGATTCAAAGTGTTTTGTGATAAGCTAATCCCTCTGTCCCTTTCCCTTTAAGGAGGCAGTAAGGTGCAGAGGTTTAGGACTCAGATACAAACCTGGAGACCTGGGTTTGAATCCTACAGCCCCCACTTGCACACTGTGTGACCCTGAGCAAGTCATTTAACTTCCTTGTGCTCCCAGGTCGCACCTGGAAACAAGCTTCGGCTTAGTGTGCTTTTCCTGGTTAAACAATGTCCCTTTTCCCCTTGTTAGTCAGAGAGGGAGACAGAGTTACTCTGTTTGTAACCAATGGTTCAAAGCAAGTTTCTTTTCACTGCTGTAGAATTACTGTTCCCTATAGTGTTGCTGCAATATCCTGTAGTATCGGTGCACTTATCTTGATATATTAAAATATTATTTCTATATATTTCATGCTTCTACGACTGAATCTTCTGGGGTAAAGCTAACAGACTTATAATTGACCATAACTTATTTCCCCCACTGAGGAGAAGGCTATTGTTAACACATCCTATTTCTAAACTGAGGTGCAAGGAGCACTGTACTGTGTGAGCAGTGGCTCTGAAGGGACATGAACCTGGAAATTCCCCAACAGTGTGTCTAAGCTGAGTGGTGGCAGCTACTGAAGTATTGAGGAAGCTGGTAACAGTGATGCAGGCTGAGTCTGGGAAGGACCAGTCTGTCACAATGATCACGAAGCAGGAACAACAGAACAAATGAATACAGAGTTGGTGAAAACATTCCAATTCAGAAAAGAAACACAAATAATAACAGGAAAAGAAGGCAGGAGTAGAAAAACTAAAACATGATTAGACAAAAATTAAACCCTACATTCAGGGTTCAAAATAAACCCCAATCAATGCACTGTGCATGCTTAAAGTGCTGCTTATTCTGAATACTTCAACTTATTATACACTCTGGGCCGGATATTCAAAGGGGTTGTGCATGGCGCAATTCCGCATTGCACCCCGGTGGGATATTGAGCAGGCTGCCAGGCGCAGTGCAAAACCCGATGCGCCAGGGTGCAACGTAACTGTATGCGGTGCAGATGCTTGGGGGCGTGCCCATGCATATGAGGCACATTTCGATGTTATTCAGCCCGGGATGTGTGCGCATGCTGGTGCAACCCTGCAGTGCACTGCATGGGGGGCTCAGAGTTGAGTTCGTGGAGGAGGTGGGAAACTCTCTGCCACCAATTGCAGCAGGTTGCTGTATTGCAGGGAGCAACACAGCAGCCACCAGCCGTGAGGGCCACCCGCCCACCCAAAACACCATCCACAAGCACACACATATCCCTGATAATCCAGTGGACCCCCCCCTTCCCAAGTCCCCGATAAATGTAACAGTAGACCTTCCTTGGTAGTCTAGCGGCCTCCACTCCCTCCCGAGTCCTCAATGAATGTAACGGTAGACCTACCCTGGAGGTCTAGTGGCCCCACTCACTCGAGTCCCCAATGAATGTAACAATTGACTTTCCTGGTGGTCTAGTGGCCCCCTCCTCCCGAGGCCCTGACAAATGTAACCATAGACCTTCTTGGTAGTCTAGTGGCCCCCGAGTCCCTGATGAATGTAACGGTAGACCTACCCTGGTAGCCTACTGGCCCCCCTCCCTCCCGTGTCCCCAGTTGCCGGAATAGGTCCTTCATGTAATTCCCTGGTAGTCTAATGGTACCCCCCGCCCGTTGCCGTGATCGCGGTACAGCACCATATCACATTTCCCTGGTGATCTAATGGCACCCTCAGCCCCTCCCACCTACACAGCACCCACAGTACCCCTTCTCCACCCTGCTCCCCCCCGTCATTGGCGGCCAGCAGCAACCCGCCCACATACCGCCCAGCCGCCCGCTGAATGACAGGTACAGTATGGGCTGTAAGCTCACTGGTCCACAGTGTGGACCAATGGGCTTGCAGGGCATACTGTACTAGACAATCCAAAATACGTGAATTCATGTGACTTCACTCACATATTTGGGACTGTCTAGTACAGTATGCCCTGCAATCCCATACTGTACCCGTCATTCTGCGGGCGGCATGCATGCGGGTTGCTGCCGCCTGCTGATGACCGGGGAGCTGAAGTGGGGTGGGCAAGAGGTGCTGTGTGGCGGGAGGTGCCACTGCATCACCAGGAAGCGTGATATGGGCGCTTGTACCACGACTGCGGCAACGGGCGGGAGGAGTACCACTGGACTACCAGGGAATTACATGAAGGACCTATTCCGCGATCGGGGCACATGGGAGGAGGGGGGCCACTACACTACCAGTGTAGGGTCTACCATTACATTCATCAGGGACTCGGGAGGGAGGGGGGCCACTAGATTACCAGGGATTGTTCCCTATACATTTCCGTGTTCGCGGCTACGGGCGGGGTTTGCCCCAGGATCCCCACTGCACACACATCATGTTGTGCAGGGCTCCAGGTGCAAGTCGCTGGGCTACCCTGTGCAAGGCATGCAAATGGGGCCATAATGACATGCAAATGGCCCCATTTGCACCTTGCATATATTATGGCCTCATTTGCAAGCCCTCCACTGACTATCACGGTTGATGCACCTTGTGCAACTGCAGTTGCGCTGGCACATCCCCTTGCTCCGTCCATGACTTGTGCCGGCGAGGTGCCACTGCACCGTGCGCAGTCTGTGCCATATTCAACAGTGTTGCGCCATGGCGCATCACCGCTGAATATCACCTGATCCTGGTCCCAGCGCATCCCAGTTGTGCTGCACCCAGGCTTGCGCCCTTGACAGGTGCAGTCTGAATATCCAGGCCTGAGAATACAAGTATTATAGTAGCCAGCAGGGGTTTCTATGTTAAACTCCCAAATTTGCACTTTAACAGCTTTACAGCTGTTCCACAGATTGTACAAAAGTTTGCATGCACTGTCTCGAGGGCAACATCTTTTGACTTGCCAAGTTTTATTCCAGTCGGATGTGCAAATTCCGAGATCTGGAGAGTGGAAAAAGTGGAAACAAATCAGGTTTTGGCTGTTTTTTTTGTCATCGCCTGTTGCCCAGATGGTCTAGAAGTTTGTTCTGAAATTTTTAAGGTGGAAAGGGCTTGGGTCACAATTGTGCCTTTCGCTGGACTGGCGAAAAATATTAGTCTATTCCAAAGTTATAAAAATTACAAATTTCGGTTCTGAGCATGTTCAGTATTGTTCTTTGGCCACCGTCCGGTCATCCCCAGCCTCCAAAGGGCCCTCGCCTTCTTCCCCCGTGGCAGGGAGCCCCTCCTCTCCTGCCACGTCAGGATCCAGTTCTGGCGATGCCCCCGAGGCTGGGGCACCCGCTGGACGATCATCAAGCCGCCGCAACCATGGATGCCTTTTAATAATAATAATAATAAAATATATTTGTTATAGCACCTTTCATATACCAAAGCGCTGTACATTCAAGATAAAAATAAGATACAATAAAATCAAGAAAATCCAGAGTAGGCTTTCCCCCACAAAAAAGTCCTAAGAGCCTGCTTGAAACACCCCATCATCCTGCACTCCTGAAGCAGACGTGGCAGAGAATTCCAGAGGGTAGGTGCCGCAAAACCAAAAGCACGCACACCAGATGACTTTAAACTTACCCTCGGAATCTCCAGCAACCCCTCGTTACCCGAGCGGAGCTGTCGCAAAGGGGTGTAAGGGACCAGGAGCTCATTCAAGTAATCAGGACTCTGTCCATGTAGGGCTTTGTAAGTCAATAGACCTACCTTAAAGGTGATGCGTCACTGAATAGCCAGCCAGTACAGACCGCGCAGCACAGGGGTAATGTGAGTTCTTCTAGATGCCCCAGTCAACATATGTGCAGCTGCGTTCTGCACTAGCTGCAAGCATCAGATATCAACCCCAGGGAGCCCTAAGTAAAGGGAGTTGCAGTAATCAAGGCGCGATGTCACAAAGGTGTGGACCAAAACAGGTAGGTCACTAGACGGAACAAGGTGCTTAATCCTAGCAATGTTCCTAAGATGGTAAAAGGCCAGCTTGACGACTGCCGACACCTGATGACGAAGGGTCAGACCATCGTCAAGCACCACTCCTAGGTTACGCACCTATTCAGAGGTGAGAATCTGGCTCCCCCCCAAGACTAAACCGGAGGGGAGCTCAGTCCTCAACCCCTCTGCCCTACGACCTGGGTCTACTACCAAAACCTCAGTCTTTCCTGGGTTCAGCTTTAAACCACTGGTACTCATCCAATCTTGGATTTCAATGAGGCAGCTGTTCAATGCTGAGATAGCACTAACCTGGTCGGGGGCAAAAGACAGGCAGAGCTGGGTATCATCAGCATAACAGTGAAACCTCAGCCCATACCATCTTACAATGTCTCCGAGGGGCAGCATATATGCTGTGAATAACATGGGGGACAGCACTGAGCCCTGAGGTACTCTGCAAGGCAGAGAGAAAGCCCTGGAAGAAAATATACCCGAGACAACTCTCTGCATTCTGCCTGCGAGGAAAGATGTAAACCATCTGAGAATTGTAGCAAACAGCCCACAGATGGACCTCAGAAGCTTGAGTAGGACCCCATGATCCACAGTATCAAAGGCTGATGATAAATCAAGGAGAACCAAGATGGAACAGTGTCTCCAGTCTCTCACCATCAGAAGATCATTGAGCACCAGAACCAGAGCAGTCTTGGTACTATGCCTCTTACGAAAACCCGATTGGAGAGGTTTGTATAAATTATGGATGGTTAGATGGTTATCCAGTTGAGCTGCCAAGACTTTCTCAATAACCTTCTCCACAAAAGGGAGGTTAGAGATAGGCCTGTAGTTTGCTAGGTTCTCTGGGTCTAAAGAAGCTTTCTTCAGGACGGGTATTATCACCCCCTCCTTCAGGGAGCTAGGGAACTAACCAGACTCCAGAGAGCACTGGATAATCCGAGTTAAGACCGGGCCAATGATGTCACTATTTATTTATTTATTTATTTAGATTTTGTTTATCGGGTAAGCCCACTGAGACCGATGGTCCCTTTTTCAGGAGCGACCCGGAGTTAGTTACAGAAAAGGACATATTGAAAAACAGTTAAATACAGCATACAGTAGTTACATTAGTTACAATTGTTACACAGTATTACATTTGCTATATTTATACAGGGGTAGTAATCTGGTTCACAAGCAGACTCACATATTACATACAGTGCGCATGTATTCACATTATGTACAAAAATGTACAATATTTACATCAGTGAACATTGGAAGCAGTGTATAGGGAAGTAACCAGTTTATGTATGATTGTCCATATTAGAATTCCATGACAAATTGAAGGGATTGTTCAAAGCAGTGCAGCAGTCAAACAAAAATGGCATGGGGTGCTAGCGGTTACAGCCACAGAGACTAAGGTTGAGAAGATATAGTTTGAGTCCATTTTTGAACTGGGTAAGGGTGGTTGAGTTCGTCAAGCTAGGTGGTAGGGAGTTCCATAGGTGGGGGGCGGAAAATTTGAAAGAATGATTGCCGTAGTTGGAGCACATCCTAGGGATGTCGAGGAGGTGGTTTGCAGTTGATCTCAGGGTTCGGGTATGTCTTTTGGGAGAGAGTAGTCCTCGAAGGTGGGGAGGGGGACCGAGATTAGTGAACTCGAAAGTTAGGCAAGCAACAAGATAGGCTACTTTGTGCCGAAGAGTGGGCCAGTTAAGTTCCTTTAGGGCCTCACAATGATGTCTCCTAGGTGAGGAGTTTGTGGCAAAGCGAGCCACTCAGTTATATAGTACAGAAAGTTTATTGTATTCCGACTCTCAGAGGAACTGCAGCAGTGGGGCTCCATATAGGATGGATGGGAGAAGATTGCAGCAGGCAATTGCATGGCGTGCAGTAGAGGATAGAGAGTTTCCCAGACGGTAAAGGAGACCAATCTTTTGATGGGTGGACCTGGTTATGGAATCAATATGGGATCGGTAGGTCATATCCTGGTCTAGATGGATCCCAAGATATTTAAAACTGGGCATGACCTCAACTCTTTTTCCTTGGCTGGTGCTGATCTGGAGAAACTGACTTCTGTCTGAGCCCAGTCGTCTAGAGCCAAACAGTACGGCTTTAGTTTTTTCATCATTGAGAATAAGGGAGTTTGCGACGAACCAGGCCTCAAGAGTGGAGAGGCTATCCTGAAGTTTTGTTGAGATGACGCTAGGTTGGGAGTCCAACCCAAAATCAGGGAAGTAGTGCCCGGGTCTAAACTACAGCAGGTGGGACGCATCGAATGGACAATCCTCATAATATCCACGAACTCCCACAGATCAAAGAAGGCGTACAAGCACCTCCTTGTCCAGCAAAGAGATAGCACACCTCGCCAATAAACATCATCCCTTGGAGCAAGAAAGCGAAACATGGGTAGCTTTGAGTTGTATAGGGAAGCGAACAAATCCAGTTCCAGTTGACCCCACAGGTCGAAGATGTAGTTGACCACCTCTTGTTTGAGCTCCCACTCGTGGGCTCTTACTGAGGTGCAGTTGAGATTGTCCGCTAGGACATTTTGCATGCCCAGAACATGGAGGCTATGAGGTGCATCCGATGCAGAGCAGCCCAGTTCCACACCCGTATCGCCTCCCTGCATAGGTGATACAAGTGGGTGCCTCCCTGCTTATTGAGATACCAGGCCACGAACATGTTGTCCGACTGGATTAGCAGAGTACGCTGAAGAAGCAGGTGTTGGAAAGCTTGAAGAGCATACAACATTACCCTCATCTACAACATATTGATGTGCAGATAAGACTCCACTAGGGACTACGTGCCTTGAGTCCTGTGATCTCCCAAATGAGTGCTCCATCCTGTCCCTGATGCATCTGTTATCAAGGTCTGGGTGGGAGGAGGGGACTGAAACAGGACCACCATGGTAAGATTGGAAAGATCCTGCTATCACGAGAGATCCCTCTGGTGGAATCGGGAGACCATGACCATCTGGTCCAGGTCGTCAGACCTCTAATCCCACTGTGCCCTGAGTGTCCACTGTGATATACGCATGTGAAGCTTGGCTAAAGGCACTGTGGGGATGGCTGCTGCCATCAGGTCCAATAGCTGAAGAATCGACCTGGCCAAGACTTTCCAGCTGGAGGCCACCATACGGGCCTGCCTCTGCAGGGTTTCCACCCTGTCCGGAGGGAGGGAGAAAAGCCATACCCTGGACCGTGTCCAGCACCGCCCCAATGTATTGCAGGCATTGGGAAGGAACAAGCTGGGACTTTTGAAAGTTTACAGTAATCCCAACCTGATGAAACAGGTCCAGGGTTGCAGATAAGGAGAGTTCCAACTGTTCCCTCGATGCGGCGGACAGAAGCCAGTCGTTGAAGTAAGGGAACACACAGTGGTCCTGACATCTCAGGGTCACTGCCACCACCACCAGATACTTCAAGAAAACCCAAGGTACTTAGGAAAGGCCAAAGGGCAGATCCCTGAATTGGTAATGTTCCCTCTGGAAGGCGAACCGTAGGTAGCGACGATGGGTCCTGAATATAGGTATATGCAGATAAACATCCTGCATATCCAGAGTGCAGAGCCACTGACTCTTGCACAGGAGGGACAGCAGACCGGGAAGGGTCAGCATCCGGAACCTTCTGTACTCTATGTACAGATTCAGAGTGCTGAGGTCCAGAATGGGATGTAGATCTCCTGTCTTTTTGGGGACCAGAAAGAAGTGGGAGTAGTACCCCTTTCCTACCTGGTGCATGGGAACAGGATCTATTGCTCTCTTCTGTAATAGAGCCTGAATTTCCACTCTGTGTGCCTTTGGGTAATGAGAATGGGCCCGAGTCTGTCTGGAGGTTTTGTGATGAATTCCAGAGTATGGCCTTGCTCTATGAGCTGAAGAACCCATGAGTTGGTTGTCACTGCCTGCCACCCTGGCAGATGACAAGCAAATTTTCCACCCACCTGCAAGATTCTGAGGGGAGAGGGCAGATGGTGAGTCATGTGGGGTTTGGGGAAAGCTGCACCTGACGCCCTCTGGGACTTGGCCTGGGAAGAGGCTGAGGCTAACTGTGCCCTATGTTGTTTTGACATCGGGCTGTCTGCTGTTGTTTCGGCTGCCATTTTCCTTGGTGCCAGAAAGGTTTCTTTGCCCGAAATTTTGGTCAGTGCATGGTTTGTACTAACCAAAGGGCTGTGCCTTTATCCTGCAGGGTGGTAGTGATATCCTGTGTATCACCCCCGAACAAGATGGATCCCCAGAACGGGGCATCCTGGATGGCAGTCAATACGTCCTGGGCCAAACCAGACACCCTCAGCCAGGAGAAACGTCAGAGGCTGACTGCTGTGGCAGCTCCCCTCGCAGATGAGCCTACTGCAATGTAAGTTGCTCAAAGCTAATGCCTACAGGCCACTTTGGCCGAATGGATTGAATCCGCCAAAAGGGATTTTGATTCAGAGTCTGGGAGTGCTTAAATGGCTGGCTCTAGCTGGGCAAACAAAGATTTTTGGTATACCAGCATGTGGCCAACGTAGTTGAGGGCCCTCGTGGCCAGAGTGGAGGAAGAATAAAATTTCTTGCCAAACTGATCCAACTGCCAAGACTCCTTATCTGGTAGTGAGGTGCTCATAAGATCAGCCATAAATGACTGCTATAATGACCGAATTGGCCTTTGGCTGCACGCTGAGGTGGTCCTTCCCTTCTGGCATACGGTAAGTGCGGTCTGCCTTCCTGCACACCACTGGAATGGAGGAGGGCATCATCCGGATTGTTGACACCAGATCCTCATGTGGTTTAAGTCAGGGTTGGGTAAGGACCGGGGTCGCTTCATGCACGTCCAGGTGTTCTGCAAGGTACTGCCTTTTTGTACCCTGGGCATCTGCATTCCAGTTGTACACGGCTGCTATTTTTCAGAGAAGATCCGTGAAGGAAGGGTCCTCCAGAGGCAACCTGGGGGATTCCTTGGGTTGGGGTTCGAAACCCGACCCTACTGACTCTGAAGAATCCTAGTCGGAACCCTGATCTGAGTCAGAAGAAACCCGGGGTTCCGTCGTTGGTTTGTCTAAAGGCCGAGCCGGCGTCGGAGCCTTCGACTTAACTGTGGGGTACGTCTGTGCTTTCAACACTTTCCAACTCTCTGACACGAAAACATAATCTGCTCTTGAGGATAGGACACTCCTGTGATAGGTATGGTCCCCTCTCCCATGCACTCCCCTATATATATCCTGCATTTTAACCACTGCCATAATCTGTCTCAACACATTAGTGTCGCAATATAAGTTAGATGTACCCCATGACTTATCTTGCAACTCCAAAGGACAATTAAAATCCCCACCCACAATGGCCTTCATTGCCGTATGCAAATATGGCTGTATCTGCCGAAACAGAGCCACCCTGGTTTTTTTAGTTTGGGGGGCATAAATCACTCCCTACTAAAAGAGCCCTCCCTGGGTCCATATCCATGACCCAGGCAATATGCACTTGACAGGTGTTAAATAATATACCCACCCCAGAACATGAATCTTCCTCAAGGGACCATATGGATGGTCCACAAACCCATGATTTTTGTGCCTGATGGATATCTGCTGTTGTACGTAAGCGAGTATCCTGCAATAAAATTATGTTAGCTTTAGCTAGATTAAGTGCTAAAAAGGTAGCATTTCTCCTAACATTATTGCGGATACTATTAGCATGTAATGACAGAATATCAAAAGTGTCAAATGAACAAATATCCATAAATGTAGTAAGAAAGGAACATCAGAGACTCAACGTGTTTTCTTTCTCATCTTTTTCTTAGCTTTCAGCAGTTTTGCGACATCCACTGCCATGTCAGCCAAGTCTTTTTTTTGTTTTGTTGCAATTGTACTTCATTCACCCCTGCCTCCCCAAGCTCCATTTCATCAGGAGCACCTGTAGAGTCTGCCCCTGCTTCTGCCACCTACCTGGACCTTCTTGCTCACCCCATGGAGCCATGACCCCCCCCCGGGTGGGGTCGAGGTGGGGCAGCTACACCCCAAACAATCCAGCTTTTCTCGGGAGCTGGAAGGCCAGGTAGGTGCGAGCTACGAGGGGTCCGCTCCAGGGCTCTGTCTTCCTGGAGCCTGGAAAGCATTTTCCCCTGTTCCCAGGGAGTGGCACGCACCTTGGTGTCATGGCGTCACCGCCGACGTCACCACTCCCAACCGCTTGCTGGATGCTCAGTGCTTGCAGTGACTCTGGCTTCCACCAGAGGCCAATCATGCACCAAGCGTAACCCCCATCTCTCCCGGGAGAGGAGAATTGTCCTCTGGACGCTCAAACTTCTCCCTCCCTGCCGATCCCCGATGGCCTGGGCTCATTCCCAAACCCGGGTCGCTGGCGTGCAGTGAGGTGTGGCATCTAGCGCCTTAACCCTCAGCACCACCGGGCCGGCTAAACAAGTCTTTTTGTAAGGACACCACTGATGAGGCTTCTGAATCCCCATCCTCATCCTCTGCTGAATTCAGCAATATCATAAAAGTATTTCTCAAATCTACTCCCTCGGTTTTTGTAGGTTTTGGTGCATTTCTGGCAGACCGCCATTTACCCTTCACAACTTGATAATTCTGCTGTGGATGGGGAGGGGGTGTATATAGCAGCCACCTGTTCTTGCCCAGTATCAGGTAAGGAAACCTTGGGTTCAGGGTGGGGGTGAACAGGCAGACAATCCATCACCCCCGCTCAATCTGGTATGACTTCAACAGGTACAGGCTTTACGACACCACTTGTATCCCTGAGAGGAGCCTCTTGCTCAGCTGGTATAGCAGAAGAGTGGTGTGCAGGATGCTCATCTGCAGGTTTTCGTGGCTGCTGGTGAGCTGCTTCCACCTTAGCCTGTCTAGACTGGGCCTCATGCACTATATCCACCTGGTCATAAAAGGAGCCCTTATTGTGGACAGCCCAAGCACACTGCATATACAGATGTCCTATTTCATCACATAAGCTGCACTTTGTAGGACTGTGGCAAAACATACTGGTGTGCCCAGTCTGTGAACAAAATATTGCAAACTATGGTGTCACAGGCGTGGTTCCACCATGACACAGCGACATGCATTGTGTCGAACAGCATTACAGTGACGGGACAGTGACGACAGTCAGCACTGTGTCATCCAGGAAAGCAAGTGTTTTTGGGGGGGGGGTTCCCCCCCCCGCATCCCCCTGCACTATAGATAACCAACTCCGAGTCAGAGTTTATTCGGGCAGGAGGCAACATCCTCGGAGACAGCAGTGTCAGGAATACTGGGGACCATTACAGTGAACTGCTGATTTTGTCGCTGTAATGGTATTCACGGTATTTCCATTGCTGTTCAAACATGATACGCAGAGGCGTCACTCAAAGTGGGATAAGGACCCACATCTGTGGCAGGTTTTGGGTTGCCCTGAATAGAAACAAAACTCACAATCCTGACCAATGTAGAAGCAACTGGGCAAGTGGATCGGGCCACAATCTGAAGTATGCAGCCATATCCTGATTTTTCAACCCCAGTCCAAAGAACTTCAGAGTCTAGGATTGGGGTGGAACGATCAATATCATCAGCAGTTTGCTGAACCCAATAAAGGATATCAGAAATATGAACAATTTCATTATGGAAGAGCACCGTAATGTTCTTAACTGTGGGTTTGGTAAGCGGGACAGCCATGAAAGGAGACCATAAGAAAAAATTACTCACCGAAGTAATGTTGTTTCTTCTAATGGAGCCTTGCTGTATCCTGACTACATGCAGTTAGCCACAGCACTTGAATCTCTCCGGAAAGGAAAGGGTTAACTCTATGCCAGAGCATAGAACATTGAGCTCAAGCTCGGTTTTCAAACCTCTGTCTCTGGTACATCTCAGTGTAACCATCAGATTTTTACGAGCACTATACTAACTACTAAGTATAGAAATTGTTTTGAATTTTTAAGCCAAAAGGCAATAACAGTTTGGGTCCATAAGACTCAAGTCAAGAACCCCAAAAAGAATCTATGTAGATAGTGATAAACAACAAAAAGCATAAAGCAAGAATAAAAAACCCTACTAGAAAGGAATGGTGCAAGGGTACACATCTGGGGTGCAGCACTGTTCCTGCCAACTCACATCCTAAAACAAGACTAGGTTCTGAGAGGGTAGGCAGGGAGGCAGGTAAGAATACAGTAAGACTCTATTAGAAGAAACAACATCACTTTAGTGAGTAATTTTTTCTTCAAACATGAAGTTTTTCTGTATTCTGATTATATGCAGACTACCAAGCAGTCCCCCAGGAGGGGCTACAGAACCTATTTTGGGAACAAGCTCTGCAGTACTGCTGTACCAAACCTAGCATCACTTCTGGACTGGATGTCGAGAGAGCAATGCCTGGTAAATGTATGAACAGTTTTCCAGGTGGCTGCTTTACAAATTTCCAGTAAAGGAATGTCTCTAGCTGCAGTTAGTGAAGCAGCTGTACCTCTGGTGGAGTGAGCACTCAGGCCTGAAGGTGGCTCTTTCCCCAACTTTGAATAGCAAAACAGGATACGGGAGACAATCCACCAGGCAATGGTTCTTTTGGTGGCAGCTTTACCATTTTTTTGCCCACTTCTCCATAAGTAAGAAACAATTGTGAACAGTCATTTCTATGGGCCTTAGTGTGATCTATGTAGCAACTAAGGGCCCTTTTTATACCTAGACTGTATAATCTTCATTTCCCAGAAAAAGAATGGTTTATGAAAAAGACTGGCAATGACACAGATTGTTTCAAATGAAAGTGTGATACCACCTTGGGAAGGAACTTCCTATCTGTCCGAAGGACCACCTTATCCCTGTGGAATGAGATAAAATCAGGTTCCACTGACAAGGCCTGCATTTCACTGATTCTCCTGGCAAAACTAATGGCTACCAGGAACACAGTCTTCCAAGTCAAATACTTAAGCTCAGCTGAAGATAATGGTTCGAAGAGGAGCTGCATAAGGGCTGGCAGTATAGCCTAGAGGTTAGAGGAATGAGGCGTGAACGAGCTTGATACATCCTGCAGACCAGATCTGAGTTTGATTCTCACAACCTCCACTTACAAACTGTGTGCCTCTGAGCAAGTCACTTAACCGCCCAGTGCTCCCAGGTCACCCCTGAAAACAGGCACTTGTGCCTAGCGGGCCTTACCCGGTTACCAAAGACTAAAAAAAAAAAAATAAAAAATTAAAAAAATAAGCTGTGCAATACCGATATTCAGGTCCCAAACAGAAGTAAACTCCCTAAAGGGAGGGTTGATATAAGCCAGACCTCTGAAGAGTTTCTTAAATACTGGATGAGAGGCTAGGGAAGAGTCTTTCCCAGCCAGAATGAATGCAGACACAGCTGCCAGATAAACCTTAAGGGTGGTAGGCCTAAGGCCTAAGCTGTTAAAATGAACCAGATAATCCAAGGCAGTGGCGACATCAGCTGAATCTGGCTGAATGTGCCTCTGAGAGCACCAAATCTCCTCCATTTGGAATTGTAAGTTTTCCTAGTAAAAGGTTTTCTACTAACCTTAAGGATATCCAGAACTGACTGAGAGAGATGAATGTCTGCATATTCTAGCTCCTCAAGAGCCAGGCTTTGAGCCTAAGAGACTGGAGGTTGGGGTACAGTATCCTCCCCTGAGAGGATGTCAGTAGATTGTACCTCCTGGGGAGACAAAGAGGAATTGCCACTGATAGTAACAATAGGAGGGGGTACCATGGTTGCCTGGTCCAGTCTGGAGCCACTAGAATCACTTTGCAGGGCTGAGACCTGATCTTTATTAGAACTCTGGGAATCAGAGGAAATGGAGGAAATGCATACAGAAACCTGTTTGTTCAATCCAACAGGAGAGCATCTTGAGGAACAGACACCAAGAGAGGGGGCCTACAACAGAACTGGGGAAGCTGGTGATTGTCTGGGGTTGCAAAAAGATCTATCTCTGGAGTGCCCCATCTCTTGAAAATGGCCTGAAGAATTTAAGGATTCAGGGACCACTCGTGGTGACCCTGAGAAATTCTGCTGAGTGGATCTGCCAGCACATTGTCTTTCCCTGGGAGGTGCACACTGCGATCAGGGAAGCTTGAAGAGAGTGAGCCAAAGACCACATTTTCATGGCTTCTGTGCACAGGGCTGTGGACCACGTGCCCCCTTACTTTTTTATGTACCACATAGCTATGATGTTGTCTGTCCTGATCTGCACCACTTTCCCTTGAATTGATTGTGAGGATGCCTGAAAACAGAGCTAAAAAGACAATTCTGAGTTCCAGAAGATTTATGTGCAAACGGGACTCCTGATGAGACCATGTCCCCTGAGCAGAGAGATGATCCAGATGAGCGCCCCATCCCAGTAGGGAAGCATCTGTCGTGGGAATCACTGAAGGGGTCTGACTGAGGAAAGGGACGCCCTGCCTCAGGCTGCCCTCTTCCAGCCACCAGTGGAGAGCCTGGAGAAGTGTCTGAGTCACTGGAACTAATCTGGTAAGAGGGTCCTTTCTTTGGGATCAAAAGAACCTTAAATGGAACTGAATGTCCCTCATCTAGAACCATGCCCCTTGCACCACTGCAGTGGAAGCTGCCATGTGGCCTCATAGTTGTAGGAAGTGCATGGCTGGTCGAGACACCAGTGGTCGAAAAGAAGAAGCCAGAGCTGTGAGGGCATTTACCCATGAAAGGGGAAGAAAGGCCTTTGCCTGAACAGTGTCCAGCTCTGCCCCAATGAAACTTGAGAAGCTGGACCGGTTCGAGAATGGACTTTGCTAGGTTTTGGATGAACCCTAGAGACTCCAGAAGCTTGTGAGAGGTTCCTAGAGCTGACTTGACTTGGGCTGAAGACTGACCTACTATGAGCCAGTTGTCCAGATAAGGGAACATCGAAATGCCTTGTCACCTGAGGAAGGCCACTACTACTGCTAGGCATTTGGGGCAGATGTTAGGCCGAAGGGCATTGCTCTAAACTGATAATGACCTGAGGACAACTCAATCCTGAGATACTTTCTGTGGGAAACTCTGATAGGAAGTATATGAAAATAGGCATCCTTGAGATCCAGAGAGGCTAGTCAGTCTCCAGGTCTCAGAGAGGGAAGAATTATTCCCAGAGTCACCATTTTGAACTTTGGTTTTGTGATAGAAACATAGAAACATAGAATTTGACGGCAGATAAGGACCGCTTGGCCCACCCAGTCTGCCCATTTCCCTGCCTACTGGATAAGCTGCAGATCCTAGTTAACCAGCAGCCTACTTCTTTCTACCCCCACCCCCTAGAATTGTCTTATGACTGTCCCATGCATGCTTGAATTCCACCACTGTTTTTGACTCCACAACCTCCTCCGAAGGCCGCTCCATGCATCCACAACCCTCTCTGTGAAAAAATACTTCCTTAAATTACCTCTGAGCCCCCATCTTCAAATTGTGCCCCTTGTTCTTGCACACCTCTTTTTTTGAAAGATGCTACCCTCTTGGACTTTGTTGATTCCCTTGAGGTACTTGAAAGTTTCGATCATGTCCCCCCTCTCCCTCCTTTCCTCTATCACAATAAAACAGAAACAATAATCATTTTGGGTCCCATCCGGACCGACCAGAAAGAAACCAAAGGAAAAACAATTTCTTAACAGAAACACCTCACTATCTATCTATAACGCTACCTGTACCGTAGACAGAGATCTGATACACAAAAATAATTGAAAAAAACGGATGAAAAGGACCAATTTTACTTAAACCAAACCAAAGCAGCGAAGGAGAATTCTTTGGAGCGTCTTCACAGTTAGGTGGAATAAAGAATCTGATGTACACCAAGATGTACCAGAGACAGTGGTCTGAAAACCGAGCTCAGAGTTCTATGCTCTGGCACAGAGTTAACCCTTTCCCCTCTGGAGCAGTTCAAGTGCTGGGCTAACTGCATATAGTCAGAATACAGCAAGAATTCATGTTGTTTGAAAGGGGTGTTTTGGAGTTGTTGATACTTTTTCCAAAATCTTTCCACGTGTTGAGGTATTAAAACTCACATCAAACTGGGTGTCCCCTGAAACACAGAAGTAGACGGCAGATAAGGGCCACAAGGCCCATCCAGTCTGCCCATTTTTTTCTATGTCATGAATGTTATTCATACTCATCTGTATTGCTCCTTTATGCCTGTCCCATGCCTGTCTGAAGCCCTGCACTGTATTTATATCCACCACTTCTTGAGGTATGCCATTCCATGCATCCACCACCCTTTCTGTGAAAAAGAACTTCCTCACATAACCCTTTAATCAGCCTCTCTCTAATCCCATGCTGCATCCTCATGTCCTGCCATTTTTCTTATATTGAAACATGTTAAGACTCTTTCACCTTGTTAATGCTCTTAAGATGTTTGAATGTTCTGATCATATTACCTCTCTCTCTCTCTTCTTTGCTATAGGGTACACATATTGAGCTCTGTTAATCTGTGGTAATGTTTTCTGATGCAGTCCCTGTGCCATTTTGATTGCCCTTCTCTGGACTGCCTCCATTTTGTTAATGTCCTTGCGCAGGTGTGGCCTCCAGTACTGCATGCAGTAATCCACATGGGGCCTAACCAGTGTCTTGTAAAGATGGATTATTACCTCCCCCTTACGACTTGTGATACCCCTACTAATAATATGAAATATGAATTAAAGCAAAAATGTCATTGGGTGTAAACTGCATAGAATCTTTGAGCAGTTTCCTCCACACATAAATCCTACCTGGAGTGTCCTCCAAACCCCCTTTGCATTCAATGCATACTGCATTCCATCTAGTAGCAGGCTTCCCCAGGTTGGAAAATAAATCAGAGGGCTTAAATGAAGCCTGAGGCAGCCTTTCAGGATTCTGCCCCTCAGAAGCAGTGTCCAAATGTGTCAATGGCATGGAATGGCATATTAGCAATAGTATGTTTTGCAAAGGATTGCTTTTCTCTGCAAAACCTGAAAGTCTGTGTGACAGACTGGTTTCAACCCGGTCCATAATATCTGCCCATGAATCTGATGGAGTGCTAAATTGGGATGGAACAGTACCAACTGATGGTCGAACAGATTCAGTATTTGGCTTGTGAATGTTAGTCACCCCTGCAGCCACCTCTTCGTTAGTGTGTTCTGAGGGATGCAAGGTACTCTCAGGGCAGAAGCGCTGCATTGCGTGCCATACTCAGTTATAGGCACAGCCGACTGACTGCCAGAATGAACTGAGGAATCTCCTGCAGTTTGTTCATGGCCACTAAGTTCAGTAGGAACTAGTAATGTACAGGGTGTGCTAGGCTGTTCACTTACCAGCACCTACGACTGGGAAAGCTGCCTCTGGTCCGGATCTGTAGCAGAGACATGGGCTGCAACCATCTCCGTGGATTTCTGGCCTGTACCTGAAACATTAGCTTAAGTTACAGTATTTGCCTGAGGGTCTCACACTGCAAGCTCTGCAGTGCCCTCCTAACTGCTGTGAAGAAACAAAACCCATCTGTTGTGCATCTAAGTGGCCAGCCTGATACTCCACAGTGTGGGCTGATGTAGATAGATCCATAATCATAAGTGCTTGTAGGGGCAAGTCCCGCCGACCAGCCATTCTATCGGATGACCTTTGCCAGCCTGCTGCAAGTAACATTCGCTCCAGTGACCAAGGGAGATGAGCCTTGCTGTCATTGTGGGATCCTGGCACCTCTGCACCATCATTCTGAGATGTGGTGTACAGCTGTGGAACTGCGCTCGATCGGTGTTGAGAAGACCCCTGGGCTGCTCCAGGTAATCCTGCAGCCTCCTTGTCTTCCACCAAAAGTCAAAGAAGCCATGCTCTCCTTGCAGTCTTGTCAACAGGCACCTGTATACCTGTCATGCATTCTGAGCCCTGCGCTGGTTCTCGATGTCCTGAAAATTTTTTCTTTCGCCACAGGCCTACCTCGATGAGCATCACCATTACTGATTAATCAGCAGTAGATAAATGTCTCTCATCTGTAACTGTCTTAGAAACCTTCATCGTAGGTATATCCATAGAATATAAAAACTGAAGCTTCTCAAGTCCCCCCTGGGACTTGATCCTCCCACTCTCATCATTATCTCCTCCTCCTGCATGGTTAGCCATCTTGCCAACCAACGGCAGCGTTTCCCTCTACTGGAGGATAGGGGATGTTTATATTAAGAAATTATACAATCCAAACAAAAAGGGAAAAACAATTAAACTGTACATAGAAAACAAAAGGAAAACAACAGAGTCTGAACTGAGAAAATGGTCGAAAAAGAAAGTAACACCATGTCAATAACCCATTAAAAAAAAAATCAACAAAAAAAGTGCAACATTCAAGTAACAGGTACATTATTATCAGTTATCCAAGGCAAAGTCCTCCACAGCTGCAGCAATGTAGCCGACTCGATGGATTTCAGCTCCTGAAAGTAAAGCTGTTGTAAGTCATGTAAGATCTTCCCATAAAGTTCCTCATAAGAAATATTTAGCTGATGTAAGGTAAAAAGACATCTAGAATTCCAGATGTACCATTTGATAACCACAAAAACAACATTTAAAGTGCCTCTGTCCCAATGTGTCCAAGTATGGGGATAATCTCCATATATCAAGCTGGAATAGGAAACCTGTTGAAAAACAGATATGCCAGTTTCATCACACAAAAAATTCCAAAATGACTGAATGTATGAACAAGAAAAAATAAATGGCTAAGTCTCAGGTTGAAGGACACATAAGGGTCGGGCACAAATTCTCTCTTCCACTTTCTTATGTTTTTGGTTGTCCTTCACATTTAAATGTTCATGACATGTCAACCAGTGAACATCTTGCATTTTAATGGGCAGCCTACGCTCTGAAAGGTAATGTTTTAATGCCATGCGTGAAATTTATGGACACTTAGGAAACGGATCTAATTCCTGAAAATGTGTCATGAGAACTTGGGAACAGATCAGTTTCTTCGATTTGGATCACACCAAGGCGGGAGTAAGACCCCACAACCTAAGTCTGATAAAAATCTCACAAAGGTATGCCAGGACAGGAGAGCAATTCCTTAGCTGCCGTAACTGACCAGTCTGCCAATCAGCATACCCGGGGGTCAGGGTATGCAACAAACTAGCACACCACCATTTAGTGGAGGACAATAGCAAGGGCTTCAAATTAGCCTGAAGAAACTGACAGAAAAAAATGAGAACTGGGTTAACCATACTTTGACCCCCCTCCTCTAAAGGCAAATAAGGAATGTTCCGACGTAAGGGGTTTAACCTACTTCCACAATATGATTAAAAAAAAAAAAAAGACTATAAACCGTAGCTTCTTTAGATTTGGGCACTGGGAAGATGGCACTTAAAAATAAAAAGATGGGAATGAGATGAGTTTTAATCAAATAAACCTTTTTGCAAAAAGACATTTTCTGCCTATTCCAATTTTGCACCAGATTCGTCCCTAACAATATTTTCTTATCCCAGTTCAGAACATCCATCTGGGCACCCCCGTAAAAAATTCCCCAAATTCTAACAGCTTCTTGGGTAATCGGAATCCCCGCAACAGCAGTAAGAGAAGTACCCGGCGCCTCCAGGAATTGCCCTTTGCTTTTCAAAATATTTAATCAAATCCCTGCATAGGACCCACAGTCATTACAGCAGCATATAGCAATTTCAGCTGAAACAACATTTTTAGTCAAAATGACCAGGTTATCCAAATAGGCAACAGCAACACACGGGGCAACCTGACCAGGCAGACAGGTCAGGGAAATATCAGTAGCCAAATTCAAAAGGTGCAAAAGAGGATCTATGTTAAAAACGTACAATAAAGGGCTGAGAGGACAACCCTGACAAACACCATTTTGGAAAGGGATATATGGCCCCAAATGCTCATTAATGCAGGGTTTGACACTCACAGTTCTGTATAATACTCTCAGCAAATTAACAAAAGTATCTGTTATTCCATAACATTGCAAAGTATACCATAAAAAGGAATGACTGACATTATCAAGAGCTTGTGCTTGGTCCAGGGAGAGAGTCAGTCCCTCTACTGGGGAGGTACTATGACAATCAAACACCTCACGGAGAAGAATTAAAGGGTCAGTAATTGAACCACCTGGAATCGTACAGGATTGGGCTGGGGAAATCAAATGGCGTGACACAGACAAAAGTCTGTTACTGAAGAGTTTAGCAAGTAATTTGAAATCAGTGTTCAAAAGACTTACTGGCCTCCAGTTTTAAATATTCAATTTATCCCTTTTCTTATAGAGAAAAACGAGCACTCTGGTAGCCATGTCTAAGGGGACAATACTCTGTTGCAAAAGACAGTTGAACACCTTGTTAAACTCAAGAGGAATTTCCTGCCCTAATAGGGCAAACAATTCCGCAGATAAACCATCAGGTCCAAGAGATATATGGTGAGCAAGCGATTTAACAGTGTTTGCAATTTCTGAAACAGAAAAGGGAGATGTTAGAGCAAGATGAGAATCCTGGGGCATTGAAGGAACTGGGAACTGCCGAAATAGCGGTTCAAAATCAGTATGGGCGGGAGCCTGGCAGCCAAATGAGGAAGTAGCATACTTGGAAACAATCTGAAGGAGTTTGTGCAGGAAACAGCGAGCTACTCCCTCAGAGTCCTTCAGCACCATCATCAGTTTCCTTGCCAGGAAGTCTTGATTAGTAAGTAAAGGGCAAATGCTAGAAAAGGAGCCAACAGTACAGTACTGCTGCTTAAAATGAAGTCCTTCGTTCTGAGCAGTATGGTACTGCAACATTTTCTGCTTGATGAGGGAAATTTGGTCAGAGAACCTATGGTTAGTAAGCTGTGAAAGGGAGTATAAATGCTGTAATTGCTTCAGATTATTCACATAGTCAACATACTCTACAGAACAGAGACATTTACCAGCTCAAATGAGGAGGGTCCGAAGTTCAGCTTTCATGTCCGTCCACCAGACAACCGGACTCTCATAGAGGTCAAAAACCGATTTCCTAAAAACTAAAAAACAGACAATCTGTTGGGGGGGAAAAGTTCATTCTAAAAGTTTTTAGTTCAATTTCCAGTAACCTGGTCCATGGGGAACCATGGGATCTCCCAACAGACTAGACAGAAAACAATGGTCTGAATATTCCATTGGTTGAAACGAAGAGTGTCAAATTAGTAAAGATTTAGAAATAAACATAAAATCTATTCTGGTGGACGTTACCCTTTATAGAAAGTCATAGAAACATAGATTTTGACGGCAGATAAGGACCGCTTGACACACTCAGTCTGCCCATTTCCCTACCTATTGGATAAGCTGCAGATTCTAGTTAACCAGCAGCCTACTTCTTCCTACCCCCCCCCTAGAATTGCCTTATGACTGTCCCACGCATGCTTGAATTCCACCACTGTTTTTGACTCCACAACCTTCCTCCGAAGGCCATTCCATGCATCCATAACCTCTCTGTGAAAAATACTCCTAAATTACCTCTGAGCCGCCTCTTCTATCTTCAAATTGTGCCCCTTGTTCTTGCACACCTTTTTTTGAAAGATGCTACCCTCTTGGACTTTGTTGATCTTTGAGATACTTGAAAGTTTCTATCATGTCCCCCTCTCTCTCCTTTCCTCGAGGCTATACATATTCAGCTCCTTAAGTCTCTCTTCATATGTCTTCCGGTGCAGACCCTGCACCATTTTAGTTGCCCTCCTCTGGACAGCCTCCATCCTGTCTATGTCCTTCGGAGATTGGGTCTCCAGAACTGCACGAGTACTCCAGATGGGGTCTCACCAACTCTCTGTACAGAGGGATAATAACTTCCTGTTTCTGCTGGTGATGCCTTTCCCATGCATCCCAGTATCCCCCAGCCCTCCTTGCTGCCCTCTCACATTGCTTGCCCACCTTTAGGTCATCTGATATGACTACCCCAGGTCCCTTTCCGCTTTTGTTGTTGTTAGTATCTCACCCCCATTGTGTACTCTTCCCCTGGGTTTTTGTTTCCCAGGTGCATTACCTTGCACTTCTTAGCATTGAATCTAAGCTGCCATACATTTGACCATTCCTCTAACCTTGCCAAGTCCCTTCTCATCCTTTCCACTCCACCTTGTGCATCAACTCTATTGCAGATCTTTGTGTCATCTGCAAAGAGACATACTTTTCCTTCCAGTCCCTCTGCAATATCGCTTATAAAGAAATTGAAGAGGACCGGTCCCAACACTGAACCCTGCGGTACCCCACTAGCAACCTCCCTTTCTTCAGAGTGACTCCATTTACTATTACCTCTGTGTCCTATTCTCCAGCCAATTCTTTACCCAGGCTGTCATCTTGGGACCCACTCCCAGGCTGGCTAACTTATATTAATATTTTGTGTGGGACTGTGTCCAAATGCCTTGCTAAAGTCTAGGTAGGCCATGTCCACAGCCCTCCCTGATCTACTACTTTGGTCACCCAGTCAAAGAAATCTATCAGATTTGTCTGGCATGACCTTCCCGCTGTGAATCCATGCTGCCTTGGGTCCTGAGCCCCTCTGGCCTCTAGACACTCAATAATTCTTTACTTCAGAAGTGATTCCATCATTTTCCCTACCACTGAGGTTAAACTAACAGGTCTGTAGTTTTCTGCTTCTGCCTTGCTCCCACTTTTGTGAAGGGGAATCACATCTGCCCTTCTCCAGTCCTCGGGTACCACCCCATCCTCCCATGATTTGTTAAAGAGGGTAGTCAGTGGTGTCACTAGTTCTACCCTTAGTTCTTTTAGAATTCTGGGATGAATCCCATCAGGCCCCATTGCTTTGTCCACCTTCAGTTTTAAGAGTTCTTTCAGAACCCTTTCTTCTGTAAATGGGCTGGTATCAACTTCTGTATCCAGAGTGTTTCTACTGTTTGTTTTAGGTACCTCCCCACTTCCTTTGTAAATACTGAGCAAAATATTTGTTTAATATCTCTGCCTTTTCACAGTCACCTCTGCCCACTCTCCTCCTCTTTATTAAGCCTCACTAGCCCTCCCTTGGTCTTCCTTCGCTCCCTGATGTACCTATAAAAGGTTTTATCCTTCTTAACAGAGTTGGCTATCTTTTCCTCGGTTTGGGCCTTTGCTGTTCTGACTGCCTTCCCAGCTTCCTTTTGCTTTAACTGATACAGTTCCCTGTCCTGCTCCTTCTGTGATTCCTTGTACTTCCTGAATGCTTTTTTTCTCTTGAACCTTCACTGCCACTTCCTTTGAGAACCATAGTGATTTCTTACATCGTTCGTTTTTGTTAATTTGCTTCACACAAAGGCTTTTTACCCTGTGATGGCAGTTTTTATTATTCCCCATTGTTCTTCCACCCCTCCTTCCTGCCCATTTGCTAGTGCATTCCTTAGGCACTCACCCATTTTGGCAAAGTCAGCCCTCCTAAAGTCCAGTACTTTGCCTTTGTATGGCTTGACTCTATTGCTGTGTTTATTGTGAACCATACTGTTCAATGGTCGCTAGTTCCCAGATGGCTACCCACTTCTACATCTGTGATCCTCTTCATCTCTATTTGAGAGAACCAGGTCTAAGATTGCTCCCTCTCAAGTGGGCTCCAATACTAGTTGTCTCAAGGCATGCCCTTGTAGGGCATCTAGAATAACCCACTCTTTGAAGTGGCTGCTGCAACTGCACTCCAGTTAACATCTGGCATATTCAGATCACCCATCAGCAATATCTCCCCTTTTTCTGCCATTCTAAGTATTCTTTCTATCATTTCCTTGTCCATTTCCTCCCCCCTGAGAAGGGGGTCTGTATACAACCCCTGTGCGGATTGTGGTGCCATTGCCGGTCTCCAAATTTACCCACAGTGCTTCTTCTCCTCCCTGTTTTCCCTTTTGTTCTGTTGCCTTGATTCCTTCCCTTATGTAAAGAGCTACTCCTCCTCTTTTACCCTCCCTGTCCCTCCTGTAGATAGTGTATCCTGGTATGTTTATGTCCCAGTCATGGTTTTGTGTGTACCATGTTTCTGTGACTGCCACGATATCCAGATGTTCCTCCTCCATCAAGGCCACTAATTCAGGAAGCTTGTTACTCAGACTACGGGCATTGGTACTCATTGCTCTCCATTTTTTGATGGCTTTACCTTCTTTTGCAGCATCCCCCACTGACCTGTCTACCTCGGTCTTTTTCTCATTTAGTACCCTGTTTTGTAGGGAGAGGCTGGGATTTTCCTGCTGCTTATCAGTGCCCCCCCCCTTGACTAGTTTAAAAGCTTGCCAATGAAGCATTTAAACCAATTGCTCAAAAGACTTGTTCCCTTCCTGGACAGATGCAGACCATCCTGCCAGTATAGGCTGGTGTCCCTCCAGGTGGAATCCTAGTCCCCAGTGAAGCCAAACCCCTGTGCTCCACACCATTTTTTCAACCATTCATTAAACTGCATGGTGCAAAGTACCCTCGCCTCACTCATGCCATTGACAGGCAGCACCTCAGAGAAGGATATTGTGTGTGATACTTGTCTTAGGCCCCTTCCCAGTTCTACAAAGTCCTTCTGCACTGCTCTAATCTCATGATTAGCCAAGTCATTTGTCCCTAGGTGGACAATCAGATTCCCGTGCAGCTGTTCTCATGATCCTGAGGATGTGCTTCCTGTCTCTCCAAGCCATGGCACCAGGCAGGCACCTTACTTCTCTCTTTTGCCAGAAAAATCCCAAAACGCGTACTTTAGCCCAGCTAGGTGCAGAATGGAATTAAGAGCGGACATATCCTCCAAAATGTTATCAGTCAATGTAAAAATTCCCCTGTCCAGTTTACTAGTCCCACAATTAAAATCTCTACCCCAAATAATATGATGGATCACATGCAAATGCGGAGTAATAAGATGGAACATTGCTGTACGCTCGGCCTTCGTCTGGGGGGCACAGACAGAATTTACACGAAAAGTGACATTCTGAATGAGAAAGTCCGATAAAAGAACCCTACCCAGAATTAAATCCAGGAGTTTAATGACAGTGGGCTGAAGATGGTGAAAGAGAATACTGACCCCAGAGCAGCATTCGAGACCCAGGGACCAATAGGGGCAGAGACCCATTATTTAGTAACCTTTGTTACTTCAGGAACAGAATGGATCCTAGTATCTTGTAAAACAAAAATTCCCGGAGGATGAGAACAGCGAAGATGAAAAACAGCTCCCCGTTTTTTATCATTCTTTATGCTACTGACGTTAAGACGTCAAAAAAAAATGAAGGTAACAAAGTCAGAGCGATAAGGGAGAGACAAAAAAAAAAATAACTCTAGCTATGTTTTTTCTTCTTCACCTGGTCTTTTTGGCCAGGGTCAAGAGCATCTGGGGGGGCTACCTCACAAGCAAGGTCTTGTGCGTGAGAATCTGCGGAGAACGCAACTTATTCAGCATCAGAGGCCACATCGTCCAGCAAGGCCTGATATCTGTTAGCGGTAGAAGGTGGAGCTGTTTTAGTGTCTTTAGGCTTAGGTTGAGACCAAGTTTGTCTTTTCCTAGTAACCATTTTCCCACCCACCAGTTCTGCAGTGCTTTGAGGAGGGGGCATGACAGTTTGCCGACCAATGTCATGTACTAACTGAGGGGGATCCTCTACCACAGAAGGCATATTGTTGGTGTGGCTCGAAGGAGCAGAAGGGAGGGGGAGTGGGGGGGTTCAATAACTGTATTCAGCTGGGCCGGGGCCTCTCTGGGGGACAAAAGACCACCCCCACCCCAGTACTCTGTGGAAGAACCCTAGATGGCACCCCCCAAAGATTTAAATTTATTGAATTCTCGTTGGGCATTGGTCACCAACAACTGCTGCTCCTCTGGATCAGCAGAAGCAGGTTTCCCGTGCGCTGCCTCAGGTCAGTATGCATAGGCATGACCCAAAGCCCCACACAGGTTACACTTTATGGAATTCTGACATTGAGCACTGGTATGACCAGTCTCTTGGCAGAAAGTACATTTCTGTTGATCACAGGCATTACTAATATGGCCCATTTGCCCACACCTATAACAAGTCTTGGGCTGGCCAGGGTAAAAGAGAACATCCCTATCTCTGCCCCCCAAAAAAACAATTAGGGAGGTGTTGAAAACCACCATTGTCAGATCTTAAAACTACCCTTATCCTCCAGCCCCTCATCCAGATACCTTCCATATCAAAAATAGCTTCAGGATGCTCAGTAACAGTACACCTCTGTTTCAGCCAAAAGATGAGATCAGTGACACTAACACCCTCGTTTCGAAAGAGGACCATAATCATTTTATGTGCAGGTCTAGTTAAGGGGACTGCCTCAAAAGGGGCCCATAAGGATGTGTTTTTCTTTTGATAATGGGCCCAAAACTTATCCAAGCCACTCCCCAACTTAAAACTAACATCAAAAGTATCTTCACCCGAAATATGGATTAAGGCATACAATTCAGATACATCAAACTGTAAACAGTCCTTCAAAAGCTTTTCCCCCACATAAACAAGGTCGGGAAAGACATCCAGATCACCTTCATAGAGAAGCCGGATGGCATTGTGCTGTTTGGCTGAGTAAGTAGTCTGCTGAAAGAAAGATGCAAACGTTTTCTGGTTAGGTGCTGCATCCTGAGGGGGTTAAACATTGTCACTCTAAACTGGCTTGTTTCTAACTTCAGCAGGGATGTGCTGAGGAATATCCGAAAAGTTCGAAATGTCACTCATACCATCCCCAAGTGTGTCTTGTAGAGAACCCACAGGTTTATCAGTAAGTGCAGCCAGCAAAACAGGGTGCTGGGTCAGTTCAAGTTCTGTGGGTAAGTATAAAGGGGACTGAACCGTCCGGGTGGCATTACCGGAGCGGTTGGTCGAAGAATCCATAGGAAGCAATAAGGCAGAAGAAAGTTGCTCTGTAGAACCAGAAGTAGAAACAGTACTTACTGCGGGAAGTGGGTGTGAAGAAACCAAAGACACTCCCGGAATTTTGATGGGAGCGAACCCAGAAATTCATCGGTTAGTGTCAGGGGAGCGGACCCAGCCCTCCGCTGTAAGGGAGCTCTCAAAAGACCACGGCCCCACCTCTAGCAATGGCGTATCAACCCAACGAAGTTTGCTAGGGGTTCCCTTCTTAATTGTAAGGTCCAGTGCATTCCTGTCCATGGCAGCCGAAAAAGAGAAGACCGTAGCTGAGTCCTGAATAGTACCATCAGAAAAATCAATCTGCTGCTTCTCTTGCGCAGCCTCGGGAATGGTAGCCTCAGGAACGGTAGCCATAGTTACACCAGTTATCAGTGGTGCAGAATCAGGGCTAGGCCTCCCATCGGGCACCGGAGTAAGAGAAGAAAACTGGCCAACCAGTTCTTGCTTTTTCCATTGATATTCAGCCTCTTTACGAAGTAGTAGTTGTTCTAAAGTGCAGTTTAGTTCAGTTTGCACTTGCAGCACGATCTCTGCCGGTTCAGGTAAATTCAAGGGCTGGTCACAAATAATACCAGACTTAGGTAATGTGGTGTCCATCTTGCCTTTAGCATCAGAAACAGTAGTCGCATCAAAAAATACTTCAGATTCCAGCAAATCTAGTGCCGAGGGGGAGACTGACTCCTCAACCTGCTGGCCCTCCATCTCCGGGCTCGTCAGTGTAGCAACTAACTCGGCCATCCTCCGACGGCCAAAAGGTCCCCCTACTGATGAGCAGGGGAATTTCCCCGGTGTCATGGTCAAACACAACCATGATTACAGAAACTGAAACAGGTTCATTAAACCCACCCACCAGGATGCGCCAGGAAACAAGTTGTTGCAGCTTTGTGTGCCTTTCCTGGTCAAAAATGACAAGTAAGTAAACAAGAAAATGCCTCTAACTCATGACACTGTGTTTTCAGTAGAAGCTGTATTTTAATTTTGATTTCCATTTGTTTTACTAGCCTTTAGGTACATTCAGTTGATGTTCAGGATTTACCCACTGATGTACAGTGATACAGTTTATGTCCTTGTTTAGTTCTGACATTGGTGTCACAATGCATCCATATTCTTGTATAGAACTCTGCAATGCAAAGGAACATAAACATCAAATTTCATTTTTTTTGCCACTTTCTGCTCTGACTTATCCCATTCTGCTGGCTCCCACCCTTGCCATCATCTACCATCTCTGAGTGCTTACTCTCTCCCTCCTATACCTCCACGGCAGGGCTGTTGGGGTCCCCAAGCCCCTTCTGATGTCATCCTCTGTGAAGGAGGGTATCCAGTAAGTGATGTGGAGCCTTCAGAGGGTCCTTGCTTCATCCTGCTGTAACCAGGGTATATTTACTTTGTGTTTTGTCCCTGACCCCATGGACGCCTTCTGGGCGAGGACTGCACAGGCACGCACAAGAAATGCATAATCACACAGCTTTTAGGAGTCATACACCCACTCAAGCCGCTCATGCTTGTGCCACCACCTGTGGTTACTCAGGTGGCAGTAATGAAGCACAGCACATTACCCTAACCCCCAACTGGCCTCTGCTATCCTGGCTCATTTCCGATCCCAGGCCACCGGTGAGTGGCAGCCCTGCCACTGCCCAGCAGGCTGGCGTAGAAACACAGAAACGTAGACAATGACGGCAGTAAAAGACCAATGCTCCATCCAGTCTGCCCTAAGGTTCCCTATCTAACCCCATCGCTTTACGGCATACAGTTCTAAAATGGTACTAAACGTGTGCATCAATCAAACACCTCCACCGGAAAGTCAGTGATGATGGACCATTAACTGAATTGGAACCAGTTTTTAAAAAGGAGCTTCTGGGCCGCCTTATGGGAATGCGGCAGCATACCAGTGATCCGGATTCAGAAGCCAAGTTAAAAATCTGTGTGTGGGGCACTTCAGAGCAGAAATGCTCTGAGACAGAAAGGGGAGGTGACAACTTTGAGCACAACAGAGACCCATGCAAAAGAGCTTGTGCCTCTGCTTGAGGTTTGCTATGTGTATGCAAGGCCGATAGAGGCAGGAAGGTGAGTGGGCCAAAGGGTGTAAAGGGAAGAAAAGCCTGGCCATAAGCAGGCAGGGTTATGACTTCATGACTGGAATAAGCAAAATGAGCAGATGAAGTTTGAAGGGAAAAGATCCTGTTATGTTATAATGAAAATGTCTTTGGTGAAAAATAATATAAAGCCATGAAATTCCGGTTTTTGTGAGCAACAAAGTTCTGATGCCAAACTGAATTACCGACTAGAAACTGGAAAATATTTTTAAATTCAGCTCTCCATTAATTATTTCTAATCTAAAAATAATGCAAACGCTAGGCAAAAAGCAAGCCATCTGTACTTCAGCTTTGCATTTATCAACTACACAGCCTCACGATCATATCTTTACAGTTAGGGTTCAGTACTAATTTGTTTTTTCCTTTTCTTCACACAACCAGCACCTTCTGTAAAAACAGAGGAGGAGGAGGAGGAAGAGGTGTTGAAGGAAGACCCCTTGTGTATCCTATGTGCAGGAACCTGAAATAATGGGTAAGTGGATGGACAAATCAGCGTAAAAAAGAGCCTCCCCACTACACATAGCAACCTAGCAATTTAAGTTCCAAAAGGCCTCTAGGTTCATCTGGACCCCTCCCCACATGTCGTAAGCAGTGATTAACACGTATGCTGTATAAACACGTCCTGTGATCAGGCAGATTTGTACATGCATAGCTGGATGCAAAGTAAGCACATCTAGAAGATACACAGTATATTTAACCAACAGCGCAGGCAACCACAGAATACAAGAAGGAGCATACATCCTGTAATTATTAAGTGCCGCAGACTGAAATGGTTCATCCCCCGATTACGTAACAGGAAATTTCCAACCCCCGTCAAGTGTCCACTCCTAAGAAACTAGAAGCAGTATGAATGGCAATCCATGCATTCCTAAAGTTAGTCCTAATTATGACAAAGCATCATTTCTGTATGCAGGCCCTGTACTGTATAATTCACTCCCCCACTGATCTTATGCTCCCAGCATAGTCACTATTAAAGGAAAGGCAACTATAGTCTTTGAAATAGAGACCATCTAAGTTTAAACCTGGACAGAGTCAGCCTCAGACTTTGCAGGACCCAGGACAAAGGTAAAACATAGGGCCCCCTCTATAACCGGCAATCGGCAGTTAGTGTTCACTTACTGTCATATTAGTTTAACAGCTTCACATACGAAATCATGTAGATAACTTCAATATTATTACAAGCTAAAATACAGTTATGGGGTTCCTTTTGTCTTCACACTTTTGAGTACAGTCTTTTCATCCCTTCCGAAAAGTGTTTTTTTAAACAAGGTAAAATATAGACTCCATTTGGCATTATCAATTACTACTGCACTTTCTTATACTCATATAATCCTGCCCTTTCAACCACGTGCAATTAGAAGATTATTCTCAAATATGTGAGCTCTCCAAAAGATGAGAATTGTGACCCAGTAATACAGACTTACTCACTGCACTGTTATGAACCTAAGACGAAAAAAAACAACACAACCTTTTTCCAACTACATATGTGTACAGCAGCATTTCAAGAAAGCATGTCATTTCTGTACTCCTGCATGCTGTGATTCAATGCAGATTATACAATGGCAAGAAAGAATCTTGGACTGTGATTGGTCAGTTTGGGGCTGGACCCATGGCGTTATTCCAGTATAACGCCACAGGACTAGTCTCAATACCTTGAACCAATGCAGAAGACCATTTGGACCACTTTTTTTGCATCACCTCTTAAGAAACATAAATATTTTTCCACTCTAATAAAAACATTCTTTAAAAATATGTTTTTATTTTATATATCGCATGCCATTGTATAATTGGAATAATGCACTCCAGGATGTGTGTCATGCTGGGATAACGCCATGCCTGGGGAACTGGACGCACTCGGCCTGTGGCCTTGTGCCCAACGCCCCAGGCGTGGCGTTATCCCAGCACGACACACACCCTGTCATGCATTATTCCTTTATTAACAGCAAGGTGCTTGTGAATAAAGGGGATAATAGTTGTAATATAACTGGAAGAAAATGGTCCAGAAGCATGCAATAGTGGCTGTGTGGCTGCATTATCTGGCAGAGACTGTGACTGGCAAATGGCATTCACCAACTGAGGAAGCAATGAGAAATGGGCCAGCACATGTGTATTTTATAATACATCTCTCTCTAAAATACTATGCCTTCTTCTACTACTGCCTGCGTTCGAGGTGAAACAAACAAGTGATGCCTTTTGGGTTCTCTGGCATTGCTGGTTTCCGTGGTTTGCACTTGCTTGGAAATCTCATCTTAGCTTTCTCGACCCCCACTCTGCACCCGGGCAGTGCGGGTACCCCTAGTTCGCTCACCTTACTCTGGCACTGCTTAGTTATCAAGCTCGTCTTTCTTGAAGAAGCAGAGTAGAGAACCGGTTTGTTTGACCTCCTCCAGCCTGGGACCAATGTCCTGTCCGGACCCCTGTACACTGATGTCCATGTCCTCCAGTCCCAGAGCCAGGTCACAGACAGTGCAGACTCAGTGTGCTGCCACCCCTGACAGCCATGTCGAACTTCTCTGCTCTGCCTGACTGGTCGCCAGACGAAGTCACAGATATAATAAAAATTTTTATTAATTTTAGGACCAGTCAGTCTCGAACTCTCGCCGCTCACTGCCCACAACATTAAGTTTCTTTTTATCTCCGATTCTCTGAGGATTCAAGTTCTTCTTCCTCGTCGTAGCGCAACCAAAAATGTTAGTTGCCAACTGGCCACTCTTCTGTTGCAGCGTGTGCTCTGACTGGACTACAAACTACAGTCTATCTGTGAAGTGCTCGGGGGGGGGGAGAGACACGCAACCCATGTCGGTCAGGTAATGCTTCTGGCTGCTGCTGAATGTTGCAGTCCAGCAACATTCAGACAGCAGATCCAGTTTTAATGTTTCATGCCTGAGCCACAGAACAATTTAACAAAAAAAAAGTAGTTTCTTATTTTTTTTCCGAAGAAAGTGCAATGCAGTTGACCCACCCCCAAAAACCTGGAAACACAAAATACGTGTGTAAATGTATTTTTGTGTAATATGTGCTATCTGTAATCATGTATCATTTTTTTTTTTTTTTTTATATGTACACTCTGTTTATTCACCGGATGCAAGGAACTCTCTCCAGCTGCTTCCATGCCCATGGCTCTACCTCCCTGTCTGAAGCTCTGCCTCTACCAGGCCGACCCAGCACGGTGAATCCCCCAGCTCTGAGCCCCCCCAGGGTGGGACCACCTTATGCCCTGGTGCTCTACCTACAATCTAATGCGTCGGGACATGGTCCTGGAGAGAGAGCCTGACAGCGGGAATGTGGCCGAGAACACAGGAGCACCTTTGCTTATCCATGAGCCGGGGAATTTTCTTGTGATTTTTTCCCCCCAGGAGCGCAGTTGTGCACTGATGTCAGCATGGCTGCCATAGACGTCCATTGCGCTCCTCCCTCAAATTTGCTCCTGTGCTGGTAGTACCCCCGGTCTCCACCGGGGGGGTCTCTACTGCACCAGAGAAACCCCATGATCCCTCCCCAGGGAGAGGAGAGGAGAGCAGTCCTCCGGATGCTCGATCCTCTCCCTCCCCTGTCAACCACCGGCGCTCGAGCTCGTTCCCAAACCCATGTGGCATGAGGTGTGATGTCCAGTGCCTCAACCCTCAGTGCCACCAGGCTGGCTCCATGTATCATTTTCTGAGTAGCTGTTAGTCATCATGGCCAGGACGCTATTGTAAACAAGCCTCCAGGCTTAATAGGCGATCCAGTGAAAATATCTAGATATAAATATATGAATTTACAGGGACTCCCCTATGTTGTGTAGCTCAGGGCTCACATGCAGGGGGCGTAGTGCAAATGTGTTAGTACCTCACTTTTGTTCTAGTCCCCTCACACTGAGAATGTAGACCACTGCCCCTCCCCACACCCCCAAGAATTTATTTTGCCAGGGGTTTCAACAGTGTATATTGTCTGCTCATAGCATCCCTCTAATAGCTTGTTTCAAATTCAAACCCCAGTTACACTCTGAACAGGTACACATGGGTGGTGTGTGAGCCTGTACAAGACAGCATTCATGCCTTCGTCCATGTGAAAATTGTCATCCGAATTCCACCATACCCAAAAATAGGAACTGCAATGTCAATTCAGGACAGCTCTTACTGCATAATCATTGTTAAGAGAAAGGAAAAAAATATATTTAACGTCTACAAAGACAGCTGGAGAACAGTGGAGCATCGTCTGCAAAAAACTCCTGGGGATGGCTTCACTTTCTTCCCCTTTTAAGAGACAAATATTCTTGCCCATCCATATATTTACCAGCAGATCACTCCATATCATGAAGGGAGCAGGCAAAGAAAACCAGCGCCTTACACTTGCTCTAGTAAACAAAACCATGAGAATATGATCCACTTACTTAAAGAAAGACATGGGGATTTCGCTGCTGTCTTCATGATACAGAAGCACAGGGTGTTCAAAGTATTGCAAGAAGGAAAGCATACCTTCCACTTTAAACTCATCCCGTGTTGAAACTGTAATGAGGAGAACAAGCCACCCCTCTTTTCCTGAGATAAAAATTTCTAGTTTGCAATGCAGTATTCTATCCACTTTAGGAACATGCACACAGCAGGCTAAAACTGGACTCTTCCCACTGAGGTTTCCTCCCTGTTGATAACAATAACTAGCAGCTATCTATGGACTTATACATAGGGTGAATGCAGCATGCCAGCTGGGGTGTGGCTGAGAAAGGAACTAATACAAACTCAGGCATCAACTCAACTGTCAGCCATTGCTTCCTGCACCTGGTTTAGCAATGTGCACCCAGATGGAACAAGGACAGGATGGATGGATTCTGGCCATCCTCCACTGTAAGCGAGAATAGCTACTTAACCAGTTTTGATATAGCTTCTAAGAGAGTTCTAGATCATAGTTCAGTATATATGTAGTAGTGTGCTCAGCAAAGACAGCTTGGCAAAATCAACCAGGAAACTTTGGTCTCTGTGGAGCCTTGTGTTGTGTCAGAAAGTTGTATGAAGCTGTCCTGGTGGTGCGGATGGTTGAAGCGCTGGACGCCACGTTGGCCACCCAGGTTTGGGAACGTGTCTGGGTCATCAAGGGTCAGTTTGGGAGGTAGAGGACTAAGCATCCAATTCACTGCTCTCCTCGGGAAGGGTTCAGGGCTTGCACTGTTCTGCGGAAGCCCCTGATAGTGATTCAGGGGCAATGCAGGTGCGGGGCATCTAGGGGGGGTAGAGTATGGCAGACGTCGGCACACGGTGCCCTTATGTCATTGCACATCAGTACTCCAGAGGGGAGGAAAAGGCAGCTGGTCATTGTGGCTTGATGGCCGTGCCTCCGCGCCCATGGACCTGGAGGATCTGTGCTCAGGTATTGGAACCAGACCAGGTGGGAGAGGTAGGGCCCCCCCACAGGTACTGTGTGCTAGCCCGGGTAGCATGTGGCCTGACAGGGATTCAGTGGGGGCACAGGAGGATGGCAGCCGGAGATTTGACGACCGAGCTGCGGGAGTAGAAAGTATGATTAAAAAAAAAAAAAAAAAGAAAAAAGAAAGCTGTATGAATATTGCCAGGTGTACTGACGAGGAGACTGAGTAGTTCCACTCACAGCATGAAGAAAATACACATTTTCCTGTAATGCAGTATACCACAGAATTCTTCCTAAAATATAGCAAGCTTTTTGGATGCTTTAACAGTAAGGAAATCAAACCCAACACAGAAATGTAATGCAGTGACAGGCAAAAATCAAGGCAGAAAATATTGGTTACTCAGTTGTAACCATAGTTCTATTAGTGGTATTCAGTTTATAGCCCCATACGGCAGTTCTGCTTGAGACAGCCGAGTCATCGGAAGTCTTCTGGCTAAGCTTCTCCCACCACCTGGGTGGTGTATCCTCCTGCTCCACCCCGTGACATCAGATCTTTTGCATGCTGGAAGCAAGGATCTGGGTGCCACTTGCCAGGGGAGGTCGGGTAGGCTGTGTGGATGTGAACTAAATACCACTAACAGAACTTCGGTTACAGGTGAGTAACCTATATTTCTAGTAATGTGGATTCAGTTCACTATTCACACTCTGGCAGACTCCTAGCCAACCTTTGGAAGGAGGGCATAAGGTGCGCACCTCTATTTGGTGAACAGAGACTGGAGGACAGGGGACCCAAAAGCACCATTCCGATGACTCATGATGTTGATGCTAATGGGAGACAAAAGTGTGTGACTTACTCCTAGTTGCAGCCCTGCTCATTACGACAATGGGGATATTCCTGGAAGCAGTCATGTAAGTGGAGGTATGTCTAGGGAAAAACAAGACTTAAGCCCCTTGGGTGACTCCCTACCAGAACACCTATAGTGGAGATTGATGCTGGATGTAATCCACCTGGCAATGTCCACTCTGCTGCCAGTCTGCCAGGTGTGGCTCCACTACAGGTCACAGACAGGACCCTGGACGTGGATGATGCACTTGGTGAAGACCCTTGGCGCAGACGAGAGGATGATGGGCATGACCTGCAACTAGTACAGGATCCCCTGTGTGTGGAACTGAAGGTATCAGTGGTCCAGGGAGCAGAACCACATGCCCTGCTACAGAGATGGAATAATCTGATTCAGAGTAACCAGAACTTGTACTTCTGCATAAACTGGTTCAGTGGATGCAAATCCAGTATGGGGAAGCAGCAAGTACCTGGACACATATCCCTGAGTGGCAGGAGTGTCTGTAACATGGGATATCGCCCCGTACTTTAATAGCTGAATGCTGTCATCTTGAAGAATGGACAACGTGTCATTCCGACACCCTGGACTCCTGAGAAGCTCGCAGTTGGTATGGTGGGAGAGCCTCGAAATCCAGAAGCTACCCACTGCCCACCACTTCTAGAACCCACCTGTGTGAGGTAATTCAACGGTGGACCATCGTGACAAGAAATGGCACAACTGACCCCCAACCAGGAGCTGGGACAGGGACTGGACAGGAGGGAGGATGACACCCCACAACTCACCACTGCGCAACCTTGGAAGATGCTCTGGTTGCTGGGGCTGTGGAAGCATCACCTCTGAGTCCTGCACCCTTTCACCCCTGGCCTCCGAACTTAGGCTTCAGACACGAGCTCTCAGTCTACCCCCTTGGAGCTGCTGCTAGAGGTTGTTGTGGCTAAAGGAACTGAAACTGAAAAGCTTTCCTCTTTAGGCTGTTGACCATTCTGGGACAAAGCCATGGAATCTGGGATAGTACTGAACTTTTCAATATGTATGAGACATCCCTTCACGCCAGGGCCGAAAAGGTCCGTGCCCAAGAAGGGGACATCCACCAGCTTATGCTAGGTGTCTACCATGAAAGTGGACAGCTTCAGCCATGCCTTCTGATGCATAGCCATAGCACGGGTACAAAAGTCACCCAAGCTCAAGACCGTCTGTAAAGTACAGTTACGTAAAAACTTACCATAACATTAGATCTTCGAGAGAGGCTCTTGCAATAGGTAATTACGTATAGGACTGATGCTGGCAGTCATCAAGACTCCATAGAAAAACTTCTAGCTAGCAGTCTCTGGCGGGGGACTGCCCCACGTCAGGTGACCGACGTCAGTATAAAGGGGTAGTCCCCCACACCCGTCTTCCAGTTCTTTCCTGCCAAAGGCGAGACGAGAGAGAAGCGGATATTTCCCATCCTGGAAAAGGAGCTGAAAAAGCTTAGGGGAATGGAGGAAGGGAAGGTATTACCTACTGCAAGAGCCTCTCTCGAAGATCTACTGTTACAGTAAGTTCTTATGTAACTCTACTATCTTACTTCAAGAGGGCTCTTGCAGTAGGTAATTACATAGAGAACTGAGTCCCAAGCAGTCTGGAACAAGGAGAAGCAAATGGGAGGAGGAACACTACTCAGAAGCAGACCCTCTGGCTGTGAAGGTCTTAGGAAAGGAGACCTTGAAGAACAACCAACCTGAAGCCTGCTCTACGGCGAGAGGCAATGTCCAAACTACAATGTTTCATAAAGGTATGGACAGAAGTCCAATTAGCAGCTGTACAAATGTCAGCCGCTGACACATTCTTGAAACAAGCCACAGGGGCAGCGACCCCTCTGGTGGAGTGACCTCTGACCTGACCCAGCAGGGTCCTGTTGTACTTGTCATAACAGAAAGTGATACAATGAGCCAACCATTTAGACAGGGATTGCTTGGAAACAGCATTGCCTTCTCTTTCATGAGCAAAAGAGACAAACAGTTGATTGGTCTTTCTGAGATCCTTCGTCCTGTTGGTGTAGTATCTCAGAATCCGGTGAATATCCAGAGTATGCAGGAGGTACTCCCCTTGACTGGAGTGCTGCATAAAGAAAGCAGGCAACTCAATGGATTGATTCAGCACAGATTCCGCTACCACCTTTGCGAGAAACTTGGGGTTGGTACGCAGAGCCACACGTTCCTTGTGAAAAATCAAATACGGAATTTTGCACATAAGGGCCTGGAGCTCGGAAATCCTTCGAGCAGAAGTAATGGCCACGAGGAAGAGAGTCTTCCACGAGAGGAACTTCAGGTCTGCTGAAGCTGCCAGCTCGAAAAGCGGCAGAGTAAGCTTCTCGAGAATAAAATTCAGATCCCAAGGAGGGGAAGGAACCCGGATAGGGGGTCTCAAGTGGAGGACCCCTCTAAGGAAGGTCTTAGAGACCTCCAGCTGAGCAAACGTCCTGTCTGCAAAGGGGACATGGTAGGCCGTAATGGCTGCCATGTGAACCTTCAAGGATGAATAACTGAGACCCAGATCGAAGAGGTGCTGCAAGTAATCCAGAAGACGCCCCACAGAGCACGAGAAAGGCTCAAAATCTTTGGAGGCGGCCCAGATAGTGACCCATTTCCATTTCATGGCATAGGTAGATCTAGTGGAGGGTTTCCTGACCTCCACCAGAATCTCAGCCACCCTAGGGGAAATCCCGAATCGGGCTTGAACTACGTCTGCAGAAGCCACGTGTGCAACTGAAGGGACCTGAGGCCTTGATGGACCAAGGTCCAGTGGTCCTGGGTCATCAAAAGTAGCGACAGAGGAAGAGGAAGTTCCTCTGAATACTGTTGCAGAATACAGAACCAAACTTGCCTGGGCCAGAAAGGAACGATCAGAATCAACTGAGCGCCTCTGAGCGTAGTTTCTGTAAGACCATTCGGAATCAAGGAATCGGGGCATAGACTAATCTGCCATTCCAGTCTAGAGAAAGAGCGTCTCTCCAAAAAATGCCGCGCACTGGATCGAGCGAGCAGAAGTTGGGAAGTTTTGTGTTGTGAGGGGATGCCAACAGGTCTAACTGTGGTGTTCCCCAACATAGGAAGATATTGTTTACTACCCCTGATCCAGTTCCCACTCGTGACTGTGAGCAGACGACCGACTGAGATGGTCTGCCAACGTGTTCTCGACCCCCGGGATGTGGACTGCTGTGAGGTGAAGGTTGTGCTGCACTGCCCAATCCCAAACTCGCATTGCCTCCCTGCGAAGAGGGTAAGAATGAGTTCCTCCCCGTTTGTTGATGTACCAGACCACACACATGTTGCCCGTCTGGACAACCAGGTGCCCAGGAAGCAGATGCAGATTCAGAGCCTGAAGAGCATACAACACAGGCCGCAGCTTGTGCACATTGATGTGGAGAGATTTCTCGAGCTTGAACCAGGAGCCTTGGGTCCTGTGAGGCCCGAGATGGGCTCCCCAACCCTCGTCCGAGGCATCCGTGGTCAGCATCTGGGAGGGGGGAGAAAGACAGAAGGGAACTCCCTGGCAAAGGTTCTCATGAACCATCCACCATTGCAAGTCCCGATCTATAGGAGAGGAGACCAGAACTAGTTGATCTAGGTCATCCGCTAGCTGACCTCATTGAGACCGAAGCGTCCACTGAGAAATTCTCATGTGAAGCTGAGCACAAGGGACTGTCAGAATCGCAGCCGCCATGAGCCCGAGGAGGCGAAGGACCGACCTGGTGCTGACCCACCTGCAGCTGGACAACAGGCTGACCTGAGCCTGGAGTGAGGCCACCCTGTCCTGTGGCAGGAAAGCCATGCCGGAGGTCGTGTCCAGGATCGCCCTGATAAACTAGAGCCTCTGGGATGGGATCAAGTGGGACTTGGTCTGGTTGACGGTAATACCCAGGCAAGCAAAAACCTGCAGGGGAAAGGGAGCGCAGGAGTTCCTCCCTGGACGGGGCCACCAGGAGCCAATCATCCAGGTACGGGAAAACCTGCATCTCCTGGGTACGCAGGTAGGCCGCTACCACCGAAATACATTTGGTGAACACTCGGGGCACCGAGTAGAGACCAAATGGGAGGGCCTTGAATTGGTAGTGGTCCCCCTGGAATGCAAAACGTAGGTATTTGCTGTGGGAAGGGCGAATAGGGATATGCAGGTAAACCTCCTGCATATCCAGAGTGCACAGCCACTGTCCCGACCGAAGGAGGGGCAGAAGGCCCTGTAGAGAGAGCCTCCTGAACCTTTTGTACTCCACGAACAGGTTCAGGGAGCAGAGGTCGAGAATGGGCCTCACATCTCCTGACTTCTTCGGGACCAGGAAGAAATGGGAATAGTACCCCATCCCCCGAAGAGGGAGGGAATGGGGTCCATCGCCTCCTTCAAAGAGGAGCGGAGATTTCTTCCTGAACCAGTAGAAGGTGCTCTGGGAGTATGGCGACCGGGGGTTTGAGGAGGTTTCAAGAAACTCTATTGAGTGTCCTTCTCTGAACAGATGGAGCACCCAAGTGTCTGAAGTAATCCTTTCCCAATACAGAAGATGGAGGGAGAACCTCCTCCCACCTGTTCCTCAGGAACCCAGAGGCTGTGGAAAGGAAAAAGAGTCAGGGGTGGAGGCAGCGTCGCGCTGAAGCCCTCGCTGCTTTTTGGGCGGGGAGGGGCTTGGCAGCCGGAGGGCCCGGACGCTTATTGGCCTGCTTTCCCTGAGCGTTCACCTTTTGCTGATTACGTCTGCGAAAGGGACGACGCTGTGGCTGAGAAGGTTTGTACATGAAGTCCACAGACCTCAGTGCAGTCCCCTTCTCCTGCAGATCAGTGATGATGTCCTTGACATTGCCACTGAACAGCACCGAACCCCTGAAAGGCGTGTCCTGGATAGCAGACTGCACTTCCGGGACCAATCCTGATACACGGAGCCAGGCATGATGCCGCAACTCCACAGTGAAAGTCGAGATCCTACCAGCAGCGTCCACTGCATCGTACGTGGCATGAAGAATATGCTGACTGGCCGAACGTGCAGAGAGGACAAGACCAGCTACTTCCTGCTTCACCTGAGATTCAGAAAGGGAGTCCAACTTAGATTCCACCTCACTAGGAATCGCCTTCTGGTAATCCCCCACATGACCGATATAGTTCAGGGCCCTGATACCCAGAGTGGAAGAAGTGAAGACCTTCTTCCCGTACTGGTCCAGAAGGCGGGATTCCTTGTCAGGTGGCGATGAGCTCAAATGTTTAGGGTTAGCTGACCGGCTGTGAGCGGCGCTAATCACGACCGAATCAGCTCAAGGGTGAGAATTAAGAAAGTCAACACCTCGGAGCCTGATATAGCCTATCCGACTTTCTAGGAAGAGGGCGCGGCCAGGGCCCCCGAAGTTTTCCGGGCGACCTCGCTGGATGTGCGCAAATCATGAAATAGCCGCCGGAATTTGCCATCACCTGCGACTACGCCCGCTGAACAAACGCCCGCTTATTTGCCGACGGGGTGCCCAATCTCTGTCGGCCGAACGCCCAAAGTCAGCAGCTACGCCAGAGCCCACCCAGCGTGGCAAACATGCCACTTGTTTTTTTGCCGACGGGGTGCCTAATCCTGGCCGGGCTGAACGCCCTAAAAGTCGCAGTGCCACGCTGGGAGCCCACTCCAGCGTGGCAGCAACGTCTAATTGTTTTTTTGCCGACGGGGTGCCCAATCCCGCCGGCTGAACGCCCCAGCCAGCAGCCACGCTGGTGGGCCTCAGCGTGGCAAGCTGTCCCGCGACATTCTTTCCCCTGTAAAACAAAAACTGTCCCACGGCGCTCCCGAGCCCCCTCCCACATCCCGCACCCACCCACTGCGCACCCAGCTCCCCACACCCCACCCCATACTTACCTCCGACTCGGCGTGACGATCTTCGTGGACCGGAACACGTCTGCACTTCAAAGGCGCACCGCGAACTGAGGAAATGCCGGTAAGCTGTATAATGGGCTAGATAGGAGGGTTCAACTTTTGCATATCTCAGGCATTTTTGGGAATTTTTGCTCCAAATTTTCAACATGGGGTTTTTGGGACCCCTTCTCATGAGTGATGTCACTGTCATGGCGTTATTCGGGCTCGAAGGGTGATTTCGCGCAGTGACTGCAAAATCACCCTTCGGGACTGAATACCGCCATGACAGTGACATCATTCATGAGAAGGGGGCCCAAAACCCCCATGTTGAAAATTTGGTGCCAAAATTCCAAAATATCACTGTTTAACGAGCGTGCATTGCGCAGTTCCTACGCAGGCTCGTAAGTTTGCGGAATTTCAATATTTTCACTCCAGAGTTTCAATATTGCCATTTCACCACACTGTCTTATGAGCAGTATAGCTGTCATTTTTCACATCTCACCCAAAATGTGTTTCCACCCTTGTAGCGCAGAATGGCGCAGTCGATGTGCGAAATCAATGTACGGGACAAATTAAGAAAATCACAGTGACACTGTTCATGAGCAGAGGTCTTGAAATGGCTATGTTGAAAAGTTGGTGAAAAATTCCAAAATGACTGTTTAACGAAGCTATGCGCGCAGTTCCTACGAGGCTCGTAAGTTCACGCAAATTTCAATATTTTACTAGAGTTTCAACATTGCATTTCACCACACTGTCTTATGAGTAGTACAGCTGTCATTTTCAAATCTCACCCAAAATGTGTTTCCACCCTTGTAGCGCAGAATGGCGCAGTCGGTGTGCGAAATCAATGTTCCGGACAGATTAATAAAATCACAGTGATACTGTTCATGAGCAGAGGTCTTAAACTGGCTATGTTGAAAATTTGGTGACAAACACCCATAAAATGACTGTGTTACGAGCGTGCATTGTGTCAGATATGGCAAAAAAAGAAAAAATTAAGGGTAAAAATGCGCCGCAGAATTGCCGCAGAAATTGGTGTTGAGTGCCGCAGAAGTTCTGCGGCAAATGAGAACCCTGCCACAGAACTTTGCTCCGATGTGCCACAGAAAAATCGGGGCCCTGGCTATGGCCGACGGTTGTTTCCAAATAGTGGAAACAAGGTCGGCATTAGGCTCAATCCAGGGTGGCACCAGGGTCGGAGCGGTCTCCGGCAGAAGCAGGTGCGCAGCGAGTTTTTTACGCTGTGGATCCGGCCCCAAGGAGCGCCACTGATGAACTTCCTGGATTTTGCGCAGCAACTTTGTGAAAGAAGGATCCTCCAGAGGAGACTTTGGAGAAGTCCTCGGCCTGGGCTTATCTGGAGAGCGGGGCTCGTCGTCCGGGTCGGAACAACGGTCTGAGTCGTCCAAGGAGGAAGAAGAGGAAGAAAACTCCTCCTTCCGGTGTGGGGGAGGAATGGACCCCTTGGGAAGCCTTTGGGGAAACGTATCCTATCCTGCCCTGGAATCAGAGGGCTCGCATCTGGTATCAGGAGGTGGGGAGAGAGTCTCTCGTCTCGGACGTACGGGAACTGGAACCATTGTCGGGAGATGACTCTCCACCTCCCTGGTGGGCTGAGCCTTGGCCTGAGCCCACCAGGAGACTACAGTCTCCTTCAAGTCCACTGGCGGCTGAGGGGGCCGTGGAGGAGGAGTGGTACGGATATTGGGCATACCATACCGCGTGTATCCATAAACCGACGGGCGGAAACTCGGCATCAGGTAGTGAGGCACCATACTGCAGCCGATAAGCTGGTTCGGTATCAGTGCCGATACTGCGACCCAGGAACACGGCATCGGATAAGACAGGGTCGGATACCCAGGGACTGGGAGGTCTGCTGCAGCAACGGCCCAGGAGGACGCCCAGCAGGCGGGCGGCGGAACTGGATGCCAAGCCCGGCGGCTGGAGGCTGGTGTGGGGCAGTATCCGAGAGAAGGATGTTGCCCGCGAGGGAGTACCAGTGTCAGGGCCGGCGTCCGAGGAACCGACGTCAGGTCGTCTGGCCCAGCGGGAGGGAGACCAGATGGGAGCGTGCTAGGATCCCCAGCGTCGCCTGGAGAATGAGGAGAAAAATCTCCGGGGTCAGGCTGAGGAGACACTAGGACCTCGGATGGCAGTGAAGGCTGCAGAGAGCCGGGGACGGTGGACCAAATGGGGTCTAGTGTCGGCTCTGATGCCATGCAAGCGTCAGAAGGACCGATGTTCGGCTTACCGACGGAGTCTGGGCAGAAATCGGAGGAGCCGTTGTCCGACTTAGTGGAACCGTTGCCCGAGGCAGGCCGCGATGGGAAAGCGGTTTGGTTGGGCGGAATAGGGGCCGTGCGCTGCCCCGAAGGGTCGAGCTCACCGGAGCCACTCACACCAGTAGGCCATGTGGTAGCAGTCTTACTGGAAACGGAGGTCTCCTTAGCCCGAGGCACCAAGAGCCCGAGCGTGAGCTAGACGGGTGGCTGAGACGCCTTGAAGCCTCCAAGACGCCGCTGAGAGCGGTCCTCGGAGGGGGATGTTACCTTTAAGACGGCGAGTCTAGCCGAAATTGTGGTCGAGGAGTCCCAGTCCTGGTGCTTCTCCTTATCTTTCTTCTTATGGTGGCCCTTGGGGGAAGTTGAGGCCTGACAAAGCTTTTTCAGCTCCTTCTCCATGGAGGTCATTTTCTTTTTTAGGATGTGGGCCTCCAGAGACTGCTGCCTCCATCTGCAGGTGGCTGCGTTGAATTTCAGGCAATGCTGGCACTTCTCCACGGGGTGATCCAGGCCCAGACAGAAGAGGCACTGGGAGTGACCGTCCTTGTGCGGAAGTTGGGCGCTGCACGAGTCACACTTATTCTAGTGCTCAGAGGGTATAGGGGACGACATAAACCACAAAAAAAACTGACTGAAAGTCGAATAAATCGAGAAAAAAATGACAGTAGAACTACCGACGACAGACTGACGTGCAGTGAACTTTACCATGAGGCGCTTTCACAAGCTAACGGTGGGAAAGAATTGGAAGGCTAGCCAGAAAATTTTCCGTGGGGTCCTGACGCCTGCCAGCGTCAGTCCTATATGTAATTACCTACTGCACGAACCCTCTCGAAGTAAGATCTGGTGGTTATACAGCAACTGATCCTGCTCTCTAATTATCTGAATAGCAAAGTTGCTTGTCAGCTGGAAGGTGAGGGATAAGTTCTCCTAATGCCACAAACAGGGAATGACCAAAATGGTCCATCATGACAGCATAGGTGGTCTGATGGAGACCCAGAGACACAGTAGCGTGGTTAATCTTCTTGGACTCTTTGTCTGAAGATCTGTGCATGTCCTCTTGGCCACCAGATTTATGGAAGGCCGAATCCAAGACCAAACCCTCCATGGAGTGCTGGTTGAAGAACCCAGAAAGGGAGCCCACTGGGACCTCATACTTGCACACCATACGGATAGAGGGTGCCAGCCAGAATGCTGGATGCTGCCAAAGCTCCAGGTCCAGTCCCAGGATATCCTCAGCCACGAGAAAGACAAACCCTGGAGCATCACCCCTGTCGAGTATGTCAGTAAACGGGTATTTGGCCCACTTCTGAACCAGCTCTTAGGGAACCTTCATGAAATCCAACAAAGTTGGACCAAAGCCCAAAATGACACTGGCCCATGGCCAGCTCCTCGAATGATTCCCAGTTGAATGTACGAGTCCTGGTCGAGACTACTGACTACTTGCCTTTGGAACCATCAGAGGATTCCTCAAAGATACCCTCAACCGTTTGCCACCATGGAGCAGCCTGGTATACTCATCTAGGGTGATCTCCACCAAGAGCTGGCCTGGCAAGCTGACCACTGGTCGAAACTCCTTGATTGGGGCCCCACACAGAGGCTGTAGGAGAGTTGGCTCCACTCAAAAAGGAAGAGATGCACATGCTGAGGACTGCTGAAAGGCATGAACTGGCTTGGAAATAACTGGTGAAGGCCAAGGGAATGGAAGTCTAAGAGACAGAGCTGTGCCCCTCCAAGCAATAGTTCACTGTTGCAAGAGAAGCTCCTCATAGCATGATGTCTCTCCTTGACAGAGGAGGTCAATCAGTACAGACAGTGATGCCTCACGGTTGAGCGGGATCAAGAGCACGAGCGGCGTCACAACCTTGACCATTGACCCTTGGGTCAATGTCGACAGGTGTTCGCTGAAGAATCTGTGTAAACCATCTGCTTTGACAGGTTAAGCATGAGAGGTTCTGGAGACACAACCGGTGGCAGAAGCCACTCCCTAGGCAACTCTACTAGGGGCACTGACTGAGTGTTATCCTCCTGGGAGAGAGGACAGGGAGCACTGGGGTCTGGGAGACAGACTCCTCCTTGATCTCCAACAGTTGGTCAACAGGCTCGAGAAAGATCCTGACCAGCTGCTTGACCGGAGTCAAGTTTGACAGGCCCAACAGGGTTACCGTGGAGCCATGACCGACCATAAGGAGCTCGACCAAGGCCAAGTGGTCAGTGAAGTCGAAGGAGCATGAACACCACGACCGGTCCAGATCCCATGACCAGCGATTACTTTTTTTGTGTGTTCTGTTGTGGAGAGAAGGCCTTCCCTGAAGGTATGGAGGTCCAGACATACTTCTCTGAACTCGTCAAAGAAGGACTCTCCAATGCTAGCCCCAGCTGGGAACAGCACCAAGACTGATAAGGAACTCACCACAACCTCTTCTTCCATGACTGCAAGTTGAGCAGCCAAACTGACTGCCGGTGAGATCTTCTTGTGGTCTTCCGACCTACCAAGGGCAAGTTGAGCCTTCCAGTCTTCGATGGATGAGGGCAGAATGGCCCAGCACAAACTGCATCCCTCGATGTCATGTAGACTATCTAGGCAGTAAAGGTATGTTCCGTGTGGATCTGTGGCCGACATGTTCTGCATACACCAGGTGTAGAACTTAAATCCCAGTCTCCTGTTCTCCACTGTCCACCAAGATTACGAAATGTAGCCAGAAGACAGTGGAGCAACTAAAAAGTCAGATAGAAACATAGAATTTGACGGCAGATAAGGACCGATTGGCCCACTCAGTCTGCCCATTTCCCTACCTACCAGATAAGCTGCAGATCCTAGTTAACCAGCAGCCTACTTCTTCTTACCCCCAACCCCCAGAATTGCCTTATGACTGTCCCATGCATGCTTGAATTCCACCACTGATTTTGACTCCACAACCTTCTCCGGAAGGCCGCTCCATGCATCCACAACCTCTCTGTGAAAAATACTTCCTTAAATTACCTCTGTCCCTCTATCTTCAAATTGTGCCTTCTTGTTCTTGCACACCCTTTTTGAAAGATGCTACCCTCTTGGACTTTGTTGATTCCCTTGAGGTACTTGAAAGTTTCTATCATGTCCCTCTCCCTCCTTTCCTCGAGGCTATACATATTAAGCTCCTTAAGTCTCTTCATATGTCTTCCGTGCAGACCCTGCACCATTTTAGTTGCCCTCCTCTGGACAGCTTCCATCCTGTCTATGTCTTTGTGGAGATTGGGTCTCCAGAAATGCACACAGTACTCCAGATGGGGTCTCACCAGCTGTCTGTACAGAGGGATAATAACTTCCTGTTTTCTACTGGTGATGCCTCTCCCTATGCATCCCAGTATCGCCCAGCCCTCCTTGCTGCCCTCTCACATTGCTTGCCCACCTTTAGGTCATCTGATATGACTACCCCCAGGTCCCTTTCAATTTTTGTTGTTGTTAGTATCTCACCCCCCATTGTGTACTCTTCCCCTGGGTTTTTGTTTCCCAGGTGCATTACCTTGCACTCTTAGTATTGAATCTAAGCTGCCATACATTTGACCATTCCTCTAACCTTGCCAAGTCCCTTCTCATCCTTTCCACCCCACCCTGTGCATCAACTCTGTTGCAGATCTTAGTGTCATCTGCAAAGAGACATACTTTTCCTTCCAGTCCTTCGCAATGTAAGCTTATAAAGACATTGAAGAGGCCCGTCCTAATACTGAACCCTGCGGTACCCCACTAGTAACCTCCTTTCTTCTGAGTGGACTTCATTACTATTACTCTCTGTGTTCTATTCTCCAGCCATTCTTTACCCAGGCTGTCATCTTGGGACCCACTCCCAGGCGGGCTAACTTGTATATTAATCTTTTGTGTGGGACTGTGTCAAATGCCTTGTTAAAGTCTAGGTAGGCCATGTCCACAGTCCTCCCTGATCTACTACTTTGGTCACCCAGTCAAAGAAATCTATCAGATTTGTCTGGCATGACCTTCCCGCTGTGAATCCATGCTGCCTAGGGTCCTGTGCCCTCTGGCCTCTAGATACTCGACAATTCTTTCCTTCAGAGTGATTCCATCATTTCCTATCACTGAGGTTAAACTAACAGGTCTGTAGTTTCCTGCTTCTGCCTTGCTCCCACTTTTGTGAAGGGAATCACATCTGCCCTCCTCCAGTCCTCGGGTACCACCCCATCCTCCCATGATTTGTTAAAAGGGTAGTCAGTGGTGTCACTGGTTCTACCCTTTAGCTCTTTAGAATTCTGGGATGAATCCCATCAGGCCCCATTGCTTTGTCCACCTTCAGTTTTAAGAGTTCTTTCAGAACCCTTTCTTCTGTAAATGGGCTGGTATCAACTCTGTATCCAGAGTGTTACTACTGTTTGTTTTATGTACCTCCCCTCTTCATTTGTAAATACTGAGCAAAAATATTTGTTTAGTATCTCTGCCTTTCACAGTCTCCTCTGCCCACCCTCCCTCCCCTTTATTAAGCCTCACTATCCCTCCCTTGGTCTTCCTTCGCTCCTGATGTACCTATAAAGGTTTTATCCCCTTCTTAACTGAGTTCGCTATCTTTCCTCGGTTTGGGCCTTTGCTGTTCTGACTGCCTTCACAGCCTCCTTTTGCTTTAACTGATACATTTCTCTGTCCTGCCCTTCTGCGATTCCTTGTACTTCCTGAATGCTTTCTTTTTCTCGTGAACCTTCACTGCCACTTCCTTTGAGAACCATAGTGGTTTCTTACATCGTCTTGTTTTGTTTCTTTGCTTCACACAAAGGCTCGTTACCTCTGTGATGGCAGTTTTTATTATTCCCCATTGTTCTTCCACCCCTCCTTCCTGCCCATTTGCTAGTGCATTCCTTAGGCACTCACCCATTTTGGCAAAGTCAGCCCTCCTAAAGTCCAGTACTTTTGTCTTTGTATGGCTTGACTCTATTGCTGTGTTTATTGTGAACCATACTGTTCGATGGTCGCTAGTTCCCAGACGGCTACCCACGTCTACATCTGTGATCCTCTCTCTATCTCCATTTGAGAGAATCAAGTCTAATATTGCTCCCTCTCGAGTGGGCTCCAGTACTAGTTGTCTAAGGCATGCCCCCTGTAGGGCACCTAGAATAACTGCACTCTTCGAAGTGGCAGCTGCAACTGCACTCCAGTTAACATCTGGCATATTCAGATCACCCATCAGCAATATCTCCCCTTTTTCTGCCATTCTAAGTATACCTTCTATCATTTCCTGTCCATTTCCTCCCCTGAGAAGGGTGTCTGTATACAACCCTCAGCGACTGTGGTGCCATTGCCTGTCTCCAAATTTACCCACAGTGCTTCTCTCCTCCCTGTTTACCCTTTTTGTTCTGTTGCTTTTATTCCTTCCCTTATGTAAAGAACTACTCCTCCTCCTCTTTACCCTCCCTGTCTCTCCTGTAGACAGTGTATCCTGGTATGTTTATGTCCCAGTCATGGTTTTGTGTGTACCATGTTTCTGTGACTGCCACGATATCCAGATGTTCCTCCTCCATCAAGGCCACTAATTCAGGAAGCTTGTTACCCAGACTACGGGCATTGGTACTCATTGCTCTCCATTTTTTGATGGCTTTACCTTCTGTTGCAGCATCCCCCACTGACCGTTCTACCTCAGTCTTTTTCTCATTTAGTACCCTGTTTTGTAGGGAGAGGCTGGGATTTTCCTGCTGCTTGTCAGTGCCTCCCCCTTTGACTAGTTTAAAAGCTTGCAAATGAAGCATTTAAACCAACTGCTCCAAAGACTTGTTCCATTCCCGGACAGATGCAGACCATCCTGCCAGTATAGGCTGGTGTCCCTCCAGGTGGAACCCCAGTCCCCAATGAAGCCTAACCCCTGTGCTCCGCACCATTTTTTCATCCATTCATTAAACTGCATGGTGCCAATTACCCTCGCCTCCCCCATGCCTTTGACAGGCAGCACCTCTGAGAAGGATACTGTGTGTGCCACTTGTCTTAGGTCCCTCCCCAACTCTGCAATGTCCTCCTGCACTGCTCTAATCTCATGATGAGCCAAGTCATTTGTCCCTAGGTGGACAATTACGTCCAGATGCAGACTGAAACCATAAAACATTTGCAAGAAAAGCAATTGAACAACTCAAGTTCCTTCAATGCTGTGGAACTGTGGAAAAGGAGACCTGTCCCTTCCAGGGGAAAGAAAGATCTAATGCTATGGGGTAGAGCCAGAGAATATACCACTCAGGTGTGGGAAAAGCTTAGCTTGAAGACTTCAGATGACTCGGCTGCCTCAAGCAGAACTGCTACATGGCGATGTGAACTGAATACCACTAACAGAACTAAAAGTTACAGGTGTGCAGCCAATATTTTTCCCCTTAATGTTTGCCTGTCACTGTATTGCATTTCTGTGCTGTTTCTGTGTTGTGTTTGACTTCATTACTGTTTCAGCAACTGAAAAGCTTATTTTAGGAAGAATTAAGCAGTATTTTGCACTAGAGGAAACATATGCTGGATAGCTTTACTAAAACCTGGTATTCTTAGTGAAGTACCAAAATCCCAATGATAATCACTTGTGGCTTCCTTCATTTTTTTAGACTGCTGGCAGTGACATTCTTTGCTGTGTACAGCAGATTTTGTCCATCACAACCCTGCAACGTTCCACCCACACTGGAGCTGTCAGAATTTTCCTGAGCCCAGAACTTGTCTGCTTTGCATTAGTTCATTTCAGTATTTCCAATGCACCTTTGGCTACAGCAATCCTGAATTTCTTGGCTTGCTTCGAGAGCCCCTAAGGGCTCTGAAAAACAGTTTGAGAAAACATAATTTTTAGACAACATTCAGTTTAGAATTCATATGTTCTCTATTTACTTTCCCATTTTGCTTACAAGTATGGAAAATAAAATGAAAGAGGATCCCTGTCCCCCTGCATTTAGGAACATGGGAAGTGTATGGACAAGAGAACATCAAAGGGTTTATCGAGACTGCACTCTGCTGCTCAGTGACAGTAGCCCTTAATTTCCAATTTAGCCATATACAGATCTAGAGCCTTTTTGAAGGATCCACAGACTAACACATTACTATCTGACTTTGTAAAGTATTCCACACTGTTGCAATAAGCTGCATGAAAAAATGTTTTCTCATGTCTGTATATACTTTATCTCCCTTTCGGTGATAATTCTGACTCCTAGTGGGGAGAATAACTTCCTTGATATCCCACCACAGATATTCTCTCTGTCTGTCTCTCTCTCTCTGCTTAGGCAGCATCTGCTCTGCTTGTCTGTCTATGCCTGACATCAGAATCCTTGGTTTAAGACACCACAATCCTTTCCCTAGCAACAGATTATGATGTTACACACTGGAAGGGGATATGACAGAGGCCTTTAAGTACCTCATAGGGGTAAATAAGGGAGGTATTTTTCAGAGAAAAAGATGCTCTAGAACAAGGGGACATGCTAAGAAATTGGAGAGGGGGTAAATTCCGGAGGGATGTGAGGAAGTACATTTTCACAGAAAGGTTGGTGGATGGCTGGAATAGCCTTCCAGTGGAGGTAGTGTGGGCAAAAACAGTGGTGGGGTTCAAACATACCTCAGACAGGCACAAGGGATTCATAGGGGGTACGGTAGGGTAGGGAAGAGGTAGTGCCACAGATCAAGTTGAGTCTGCAGCAAAAAAACAAAGGTAAAAAAAGATGGGCATACTGGGTGGGGCCAGCGGCCCTTCTCTGACGTCACATTCTATGTTACTAAGGATCATGATGCTGGGTGTAAACAGGCAGCCAGAAGAGATGATGCTGAGGGGACAGTGACACTACATGAAAAGGGAGATGCCAAATATGGAGTACAAGTGAACTATGAACTAAAATGTGTCTGAATATTATGGGCTGCCAAACGTACAACACCACTGAGACATCAAGGGCTTTTTAAATGTTTAGTTCACTGCACAAGGAAATAATCAGAGTCTCTTAGTGACCGGCATTACAGCCCAGCAGTTAGAGCACAGAGCTATCAACCTGGAGACCCAGCAGACCTGGGTTTGAATCCCACAATCAACACTTGCAAACTGAGTGATCTTGAGCAAAATCACTTGACCACCCTTCCTGTGCTTAATTATCTCCTGGGTCACACCTGGAAATGAGCTTTGGTTTACTGCGCACCTCTTCTGGGCCAAATTGTACAAAAAAAAGTATTTATTTAATGCTTCGGATTACAACAGCCTTTGAGCTAGTAGCTCATTTACAAAGGTTCCACGTCCAGTACAGGCATGAGATGTACAAAGGTATTTAACTTATGCACAATCAGTTCCAGAGTTACACAATGTGAGGAACGGTACAATGTAGGCCAATGCAAAATCAATACTGTCAGTAGGAAGGGCAGGAAATGGCAGCCAAATATAGCCCTGTCAAATGGGGAAGAGTAGGGTGATAGGGAAAAGGGGTGAAACCGGCCTTACCAGTTACGTTTGGTCCCAGTGCACCAAGCATAGACAGGAAAAGAGGGAATATTTTGAGGGGGGGGGGCGAGGATGAGAGTAAAGGGTATAGGTATTATGGGGCAGAGGAGAACACACAGGGGTGCACTTTGTTGTAGGCAGAGGTAAAGCAGGCTAACTGCTGCACTCACATTTATCCATCAGCATCAGATGCGAACAGAGCTCTCTTTTGAAATGCCCAATGTCCTGGACAGTTGTGAGAGTAGTAGGGAGTTCATTGAGCCACGGAGAGGCCCTCTAAGCGAAGGGGCGTTGGGCTAATGAGGTATTTCTGAAAAGCATCTGGAGGGCATTTCTGGCAGTGCTCCTAATCAGGTGCAGGCAGTGTGAATGCTGAAGGAGCTTTTTTATATCGTGTGTGTGTGTGTGTATAAGTCCTAGGCATGCTTTTTTACCAAGGAGGTAGACAATACTGAACTGTTAACAGTGAGTCTTGTGTCAGATAGTTCCTATGCCTATAGAGAGCGCCTAGACTGGCATTTATAGTTTTAACCACTTAGTCAATGTGTGTGGCGTGAAGGAAAGGGAGTTATCTAGTGTGACTCCAAGGTATATGAAGGTGCACACTTGGTTAAGCAGTTCACCACTACCGCTCAAAATAACCATTTGGCTCACTTTGCCCTTATTCTGGGGGTTGGAGACCACCATGATCTTTGTTTTTTTGTAGCTGCAGTACTTTATTTTTCCTAAACCACATGGATAAACTGCAAGAAAAAAATTACTCACATTAGTAATTATGTTTCTTCTAATGGAGTCTTGCTGTATTCTGACAATTGCAGTGATTGCCAACTTTTGAACTGCCCCGGAGGACTAAGGGTTAACTTTCCATGCAGGGCATGGAACGCTGAGCTCGAGCTCGGTTGAAGTCTCTGTCTGGAGTGTTTTGAGCCTAAACCATCAGATTCTTATGAGCCCAACTAAACTAAAAATTCTATGTGGAAATTGTAAAAATTCTTCTAGCCAACTGGCTGAAAAGGTTTGGATTCCCAAGGAAGACTCAAGTCAGGAAACCCCAAAACTAAACCCAATGTACTTAAAAAAGTAACAATAATAAACAAGCACCCTAACAAAAGGGAGGAGGGTGCCAGCAAATACACTCCTGGGGTGCAACACTGCACCTGCCCACCCACTTCCCAAAAACAGGTTCTGAGAGGGGAGTCAGGGAAGGAGGTCAGAATACAGCAAGACTCCATTAGAAGAAAAATAATTACTAAGGCGGGTAATTTTTTCTTCAAACATGTAGTCTTGCTGTATTCTGACAATTGCAGACTACCAAGCAGTACCTCCAAGGAGGAGGGACAGAACCTACTTTGGAAATAGGCTTTTAAGTACTGCTGTGCCAAAACGAGCATCACTCCTAGCCTGGATATCCAGAGAGTAATGCTAGGTAAAGGTATGGACTGTTTTCCAGGTGGCTGCTTGACAAATTTCTAGGAGAGGAATATCCCTGGCCGCAGCCAGGGAAGCAGCTGTACCTCTTGTGGAGTGAGCCCTCAGGCCTGAGAGTGGAGCTTTTCCCAGTTTTTCATAGCAGAATTGCATACAAGACACAATCCACCTGGCAATAGATCTTTTGGTGGCAGGTTTGCCCTTTCCCACTTCTCCATAAGTGAGGAACAACTGGAGGGAGTCAAACCTGTGACCCTTGGTACGCTCTATGTAGTAACTAAGGGCTCTTTTGACATCTAAACTGCGTAGCCTCCTCTCTCCTGAGGAAGAATGCTAAGTGAAGAAAACAGGGAGAGACACAGACTGGTTTAAATGGAAGTCTGAAACCACTTTGGGCAAGAACCTTCTATTGGTTCTAAGGACCACTTTATCCCTATGAAAGGAGATAAAATCAGGTTCCACTGACAAGGCTTGCAATTCACTGATATGCCTGGCAGAGGTAATGGCTACCAAGAACACAGTTTTCCAAGTCAAATACTTAAGCTCTGCTGAAGACATAGGCTCAAAGGGAGGTTGCATAAGCTGAGCAATGCAAACATTCAAATCCCAGGCAGGGGCAGGGTCTCTAAAGGGGGGAATTAGTGTGAAACAATCCTTTAAAAAATTTACAGAACACAGGATGGGAAGACAGTGAGGAAGGCTTTCCCACAGACAAAAACGCAGAAACAGCTGACAAACGTACCTTGAGAGTAGCTGGTCTGAGGCCTAGGCCATTAAGATGGACCATATAATCCAGAACCGTAGGCAATTCAGCAGTGTCTGGAGAAATATTCTTCTTAGAACACCAAATGCTGAATTTTTTCCATTTGGAGTTGTAAGTCTTTCTGGTAGAGGACTTTTGAGAAGCCTTGAGGATGTCCAGAACCCCTTGTGAAAGATGCAGATCTACAAACTCTAACTCTTCAAGAGCCAAGCCTTGAGATTGAGGGACTGAAGATTGGGGTACCAAATCCTTCCCTGAGAGGATGTTAACAGGTTGTAATTCCTGGGAGAAGACAGGGGGAGATGGACTGCTAGGGATAGCAACAGGGTGCACCAGGGCTGTCTGGCCCAGTCTGGAGCAACCAGAATCACCCTGCAAGGTTGAGACCTTATTTTGACTAAAACTTTGAACAGGAGTGGGAAGGGGGGAAAAGGTATACAGAAACTTTCCTTCCCAATTCAGAATCAGGGCATCCAGTGGGATTGAGCCCAAGACTGGAGGTCTGCAACAAAAGAGAGGAAACTGATAATTCTCTGGAGCTGCAAAGAGATCTATCTCTGGAATGCCCCACCTTGAAATATCACTTTCAACACCTGAGGGTTCAGGGACCATTTGTGATGACCCTGAGAAATCCTGCTCAGTGCATCTGCTAGCACATTGTCCTTGCATGGAAGGTGAACTGCTACAAAAGAGGCTTGCAAGGAATAAGCCAGGGACCACAACTCAATGGCTTCTGTGCACAAGGCCGTGGACCAAGTGCCTCCCTGCTTGTTGATGTATCACATGGTGGTAGTGCTGTCTGTTCTGACTTGAACCACCTTGTTCTGAACTGACTGTGAGAACACTTTTAGAGCTAGAAAAACTGCCCTGAGCTCTAGAAGATTGACGTGTAGAAGGGATTCTTGGGGGGGACCACAGGCCCAGGGCAGTGAGGGACCCCAGGCAGACTCCCTAGTCCAGAAGAGAAGCATCCGTGGTAAGGACCACTGAACAAGGCTGAGCAACAAAAAGAACACCTTGCCTTAAATTGTCCTGATCCTGCCACCACTGGAGGGCCTGGATCAAGGTCAGAGTCACTGGAATCAGTTTGGTAAAGGAGTCCTTTCTCTGAGAGAGCAGTAAGCTCTCAGGTGGAACTGAATATCCCTCATCTGGAATTTTGTCCCTTGGACCACTGCTGCTGAAGCTGCCATGTGGCCCAAGAGCTGGAGGAAATGCCTTGCTGGTCGAGATACCTGAAGGCTGAAGGAAGAAGCTAGTTCCATAAGAGCCCTTGCCCTTTCTAGAGGAAGAAAGGCTCTTGCTTTGAGTGTGTCCAGTTCTGCCCCTATAAAGGTAAGGAACTGGACTGGTTCGAGAACTGACTTGGGAAGGTTGAGAAGAAATACTAGGGAAGTGAGCACTTGCTGAGTCACTTGCAGGTGAGACCTGACTTGGTCTGCAGACTAACCCACTAATAGCCAATCGTCCAGATAAGGAAATATGGAAATCTTTTGCCTTCTTGAAAGGCAACTACTACTGCCACGCACCCTTGGAGCAGAGGTTAGGCCAAAGGGCATTGCTCTGAACTGATAGTGGCCTGAGGGCAACTCGAACCCGAGGTACTTTCTGTGGGAGCACCTGATGGGAATGTGAAAATAGGCATCTTTGAGGTCCAGGGAGGCTAGCCAGTCCCCCGGCCTTAGAGAGGGAAGGATTATTCTCAGAGTTATCATCTTGAACTTTGGTTTTAAAAGATGTTTGTTCAGATATCTGAGGTCTAGGATGGGTCGCCACCCCTGTCTTTTGGGGGCGGAAGTACCTGAGTACAGTCCTTTGCCCCAGTGTAGGGTAGGTACTCTCTCTCTATAGCTCTTAAAGCTAGGAGAGAAGAAACCTCCGCCTCTAGGGCAAGGGTTTCCGAAAGATTTGCAGGTGGAAAAGATCTGGCTCTCATCTTTGGAAATTTTTTGAAGCCGAGAACTAGTCCCTGGCTTACCACTTCCAGGACCCACTTGTCCGATATCACAGACATCCAGTCCTGGAAAAAGTAAGTCAGCCTGCCCCCTCCTGGAATCGGAAAGCCAACCCGGGCAGACCCATCAGGGCGTCTGCTTGGCAGAGGAGTGGATGCAGGCCTGCTCATCCCCCTTCTGCCGCTCCCTCTGAAGAACCCCCTCTGCAAAAATTAATAAGAGGCCTGTGCTTGGTAAAAAGGCTTTTGAAAAGGCCTGCCTCTGCCCCTAGACTGCTGCTTCTAAGGAGTTGCCTGCCTTTCCCTGGCCTAAGCACTCCTGTAAGTGGTCATGTACTCATCCATTTTCTTCATGTAACTCTCTGTCTGCTCCCCAAACAGAGAATTACCCACTACAGGAAAATCCATAGCCTTAGCCTGGGTGTCCTGAGAGAGGCTAGTACATCTGAGCCAAGCTATCCTCCGAAGAGCAACAGATGTAGCTATGACTCTTGATGAGACATCATTAGAGTCCACAACAGCATGAAACTGCACTTTAGATGTCTCAATCCCATCTGCAGCTACCGCCTTCAGCTCCTTGACTAGCTGGGGGAAGGCCTGTTTAGCCAGTGCCAGAACAGTGTCCTACCTGGACTACTGTTACCTGGCAGTACAGGCCATGTAATTTGCCTGAGTCCCAAAGAAGATGCCACGTACTGCTTCTTTGCCATGGCATTAGTCTTCCCAGAGTCCTTGTCAGAGGGGTGTGAAGCCAAGGGAATATTTGCCTTGTCACAGGCAGTAGCCTGCACTACCCCCACATGGCTGCATTGCTGATATAAGAACTCTCGGTCTGAGCCTGAGAGTGTATACCCCTTGTCCATTCATTTATCCACAGGAGGTATAGTGTTAGGAGACTAAGATTTTTTTGTGTCTGTTTCCCAAAAGATTTATGGAGGGGAATAGACAGTCTCCTGGACTCTCTCATCGCTACATAATGAGGCTCTTCTTGATCTTCCACAGCCTCCTCCATAGGAAGCTGGAGAGTTTTAGCCACTTTCCTGTAAAACATAAAATGGGAAGGGGACTCAGAAAGCCTAGGAGGGGAAACACCTGATGGTCTGTCTGGGGAGATGTCCGGTTCCACAGGTACATCCAGACCTTCACTTACATCATAATCCTCAAATTTCCCTACCTCTTCAAACTCCAGTTCATAAAATTCTTCAAGGGTATACTCTTGAACCGTGGGAACCAACCGAACCGAACCCTTGCCAGATGGAGCCGGATTGGTCGGAACCGGACGGAGTGGTTCCACAATTTGAATTGCCCTGGCTATCGCTTCGGCGGTTGGAACATGAACCTCTGGATCCGAACCGGTTGATTTATCTTTGCGCTTTTGTTTTGTCGGAACCAATCCCTCAGAATCGGCTCTCCTTTTGCCCAAAGAAATACTGCCCTGGTCAGAGGGCACTCCTTCTGGTTCGGTCGAAACCGAACTGGGCTGGCCATCGGAGTCTGTGGACTTCTCGCCCTCCTTTTCCCTCAGTCTACCTAATCTCTTCTTGAAGGTAGACATGGGAACATTTTTACATATTTGGCAGTCTGAATCGAGGTGGTCAAACCCCATACAATCAACACAGGTGGTGTGGGGATCAGCCTTGGCAAAGACCTCCCCACACTCACTGCAGTGTTGAAACCCAGTGGGCCCATTTTTTTTTTCTTGGTTTTCTCGGACATGGCCAACCTAACCAAACTTACCCTTTTTCTGGCAACTGCCAGGCAAGACTCCCTTATCGGTTCCTAACTGTGTCACGGGTATTAGAAAAAAATGGTTAAAACATGTTTTTTTTTTTTTTTTTTTAGGACCGATAAGAACCGGTAACCACACTCTAAATATAGCAAAATCAAATCAAATGGTCGGTTCAGCCGAACCGACCGCACTTTTACAAGTTCCACGCAGAAAAAAATATAGAACAATTATTATCTAGTACTCACAGCACCACAGACAGAGACTGAACTGACTATGCGGATACTTTTTTTCGGTTTAAACCGATGAAAAACTGAAAACTTTAACCGACTTCGAACCAAGCTGAAGGAGAAATCTCCGGAGCGACCGTTCAGTGAGGCGGAGTAAAGAATCTGACGGTTTAGGTTCAAAATACTCCAGACAGAAACTTCAACCGAGCTCGAGCTCAGCGTTCCATGCCCTGAATGGAAAGTTAACCCTTAGTTCTGCAGGGCAGTTCAAAGGCTGGGAATCAATGCAATTGTCAGACTACAGCAAGACTTCATGTTGTTTGAAATACAGGAGTAAGACCGTTATCTTTTTTTTTAGTGAGTCAGGTGTCATATTACCACTCTTATGCTTCATGTTATTGATCAATTGGTATTGGTTATTTAGGATAAAATGATAGATCATATAATTTCCGATATTTTATTGTGGATTAAATAACTGATGATGCCACGGCAATGTCCTTACCCAGCTTTTCAGAGGACATCTTCTGTGACCTGAATAACAGGCTTGAAAGATTAATTACCGGTCCCAGGGATCAATCCTTGAATCCCAAGTGTCAGAGGCAGCAGCTCTAACCATTCACCTAAATGGAAATCTCCTGTTAGCTAAGCTGTTGAAGAGGGACTCATTCTTTGCATGTTGCCATCTCAACTTTTACCACCATATGACACGCTAAATTGTCCCATTACTGATTGTATACACATTACTGTAATTTTGCTGTTGTATAAATAGTAGGAAATCCTGCATTCTGATTGGAAAGACTACATTTAGTTTAAAACCAATAATCCTTCCCCCCCATTTGATCGGGTTTTCACATACTGGGAATCAGAGATAACCACACCCTATACCGTAAGATCTCATAACACACGTATAGCTTTGCCACTCATGGGTATTTTGAGTCTTATCCCTTACACATACAGATATCATGCCAGTGCAGTCCATTATGTATCTCCCTATTCATTTCCACAGGCTGCATAGAAGATATATGCAGAATAACAGCTTACAATAAACTGTTAGCAGTGAGTACTGCTGAGGGCTAGTCCTAGAAAGCTTACTCCTAGGGGACTCCCAATCCATCTCTCCCTAGCCCTGCTCTTCTGCCTCCAACTAGTTATGCCATATTATATATGAACAGACACCAAGGCATGTAAACTCATCAATCTGTCCCCTGGCACATCCTTTGGGTGAGATGACAATAAGAAAGAATAGTGGAACATCTGACTGCCAAAGGCCTACAAGACCCTAGGCAGCATGGTTTTCTGAGAGGGAGGTCATGCCAAACTAACCTCATTGAGTTCTTGAATGGGTAACTATAGAGGCGGATTGGAGCGGGGTTGACCTACCTGGACTTCAGCAAGGCCTTTGACGCCATGCCGCATGGAAGATGGCTAAGCAAACTGGTGAACATGGGGGAGGGGGAGAAGGTAGTGAAGTGCGTGGGGAATTGGCTGGAAAATAGGACCCAGAGCGAGGTGGTAAATGGCACTCACTCTGCTGAAGGGAGTGGTTTAATGCGCTTGTAACATGGCAAGCGCAAGATAAACAAACCATGGTCTGCCATGGTTCATTGTTTACTTAAGTTACAATCAAGGAAAAATGACCACATACACTGAATTGTCTTCAGTTCTGCCCGTTTCATACCTCACTTACTGTGCAAGTGCACATTGCACAGTGGACATACATTAATGTAGTGTCTTCAGATTTTAAACATGTACCAACTTTATATGAAGTAGAAAAAAAGAGATAAAAGTTAAAAGACTGTACCTCTAATCAACATTTTTTATGTTTTTCATCAATTTATTCATCACACTACTAAATTATGGCTGAACATCTAGCAGTTGCATATTTAAAAATGCCAAAAAATATTTTGAAAACATTTCACAACGTTCGGTACTACTATGTACACTACAGTACTTGAAATTGTCACAAAATACAATCAGCCACATATTAAGACAAAAGATTTCTACCGGTTATGAAGATTTCAAACTTCTTTGGTTTAGTTCAGACTTGCACTGCCCTATGGGCAAACGTCAGAAATTTGCACGCACGAACACGCACACACACACACACATATACATACATATCCAAGACACACTGTCTTATAGGTAGCTGGTCCATTCCACTGGGGTGTCAAACAGACGAGGCATACTGATGAGTCCTGGTAGGACGAAACACGTGTCTATGTCTTCTGTTAGCACCCTTTGCAAACTGTGTGAGAGGCCTTTCGGCACCATGCATTTCTGCTTAAAGCTGGACCAGCATAACATTCTGTGGTGATTTGCATATGCAGCCCATGATGCTTTGCATTGTGTGGGCATGTGTGATTTTGTATTTTCTTGAAACTTGGCTTCCCAGCCAAATGCCCTTTGGGGTAACCCTTGCCTCAGTGTTTGCGCACAGAGGTTCTTTGTCTTTTTTAAATAGTTTTTTATTTTAATGGGTTCACCACAACATATCCAAGACACACTGTTTTAAGGGTAGCTGGTCCATTCCACTGGGGTGTCAAACAGACGAGACATACTGATGAGTCCTGGTAGGATGAAACACGTGTCTATGTCTTCTGTTAGCATCCTTTGCAAACTGTGTGAGAGGCCTTTCGGCACCATGCATTTCTGCTTAAAGTTGGACCAGCTTAACATTCTGTGGTGATTTGCATATGCAGCCCAAGATGCTTCGCATTGTGTGGGCATGTGTGATTTGTATTTACAACATACATATACATACATTATATATATATATATATATATATATATATATATATATATATATATATATATATATATATATATATATATATACACACACACACACACACACACACACACATACACACACACACACACATACATGGTGACAACTAATCTAAACTTGAACAGGCACCAATTCAGCAGGGGGGACATGGAAAGTAGCAGTTTAGTACTGTTTGCCTCAAATTATTTCATTATATGGCGAAATTAACAAGGGGCCAGATGAAAAGTCACATTTCTTCAGTATGCGCCATACACGGTCAACAACAACGAAGCACAAATGTGATTGCGCTCCCGCTGTGTGCTGATTAGTATCCACAGTCACAGTGAGAGAGTCAGGGAGAGAGTACTGATTGCTCGATTGTCCGAAGTCCAACCGGGGAGGGTCGGTTCTTGCCAAGAAATATACAAGACTCAGCAGAGGACAAGGAGACAGATCACTTATGGACAGTATGGTGAGCAAGGTCCTCCTGCTTTCACGCCACACATGCAACTGTTGCTGCTGGTTACTCTATGTGCTGGGAGCTCAGAGTTCCCCTGGCTGGGAAGAAACAGGCTGAGGACCAAAACACTGACAGGAGCCTGCACTGATTGTGACATTCAGCACTTTTAATGTGTCTCTGGCTGTGACCATATGCAGGGCCGCCACCTGCAGGGACACAGTGTTTTCCTAAGATATGCAGCAGTGCCACCTTTAGGGAGACTAACACACATGAAAAAGGGCAGAAACAGATGCTGGTCTAACCGTGGTCTAATTATTTCAGCACATTCCCAATGGCAACCATGGATTAATAAAGATTTTAACCCTATCCCGAAGCACTCAAATACAGGGGGGAGTTTTACAGCTCATATTGTAATCTGTTTGTTTTCATCATGCTACTAAAAGAACATACTTTCCACCGTTCATATTCTAATGCCCTCTGAAGCCAGAGTATGTGCGTGTGTGTAGAGGGAGGAGAGGGGACAGTAATTTTCATGACAGCCTGTTCTCTGGCAAGAAAAACTCACTGGTCTTGCAGAGCAGGTTTAAAAAATAGTTACAAATAATCAAGTATGCAGCAATTTTAATTAAAACGACTTTCCAGTTTCTTGCAAAACCTGCTGCCACAGAACCAGATGCAGAACACAGGTCCTGCCCCCAGAAACCATGTACCATAACAGAAGTCTACATTGTGTGATGATCCTCACTTAAAAATACTAGTTTCCACTATTTTCAGGCTTGATTCTCCTTTTGCTTGTCCTTAAGTCCCTCCCCCTTATTTATTTAGTTTTTGTTGACTGGGTAAGTGCACTAGACAAATTCTGCCTATTTTCAGGCACGACCCAGGAGAGGGGGATACAGATGAAAGCCAACTGACCTTGAACCAGATTAAGCCGCTAGTGGTATTTTTAGTGAATGCTTGCTCAATGCTCAGTATCTGAGCTCAACAAGGACATTATGTGATCTATTAGCCAATCAGTGGATAGAAATCTACCACAGAATTAAATAATTCTTGCCACAGAAGTGCAACAAGCCCACGACAGAAGTCAAAAAGCCCTGTACCAGAACTTGGGGATGAAGCGCCGCTGAGAACTGAGAGCACTGGATACAGACACTGTGATATTGAATAAATACACTGCGAGCAGGGCTCCTGGTTCTGTGCAGCTCTTTAGTCTTGATTCCTACAGTAGACCTCCTAGGCCTCTGCAGCATCGTTTGTTCATAGAAACATAGAATGTGACAGCAGATAAGGACCGCTTGGCCCACCCAGTCTGCCCATTTCCCTACCTACTGGATAAGCTGCAGATCCTAGTTAACCAGCAGCCTACTTCTTCCTACCCCCAGAATGGCCTCTTATGGATTGCCTCATGCATGCTTGAATTCCACCACTGATTTTGACTCTACAACCTCCTCCGGAAGGCTGTTCCATGCATCCACAACCCTCTCTGTGAAAAAATACTTTCTTAAATTACATCTGAGCCGCCCCCCTCCCCCCATCTTCAAATTGTGCCCTCTTGTTCTTGCATACCTCTTTTTTTGAAAGATGCTACCCTCTTGGACTTTGTTGATTCCCTTGAGGTACTTGAACGTTTCTATCATGTCCCCCTCTCCTCCTTTCCTCGAGACTATACATATTAAGCCCTTCGTCTCACTTTATATGTCTTCCGTGCAGACCCGCACCATTTTAGTTGCCCTCCTCTGGACAGCTTCCATCCTGCCTATGTCTTTGCGGAGATTGGGTCTCCAGAACTGCACACAGTACTCCAGATGGGGTCTCACCAGCTGTCTGTACAGAGGGATAATAACTTCCTGTTTTCTACTGGTGATGCCTCTCCCTATGCATCCCAGTATCCCCCCAGCCCTCCTTGCTGCCCTCTCACATTGCTTGCCCACCTTTAGGTAATCTGATATGACTACCCCCAGGTCCCTTTCCATTTTTGTTGTTGTTAGTATCTCACCCTCCATTGTGTACTCTTCCCCTGGGTTTTTGTTTCCCAGGTGCATTACCTTGCACTTCTTAGCACTGAATCTAAGCTGTTATACATGTGACCATTCCTCTAACCTTGCCAAGTCCCTTCTCATCCTTTCCACCCCACCCTGTGCATCAACTCAGTTGCAGATCTTTGTGTCATCTGCAAAGAGACATACTTTTCCTTCCAGTCCCTCTGCAATGTCGCTTATAAAGACACTGAAGAGGACCGGTCCTATTACTGAACCCTGCGGTACCCCACTAGTAACCCTCCTTTCTTCTGAGTGGACTCCATTTACTATTACTCTCTGTGTTCTGTTCTCCACTCAACTCTTTACCCAGGCTGTCATCTTGGGACCCACTCCCAGGCTGGCTAACTTGTATATTAATCTTTTGTGTGGGACTGTGTCAAATGCCTTGCTAAAGTCTAGGTAGGCCATGTCCACAGCCCCTCCCTGATCTACTACTTTGGTCACCCAGTCAAAGAAATCTATCAGATTCGTCTGGCATGACCATCCTGCTGTGAATCCATGCTGCCTAGGGACCTGGGCCCCTCTGGCCTCTAGATACTCGACAATTCTTTCCTTCAGAAGTGATTCCATCATTTTCCCTATCACTGAGGTTAAACTAACAGGTCTGTAGTTTCCTGCTTCTGCCTTGCTCCCACTTTTGTGAAGGGGAATCACATCTGTCCTCCTCCAGTCCTCGGGTACCACTCCATCCTCCCATGATTTGTTAAAAAGGGTAGTCAGTGGTGTCACTAGTTCTACCCTTAGTTCTTTTAGAATTCTGGGATGAATCCCATCAGGCCCCATTGCTTTGTCCACCTTCAGTTTTAAGAGTTCTTTCAGAACCCTTTCTTCTGTAAATGGGCTGGTATCAACTTTTGTATCCAGAGTGTTTCTACTGTTTGTTTTAGGTACCTCCCCCTCTTCATTTGTAAATACTGAGCAAAAATATTTGTTTAGTATCTCTGCCTTTTCACAGTCTCCCTCCCTTTTATCAATCCTCACTATCCCTCCCTTGGTCTTCCTTCGCTCCCTGATGTACCTATAAAAGGTTTTATCCCCTTCTTAACTGGAGTTGGCTATCTTTTCCTCGGTTTGGGCCTTTGCTGTTCTGACTGCCTTCCCAGCCTCCTTTTGCTTTAACTGATACAGTTCTCTGTCCTGCTCCTTCTGCGATTCCTTGTACTTCCTGAATGCTTTCTTTTTCTCTTGAACCTTCACTGCCATTTCCTTTGAGAACCATAGTGGTTTCTTACATTGTTTTGTTTTGTTTATTTGCTTCACACAAAGGCTCTTTACCTGTGTGATGGCAGTTTTTATTATTCCGCATTGTTCTTCCACCCCTCCTTCCTGCCCATTTGCTAGTGCATTCCTTAGGCACTCACCCATTTTGGCAAAGCCAGCCCTCCTAAAGTCCAGTACTTTTACCTTGTATGGCTTGACTCTATTGCTGTGTTTATTGTGAACCATACTGTTCAATGGTTGCTAGTTCCCAGATGGCTACCCACTTCTACATCTGTGATCCTCTCTCCATCTCCATTTGAGAGAATCAGGTCTAAGATTGCTCCCTCTCGAGTGGGCTCCAATACTAGTTGTCTAAGGCATGCCCCATGTTGGGCATCTAGAATAACCCCACTCTCCGAAGTGGCTGCTGCAACTGCACTCCAGATAACATCTGGCATATTCAGATCACCCATCAGCAATATCTCCCCTTTTTCTGCCACTCTAAGTATACTTTCTATCATTTCCTTGTCCATTTCCTCCCTGAGAAGAGGATCTGTACAACCCCGCGGATTGTGGTGCCATTGCCTGTCTCCAAATTTACCCACAGTGTTTCTTCTCCTCCCCTCACACCGCTTTGTTCTGTTGCTTTTATTCCTTCCCTTATGTAAAGAGCTACCTCCTCCTCTTTTACCCTCCTGGTCCCTCCTGTAGATAGTGTGTATCCTGGTATGTTTACGTCCCAGTCATGGTTTTGTGTGTACCATGTTTCTGTGACTGCCACAATATCCAGATGTTCCTCCTCCATCAAGGCCACTAATTCAGGAAGCATGTTACCCAGACTACAGGCATTGATACTCATTGCTCTCCATTTTTTGATGGCTTTACCTTCTGTTGCAGCATTCCCCACTGACCTTTCTACCTAGGTCTTTTTCTCATTTAGTACCCTGTTTTGTAGGGAGAGGCTGGGATTTTCCTGCTGCTTATCAGTGCCTCCCCCTTTGACTACTTTAAAAGCTTGCCAATGAAGCATTTAAACTGATTGCTCAAAAGACTTGTTCCCTTCCCGGACAGATGCAGACCATCCTGCCAGTATAGGCTGGTGTCCCTCCAGGTGGAACCCCAGTCCCCAGTGAAGCCAAACCCCTGTGCTCCACATCATTTTTTCAACCATTCATTAAACTGCATGGTGCTAATTACCCTCGCCTCCCCCATGCCATTGACAGGCAGCACCTCTGAGAAGGATACTGTGTGCGACTTGTCTTAGGCCCCTCCCCAACTCTACAATGTCCTCCTGCATTGCTCTAATCTCATGATGAGCCAAGTCATTTGTCCCTAGGTGGACAATTACGTTCAACTCAGACTCTCTTGCAGCTGTTCTCGTGATCCTGAGGATGCGCTTCCTGTCCCTCCAAGCCATGGCACCAGGCAGGCACCTTACTTCAGTTTTCCCAGCTCTCCCCAGTTCTACCCCCCTAATAACTGAGTCCCCCACCAGGAGCTGCTTCCTTTCCCTGTGGTGTCCTCTGCCTCCTTCCTGTGGGCCTCCTTTGTGACAGCTGTCATCAGTCTTCTCTGCGGGTGCATCCATAGGGGAGCTATGCTCCCCTAGAATGGTGTATGGATTGTGGAGTGGAACAACTGACTGGGTGTGCCTCTGTTCCACCATCCTCACCCTCCCAGAGCCCACTGTGGTCCAACTGCTGTGCTTTCTTCGCAACCTCTGAGGTAGTGGTGGTGGCGCTGGTGCTCCTGGATGGGGGAGGTTCCCGTCCTACTGTCCAGTGTGGCCTGGGGGAAGTTTTTCTTCCTACTGTCCAGTGCGGCCTGAAGACATGCAACTTCTTCCCTCAGGGCAGAGAGCTGTCTGCAAATAGGGCAGCATCTCAGCCTCCAGAAAGACTCCCGGAAGACTGCTACCCCACAGCCATTACATTGCACTACTCCCCACATGTTTATCTACTTTTTGTGTGTGTGTGTGTGTGTGTGTGATTGGTTTGTTATATAGAAATATATATAGTATACAGTGTGTATGCTTATATTCTCAGTGCAGTGTGCTAGAGAGGATATGACAGTGATATGCACCTTGTACCCTTGAGGAAATGATGTCAGAACCTCAGGTATAAAGGAACTACTTCCAGGGGTGGGTGGGGTGAGGGGTGGGAAGGGTTGAGCCTAAACTGTGCCCTCACAAAACAATCAGCTAAAAGCTCTCACCCATCGCTGCGATGAGTGCCTTCCTGTCAGCAAGATGCCCTACACAACAATTTGACAGTGCCCTGCTAATCAGACAGAGAAAAATCCAGACATCCAAGTCAGACACAGGTAAACCTCTCCAGCCCCAAAACAGCCTGGTGGTTTGTTAGCCACAAAGGAAAATCAAATATGCAGTTATTTCAGCCCTTCTGAAGATGCTGACAAGATAAGCAGTTTTGAAAACCTCCTTCCTGAATTAAAAACTAAAATAATTAAACACAAAGCAATACCAATGTAAAAGTAAGGAAAACTTCTCTCAGATGTAAGCAAGAGAGAGAGATTAGTTACAGATATCTAGTCCAATATAATATATCCCATGCAGCTTCTCAGTTGTTTCAAAGCACACCCAGTACACAACCTGGAAGAAGATGGACTTCTCTGACCTCATTCCTGACCCATGAATTATTCATTTCGGTGACATAATTCAGTGGTGCAATTGGCAAAAATATGATGCAATGTCATTAATGACATCACATGCTGAGCACAAAGTACAAGCGGTGCTTCAGGATAAACAATGAGGGGAATAGAGGCAGTCACTATAAAAATACTGTTCATTTTAATGAAAAATAACGCAGAGCAATCAATTCCGTGGCATCTTCATACTTACTTACTACTAGCCAGCAGAAACAGGCCACATGGTTTATCAAGTCTGCTCGAGTGTGCATCTAGCACCCCACTTTGCAGCAGGCCCTCCCCCCTACACCCCCCACACACAGATGAATGCCAACTGACATTGGAGCAGATTAAGCTGTTGGTGGTATTTCCAGTGAATGGAGGATATTTGGCCAGGACATCGAGGAAATTCCCCTCCTCTTTTCGGTAAGTACCATGGGATCTTTACCATCCAGCTGAACTACCACCAGAACAGGCAGCTGGGACCTCAGTTTAATGTCTCATCTGAAAGACTGCACCTCAGAAGTGCAGTACCCCCCCTCATGCTGCACTACAGTGTCAGTATTTGGATATTAACCCAAGTGCCAGGTGTGGGAACTGAACCCACAGCCCTCTGCATGCTGCAGGTTCTGTGGAATGTTCTGCAGCCGTGGAATCAGAGAATTCCATGGGCCTTGACTGTGAGGTCAGAATATCCTCACGAAAGCTTTTTCTTGCAGAGTTCATGGAAACCTTGGGAAACCCAACCAGAATTAGGGATAGAGAAGCTCATGGTTGCTGAAACCGCCACACCTGGCTTTATTATACATCACAAAATATAGGCCAGTCAGCCTCATCTCAGTAGTGGGCAAGATTATGGAGGCACTGCTTAGGGAAAGGACTGGGGAATACTTGAAATCCAGTGGAGCACAGGATCCGAGGCAGCATGGATTCAAAGCAGAAAGATCATGTTAAACAAATCTGATAGACTTTTTTTGACTGGGTGACGAGGGGGGCGGGGGCGGTGGATATTGCCTACCTCGATTTCAGCAAGACCTTTAACACCATTCCACACAGAAGACTGGTTAACAAGTTGGGTAGCCTGGGGGTGGAACACCAAGTGGAGAACTGGGATAGAAATTGGCTGGGGGACAGAAAGCAGGGGGTGGTGGTTAATGGGATCCAATCCAAGGAAAGGGGGTGACCAGTGGGGTGCCTCAAGGATCACGCCTGAGGCCAGTCCTTAACGTCTACATTAGTGACATTTTTGAAGGGCTGAGGGGAAGGTTTGCCAATCTGCAGATGATACCAAGATCTGCAACAGGGTAGACACTCCGGTGGGGTGGGGTCGAGAAAATGAGGAGGGATCTAGGAAAACTGGAAAATTGGTTCAATGTATGGCAATTAAAATTTAATGCAAAGAAGTGGAAAATCATGCACTTGGCGCACAGAAACCCTGCGGAGAGTTACAGGATGAAGGGGGAATTGCTGACGTTTACCAGGGATTTAGGGATAATCATCTCAGGTGACCAAAAGGTGTCCAAACAGTGTACCAAAGCTGTGGGAAGGGCCAGTAGCATGTTGGGGTGCATAAGAAGGAGTTTCACTAGCAGAAGAAGGGAGGTGGTGATGTCACTGTACAAAATGCTGATGATGCCTCATCTGGAGTATGGTGTACAGTTCTGGAGACCGCATCTTCATAAGGACATAGACAAGGTTGAGACGGTTCAGAGAATGGCAACAAAGATGGTGCAGGGCTTGCACCAGGAGACATACGAGGAGAGACTAAAAGACCTCAATATGTATACACTGGAAGAGAGGCAGGAACGGGGAAATATGATAGAAACCTTCAAGTATCCTAAAGAGCTAGTGTACTGCTTGGGATTAATAGTAATTTTCAGATGCAGTCAGCTATCACTTCTTATATCTCAAGTATTTTTTCTTTTCTCTTTGTTAATTAGAAGCTTTTCCACCTGGCAGTACTGGGGTGATGTGTGGAGCAGCATTCTGTCTGGAGGAAAAAAAAGTTTTGTTCCTCCCACTACATCGTTAGAAATGAGACCAAACATCTTGAGGCACCAAAATCCTTGCAGCCTGAGCAGTGACGCTCACAAACTACCAATCAAAATGCAGGAAATTGTGACATCACTAGTAACCAGGGAGAGTCAGTCCCTGCTGCTTCATGTGAAAGTGAAACCTGGCAGTGAGAAATGGTTTTCATTGGCTACTAGTGATGTCATAGTCAGTGTGCTCTCAGTGTTGATGTAGTGGGAGGAACAGAACTGACATCCCCCGGCCCGACAGAGTGCTGCTTCACACATCATCCCAGTACTGCCAGGTGAAAAATCTTCTAATTAGCAAACAGAAAAGCAAAAATACTTGAGATATAAGAAGTGATAGATGACTACATCTGAAAGTTACAATTAATTGCAGGCAGTTTCCTGGCAGTACACTAGCTCTTTAAAGGAATAAACAAACTGCAATGGGGCGACATCTTTCAATATAGGAAGTGTACAAGGATGAGGGGCATGATATGAGATTGGAGGAAGGCAGGATAAAGGGGAATGTGAGGAAGTTTTTCTTCAAAGAAAGGGTGGTAGATGCATGGAATAACCTACCCGAAGAAGTAGTGGGAGTTAGCACAGTGAGGGGATTCAAACATGCATGGGATAGGCACAAGGGAACCCCAGAGGTGGGCAGGAAAGGCTAAAGTCAATGACCAAGTAGGGTCAGCAACACGGATGACAAAACAACGGCACCGGATGGGGCGCATCATAGGGTATCGAGGGAGCTCAGTGAAATACTGGTTGCATCTCTGACTATTCTGTTTAATAGCTCACTGGAAACAGGAGTGGTTCCAGAGGTCTAGAGGAGGGCAGATGTGGTCCCACAACACAACAGTGTAGCAGGGAGGAGGCTGGCAACTCTAGGCCAGTCAGTTTGACCTCGGTGGTGGGAAAGTTAATGGAATCATTGCTGAGGGAAAGGATTGTGGAATATCTTGAATCTAGTGGGTTATATAACCCAAGGTAGCATGGTTTCACGGAGGGAGGTCATGTCAAATGAATCTGATAGATTTCTTTGTCAGCGTGACCAAGGAACTAGATCAGGGTGGAGGGGTAGACGTGGCCTACCTAGAGTTCAGTAACAGGTTCAACACTGTTCCGCATAGGAGACTAGTAAGCAAGCTAGGTAGCTTAGGAGTGGGTCCAAAGGTAGTAAACTGGATAAGAAATTGGTTAGGGGATAGGCGATGGAGGATGGTGGTAAAGAGAGTTCACTCCAAGGAAGGGAGGGTGACCAGCGGGGTGAATCAGGGATCAGTGCTGGGATTGGTCCTCTTTAATGTCTCTATAAGTGATATTGCAGAGGAGCTGGAAAGGAAGGTAGGTCTCTTTGTGGACGATACTAAAATCTGCAGTAGGGTGGACACTCTAAGAGAGGTGAAATAGATGAGCAGAGACCTGAAAAAACTAGAAGAGTGGTCAAGGGTAAGGCAGCTGAGTTTCAAACTTTTAGTGCAAAATAATGCACTTAGGGCAATAGTTCTCAGTCTTTATCATAGTGAGCCTCCCCCAAGCTGTGGAAAAGATGTTGAGCCTCCCCCAAATATTGAAATAATCTTGGGCCTCCCCAGAGAAAAATAGCATACTTTGCACAGTTCATCAGTAATAAAGTGAAACTCCTTTGGGTAGTTGGTTCTTATTTTTTGCAGCTTATTGTCCCCCCCCCCGTCAACCTAACTTGCTCTGCTATTTTGATTCTCGAACTATTGTTACCCCTTGTTGCTATACCTTCATGGTCAGACTGTTTTCTTATTCTGTTTACCTTCTATCTGGAATAACCTTACTATCCGCCTCTCCCCCTCTTATTCTGCTCTTAATCAATTCCTCAGGGATTCTTTTGCTTTCTCCTGCTCTTGCTCCTAGTACCTCTCTGCTAAAGTCTTGTATATGGGCTGTTATACTGGGCTGTTCTGCCACAAGCCTAACTGGTCAGTTGTTACCTGTCACTATTTGTTTATAGTTCCTATTTGTTTGCACTATTGATCATCTTGTATTGCTTGACTGCTTTGCAATTACCTTTGAAACTGTATTCACTCGCCACCCTTCCCCGGGTTCACCTGTAATAAGCCTTAGCTCAGTGTACCTTTCCTGGTCACCAATATGTAAATAAATACATAAATTGCCCGGTTATCCTCTTTCAGTTTGCCTCATCCTATCACACAAAATATCAAACTCAAAATTCAAATACACTACTTTTTCAGACTTGCTTGAGCCTCCCCCTGGAACAGGTTGGGGCCTCCCCAGGGAGTCTGGCCTCACTATTTGAGAAACCCTGACTTAGGGCACAGAAAACCAGGGGCAGAATACAAAATGGGTGGAGTGGTATTAAACACCAAGCATGACCCCAGGAATTACAGACTTATCAATCTGGCTTCAATCATGTACAAGCTCATGGAGACTATAAGTAAGGAAACTGTGGTAGAATATCTAGAGGAACATCGTCTCCAGGATATGAGGCAGCATGGGTTCATGGTGAGGGGAAGTGTGTCAAACAAATCTGGCAGTCTTCTTTGACTGGGTCACTAAGACAGTAGACAGGGGCCAAGCAGCAGACATCCACTATCTGGATTTCAGCAAGGCCTTTGACTCTGCCCCAGAAGAAGTTGATCAGGAAGTTAGTGGATCTCAGGGTTGGGGAGATGACCAGATGAGTGGTAAACCGGCTAAGGGACAAAACCCAGAGGGTGGTTGTGGAGGGGCAGGAGAGTTATCTGGTGTCAGAAAGGTCACCAGTGGGGTTCTGCAGGGCTCAGCGATGGCCGGTGTTGCTCAGTGTCTTCATTAGTGACACTGGGGATGGCATTAGGGACAAAATGTGCCTATTCACGGATGATACCAAGCTCTGTGGTAGAGTGGACACAGCTGAAGGGATACAGGACAATCTGGAAAAGCTGGGGAGGTGGTCTGGGATCTGGCAGCTCAGCTTTAATGCCATGAAATTGTTTGTTTAAAATTTATTTATTTTTTTTATACAGGTTTATCTGTTGGGAAATAAATCCCCATTTACAACAAATACCTGTGGTATTTAGCAGAACAACAAAACATGACAAAATACACTTAAAACACAAAAGACAATAACCTAATAACAATTACAACTAACATTTAGATAATTATACAATTCAAATTTAAAAATGTGCAAGTCAGAAATTTCAATAATTTGGCAAGACAATTTGTTCCATGACCTAGCTACACTATTTTGTAAAACCATATCCCCCATACGATTTGTATTTAGGATCACAGGCAATTTTCTTGTTGATCTCCTAAACATATCTAAATATTTTGAATCTGAATTCAAACAAAGCAAATGTCTTAAAGAGTGCATTTTTGAATGTATCAAACCATAACATATCGTTAGCCACACAAATTCTCTTCGAGCTGACGGATACAACCATCCAAGTTCCTGATAAACTAAACAATGATGGACTCTAGATTTGTTTTTCAAAATATAATTCCCCAATCTATAATAAGTCTGATCCAACTTCGATAAGGATTTTTTATAGGAGTGTTTATATAATGGGAGACCATATTCTAATACAGGTAGCCAACAATTGTGCAACAAATGAAATGCAAAGTTATGCACACTGGAGCCAAGAATCCCAGGATGGAGTACTATCTGGGTGGAGTCCAGGTGTCTGCATCAGAAAAGGAGAAGAACCTGGGAGTGGTGATCACTAGTGACCTGAAGCACTCCATGCAGTGCATGAAAGCAGCAGCAAGGGCAAACAAGATGCTGGGATGCATAGATAAGGGGATCATTAGTAGGAGAGAGGAGGTTATACTGCCCTTGTACTGGTCACTGGTGAGACCACATCTAGAGTATGGAGCTCAGTAATGGTGCCCACAACTCAAAAATGACAACTTGGGGGAGAAGGTCCAGAAGAGGGTTACAAAGATGACAGCGGGTCAGCAGGGTAAAGCATATGAGGAGAGGTTGAGGGCACTGAACATGTACTGCCTGGAGGCGGGGGACATGACTGAGACCTTCAAGTACTTGAAAGGGATAAATAAGATGGATAAGGAGGGTCTCTTTAAGCTAAGTGGCAACCATAACATGAAGAGGCACAGTCTTAAACTGGGGGGGGGGGTTAGGAGGAAGGTCAAGAAGCACTTCTTCCTGGAGAGGGTGGTGGACACTTGGAATGCACTGCTAGAAGAGGTGGTCTTGTTGAAGATGGTGGGCAGCTTCAGGAGAGGCTGGGACAGGCATAGGGGAACCAACACAAAAACCATGCGCTCAGGTTGGGACGTGTGGGTGCTAGCTCAGTTAAACATAGCCTCTCCTTACGTTATCACACACAAATGAGCTGCACATCCAAGGAAGAAGAAATTAAATGAAGTATCCAAATATAGGCTGCAAGCAAATACAAAATGTATTTCAGCAGAGCTCCACACAAAAGTGACACTATACACCAGTGCTTCAGGTCTTCGTGTGATCCTTCATCAGGGGATGTGTCTCTAGGTGTGTGATCTTACCTTATAAAGCATTAAATTAACAATCACAATAATTGATTTAGATCACAAACCAGTTACACCCATCAAACACATGCAAAACAATTATATGTAAAATACTCCATTAATTAAAAATAACCGGAGACTGAATACCACGATAATACACACATAAGACTCCCGAAATAGATTTAAATATACAAAAACTGTCAAAAGTATCCACAATATAAGATAGCATATTTAACAAGGCATAATATCAAAAGGCACAGAGAAACTTAGACCTAAATGTGGAGGTTGGTGGCTTGGGGGGGGAGGGCCCAGAGAGAGCAATAAATAGAGAAAATTAAATCCTTAATCAAAAGAAAATTTAGACCATTTCGTAAACTCAAAAACAAGAAATTACAAAACAAGGAAACTATTTATTTAAAATACAAATCTACACTACACCTGCTAAGGTACACCATAAAACAAGCTAAAACTACTTTAGAATTTAAAATAGCTCACACCAAGTATTCTCACAAAACTCTATATTCTGACCTGAACAGTAAGAAGAGTAACACCAGGAAGACTGGACCCATCGTCCACAATAACAACACTATCAGCTCAGATTTACACACTGCAACTATATTTAATGCATCTTTTGCCTCTGTGTTTTCCCCAAAAGATACTCCAACCCTAAGTTCCCAGGATCACCCCACAAAGTCCTCAAACTACAATATTTTAGAACAAATGGTTCTGACTACCTTACATACCATAAAAAAACATGCAGCCCAGGTCCAGACAACATCACACCAAGATTTTTCTAGAAATAGCTGAGGCAATTGTAGTCCCACTTAAAATAATTTTCAATAAATCCCTTGAAACTGGCCAAATTCCCCTTGATTGGCTAACAGCAACAGTCATAGCCATCCATCAAAAAGGCAATAAAGCTAATGTTCAAAATTATCGCCCAATAAGCCTTATATCCATTACCTGTAAGATCATGGAGAAGGTTATCAAACTATTTACTGAGAGGGAAATGGGAGAACTTAATTTGATCGATAAATCCCAGCATGGGTTCAAAACTGGGTACTCATGTACTACTAATCTAGTGACTTTTTACAGCAACATAAATAAGGGTTTAGACAATATTATTCCATTCAATGTCATACTCTTAGATTTCAGTAAAGCATTCCATAAAGTACCGCATAACAGGTTGGTTTACAAATTGGAATCCTTTGGGTTTTCATCCTGCCTCACAAAGTGGATAAAGAACTGGTTGTCCAGCAGAACGCAAAGGGTAAATTTTAATAACTCAATTTCAAACCAATGTCTAGTTACTAGTGGAGTGCCCCAGGGCTCCGTCTTGGGACCTATATTGTTCAATTTATACATTAGCGACATGAAAATTTAGTCCGAAAATTGGCATTCAAAGTTTGCAAATGACTTGAAACTTAGTGGTTATGTGGACACAGTGAATAATCTAAAAAGTCTAGTTTCCGATTTGCACTCTATTGAACAGTGGGCAACTTCATACTCCATGGAATTTAATATTGACAAATGTGTTGCCCTCTATTTTGGTAGAACAAACCAAAAGAATATATACAAAATAAACAATATCACGTTAAAATCATCAACAGCAGAAAGAGACCTGGGAATTCTCGTTAACAATAAACTCATATCATATGATCACTATTTAAAAGTCACCAATTAAGCACACTCACTGCTGAGCCGAATCAAACGGTCATTTGTTACAAGAACCAAACAGTGTCTGATTCCCTTGTACAGATCACATAATAGGCCTCATTCAGATTACGGATCACCCTTCTGGAACCCCTACTTAGCAGGCAATATAGCTTTATTGGAGTGGGTCCAGTTTAGAGTTACAGAGATGGCCTCTGGTCTGACCAACAAGACATACACTGAGAGGTTAGAGGCGACTGGGCTCCATACCCTCCAAACTAGATGTTGCAGGGGAGACATGTTGTTTATTTACAAAGTATTACAATCTCCGTCACTGTTATCTGAGTGCAGTCTTTCTATCTGCACAAACAAGAGAAAACTAAGTAAGTAATAACACCCGACAAGGTGGGCGTTATTGGGATATAGTGGACCACCCAGGGGCGTAATGAGGCCAAATGCCGCAGGCAGAGGGCCTTATAGCCCCCAGAAGGTCCGTTATATCCCATAACACCCACCCTGGAGGGTATTATTACACTTAGATAATGGTGTACAGGAGTCATTGTTTAAAATATATATATATATATATATATATATATATATATATATATATATATATATATATATATATATATATTTTAAAAAGGTACATTTTATACTAAAATAATTCTGGTGGTGGTGGAATCACCACAGGAGGGCGCTGCTGTGTTTCTGTGTGTGCTATGTGGCTGTGAACTTGCTTTGTTTCTTGGCAAAGAGGAAAGCTGCTTTGTCAGTTTGTTTCAGTTTGTCTTGCCTTTTTTCAGTCAGTGACAAAGGCAACAGGGAAATACACAGAGAGGATAGACATTTATTATAGCTGCTTCGACAGTTCGTCAGAATGGAGGAATGTTGCCTCGTTATGTATATTTCACGAGAGGTACATTTGTTTACTGTGTTCTGAAATGTGGCATGATTTCTTAGGTCAGTAAGAGTCGGCTGTGTGAGATGGAGTGCAACCGCGCCCAGTAAGCAAAGTTAAATTAGTAAAAAAAATACTGTTGCAGGTTTTGTTTTTGGGGGCTACCCTGTGGTAGTGTCGATGGAAATGAGTCTCGCTAAGCGAGCGGGGCCAAAATGGCAGCTTGTAGTTTTGAAATTCAAGGTGCCCAAAGATCGTTTAAGTAATAGGGCACACTGAAATGGAGTTTGTTTTTTACTGGGTCGATATTAAGAAATAACAGCCAGGGTGGCAGGCTGTTTCAGTCTATCTGGATCAGAGTTTCACTTCTTCCATTATCTAAGGTCACAAAATAAGCAGATTATCTTCAAGAAAGCAAATTCAAACAAAAGAAATAATTATATAACAATACATTCATCTAGACTATGGAATCTATTACCACAGGAATTAGTGGAGATCACACATTTCGATACTTTTAAGAACCACCTTGATATTTGGCTTAAATTAAAAATCACTCTTACTTATATTAGCCCACGTGTGGGGGAAATCAAAATGGGCCTCGTCCCCCCAAAAAAAAAAAACTAGTAAACGTGAAAAACGGAGGTAGGTCCTGCCAGTGGTTAGGCCAGCCAGAGCTGGTCTAACAGCCCGTGCGCCAGCCATCCAACAGAACTGGGAGGGAGATTCTCTCATGCCTACCTGTTACGGTGGGATGACCTAGCAAACCTGAGCTTAAGGATTGCATGTAGAGGTATGTTGGCAACAGTGGTTGTTGTGAGACATCTTGGCGGACTCATATCAGGATGTGCTGACCAGTCACAGTCTTGTCATGGTCTACTGGTGGCTATGCTACTACCTTCAGTACCTGTAACAGCTATGCCTATCTCTAGCATTTTGCCCCTAACAGTGTCTGGGAGACATGGGTGATGAACCAGCTGCCCTTCCAGGTTACAGGCACCTGACACCTACTATGCCCACTAAGACGGACACCTGCCAGGGTACTACATGCCACTATGTAGCTCACTGATGTGCCGGACAATCTGTCAGGGTATGTCAATTAGGCACCAAAGAAGCACCCACTGCAAGCATGTCTGTTAGATGGGTCTGGTATGTGCACCCCTCCCCCTCTGCTGTACAATTAGTAGTAACCCTCGATGAGATGGCAGTCGGAAGTAAGCCCCCATATTCTCCTATCAGCACATCTATCAGCAGCACAGTTGCTGCGAGATTGCCATTTACTGCCCACATGGGACAGCCTCCAACAAACCCTTTGCATGCACCATTTCTTTGACACACAACAGTGGCTGCGGCAACTGTGCGGTGTTTGCCGCAGGGACTCCTCCTGTACCCAAATCAGGTGCAGGGTCCCTAGTACACTGGGCTTTGATGCAAGCTGCCATCTGCCACAGCTTGTGTCATTCTAAGGGCCCTTTTGAAAATCAAGCCCCCTTCTCTTTATGCTGCTGCTTCTCCTTCTCAGAGTGGATGAGTTTTTCTGCCAACTTAGAGGATTTCTTCTTCTTTGACAAATCAACGGAGCAATGGACTGATGGTAAACTAGGAACAGATGATGCTGATGACATGAAGTCACCTTTGATGCAGCCTGATTTTCCACTTTTTTCAGCTTGAGATGAACCTCTAAAGCCTTTCTGTGATGTCGCCTGGTTGCCTGATTAAAGCCCTGGGTGATAGAGCAGGTTTTAACACTGTCGTCTCTGCTGAGGCAATGAATACACATGGAGTGGTCATCGTCTTAACAGCACCACAGCAGCAATAGCAGAACAATGGTTCCTTGTCTATCAACAGCAGCAGAAAAGATGCAGCCTTAAACAAACCTTGTAGTTTGGCCCATCAGTGATAAGCAGAAAGATCTTGTTTAAAGTCCAGTAGCAATCACCGAAAAAGACAAACAAACTGACCACTACAAATATGGATTTAAAGCAGCAGTGCACGTTCAGATGTCATTTTTTTTTACCTATGGTGGTCTAGATCGTTTTAGATTGTCCTTTTTCTCCTGTCTCGTAAGATGCTATTTTCCTTGTTTTAAGTTTGCTGCTTTAAGAGTTTTATTCTAGATTTGAAATAATTAAATGAGCACTCCTTTTTATAAGGCCACTTCCAGATTTCCAATAGGACTTGCAGTTAACTTGGGAACGGATTACTTAATGTCACTCTTCGTGTGGCTAAAGCGAACTAGTATGCAACAGACATTGCAACCTGACATCATGGGACACTAGGTAATCAAAAACTACTATCAATAATACTGCAATTTATACTACTGCTTTAAAGGAGCACTGTCATCCTCCCTACAGATGGAACTGACCCTTTTAAACTAATGTAAGGGGTTGATAGAGCTCCTTGATTAAGACATTGCTCAATATGATCCAGTTTAAAAACACAGAAGAAAATATAAAAATAACACAAGGTGCCATATTGATGGTGTACCACGAAAATGCATGCCATGGTCAACTCACTTGAACTGAACAAGCTTCCAGCATACATAACAGCCAAAAGCCATGTTTACATGGTGGCAGCACTGTGCTATGTTCGCCATTCACTTCCCAATGCGCTGGCTGAGTTACTGTTCACAAAGCTCGCCCTTGCAGTGCTGCAGGTCACTCCGAGGAGGGGCTGTGGATTCGCAGGAGGCTGATGAAAAAACAGCCTTTGTAGCGGAGCAAGCGCAGCATAGCGTTTATACCATCATTTCATGCACTCGCTCCGCTACTGATCCTACAACTGAGTCAGTCAAAAAAATGATCCAACAGGCACAAAATACGCTCCTGACAGTGTTTACACTGCTGACTTTGCAGCATTTCAACCCGTGCGCATGGGTTGATGCACTGCAAAGTTGGCAGTGTAAACAGGGCTAAAAAATGCTCTGGGCTCTGAGGAAGCTGTCATACCTGATGTTGAAATGTACAGTATACAGTGAAATGGACGTGCATCAGGTAAGCGCCCCTGTATTTTGCTGCATACTGCTACCCAAAGCATAGGGAGTGGGATTCTTTGACTGTGATAAACATGATGTTGCACACAGTTTTGATAGGATGATGATGTTGGCAGTCCAGGCACCCAACATACAAATCTGCACTGAGGGTAGGCAGAGTCACTTAGTGTGTTTTCCGGAGAGCCTGGAGTTCTGTTTGTCTTGCTAACTTACTAGTCAGTATTTGGTTTCCGACTAAGCATGGAAGCAGTGCTGGCAGCTTGCTATAGTGCTATCACACTAAAAACAAATTATTTTAAAAAGGCTAAACTTAATTTCGTATGTTAATACTGCTGTGAAAACCACCCTTATGGTTGTAATTGTGGTTTCTCAAACATTCCTTTTTCTATGGGAACCCAACCCAAAGGTGAGCAGTTCTGCTACCCTAAGAATATTAAAAAGGGCACTTTTAGAACCATATATGATCTTCACAGCAGTTTTAATAAATCAAAGTACCAGTGGCAGGAAGAGGCATCAAATGAGGTAGAGAAAGTGTAAAATCAAATATTAGGATCGAGTTTAAAAATACAAAGAAATATTTCAGGATGTGTAATTACGGTGCAATAAATAAGCAGGTGAAGCTCAAGTGGGAATTTTTATTCTATTTTTTAATTTCTCCAGCGCTCGTACTGTGTGTCTGTAAGTCACAGACCGAGTGCCTGTCTCCTTCTGTATCTGCAGAGAAAGAAAGTATCCCACCCCCCTTGTTAGCTGTGAAGTATACAGTATGTTACCAGTACTGTGGTTACTATATCTGATACTTGTAACCAGACACCCTTCCCTGTCCTGGAGTATTTATTGCAAACAGGGTGAGTTGCTGATTCCTACAACTGCCAATGATTTCTCCCTCGACTTGAAATTGTCAACAACATTCAGCTTGCAGTAAATACACACAGACAAGCATGGGGCAGCAATAAATACACACAGACAAGCATGGGGCAGCAATAAATACACACAGACAAGCATGGGGAGCATGGGGCAGCAATAAATACACAGACAAGCATGGGGCAGTAATACATACACAAAGACAAGCATAGGGCAGCAATAAATACACACAGACAAGCATGGGGCAGCAATAAATACACACAGACAAGCATGGGGCAGCAATAAATACACACAGACAAGCATGGGGCAGCAATAAATACACAAGCATGGGGCAGTAATAAATACACACAGACAAGCATGGGGCAACAATAAATACACACAGATAAGCATGGAACAGCAATAAATACACACAGACAAGCATGGGACAGCAATAAATACACACAGACAAGCATGGGACAGCAATAAATACACACAGACAGGCATGGGGCAGCAATAAATACACAGACAAGCATGGGGCAGCAATAAATACACAAACATGGGGCAGTAATAAATATACACAGACAAGCATTGGACAGCAATAGATACACACAGACAAGCATGGGGCAGTAATAAATACACACAGACAAGCATGGGGCATCAATAAATACAGACAAGCATGGGACAGCAATAAATACACACAGACAGGCATGGGGCAGCAATAAATACACAGACAAGCGTGGAGCAGCAATAAATACACAAGCATGGGGCAGCAATAAATACAGACAAGCATGGGGCAGCAATAGATACACACAGACAAGCATGGGGCAGTAATAAATACACACAGACAAGCATGGGGCATCAATAAATACACATAGACAAGCATGGGGAGTAATAAATACACACAGACAAGCATGGGGCAGTAATAAATACACACAGATAAGCATGGAACAGCAATAAATACACACAGACAAGCATGGGACAGCAATAAATACACACAGACAAACATGGGGCAGCAATATATACAAAGACAAGCATGGGGCAGCGATAAATACACACAGACAAGCATGGGGGAGCAAACAATACACACAGACAAGCATGGGGCAGCAATGAATACAAACAGCCACACATGGGGCAGCAATAAATACACACAGACAAGCATGGGGCATCAATAAATACAGACAAGCATGGGACAGCAATAAATACACACAGACAGGCATGGAGCAGCAATAAATACACAGACAAGCGTGGGGCAGCAATAAATACACAAGCATGGGGCAGCAATAAATACAGACAAGCATGGGGCAGCAATAGATACACACAGACAAGCATGGGACAGTAATAAATACACACAGACAAGCATGGGGCATCAATAAATACACATAGACAAGCATGGGGCAGTAATAAATACACACAGACAAGCATGGGGCAGTAATAAATACACACAGATAAGCATGGAACAGCAATAAATACACACAGACAAGCATGGGACAGCAATAAATACACACAGACAAACATGGGGCAGCAATATATACAAAGACAAGCATGGGGCAGCGATAAATACACACAGACAAGCATGGGGGAGCAAAAAATACACACAGACAAGCATGGGGCAGCAATGAATACAAACAGCCACACATGGGGCAGCAATAAATACACACAGACACGCATGGGGCAGCAATAAATACACACAGACAAGAATGGGGCAGCAATAAATACACACAGACAAGCATGGGGCAGCAATAAATACACACAGACAAGCATGGGGCAGCAATAAATACACACAGACAAGCATGGGGCAGCAATAAATACACAGACAAGCATGGGGCAGCAATAAATACACACAGACATGCATGAACAGCAATACACAAGCACGGATAGCAATAATTACATACAGACAAGCATGGGGCAGTAATAAATACACACAGACAAGCATGGGACAGCAATAAATACACACAGACAAGCATGGGACAGCAATAAATACACACAGACAAGCATGGGGCAGCAATAAACACACACACAGACAAGCATGGGGCAGCAATAAACACACAGTCAAGCATGAGGCAGCAATAAACACACACAGACAAGCATGGGGGAGCAAAAAATACACACAGACAAGCGTGGGGCAGCAATGAATACAAACAGCCACACATGGGGCAGCAATAAATACACACAGACACGCATGGGGCAGCAATAAATACACACAGACAAGAATGGGGCAGCAATAAATACACACAGACAAGCATGGGGCAGCAATAAATACACACAGACAAGCATGGGGCAGCAATAAATACACACAGACAAGCATGGGGCAGCAATAAATACACACAGACAAGCATGAAACAGCAATAAATACACAAGCATGGGATAGCAATAATTACATACAGACAAGCATGGGGCAGTAATAAATACACACAGACAAGCATGGGACAGCAATAAATACACACAGACAAGCATGGGACAGCAATAAATACACACAGACAAGCATGGGGCAGCAATAAACACACACACAGACAAGCATGGGGCAGCAATAAACACACAGTCAAGCATGAGGCAGCAATAAACACACACACAGACAAGCATGGGGCAGCAATAAATACACACAGACAAGCATGGGGCAGCAATAAATACACACAGACAAGCATGGGGCAGCAATAAACACACACAGCCACGTATGGGGCAGCAATAAATACACACAGACAAGCATGGGGCAGCAATAAATACACACAGACAAGCATGAGGCAGCAATAAATACACACAGACACGCATGGGGCAGCAATAAATACACAGACAAGCATGGGGCAGCAATAAATACACACAGACATGCATGGGGCAGCAATAAATACACAGACAAGCATGAGGCAGCAATAATTACACACAGACAAGCATGAGGCAGCAATACATTTATTTTATTTATTCTTTGTTGACCGGGTAAGTGCACTAGACAAATTCTGCCTGTCTTCAGGCAAGACCCCGGGGGGAGGGGGATACAGATGAATGATAACTGACCTTGAACCAGATTAAGCTGTTGGTGTTATTATTAGAGAATGGGGGGAAATTTGGCCAGAGCACTGGGAAAATTCTCCTACTCTGCTCTGCCTGTAGGGGGAACCACTCGCCATCTGCCTGATGGCCAGTCCTGGTGTGGTACCAGAGCGGATGGATGTCCGGGAGGCTGGGAAGCAAGTCTCCTCCCCAGTCTCGTCCATGCTACAGACTTAAGTTTTTATGATGCAGAAGGTTCCATGGAAAGCAAAATGGTTATCGACATGTCATATTGGGTTGTATTGCAAGGGGTATATCCTCGAGGAGGGAGGAGGTGATTCTGCCACTGTATAGGTCATTAGTTAGACCACACCTGGAGTACTGCGTGCAGTACTGGCATCCGTATCTGAAGAGAGACATTAAGTTACTGGAGGGGGTGCAGCACAGAGTGACAAAGATGATTAAGGGGCTGGGGGACTTATCATACGAGAGGAGGTTGAAGGAGTTGAACATGTACTCACTGGAGGAGAGGAGAGACGGGGTGACATGATTGAAACCTTTAAATACATGAAAGGAATAAACAAGACAGGTACAGAGGAGCTATTCAAGGTAAGGGAGGGGAGGGACACCAGGGGCCATGATATGAGACTGGATGAGGAAGGTTCAGGAGGGAGATGAGGAGAAACTTTTTTACAGAGAGGGTGGTGGCTGGGTGGAATGTGTTACCTGCTAAAGTGGTATGTAGTAGAACAGTGGACTGCTTCAAATGAGGATGGGACAGGACAAGGGGGAGGGTTAATGAAGGGGAAGGGTGGAAGGGAGGGGCAGCTGCAGAATAAGGGGTGCTAGCTGCACATTCGAGCAGACTTGATAGACCTCTAGGCCTTTATCTGCTGGTAAATTTCGTATGTTCGTACGTCATCAGATAGTTCAACAAACAAAGAATCTGTAGTTGTACCTACAGAAAATAACATACTACAACAGTATTTCTCTGTCCAGGACCCACCTCAACTACAAGCCTTATTGAGAGCTGAAGAAGAACAGCTCCGGATTTGGCAACTGGAGGTTGCTGCAGTACTGAACAATATTGTTTCTGCGGGAACTAGCAACATTGCTGTGGGCCTTCCTAGCGATCAGACTCCCTTGGTAATGCCTCCATAACAACATGCATAGATTCGGAACACCGAACACCCAGCACTGTCTCACAGCCAGTGCCAGTAATCTATTAATCTAATACATTCAATCAATCAAATGCCACAGTTTTTTTCTTTTACGCCCTGAAAATGGCAAACTCCACAACACCTACACTTACTGCACGATGTACCTCTACTATGACTGGAACTCAACACCACATGCCAGTTCTGCTTTCCAAGGTGAAATCTTGGTTGCCTGATGTTAAAACTCTTCTTCCTGCCTGGATGTCACCAAAGGATGGTGCTGCAGAGGGCGACACAGCCATAGAGAGGATGTCAGCGAACAACGGCATCATGAGCAGCTACCAGCTGTTTGTGCTGCCACAACAGCAGTTTCAGTTCCTGAACAGACCTCCAAGGATGTGTCGGGAATGGCATGTACAGGTGTTCAATCACCTGGCCTAAGACACTTCTTGGACTCACCAACAATACTCAGGAATAAACCACGATGGTCTGTTGATGACTCCGCACTGCAAGCAGCAGGATGGATCCAAAATGAACGTATGGGAGGATGGGAGTTGGGACCCACATCAATCCAAATCTCACCAGTACGAGAGCTATCCAGGACAATGGACTAACCACAGCCTGACTCTGACCATACGGACAAAACTATAGCTACTGGTTTATCTGCTTCTTCTGCAATAGAGACTGTAGTATGTTCACCTCTGGCTCTACCTGCTGATTTAGCACTAACCCAAAATCCTATACTGCAGTTAAGGGAAGCAGGGGATGCCCTGCCTTCCCCCCTTACAGTCATTCCAGATATCCTTAATGTCTCACTTACTTTTGATACTTGTGTGGCTCCAACAGTTACATTTTCAGAGCTGGCTGCCCTCAATCAGGCTACTTCTGTGGGCCCACAACAGTTTATTAATAAAGATAATCCTAGACCTTTTTCTTCCTCATTCAAAACCCCAATATACCCTGCAAAACAACACAATGCAGTTAGACTGGTCTACAAGGGTGGCTTGAATTTACTTCCGGATCGAGTCTTTCTAGGGAAAACTCTTCTGAAAGACTCTATGATGTTTTTTGCTAATGAAATTCATGTCTTGATATATGTATCAGGGAACTGACCTTTGATGTCAGTTTTAAGGTAAATTCTGGTCTGTAACGATTTTGGGCAAAGTTTCAACAACTCAAACGTAACCCTCACGTGGGCCCCCGTTTGATGCAATTCCTCTAAAAAAGCCAGCATACAAAGCTATAACTGTATTGTTCAGAAATGAATGGGTCCGTGTTATTGATCTAACCTACTGGTTACAGCAAAGATGCTCTGTTCTTGAAAAAACAGAGGCTATATTCGACTCGGAGCATATTTGGACTGGTGGCTGGAAAGTAAAAGTCATGCTGCGAGTCACAGATATTGGACTGGAACATCTCTCTAATTGTTTTTTGTTGGGTCGGGATCAGGGTGTATTATTTAATGCTGGGCAGCCAAAAGCATGTTATAAATGCGGGTCGACAGGGCACCTGAGCAGTATTTAGGTAAAGAACTAGGACATACTAGTGGTTACTGCACAAATGAACACAGATGTAACCTCTGTGATGATGTGGGCCACTCATAACAAAATTGTAGATGGATGACTCACAATCAAACATATCCTACAGATGACGAACAGCAAAGGCTTAGAATTGCTATAGCACAGAGAGACACCTTTCCAACAGTCCCTAGGTCTATGATGATACCCATGCCCCGCCATCCCCCATGGCTCCAGAACCCACCTCTCAGTCTCATACTAAATTAGAAGTAGATTTGTCCCCACAGGAAGTGCAGGATATAGCTGAACCTAATTCCCTCCCCCCTCCTAATCCAGTTACTGAGATGGTTCAGGAAATGCCCCCTCCCCAACCTCCACTGGTGGCTAAAGGTAAGAGAAACAGATCTCAGACTAGGGTTGCTAATCAGACTCTACCTGCCACAAACATACCAAAAACTGCATTAGTCCCTTTATCCAATAAATATGAAACTATGACAAATGCCACTAAGTTGTCAGACCCTGACTCAGAGGACTCCACCTCATGGTCCTCACAGCCTAAGCCTCCCTTGGACATGGATGCGAGTGATCAGGACTTCTGATCTTCTGGTCTTGCACAAGAGATTCCCCAAGTCTCTCTCTGGATATTACAAAAAATCCCAGGAGACTGTTAGGGAAAAAAAAAAAGTTACCATGAAACTGACTGATCTGTTTAGTACATACCTCAAAACCTCTAATTCATGACTACTCCACTTTCCATTTATACTATTAATGCAAACAGCATTAAGAGTCATAGGAAACCCCAGGCTGTCTTTACCTACTTAACTTCTACCCCAGCACAAATCATTTTTCTACAGGACGCTAGGCTCCATATCATTCTAGAGGTATCATAGCTACTAAAGAATGGTATGCTGGACCTTCTTACTGGTCCTTAGGTACAGACATGTTCCGGAGTGAGGTTTTTAATTAAGGTTTCAGCATCTCTACAGGTACTTAAGTTGCTAGATCTAATATTAGGACAAGCTTTGATACTGGATACTAAATGCAAAGATAATTATTACAGGCTTATAAATATTTCTGCTCCACAATCAAAAGCTGACAGAATCACCCTATTCCGTAGTGTACAACAATATCTATTTTCATCCCACAGTCATTTTTGGAGATGATTTCAACTGTGGTCTGGGTTTACAAGACAGAGGGAAATGGACCAAAATCCAAACAATATTTTGTGATAATGTCCACCTTAAATCAAACTATACAAAGGGCAATGCTTAAGGATGTTTGTAACATGGGCAAGAAAAAGTTCCCCTTATACAAAAGTGGGAACAAACAGGAAGCAGGGAACTACAGACCAGTCAGCCTCACCTCGGTAGTAGGGAAGATCATGGAAGCACTACTGAAGGAGAGACTGGTGGAACATCTGGTTGTCAATGGACTACAGGACCCAAAGCAGCATGGTTTCAACAGGGGGAGGTCATGTCAGACCAACCTCATTGAATTTTTTGACTGGGTGACTAGGGAGGTGGATCGGGGAGGGCACTGGACATGGCCTATCTGGACTTCAGCAAGGCCTTTGACACTGTGCCACATAGAAGACTATTACACAAACCAGGGAATATGGGTGTGGGCAGGACAGTAGTGTGGTGGGTAGGTAACTGGCTGGGTGGCAGGACACAGAGGGTGGTGGTAAATGGCTGTCACTCCACAGAGGGAAGAGTGACCAGTGGGGTACCACAGTGATCGGTGCTGGGACCACTCATGTTCAACATCTTCGTCAGTGACATTGCGCAGGACCTAGAAGGCAGAATTTCACTGTTTGCTGATGACACACAGCTCTGTAACAGAGTAGATACACCAGAGGGTGTAGACAGAATAAGAAGGGACCTGCAGAAACTTGAAGAATAGTCAGGGGTTTGGCAGTTGAAATTCAATGCAAAGAAGTGCAAGATAATGCATATGGGGCACAAAACCCCTGGCACAATATATCAGTTGGAGGGGGGGTGAGGATATAGCATGCACCAAGCAGGAAAGGGATCTTGGGGTTATCATCTCTGATGACCTCAAGGTAGGGAAACAGTGTGACAAGGCAGCAGGATAAATAGGATGCTGGGATGCATAGGCAGAGGCATCACCAGCAGGAAAAGGGAGGTCATAATTCCACTATACAAGACACTAGTGAGGCCCCACCTGGAGTACAGTGTACAGTTCTGGAGACCATACTTATGTAAGGACATAGACAGGGTAGAGAAGGTTCAGAGGAGGGCAACAAAGATGGTGCATGGATTGCATCACAAGTCCTATGAAGATAGGTTGAAGGAACTGAACATGTACTCCCTGGAGGAGAGGAGGGAGAGAGGGGATATGATAGAGACATACAAGTATCTTACAGGAGGAACAGGGTGCAGGAATACATTTATTTTAGCGAAAAAGATGTTCTAGGACTAGAGGCATGGGGTGAAGTTGGAGGGAGGATGATTCAGAGGAAACGCGGAGGAAGAATTTTTCACAGAACGGGTGGTGGACAAGTGGAACACTGCCAGAGGAAGTGGTGGGGGCTGAAACAATCACAGGATTTAAGAATGCATGGGATAGACATAAAGAAATTCTGGAGGTCAGGGGTAAGGGGCAACAGACTTCTAGGAAAACATAAACTGAACTTACAAGCTCAAATGGGCAGACTGGGTGGGCCATAGGCCCTCATCTGCCGACACTGTCTATGTATCCATGGTTATGAATTATTGGACAAACAGCATCACGTGTGGTCACCGTGCCTTTACATTAAATCTCAATTAATGTATGGGCACGCTACAATTAATGTATGGTGTAGTACTGATATTGACCACCACACAGTCATCGCATCCATTAGAATTGGCAACGGGAAGCAGTTCACGTAGCTGGTTATATGTGCAATACACAGAAGTTATTGAAACCGTGCTGTTATATAGTAAATGTATATTACTAACGGTTGAGTAGCAGTAAAATAAAAGAAATGCAAGCTTACTTCTATTCCGATGTGCCAATTTATTTGTTTTTGAAATCTCTGCAGTGCTCTTGATCCTCCCACCCACCCGAATGGACACTGGAGTCGTAGCCTGGCAGACGTTTTCTTACTTTGTACTAAACTGTAAAAAAGAATGTCTGTACGTATTACTAGTATTTATTTTGCTATAACAGGAAGTGTAAACGAAGGCGCAGAGCTCAAAAGCAATCTTTCGAGTTAACCAGACACAAAAGTCTAATTTAATTGCCAGTAAAAGCAAACTATTTGTGTGATCCTCTAAGCAAACCTGCAGACGGCAGAAGGTTGCGCACAGTAGATACTTCCCAACTGCTTCAAGAATTAATAGCACAGTTATAAAAGTAGGCATCAAAACTTTTAAAAAGTTTTTGCAAGAGAAGCAGAATTATCGGAGCAAATGTAGAAAAGCATGGCCAACAGTTGTTTTTTTCTGATTTGCCGCAACACTCCATTTCCAAACAAGCACATCTTCCATAACACCGAACAAGTAAAGATCAACACTACAGGACTTTGAGGACCCAAAATGTGACTTAACGATTCTTTAGGGCATATCATGCAGACATGTCAGGTAAGAGAACAAAATACTGTTCTCACGCTGAAAAGTGATGCTGTGACATCGACTCATAATCCTTGAAACAGTGGAAAAGAACGACAGAACAAAGAACAGTACAGTGTTAATAAAACCTGTAACATGGACAAGAACACATTCTGAACAGGGAGCCAAACCGTTTTTCTTGCCCATGTTATAAGTGAATTAACCATTCAGGCGTGGGTCTGCAGGTATTAATGTATGGCTGGGTGGTTGGAAACCGACTTCCGCCTACACAACAATACCTGATAGACCCACGCTCTGTCGTGGGTTAACTTACTTATTTTCTGTGAATAAGGCTTCAACCCTACCATTCAGAGAGGTCCCGTTAAAACACAAATGCATTTCTTTTTCGTTTCTAAATCCCTACAGGTTGAAAAAGCATATATACAGGAGGTAGAATTTTCAAGACCACAAAATACTGGGTTTTTAGCCCGGTTATTCCAAATATGTTCACATGGTCCAGGGAACTGGAAATGTAACTCCTCCCTACTGGACATCCCTCCACTTACCCAAAATATTCAATATTTTTTTAACCAGCCGAAAAACTGTTTTTGAGATGTATGGTGACCTTGCCAGTTGGTGATTAGATACAAAATGGGACCTGCAGATTTTACTTAAACAACAAAGTAAAGCAAGCAGAGATACAGAATATCTGACATATTCACATAATTGGCAACAACTGCAAAAGTTGCAGTCCCTTGCCAGAACCACAAAGCATAATTCTGTAACACAAACTCAAAACATAAAACAAGAGGTGTTGTCCTACCATCTGACGAAATTTGATGGTTTGCAAAAACAACAGACCTTTGGGACACAAGGGAACTTTAGTAATATTTGTCCTTTCTTGACTCATTAGGCAAAAATAAAACAAAAAACAATGTATAGCCTTTTTGATACAGATCTGAATGAGTATTCGATTAAACATAACTTACTTAGGATAGTTACTGAACATACAAGCAGCTCCGTTTTCAAATGCCACAGAAACTGCTCCCACACAGTCTCAGTTTCTTACCTCCTTTATTAGCCCCGGCCTATCCACAGCATATTTTAGCTTCTCTGACAGCAGATATCTTGCCACAAGGAATATAAATTGCCTTTAAGTCCCTATCTAATCAAACTGCCCCAGGCATAGATGGTCTCACTCTGGAATTGTATAAAAACTTAGGACCACTAATAACAGATGAGTTAGCTGCTGCCTTTTCTGCCATTTTAAAATCAGACTCTGTCCCTCCAGAAATAGTGAAGGGCATATGTGTATATATACACACACACACACACACACACACACACACACACACACACGGTGACAGAAGACATATATCTAATTGGAGGCCCATAAGCCTTCTAAATGTAGACTTTAAAATTGTAAAAAAAATTCTACACTCTAGATTAGTGAAAGCAGCAAAATATCTGATCTCTCCTGCCCAATTGTGCTCTATCCCCAAGAGAAAGATGACTGATCAACTGATATTATTGAGAGAAATAATAGAACAAGAAAACCGATCTGGCCTGGAGGTTTTATACTCTCGCTGGACCAAAAGCAAGCCTTTGATTCCAACAGACACGACTTTCTTTGGCGAGTTCTGAAACATTATAAAATCCCACCCATCTCCTAGTTGAAAAGTCTTTACAAAACAGCTACATTCACACCTCAGGTGAATGAGGGGAATGGCCCAATGTTACTAGTACGGAAAGGGGTACGGGCAGGGATGTCCCCTCAGTCCCCTACTGTATGTCTTTTGCATAGTCCCCCTCCTAAGAGTACTAAACTCGTCCCTTACTCTGCAGCATAGAAAAATAAATGATTATACTGTACCATACACCGGCACATGCAGATGATCTATGCATCTTAGTTAATGATGAAGCCTCAGCAAAATAGGCATTAAGAATTTTATGGATTTTGGTAGCTGCATAGGGACATCCTTAAATATACAAAAATGCCAAGGTAGACATCTCGGTAGGCTTATCCCTCAGATTACAAATATAAAAAGTATTCGAATGCAGACTTCTCCTATTACTATCTTAGGTATAAAATACAGGGATGGACCTCTGGACATTCTGAACTGGGAGGCAAAAATAAATATAGGTCGTTCACTTGTGTAACACTGGAATAAATGGCAAATGACCAAAGAAAAACAAATGTATTTAATAAAAACATTCCTGATTCCTGTATTTCTCTCCATTGGTTCTATTTTACCTCCTCCTAAATCTCTAGAAGCTACCTTATACAGCTTATTTTTTCAGGCTGTCTGGGGGAGCAGATTGAATTCCATTAGGAAGAATGTTTTATACCTCCCTCAAAAACAAGGTGGTCTAACCATGACAAACCCAGTAGTTTTCTTGTATTGCATTTTCCTATACCGCAACATTAAACCCCTACTATAATCTAATACCCGAGCGTGGACCCCAGTCTTTCATACTGTTTGCCACCCTTGGTTATTACTATGAACCGGGTTAACCATGAGAATTATTTGCACTCATTGGTGCCGGAACACGGGGGGCCACTAGTGCCATGGCCCTTCCACTTTCACAAGTGGCCCTAGCAGTTTTTGCAATCATGTTAATGTATTCAATAAGGGAGAATTTACCCCTTACATCATTGGCCCTACCACTTTTCAAACCATTCTGGCACCAGTGCTTGCACTTCACAACAGGCTCCAGGATACCTAAGTGATGTGTTTGTACAGTTAACCCTTTGAGAACTGAACATGTGTGAACGTATATAGATTCTGGCATCCACAGTCTTCTAAAAAAATGATGGCAGATCAGCAGCCAGATGGTTCTTACTACTGTTAGGAAGTTAATGTATAAACATGTTTTAGCATCCAGTTTCCAAGTTGATGTTGTTTTTCCAAAATGTATGGCACCTGTACTGTCTTCTTTAAAAACTATCTTACAAAATAAACGCATCCCAGAAAAAATGAAAGATGTTAAGTAAGCATTAAGACACGATGAAGGTGGCATCTAATGGGGAATTAATGCATGGTTGGGACCATTGTGGCTCGAGGCCACAGGCCGAGTGCCTACAACGGCCCAACCATGTATTAATTCCCCATTAGATACCACCTTCGGAGTGGCTTAATGCACTTGTAACATGGCAAGTGCAAGGCAAGTATTAGTTAGATACTGTTTTTCTGCTCATCAAACACAAATGAGGAGAACGGCTTATTTCACTTACAGAGTCATGGTTGGCGTCTGTTACTTTCTAAGGCTGTGTCTAACTAGACCACTGTGTGTGCACGTTGCACAGCCCACATGTAGTACTGTGGTGTGTACCAATTTATGCAATGTTACAAGTTTGCTTTAAGTAGGAACACTGACATTCCATAATTATCAGACCTGCAAATTTGCTACTTCTACTCTATTACTCTACTGCTGACTGTCTGTTTTCAGCTGCCGTTCATTCCATGCTGGATTGTGAGGAGAATCTATTCCGTGCATACTTTGGTATGTGGCAACACTGAGAGCAGTTTGGTTAGCTGAGTGTCGAGCACAGCGGTGAGTGTTCCGAGCAATAGGTGGCGCTTTCAAAACAGCATGGCACATTTGGTCTGTTTACGATTGATCTCTTTGCTGTGGTCCTACTTGCACTATAGAATTGTGGTGCTACTACTATTATATCAGTTGGGTAGCTCGGTGTATGGAAAACAGCACTTTTCTGACTTGCATATATATACACTGTCTGCTCTCCATTGTGTGCAGTGCTTGTGAATTGCTAACAGACCGGGTTTTAGAACACTGCTTTGTCCTTTTTCCGACTGACAGGTGGCGCTTTGAAACAAGTCAGAAACTTTTGTTGTGCTTGCACCTCATCTGTTATTCAGTTGTGCTCGCCACACATGTCTTCCACTGTGGTGGGAGTAGTACACTTTAAACTGGGTCGGCTAGTGGGACACACCACAACTCCGGCTTCATTACTGTCTACACTAGTTGACAGTTGCACCACTGGGACATACACCGCTCCACTGCGTCTCTTGGTGCTGTGCCTTGCACTTCACACTCTCTGTTCCTCGTGCTATCTATTGGTCAACATTGCGCTATCAATAACATTAGCTACTTATTAGTTTCTAGGTGCAGTCATGCTCTCAACACGGCATTGTTGCTGGATTAATACCTACTTGACTTTGTGTCACTGGCTGTCTTCGGACCACTGTGCTTTCTCTATTGCACCCCAGCTTTCAGTGCCATGTTACACCTGGCTTTGTTGCCATGAACGGAAACACAAGCAACTAGCTGAATGGAATTGTTCTAGGCCTGGATGCATACTACTACATACCACATACACAGAAGTAGGCTGTTGGTTAACTAGGATCTGCAGCTTATCCAATACGTAGGGAAATGGGCAGACTAGGTGGGCCAAGTGGTCTTTATCTGCCGTCAAAGTCTATGTTTCTATGTATACTCCAACTAGAAACAATGGAACACCTTTTTTTACTTGTAGTCATATCTCTGGGATTTGAAGCTTACTAGCCACAAATGGCAAACCCCATATTTTGCAACAGTTAATTACAATATTCCAATATATGATGACTTAGATACACAATGGCGTCAACGGGATCAATCAACTTTACATTTAGTTCTTGTAACTAACAAATGTACATATGGAACTCTAAATGTCTATAAACCTTACAACAAAAAGACACATCACATCTTGAACTGGTACAAATAAAATCACACATGAACTTCGAGTTCTTTATTTTCAAGAAGCAAAAAACAGGTTAAGAGATTCATTCATTGACAAATCTTTGACGAAATCTGCCATGGGTCATGGACTCCGATGTCCCAATTACTTGAAAAAGAAGAAACCCACCTAATGTAAATATTAAGGTTATTGCTTTTTTCCATCTGAATAGGACAAATTCTGATCCATCCCATTAATCTCATTTGTGTATTTGTGATGTTAACAAATGTGTGTATTTTTTTTCTTTCTTCACCTTTAATTTTGACTGTCTTCTTTTCTTATGTTAAAAAAAATGGCCTGTCCGTTGACATTTCTGATGTACTGTTAACTGTTGCTTGTATTTCTTTTGGATTTGTGTATGATTTCTCAATAAAAGAATAAATTCCCCTACTCTTTTTGAGAAGCCCCATGGGATCTTTAGCATCCACCTGAACTACCACCAGAACAGGCAGATGGAACCTTGGTTTAACACCTCATCTGAAAGATGGCACATCAGGAGTGCAGCAACCTCCCCCAGTGTCTGGCAGGGACCACCCATCCGACATCATGTGACCGGCATCGGCCTAACGGTATATAGTGGGTGGTCCCTCATGCCCGCCTCCAGTTATCCCGCCAGAGACCTGTGAAAAGATATGACAGGAGAAGGAGTGGGCTGCTGCAGCCACAAATAAGGCCAAGAAACAAAGAGAAGCAGCAGGGGGAAGGAGAGGGAAAACCCGTGTCTATTGCAAGAGCCTCTCTCAAAGATCTACTATTATGGTAAGTTCTTAAGTAACTGTACTATCTTTCTTCGAGAGGGCTCTTGCAGTAGGCAATAACCATAAGGACGGAGTCCGAAACAGTGCAAGTCAGAACAGAGACTGAACACGGGAGGCAGGATAGAAGTCTGCGAGAGGCAGGGAATTTAAGACAGAAGGCCTTGAAGGATGACTAGGCCAAAGCCAGCCCTGCGCCTAGAGGCAATGTCCAAACTGTAATGCTTAGTTAAGGTGTGGACAGAGCTCCAAGTGGCTACCATGCAAATATCTGCAGCAGAAACATTTATGAAACAAGCAGTAGATGCAGCCATGCCTTGGGTGAATGCCCTTTAACTCCCCTGATGGGACTTGTTGTGCTTCCGATAGCAAAAAAGAATGCAGTTTGCTAACCATTTAGATAAACACTGTTTTGAAACTGCTCTGCCTTCTCTTCTGGGTACAAAGGAAATGAAAAGCTGATCTGTCTATCGGACCGACTCTGTTCGATTCGTATACTAATGCAAAATTCTGTACATATCCAAAGTGTGAATGGTCAGGATAATACACTAGCAGGTTTATAGTCTGATTCAAAGTAAACTTTGAAACAACTTTTGGTAGGAACTTAGGATCTGTACACAAAGCCACCCAGACTCTGTGGAAAATCAAATAAGGCTCCTTACACACGAGAGCCTGAAGCTCGGAAATCCTTCAAGCAGAGGTAATGGCAACTAAAAACAGCACTTTCCAAGATAGACAGCGCAGGTCACAGCTCGTGGCTGGTTCAAAAGGAGGCAGAATGAGCCTGTTGAGGATAAAGTTCAGATCCCACAGGGGAACAAGGTTCCTGACTGGGGGTTTCATATGGAGTATTCCTTTCAGAAATGTACAGAAGACTTCCAACTGAGCTAGAGTTTTGCCTTCCACTGGAGTGTGGTAGGTGGATATTGAGGACAAGCAGACCTTCAGCGAGGAATAGCCGAGTCCCAGGTCAGAGAGATGGAGCAGATACTCTAAGACCTGAGGGATAGGGCACAAGAAAGGCTGCCCAGATAGAGAATCTCTTCCACTTGATCATATAAGTGGTTCTTATAGAAGGCTTTCTAGCCTCTACAAGAAATTCAGCAACTTTGTGGGAGATCCCAAAGCACGAAATAGCTATGTCTGAAGGCACCACGCATGAAGGTGAAGGGACTAGAGGTCCAGATGGATCAGTATGCCCCAATCCTGGATCAGAAGGTCCTGGCAGAGGGGAAGAGGAATGGAGGATCCATTGCTAACTGCTGGAGCAGAGGAAACCATACTTGGCAAGGCCAATATGGAGCAATGAGAATCATCTGAGCTCCCTCCACCTGTAGTCTGAGGAGAACCCTCTGCAAAAGCGGGAAGGCATACAAGAACCTCCCCATCCAGCAAAGAGACAGCGTATCTCACCAAAAGACACCAGGCCTGGCTATGAGTGAGCAAAAACTGGGTAGTTTTACACTGAATGGGGAGGTGAAGAGATTGAGATCTGGGCAACCCCAAAGGTCGAAGATGTCCTTGACTACCAACTGATGTAATTCCCACATGTGAGCCCTTGACTGGGTACAGCTAAGACTGTCCGCCTGGACGTTCTGGACACCCAGAACGTGTACTGCCATTAGCTGGAGCTGGTGCTGAACCAACCAGTACCACACTCGCATCACTTCCCTGCACAATGGGTATGACTGAGTGCCTCCCTGCTTGTTTAGATATCAGCATGTCCAAAGTGCAGCACTTCAAACCAACAAACCACAAGAACAAAGTAAGTTCAACTAATTGTTGCATTTATTTCCACCAACGTGTGAGCCCCTAATGCCTCAGATACTTGCCTTGCCCCCTTGAAGGCAAGGCGCCAAGGCACTAGGGGCTCTCACAATGGTGGAAATAAACACAACAATTAGTTGAACTTACTTCATTCTTCTGATTTGTTGGTTTTGGAGTACTGCAGTTTGGGCACGCTGATTTCTCTGGGTTAACTGCCCTGTATTAACGCACCACATTCTTTTCTTGAGTGCAGGTGCTTACAATTTTGGAATTTTTGCTTAGATACCAGACCGCATGCATGTTGTCCGACTGGATCATGAGTGATCCTAGGAGGAGAAGGGGCTGGAAGGCCTGAAGGGCATACAGTATAGCACACATCTCGAGCACATTTATGTGCAGAGAGAGCTCCCACTGAAACCAGGATCCCTGGGTTCTATGATCTCCCAGATGCCCTCCCCAGCCCTGACGCATCCGTCGTTCGGGTTTGAACTGGAGGGGCTGGAAGGCCCCCCCCCCCGACAGAGATTTTCCACATCATGCCACCACAGGAGATCCTTTTGTATAGGGTTGGACACCAGGACCCTGTGATCCAGGTCGTTGGACCTCTGATCCCACTGAACCCATAGAGTCCATTGCATGACTCGCATGTAGAGCCAAGCCAGGGGTACCATAGGGATGGTCGCCACCGTAAGACCGAGGAGGCATAGGACTGATCTGGCCATTGTCCAACAGCTGAAGGCCACAAGCTCACCTTACCTCTGCAGCACATGTGCCCTGTCCAAGGGGAGGAAGGCCTGACCCTGGGTAGTATCCACTACCGCCCCAATAAATTAGAGGTGCTGAGAAGGAGTGAGTTGATACTTGGGGTAATTCACTGTGACCCCTACCCCATGGAACAGATCCAAGGTAGCCACTAGAGAAGTCTCCAGAGTGTCCCTCGATGGGGCTGACAGAAGTCAGTCATTGAGGTATGGGAAAACATAGTGGCCCCTACGCTGTAAAGCTGCAGCCACCAACGCTAGGCATTTGGTGAATACTTTGGGTGCCCAAGATACGCCAAAGGGAAAAGCCTTGAATTGAAAATGCTCCACCTGGAAGGCGTACCTCAGGAAGCAGCAGTGGGCAGGAAAGATAGGGATATGCAGGTAGGCATCCTGCAAGTCCAGTGCGCAGAGCCAATATCCCTGATGGAGTAGTGACAACAGTCCTGGGAGGGTCATCATGCGAAACCGTTTGTACTCAATGTACAGGCTGAGCGTGCTGAGGTCCAGTATCAGCCGAAGGTCTCCCGTCTTCTTTGGGGCCAGAAATAAATGTAAGTAATACCCCTTTCTTGCTTGGCACCAAGGAACTGGCTCTATGGTGGACTTTCGTAACAGAGCTGCAATCTCCTCTCTGTCGAGGAGAATGTGATCTTGTAGGTAAGGAGAGTGACCCGGAGGATTTTCTGGAGGTCTCTCTGTAAATTCTGTCATGTGACCTTGAGCTATTAGCTGAATGATCCAAGACTCTGGCGGGATCGCCTCCCATCCGGACAGGCATACCTCTCAACCCACTGCCTCATAAAATCAGGGACAAGGCTTAAAACAATCAGGGACAAAGGACCACAATCAGGGACACATCTTCAAAATTAGAGATATCCACTCAGAAAGCTGGTAGAATATGGAGCTTAGTGCAAAATACATTTTCTAAAGAAGAACAAGTCTGTAAATTTAATGCTTGACATTGTTTTGTGCTTACAGTCCCTGCTGTTTAGCCACAAAAACACACATTTTAGGAGGGACAGAGTAAAATTCTGAGGCAAAATCAGGGACACTTGAAAGGTATGCGGACAGGTGGCTGGCGAATCTGCCCCCAACTGGTTCCTCCGGAACTGTGGGTGGAGGAAGGAGGAAAGGCCATGAGTCAAGAGGCTGAGAGAGGGTTGGGAAGTGCTGCCCTGGAAGCTCTGTGAGACTTGGGGGGAGGGGGGGACACAGAAGCAGATGTGGGAGCCTGATGTTTGCCCTGACATTTGGTGGGCTGCTGCCTTATCTTGTGCCTTTGCTGCCACTTTCAATATTGTCAGGAAAGGTTCTATATGAGCAGTGACAGAAAACACATACTTTAAGTGCCAGACTCTGCAACTAACTGCTATCAGATCAATTCACCAGTTAATAGACCTTACAAGACCCACTGACCCTGCTGCTAAAATGCTCAAATAAGATTGACTGGGTCAACAAGTCCTGATTAAGTTGCAGTGTTCCTCAATTATTTAGTTCAGTGCGCAATGAAATATTTAATAAGTTAGGAACGCCAAGGGACTTACTATTAGTATCTAAATTGGGTGTGATAGTACCCCTTCTTAGAAAGTATGGAACCAAGGAAGGTGAAGTACTGCCTCCAGGGGACCCCAAATTTGGTTATACTTGTCTTCTTGATTCTTGGCCCTATACTGTGTGTGCTCAAGTTTCATACATTGCATAAGTAGCTTGGTCCATAGGGACAATGTTGGGGTCGATTCTGATCCCCATAACTGAGCGAGAGGCTGCTTCCCCATAACAATTACCCAAATTCCATAGGGGTGATTCCTACCTTCTCTCCCCAAGACCTCCTGGGCAGGCTCAGCAGAATATCTGCAGGTTCCACCAGCCCAGTATTCCCCAAAATCCTGGACAACAAAGAAACTACTGCTTGCCAGCAGGCCTGTACTCTTGGGCATTCCCATAGCACGTGATAAAAAGGTGCCAAAGCGGGCTGTACAATTGGGACAGTTTTTTGATTTAGCAGAGTCTATCTTATTCACCAAGACTGATATGAAATACTTTCTATGCAAGACATTATAATGAACTGCATGGAGCCAGTGGCTAATAGAGCACTTCAGGCCCTTTTTAAGGGCTGATGTCCAGTCCCTCCCAGTAAGAATAGTAGGTTTCAAGTCCCTCTAGGATGGCCTTTTGACAGCAAACCATATGGGCCACATAATTCAGAGTCCGCAGAGCCAAGGTGGAGGATGAACAGACCTTCCAGCCAAACTGGCCAAGTTATCTTGACTCCTTATCAGAGGTACTCAAATGCTTCAGCTTCGCAGAGCGGTCGTGAGACGCACTGATAACTCCATTAACCAGGTGATCTTTCCATTCCGGAGCATGGTACGTTATGTCGGCCTTCTTGGAAGTGACTGCAACAGACGACAGTTGTTGCAATATGGTAGTGGCCAAATCATCACTGGGTCCTATCCATGGGGGAATGAGGAGGGGGTTCAGCTCCGGGAGGTCAAGATGCTCTGCCAACCTCTGTCTCTGGGGATCTTGCTCTTCTGTCTTCCAGCCACTGCTGTCCTGAATTTTTCAAAGAATGTCCAAAAAGGAGGGATCCTCCAGGGGGAGACTTAGGAGTCTCCTTGAGCTTGAGGTCCTCCAGTGGAGAGGATTTGAGCCCGAGGAAGCAGGGAAAGTGTCAGATTCGGAGTCAGGTGAAGGGCTCCTGCAGGAGGACAGAGACCTTCAACAGGGGGTCCTCTTTCAGAGGATCAATCAGCCTGTGACCCTGGTCTTCCACACTGCGGTACCCAACGTAAGACCGGGAGATGGTAGTTGGACCCTGATAGGGGACAGGGTCCGTGAAGTACGTGTCGCACGGACCGGCATGTGAGCTGTGTCTGGCTGGCATTGGTTCAACTCCGAAACTAGCTGGTGCCTTGCTTTGTTCCACCAGGAATCAAAGAGAGCCTCATAACCCACCGATGCTTGCAGAGGAGCCAGTGGAGGATACTGAAAGGCCAGTGGTTGATACCCAGACAGTGGATAGCCTGGCACTGGGTACCCCAACATTTGATACCATGGCGTCGCGTACTCTGGAAAAGGTCCCAATGGTGGGGCCGAGGGATCTGGTTGAGGCCCCAAAGGCCAGAAGGCCCAGGCTGAGGAGTATCCAACTGCAGACCTACCATCAGCCCAGACTAGGCGGGTGCCTCAAGGGCCTGGGGTGTAGGAGGTGGCCCAGAGGGATCACAAGTGGGTTGGCCAAGAGGCCCCTGAGAGGGTTCAGTGTAGGGAAGCCCAGGATTGACTGACTGATTGGGCTAGCAGGCAGAAGTTCCTCCGGATCCGGGCAGGATGGAGAGTCTGAGGGCCCCACCAGAGGGGATGAAGGAGGGTCCCGAGAGGGGAATTCCTCTCGGAATGGCTGCGACTGAAGTGGCAGTGGGGGCTGTCCCTAAGGACTGGAGTCAGACCATGAATCGGGGTCCAATGTGCGTGCCACGGCTGTGCAGTAGTCGGCAGAGCCAGTGTCGGATTTACTAGCCCAATCACCCAACTTAGACCCTGGCTGAGGTTTGAAGCGTCTACGAGTGGACTGAACCTCCAAATCCCCAGAGGTCCCCAAAGGCTGCTCCGTAGCTGGGGAAGCAGGTCTGGTCAGAGTGGCGCCTCCCATACTGGAAGAGGGCCGCTCGATGGCTATGGTCTCTGAAGAGAGATGCAGCCTCAAAATCTTGATCCAGATTCTTGTCCCGCTTGTGCTTCTTCTGCTTGGAAGAGTGGGATAATTAACCCCCAGGAGAAGAGTTACGCACCTGCTGCAGCTCCTTTTCCATAGAAGCCAGTTTTTGTTTCAAAAGGTGGGCTTCCAGGACTTGCTGACAGCATTTCTGCATGACCAGGTTGAACTTCTGGCAGGCCACACAATCCTCGGTGTTGTGGTCAGGCCCAAGGTAGAAGAGACATGAGGTATGGCCATCTTCCTCCCATATCTGCTTGCCACAGGCACACTTGTTCTTGTGGGACTCAGATGAAGACAGAGAAGACATGCAGTCTTATGTTGAAAATACAGATATTTGTAAGAAAATTGAAAAGATATACTTATCAAAAACGGCAGTCAAATGAAGCAGCTTTAGACGAGGTCAGACGTGTGCAGGTCGACGGTGGGAAAGAACTGGAGGCAGTCATGGGGGACTGCTCACTATATACCGTTGGGACGTCAGTCACATGATGTCAGGTGGGAGGTCCCCCACCAGTCACTGCTAGCTAAAGTTTCTGTGTGGTCCTAGTGCCTCACGGCTCAGTCTTTATGGTTACTGCCTGCTGCAAGAGCCCTCTCGAAATAAGATTTACACACTGACAAGCATGGGGCATCAATAAATACACACAGACAAGCATGGGGCAGCATAAATACACACAGACAGGCATGTGGCAGCAATAAATAGGTAAGGAAAATGTTATTTATCAGGTGCCCAATTCCTGAGGCTCTGGGCGCCTTACATTAAAAGGGTACAGTTAATACAAACGCAACACACAGTAAAAATCTGAAAGCAATAAATACATAAATAAGTCTCAGCATAGCTAAAAACGTCATAAAAATAATAAAAGTCACCTTCATCAAGGCAAGCCAAGCAGAAAAGGTGGGCCTTTAGCCCCTTTTTAAACAACTCGACTGTTTGGGCCTCCCTGATGACAGCTGGCAAGGTGTTCCACAGGATCAGCCCGGCGACCCCAACGGCATGGTCGCCAGATGTTTCTGGCCCGACTCTGGGAACATCAAGGAGGCCCCAGGTCGAAGAGCAGAGGGAATGGACCAAGGAGGCAAGCGTTAGATCAGCCAGATTACCAGGGCCCAGCCTGTATACGGTCTTGCAGGTGAGCAAGCCCACCTTAAAGAGGATCCTCCACCTGAGAGGCAGCCGGTGCAGCGCCCACAGGACCAGGGTCACATGACTGGACTTTGCCAGGCCTGTCAGCAACCTAGCCGCTGAGTTCTGTAGCAACTGCAGTCGTGGGAGGGTCCCACCAGTGGCCCTGAAGAATAGAGCATTGCTATAATCCAGCCTCGAAGTCACAAAGGCATGCACCAGTGATGGCAGGTCTTCGGGTGGAACAAGTGGCTTACTCCTGGAAATGTTCCTCAAGTAGCAAAAAACACTTTTGACCACAGATGACACCTAACATTCAAGTGTCAATCTGCTATCCAGAACAACGGCAAGATCCTGTACTCACTCCAGAGGCCCTCCATCACATTCGTGACCTGACTCAATCAACAGTACCTCCGTCTTGTCAGCATTCAGCCGCAACTAGCTGGAGAACATCCAATTGCTGATCTCGGCCAGGCAGCAGTTAACCACTTCCATGGCACTGTGTGTTCCTGGGGCAAAAGACAACTACAGCTGCGTATCATCTGCATAGCAATAAAACACCACACGGTATTGTCAAATGAGATCTCCCAGGGACAGCATGTATACTGCGAATAACATTGGCAATAAGATCGAACCCTAAGCTCCACAAGACGGGGCCTCTGGGAGGAGCAGAAATTCCCTATCACCAACCGCTGCTCTCTGCCAGCGTAAAAAGACTCAAAACCAGTTGATGACAGTACCGTCAAGTCCACAATACTCTTGAAGGAGATCAAGAAGCACCATGTGATATACAGTATCAAAAGCTGATGAGAGACTAAGGAGAACAAGAATTGACCCGTCTCCTCTATCTCTAGCCCTGGTAGAATCATTACGCACCCTGCCAAATGCCGTTTTGGTACTGTGCCTAGCCCTGAAACCTGACTGGAATGGCTCACAGATATGCAAGAACATGAGGTGTACTTTGAACTGTTGCACCACTAATTTCTCAACAACCTTGTCCTAGAATGACAGGTTCAAAATTGGACAGTAATTCACCAGAATTACACAGACAAGCATGGGACAGCATAAATACACACAGACAAGAATGGGACAGTAATAAATACAAACAGACAATCATGGGGCAGCAACAGATGCACAGAGACAAGCATGGGGCAGCAATACATACACACAGACAAGCATGAGGCAGCAATAAATACACATGGACAAGCACAAGGCAGCAATAAATACACATGGACAAGCATGGGGCAGCAACAGACACACACAGTCAAGCATGGGTCAGCAATAAACACACACAGACAAGCATGGGGCAGCAATAAATACACAGACAAGCATGGGGCAGCAATAAACACACAGACAAGCATGGGGCAGCAATAGATACACAGACAAGCATGAGGCAGCAATAAATACACGGACAAGCATGAGGCAGCAATAAATACATGGACAAGCATGGGGCAGCAATAAACACACACAGACAAGCATGGGGCAGCAATAAACACACACACACAAGCATGGGGCAGCAATAAACACACACAGTCAAGCATGGAGCAGCAATAAACACACACAGACAAGCATGGGGCAGCAATAAACACACACAGACAAGCATGGGGCAGCAATAAACACACACAGAGACAAGCATGGGGCAGCAATAAACACACACAGTCAAGCATGGGTCAGCAATAAACACACACAGACAAGCATAGGGCAGCTATAAACACACACAGTCAAGCATGAAGCAGCAATAAATACACAGACAAGCATGGGGCAGCAATAGATACACACAGACAAGTATGGGGCAGCAACAGATACAGACAAGCATGGGGCAGCATAAATACACGCAGACAAGCATGGGACAGCAATAAATACACACTAATAAACATAAGGCAGCAATAAATGCACACAGACAAGCGTAGGACAGCAATAAATACACACTAATTAACATAAGGCAGCAATAAATACACACAGACAAGCATAGGACAGCAATAAATAAACATAATGCAGCAATAAATACACACAGACAAGCAGGAGACAGCATAAATACACACAGACAAGTATGGGGCAACAATAAATACACAGACAAGCATGGGCAACAAATAAAGACAAGCATGGAGCAGAAATATATATATAGGCAAGCATGAAACAGCAATAAATACACACAGACAAGCATGGGGCAGCAATAAATACACACAGACAAGCATGGGGCAGCAATAAATACACACAGACAAGCATGGGGCAGCAATAAATACACACAGACAAGCATGAGGCAGCAATAAATACACACAGACAAGCATGGGCAGCATTACACATCGAGTTACTTGGATTCAGAGTCATGCAATCTGATTTGTCAGCTTCCGACCCCATTCTCAGAATTATGATTTTTGGAATTGCAGTCTGACAATTCTAATTCCAAAATTATTAGGATTCCAAATCCAATTCAGAGGCACTTTTCGGACTGGAACAGGAATCCAATTCAGGATTGGAAATTGCTAAATAATTCTATTGGAAAAGGCCAATTCTGAGCATTCCTAGTTATGAGCATCAACTGCAGTAACAACCTCCACAGAATGGGCTTCAGAATCTGAGCGATTTTATTGGTCTAAACACATTACCTAACTATTCACAAATCTCTGATGTACAAAGAGCTCATAAATAGCCTGCTCTAATCTACGTAGCAAACAGCCTAACTAAAAGAAAATCAAACTTTTTTCCACTAAAATAAAAATATTTACACTTTTTAAACACAAAAGTCCACAACAGGACATAGTTTTTTTTCCCAAAATAAATGTACTTTCCTGGTTCATTCATTTGCACTCAGCCTTTGTTACCAGACTCATATATTCTACCTGGCAACAACAAAGTAACTAAAGGAAAAAAAAACTTTTCCATTAACAGACAATAAAAAATATGTTTTCCATTTTAGATGTACAATAACCCTCCCCAGGGCAAGGGTTTCCAGAGAACGGATGCACTTGACCATTGGCCTTTTGCTTTCCAATCCAATTAATTCTCTAGAAATGTATGCCCTGTTGTGGGTTACTGCTTCTGTAACATATACTTGAGAACTAATATGGAGGTGGGGGAACACTTCTCAGTCACTTCTTGCTGCAGAGCAGTGCCTTCTGATTAGAGCTGGGAGGGGATAGTTATAAGTGGAAGTCAGCAACAGAAGTCTTGCGGTTTAAGTTGCTTTATTTGTTGTCAAGGCACTGCAGTGATAGGCCTGATGTCTTGTGCAATGCTTACTCCATTACTTCACAGCTGCCGTACTGCAGGCAGGCAACTAAAATACAAGTCCCACATGGCAGCAGACTATGCCCTGACCAGAACTGTGGATTGACAGATCAATTTGCCTGCTGCAACCCTGACGTGCGACCACGTCCCCCATGCAAAAGATAACCTTTAGAAAATGTACAAAACAGCATGCACAACTGCAGGAGGCACAATGCTTGTTTGTGCCAAATTATTAATTGAGGTCCATCGATAATATATTAAAAATTTTAAAACCCTCCCCTGAACAAGCCTGTTTCCATGGTACCTGTGAGACTCGCTTTACAGAAAGAGAGTGTCTAACATGCAGGGTAAATAGGGCTCTGACGGGTTGGTAGTGCTCCCTCGATCTACTGTATAATGTGTTCAATACACTGTCACCCCACCACCACCACCACCATCACCAATTTATTTTAAAACAGAAGAAGCTGGCCCATAAGAGAGGTTGACAATCTCTGTTACAAAGTGTAAAGGTCACTGTCAATCAGAAAAACTATGGGCCCGATTTCTCAAAGAGCCGGTAGATATCTGCAATTTGTGGCAATCTAGGACTGTAGTGAACTCCAGGTGTGTCAGGGACTCTGTGCCTAATTCTAGAAAAACAGGGGTCCCTGCACCAAAACCCAAAGGATTACCACACCCGCAGGCAAGTGCCTAACAAGTGGCGCACCTGCAGGAAATACTGTAGGAATCTGGCTCCACCCAGCACAACACTAGAGGGGCCAGGATGGTGGTGGGGCAGTTAAACATATATAACAGGTGGGTCCAGGGGCAGAAAGGACACGGGGTGCTATGGGGGGTTGGGGAGACAGTTGGCATCCAAGGGGTGATATGGCAGCCAGTATGGGTGCGTTACTATAATATGCCAATGGATGGTACCACGGGGGATGTCCAGGGACAAACAGTGCCTAAGGCTGGGGCTGCTGCCAGGGCTGTGCCCACCTGGGACCAGGACATTGTTTGCTGCTTGACTCCCCCGCAGTACCATCCATTGACATAATAGTTCTACAAACGGCACCCCCGCCGGATGCCATATCACAGCATTGCTTGCCCACTGTCTCCCAAACCCCCCCATGGCACCCCAATGTCCCTTCTGTCCTAGACCCCACTTTCAGAGTCCCCCCAATTCTCCACATTGGTGCACGGCACTTAAGACCACTGCATGGGTGGTCTAGGTCAGTACAACGCAGAATACCCAGATTAGGTGACGGTAGGCCCAGTGCATGGCTGCTAAGCACTTTGCGACCTGGCGACCCTGCTTACGCTGCAAAGGGGGTGCAGTGCCCCTTTGGTGCAGTGGTTCCCCATTCTGACGCAGACCACGTTTCAGAATTTGGAATTTTAGAATGCCACATCTTTTGATGCAAGGTGACAACTGCGTCATTAATATTTGACGTAGACACCTTGCATTGGTCTAAGGGCTTTGAGAAACTGGCCCTATGTGTTAAATAAGACAGCTTCCCATGTGTCAGTTTTTGTTCTTTTGTCAGGTGTATTAGTGTGATCAAATGTCATGACCATTCAACACTGTGTCACATAAGCCCAAATAATCCCCCCAATGGCAAAGCCATACAAGCCAAAAGGAGTGTGTGGTTCCTCACGGGGGGGTGGAAGTACCAGTTTTAACCCACCCACACCAGACTCACCTTGCTGCTACCATAAAATAATGTTGAGAAGTCAAGCAAATCCTCCTGTGTAGGCACCCAGCTTAACGCAATGGCAGGGAACATACACCCAATACCCCTCTGGTCTTAGGCAATCAGATGGCAGCACTTATGATGCCAGTTTTATAATATAAGTTGCGTATCTTGACTGATCACAAAGCAGAGCAAAGTTGCACATAACAATTTAAAAGCCGGCCCGTCAGTGCAGGAGGACTACCGATCGCAACACTGGCGATGTAAGTTACGGAACGAACCCGAGATGCCAGAGGGCTAGCCAGGGGGACAGTTTGTTAGCATCCCAGAGGATGCTCGCCCACTCCGGGGGAGGAAGGGTCAACTGTGCTGCTGCAAGGGCACGTCCTGTGGTAGTACAGGAAGCAATGTTTGCATGGCAGCAAGGGAGGGTGGAGTCAGCAGACTGGCGCATGCGTGCAACTATTGCATACTTGCGTGTGCACATTCACACCACTGACTCTAGAGGGAACGAACGAAGAACAACTGAACAATCCCAACAGAGCTGTGGGACAACGCTGTCACCTCACAGGCCCCTGAACCGCTGACCAGGTTCTCCCCCTTGATCACAGATCCGGTCTCCACCTGGACTTTGCCAGCTCTGACAGCCTCATCACGGGGGAGCTCTGCAATGGATTTACGGCAGTGGACGAGGCAAGTCCGGAGCATGGCAGGGCTGGAGGTGTCATTTGAAGGGGGCATCTGCTGGAGTTGGAGAAAAAAACAGCAATCAAAAAATACAAAAAAACACAATACAGTTTAATCCACCATAACCATACAACAAAACTTAATTAGTCGTACAACAGACTATTATCTGCTTTCCAACTGGCTCACGTGACTACCTGTAAAGCAACCGAATTTACATGACTCTAGACATATTAAAGCCTTTACTGAGCAAAGCAATATTCTTCATTCTACTGTAGTTAACAGACCTGCAAAGTACTATATTTTACTGCTCACTGCATATTACAGTAAAATAAATGGTAAAAAAAGAAATACAGCAAGTTAACTTTTTTTTATTATGCGGTTTGCTACGCCCAGCAGCTGCTGCCCCCTCCAAGCCCAACCCATGCCACCTGCCAGTCCCACACCGGTAACATATGGTTTGGCTAGGTTGGCGCAGAAACACACCCCCCCCGAGCGTAACAGGTGGTCATCTACCATGCAGTCAGCCTGTTTTCTCCCTTTCCCTCCTTCAACTCACAGGCCCCGTAACTACCCATAGAGGAGCCATGGGATACCTGTGTCCCTCCACAACTCCACGGCCCACCCAGCTGTCGTTTGGGGAAGTGGCAACAGTGTTACCTCCCGATTCGGCCAGGCTGCCAACAGCAGCAACCTTGACCATCACCAAATGGACTGCAGGAATCCACGCTCACTGCTGAAGGGGTAAGCTGCCATCTGGCAACACAACATGCTACATTTGCTCGGTAGGACGTCCCCATAAAATGGTTATACCGAAACAAAACCAACTTGTAATATAATAGCAATAATCAGTACAGAAGAAGTGGGAAAGCTGGGTGAGCTCAGTAAAAATACTGCACTCTAAGCCAGGCTTACAGGTCCATTTAACATTTTTCCTATAACTTCAGCATGATTTTTTCTGTACTTCCTGTGAACAACATTATATCCTAGTAGAGAATCTGGATTGGTTGGTTTTATCCACGCAAGCTATATAAGTCTGCATTACCAGTCTCTCTCTAGACTGTTTCACGTCCATGTAAAATGCAGGAAGCCCTGCTCCACCCACCACCACTGCGAAGTTGCTGAGGCGTTCCCTGGTGTTTCAAATTCCCATTTTTCTGATGCACCAAAAAAACGTTTTTAGGCCTGTTTACTGGCACAGGTACATTCTTCAATGTATGGAACCATTATTAGAATATAGGTTTATCCTATCATGTCGTGTTCAGCTAAGAATATATACAGGATGACAACGAAGAAATTAGCACACACAACTGCAGTCGCTGGCATCATTCAATGCATATTATGTACATGTCTGCCAGTCTTTGGTTACTCAGTTTCATCCTTGTGATTCTGAATGCACTTTTGAATTGTCTGAATAGCTTTTTGGCAAGTTTTATTTTTTATTGGGATTTTTGAATTACTATTGTCCCGAGCCGACCAGCCCTGAAACTGCAACTTGGAAAGCAGATATAATCAGAAGAAGGATAACCCCTATATTTCTTTCTTTTGCTAAATTCACTACCATATTCTACATTGCTCAAAAAAGATTTATGGAAATGACATGAGACTGAAATGATTTTATGCATAAAAACATACAAACAGCCACCCCGCAGGGAATGTTAGTTCAAGGGGGTGTCAGAGTATTGGTTAATTTATGCTTTTTTTTTTTTTTTACATTTGTGGAAAAAAAATGAAGCAAACCTGATGATAATCAATGTGTCCATGTTTCACTTTTTCTTTCAGCCACTTGCTGACACCTAGAACACTGATGGTATAACTACATAAAACAATCTCACCCCCCTACAGATTTTATTCCAGGAAGAAGGGATTGAGTCTGATCAAGTAACTTAAAAACAAGCATGGCAACCCACAATTTTTGTTGTGGATTTTAAATGTTTAGATGACCATCATGTACCAGGCAAAAAATTATGACTTTGGCATGGGACTGCTAAAACACAAGGGAACATTCTTAATAGACAACCTTTTCGAGTAGCTGGTGGTTCAAGACAGATAACTAATTGATAGACCTCTCCACTCCCGTGGTGCAGATAATGCCCCTTGCTATCATCATCACGTTCCCCCCCCCCAAAAGAAAACAGAGACTAATTATGTAAGCAATACGACGTGACAGTGTGTGCACTGTGGTGATTTATAAAATGTATGACCATTTTACAAATGTTATAAGTAAAATAATCTACTCTGGGTGTGCGTCAATGCTGTAATATCCTCACTTCCTGGGTGGTTGGCTATTACAATATTGCCGCACACCCAACCATGGATTATTCCTTACACAGTCGCATGCCTCAGGTGCACTGTTAGGCACAAAGTGCAGTCAAGTGCAATTTAATGGACCTGAGAAGTGTGATTTTAATCAACAGAATGGCACACCCTGGAGTGTCTTATTGCGCTCACAAAATGGCTTTTTAAATGTCTGCTTTAATGAATAAAAATAAGATAAACAGTTCATATTTTGTAACTCTTAAGGTGACAGCTAAAAACAATAAAAGACAGTGAAGACTCTGCGTGGCGTACATTTGTATATTAAAAAAATATTAGTTACCTAATTTGCATTTCTAACCAATAAGTTATTTTGAATGGAAATGTATTAAAAAGTGTTGAACCTGCCAATTTGGTGATGGTGGGTTGCAGACTTCTCCTGAACAGGTTCAATCACCTGTGATTCATATGCATGTACTGTTATAAGCATCAGGACTTTCCTTTAAAGGAAATTTCCGATATAAGGTATTGGGCTTCATAGCCCAATACCTTATATCGCAGTGAGCTGACTGGAACAAAAATTTTAATTTAAAGCACAGTAATTTTATCAGGGGACGGGATCGTAACTGGCGCCGAAGCCTCGGCCAGCCAATCCCTTCCAGCTTCCTGGTGCCGGCGCTCCACCCCCGCAATCTCAGAATTTGTGACGTGTGGCCAGGGAGAGCGCGGGGGCGAGCCCCATACAAGTCTATAGGGGCTATTTTAAAAGCCAGATTTTAGTCATTTTAAACAGTCCTAGAGACCAATTAAAGCAGTCGCTTAACCAAGAGGGACCCTCTTATTGAATACTTCCTGAACATCAGAAGCACCCCCAAACAGTGCAGTCACTCATGATACAGTAGCCAAGTCCAGGAAAGATGCAGTGGAAGTTGATCAAAGAATGTAAACAACCATGTTTTTGTGTGGCAGTATGGTGGTCAGTCTGTTTTTCACTTTTTAAAAGAAAAAAAGGATCAGAATCAAACTACCAGCTATATCAGCAATCTTTACGGAATGTTAAGTGTCCCTTAAGCAGTGTGGATTTGCGTCTGCCCAATCTTTGGCATTGTACCCGTGCCACCGGCAAACAAGTTGACCATCAGCTGTACAAAGCAGCCAGGAAAGCCTGTACCCGTGAAATCTGTCTACCTAAAATCCAGCACTTTAAGGATGAGCTCTCAATCTCTCCTGGGGCGATGGCAGGAGATTCTGGGACAACCTTAAAAATTTGCTGGGCACTCCCTGCAAATCGTCGTCCACCATTATTGAAGTTGAGGGCGAGACCATTCAGGACCCCAAGAGCATTGCTGATACCTTTAATAATGCCTTTTCTGACCTTGGCGGCATTCTCCCCCCAACCTTTTCAATACACCGACCTGCATAGCAAAGGGAAGTAATGCCTGCAACTCCCAAGTCTGCCCCCCCCATTTCATTTCAGGAGAGTCACCTTAACTGAGGCTAAAAAATACCTAGGTTGGGTGCTAGGCAAAACTGGATCCAGTAGTGACTCACTTGATCTGAAACGCCTTCATCTAACCCTGGATGCAATCCTACTACCCCTCTCTAAACAGCTGAACCTATCACTCTGCCTTGGGCAATTCCCAGTGCTATGGAAAGCTGCAGTGGTTACACCTATCCACAAGAGTGGTGACCAAACTCAACCCTCTAACTATCGCCCTATTTCCATTCTTCCTCCCTTCTCAAAAGCCTTGGAATGCATCGTCTTGGATCAGCTTATGGTACACCTCAACAAATATAAACTACAATGCCAGCAACAGCATGGATTTAGGAAGGTGCATAGCACCACCACTGCCCTACTTGAATACACTGACTTTATACACAGCGCTCTGGACCAGGGTCACCTAGTGGGGGTGATATATAATCGACCTCACAAAAGTGTTTGATATGGTCAGTCACACCCTATTACTCATCTCACTCCACGCCCTGGGACTCTTGGCTCAGGTAACGGGTTGGTTTGAGAGCTACCTTGGTGGCTGATCCCAGAAAGTCAAAAATAAGTAATGCGCTCTCCAACAGCCGCCATGAGCATTCTGGGGTCCCACAAGGATGGATCCTAGGTCCCCTGCTCTTTAGTCTATTCCTCAACACCCTCCCTCAGGCTTCCTCATCTGACCAACTTCTCCATGGGGATGGTGCCGTCATTTTCACAAGTAACCCTGACCCCCTCCCCCTTGAACAACAGCTACAGGACAACTTCCCTGCTGTCGAGGAATGGTTCTCTGACCACAAACTCCTTAATTACAAAAAAGGAAATCTATGTTTTTCACCAGTACTCACAATAGGAAAAAAACTACACCACTTGACCATCCTTAACAATCTTAACTCACCCGCTGAACAGGTCCAGCAGTTCAAATACCTTGGTATAAGCCTAGATACCGCCATGCCATTTGTCACCCATGTGGACCATTTAGCCAAGGCAATAAACACCAGGACTGGGCTCTTATCTAGGCATAGGCACTGTCTCAACCCTGATGCCCTCCACATAGCAATCAACAGTTCAGTATTCTCCTTAATTGACAGCGGGATAATTATTTATGGTACTGCCACAGATACCACGCTTAAAAGAATCTGCATAACCCTTAATAAAACTTGCTACTGGGGCACACAGACTCACTCCTTCTTAGCTGTATGCTCAATCTAACTTGCTACACCTTAATGAGACCTGACTGTGAAAAAAATTTGTCTTGGTCTAACCCTTCCAGTCTTCCTAAAGCTTCTTAACCAGGTAACTAACCCTCACCACACCTGTGGAAAGTCTAACCTGGCCTACCAAGTCCCGTTCTGTTGCACCTCCATGGCACCAAGCTGGCTAAATGACCTCCCACCATCACTCCGCAACTAGTCCAGGAACGACCCCTTTAAGTACAAACCTCACCAGCACCTCGCAACACAATGCAGGTGTGATTGTCTACCCTAAGCCCCCCCCCCATTTATTGTGAAACTGCTCCCCCGGACCCTTATCCCCCCTTCCAATACTCCCCTTCCCTATTCTACCTCCCCCTCTATCATGACATAGCCTTTGCCTGGCTGCATTGTTATTCTGTATTCTCTTTAAGTTTGCACTTCATTTTGGCTATCATGCACTGTTCACCTTACCTGTTGCTTGTAACTTACTATGTAATTGTGTTTGTCTTTTACCTGACGTGGAACCTTTGTAAACAAGCCTCTGGCTCAAAAGGTATTATAATCCAATAAAAAAATAAATTTAACTATATTGTACCACCTTCCCCTTCTTTGTTTATATTATTGCCTCCTTTCTGTGTCTTGTTTCTTTTTTTCCTCTGCTTTTCCCCACATTAAACAGATAAAATGTGTTTAGCATGAAATGCAGGAAGTCAACATTCTTCACAGTCTCTAACACACACACTCACTCCCAAAGGTCTCATATGGAGCCACAGCCTCAGCTGTAGCTGTGGCAGGGTAAGCAGCACTGATTTCTCTGGTAAGCAGGTAAAGACAGGAGCAGGATATTTCATGGTCAGCAAAGGGACACAAGTGATGAAAACTATGAGCAGTACTTCATTTTCTTATATGGTTTATGTGTGTAAGGAGAGCATGATGACGTGGAAAGTAACATTTCGTTTCCTTTTTTTTAATTTTACGGCCTCATTGGAAGGTTTTAATTAGTAAAGGTGGCAGCCGTGTTAGCGATGAAAGGTCAGTTCTTGCTATAGGATGATTGATTTTCTCACAGTGTGATGTGGCTACTAACAAGTGGGTCTGAGCTGTTCAATTATGGTGACATTACTGCATACACTGGAGGGCCTGATGGTTCATCTGGTGCCTTTTTTCTTACCCATTTGATAATTACTGAATAATACCTTCTAGGGTGTTAGATATGGTAGACTATCACACCTTGAGTGCGTAATGAGGCACAAGAAGTGATGTCCCACCATATCCCACAATCTGGAGTATATTACTCCTATTATGCACAGGGTTATGTGTTTATTAATTAGGTTTTCAAATATTTTTGAAATGTTTCTTTCTATGAGAAGGTGTATATTTTCAAAACAGAGTACTGCTGTTTTGCTACTGGCAAACAGGTGGTGCTGTGGAGCTTATACTCTGCACTGTATTACATCCATTCCTCCCCCAACATCTCTCGCCCCCAAAATGAGGAGGATACTGGCACTAGCAGACTTCCTCCATGGACTGCTTTCCTTTTTTCCATTTTACTTTTATGCCATTTCTTTTATGCAGCACTTCACATCCATCTGCCTCCCCCGGTGAGAAGGATAAGGGAACAAGACAGACCTGTGGGGATGGTGTTTTAACTGTTTTGGTGTGCTGCAGTACAGATGGAGGCAGCACAGTGATGCATTCTGTATGTAACAAATTTGTAGATTTCAAATTTGTGACTGGCCGGCAGGTGGTAGAATCGTTACCTGCTTGCCATATCGCGGCTGTCACTTGAAGTGTGTGGTGCATTTCTGAAGTGAGGGTTTACGTTTTAGACACATAGTGGCATTTATCTGGCATGTGTAGCAGGGGATGGACATGAAAGTTAGTTTGAGGCTGGGGGCACGTTCCATACATTAGCTGCATGGTGACTGTTTCTTAGGTGTCCCTCTCTGGAGGCTTAGGGCGTCGTACACAACAAAACAAGCATCATAAATAACAGTAGAACATAACAAACCTTCTCATAATAAATAAATTACAATAAAATAATTAACATAACATAAATCAAAATCACAGTACAAATGGAAAGGAAAACAGCAGCCTTAATGATGAAGGTGCAGACAGGATCTTCAAGAATCACCAAAACCTTCATCCCCCTTTTAAAACTCCTTGGGTCCAGCCTAGGTCATATGGCGTTGGAACCATCCATTGCTGAACCTGACCCAAAATGGCCACCCAGACTCAACGAGTTAAAGGCCTCACCGAGGAGGCCTCTCTCAGTACCCTGGAGAGGGTGTTCCAGAACATGGGGTCGTCAACTTCTAAGGCACGATCTCCTCAGACCCTGGGGACCGAGAGGGGACCTGCCTCAGAGGAGCAGAGAGGGTGAGGGGGCTGGATAAGATTCAGAATTTCCATCGGGTAGCCCGGGCTCAACCCATGGAAGGCCTTATAGATCAGCACACAAACCCTGAAGGTGACACACCACTTCACAGGCAGCCAGTGCAGTTCATACAGGACTGGGGTCACATGACTAAACCTCAAAAGGCCAATCAGTAAGTACCACTGTGTTCTGCACCAGGTGCAAGCGTTGTAGGGTACCTCCACTTATCCCAAGGTAGAGCAAGTTACAGAAATCTAGCCTGGATGTTACAAATTTATGCACTAGTCCTGGCAAGTCCTCAGCGGGGATGTGGAACTTAATCCAGCTGAGCTTCCTGAAATGGTAAAAGTCACTCAGGACTACAGCTGGCACCAGAGTCTCAAATGTCAGCCGTTCATCCAGAATGACTCCCAGATGTTTTTACTTTAGCGGAGACCAACAGCCTACTGTATTGGACATGCATTACAAGGGTGGGAACAACAGTTTGGTACATTGGTTGTGGTGTTTTGACAGTATGGCAGGTGTGTGGCAGGGAGCGTCAGCATGCTGCTTTACTGTGAGGACCAGCTCTGGCAGGCTGTTGACAGATCAAGGATCAGAAAATGTGAGCAGTGATTTCAGGTGTACTAATGGATTCAGAGAGGCTTTGCTTGGAGGGACTAATTTTTATCAGTGAGTTATGGTGCAATAAAGCCACCAGTAAGAATGTTGACAGAAATCCTTTGAAATAACGATTCTAAAACTTCTAGGGGTTAATTTACAAGGTGTTTGTGTGCTCTGGGTCTGTAACAGGACCAATATCAAGGAAAGCAGGAAATATTCAGAGTCCAAAAGCTGGCCCAGAGGCGCAGAGGGCTGAGGCACTATGCGCCTTACCTCTCACCCTGCTGAGCGACCTGGGTTCGGGAACAGTCACGGGTCGCTTGGGGGAAGCCAGGGGTGGAAGGATTGAGTGTCTTTAGGACTGTTCTCCGCCCTCGGGGAGGGGGGAACTCGTGACTCAATGCTTGACTGCCATCTGTGGCATCCAGATGGCAGTGCTTGTGGGGCACACTGGGGAAGGGCATGCACATTCAGAGCACCGGGGGCATCTGTGTGGAGGTGGAGCTCACACAATGTGCTCATTGCATGTCCGTGTGGCCCTAAGGGAGAAAACAAAAAAAGCCTATGTCTCTTTGTTGCCATGTGTGATGGCCCCTGTCACTCTCGGACTCTGTTCCATGTTGATCCCCACCAGTGAGATGGCAGTGGTAGTGGCTGATAGGGGTGAGAGCTACCAGGTCATGGGCCCGATGGCAAGGTGTAGGGGCAAAAGAGGTGCAAAAAGCTACCCAAAAAAGCAAATTAAAACTCCAAAAAGCACACATTAGAATGTAAACATACTTGGAAAAACTTTAAGTAAGCTACTAGCAAATGAGACTGCTGTGTGTGTTTTTTGGAGTTCCGCTTTCCAAGAATGTTGATAGCCAATCAAGTTCTTTAATTCTTAAGCCCAACTGCTTATACCATATAATGAAAACTTGTGTTTTCATCAGCAATTCCTGGCCAAGGCCTGCTACCTCTAGCACTTCCTTCTCTCCTAATGTATTTTTTTTATAGCTTTTTTTTGTTTGTTTGTAAGCAACTGTTTTCCCCCAGTGAAACAGTTCACACGGTCTCCTAATATCTGTTAGGCTTTCTTCTGTACAAAATGTCTTAAAATATTAAGGAAAATTGCTTCCCTATTCATAACTGCACTACAAGCAAGATTGTGAGTGGCAGAGAGAGGGGTTAAATATAAATACAGGCCAGGGTAGGCCAGAAGATGCACATACAAGTGAAGACATGGCAAAGTAACGTCTGAGGAGCTGTGGGGGACTGCATGTTTCAAAGTGCTACAGGAAACACAAGGCACTATTTACTTTCAGTAAAATCGTTCTTACCCCATCTTCAACTCTGTCAGTCTTCTGAATGGAAGAAATCTTGCATGCACCCTCTCTTCCCCTTATCTTGTGCCCCACAAGATCCTGTTTTTCCTTCTTTCCACCTTCCAGACTAAACAGATTTTCCAAGTGCTGTTTCCTGACATGAATGTGCTGCTGAAGGGAACTCTCAGTAAAGGCCAGAGTTTCGCTTTTGAGCAGCAGGATCAAGTCTTTCTGCAGTGACATCAGCAGCAATAACACACCCATTCCTTATCCCTCGGAGGCAGACCCAGTACTTAAAGCTGCAGCGTAGCAGCTGCTTTTCAAAGATCTTTTGCTTAAACAGCAACTGACACCTTTGGGGAAACTTTGAAAAAAACATAATAGTTGGACACAATTCAGATTGTATTTCATGTATCTTTTACAGATGTTTCCTTTGCATTATTTATTACTGAAGACATTCCCACAAAAACAAGATCTTTATGCCTTAAGGTTCGTCTGCCTCTGTAGTTTAGTCCCTACTTAGAATCATAATGCTTTGTTGTGACATCACACTATGTTGCCATGGGAATAATTGTGATGTCACAAGAAAAGTATTATGACATCAACCTGGGAAGAACAGAAGCAATAGGATCTGACGAACCATCAAGGAACTGCTGTCCTGGTTTCATGCATATAACCTCAGTAATTTAAAAAATGGGGATAAGAAATACAGAGCTAATGAGAAATATAAGCTGCTGTGTGTCCAAATATTATGTTTTTCAAAGTGCGTCTCAAGGTGTCAGTGGCTCTTTTAACAGATACATGTGAAAAATGACTCAGTCTATCCAGAAACAGAAAAAGCATCTTTCTTAATTCTGTTACCAAATGAGGAGACTGATAATTTTTTTTAATTATTGTAGGAGAGTTTATATCTGATGTAAAATAATTATAACTATATTTGCTTAAAGCAGCAGTGCAAGAATCCAGTGAAAATTTTGACCTGTACTTTTTTATTCTGTTTTAGACTGCCCCTTATCTACTGACTTGTATGATACTTTTCTTTCCACAATTCGAGTCTGCTTTAGTACTTTTTTGTACTAGTTGTCCCTTTTTCCTTCAAGTGCCACACTTTAATGATTCTGACCGGTCTCCTTCCAAAGCTCAGCCTGGAGTTCTTAACCTGACTGTCATACTGATATTGTTTTTATGCCGTTATGTGATGTTCTTGCTTGCCTACTTGTAATACCCTGCAATGTTTGTACCATTTTGTCTGAAATCCTGTAAATCCTCGTCTTGCCTGTATATTCCTCGTAATCTCCCAGGTCACACCTGAAAATAGCCATGTGCTTGTCTAGTGTGCCTACCTGGTAAACAATAATTAAATAGGCGCTAATTAGGATTTTGCAGGGATCATAGCCCACCTTGGGACAAATGACATAGCAAATAGGACTGTGGAAGAAGCCCAGGCAGACATGAAGACCCTGGGGGAGAGCCTAAAGGAGTACACAGCACATCTGGCCTTCACAGAGGTGTTGCCGGTTTGGAGGAAGGGCAGAAGTGAGGACAAGCTCAGGAACGAAGCGATCAGGGAATTCCACCAGTGGCTCCAGGGTTGGTGTGCAGACAATGGGATGCACTACGCTGGAGACTGGGGGACCTTCTGGGACAGGAAGCTCTTCAACTGTGATAGGCTGCATCTCACCGGAGAAGGAGCGAGAGCGCTAAGGCAGAAGTTGGACATCTTCTTGGAGGGTTTAAACTGGGAGGTCTCCAGCACAGAGAAGACCTGAATGAGGATGCAGCAGAAAGATACGACAGTAAGGGGATCAGTGAATGGAAGGGAACCCCCCCAACATCAGACTAAAGGAAATGGGCCCAGCCATGAGCAAGGAGTGGCCATAAGTAAAAAAGGAGGGACCTCAGGTAACGTACAGGAGGGGCAGACACAGAAAAGGGGGATGGTACTAGGGTTATAGTGGGTGGGAGGGGGGCATGACTGGAAGGCTATGCGCACCAATGCCTGCAGCCTGGGTAACAAAATCCCAGAACTTGTGGCATTAATGGCCTCTGAGAACCTGGACATCATGGCAGTCACAGAGACATGGTGCAATAGCAACCATGCCTGGGAGCTAGCAATTCCAGGGTACATGCTGCACAGATGGGACAGGGATGGCAAGAAGGGGGAGGGTGACATTGTACATCAGGGAATGCATAAAAGTGACAGTCCCACAAGACGGGGGGGGGGGCAGAGGCACTGTGGGTAACCCTGGAGATCGTGAGGGGAACAGTACTTAGAATGGGAGTGATATACAGGCCCCCAGGGCAGGCAGAGGGTGCAGACAGAGAACTGCTGGAGACTATAGTGAACATGGCAACAAAGGGTGAATTGCTGCTGATGGGTGTCTCCAATTTGCCAGATGTGGACTGGAGCATCCCGGCAGCAGCCTCAGCCAGAAGTAAGGGATTCCTGCAATCCCTGCAAGTGGCGGGTCTCACACAGCTAGTGAGGGAGCCTACAAGGGAGAATGCAATTCTGGATCTTGTCCTAAGCAATGGGGACAGGATAAAGGATGTCACAGTGGGGGGCACTAGTGAACATTGAGCTGTGGGGTTCACCATAAGGACATCGCATGAGGCTAGCCACATAAGGACCAGAATCCTGGATTTCAGGAGGACAGACTTTGGTAAGATGAAGGACGAATTCATGAAGGCTATGCAGGGATACGATGACATAAGGGGAGTGGTGGAATAGTGGGATAAAATAAGAACAGCCCTGCACCTAGCAGCAAACCACTGCACCAGGCCCTGTAGCAAGAACAAAAGAAAGAGAAAACCACTGTGGTTCTCAAGGGGAGTAGCACAGCTAGTAAGAGGAAATAAAATATGGCATTTCTGAGGTACAAGGCAACACAAAGCAAGGAAGACAGGCAAGAATACTTGGAAAAATAAGGGAAGCAAGCAAGGCAGTAAGGGCAGCAAAAGCCGAAACCAAGGAAAAGCTAGCTAAAATCGGTGAAGGAAGTTGGAAAGGCATTCTTTAGGTATACTAGCGAGACGAGGAAACTGGGGGGGTTGTGAGACTTGGGGAAGAGGGAGGTAGGGTAGTGGAGAAAGACACTGACAAGGCGACCGTCCTCAACAAATATTTCTGCTCTGTATTCACAGAAGGCAGCAATGAGGACGGTCCCCCATTAATGGAGAAGGGCAGACAGGGAGAAGGGGTGGATATTAGATCTTCTTCAGTGGACAGTGTAAAAACAGCACTAGAACGAATTAGGGTGTAAAAACAGCACTAGAACGGATTAGGGTGGATAAAGCTATGGGGTCAGATGGGATACACCCAAGGATCCTAAAGGAGCTCTGAGAGGAACTGGCTAAACCTCTGGCTAAGCTGTTCAGTGGATCGCTGGAAACAGGTGTAGTTCCAGCAGAGTGGAGGAGGGCACAAGCGGTATCACTGCACAAAAGTGGTAGCAAGGAGGAGGCAGAAAACTACCACCCTGTCTGGTTGACCTCGATAGTGGGTAAAATTATGGAAACCCTGCTTAAGGAAAGGCTGGTGGACTTCCTAGAGACAAGGGAGCTGTTGGACCCAAGGCAACATGATATCACGGCAGGGAGGTCATGCCAGACCAGCTTAACTGATTTCTTTGAGTGGGTGATGAAGGAAATAGACCAGGGCAGAGCGGTAGATGTAGCCTATCTGGACTTCAGGAAGGCCTCTGACACAGCCCCACACAGGAGACTAATCCACAAACTTACAAATCTGGGGGTGGGGCAGAAGCAGTCATGTGGGTTAGAAACTGGTTGAGTAACAGAACACAAAGAGTGGTGGTAAATGGGGTTAGGTCACAGGAGGGATAGGTAATAAGTGGCATACCCCAGGGATTAGTGCTGGGACCAGTGCTCTTCAATGTCTTCATCAGTGGTACTGCAGAGGGTCTAGAAGGAAAGGTTAGCCTGTTCGCGGACAATACAAAGCTATGTAACAGGGTAGATACACAGGAAGGTACAGAAAAAATGAGGAGAGATCTGAAGAGGCTAGAAAACTGGTCCAAGGAATGGCAGTTGGGTTTCAATGCAAAAAAGTGCAGAATTATGCACCTAGGGAGAGGAAATCCTAGGGTTGAGTACGAACTAGACGGGGTAACACTGGAGACTACCAAAGAAGAAAGGGACCTAGGAGTAGTCATAGAAGATAACCTCAAAGTGGCTAAACAGAGTGACAAAGCAGTCAGAAAGGCTGACAGAATACGAGGGTGCATAGGGAGTGGTATAACAAGTAGAAGGAGAGAAGTGGTGGTGCCATTGTAAAACTCCCTAGTAAGGCCTCATCTGGAGTACTGTGTTCAGTTCTGGAGGCCCCATCTCCAGAAAGACATAGGATGGAGATGGTACAGAGGAGGGTGACAAAAATGGTGTCCAGGATGCAGCATAAGTCATATGAGGAGAGACTTGGAGCTCTCAATATGTACTCCCTGGAGGAGAGGAGAGAGAGCGGGGACATAATACAGATCTTCAAGTATCTAAAGGGGATCAAGAGGGTACCAGAGGGGAGCATCTTTCACATGAAAGGAAACAGCAGAACAAGGGGTCACAGCATGCGACTAAAAGGGGGGAAACCTTAGTGGGACCTTGAGGAAGTTCTACTTCACTGAAAGGGTGGTGGAGAGATGGAACAGTCTTCCCTCAGGAGTGGTGGGGGTGGCAATGGTTCAGGGATTCAAAAATGTGTGGGCCAGGCACAAGGGAATTATCAAACTATGGTGAAAGGGGGGGAACTTGTCATAGCATCTACGGTACCTTAAGCATTAGAAAGAAGGATAGGGCAGACTGGATGGGCCACAAGGCCCTTTTCTGCCGACAACATCTATGTATCTGTGTATCTATGTAATTGACCAGAATTGCATATTTTCAAGGGGCATAAATTAGGAACTAATTGCACGGCATGAAATGAAATGTGCACAACAGCAGCTGATTAACACCATGCTCTTAACATAACTTGCGTGAGATTAAACAGTTGTACAGTAATAAAACTGCATGGCATATAGCCGCTGGCACACCGGCAACCCCCTGACTCATGTCCCAAGGATGCCAGGAATGGACCAGCCGAGGGGTATTAAGCATGTGCCCACATGCTCACCTCTTCTAGGAAGGGAGGAATGCAGATCCCGCCACCTGACTATCCCCTGGTGGTCTAGAGTTTTTCATTACATGGTGGGATGCACAGGGAGGAAGGTGTGTGGTCGGGAGACCTGCAAATCACAAGTGACATGCAGATTTAGCCAACCAATCACACTGTGGGAGAGAAGAAAATATGGAAAAATAGGTGGGACTCCAGGTTGCCAGAGGAAGCCCCCATGTTCCAATGGGCTGCCCTGCCTGCATCCCCCCCAGCCAGCCTTTCTTTTCTAACATGATCTGGTTCATGGCAGCAGATATTCAATTTTGGTAACCGGGTAAGCTCACTGGGCTCCGAGGGTTGAGACATGTTGGTATGACCCTGTCACAGAAAGTAGGATGCAGTCCCTTGAGGGGCACTGGCTGCATGAAGGAGGAGGAATGGTTGCAGTTACCAGGATGGGCAGGAGGGATAGTGCAACAGAAGGCAGTTGTGTCCTGTCCACCAGAGAAGGAAAGCAGGAGCATAAAATGTAAATAAAAGAAAACAAAAGTAAGACTGCAATCATTTGTGCGATATTGCCCAGCAATCTACCTTTGGTACAGTTCCAGCACCCTAACTTTCAGAGTCATCATGACCCTACTGTTACTCCTACTGGAAAGGACGGCAGGTGGGCAAGTGGTTCCCCTCATAGCAGACACCAGCACCACTCTGTGATCAACTGGAAGCTTGTGTGCAAACACTGGGTAATAGCACCCCCACCCAGAAGTCGACCACTTTAGCTCCATGACAGGGTTGACCCTCCAATGGCCTCAAATTGTGATTCCAGGGTTTCTCAGAGAACCCATTGCCCCCATATAAGTAGGCCAGATCTATGCTGCGTCATGTAACACTACTGCAACTGAGCTGGTACAGCGGTGTGGCAGAGTGCTGCCCCCTGGGAGACTGGGCATCATGTGTGGTTCACATTTCCCATACTGGAGCTGGAGTCAGGGTGGCCCATGGCAAGGGAAGGCACAGATACAGAGATACACAGAAACAGAATTTGACGGTAGATAAGGACCGCTTGACCCATCCAGTCTGCCCATTTCTCACTACGTACACTATTACCGCAGACTGCCCAATCTATAGCTCTTTCTCTCTCTCCCCCCCTTCCTTTCCACTGCAATTCCTTTGTGCCTATCCCATGTATTCTTGAACTCCACCATTTCTGGCCCCACCATCTCCACTGAAAGGCTGTTAGAAATCCACCACTCTTTCTGTGAAGGAGTATTTCCTTACATCTCTCCTGAATCTACCCTCCCCCCCAGCTTCACAGCATGTCCCCTTGTTCTTGAGCACCTTTTCTTCTGAAAAATACTCCCGTCCTGTACCTTATTTACCCCGTGAGCTATTTAAATAATAATAATAATCTTTATTTAATAAGCGCAATTCAAAAATATCAAAGCGCTTTACAAGAAATAAATATAAAACTATTAAAATCAGTAATAATTAAAAATTCTGACATATCATACCCACTAATCAATCACAAGTAGCAGAAAAAGCTAGATTAAATAAATAGGTTTTCAGTGCCATTTTGAAGCTCTCCACAGTTTGGCACTCTTGAACCTGATGAGGTAGAGAATTCCAGAGGGTGGGCGCTGGGAACGCAAATGACTGAGCCCCAGATGTCTTCAACGAACCCTGGGAATCTCTAGCAATTCCTCGTTGGTGGAGCGGAGTGGACAGGCGAGGCAATAGGGGTAAAGAAGCTCTTGTAGGTAGCTCGGTCCCTGTCCGTGTAGGGCTTTGTAGGTCAGCAAGACGACCTTAAAGGTGATCCGCTTTTGAACTGGCAGCCAGTGCAGCTCGTAGAGCACAGGAGTAATATGGCTAGATATAGAAAGCCCAGTCAGTAAACCTGGCTGCCACATTCTGCACCAGCTGCAGACAGCAGATATCAACCCCTGATATCCCCAGGTAAAGGGCATTACAGTAGTCCAGGCAAGAGGTCACAAAGGTACGGACCAATGTAGGAAGGTCATCGGGCGAAACCAGGTGCCTAATCTGGGCGATATTCCTCAGACGGTAAAATGAGATCTTGACAACGGATCACATTTGGGATTTCAGGGTCAGCCCCTCATCAAGAATAATGCCCAGACTATGCACTCGTTCAGAGGTCCTCAGCTGGCAGCCTCCCAGTACCAGTCCGGATGCTAGCCCTGCCGGAGACCCCTCTACCTGATGACCTGGATCCACAACCAACACCTCAGTCTTATCAGGATTCAGCTTAAAGGTCTCTATTATATCTCCACTCTCCCTCCTCTGTTCCAGGGTGTACATATTGAGGTCCCTTAGTCTCTCCTCATAGGGCTTATAATGCAGACCCTGTACCATTTTAGTTGCCCTACTCTGGACCCCCTCCAACCTATGTCCTTCCAGAAATGTGGTCTCCAGAACTTGGCACAATACTCTAGGTGGGGTCTTAACAGCAATCTATACAGAAGCAACACCACCTCCCTCTTTCTGCTGGTGATACCCCTCCCTATGCACCCCAGCATCTCATTCACCCTCCTTATTGCCTTGTTGCACTGCCTGGCCACCTTCAGGTCATCTGATATGATTATCCCCAGGTCTCTTTCCTGCTTGGTGGTCGCCAATACCACTCCACCTATTTTGTACTCCACCCCTGGGTTTCTGTGCCCTAACTGCATTATTTTGCACTTTTTTGCATTGAAACCCAGCTGCAATACCCTTGACCACTACTCTAGTTTTCTCAGGTCTCTGCTCATCCTTCCACCCCCCCCAACCGGAGTGTCCACCCTATTGTAGATTTTGGTGTCATTTGCAAAGAGGCCACCTTTCCTTCCAATTCACCTGCACTGTCACTTATATAGACATTAAAGAGGACCGGTCCCGGCACTGATCCCTGAGGCACCCCGCTGGTCACCTTTCCTTCCTTGGAGTGAACTCCGTTTACCACCACCCTCTGTCGACTATCCCCAACCGATTTCTTATCCAGTTTACCACCTTTGGACCCAGTCCTAAGCTCCCCAGCTTTCTTACTAGTTTCCTATGTGGAACAGTGTCAAAACGCCTTACTGAAAACTACGTTGGCATCCACCGTGCCACCCTGATCTAGTTCCTTGGTCACCCACATGCATGGCATTCATGTGCGCCACAAGTCAGTCAACCAAGGCATCAGCTGCGACAACAGACGCTTGACTGCCTCCACAGCCAGAGAAATGGCGCAGCTGAGGTTACCAAAATCAGGTTGGTGGATGTGTGAAAAATCTGGGATACATATGGGACACAAAGACTATTTAACCAAGGGGAGGACCAGGCTGGAGAATCTGGAAAATGCTGTCCGTTCCTCCAACCTTAGGCAAATAGGAGCGGAGACAGATACCTCTAATGGCTGGGCTTAAGCATGGCATGTTGGGGTACTAAACATGAAGAGGGAGCTACACTTGGCTAGTGCTTACAGAGTTACACAGCAGAGGGTGCAGGGTGTGCTGCTATCAGCATGGACCTTGTTAATGATTTTTGGTCATCAAAGTGGGACGAAACACCGTATGCTGCAAAGAAGTTAGACCAATTATAATGGCAGGAGAACCTTATCCTTGTTTTCCTGTGTTTTGAGTTATACCACTGAGACAGAAGAAGCTCACGTGAGCAGAGGAAGGGAGGGAGAACTGGTGGGGAGGTGAAGAACTAAGGAGACAGCTGGTGGTGTGGAGGGACAGGGGAACTGAATGAGCTCTGACGAGCAGTCAGGGAGAAGAGCATTAACAATGAATTATCTATTATTTTATTGGAACCTTAGATCAGCTGGAATATATTATAGTTATTTCTCTGTCTATGCTGCCAAATGTTGCAAAACTTACCTGTCTTTCTTCATAATGCTGAAAGTCATATTGCTATTAAAAGTCAATTAAGGCTTCACTTGTTAAAACAGTTGGATTGTTTATGTTTTCATCGAATACATCTCTTGATCTTGTTTTATTCAAGTATTATTCATGCATATTGCATGATGTATTCTTGTAATGTGGCTGCATTTTATGTATCATCTTGTAACTGCTTTGTAAACTCAGCTCCGGGTCATTCCTGAAAAAGCGCCTTTGGCTCAGTGTACTTATTAGATAAACAAAGTAAATAAATAAATTACATTTTATTTTCAAATACCTTTTGTTTGCCTGTGCCTATCCCACACAATTAAACTGTATAAAAAAGTCATTTTGAAGACTATTGGGAAGGGATTCACTGCTATGGGGGAATGTAACATAGCTGGTCAACAGGGAGCAGCAGATACATGTGCCTACACTGCTGGCCAGTCTCTTTGTAATTAAACCTTAAAACGGAAATCCTTTTAAGGATTATTGGGGGGACTGCTGCAAACTCACAAAATCATACAAACAGGGACTGACACAATGCTAACGTGAACAGAAGAATCGGCATTTATGTAGCACTGAAATTACCTCAATCACCCCATCATCAGCACCCTCTTTACACCTCGGCCAGTCACCATATAATGCGAAGAGCACTATTAAGTCACCCACTAATAGACTCTCCACCATACTATCTTGTTCTGTATTTCCCAGTTAGATTAAAAACAAGCATTTGTCAATGCCGAATGTTTGCTCGCTGTTATTAGCATTGGAAATGCAGGAGGTAGACAGATGCAGAACAGGAATGGCAGTGAAGTATTGAACTTCACGCCAACCCCACCTCCATCCTGTAGGGATGGACAGGCACTGGGGTAAGTGTTTGGGTTGATGTTCATGATGTTCATGTTATGTCACCTCACCCTATTCTGCAGACACGGACACGTGTTGAGGTGTGTCTTGGGGTGTTTGGCTTTACAGTTACTCCAATACATAAGGACATACGCTGAAATGGATATAGCATAGGAGAATGGGGTGAACTGTGGGGCCGAAGAGTCCAAGGTACACCTCGATGCCTGTCACTGGGTGGGTGGGGGCTGGCATCGGCAAGCTGCCACCATGTTCACAAACAATATTACAGTCGGCAACGTACCGCCCAGCAATGATGGGTCACTTCCTCATTGCAGTGGACTGGCTGACGCTGCAATGACGAGGCGGCCCCTGATTGCTACAGCGAAAACATTTCTACTTGGTGGCACTTTTGGAGACCGGCGTCATCAGGACACTGTCTCCCCATTGGTCCACAGTGCCAAGCCCCCAAAGGTAGTGCCTCTGTTGGCTGCTACAGTGCTGCGTCTCCACAACCCGCTTCTCTCCTAAGCTGCCGCATAATGTTTCTTGCGCATGCACGTAAGCAAACATAAAAAAAATACACGTAACCACTTGTCCCTCCTGTGTCAGGAGCTTACCTACAATCCATGCTGCAGACAAAAAGCCAACATCAGCTTTCACCCAAGTTTTCTCTTTTGTCTGGAGCTGACGGCATTCTTTGCTCTGTTGGACTTCTCCTAAACTGACTCTAGGGCCAGCCAGCATGGAAACAGTTTTTAAGTGCCTCAGTGCAGTGACTTACTTCAGAGGGAGACGTGCAGCTAGTGAGTCGTCTGTACTTTTCGCTCCCGCAGTCCGTATGGGACAGTGCAGCAACGGGGTGGGGGAGCACAACCGAGCACACATCAGACCTGTGGCACCTCTTTCAAAATGACCGATGAACCACTTGAACTTCTTGTTTGTGGGGCAGAGGTTGGAGAAACAAGAATGCAGTGGGTACAAATGTGAGGAGCACAGCAGTAAACATTCAGAGAAGGGCTGTCGACTGTGATTGTCAAATATTTATTTAGGTGAATGTCACACTGAATCACTTGAGTTAAAGAATACCCATTTTTCTGCTGAATGATCCATGCACTGATGCTTTAATTATCTGAAAAAAAATACTGCGAGGGAGAGAGAACAAGAGAGCAGGGTGGGGAGACGGGACCCACTAAACACATTAGCTCATGGGTGACAAAGAGCACACTACCTGCTTCAAGGGGACCAACTGAGGAGAGTGGACTGAGCCAGTTGCCAAAGAATGGGGTGATGGGGTGACTGAGGTTATTTCGGTCAGGGGCATTTACAATTACAAAGAAGCGCGACTTCAGCTTTTGAATGTCACATCCATGGTGTACAGTACAGTTACCGGTAACTGCTTGTTGGATCAGGAGTCAGTGATGTAAGCATTTCAAAGCTGGACATGCGCTGACTGCCAATACTGAAAAAAGACAGCGCAGCCGATCGGAATTACAAAAATAGAAAGCAGCATACACATGAGCCTTTTGACAATTTATTTACCAAAAAAGACACAGAGGCAATTACACGATAGTTATGATTTATTTAGTTGGTTAGAAATGCAAGAAATCATTTTCAATCTCCTTGCATTTCAGAATGCTAAGGAACACGTTGTTAGCTGGTCTAAATGTGGGCTCGCTAATTATATTCAAAGTACGAGTGATCATGGAGCTGTTGATGTAGAGATCCAGCCGCACGCGAATAGCGCAATACTCCGACATGAAGTATTCATTGCCGCTGGCAATTCGCACTTCAGCCTAGGACTGCCTCAGGATAGAGTTCAGGTTGTCAGTGCTTTCCTATTTAAAATTAGCTGTTATGGTTTTGTTAGTAGCCCAGTCTAAAATGCCCAGGCAGTCTTTTTCTTGGCATTTTGTTCCTCCATCTCTCTTGATTTGATCTAATTTGTTGTTACGCACAGCTGTGTGTGCCTGTCACAGCTGTCAGTGACTTTTTTTTTTGTGATGGTGGCATAGCAGGGGCTGGCATTTCTTCTTCTCCTCCAAGCAGCTTGAAGTGTTGGAAAGCACCCATCAAGTGCAATGTGACAGGTACAATTATCTGACATTTCTGCTGGTTTTGTGTGTTAGGCCATTAAAAAACCAAAGGCTACCAGTTTAAAATGTCTATTCTGACAGAGGCTGGCTGAGGGATATCAGTAACTGGGCACTTGGCACCGGCATTTCTTGTATCCTGGTCTCTGTTAGCATATAACTGTAGAACATGGCAAGGGTATTAGCCAATCAGAGATCAAGCTTTTCTCTGTCCACTTTCTAAGTCCTTGATCTCAGGGATCAAATGTAGGGGACTGGGAAGTTCTTGAGCTCCTGCTGGTGAGCTCTTTGAGTGTGGGATGACCACAAGCATAATTCTGCTATGCCTCCACCCCTCACCAATCTTCCTCCCGGTAACCGCTTCCTCCATTCTGCATTCTATCGGGTCACCGTTGCGCTGCCATGCGTAACCAGAGCTGGATGTCATGTGGTTTACTGACAAAACCACTCCACATCAAACTGAATGAGGCTCTTCAGTGGGAAGGCAACTTCTCACAGCCCCCGGGGATAATAAACCCATTTTCTCAACATTGCAGACCCGGCTCCTCCTACCCAACGTGGGAGTCAGACTTGAAATGCAAGGTTGGGTCTGCTATATTATGACATGACATGCTTCAACATGTGCCACTAGGTCGGGCCTAGTTGCTGTCTTCTAATGTTCTTTCATAGCACATTATTACCATAAGCAGTTGTCAGGATTATTACAGAGGGTCAATGCAGGGGGATTTCTGAACCACTTCCTTCACAGGTGGTAAACACGTCTAGCTAGTTTTAAAGGGAAACGTTCACCTGTAATTGGCCCCCAACTTAGTGTGAGGCAGGGCCCAATTAGCATTTTCACAAAGATTGTTTTTTTTTTTGGTTACAGTTTGTTAATTAATAAAACTTTGTATCTAGTTGGTCCTGCCATCCCTCCTGTCGGCATTTTGATTTCCAAACACCTATAGCGGCGGACCCACAACCTCCCATGGCTGCCCCACAAATGACATATGAGCCGGGGGGGGGGGGTGCAGTCGTGGGAGTCTGCACAGAGGTTCTTATACACAGACGGAGCTATTAATAGCTCCAGTTTGCACTCTACATGTGCCAGTGCTGCACCGAGACCAGGTATACACTGGCAGTCAACTGGAAAGAACTGGGGTGGGCATTAGGGTTAACATCACACCACCAATTCACCAAGACTCCTGAGACTCCAAACCCTAATGGTTTTCATTTCTTTGCTTTGTGTGCTTCGTGTCCTTTAACTGTAATGTTTGCAATGACTTTCCCTTCTTTTTGTGATGGTGTTAACATATTTTCATGCACACAGGTCCCTTTGGGATCTGTGCAAAATGGAATAAACAGAATAGTGGGCATATTTCAAAGCCCATTTTTCATGCCAACCCACTTCTCACAACGCAGTACATGGTCCCATCAGGCCCTGACATGCATGTCAACCATTTCTGAGGGAAGGCTCCCCGACCTGCTACAAGGTGTCGCCTATGCGGCAGAGCACTGCGCAGTCCCTTCCCAGGCCAAGAGCAGTAGCGCACGACAGCACTGACTTCCATCCTCATACTGCACAGCCGGCTCCCTGAGCTTGTCCCTGAACTGTAGATGACAGCACTGGCACATAATACGCTACCTGCCAGGCCAACAGCAGGCCCTGTGCAGAACATTTCTTCATCATTTTTCTTAGGGTTTGCATTTTGATCCCAGATTTTGAACATAGTCTTTTTATGACCCCCCCCCCAAACGTGACATGTGTAATTTATAACATATTGGATGAAACGTCATTTCGTGGCACAAGTGTAGAAATACATTTTGGGCAGCATTTCTAAAATGGCACCTGTCATGTTCACGAGGAAGTGTGAAAAATGGCTGTGTTGAAAATGTGGGGTCAAAATACTGAAAATTAAACTTACGAGTGAATAAAGAAAAATTTCAATGTGCCTTCTGAACGTTGTTTTGTTCTCATTTTGATCCCAAATTTTTTAACATACCATTTTTTTCACACCTCCTCATGAACTTGACAGGTGTGGCTTTAGAATTCCTTTTTTTTTTTTTTTTTTTAATGACTCCACCTCAAGAACCTGATAGGTGCAGTTTTTCAAATCCTGACCATTGGATGATGTCGCAGAGTGACTGCAAAATCACTTTCAGGCTGGATTTGAAAAATTTCACCTAACTTGTTCATGAGGTGGGTTTCGAAAAAGACCATCTTGAAGACTCTGTGAAGAAATAATCAAGTTATGAGTAAAAGTTTGAAACACATTGAAAATACATTGCCGACACTTAACGTTGTTCTATCAGTTCCTGGTTGGCGTTAAGCCAGACGGATGTGTTTTTTCGCAGAGAGTGGCTCTACAGCAGTGGATCATTTCTAGGTGAGGGGTGTGGAGTGGAGAGTGCTGTGTGGGAGGCTGGGGAAGGCCTTAAAAGACATTGATGGATGGTTTTCTTTGTTTCAGGAATAAAAGAAATAGAAAAAAATAAATAAATAAGAGATGAGGGAATGTTTTCTTTGTTGCAGGTATACTGACACTGGGGACTGGGCACCCTGGTGTCGATGGACTGTCTGGTGACACTGGGGACTGGGAACCCTGGTGTTGCTACATATTGGTATTGGTACAGGAAACTTGAGGACATTACGCAGAAGGGGGGATGCTCAAGTACCCCGGTGCTGCTCAGTGCTGGGGGGGGGGGACTGTAGTCTGGTCCCAGGGTTTTGCACTCCAGTATCAGTAATACTAGAACAATTTTGGGAGGGAGGTCAGATACAGGCCCAGCAGGACTGGGCACCTACCAGCCTTTTTAAATACCACAAAACATGGGTTTGCAGGGGGAAGCACTGGCCAGCAGGATTGGGCACCTGCTGGCTGTTTTGTATAAGAGGTCCGGGGGGGGGGGGATACCAGCTAAAGCTAGCAAAGACCAAAAACAATCTGACTGAAAGTGATTTCTTTCACACAAACAAAACCCACGATCATATGCTACATCCCAGTGGTCTTCTGCTAGAGGATCACGGCACCTGCCCCTCTTGAACAAAACCCTTCTAAGAAACTATTATCATACCTGCCTGTAACAGTTTTAAATCCTTATATCTACTTTAATTTCCATAAAAAGGTACAAAAGCACCACCTAGGGGATGGTAGCTGCAACATTCGAAAGCTTCAACATTCAAGTCTTATGGGCCAGCTGACAAGCCTGGTAAGTTTTAAAAATGTAATATTTACACACAACTTAGTTTATAGATAATGGATTTTCTGCATTTCTCTGTTCTTTTCTTTCTTTCTAAGGGTACTCGCATGTGAACTGGATTTTTGGCCCTTAGATCTCATCTGCTGTGGCTGCTTATTCTGCTTTGGGCCGGTTCCACCAACAAACATGCTCCCTCAGCCCACCTTTTGTCTTCCATCTCCGTTCTTGCTCTTATTTAGTATTCCAACCCCACACTGCCCAGGATCACAACCATAGATGCGGCAACTGGAATCAAACTCCAGCCTGGTGCTGTTTAAGGAGCAGCATAGGATGCGGATGCAGTCCACCACTGAGCTGGCACAGATGGTGGTGCTGTCTAGGGATTCTTCAGGTTCCCTGACACATTATGTCCATGGTGGGCAGACACAGAAACATAGAATTTGTTGGCAGAAAAGGACTGTTACGCTCATCTAGTCTGCCCAACAGATCCCTGCCTATTGTACCTCCACAGACCCTAAATGGTCTCCAGGAATCCTCCCCTTCCCTGTTTCCATATTACTATGCCCACGTGTCTGTCCCAGGCATGTACAAAGTCTTCCACTGTCTTAGCTTCCACAACTTTGCTTGGAAGTCGGTTCCATGCCTCTACCACCCTTTCTGTAAAGAAGTATTTCCCTACATCCTTCCTGAACTTCCTTCTCCAGTTTCATTGCATATCCTCTAGTCCTGAGGCTTGGCTTCTTTTGAAGAGGCTTCCTCCCTGCACTCTGTTCACCCCTGTGAGGTAACTGAAGGTCTTGATCATGTGACCCCTTGCTCTCTTCTACTCCAGAGTGTACCTATCCCTTAGTCTCTCCTCACAGGACTTCCCCTTCAACCCCTGCACCATTCTGGTTGCCCTTCTCTGAGCCTCCTCCATCCTATCAATATCCTTCCTGAGGCATGGTCCCCAGAACTGGATGCTACACTCCAGGGGTGGGGGCATATCTGCAAACAGTACATTTGCAGCACAACCTCCCTGCTCCTGCTAGCGATGCCCCTCCCTGTGCACCCCAGCATCTCACTAGCCCTGCCCACGGCCTTGTCACACCGTGCTGCCACCCTGATGTCTTCTAGGTGTCAGCGTGGCTCAGTTGGTAGCACATCCGCCTCTGGACCAGAAGGTCGTGGGTTCTCGTCCCACAACGGGATTGGACTTGCACCTAATAATTGCTGGCACCTGAGTGCAGTATTGGGGGGTGCTGTACTGCTGGGGTGTGCCGTCCTTCAGGTGTGACATTAAACCGAGGTCCCTTCTGCCCATCCTGGTGTTGTCCTGGTGGGTGTCCAGGTGGAAGTAAAAGAACCCAGGGCACTCTTCGTAAAGAGCAGGGAACATTCCTGGTGTCCTGGCCAACATTCCCCTTCCGATAAACCGGTTCATGCAATTATCCAGGCTGTGTGTGGGTGATGATGTGTGATATGGCCACCACCACACATTCAGTCACTTCACTACCAGTCTAGCATTGCTTGTAAAGCGCTTTGGGATACACTGTGTATGAAAAGCTTTATATAAATGCCGATTCTTCTTCTTCTAAAATAATAATCTTGAAGTCCCTCTCCTGCCTAGTGACTGCCAACAACTCCTCATCCTGTACTCAACACTGGTGGTCCTGTGCCCTAGGTACATGATTTTTACTATTTCTGGCACTTAACCCAAACTGCAATACCTTCAATCACTCCTGTAGTTTCCCCGAGATCCATGCACCTTGTCTCAGCTCCCTCTTGAGTGTCCACTCTACTGCAGATTTTGGTGTTGTCTACAAAAAGACAGATCTTCCCCTCCTGCTCCTCTGCAATGTCCCCTGTGAAGATACTGAAGAGAACTGGTCCCAGTACTGAACCCCACAGAACTACATTAATCACCCTCCTGTCTTCAGAGTGTGTGCTGTTTACCACTACCATCTGCCTCCTATCTGTTAGCCAGTTACAGACCCATTTTACCATTTTGGCCCTCCCAACTGGTCAGCGTCATAATCAGTATTCTGTGCAGCGTACTGTCAAAAGCCTTGTGATGTCTTGATAGAATATGTCCACTGCCTTCCCCTGGTCTTTTTCCCTGATCACCTAGTCGAAGAAATTTATTACATTTGTTTGACATGGCCCCACCCACCGGCCTGTGAACCTGTGCTGTATTTTTTAATTTTATTCATTTATTTAAGGAAATGTTGTCCTGGAGCCACTGCCTTCTAGGTAATCAACGAGACTTTCTTTCAGTAGGGTAGCTATTATCTTCCCCACCATTACAGTGAGACTGACTTGCCTGTAGTCACCGAACTCCTCCCTACTCCCGCTCTTATGCAGAGAGACCACATCAACCCTTCTCCAGTCCTCCAGAACAATTTGTCTTTCCAGTGAGCTGTTGAATAAGGCTGTCAGTGAAGCAGCTAGTATTTCTCCAAGCTCCCTCACTACCCTGAGGTGTACCTCAACCAGTCTCATAACCTTATCTGCTTTCAGGGTTGTAAAATCCTTTTAGTATTCCTTCCTCTAAAACTGGTGTTGTGACTATTCCCTTCCCACCTCTGTTCTTATGTCTTTCTGTTGACCACCCTCTTCCTTCTTCTTTGAAGACTGAGAAAAAGTACTTGTTCAAAATGTCTGTTTTTCTTGGTCTCCTTCCGCAGTCTTCTCCTTCCACCCTTTTTATCCTCACTATTCCACCCTTAGCTTTTCTTCTCTCACTGATATATCAGAATAAAGTCTTGTCCCCCTTCCTCACCTCAGTTGCAGTCCTTTCCTATATCTTAACTCTCTGAGCCTTCTTTCCTGCTTCCTTCTGCATCGTGTGGTACACTTCCATGTCCTCTTTCCTTTGAGATTCCTTGTGCCTTTTTTTAAACTTCTTTATAAGCATAGTCGCGCACAATATATTACATAGACATGAAAATAAAACCAGAGTGTGAAACAACATGTACCAGGAAGTTCTAAGATAGAGTACTGAAGTGGGATTGAAAACCATGTTCATTGATCACTACAGGATGACAGGAGTCTGAATAAAAATGAGTCCACCTCAAATTCTATGCTGGAGAAGATAATGTGTATATGGAGCCCCCCTAGTCTCAATATGTCATCCTTAGCCTTGGGAAACAAAACACTCAGAAATGAAACCATGATTTAAAGTTCTAAGCCGTGTTAAACACATTCTAAAGGTTAGGCCTTTCGTTAGAGTGCCTATGTCCAAACTTCATCAATTACAAAGGGATGAACACTGCAATAGGCCATCCAGAGACTCCATGCATCTAAGAGTACAAGGTATGGCTAGACAAAACCAACAGAAGGCATAGCAACAGAAATACAAGTTTAATTGTCATTAGGGTAACATGCTAATGTGTAACACATGTGGATAAAACTCGGCTACAGAAAAGATGGCTGTGATGGGTGCCAGCTCGATTCCTTGTGCCTTTTGAAAGTTGCCCTTTTTTCCCTTCACTGCCTTTACCACCTCCTTACAGAACCAAAATGGTCTCCTTTTCCTCCTGCCTCTTCATCTCTTTCATACAAAGGTTTGTTGCCTTCATGGCGCCCTACTTTATTTGCTTCCATTCCACCCCCCCAAGGCATTTTGAGGCAATCACCCATTTCTTTGAACTCCAACCTTCTGAAATCCAGGACCCCCAATTTTGTGTGGCTCAGCTAGACTCCTTTCCTTACATTGCTTCTATGTTTATTCCAACACCACACCACCAATGATCAAAGTAACAAACTATGGTTATGTTTAGATGCGGTGTTCAGAATCATCCAGCCTGGTGGTATTCACAGAATACCAGGTAGGATGTGGGTGCAGTGCACTACCGAGCTGATATAGCCAGTGATGCTGTCTGGGGGCTCTTCAGGTTCCCTGATGCAGTATGTCTGAAATGGGTAGAGAAAAACACAAAAACAGAATCTGTAGGCAGAAAAGGACTGCTAGGTCCACTTAGTCTGCCTACGGTTTCATTGCCTACTGTAGCTGACATAGTTGTGACGTGTTTCTAATATAGTTCACTGGAAAGACAGGCTGTTACTGGTTATTATAAAATGGGAAGAAACATTATTTCCTACACTCTGACTGGTCAGTGTTGACCTTCAACTGTAACATTATCCCACCACAACATCACACCTATTCAAAAAGCAACTAAAAATGCATTTTAAAAATTAATTTTTTCACCTTTTTTCTCAATTTATAAAAACAATAATGCAGTCCAGGGCATGTGGCGTGGAAATAATGTCATGTCGAGGGTGCTGGATGCACTCAGCTTGCAGCCTCATGCTCAACCACCCAAGGCATGACGTCATCCCAGTACGACACACGCCCTGCAGTGTATTATTGGTTAATTCATCTCCTGAAGAACTTATGTCCCTTTCTGGTGACATCACGGCCTCCTCTATTACTGCAGGATGTGATGTTGCAGAGAAAGGACCATCACTTCAAGTGAGGAATGAACAACAGAAGTGAGTGAACTCTAAAGTTCAAACATTCGGGTATCATGCCGATACCTTGAATAATAATGAACCAGGGGATGAATGATACTAAAAGTAATATAATTTGGAGTTGTAGTTTGCCTAATTATTATGATTCTGAAAGTTTTCCTAGAGGTGTCAGTTGCTCTTTAACCATATTTGAAAAATTCGGGGATGTCCAGCACAGAGATATTGCCTCAACCTTTATGTAACCCCATGGTTCCCAGGGGTTACAAGAATCCCATTAGAGTTAGTGGCAGGCAGGGAAGACAGCTAGTGATTTGCCAGTAAATGGATTCACTCTGTCCCCCCTCTGCTTCTGGTCTCAGCTGGGAGCTGGAGAGGTGTTGTCACCTCAGAACTCTCGCAGCAGCATAAGACACACAGCCAGTTGCTGTGAGTGGGGAATTTAGAATTCTGTGTGAGTCTTGTTCCAGAGTAGTCAGTCTGTGGTTGGAGTCTGCAGAGTGCAGCTGCAGTTCCAGCAGCAGCTGTTAGAGAGCTGCAATGTTTCTAGTTTTTTTTTTTCTCACCTTAGTGGAGTACAGCAATTTTCCAGCTTGTCTAAGTGGTGGAAACCGTCTCCAGGGATTTTCCTGTGTTTCATCCCCAGAGGGACGGAGCAGGCTACCAGGACGCTAGGGGCAATCCTCTGATCCTACCAGGACATTGTGAAGCTGCTTTGTGTGACAACTTCTGTGAGTACTTTTGTTTGTTTAAGACTGCCCACGTATATCTGCACTGTATGGGTGAATTCTCTGACAAAGGGGCCCTGTCACCTAAACATTTTAAAAGTTGGCTGACCACAGTGGAGTCCAGTATGTGACCATCCATGTGAACAGAACTGTTACTTGACACCCCTGTGGTGTCCTGTGAGGATGTTAAATGAGAAATACATTTCTAGAAAGCATCATCAGTACATTTTGGATAGTGTGAGGTGCATTTACAAGAGGGATGGCCGAGTATGAACTTGGAAACAAAATTGGAGTGACCAGTTTAGCACTCCGGGTTCTGAAGGGCATCTGACTTTTCTGTCGGCACATGTGGCCAATGCCTGAAGAAAGTTTTAGCCCAGTGAGTGGGTTTTCTCCAGTTTACCCCTTGTATTGTATGTGGGTCCTCCAGTGTTGAGCCTCTTGCGCTCCGACGTGGTCTGTGTGCCACAACTTATCCTATGCAATATGGTAAGTGACCAAGTGCTGGCTGTATGTGCCATTTCCAGGAGAAAGTGTGTGTTCTATAGGTGGCTAGTCCACAAGTTCTACAGTCATCCTATGCTAAATGGGAATTCTTGGAGTTCTGTATCTCAAATGTCTGCATTTATCGTGTGTGTAACCCTTGGGGGTACATCTTTGCTTTGTGTTGTTCCTACTTTGTTACGGAATAAAGCCACATTCTAGAATCCCAACCTGGTATGGACATTTATGTTATTGCTTCCCATGTTGGAGTTACTTGGGTACCCCTGTCCAGAAGTGCAAAACTAGCACAGCCTTGAGCAAACGTTTTCTCCCCAGGACCTGGGTTGTGGCCATGCTATTGGTCCCACCAGGTGTGTGCCAGGTAGTAGCCGCACTTGGTTTGTGTTTTATAATTTCTACTCCATCTGCATATCCCACCTTGTCTATGGTGGCAAAACAATGTAACCCCCACCCCCTCTTTTCCCCTAGACTATAAGAGGTATGCCTGCTGGTTAAATAAGGGGCCGGTAGGGGCTTACATTTATAATTACTAAACCAATTAACACTAAAATCACAGGCTTTGCGAACACAAACAAGCAGGTGGGGTGATGCGTGCCAAATGATTTCTGGCAGCCAGTATCTTGGCTGTTTTTTAAGCTGGGAATCTGGGATACAGCACGTATCAACTGCTTGTCAGTGTTTGCAAAGCCTGTAACTTATCACAGTTTTATACAGAACCACTACATTAGTTTGCTAGTTACTTAGTAGGTTAGTTTTATTTAATAAAGTGTCTTTCCAGTGCTCAGAATGTTGAACAATAATTTACGGCAATATTTAGACATTAAAATGGTACAACTACAATGGGAAAAGGGAGAACATTACAGGGTAAAAAAGATGGAAACACTTATTTTAAATTCATGAAGTCCTTGAGAGTGCAGTAATTAACATGACAGAGGCTAGATTAACCGGAACATTTAAACCAGATACCTAAGGTCCCCATGAGAATTGCTTGTTCCATAAGCCATTGTATTTCTTAAGTTTAAATTTGTAGGAACCCAATGACAGAGAGAACCTGCAGTCAAGTGGAAGCTAGTTCTAAAGGGAGAGGCAGCCACCATAAGTTCAGTCACCAGTGAACTTCAATCCAGATGGCGGTACACACGACAGTCCTTAGATCATGGAATGCATTATCCTGGCTAGTGTGTAGGGACTCGGAAGGTCACAGATATACTGGAGAGCCACTCTGTTTAGGTTACTATATTTTAAAACAACAACTATGTGATCAATCCATACCTTATACGCACCCAGCCCAAAGAAGCGAGTGAGGAATTAATGAGAAACCTTGCCACAGTGTTCCGACAGGCTGGAGGTGACGGATCAGACCACCAGGCAAGCCTTGTACAGTGCACTGCCGCAGTCAAGTATTGAAGAAATAAGGCCAGTATTATCGTGCTCTGATCAGCAGGATCAACAATACATTTAAGGTGATAAAAGCAGCCCTTGAAAGCAGCCGACGTCTAAGCTAAGACTACTGTGGTGCCCACCTTCTGCACACCCACTAACCCAGACCCTCACTGGCTTGGGAGGATGGAGGGTTGTGGGGAAGGGGGCAGAGACTGGGTGACAGAGGCAGTCACAAAGCAGTCAGCCATACCCAGGAGAAGCCAACGGCAAATCACTTTGCACCCCTGGAAGAGGCACAAGTGACTGACTCTAACGGGATGGAGGAACTTGAGTCAGTTGGCGTTGAGGGAAAAGCAGACGTGGTGACGCCTGGGTGCAAAAGTGGGTTAATGATAGGATACTTTATGGTAAGAGATAGGGAGAGGGTGGTAGGTGTGACACTGTTGGTTGGGCCCTGTCTCATCTGTTATGTATAGAGAGAGTCTGAGGCAAGGATTCTGCCTACTATTTCTGTCTTTCCTATCGGACTGCGCAGTCAACTCTTGCCTTTGCTTGCTGTTCTTTCCTTTTACCTTTTTGCTGTCTCTACCTTGCCTATAAACAGTTATAAAAAGTATGTATGAAACTGATTTGTAAACTAGATATAATTATTGCTGTTAAAATTATTACAGAAACAGCTCTTTGAGTATTAGCGAAGTATAACAGAGTGTGACCTATCTGATCTCAGACTGGTGAAATCTATCAACAAAAGAGACCAGCTTGTAGGTGGGACACAATGCTCTGGAAGCTAGGATCTAACAAGGTTCTGAAACTCTAGGTCACAATGCTATGGAAGGTAGAATCTGACAAGGTTCTGAAGCTCTAGGTCACAAAGCTCGGAAGCTAGGATCTGACAAGGTTCTGAAACTCTAGGTTACAATGCTCTGATGGAAGCTAATCAGTTTCCACCAGTCTGTGTCAAACTACAGTCATAACTAACTTTAGGGGGATTTGGGACTTGGAGATCTGATGGAACAGAGAGCTGGTTGATGGTAGAGTTCAGTTCGTACATATCTCTTTGTTTTTATTTTCTTGTTACTTAAAATAAAACACTACTTGTTACTTATAATAAATCACTACTTGTGGATTTTACAATCTCTCCTGGTCTGCTTATGCTCCCTGGTCCAGGCATCAGTTACAGTAGGCAGTGCAGGAAAGGGGAGGGGGGTGGTCTTATGCCTGCCAGCAGAATCATCTGTCTGGGACTGGGACAGGATAAGGAGGACAGTAGAGGAGAGGAGGGAGCAGGAAGTGCTGGTACATCTTGGTACCACTGATGTGGCAAACCAGCCTGTGGAGACAGTGAAGCGGGACTTCCAGAGCTGGGAGACAGAATGAAGAAGCACTCAGCTTCCCTGACCTTTTCTGAGGTCCTCTCAGACTGGGGTAGGTTAGAACGAGGGGGAGGTTAGAATGAGGAAAGAGGAGACCAAGGAGTTTGATGGGTGATTAAAAGAATGATGTCATGACCAGGGGAACCACTTTGTAGGGGACTTGGGGGAGGGGGGCTTCTGGGACTGGAGATTCTTCAAAGGTAACAGCCTTCACCTAACGAGAGAGAGACAGCGAAAGAGGACTAGTACATTGTGGCAGTAGTCTGATGTCTACATTGACAGACAGTGAAACTATCTGTGGGCGAGGCTGGGGCTAGGGATTCCACAGCTGAGGTAAACACATTCTTGTTCAATCAAGCTTTTATGGGTATTTAGCATAGTTTATTTCCAATGTATTTTTTCAAATTATCATCGAACGTTTTGATAATTTTAAAAATACCTTAGACCAACTGCACCACTCTAAATATACCTTGGTTTAAATAACCCACTAGTTTGGGGACATTCTCGATGGGCCACTGTGCCCCCTTATGTACAAATTTTCCAAGTAATACTACCTGTATTGATCTGATTTTATTTGTACTGTTTTTAAATTTGTTGAATTTACTGTAAAGCACATCCAGTCAAAATTGAGAAATGCGCTCTACTAAATAACATTTTGATTAACTGATTGATTGAGGTAGATGAAGTGGGGAACCTAGCCAGGACTCCCCCAGAGAAGGAGGCAAGGGATACAAGAAGCAGTGCAGAGTGGAAGGAGTTCAGGGGACTGGGCAGTGTAGACCAAATAAACCAGGCAACAAAGGAATAACAAGAACACTGGATACCAGGGAATCGGGGGGATGATATACGAACATATGAAAAGTCCCCACAGTACAAATTTCAGGTGCTCCACTTGAAGTCTGATTTCAATTTCAAATGTGCACCATCACATTACTAATAAATAACCATCTCAGACAAAACAAAGTGCAGCAAATGCAGACCCTAATGCCATGTCACGATACAGAACAGTGTCCTTTTATTCTAGACACATTCTGTGAACTGAACAGTCAAGGACCATGTTTTTTTCTTCAAAAGAGACTTCTTTTAATTAGATTCTTGGTTCCAATAAAATCATAACAGTTTCAAAGAACAATCTGCAGCAAAGTAGAAAAAGTGCAAACATAACATTAGAATAGCACAGCATAGCTGACGCACCCCTGCTTCAAGCTACTGGAACCTACTTTAATGCACATTGTTCTTTGAAACTGTCATGGTCCTTGACTGTTGGCATTAGGGTCTACAGTTGATGCACTTTGTTTTGTCAGAGACAGGATGTTAATGAACAACGAAAACAGCCAGAAGAAGAAGACCACCCGGTCTATCTCGTATGCTCGGTAAGTGATGAAGGGTCTGGCATTACGATTTATACCAATTACCCTGCCCCTCCCTCCCCATCTCCCCTTCCTTGGTTGCCCTTGTGCTTGCCCCAGGTTCTCTTGAATGCTTCCACCATCCTTGCTGATACCACCTCATCTGGCATCTCACTCCAGGTGGATACCACCCTTCCCATATGGAAATGCTTCCTTACATCCCTTCTGAATTTCCCTCATCAGTTTCCAACTGTGCCCTCAAGTGGTGCTGTTGTCACTCATTTTAAAGAGACCCTTGATTTTCATTCTGTTAATTCCCTTCATGTACGTGAAGGTCTCTATCATATCACACCTCTGCCTGCTCTCTTCCAGAGGGTGCATCCTCAAGGCTCCCAGCCTCTCCTCATAGGACCTATCCTGTAACCCCTTGATGATCTTGGTTGCTCTCCTCTGGACCCCCTCCAGCATGCTGATCTCCTTCTTCAGGTAAAGATGCCAGTATCTCACCCCATATTCTAAATGTGGTCTCACCAATGTCCTGTACAATGGTAAAATAACCTTGCACCACATACTACTGAATCCCCTTGCAATACACCCCAGCATCCTATTAGCCTTTGCTACTGCCTTTTTACACTAAGAGATGTGTTTCAGGTCACCCGTAGTCATTACCCCTAGATTGTTTTCCTCTTCAGAAGCAGTTACCTGAGCCCCTCCTATGTAATACTCTGTTCTAGGGTTCTTAGCCCCTATGTGCATCACTTTGCACTTTTTGGCACTGAAACTAAGTTGCCAGATTCCTGGCCATCTCTTTAGTCTGCCAAGGTCCTCCCTCAGGTCCTGTATCCCCTCCTTGGTGTCCACTCTCCCACAGAGTTTGGTGTTGTCCGCAAACAGGCACATTTTGCCTTTAATGCCTTCTCCGATGTCACTTATGAAGACATTGAACAACACAGACCCCAGCACCGATTCCTGCTGAACCCCGCTGGTGACCTCCTCGGTGCAGAAGAACTCACCCCCAACCACTACCTCTGGGTTCTACCATTCAATCAGTTTTCAACCCATCGTACCATATTCGCCTCCATCCCTAAACCCCCCTCAGCTTTATTATCAACCTTGTATGTGGTACAGAATCAAAGGCCTTGCTAAAGTCCAGGTATATGATGTCCACCGCCTGACCTTTGTCCACTACCCTCATGACCCAATCGAAGAACTCGATCGGTTCATTTGACATGATCAGCCTGCCATAAACCCGTGCTGTCTTTCGTCCTGTAGACCATTCTCCTCTATGTACCTCACCAGCCTTTCCTTCAGTATGGCCTCCATGAGTTTACATACTATCGAGGCCAGGCTGACTGGCCTATAGTTACCTGGGTCATCCTTGTGTCAGCTCTTGTGCAGTGGCACATGTGCCATTCTCCACTCCACTGGCACCACTCCTGACTCCAGAGATCTATTGAACAGAACAGCCAGTGGGCCCACCAGACCCTCCGCTAACTCTCTGAGCACTTTGGGGTGTATTTCGTCTGGATATAATCACCCTTCTACCTATCCCAGAGAGCCAATTTTCCCCAGAAACAGCTGTTTTCATTTCTCTGCCTGTCCCTGGGCACCAACTGAAAAAGCATTAGCAGCTCTAGGATCCAAGAGATGCATCGTGGTATCACATGTTGAGGGATGTCCACTTAACCCAACATCCCGTGATGGGCTCTACTGTCATCGGTGGTTTCAAAATTAAAACAGAGCTGCAGTACGACAAGACTGACTATGCATGCATTCCTTATTATCGTGCATGTGCAGCTGCCATTCTTCCTGTTGCTTTCTGCACTGTAAACCTTATTTCTCTGTGTGCTGTACTTAAAGAAGTAGTGCAAGAGGAGCTCTTGTTTACAGGCAGCACAGTCTTGGGGTGTGAATTTAAAACCCTTTTCAGGGCTGTCTGCTAACAGAGTGTACTGGGTAAGACAAATTAAGAGCAACTGTAAGGGCTGGGAAACTAGATCTGAGAGCCCTTTTTAGGGCAGGCTGTCGAGGCAAAAAGAGGAAGACTCTGTATTTAAAGATAAGGAGAGGAACTTAGGGCTGAGGCAGCTGGTTAAAACTCCTTGTCAGGGAGGAAGGAAATCAGAAACAGAGGAACAAAGGAGGCTGGTTAAAAGCCCTACAGTGTATGGTGGAAGGTTGTTAGGGATGGAAATCCATCCCTAGAATAGGGTTGTTATAACAACAATGAACATGTTCGCGCATGTGCAGTGCGCGAACCTCCACCTTTCAGGAAGCGGCGGCAGTGGTGAGAGCAGGACACTATGAGAGCAGCGCTAAGGCAAAAAAACTAAATAGAAGGACACAGGTACTCACATTCTCACTACTTTTACTAATGATAGCGGACCACACACTATAAAAGACAATGTATGGTCCGCTATCCACAACAACTGTGAGTTGCAATCTCGAGGTTGCCATGGTGACCAAAATTTCTCGAGCTTCGCTCTTGAGGCTTAAACGGTTGCCATTGACAACCTCTCGATGGATACACATGGTTATTATGGATAGAGGACCATACATTATCCTCTATTTTCAGCTTCACTAAGTTCGAAGGTATTTTGGTGTCAGGGCTACACACAGGAGCAGTGGAAGCTGATCAGCTTGTCAGGGCAGAGGCAGAAGGGAGTTAATTAACAGCCCTGGTCAGGGCTACTACTGGTAAAAGCCCTTAACAGTGCAGTGAACTGGCAGCACTGTCAAGTCATTTTCAGAGTACTGTACCAACCGGGGGCATACTAGTTTTTAGCTCTGCTTCACAAACTGAAATGCAAAAATAAGTAAAACAACATCAGCTGGACAGGTACAAATGCTGCAGAACAGCAAAATGAACATTACATCCATCCCTAGGACAGATATCCACAAAAAAAATCATGTTTAGCCCTACAGGGTATTGTGCAGACCGTGTGGCCTAATGGTTAAATGTGCAGACAGTGTGGCCTAGTGGTTAAAGCACTGCACTACGATATAAATTACCTTTCATGAGATTAGAGGGAGGCCGATTAAGGGGTAATGTGAAGAAAGTTCTTTTTCACAGAAAGGGTGGTGGATGCATGGAACGGCCTACCTCAGGAAGTGATGGATGTGAATACAGTGCAGAGCTTCAAACAAGCATGGGATAGGCATAAGGGAGCAATACAGATGCGTATGAACAGAAAGGCCATTGACAGAGCAAAGGCCTATGGCACATTCATAAGGTAGAAAAAGAAATGGGCACACTGGATGGACCTTGCGGTCCTTATCTGTCGTCAACTTCTATGTTTCTATTGTGATAGGGGCAGTCCATCAAGAACCAAGAGGGATGAGAGAGCAAGTTGGAGGGTGGTGTGCCTCAACGCCAGGAGTTGGGGTGATACAATTAGTGAGCTCCAGGTACTGGTGACAGACTCTGGGCTGGATCTAGTGACTGTTACAGAAAACTGGGCCAATCAGAAAAATGACCGGGATGTCGGATCCCTTGGTAAACCTTATACGGGCAAGATAGAGGGCTGGGTGTGGGGGGGAGGGAGTGGCCATTTACATCAGGGAAGAAATAAAGGCAGTAAAGTATGCATCCATTCGGGGGAAATGGAGGTAGAATCACTGTGAATACAGCTTATAGAGTTGTCAGGTAGGAAACTTCTCATATAGGTGGTTTAGATGCCACCAGGGCAGAGAGAGGAGCAAAAGAAGGAACTAGGAGCAGAAGTAGGAAATGGTACAGCAAAAACGGAGGTTATAGTAGTGGGGATCTCAACCTGTCAGATATCAGCTAGGAGTACCAGGAGTACCAGAAGACAGGAGGCTCTGCTTGATATTTTGCAGGCATGCACGCCGGTGCAGCAGGTCAAGGAATCCACTAGATAATCAATCATTCTCAATGTGGTGCTCACCAACTTGGAAAGAGCAGGTGGAATACAACAGAGCTAGAAATTCATTTTAAAAAGTGGTGTTCCACATGGAATATAATTTCCCAAGATTTGGTATTCTGTCTTGAAAACTGGTATACAACCCCTTTTTTTGTATACTGCTATTAAAATGGCTGAAACATTACATCACTGTTTCAGTAACACAAGGCAAAGTACAGTGTTTTGGGGTATCCACAGTACCATTTCCTCAGGACAGAAGATGTCTCTAAACATAAATCAAAAATGGATTTTTTTATATATACAGGGCTGGATATTCAAACTGCGCCATTCTGAGGCGCAAGCCCTTGCGCTCAAGAAAATAGTTGCGAGGGGGTTCGGCATTCAAAGGAGTTGGCGCCATTGAGCAACCCTTGAATATCACCCCCAGCCACAGCCACTGTGCATGGAGCAGTGAAACTTGCGCCACCGCAAGTTGTCAGAGTGGAGTATTCAACTTGCGGTGGCTATACCATTATACATGCGCAAAATCACGATATTCAAAAGGTGACATGCAAATGGGGCCATAATTCATGCAAGGCGCAAGGGGGGCCATTTGCATCTGATTATGGCCCCATTTGCATGCCATTAGCATGTAGGTGCACCGATCCCCGAGGACTTGCGCCTGGCGCCCTGCCAGGCAGCAGCCGTCGGAGACCGACGCACCCTGCAGCCCGATCGCGGGCAGCAATGTGGCTCCCCCACCTCCTCCCGTACATTTCCCTGGTGGTCCAGTGGACCGAAATGCCCAATCGTGGGCAGAAAGTAAATTGAACCCCCCCCTCCCGAACATGTCCCTAGTGCCCGATCGCGGGCAGTAAGTAAAGTGCCCCCCACCGAACATCTCCTGGTGGTCCAGTGGACCGTAATGCCCGATCGCGGGCAGAATGCAAATGAACCCCCCAAACATCTCCCTGGTGGCTAGTGTCCCCCACCCTACCCACCCACCTGAAGCCCCCACCACCCGCTCCCCGGCGGCGGCAGCATCCCACCGCCTGCCGCCCGCGCTGACTGCCCGGTGGGGCAGACTGCCCCAGGTGGTGCAGAGAGCAGAGCGCAGTAGGCATATATCGAGATAGTCACAGATTTGTGAATGATCATTCACAAATGGACTGTCATGCACGGTAGAGCTGCACGCCCATTGGCTCTTGCCTGCACCAATGGGCGGTCATTACGTCCACTGACCACCAGGGAGATGTTCGGGGGTTCAATTTACTTTCTGCCCGCGATCGGGCACTAAGGACATGTTCGGAGGCTCAATACATTCTGCCCCCGCGATGGGCTAAGGGACATGTTCGGGGTTCAATTTACATTCTGCCCGCGATCGGGCATTTCGTCCACTGGACCACCAGGGATGTGGAATGGGGGCCATACTGATGCCGCGCGATCGGGCTGGTGGGGAGTACACTATGCCCGCGATCGGGCTGGGGGCACAGGACTGAGTTGGGGCCAGCCACAGGTGGCAGCTGCTGTGTTGCGCCCTGCAATACAGCAGCTCACCTGTGGGTGGCCCTCTACTTAAGCCTTTTTTTTTGGCTCAAGGTCCTGCAGGCTCAGGTTGGGGGTTGCGCCTGCACAACTCTGCACAGCCCGGCTGAATATTGGGCTGTGCAGTTTATGCATGGTTCCTCCCCTCCTGTTGAGCATGCATTCATTTGCATTGCGCTGTTGCTCAGCCTGTTTTCAGTGGCGCAACTGCCTCCTGCTGAATATCGCAGAATGGCGCAATGTAGGACTTGAGCATGCGCAACCCTGTTGCGCATGGCGCAACCCTTTTGAATATCTGGCCCACAGTATATATCTTTATTTCTCTACATATGCCAAAAAGAAGAAGAAATAAATACCAGAAAAGGTCTCTTTGTCTGTCTCTCTTATTAAAATCATGTTTAAACATATTACATCTACCCTATGTGCTAACTGGAGAATGTAAAGAAATGTTTACAGCAATTCAAGAAAGCAACCATCTGTTTTTTGAAATACACACATGCTTGAATCAATATGAACTGAGAGCACTTGTATGCATAGGAATAATATACTTTTTTTTTTTTTTTTTACACATAACTTTGTTTTGCATGATGAAACAATAGTACAACTAAAAATCCTACAAAGAACATGAAGAAAATAGTGTGAACTTAGTTGCCATAAGGTATGTTACAGGTTAGTTGTACTATTTTTTCATCGTGCATACAAGGTTATGTGTAAAAAAATAAATATTATGCCTATGTACAAGTGTAATGCCCCAAAGTATGGGGGCACTACAGAAATGGGGGGCCACTCCGGGAGAATGTGCCCTGAGGTGCCCCATTGTCAGTGTGGGCTAAAAGGGGTCAAGCATAGGAGCTCTTGTATGTCTCTCCCCCGCTCCGGCCAAACAGGGCCAGGAAAAAAAAAGGAAAAGTTTTATTTCTCTGCTGACTGCTCACCTCCAATCTATCCTCCCTTCCCTTGAGCAGGCAGGAAGAGAATGGGCACCCTCGTGCTGGGACTGCTGTCCCTGACCAGCGTGAGGTGCCCGTTTGAATTTCTGCCGTTGGTCCTGGGCATGGGCTTGGGGTTCTGAAGTTAGAACCCCTGAGTACCTTTTAAAAGGGGAGAGAGACTTTTTCCCCATTGTGTTTGGGCTAAGCTGTGGAGTGGAGAGTACCGTGAGAGTGCAACTGGGACCTGGGCTTACCTGGTGCGTGTTGAAGTTGGTCCTGTTTACTCTGCGGGGTGCACTCCTTCAGCCAGCGAAGATTGCTCCTTCTGTTACTGCTGATCCTGCCCCGGTCGTGCGGTCGAGTCCTGCGGTTGTCCCCACCGAAAAGTAAAGATCCCAGTCCCCTCTGGTGGTGTGATCTCTGTATGGCACCTTTTCTTGTTTTGTGTCCGATTTTCTGAAAAGCAAAGCAGTCCCAAGTCGGCAGCATCGGAAGAGCTGCATTGTCGAGGAGCAAAAGTCGTCAGGCTTCCAGAGACCCCCAGCCATTGCCCAATTTGCCTGCTGCCTCCTGATGGTTCCCTCCTTCCCTCCCTCTGCTAGATCACCTCCCTCAAGCAGCTACTTCACCCCGGGCCAGGGCAGTGAATCAGACAGCTGCACAAGGGAGCGTGCTGTCTGCCAAAAGGAATTTAAACTATAGTTTAAATTGTTTAGCGATAGTAGCGCCATTGTGGGATTGGGAGAGCAGAGCCAGCCTATAATTTTAAATGTCTGGGTAAGTGACGCCCAAGGGGAGGGGTCAGCTATGAAAGGCCCATAGGGCACCATAAAATATCGATAAAGGGGGTGGAATAGGGGGCAGGACAGCCCTGATAAATGACAGCCAGGCCTTGAACAGGCCTGATAGTAAAAAGGGCGATCTTGGCCCTAGGATTAAAAAAGGGGCAACGTCATGCCCAGTGGTGGAAAGGGGGGTGGGCATCACAGGCCCCAGCATTGCAAGGGTAGCTTTAGGCCCAGAATAGTAAGGGGCAGTAGGAGGGCCCCAGCTCTAGTAGGGCAGCCTTAGACCCAGTACCAGAAAGAGGGGCTGCAAAGGCCCCACATTGAGAAAAAGGTAAAAAGGGGCAGCCTGGGTCCCACAATGATTAAAGGGGCAGCGTAGGGCCCAAGCAGTTCAAAGGGGGCTCTACCAGTAGGCCCATCAGTTACAAAGGCAAGGGAGGCCCAGAGAAGAAAAAGGGCATTTATCCCGAGGTTGGTCAGGAGTAGCCAGATCCTGGTACAAAAAAGGGACCCTCAGTACAGTGCTTTTGGACATGTTCAGCAAAAGAAAGGTGCTTAGCACACAACTGCTATGTAGTGTCTGTCCATTCATGAAAATGTATATCTGAACTGTTGTGTTGACTGCAAAGTACTAAATCTGTGTTGTTACTGGAATTGTAGTTGTCTGTGTTGTTACTGGTATTGTGGTTATTAGCCCCTGCAATGAACACTTGCCCTGGAATGTTGGTGATTTGCCCCTGCAACAAACAATTGCCCCAGATTCCAGCAATTTGCCCCTGTTCCAGGCAAACTGCCACTGCAACGAACAACTGCCTCAGACTCCAGCAATTTGCCCCTGCTCCAGATGAATTGCCCCTGCAATGAACAATTGCCCCAGATTCCAGCAATCTGTCCCTGTTCCAGGCAAACTGCCCCAGCAACAACTAAACCCCTTGGTGCAATGAAAAGTGTAATTATCCATGTTCTTAGTGCCAACTGAATGTGTTTGGACTCAGTCTTCTGCCACAGTACCCCTTGTGGGGTTGTTTACACCTGATTCTTCACCGAAGCAGTCTACAGCCAGCGAAGAACCTTGCAGCAGCACCCTTCCTTGTTGTCCGCCATTGGCCAAAACCAATGAAACCCTGTGTGAGCTGCAACCACCAGCTCTTGGTTTCCTTGTGGTTTGGTCAGCCTAGAAATGGAATGTCCTGAAAGAAGCCTCGTCCGCCACTCCCAGTCGTTCACCGATAATCAAGTCTGTTGTGGCCAGTGTGTGACTGCGTCCACCGGTTTGTTGTTTCTCTGGTGCTGGACACTACAGGGCCCTGCTCTTCCTGTTGTTCCCTGGGATTCAGCTTGATCTCGGTGGCCCTCCTGTGGATCTTCGCCAAAGAAGCTTCAATGTGCCTTCATCCTTGGCAACCCTGGTCAAGGGTTTCTGCTGGGGAAACTGCAGCAGATCTTCATTCTTGGCAATCGTTGCAAGTGGAGTCGACGTCAAGCACTTGCTCCTTCATCCCTGGCAGCCCTGGTCGAGGGTTTCTGCTGGGGAATTCAGCCAGTCTTTGTTTCTTCATCCTTGACAGCCCTGGTCAAGGGTTTGTGCTGGGGAACTTCAACCAGTCTTTGTTCCTTCATCCTTGGCAGCCCTGGCCAAGGGTTGGTGCCGAGGTAGAGTTCAGCCGATTTCAGTTCTCTTGTGCTAGAGTATCCCGGCAACCTTGGAGGGTGGGTTGGCTGAAGAATCAGGGTCTGTTTAAAAATAACCCCTCCATCTTCTACTAGGTTTTGCACTGGTGTAGCTTAGTGCCACGCAGGAAGGTACAGTTACATAACTACTTACCATAACGGTAGTTCTTCGAGAGAGGCTCTTGCAGTAGGTATTTACATACAGGACTGACCTGCCAGGCGTCAGGACTCCACGGAAAAATTTCTAGCTAGTAGTCTCTGGTGGGGGACCGCCCCCACGTCAGGTGACCGACGTCATGCAACGTCAGTATAAAGGGGTGGTCCCCCACGTCCGCCTTCCAGTTCTTTCCCACCAAGGGCCAAAAGAGGCAAGATGAGAGAGAAGAGGATATTTCCCCTAATGGAAAAGAAGCCAAAAAAGCATATGGGGATGGAGGGTGGGAAGGCAATACCTACTGCAAGGACCTCTCTTGAAGATCTACAGTTACAGTAAGTTCTTATGTAACTGTACTATCTTACTTCGCGAGGGCTCTTGCAGTAGGTAATTACATATAGGACTGAGTCCCGAGCAGTCTGGAAGAAGGAAAAGCACTCTGGAGGAGGAAATCTATCCACGGAATGGAACCTCCGGCTGAACGGGTCTTATGAAAGAAGACCTTGAAGCACAGCCAAACTGAAATCTGCTCTGCGGTGAGAGGCAATGTCCAAACTGTAGTGTTTCGAAAATGTATGGACAGAAGTCCAAGTTGCGGCTACGCAGATGTCTGCCCCTGACACATTCCTGAAACAAGCAGCAAAGGCAGCTAGTCCTCTGGTGGAGTGACCTCTGACTTGACCCGACAAGGTCTTGTCATAACAGAAAGTGATACAATGAACCAACTGAATAGATTAGATAGGCATTGCTTAGAAACAGCATTGCCTTCTCTTTTGTGAGCAAAAGAGACAAAATGCTGATCAGATTTCCTGAGATCCTTAGTCCGAGTGTTGTAGTATCTCAGTATTCTGTGAACATCCAAAGTATGCAAGAGGTACTCCCCTTGACTGGAGTGTTGTGTAAAGAAAGCGGGTAGCTCAATGGATTGATTCAGCATAGATTAAGCCACCACCTTAGGGAGAAACTTAGGGTTGGTGCGCAGAGCCACATGATCCTTGTGAAAAATTAAATACGGCATTTTACACATCAAGGACTGAAGCTCGGAAATTCGCCGAGCTGAAGTAATAACCACTAGGAAGAGGGTCTTCCAAAAGAGGAACTTTAAATCTGCTGAGGCTGCCGGCTGAAGGGAGGCAGAGTAAGCTTCTCAAGAATAAAATTCAAGTCCCAAGGAGGAACAGGAATGCGGATCGGGGGGTCTCACATGGAGGACCCCTCTGAGGAATGTTTTACAGACTTCCAGCTGAGCAAAAGTCCTGTCTCCGAAGGGGACATGGTAGGCTGAAATCGCTGCCATGTGGACCTTTAAAAGGGAATGGCTGAGACCCAGATCGAAGAGATGACGCATGTAGTCCAGGACTCTGTTGGCTGGGCAAGAGAAAGGCCCAAATAGAAAACCGTTTCCACTTCATGGCGTAGGTAGACCTGGTGGAAGGCTTTCTGGCCTCTACCAAAATGTCTGCTATGAGTGGGGAAATCCCGAAGCGGGCTTTAGCTACGTCTGCAGGAGCCACGCATGCAAATGAAGGGATTTGAGACCTGGATGAACAAGGGTCCCCTGATCCTGGGTCAACAAGTGTTGCGATAGAGGAAGAGGAAGCAGAAGTTTCTCTGAAAACTGTTGCAGAAGAGAGAACCAGACTTGCCTGGGCCTGAATGGAGCGATGAGGATCATTTGCGCCCCTCTGATCTGAGCTTGCTCAGGACCCTCAGAATTAAGGGAATAGGAGGGAAGGCATAGCCAAATCTGTCCCTCCAGTCTTGAGACAGTGTCCCGCCAAAAAATGCCTCGCCTGGAGCGAGCGAGCGAGCAGAAGGCAGGAAGTTTTGCATTTTGAGGAGACGCGAACAGGTCTACCTGAGGGGTTCCCCATTGCAGAAAAATGTCATCTATGACCTCTTGATCCAGTTCCCATTCGTGGGCCCTGGCTGAGGACCAACTGAGGTGGTCTGCCAGTGTGATTTCCACTCCCAGAACGCGAATGGACATCAGGTGAAGGTTGTGCTGGGTAGCCCAGACCCACACTCTCTATGCTTCCCTGCACAGAGGGTAGGAACGTGTTCCTCCATGCTTGTTGAGATACTAGACTACACACATGTTGTCTGTCTGTATGAGGAGATGACCGGGAAGGATGGAGGAGTGCAGGGCCTGGAGGGCATAAAGGACTGCTCCGAGTTCGAGCACATTTATGTGCAGATTTTGTTCGAACTGGGACCAGCTGCCCTGAGTCCTGTGAGACCCGAGATGGGCTCCCCAGCCCTCTCCTGAAGCATCTGTCGTCAACGTCTGGGAGCGGGGTTCGATGTTGAAGTGAACTCCCCAGCAAAGGTTCTCTTGTACCATCCACCACTGCAAGTCCCTGATCATGGGATCGGAAACTAGTACTTCTTGGTCTAGGTCGTCCAGTATTTGGTCCCACTGAGACCAAAGCGTCCATTGAGAAATCCTCATATAGAGCCGAGCGTGTGGGACTGTTGGAATGGCAGCCGCCATTAGCCTGAGGAGGCGGAGGACTGACCTGGCTCCAACCCTTCTGCGACTGGACAGGAGGCGTGCTCGAGTCTGAAGGGGGTCCGCCCTGTCCTGAGGCAAAAAGGCTCTGCCAATGGTCGTGTCCAGAATCGCCCCTATGAACTGGAGGTGTTGACAAGGGACCAAATGGGACTTTGCCTGGTTGATGGTAATACCCAGGCTGGTGAAAACCTGTTGGGTAAGGGACAGAGTGTGTAGGAGTTCCCCTCTGGATGGGGCCACCAGGAGCCAATCGTTCAGGTACAGGAATACCTGAACTCCCTGGGTACGCAGGTGGGGCCGTCACCACAGACAGGCATTTGCTAAATACTCGGGGCGGGGGCTGAGGAAGGACCAAATGGGAGGGCCTTGAATTGGTATTGGTCCCCCTGAAAGCAAGAGCGAAGGAATTTGCAGTGGGAAGGGCATATGGGGATATGTAGGTAAGCATCCTACATGTCCAAAGCGCATAGCTACAATCCCTGCCAAAGAAGAGGCAGAAGGCCCTGCAGAGAGAGCATCCTGAAGCGTTTACTCCACAAACATGTTCAGGGAACTGAGGTCTAAAATAGGCCTCACGTCTCCCATCTTCTTTGGAACTAGAAAGCAATGGGAATAGTAACCCGTCCCCCAAAGATGGTTGGGAACTAGTTCTATCGCCGCCTTCGAGAGAAGGGAGGTAATTTCTTCTAGAACCAGAGGAAGATGTTCCGGGGAGTAAGACAGCTTGGGGGGGGGGGTGGTCTTCAGGGTGATTTCTGTAGAAACTCTATTGAGTGTCCTGCTGCAATCAACTGGAGCACACAAGCATCTGACATTATCCTCTCCCAACCCAGTACATGGAAGAAGAAGAATCTCCATCCTACCGGTTCCTCTGGGACCTCCAGAGGCAGTGGGAGAGTCAAGGAGTCAGGAGGTCTGAGGCAGCGCAGCAGCCGAGGCTCCTGTGGATTTTTTGGGTGGGGGGAGTCATGGTTGCTGGAAGGGCCCGACGTTTGTTGGCCCATTTGCCCTGTGGTTTTGGTTTTTGTCGGTTACATCTACGAAAGGGACGCCACTGCCCCTGAGGGGGTCTGTACAAAGAGTCCACAGACTTGAGTGCAGTGCCCTTCTCTTGCAGGTCGGTAATGATGTCCTTGACATCACTGCCGAACAGCACCAAACCCCTGAAGGGAGCATCCTAAATAGCGGATTGCACTTCAGGGACCAAACCTGACACACGGAGCCAGGCATGACGCCGAAGGCCTACAGTGAAAGCCGAGCTCCGTCCAACTGTGTCCACTGCATCGTAAGTGGCACGAAGCATGTGCCGTCTGGTCAAACGATCAGAATGGACAAGATCCGCCACTTTCTGTTTTGTCTGGGACTCAGGCAGGGAGTCTAACTTTGATTCCACCTGACTAAGGATGGACTTCTGGTAATCCCCCATATGTGCTACATAATTCAGGGCCCTAATACCCAGGGAAGAAGATCCATAGATCTTCTTCCCATATTGGTCCAGAAGCCGAGACTCCTTGTCAGGCGGAGATGAGTTGAGATGTTTAGGATTAGCAGAGCGGTCGTGAGTGGCGCTAATCACTACAGAGTCCGCCTTGGGGTGTAGGTTCAATAAATCTACTCCCTCAGGAGCCTGATACAGCTGATCTGCCTTCCTCAGAAGGGGGACTAAAGCGGAAGGTTGTTTCCAGACAGTGGAAACAAGATCCGCGTGAGGCTCAATCCAGGGTGGAATCAATGTAGGAGTGGTCTCAGGCAGTTCCAAGTGGGCAGCGAGCTTTTTACGCTGTGGATCCGGCTCCAGAGATTGCCACTGATGAACTTCCTGGATCTTTCTCAGTAGCTCCAGAAAAGAAGGATCCTCCGGAAGAGACTTCTGAGGGGTCCTTGGCCTAGGTCAGTCTGGAGTACGAGGCTCGTCATCCGGGTCAGAGTGTCCCCCTGAGTCCGAGTCAGAAGTCTCCGATGAAGAAGAGGAAGACTCCTCCCTATGCAGGGGAGGGACGGTCCCATTGGGAAGCTCTCTGAGATGTGTATCCTCCCCACCCTGGCACCCAAGGGTTCATCTCTGGTGTCGGGTAAGGGGGAGGGAGTCTCCCGTCTCCGACGCAGGGGTTCCTGTGAAGGTTCCGGCATCAGTAGATGACTCTCTACCTCTCTGGTGAGTTAAGCCTTGGCCTCAGCCCACCAGGAGGCTAGAGTCTCCTTCAAATCAGCCGGCGGCTGAGGCGTGGGTGGTGGAGGACGAGGGGGATACAGATACTGAGGATATCCATGCACTGAGTATCCATAATCCAACGGCGGGAAGCCTGGCATCAGGTATTGAGGTGCTGGGTACTGCGGCATCGAGTTAAGTGGCGTTGGGTACTGGGGTGTTGGATACCTGGGGGACAGGGGCTCTGGTGCAGCAGAGGGACCTGGCAGAGGCCCAGCTGGTGGGCCAGGCAAAGGAAAGGCTGGCCCTGCGGGCATCGGGCCCGGCGTGGGAGCGCCGTCCAGTAGGGGGAATTGGCCGGCGTCGGGGCCGGCGTCTGAGGGTCCAGTGTCAGGGTGTCTGGTCTGTAAGGAAGGGACCCTGATGGCAGCGTGTCCAAGTCCTCCGTGATGACTGGGGAAGGTGGGTTAGAATCCCCGGGGGTCAGTCGAGGAGGTGCAGGGACCTCAGAGGGCAACACCAAGCGTTGCAGGGAGCCTGGGGCATTGGAATGGTCGAGGGGGTCCAATGCAGGCTCCTTGGCCAGGCAGGCATCGGAGGGGCTGACGTCCAGCTTATCAGCCGGATCCGGGTGGGCATCAGAGGAGCCGACGTCCAAAATATCGGATCCCTTGCTCGATAAAGGCCACGCTGGGGATGCAGCCTTGTCAGGCGAAAGAGTGACTGTGCGCCCTCCCGAAGGAGCGAGCGGCTTACCAGCCTTGTCCGGGCGGAGGTTGGAGGCACCAGCATCCGACTTAGCAGAACCACTCGAACCTGAGGGCCGCGTGGCAGCGGCCTTCCCGGGAGCAGAGGTCTCCTTTACCCCGGAGGTACCCGAGGGGCCCAAGCGCGAGCCCGACGGGAGGGGCAACACCTTCTTGGACATCGCCAAGACAGTCATCGTGGAGTGCCTTCAGAACCGTGACTCCAGCCGGAGTCGTGGTGGCCGTGGACGTTGAATCCCGCTCCCGGTGCTTCTCCTTCTTCTTTTTATGGCCTTTGGGGGAAGTGAATGCCTGCCTCAACTTTTTTAACTCCTTCTCCATGGATGCCATTTTTATCTTTAAAGTATGGGCCTCCAGGGACTACTGCCTCCGTTTTCGGGTAGTCGAATTAAATTGCTGGCAGTGCTGGCACTTCTCCACAGGGTTATCCGGGCCTAGGCAGAAGAGGCACAGGGAATGCCCATCCTTATGCGGCAGCTGGGAACCACATGATTCGCACTTGTGTTTATGCGATTCGAAAGGCGTCGGGGACGACATACACAACGTATAAATATATAATACAGATATTGGAAAAAACGGTCAAAAAGTTTGAAAACTGAACTAATGACTGACGAGTGATGCACTCTACCACGAAGACTTTCACAAGTCGACAGTGGAAAGAACTGGAAAGGCGGCGTGGGGACCATGCCTTTATACGCAGCGTCGCATAGCGTCAGTCACTGACAAAGGCGGTCCCCACAGAGACTGCTAGCTAGAGGTGCGCCTCTTGGTGACAGTGGAGAGCGTTGTTTACTGTTCTTATGTGGTTAGGTTCCTCTCTTCCGTTGTGACCGTGTTTTCCTTTCCTTGTGGTATGAATAAAGCCCGCTGGGCATCAAACTTATAGACTGGCTCCTGCCTCTCCTTACCGGATGCCTCCATCCACACCCAACCCCATTCAAACCACAGCATTGTCTCGCCAGTCCACCTGCTTTAGGCAATGCTGGTGGTGCAGCTGAGATAGGCGATCTTCATGGTCGGCACTCAGTTAGTTTACCACACAAGTGCCCTCAATTCATATTGATTCAAGCATGTGTGTATTTAAAAAAAACAGGTGGTCCTTTCTTGAATTGCTCTAAACATTTCTTATTCAGCATGTTGTATGATTCAGATCTGTAACTCGAACATATCAAAATGTCCTCCAAATGGTTTTATATTTAACAATAGATTAGACCTGTGTTAAACAATTGCCACCCACTGACTATCCTTACACCTTTTTTTCCTATCATCTTTCATTTTAAACCGCATTCTTTTTGAATATTAATTCCCTTAGTGTTGCAGGTTTATACAGTTGTGCTGAGAGAACTGTAAAATGTATATTAATAGTCTGAAAAACATAGTTCCTGAGGAATTACCGCCAATTAGGTCACTAGACAAATCTGACCTGTTTTATAAATATGATGTATAACGTGTTTGCTGTGTAGATTTTTTTTTTATATGCAGCCTGTGCTTGAAGGTCACAGAACAGGGAGAGGCATCTGCCTGTGATAAAAACTAGTTTTCAACTGCATGAAGTAGCAGTTGTTTTAATACCTGTATCTGACACTAAAATAAATGCATATATATCTGGATCATTTTTTTCTAAGCTAGCAAAAAATGGCACTTGGCAGAACAATCCCTAAGGCGATTCTAATCCACAAAGATTAGTACAGTTTTGTCTTCTGTGTGTATGTTGGTGTGTTGGAGAATCAGTAAAAAGTTTAGAAGATTTGTCTTTATTTTTCCTGGCAGATATGTCTGAACTGGTAACTAAAATAAAAATAACACGTTTTTCCCTCAGTAATTCAATGTTTCAACACGCCACAAACTTCATGCGGCAGATATTAAAAATGAACATATCTGCCCAAGAATATTGAAAATAAGTGACAAGTGCCTTTAATGTGCCAATCATGACATCATTTTTATTTCTATATTATTTGTTCCAGAAGGTGTTCTCCAGAGCACAAACTGTAATTTCTTTCAATATGCTGTCCTTGTAATACACTTTATATGCTACGTTGGCAGTCTGTGCAGTTTCCCACTTCAAAAACTGCTCCAAATATCCTACAATGTGATTACGAGATAAACTCTCTTTGATCAGAACTAGCCACAGATGCAGACCATCTCTCAATAAATGTTTTTTTAATTCTTTGCTGTTGACCGGGTTTCTGTACCTCATTTTCATGTTCCTTCCTAGCTCCTTGTTATGTTTCAATGACTGAGCACAGAACTGCTAGGCATGACCATTTTTCAAAGATTACCATTGGGAGACTCAATTTAACCATTTTTTTTTTCAACAGCCGGAGTTTCAGTTTCACGCCATTTTGCATACTACAGCCAAACAAATCCCTCTTCTCTATCCGGAGCATCGGTACGCACGATGACATAAGGATGTTTGAGAGAGACCTCCAATGGGAATCTTGCATCTGAAATGGAACAGAATCGGGACTTTGGCTGCTGGAAAAGAAAATGGTTAAATTGAGTCTCCTGAGCCACAAAAGGGCCAGCACCACTCGCAAAATGGCAGCGGCACTCAAACTAATGGCCCTTAAAGTGGTATACACCATGGATTACCGAGAGGCAGAATTTGGTGTTACGTGCGTGATTTTTGGTATGCACAAAAGGCCAAATAATGGGAAATTTTGAGCCATGCACAGGTTGGGGAACTACTGGAGCCCAGCGATCACAATACTGTATGGTTCAAGTTGGCCCTTGGTACCAGTAAGCCCTCGATTAAGACTGAGGTGCTAGACTTCAGAAAGGTGCATTTCAATCAGTTGAGTGAATTAGTCCTGGGCAATTTAGCTGGGGTAGACAGCATTAGGGGAGTGGAAGAAAGATGGTGGGTTATGAAAAGGGCCATTCTCGAGGCAACGGAAACATGCATGAGAGCAGCTGTCAAGAGAAACAAGAATAAGAGACAAATATGGTTCTCTGAAAAGGTCAAGGAGGCAGTAAGGTCTAAACAAAAGACCTTTACAAGGTACAAAGAAAACCAGGGGGATAAGAAAAGGGATGAGTATCAGCAAAAAACACTAGAGGGGGCAAGAGCTCAGTCAAGACTGCAAGGGCAGACACAGAACTGTGTATTGTAGAGGGGGTAAAAGACAAGGGAGAAAACTGTTTTTTTTTTTAGATAAATAAGGGAAAAAGAAAGATGGATAGGGGAATTGTGAGGCTTGAGGAGGTAGGGTAGCAGAGGAAATGGGGCACAAAGCAGCTGTGCTGTATTACTACTTCTGCTCGGCTTTGGTACAGAGAACAGCGGGACCTTGCCAAAGAGTAGAATAAAGACTGCTGGATACAGGGGTCCCGGAAATGAAGCTGCAGGAATATACTTGCAAAAGAAACAGAAAAGAGCTGCCCTCAAGGTAAACAAGGCATGGGGGCCAAATGGGATGTATCCAAGGATATGAAGGGAACTGGCATTGCTGTTAGCTGAACCCCTGGCAGGGCTGCTCAATAGCTCTTTGCTGCAAGGGGTGGGTCACAAGGACTGGATAATGGCATTTCACTGCACAAGGGAGGGGACAGGGAGCAGCTAGGAAACTAAAGATCCATCAGCATTACCTCCGTGGTAGGGAAACTGATGGAGGCACTAGGAAAAGAGGACCTAGTGGAAAACCTTGACAAAAATGGGCTTCAGGATAGCAAGCAGCAGAGGTTCATGGCAGGGAAGTATCAGACCATCCTAATAGTGTTCTTTAACCCACTAACCAGAGAAGTTGATAAGGGGCATGCAGTAGACTTACTCCACTTTGACTTCAGCAAGACATCTGACTTGGTGCCACACAAAAGACCGCTGAGGATGGGGGATCTGGGAACAGCTAAAGAAACAGCAACGTGGGAAGGGAGTTGTTTGGCGAGGAGGCAGCACTGAATTTTGGTGAATGGGGTCAGATCACTGTAAAGAGAGGTCCCCAGTGGAGTACCACAGGTATCTGTCCTGGGCCCAGTCCTCTTCAATATGTTCATCAATGACATAGGACAGAGAATGCAGGGCAGGCTGCGTCTATTCCCAAACGGCACTGAACTATGTGGTGGAGTTGACAAAATGAAGAGGATAAGAAAACTGCACAGAGATCTGCAAAGGCTGGAAAATTAGTACAAAGAATGGCAATCAAAATTCAATGCCAAGAAGTGCAAAGAGATGCACTCAGGGAACAAAACCCCCAGAACAGAGTATTGGATAGGAGGGGTTCAGCTTGGCACAACGTCAGAGATAAGGGACCTATAAGTCATCATTAGCAGTGACTCCTTTAAACAAACCAGCCAATGCAACTTAGCCTTCTCCAAGGCTAACGGGATGCTAGGGTGTATTAGGAAGGGGTATGACTGCAGGAAACAGAAGGTACTGTTACTGCTCCATACAGGTCACTGGTAAAGCCACACCTGAAGTACTGTGCTCAGTTCTGGAGTCCCCACCTGGAAAAAGGCAGGGACAGGCTAGAGACAGCATAATGCAGGGTGACAAGATGATTCAGGACCAGGAGGATACATCCTATGAGGATCAGCTAAAGGCGCTGAAGATGTATTCACTTGAAACTAGACGAGAGGAGGGGAACACGATAGACCTTCAATGTCCTGAAAAGAACAAACAAGGTGAACTGTAAAGAGTTATTTGCCAGAAACAGAGAAGCTAGGACACATGGTCACAAGTGGAGGGTAACAGGGGAATGTTTAAAAAGGATCAGAGGAAGTATTATTTAACAGAAAGAGTGGTTGAGTCATGGAATGGTCTGCTGGCAGGAGTAGTGGGTGCAGAAACCATAAATGACTGCAAACAACGCTGGTATAGAACCAAGGGTATAGTAGTTACTCAGAGGGATGAGGGACATGGAAACACAGAGAATAGGAAGAATAGGGCAATCAAAGACCCCACAAGGACACCAGGTCCTGGATTATGATAAGATAACATGGGCAGACCAGATGGATCATCTGTCTTTTTTCTACTGTCACCATCTATGTTTCTGTGTTTCTAACTGAGATTCATATGTCAGTTGTGCATGAAGGACTACTCCCAAGCTACGCACTTCTCTAACAGCCTAAAGTTTAATCCCATCAAGTGATGGCAGCAACTAACCGACAGTGCTTGTACCTATTGATCAAGGTCAACCGCACTCAACTGTCTTTCCATGGATGAGTGCCAAACCAGCTGGAGATTATCGAAGAACTGATTTCCAAAAGTCATTGTTCTAATAATAGCACTGATTCCAGTCTATCAGGAAAAGACACACACACAGCTGGGCATCATCCACACAGCAGTAAAAACCCAGCTGTAGCTCCTTATGATATCCCCCAGTGGCAACATATACACCATGAACAATACAGGAAAGAGGGCAGAGCCCTTGGGGACACTATAATTCAAGACAGCTGGGCATGACCAGTATGACCGAATTTCTAACAACTCTTCTCTCAATGCCAGAAAGGACCTGACCCATTTAAGAACAGCCCTGGCAAAACCGAATGCTCCCCGTGTCTGTCTTCCATTTACCGGTGGTCCACAGTGTCAAAGGTAGATAAATCAAGCTGGAGATTTCTCCCAGAGCCCTCGCAGGTGGAGAGCATTATGTACTCTGACAAAAAGGGTCTCACTGCTATGGCACCTTCAGAAGCCAGACTGGAATGGCTCCAGGACATCATTACTTTCCAGGTGGTCAACTAACAGCCCGACAATAATTTTCTCACCAATATCAGCCAAAAAGGTAAACTGGAGATGGGCCTGCAATTTACAGGATCTGTCAGATCTAAAAATTACTTCCTGAGCAAGGGTCATAGCATTGCCCCCTTCAGGGATCGGAGCAGGAGGCCCTCGCACAAAGGACTGTTGACAAATTCTGCCTAAACAGGGGCCAATGCCCCGACCCTAACCTTAAGTAGCTGAGTGGGAGCAAGGCCCAAAGTACAAGTGGTGCTTCACAATCCTGGAAACAGCAAGTAGATACCCTTCTCAAGTACTTTGTGGAATTCATATTAAGGCATAACAGTTCTCCAAATCTCTCGACGTGTTGCACTTTTTAACGGGAGTGAAGGAAATGTGATCCTGTATGCCAACATTCATGTCCTCAAAAAATTTATTGAACTACCCACACCTTTCCTGGGGAGAAGGCTTCCTGTACCAGAGACACTCAGGATGGAAAAGACTTCTCAGCAATGTGAAAAAGTGCAAGAGGTCTATTCTTCTGAGACACAATCATCCTCAAGAGAAGCTGTCTGCCTCCTGGTAGTACTCCAAGCAGGTCACAGGGCAAGACTGCAAGTATTTGCCTGTGATTTCCTCCACCTATCACACAGGAGTGTGGTGTACTTCTAACAATCACACAGGAGTGTATGTGTTACACTTATCCTTTCTCACCCTTGTTTGTATGTGTTACACTTATTCTTTCTCACCCTTGTTTGTATGATTTCCTCCACCTGCACTCTAACCTCCATTGTTGGATCTTTAGTTGACATAGTACTTCAGAACACCATGGCATGCTACAGGGTGACGTCACATAGCATGAACGAATTGGCATCCAATGTAGCAGACATACAGGGTCTTATTATAGGTCTCAACCACTGCAGTGCATGCTTCAGAGGTGATAGCCACCAGACAGGAAGTATCCACAAGACCTAGAAATCTCACTGGATTCAGGTCACATTTGACACGGTACTTGATCACCACAACATAAGCTGACCTTTGTCAGGACTGCAACATTGACCTGGATGGTGTAGCTGTCCGACCACTAAAAAAATCTCCACCAAGATTTCACTAATTGCCCGGATTTTGGTAGAGCAGTACTTCAAACTTTTAAGGGGTTGAAAAAAAAACATCATGCTACTTATCATTTGGTTTCAATATTCTAAGTGAAGTTGAAGGACATTCTGGTCATATGATCAAAGCGAATGGCCACCTGCCTAGCCATTACATATTGGAGTCTTCTAGCTGTAGCTACAGCAAGGAGCAGGCCCATCCTTGACTTCCTACAGGGGGCATTTCTCAGACAGCTAGTCAGGGAACTCACTAGGGACAAGGCAGTGCTGAATCGGCTGCTTACAAACAGGGAAAACACTGCAGATGTCATAGTGCGCAGTCTCCTAGGTACCAGTGATCACCATACTGTGTGGTTTAACATTAAGACAGGAACGCAGGCAAACAACACAAGACAAGGGTCTTTGACTTTAGGAGTGATCATTTTATAGTACTCTAGAGACATTGCCATGATAGTGAAGGAAATAAAGTGTGGCATTTGGGAGGTACAAAGAAATGCAGAGGGAGGAAGCCAGGGAGGTGCATCAACTGAAACAGAGGAAAGTAGGTAAAGCAGTAAGGGGAGCAAAGGTGCAAACACAGGAAAGGATAGCCACAGAAGTACCTAAAGGGCATAAGACTTTTTTCAGGTACATAATTAAGAGGAGGAAAGCTAGGGGAGGCACAGTAAGTATAAGGAGGACAAGAGGGAGACTGCGCAGAAAGGATAAAAAAAAAAGCAGACATCCTTAACAGGTTCGTCTGCTCAGTCTTCACAGTGGAGGGCAAGAATGGCCCACCAGGGAGCAGCAGGAACAAAGAAGGGGAGTTGGACATAACTCCATATGCTGCAGGAACAATGGGAGAGAGGTGGACCCAACTCTATTTTCAGAGGAAAGAGTCCTGAAGGGACTTGCATTTCTGAAAGTGGACATGGTTACCGGACCAGATGTGATACACCCAAGGGTACTAATGGAACTCAAGGAGGTGCTTGCTGAACCACTGACTGCCCCATTCAACAACTGACTGGAAACAGGAATGGTTCCAGAGGACCGGGGGAGAGCAGACGTGGTCCTGTACCATAACAGTGGCAACAGGTAGGAGACTAGCAACTATACTTCGCTCATTCTCACATTAGTAGTGGGGAATGGAAACCCTGTTAAAGGAAAGGTTAGTTGAGTGTCTTGAATCCCATTAGCTACAAGATCAAAGGCAGCATGGATTCATGGGGGCAGGTCATGCCAGATGAATCTGATTGATTTCTTTGACTGGGCGGCCAGGGAAATAGATCAAGGGAAGGCACTGGATGTGGCATACCTGGACCTTAGCAAGATCTTGAACACACAGGAGACTAATAAATAAACTCAGCAGCTAAGAGTGGGATCCAAAGTGGTAAACTGGATAAGAAACTTGTTAATGGATAGCTGACAGAGGGTGGTAGCTAACAGTACTCACTCTAATGAGGAGAGAGAGTGACTAGTGGGGTGCTGAAGGGCTCAGTACTGGGACTGGTCCTCTTCAGTGTCCTCATAAGTAGGATTACCACCTGTCCTGATTTTTGCAGGACAGTCCTGATTTGGGCAACTGAGTCCTGCAAAAAAACATGAAAAATAGTACATGTCCTGATCTTTCAGTAGAAAAAAATGTTTTCTAACTTTACTTAAAATGTAGCAGAAAACTATAATACCTTAACTAAAATATCTTAAAAACATCAACAATAGAAACAACTAAAAAACTACAACGCTTAGTGTTAATTCTGATTATTTAGAGAAAACAAGTCTGCTGTACTGGTCGAGGTTACAGACTGTCCTGCGAAGTTTGTTTGTTTGTTTTTGTTTGTTTAAAATTTATTTTTATACAGGTTAATCTGATTGGGGAAAAAATCCCCATTTACAACAAATACCTGTGAAATTTACAATAAAGACAAGACCATGCAAATTGAAACACAATACAAAGTCACAATTACCTAAAAACAGCTACAACAAACATTTAAATAATTATACAATTCCAATTTAAAAATACACTGGTCAGAAATTGCAATCATTTGGCAAGGTAACTTATTCCATGTCCTTGCTAAACTGTTTTGTAACACCATATCCCCCATACGATTCATAATTTGTGTCATGGGCAATTTTTTAGTAGACCTCCTAAATGTGTCTGGATATTTAGAATCTGAGTTCTGACATATCAAGTTTCTTAAAGGATGCATTTTAGGTATATTAAACCATGACATATAATAAGCCATATATATTCTCTTGAGCTATTGGATCGACCAACCAAGTTCCTGATAAACTACACAATGATGAAGTGAGGCCCATTATTTAAAATAAAATTTCCCATTCTATATTAAGTCTGGTCCAATTTGTATAAAAATTTTTTATATGAATGTTTATATAATGGTAAACCGTACTCTAAGACAGGTAACAACAATTGTTTTACCAATTTAATCTTAACATCCCTAGTCAAGCATCCTGACACTCTTCTTAATGCCCCCAGTCTTTGATTGACTTTTTTTATTTGTAACAAAATATGTTCTGAAAAGGAAAGACGATAATCAACCAGGACTCCCAAGTATTTATAAGTATTAACCCCTTGTACCCTTGTCCCATCCAGAAAACTAATCTCCAAGTCAGTTGTATCTTTGTTAATATTAGATCCTACAGAAAAAAATCATACTCTGAGTCTTCCCAGTACTTATCAAAAGTCCAGATTTTCTTATCCAAGTTTCAATATTGGAAAAATCTGTCTGGAGTCACTGCCTCAGTTCCCCAGGATCCTTAGCAGATGCAACCAGCACTATGTCATCTGCATAAAGTCTAACATCAGTGCCCTTTACATGATCAGGAAGATCATTAATATAGATATTAAATAACACAGGGCCCAAAATTGACCCCTGAGGTACACCACGATTTAAGTCCAGTAGATCCAAGACAAGCCCCACAGACCACCCTTTGTTTTCGATTAAATAAATAAGATCTAAACCACTGCAATGAGTTATAATGTATTCCTAAATTCTGCAATCTGAACAAAGTGTTTGATGATGAACTAAGTCAAAGCTTTACTAAGGTCCACAAATACTGCTCCATTTGGTTTCCCTGGTTCAATGATGTTGCCACCAGGTTACCAAAATCAAGTAGGGCAGTATTTGTGGACCTACCCCCCCTGAATCCGTGCTGACAATTTGTTAACAACCCCAAGTTGTCAAGGTGCTGCGCAAGCTGATTGTTTATCAGCTTCTCCAATACCTTTGACAAAATCGGGAGCAAAGTAATTGGTCTATAATTGGAAGGGACTGTAATATCACCACCCTTAAAAATAGGAATAATTTCACCCATTTTCCAACAATCAGGAACTACTGAAGACTGTATACTCCAATTATAAAAATAAGTAACTATTGGAGCTATAAGATTGGACCCCACTTTCAAAAATTTGGAAGTGTCATGTTTTAGTAAGAAATGTCCCACTTTGGGGTTCTCAAAAAAGTGACACTACAGAAGAACTGGAAGGGAAGGTATGCCTTTTTGCAGATTACATCAAAATCTTAACAAGGTGAATACTCATGGAGCATAGGCGCCATGTGCCAGTGGGATACTACCCCTGCCTGTTGGCCCTCTAACAGGTTAAGGAGCCTGGGTTCTATTGCGGTGGCGTTCGGGGTTCTATCACAAAGATAACAGAAACAGCGCCGTGCCTCCACCCAGACAAAAGTAGAAGTGGGTCAGGTGACTGGCTGGCGCAGCCCCCTGGGATACTGCACCTACCCACCTCCCCTACCAACCACCCCACACTCTGAATACCCAACTGGTCAATAACACCACAAACCATGAACAGTAATGATCTGACAGACTCAGAGAATTCCTGCACACACAATTTCAAATGGTAACTCACATCTTTATTGAGGGTAGGGACTAGGGAAGGGATACCTGGACAAAGGATGGCTGTGAATAAAAAGATGATTAGAGAGAACAAGTAACAATAACCATATGGGCCCATAGGCCAAGCCCACTCCTGGAGGCCCACCCCCACTGGTACTAGTGTCTACCCCGATAGTCCTCAGGGGTACCCACAAGATGCAGGCCTGTTTGTTGCCATGTTTTTGCCGGCTGTTGGGGCCCTGATGAAATAGAACAATTATTTGAGGAAGCAATTAACTCCCTTTCACACTCCCTGAATTTCCGGGAACTAGGTCCGGGGTACTAACAGTTTTGCAGCACTCAACTACACGTAGGATGACTGCCTCCAGATGTCCAGGAACATGGAGCTCCGTGCTGCAATGGGAGGATGGAATCTTGCTCGAGGATCTTGCAGCTTGTCCCCTTGATTGGAGGTCTGGCCACTTGTCACCTTCAGCTGCTTCTGGCTCATTGCAGAGCACTGTGGCAGGACCACATCAGCTCCAGAAGGCCCAGATCCAGGAGTGACTCCACAGACTGGCTCCCCACAATGGATCACAGGTGCCTTAGCACCCTAGCAAGCGCCAGTGACCTCCTGAGACAGTGAGTCCCACTTGGAAAGGATTAGCTGATTCCCTCCCTGGCTCTGGGTGAGCACTCCCAAATGGTGGGGGTCGTACTGCAGTCCCTGCACCGAGTTCGAAAACCAGCAACAATCACAGACAGTTGCTCAAGCAAAGTCCAGTGCCAGTTAGCAGTGGGTGCTAGCCCTAGATCAATGAAACACAGGTGCAATCAACAGGGGGATCCAAACACAACAGACCCCTGCACACCAGTCCGCACTTTAGAGACGGAAAATGTTCACAACCTTTTCTTTAGCTGCAGCAGGGACACAGCTCTTGGCCACTTCAACCAGTTCACACCATCCTTGAAGAAGTGCCCTCCTTTAGGTATTTAGGGGTTTGGCTCGATCGCCATCTCTCCTTTACCACACACGTAGATGCCATCACTTCAAAACTGCGCCCAAAACTTGGGGCCCTCTACAGGAACCGCTCCTGTCTCTCGCTACCCATCAGACATGATTTAGTCCTGAAAATGATTCTATCCACCTTCGACTACTGTGATGTAGTCTACGGCTCCGCCTCAAAGACCACCCTAGCCAGACCCCCTCTTTAATGCGTTCTGCCACTTTACCCTCGATGCCCCCCCCCCTCGCTCACATCACTGCGAGCTCTACCGTTCACTGGCCCTGCAAGCCCTGAGTAACTGGCGCCTAATCCACACTATAAAATTCACTTCCAACTTCTGGCTCGGCTCCCTCCCACCCTACCTAGCATCTTCCCTATCTTCCCCACCTACCCCCACCCGCCTCAGGTCCACTGACACTAGGCTAATATCCATCCCCCACCAAAGGACCACCGCCGGCCAATTGGCCTTCTCTTACCTCTTCCCCAAACTCTGGAATGGCCTACCGGCCCAGATCCGCCATTCATCGTCCAAATACTCCTTATCCTCTGCTCTCTCTAACTTCCTCGCAACAAACTGCAACTGCCCCTGACCTCCCCTCCACTTTTGATACCTTCTCTTGCCCAGTTGCCCCCCAGAGCCTGACCAGCGGCCTGGCTATCGCCTAACTGTCTGGCTTATATACTGCCCTATGCACTTACACTCACTGTTACTCCCTCTTCTCACTCCTAACATCTCCCTTCTCTCCCCCCCTCCCTATCTAACATACCCTCCTCTGCCCTACCCTCAGCTAACAACACCATTCTCCTCCCTCCCCTCACCTAAACCTACCCCCCACGCTCCTAATGCTTACTAGTCCGCTCCTCCACTACCCCCCATCTTGCTCTCCAACTCCTACAGGCAGCTTGGTGCATCCCACTGCAGCTCAAGTTTGGTACTGGTACTCAAGTTCTGTCCTGGCACACTAGTGTGCTACTGGCACTTATGTAATTAATGTATTCCCTCGTAGAGTACCCATGATATGTTCACCCAGTCCCTGATGTGCATGCTCTGCATTGCTCCTACCATGCCTTGTACCCATGATACGTATACCCATGATATATCTACCCTGTCCCTGATGTGCATGTTCTGTTTTGCTCTTACCTTGCCTTATACCTATGTTATGTATACCCAGTAGTTGATGATCATTGTTCTGTACTGCTCTCCTTATGTAACAAGTTCATATGTAATACCTCCAAACCATGTACATTGTCTGTATTGCACTGCTGCTAAACTCAACTATTGTATGTATACCTGCCTCCTTTGTAACCCCTCCCCCCAGGTTGCACCATGAGACGAGCACCTTTTTGCTCAGCGTGCCTTTCCTGGTGAAACATTTTCAATAAACAATAAATAAACTCAGGAAATGTACAGCATCCAGCTAGGACACTGACATTCAGAGATGCTTTGCCTCTTCAGAATCACAATCACAGTTCCACAGACAAAAAGAACTCTCAGCAGCAACTGTGGCACTCAAATAGAACAGATCAGTCCTCTCAGCTCAATTCAGTCCACACGTGCAGGATTTCTGCAGCAATTATCTTCTCCAAAATAATCAAACAGCTCACAGTACCTGGGGAATCAAGGTATCAGTTCAGTCTCTCGCTCTCTTTCCCCTGCTGATCCTTTCCTGAACACAGCAATCTCCTCTAGAGGCCTGGGAAAGGCCTCCCTAGCCCAGATCCACTCTCACAGAAGACTTCTGACTCGTACAGAGCCCAGGAACAGACTGAAGAAATCCAAGAAAGTCCACTGAGTTTCACTCGAGAATCCAAGGTTCTGATTGAGCCTATCAATTATCCATAACCACAGAGATTAATATTTCTAGGTGGCTTATTGGGGCATGATTTAGGCACCTGAACAAGTCCCTTCCTTTTCCCAGGAGTCTTGTCACAGTTCTAGGCACCTAATTAGATGATTGGCTGCTGTTCGTGGTCAAAATGTCATGAAAGTGTCAGCCTCTATTCAGATATATGCATACCAACACAGTTGCTACGTTTTATGGTCTGATTCAGCTAAGGTGACTGCCTTTATTGTGCAACACTCCCACCGGACTGTAGCCCTTATGGTGCTCTTTCAAACAAACCCACCTACATGCCATTATTCCCAATAATTCTACTGTTGCTACCGCCAAAGCACATGCCCCCCCCCCCCGTGGCAGGCAGCTTCTAATTAATATTCATGTGGGGCTCATTAATATTCACAAGCCCCGCTTTATGCCCAGATTTCAAACTTGAATTTTTAACCCCTAAGTGGCTTCTTTGCCGCAGTGTTCTGGTCACTGGCCCCCTGTTCGCTGAAGAGGGGTGTCAAACCACTGAATGTCCTCCCGCTCGACCGCAAAACCAGCGGTCGGTGAGATTAATGGCGCAATCTGCGCATGTGCAATTGACGCAGCTCTGAGGAGCAAGCTGACCAGCGGCATCGTGTCTCGAGTCTCCAAACCCAAGTGGACCAAACTACCCACCAGGGCAACCAAAAAATGAGGAGCACACAGGAGAATGAGGGAAAACAAGAACAGGAGAAGGGCCATTCAGGTAAGCCCCCAGAGGGGGGTTACACTCAGGAGGGATGGACAGACTGCGTAGGGACTTTCGGAAGCTCCAGGACTGGTCAAAGGCATGGCAGCTGGGGTTCAATGCCAAAACATGCAAAATCATGCACTAAGAACACAGGAACCCAGGATCTGAGTATAGGATGGTGTGGTGGTGGTACTGATAGTCACTAAATAGGAAAGGGTCTTTGAGATTACCATATCTGATAACCTCAGACTGGTACAGCAGTGTAACAAACCAGTGGGTAGGGCCAGTGGAATGATGGGATGCATAGGATGAGGTATCACCAGCAGGAAGAGGGAGGTGGTGTTACCACTGTATTGATTGCAGGTGAGACCCCACGTGGAGTATTGTGTTCAGTAATGGAGGCCGCATCTCAAAAGGGACACACTAACAGACAGGGTGGAGGCAGTCCAGAGGATGGCAACTAAATGGTGCAGGGGTTGCATCAAAAGCACTACAAGGAGAGACAAGGATATCTAGATGCTCTCACGGATGCCAGACTTAAGCAACTAATTGATCAGCCAACCAGGCTTAATCAAAAATCTGGAAACCATAGTCTTCTGGATTGATGCTCACCAACAAGAAGTCCCATATCAAACTCGCAGGAACACTTCTGACGCGCTCAGTGACCACTGTCCCACTTACTGTGTTTGGAAAAACAGCTTCTCTCACACACCTCCTAAACTTATTAAGTCGAGGGATATCTCTAATTTCAACCACATCGCTTTTTGGTAAAGCCTCGCTTTTGTCGATTGGTCCCCCATCACCTCCCTTCCTAATATAAATCAGGCCCTGGAATACCTCATTACCACCTTTAATGCAATCCTGGACTCCCATGCCCCCTACAAACTGATGCGTGCCCAAGGTACTTATTCCCCTGGCTCTCTTAGGACCTGAGGCACCTAATGCACTCCAGGGACAAAGCTTGGAAGTCATTCAAGAAATCCAGTCCACATTCAGACTGGATTATCTACCGCCAACTAAGGAACACATGCAAGGCCAAAACAAACAAATCAAAGAGGGACTACCTGCTTTCTGTGCAAGGTTCGAGTCTCTCCAACCCCAAAAGTTTTTGGACTCAAATAAATGCCCTCCTCAAGGGCAACAAGAGGTGCACCCCCCATACCATGCATCTGAACAGCAACCTAACACACTCACCTCTGGAGATAGCTTCCGGTTTTAATCACTTCTTCACCGACCTAGGAGCGTACAAAGCAGGTCTACCAATCTCCCACTCTGCTCCACTCCACTCACCTCTAGAAGCCTCTTGTTTACTCTTCCACTTAAAACTCACCTCAAGAATGGAAGTTCTCAAACTCCTCTTGGGCCTCAACACTGATAGTTCTCCAGGTTTTGACTCCCTGCCACCGAAATTCCTCAGAATTGGAGTCCCCGTTCTTACATGGCCGATTGCTCATTTAATTAACAGATCCTTCCTAACTCAATCTATCCCCGACAAATGGAAAACCACAATCGTTGTCCCAATTCATAAAAATGGCCCAACAAACCTTCTTGGAAACTACCGAACTATATCTATCCTTTGTCCTAGCACCAAAATACAGGAGAGAATTGTATACAACCAACTCTTTTCTTTTCTCCAGCAAACCAATGCCTTCACCAAACACCAGCATGGCTTTCGAAAATCACACGGGACTGAATCTGCCCTTCTGAAGGCCACCACAGATTTATATCAGGCCATGGATCTCGGATGGGCCACATGGGCCATCTTTATTGACCTTACAAAGGCCTTTGATCTAGTTAACCACCCACTCCTCCTCTCAAAGCTCCACTCTCTCAGCCTTGATTCCACCTCTCTGACCTGGTTATCTAACTACCTATCCGGTAGGTCACAATGTGTTAAATGGTCTGCTGTTCATTCCTCTCTATCGCCTATCATTGATGGAGTCCCTCAAGGATCAATCCTTGGGCCTCTCCTATTCTTCATATTCATTTATGAGTTGTCTATGAACTGTGGTGGGATCTCGGACCAGCTATATGCAGACGATGCCATTCTATACAGGTCTAACACTAATGTCTCCTCCATTAAGACTGACATTCAATATGATTTCCAGAAGCTGGAAAACTGGTTCAAGGAGAATCTGTTGGTCCGGAATAAAAAAAAAAATAAAACCATGCTGTTCCATCACACCTCCTTCGCTATAACCTCACAACCCCCCTGGTAATCCACACCTCCTCTGGTGAGCCACTAGAAGAAGTGAGCTCCTTCAAATACCTGAGATTGACTCTGGATGTGCATCTATCCCTTGAATCACACACAATAAATGTCATTAAGGTAACAAACCAAAAACTCGGTCTATTATACTGCATTGCCCCTTATCTCTCACCCCATGCTCGAAAGACCATTGCCACAACTACTCTTCTCCCTGGGCTCTTCTTTGCTGCCCCTATCACTCACTCGGCCAGGACCCCTATCCAGGCCAAACTTAAGCAGGCTTATCACAGAGTTGCCAGCTTCACGGACCACTCCCGCTCTCGGGCACACCACTGTGATGTTCTCCACACACTGAATTGGCCATCCTTGGAGGCCAAAATGGAATTCCCACTACTATGCACTGTCTTCAAACTAATCCACCTTCCCACCTCTCCTCCCATCCTCTCACTGAAACCCTTCTTCTCTAGGATACTTAGATCCTCACATCTTCCCCAAACCCCGTTAGCCATAGGCAACAGATCCTTCCATGTTACTGCACCTCAAAAATGGAACAAACTCCCGCACAAATTACTCTCCTGCGCTTCTCTTCCTCACTTTATGAGACTATACAAGGAAATCTTCTTTCCTCCTCCCACTTGCAGCTGTCACTAACTGAAAAAATCAACTGCCTTCCCACTTTTTCTCCCTTACCCCTCCACTCTCCACTATCTTCCCCAACCCCTCCCCCTCCAGCTCATATTCTCTTCTGTTACACTGTAGGCTGAGTTCCAACCTACTATATTTTAGAAGGAGACTGAAACTCCCCCTCCAGTATGTACCTGATGTTTTATTTTAATATTCTTGCCTTTACTTTTATTGACTATTGTCCACTGTTTATTTGCACTTTTGAATTGTTACTTGCTTTATATGATAATGCTGAAGTAGTACCTGCGCACACTCAACTTTTACTTGTTCTTGTTAAGTGTCTGCGTACACTTCCTTTGCTCCACTTGTTACCCCTTCCCCAGGTCACCCCTGAAAAAGGGACCTTGTCTCAGTGGGCCCACCCGGTTACCAAAATTCTAATAAATAAATAAATAAAATAAATAAGGATGGTCTCAACATGTACAACCTAGAAGGGGGGGGGAAGTGAGGGGATACTTGAAAGAGCACCACACCCTCTTTCAAGTACCTTGGGGTGATGCTGGATCCTGCTCTTGATTTCTCCGCTCACATTAACGAGGTATGTCGATCCGTAAACAAGAAAATCGGGGCAGCCTACCGTGTGCACCACTCATTAACCCCTGCAGCCAGGGTTTCAGTAGTTAGAGGTGTCCTCCTTCCAAGGCTTCTTTACGCTCCTCCTATCCTTTCCCAAGCCACTGCAGTTAATCTCCAGAAGTGGGACACCACCTACAATAAATATTTACAGATTTGCTCTATCTGCCCCTCGCCTCACCCACCATTGTCTTCTCTACCCGGCCCTGCACTGGCTATCACCTGAATCACGTCACCTTTTCTCACTGGGCTGCTTCATTGATTCTACGACTAGAACTTCCTGCCCTTCAGCAACAGCAGCCATGTTTAACCCTGTGCTACACTCCCGCCCCCTAAGGTCCTCCCATCTGCCACTGCTCGCTGTTCCACGTTGCACTACAAAAATGGGTGAATAAGCCTTTGCCCACTTTGTTCCCAAAACCTGGAATACTCTCCCCCACTGCTTAATGGACAACTTGTTCCAGTCCGCCTTTAAAACAGCACTCCTCTCTCACCTCTCAGCACTTGATATTTGTGACTGTCCCCTTCCTGCCTTATCCAAGCTGTCTTGATCCCTGTTTTCACCTTACACCTGTATGTCTATGACTTGTGCCCGACCTCCTAAAACATCCCTGCGTGGATGGTCCTGTTTGCAGTAAAAGTTGATGTCTATTCCTGTGAGGATATCTGATGCAATTGATTTGAATGCCTGTATGTTCCTGTGTTTATTTCCTATACTGCATCTTGCACTCTTCCGGGTCGTGACTGAAAATAGGCAGGTATATTGCCTAATGCACTTACCTGGTCACCAAAAGCTAATAAATAAATAAAAATATGACAGACAACTACAAGTACCTCACATGGATGAACATGAGACAGGAGGGGAGTTTCTTTCAAACAAGACAGAACACCAGACCTAGCTCGTCTGCTAAGCCATAAGAGAAAAACTGCCCCTTCCCCAGATCTAGGAACGCTACCTTGTATCATTCCAGCAAGCAGAAAACCGGCCAAGTTAGAAGGTCCAGGAGCAAGACCAAAGATGGCCTCAATGATCCAAAAGTGTAGTGATTTCTTTACCACAGCTTCATGTGACAGAATCAGTCTGAAATGTCACATAGAACTATTTGATACTGTCTTTGTTTTGCTAATTTAGCACTGTAAACTGACACCAATTACAGGAGAACAGAGCTTATGCTGAGGAGTCCTCTCCTTCCCTGACCCTCTACATTGAAATGTTAATGCCAACAACCTTTACACAATAACACACACATATACATATGTTTCAATGTTTTTTCAGCAGTGTCTCTTGGAAATAGCAGTACCTGACAGGGACAGAAACTAAACAGTCTGCTAAGCCTTGCAGCAGACAAACCTTTGTCTTTAGCCCCTCCCCTGAAACCTGGCCTCCAGGTAGGCAGGCAGAGTTTCACCCATGGAGGTGGAGAGGTGCTGTGGCACCACCCCCAGGCCAGGAACCACTCGGGACACCCACAGGGTGATGACATATGGCTGGGGGAGAAGAGTGCAGGGAAGAGTAGAGGCCTGCAGCTCCCCATCACTCGTTTCTCCCAGCTGAAGATGTGCCACACAGTCACTGTACTGTGAGTTACTTGGGGTCTCTCAGGGTGATGGTACAAAAGGAAAAGGGGAGATGAATTCTTCCAAAGGACTCTTCCTCCCTAGTCAGCAGGAGGTTGGGGTGTCGCAGGAATTGGTCCCAATTTTGGGGAGGGGGGTCACGTGCAACCTCATCCAACTTGCCTGTAGATGCAGAGATGCAGTGCCACCAGATGGGGGTGGCTGCTTGCCACCCAGCCATGTGACCCCCATACTCACTGAGGTATGGGCTACAACTCAGAGGGGTACTGTACATCATTCCCTCAGTCTGTACATTTATTTATTTATTTTATTTATTTAGCTTTTGTTGACCGGGTAAGTGCACTAGACAAATCCTGCCTATTTTCAGGCACGACCCGGGGGAGGGGGATACAGATGAATGCCAACTGACCTTGAACCAGATTAAGCTGTTGGTGGTATTTTAGTGAATGAGGGAAATTTGGCCAGGACACCGGAAATTCCCTACTTTTCGATAAGTGCCATGGGATCTTTAACATCTACCTGAACTACCACCAATCCAGGCAGATGGGACCTCGGTTTAACGTCTCATCCGAAAGACGGCACCTCAGAAATGCAGCACCCCTCTCATGCTGCATTACAGTGTCAGTACTGGGATATTAACCCAAGTGCCAGATGTGGGAACTGAACCCACAGCCCTCTGATCTCCCGGCCTCAGAGGTGAGTGTGCTACCTACTGAGCCACTGACACTGCATGAGTAAGGCCCTTCACAGGAACGGGTGCAGAGGTTTCCATAGTTGACTGGTGAGATTTCCTGAGCTGTGCACGTCACTCCAATATTGTAACATGTTCTTTAATAAACATATAGCTGCGGCCATTTTCCCCCCCCAAAAAAAAAAAGACAGAGCACCAGAACCTGAGGGCATTCAGTGAAGTAGGAAGAAGGGAAGTTTAGGAGGGATGTGAGGAAGCAGTACTTCACTTAAAGAGTGGTGGACACCTGGAAGAGATTGCCAGTGGAAGTGGTGGAAGTGAAACCGATAAGGAGTTTCAAGCACGCACGGGATAGACATATGGGAATACTAGTAAACAGGCAGGGAGGAGGGAGTGCTGCTGGAGACCACTTAGGCTCTGCAGAGACAGACTAGGCAGGGACCTTTGGGTCAAACTGAATGGGCCAAGAGGTCCTTTTCTGCTGACAAATTCTACATCTGTCTCTAAACTATCCAAAATAAATGAGGTCAAGTGTATGACCAACTTGCGTGAGGCCGAAGAAATTTCTTTTTAAAGTTTTACCTCTTCACTGAATTGAAGGAGTTTAGGTTCAAATTTAACAGCAGCCTCATCAACCCAGGCGCTGAAGTCACCAAGACCCATAAGTCTTGGTGACTCCAATACCACAGTGGCCAGCTACCCTATTAATTCCTGTAGAAAGTCTGACCCACTGTTCAGAGAGCAGTAGACAGAAGTATTCTGCAACATAGACTCGTCAAATCTTTTAGGGCCACCCACTCAAAAGACCCAGCTCTCTGGACTGAAGAAGTCCAGCAGCCCAGCTCAGACTTCAAAAAGCTCACCCCTTCATTGCTGCACTCTAATCTCAGGTGCTGTGTCACTGAGAACCCTGGCCGGACCAGCTTCACAAGAACAGGACCCGTGACAGTGTCCAACCAGGTCTCAGTGATGCACACTACAGTAGATGGACCCTTAAATCCGAGATTAAATCTCTGATGCTTGTGAATTGTATTTATGGCCAATCTAGCATTGTACAGTAATATCTGGACTGGAGGAGGGTGGGTGCTTCCCACATACAACTTATCTTGCTGCCAACATTATCTAGCAATAGGACGGAGGAAAGAGAGGTCTCTGCCTCTACCTATACACTTATGCATACACCTCCAGTCCTTATCCTCAAACACTTAACCCTTTGACTCTCAACCCCTTCAAAGCATTCCCACCACCAGAATAACCAGAGCTTTACAGCGCTGGCAACCAGCTCATTCTACTGGAGGGAGAAAATGACCTTTAAAACTCATTGCTAGCTATAGCAGTATGATTCTTACATATGTACTGAAGTCACAGTGACACATGCATCATGTAATACATAAGAACTAACTTCCGGTGACGTCACCTTCATGGCTGCAGAGCAAAAGCTCAAGCTCCCGTTACCCCAGCTACAATCCAAGCTAATTTGTGCCACCTGCTAACTAAGAACAAAAAAAACCCCACAGATTTTGATCTGCTTCAATGTCGGCTAAGCCATCTCAGAACAAAAAAGCAAAACAAGGGCAGAAATCCAGTAACTTATTTATTTATTTATTAGCTTTTGGTAACCGGGTAAGTGCGCTAAGCAAACAATCCTGCCTATTTTCAGCCACGACCCGGGAGAGTACAAGACATAGGAGCCACAAATTACAGTGATACATCAAGACATGATAACATTAAAGAGAAAAAAAAAGATAGATTGCAAGCAAAAATATAACATTTTCAGGCACAACCCAGTAGAGTACAGGACAAAGGTGCCACAAATTACAGAGATACATCATGACGTAATGACATCAAAGAAAACAATAGACTGCAAGCAAAAATGTAACAGGTATACATAGTGGAAGGACAACAATTTAGTACTCCAGGATACTCATAGCAGAGCTTTAATGTTGCAACAACTGGGAGGGGGTCTGGGCAACAGGCCGATGGTCAGCGGTAATGTTATGTTATGAGCATCGGCAGTGACCAAGTGTGATAAGGTGAGAGAACAGCAAGTTTTTAAAAACCCGGTGGGAGGTGGCAAATTTGACCTGAAGGGGGAGAGAGTTCCAGAACCTAGGAGCAAAGTACGAGAAAGCCTGTTCACCCATTTTTGTGGTGCAAGGTCTGCATGAGAGCAGGGGTGAGGAGCAGGATCTGAGTGAGCGAATTTGAGACACGGGGGTCAGCAGCAGAGCCAGGGAGTCCGGTCTTGGGGGTCTAGTTAGGGAGTCAATAAAGCAGCCCAAAGAGAAATCCTGGAGCTCCTTGGGTGACAGGCAGTTTAACCTGGAGTAAAGGAGGCAGTGATGAGTGAAGCAATTACCAATCGACGCAGAGATGGACGGCTTTGCGGCCTCAGCGAGAGAACGTACCTTGTCAGAGTTATCCTTGGAATGGGAAGGAGAGAACAGTACTCAAACCCCAATGGAAAGAGTGATAAATAAGATTTTGAAGTCAGTCAATAAAACTGAAACGTCTATAGCAGCCTTAAAGATGGATGTCCATAATATAACCAAAAGAAAAAATGGTGCGGAGAAAAAAGTAACGCAAGCCACTGAGCAGCAAGAATCGACGGAGCGTATTTTGATATACCTGCTTAACAGAGAACGGATGACCCATGCCAGATTAGAGGACTCAGAAAACAGGGCTAGACGTAACAACTTTAGGATCTATGTTATCAAAGAGGGAGAGGAAGAGGGATACCCTACTACGACAGACTTTATCAAACGTGCTAAAAGTATCCTTTCTCCTACCTTCAGATTTCACCCTAACTATAGAATGCGACCATCATGCTTTAGGCCCACGCCCGACAGATCCGACGGTGAGACCGAGATCATGGGTCATCAGAATGCTGAACTACCAAGAAAAGGAGTATATACTGAAAGAAGCATGGCACTTGAGAGATGTCCAATATGCAGTATCATGAATCTTCTTTGACCATGATTTTTCGACAGCGCTACAAAACTGAAGAAATCAGATTAGAGCAGTAATTCTGGAGTTAAAGGAGAAGCGACAAATTAAAGCACAGTTTAACTACCCCCACAAACCTGAAAGTCTTCTTGGAATCCGAGGTTAAAATCTTCCCGACTTTAGTAAATGCCATCCTGTTTTTTAAAAGAGCACCAGATTGCAGTTCCAAACCTCGACATGGAGCTGATGGAGCAAAGGCTAATTGCAGGAGCATGGAGCCTAGTCATCAGAGGGTGGAAAAGGGGACCGGCCTGGTCCTTCCCAAACCATCTGAGTCCAGATCTAGCGAAGATGGTTAAAACTGCGGACTTGATGGCAGCAGGGAGATCTACTACAGACCCGGGGAACTCTGGACTTAAGTGAAAAAGAACTCCTGATATCTAGGGACAATCTACATGCACAGTAAGGGAAAAAGAAAAGTTTTCTTGCCTTTTCTTTTGAATCTGCCTTTTTTCTATAGCGTTTGAGAAACAGAAACAACGCCAGGGAAAAGCCATATAAAAGGGCCTAGTATTGTTAAAACCTTAATGGGGGCTTGCGGAAAGTAGAAATTATGACAGAAGGATAAAATACTGAGCTCTAATACAGAAATAAGCCATGTGGCCCGAGGGAATAATTATTTTTTGGGAAAATGTGTACCGATTTAAAATATTACTTTGTGGGGGGGGTGGATAAGACTGGACATTTCCTCCCGGGTTACGAGGACAGTTAGCGGTTTTGTTTTGTCCTCCCTTTTGGCAGTTCGCTAGACAGATGAGTTTACCATAACAGACTCTACCAGCCTGACTATAAATATGCTCGGTTGGTGGAAGGTCATTTGGGTGACTGCAACCTGGCCATTTTCCCCCACACAGCCCCTTCTCCATGAGAAGGGGCAGGGGCTGCAGCACCTACCAGATCCAACAATGTGCTCACAATACTGCTACCACATAGGAAATTGCAGTATGGGGGAAAATAAGCACCAAGGAAGAGTTAAAAAAAAAGTCTAATAAGTTTGAGGAGGCCAGCTCGAAGAAGCAGCAGGCCAGATTTGAATATGTTTTGATGTTAAGAGTGTTGTGTTTTATAAAGTTACAACAACTGTTAGTATTTTATTATTTATTAGTTATAATCCTGTCAGCTGTTAGTTATAATCCTGTTAGCTGTTAGATACTCACAGAGGGATACCTATAAGATCCTGGGTAAGTTTGCAGAACTAAGAGACAAGCAGACATTACTCTTTTTATGGAATAATGGCCAACATTCAGGTTACTTCTTATAACATCAAAGGGTCACATTCCCCAGTCAAACGAACATGAATTTTGTCTGAGTTAAAACATTTGTCATGTGATATTGCCTATTTGCAGGAGACCCACCTGTGAGACGCGAAGCATTTAAAATTAAAGAGAATGTGGGTGGGTCAGATCTTTGCCTCGGCCAGACCAGGAAGCAAGAAATTGGGAGTAGCAGTACTGATTAGATGAGGGTGCCCTCTGGTGGTTTCTCACATAGATAAAGATGAAGAGGGCAGATATCTGAGAGTAACAGGTACTCTGCATGGGATACCTCTACATCTCATAAATATATATGCCCCAAACGAAAGAGCGGGTATTTTTTCCAGGGGGATATTTTTTTAAAATTAGCAGAATTACCACCAGGCCAGATACTAATGTGGACGATTTAATCATGGTTGCAGCCAAATAAGGACAGATCCTCGCAGCGTGCTGAGACTAACGGGGGTTGGGGGGCACCAAAATTCTGAGGGACCAAATGGCACAATCAGGTATGATGGATATTTGGCGTGAGCACCACCCACAGGAACAAAATTACACCTTTTATTCTCATGTGCAGAAGTCATACTCTAGGCTAGATTTTTTCTTAACACAGGCAATTTTTATATCATATGCAGCACATAGAGGTACACTCAATAACCAACTCAGACCATGCTCGACTGACAGTGGGTCTCTCTGTGATGCAGGGTATGAAGAAAACATTATGGAGTCTAAATATTTCACTTATAGCAGAGAAGCAATTAGTAGAGATTTTGACTTCAGAGAATAAAATACATATATCATTTAGAGGGGAATAAAGAATGCTCACCTTTGATCAGATGGGATACAATTAAAATAGTGATAAGAGTGGAACTAATTAGCATTGCCATAGGGAAAAAGAGATTAGCTAAATTGACACATAAAAGGCACTTAGAAGGGGTAAAGGAGAAGGAAAGAGAACACAAAATACACTCAGACAACAGTGACATTCAAAAGGAGCTAGAGAAAGCAAAGGAAGACCTAAAGGAATTCGAAAACCAAAGGGCAGAAGGCCAATTGCACCTTTCCAACTACAAATATGGAAAAGTAGGGCATAGGGCTATGCATTTACTAGAGTAAGACTGAAGCAACAAGAAGCGGAGAGAACCATATGTAGCATTAAGAGGGAAGATGCACAGAGAGGCTTCTGGGAAACAACAAACGAGACAGCCTAAGCCTTTCAAAATTACTACCAAATGCTGTAAACAGAGGAGACAAATCCTAACCAAACACAATCCAAGACAGATAACTTTTTGTCTACGCTAGATTTGCCCCAGCCAGATCAAGGGGACAGGGAAATTTTGGGACCTACAATTTCTTAAGAGATTGTACAAGTAATTAAGGGGCTTAAGCTTGGGAAATCCCCGGGACCAGACGGGTATAGTGGCGAATTTTACTTCAAATTCCTACCGACCTTAGCTCCCATCTTAGCAGAGGTGTTTAATAGCTGTATAGAGGAGCAGACATTACCCCCAACCTGGTATGGGGCTATGATTACAGTGTTGCTCAAAGAAAGGAAACCCAGAAATAATTGCTCTTCCTACCATCCAGTTTCCCTCTTAAACCAGGATTTTAAAATATTCACTAAAATACTAGCTAACAGACTTCAGAAGTTCATAATCACACTTATCCATACAGATCAAACTGATTTCATCCCAGGCAGGCACCTGGCAGACAATATTAGAAGATTTAAGCAATATACCACACCAAGGTGTGGGTTATGCTAGGATTTACAACGCCTGGTGTGTTGTTTGGTCACGAGGCCGCAGGCCAAGTGAGCAAAACACACCAGGCATTGTAAATCCTAGCATTAACCCACATCCTGGAGTGGTATACTACGATTATACAATGTCTCAGTTTAGTTTTTAAAGCAGAAAAATAAAATACTGTTTTTTAGTACTATTATTTTTCTTGAAATTATTATTCCACCCCCAAAAATAGTTCCCTGCTGCTTGATAGAATGATTAATCAAATTAGTGTTAAGAAAAGGGAAACTGTGGTATAAAGGAAGGAGTGTAGTGGGGTGTATAGAGCTCAGGCAGCCGGTTTGAAACGGGAATCTGTGAATCTGTGGGTGCCGAAAATTAAAATGTAAAGTACTGTTCAACGTGAATCTTTGTGTTAGTTCTGCTCTAGGAAAAATCAGTACCTAGCCAGGAATGTGCATGGAGTTTACACGTAAACCAGAAGTCAGTGGCAGCAGTGCACACTGCCCTGTGTTTTAAGGTGCGAGAGGTGTGTAGGGAGCGCCAACTGCCAGCCAAATGTTTTGGGATGTTGTCAGCCTCACAATATTTCAACTTGGTACAGGTTGCTTGCTGCAGTGTGCTACTTAGCGTTTACTCGCACGGAGATCGCCCTGGGGGAAATTAACGCCAACGTCTCCCGCACTTGAAAGCTTGGGTTTCGGAGTAAGATTCAGCCGCTGCGCGCATGTAGTGAGACTCAACTAGTCCCACCAGTCACTCTCTTCAGCAGTCCTGGCACCGGAGGGTGAAGAAAAATATATTGTCATGTAGGGGAAAAGGAGGCAGAGTTGAAGTTTTTTTAATTGATACGAAAAGAAACAGTTATTTTTTGTCAGGTACTTTCCGGGGGGGCGCCTGAGTCCTGCTGAACGAATCTGTGTGTTTGAAACTTGAGGTTAAGTGGAGTATACTATGGCGGTTTTACACTTTCATGCTTTTTTGTGTGTGTTATTTTAAGTGGTTTACTGGTTTGCTGCCGGTCGGATTGATGCACGTGCTGGGGTAGTGATTCTGAATGTTTTGTACGCCGCTGTGGTAGTTTTTCGGTGAATGAAGGATGAGGTGACCAAGGGCTTTTCCGCTTTGTTTTGAGGGATTCGAGGATCCTAGTGTGGGTTCCTGATGCAGCTTTCTGGTCGGTTGGCACTTCTTCCCGTTGGTACTGGTGACGATTTACAACGGGTTTGAAGTGCCAACCAACCAATCAGGAAGTGGCTTTTTATGTGCCATTGTATAATATTAAATATACTATCCCAAGAACCACAGTCACAAGCTCTCCAACTGGCAATATCTGTAGACACCGAGAAGGCTTTTGATCGCCTTAACTGGCAATACTTATCTGAAGTTTTGAAATGGATGGTAGTGGGCGAGGAATTCCTGAAATGGATTTACCTGCTATATAAAAAACCTACAGCCCAAGTTAAAGTCAACGGCACTATTCCTGATAAGTTAGAAGTCCAAAGGGGAACTAAATAGAGATGTCCCCTATCGCCTTTATTATTTGCCATCAGTATAGAGCCATTAGCTCAAGCTTTAAGACAAAATTCAGACATCCTAAAAATTACAGTGGAGGGTGGTAAACAAGATATCCTTATACACAGATGACGCGCTGATCTACATTTCTATCCCTGAACAATCAATTCCCCACCTGCTTGCTCTGACGCATCCATTTGGAATAATTTCCGGATATAAAATTAACAGTGAAAAAACAGAGGTCAGACTGATCTCAGGACATTGGTTGAGAGAACTTAAAGATAAAATCCCTTTTAACATCACAAAAAGGAACATCAGATACCTGGGAATCAAGATTCCACAAAAGCTGAATGACGTCTACAAGGTTAATCATATGGTGTTACAAAATCAAATATATACGGATTTAGATAGATAGCAGGTTTTGCCACTGAGCTTTTCCCAAAGGCTGGAGATGTTTAAGATGAACGTATTGCCATGATTCTTGTTCCTTTACTCCACCTTACCTATCCCGATACCACACAAGGATAGGTAAGATCTTAATAAGAAAATAGTGACACTTATTTGGGCAGGCGGAGGCCAAGGACCAAGAAACAAATACTTACAGCCCCAAAAACTGTGGGAGGGTGGGGATTCCACATTTTGAAACTTATTACAAGGCAGCACAGGTATTAGCAATTCTAAAAATGTTGTTAGGGGATGAAATGGGAGGGTGGATGGAGATGAAGGCGGGTGCTCACCCTAGGATCCCCATGCAGTTTCTACCATGGGCAATATCTCAGGAAATGTTGTCTGATATTTCTAACAGGCGGACGAGGCACACCCTAAAAGTTTGGCTCCAGGAACGTCAAAACTGGGAAGTGCCAAATCCGATCTGGTGAAAGATTCCATTACAGTATATTCCAATAACCCTTAAGAAGCAAGTGTTCATGTTCTTTCATACCTGGGCCAGAAAAGGTTTAGGATACATAACTCAGTTGTTACAAGAAAATGAGGAAATCAAACCATTCAAAACCCTGAAAAAGGAATTTCAATTAGAAAATGCAGATTTAGATAAGTTCTTGCAATGCCAACATATACTACGTTTAGATATTACTATCTCAGAAGCAACCCGACCTCTAACGGAAGAAGTTTTATTCATACAGAACCAAATTTCATCCAAAGAACTAAAAAAATGTAGTATCTAGTATCTATGCTCTAATAAACACGGGGGAGGGCCAATTACAGAGGGAGAGGATACAAGACAGATGGGAACAGGAGTTGGGCCACGCTTTACCACAGCAAGACTGGCAAAACATCTGGAAGGGAATACACAAAACATCAAGTTCGCAGGTTTGGAGAGAGTTTCGATGGAAGGTGAATATTAGGTTTTCTGCAGTCCCCACAATAGCTAAGCATCTGGGATTGCATGCCACAGACCGGTGCTGAAGGGGGGTGATGTGGGGAGAGGGGCACCCATTTCCATATCTTCTGGGGATACCCGGAGCTCAGGAATTTCTGGGAACAGACGCAAGAACTATTTAAACAAATATTTGAGTTGAACATTTCTCCTTCATTTGAAGACTTAGTTTTAGGGCTACCTCCAGTGGGTGTAAGGGGGGAAAGGTCAACAATATCTGTTCTTTATCTGTGTGGCAGCTGGCAACAAAACAATAACTCAAAATTGGTTAACATCAAACAAACCTGGAGTTGCACAATGGCTACATAATGTAAAGCAAATAATACAAATAGAAGCTATCTCAGCTAAATTACATCTGAGACTAAATACATTTAACGCAAGGTGGCTTCCCTTTTACAAATATACTGAAGAGAGAGCTTCAACTCTGATTCTAGAACAATACCTGACTTAAGATAGAAAGAAGGAAGGAGGGATCTTAAAAGGGTAGTAGAAGGCCTCAGAGGCTGTATTGGGGGGTGACAGGATATAATAATGGTTAAGACATATAGTTTCTGCAAACCTTATAAAGGATCTATAAGAGAATCAATTAAGAAAAATATCAAGGAAAACACAGCAGACAAGTATAATGTCTTAAAGAATCTATTTTGCTTTTATTTTATTAGGTAGGAAAGATAAGTTTATAAAATGGTGTGGATTAAGACTTAGTAAATGCAATATGGGGTGCAGATGTAAATCTTTCTTTTCCATGTGTAACCAGAGTGTGACCTGATTTGGACTGTCCAGAGAACAGGCACAGTCAAATGGAGTTAACTCAAAGGGAAGACCGGCTTCTCTAATTCATCTGGAATGGACCTGTAAGATCAATAAAAGCAGAGAATTAAGATCCAGTGAACTAAATATGGACAGTGCTATAGTTGGGACTATGTAATCTTTTACTTAACATGGTGAATTCACTGAGAGAGTAATTTGATCAAATGTATGTGATCAGATTTGTTCTGTACCAAAATTAAGTTATAATCAAAGAATTAAATAAAAAGACAAGTTTAAAAAAATATACATACAAACTGTATGATTCTTTACTACTATGGCAATTGAGAAACATTAACTATTAATGGGAAAATCAATGAAAGGTGGAATTGAGTTCGCATTTATGCAGTGAGCAGTGAGTTTCCAAGACAGTGCTTGTGCAACCATGATAAAGCAACAGCAAATATGGGCTCAAGCGGAGCTGGCCCTTCGGCCCACCAGCTGGGCTAATGATGCCAGCAATCTTCAGCAGGCAGCTGGGGAAGGTTGGTCCTGCGTCTCTATGCATTATCGTCACCTAGGTGACCATGGGTAGTGGTGCAGTTTCGGAAGTCTGCACATGAATGAAGGAGGGGAGAGCATGTGTGTCGGTGTGTCAGGCCTTTTGGCACTCAATGATGCTTACACACTCTCTCAGTGGCAGGGAGGAAATTACGGGAAAAGGCACCAGCTGTGCAGGCAATACTCTGTCTGCCTCCAATGACAGCAACGGGCTCCTTCTTCCTATCCACTGGGATGGCCCTGGGAGGACAACTGCCATGGGAAGCTGAGTTGTGAGGGTTTTCTTTCATGTGGCAGATAGCAGAACCCTGTCTTGTGAGTTAAGCTTGGGGGGGGGGCCACAATGGTGTGTTGCAGGTGCGCTGGTATCTCAAAGGACAATGAGGACCTCTGAAGGTTAGTAAGATGGTGCTGGCAGTAGCTAAAGGAAGCTGCCGGCCCCAGAAAGTAGAATGAGTAAAAAAAAAAGAAAAAAAAAAAAAGAAAAGGCTTAAGCAGTGTGTACAGTAGTTGCAAGGCCCATCTAAGCAACAGACAAGATCCTTCCTGAAGTTTTTAACAAGTGGCAGATCACTTTAGACAGCACTGCTGCATCATTACTAATGATACACAACTACAAAAACTCACTTGCCTCTGTATATACCCCCTCCCCCGGGACTTTATTTTCCCAATTTAAAAAGCACAGTTTGTAACAGTTCACTTTCAGTTGAATTTAATGATGCAGCTGGTTTTGTACAGTAGCTTCTTCATTTTTTTTTTAAATGAAAGTTTAAAAAACTTGGCTGCCATCCATAGTGGTTTACCACAGAAAACATACTGTAACTGTTTCCAGTCCTTTACCTACCCCCACTGCATCCTCCCTGAAACTTAGGCGCACCCCTGCACAGAATCTAGTCACTTGTGGTGCAGTGGGAGGAGACGGCTGTATCATGAGGGGCTGAACTGTGGCTGTTCCCAAAGTTCCAGAAGGGTACAGTGAGATTTAAAACAACAGGTTTTGATGATTACACCAATAGTTTTTTTTTCTTCACTTTCCCTAAGAAAGAGGAAACAGATTGAAAGAGGAAACAGATTAAAAAAAATATATATCTTTATGTTCTTAAGGAGTTACTTTGAGAATAGCTTGTCACATGAGACTGTAAGAAAGACTTGACACTCTGGGTCATGTACTATTTTCCACAGTAATCTGATGTTTGCTTTGTCTTTTTAACCATTTTCTGTATATTAATTATCCCCTTAGCTCTCTCTTCTTCTTGCCTCTTTTTCCTCCTACTTTCCACTGACCATTACCTTCGCACCGGACATTTTAACGTCCTACCATCGGGAGAGCTTATAGGCGCATCTACTGAGTCTCTAGGGAGATTGAACATTATTATGCATCTTTAAAATACCTCTGATAACGAACCACCGCTCAACCAGTAGGGGCCTCATTAGTTGAGCGGTGGTCATCATCAAGGTAGCTTAAAAATGCACAACAATGTTCTGGAAAATCTCGCCATAGGATTCAATGGGCGGCCTCATGCTCTCCCCTGTTAAGACGCTACAAATGTCCGAGCATGGGGGCGTGGTCAGCAAACCAGGACATTGGAAGGGATTGGCTGGCCGGCAGTTCAGCCAGAGTTATGATCCCTTCCCTTCCTTGCAGGACAGCATTAACATTTATAATTGTGACATGGAGGACTATCGCCTCAGCAGATTAATGGGCTATGAAGCCCAAACCTGAAACTCAAAAAGTCACACCTTTACTTTGAAAACAAAAACCTCTAGTGGATTAAATGGGACCTTCAGCCATTCTTGTAGTCCCATCACTGTATTTGGCTTTTGTTGTGGTCTGCAGTACTCTTTATGCACTGATCAAAAAACAGTGTAATAATGTGTATGACATAGTTTGATTTTGCTTGTTATTTATGTTAGGTCTCTTTTTGTTTTGTCTCCTTTAGGTTTGCTCTGTCTGTCTCTACCAGGGCACTTCCCATTTACAGATCTTCCTCAACCCCCCCCCCCAACACACACACACCTTTTCGTTCCTTGACTATGTTCATCCCTTGGTACAAACCTGAATTCAATTAAGCACGGATGATAGGACTACTGGAGCTTAGGAGATCGCATGAACTGCCCACCTCTCTCTTGTATCTTGAAAAGATCTCATTTACTCTACTGCAGCTTGTTTGTGCTTCAAGGTTTATTATGGATTGTCCAGTTTCATTGTTAGAGCAATGTCCTTTGCAGCTCTCAACGCTGAACGTATTAACTTGAATTTGTTTAGGCTTGCACTAGAAGTTTTCGCTTTTAATATTATCTTCACTTTTTTTTTTTGCATGGATAATCACTAATTAATTATTCATGAGCCTCTATTTAAAATGGTGACACTTTCCTCTTGACCATGCCGCCTGACAGTCATGTGACTCGAAGCACTGGGGCAAGAGTGGAGTGTCATTTACCTGCATTGTCACCATCTGCACTTTGTTTTGGATTTATAATAAGTCAAGTACTCTGGAACTGAGCTCCTATGTAGAGAGTGATTTCCTCAGCTCCGCATCGAGCGCATAGGTACTTCCTGGTTGGTTTATGTACAGTAGGGCTGGCCACCCTTTTCCTGTGGATCGACCGGGCAGCTCTGAGTTTGTGGTCCAACCTTTCTTGAACAGTGTGTGCTTCACACTGCCATAATGGGCTGCCAAATTGTGGGTGCCATGGGCGGCATTGAAGGCATGGAACCCTCTGCACGAATTACAACTGTACATTTAGCTGTAATGTTGCTTTTGTTTTCAGACATTTTTTGCTACCTGCTTGCAACTACCAGATCCCAGAAGGACTTTTAAGCAATGCGAAATTCTGAGGAAGCCACAAGGGCAGATAACACGAGACATTCCTGCTGGGAGAAAGCTGAAAGTCTTTCGAGTGAGTATCAGAATGTCAGGGAGTGGCTGCAGGGAGCCAAAGCAGGTCACCAAGAAAAAAATACTTACCTTAGTAATTGCGTTTCTTCTAATGGAGTCTTGCTGTATTCTGACATTATGCAGTTAGCCCCAGCACTTGAACTGCTCCGGAGAGGAAAGAGTTAACTCTATGCCAGAACATAGGACGTTGGGCTCGAGCTTGGTTCAAACCTCTGTCTGCTGCACTTCAAAGTGTAACCGTCATATTTTTATGAGCTAATACTAACTAACTACACCTCCTAGGTGGAAATTGTAAATTAACTAGCCAAAAGGCAACCAATTTTTTGGGTCCCAAAAGACTCAAGTTGAGAACTCCAAACAAAACCAGGTAGTGAACAAATATAACTACAAAAACAACATAACAGAACCCACTCCCTTTCTGAAAAGGGGAGTGCCAAGACACCCTGAGGTGTAACACTGTACCTGCCAGCCCACTTCCCAAAAAACAGGTTCTGAGAGGGGAGCCAGGAAGGAGGTCAGAATACAGCAAGACTCCATTAGAAGAAACACAATTACTAAGGTGAGTAATTTTTTCTTCAAACAACATGAAGTCTTGCTGTATTCTGACATTATGCAGACTACCAAACAGTACCTCCATGGAGGAGGGTACCAAATCTATTTTGGGAATAGGCTCTGTAGTACTGCTGTACCAAGCCTAACATCACTCCTAGCCTGGATATCCAGAGAGTAATGCTTGGTGAAAGTATGGACTGTTTTTCAGGTGGCTGCTTTGCATATTTCTAGTAAGGATATATCTCTGGCAGCAGCTGTACCCCTAGTCGAATGAGCCCTCAGGCCTAGGGGGGGGGGTGGTATTTTGCCTAGCTTTTCATAGCGGAATTGTATACAAGAGACAATCCACCTGTTCTCGTAGTAGCAGGTTTACCCTGTCCCACTTCACCATAAGTGAGAAACAACTGAGGAGAGTCAAACTTAAGTGCCTTAGTGTGCTCAGTTTGGGCTGGCAGTATAGCCTAGAGGTTAGTGGAACGAAGTGTGAATGAGCTTGATACATCCAACAGACCAGACCTGAGTTTGATTCTCACAACCTCCACTTGCATACTGCGTGACTCTGAGCAAGTCACTTAACCACCCAGTGCTCCCAGGTCGCCTTGTTAACAGGCACTTGTGCCTAGTGGGCCTTACCCAGTTACCAAAGACTAAAAAAAAAAATGTAGTAGCTAAGTGCCCTCTAAACATCCAAACTGTGTAATCTTCTCTCTCTCCTGGAGAAGAATGATCAGTGAAGAACACAGGAAGAGACATGGATTGGTTCAGATGAAAATCCGAAACCACTTTGGATAAGAACTTCCTGTTGGTTCTAAGGACCAATTTATCTCTATGGAATGAGATAAAATCAGGCTCCACTGACAGAGCTTATAATTCACTGGTATGCCTGGCAGAAGTGACAGCTACCAGGAACACAGTTCTCCAAGTCAAGTACTTAAGTTCTGCTGAGGCCAAAGGCTCAAAAGAGGGGGTTGCATAAGCTGAGCAATGCAAACATTAAGATCCCAAGCAGGAGTAGGGTCTTTAAAAGGAGGGTTGGTATGGAGCAAACATTTAAAGAACTTACAGAACACAGGGTGAGATGCCAGAGAGGAAGCCTTCCCCACTGACAGGAATGCAGAGACAGCTGCCAAGTGTACTTTCAGAGTAGCTGGCCTGAAGCCTAAGCCATTAAGATGAACTATATAATCCAGAACTGTAGCCAAATCAGCAGTATCTGGAGAGATATCCCCATTGGAACACCAAATGTTGAATCTTTTCCATTTGGAAATATAAGTTTTTCTGGAGGCAGGTTTTCGAGAGGCTTTGAGAATATCCAGAACCCCTTGAGATGAGACAGATGCAGACTTGCATATTCTAACTCCTCAAGAGCCACGCCTTGAGATTGAGAAAGCGAAGGTTGAGATACCATATCCTCCCCTGAGAGGAGGTTAACAGATTGTGTTTCTTGGGAAGAGGGGAAGATGGACTGCTAGGGACAGCAATACAGGATACCAAGGCTGCCTGGCCCAGTCTGGTGTAATCAGGATCACTTTGCATGATTGTGACCTTATCTTGACCATAATCTTGAACAACAGAGGAAAGGGGGGGGAGGCATACAGAAATTTCCCCTCCCAATCCCGAAGTAGAGCATCCAGGGGGACTGAGCCCATGACTGGGGGTCTGCAACAGAAGAGAGGAAGTTGGTGATTGTCTGGGGCTGCAAAAGGATCTATCTCTGGAGTGTCCCATCTTGAGAAAATTACATTCAACACTAGGGGATCCAGGGACCATTCATGATGGCCCTGAGATATCCTGATCACAGCATCTGCTAGTACATTGTCCTTCCCTGGAAGGTGGACTGCTACCAGAGATGTCTACAGGGAATAAGCCAGGGACCATAATTTCATGGCTTCTGTGCACAAGGCCATAGACCGAGTGCCTCCCTGCTTGTTGATGTACCACATGGTGGTGGTGGTGTTGTCTGTCCTGACCTGAACCACCTTGTTCTGTACTGAGTCTGAGAAAGCTTGAAGAGTCAGGTACACTTCCCTGAGCTCCAGAAGGTTGAAATGAAGTAGAGACTCCTGAGGGGACCACACTCCCTGTGCTGTGAGGGCTCCCAAGTGAGCTCCGAATCCCAGGAGAGAAGCATCTGTGGTTAATACCACAGAATAGGACTGGGTGATGAATGGGACTCCTTGCCTGAGGTTGTCCTGATCCAACCACCATTGGAGAGCCTGGATCAGAGTCTGAGTCACTGGAATCAGTTTGGTTAGAGGATCTTTTTTCTGAGACCAAAAGGACCTCAGATGGAACTGAATGTCCCTCATCTGAAATCTGTCTCCCTGAACCACTGCAGTGGAAGCTGCCATGTGGCCCAGAAGCTGAAGAAAATGCCTTGCTGGTCGAGACACCAGAAGGCGGAAGGAAAAAGCCAGCTCTGTAAGGGCCTTTACCCTTGCCAGAGGAAGAAAAGGTTTTGCTTGGACCGTGTCCAATTCTATCCCTATGAAGGTCAGAAGTTGCACTAGTTTGAGAACTGACTTTGGAAGACTGAGGAGCAATCCCAGAGAAGTGAGCAATTGTTGTGTCACTTGCAGAATGGCTTGACCTGGTCTGGAGACTGCCCCACAATGAGCCAGTCGTCTAAGTATGGAAAGATAGAAATATTTTGTCTCCTTAGAAAGGCCACTACTACTACTGCTAGGCATTTTGTGAACACCCTTGGTGCTGATGTTAGTCCGAAGGACATTGCTCTGAACTGATAATGGCCTGAAGGCAGTTTGAACCTGAGGTACTGTCTGTGGGAGCACCTGATGAGAATGTGAAAGTAGGCATCCTTGAAGTCCAGGGAGGCTAACCAATCCCCTGGCCTCAGAGAGGGAAGAATTACTCCCAAAGTCACCATTCTGAATTTTGTCTTGACTAGGTGCTTGTTTAAGTATCTTAGGTCTGGGATGGGCCACCACTCCCCTGTCTTTTTTAAGGTAAGGAAGTATCTGAAGTATAGACCTTTGCCCTGTGTGGAGTAGGAACTCTTTCTATGGCTCTGAGAGCCAGCAGAGCAGAAACCTCTGTCTCTAGGGCAATGGTTTCAGAGATGTTTGCAAGTGGAAAAGACCTGGTCCTTAGCTTTGGGAATTTTTTGAAGCTGAGAGCCAGTCCCTGGCTTACTACCTCCAGGACCCACTTGTCTCAGGTAACAGACTTCCAGGCCTGGAAGTAGTAAGCCAGCCGCCCTCCCACTGGAAAAGGGAAGTCGACCCGGGCTGACACATCAGGGTGTCTGCTTGGCAGGAGCCTTGGACTGAGAGGAGGATGCAGCCCTGCTCATCCTCCTTCTGCCTCTTCCTCTGAAGAACCATCTCTGAGGAAAAGGAGAGGAGGCCTGTACCTGGTAGAAAGGTCTGTGAAAAGGCCTACCCCTGCCCCTAGACTGCTGCTTCTGAGGAGCTGCCTGCCTTTCTTTGGCCTGTGCACTCCTGTAGGTGGTCCTCTATTCATCCACCTTTTTCATGTAATTCGCTGTCTGCCCCCCAAACAAAGTATTACCCACCGCAGGGAAATCCATCTCCTTACCCTGGGTATCCTGTGAGAGGCTAGTACATCTGAGCCTAGCAAATCTCCGAAGAGACATAGATGTAGCCATGACTTGTGATGACACATCACTGGAGTCCACAGCAGCATGAAATTGGACCTTGGATGCCTCAATCCCATCAGCAGCCACCTCCTCCAGCTCCTTGGCTAGCTGGGGAGAAGCCCATTTAGCCAGTTTCAGAACAGTATCCCACCTGGACTTTTGGTATCTGGCTGCGTAGGCCATATAGTTTTCCTGCCTGAGTCCCAAAGAGGATGCCAAGTACTGTTTCTTGGCTATAGCATCCTCCTTCCTAGAGTCTTTATCTAGGGATGTGAAGCCAAGGGTATATTAGCCTTGTCACAGGCTGCAGCCTGCACGACCCCAACATGGCTGCACTGTTGGAACAAGTACTCTGTACCTGAGCCTGACAGCATATACCTCCTGTCCATTCTCTTGTCCACAGGAGGCAATGAATTTGGTGTCTGGAGAATTTTTTGTGTCTGTTTCCCAAAAGATTTATGGAGGGGAATAGACAGCCTCTTGGACTCTGGGCTGTCCATCATTTCAACATAGTCAGGTTCCTCTTGTTCCTCAACAGCTTCAACCAAAGGGAGCTGGAGGGTCTCTGCCACTTTTTTGTAAACAAATAGTGAGACGGGAACTCAGAAAGCCTAGGAGGGGAAACACTGGAGGGCCTGTCTGGGGAGATGTCCAGTTCAATGGGTTCATCCAGACCTTCCACACCATCATCGTCATTGTCGTTCTACCCTTCTTCCCCTTCCAAATCTGGTTCATAATAATCATCCGGACAATATTCCGGAACCGGAGGAACTGACTGAACCAAGCACCTACCAAGAGGTGCCGAATTGGAGGGAACCGAACGGAGCGATTCCACAATACTAATCGCCCTGGCTATCTCCTCGGCAGTTGGACGTAACAGTTCTGGATCCGAACCGGACAATTTCTTCTTTCTCTTTGATGGAACCGACCCCTCAGGATCGTCTCTCCTTTTGCCCGAGGAAGTATCTCCCAGGTCAGTGGGCACTCCCTCAGGTTCGGTCAGAACTGAACCGGGCTGGCCATCCGGATCAACAGACTTCTTGGCCTCCTTTTCCCTAAGCCTGCCCAATCTCTTGTCCAGGGTGGCCTTCGGAAAATTTTTACATATTTGGCAGGCTGAATTGAGGTGGTCAAATCACAGACAATATACACAGCTAGTGCGAGGGTCTGCCTTAGCAAAGGCATCCCCACACTCACTACAGTGCTGAAGCCCAGTGGACCTAGTTTTTCTTTTGGGTTTCCTCAGACGTAGCCATCCTAACCACTCACCCTTTAGCAGCTTTAAAGCCAGGCAAGACACCCTTATCGGTTACCAACCGTGTTACGGGCTATGGAGAAAAACATATAAAAACATGTTTTTTTGAAACTGATAAGGACCGGTACCTCACACTAAGAAAAAATAAAGAATAAACACAATCAAAACAATCGGTTCCAAACCGGACCAATTGAAAACTTTACAATTTCCACACAATACAGAAAATAAACAGAAACTAAACTAATGTCCACTACGTAAAACACTTACTGTGCCACAGACAGGGATGTGAACAAAAAAAAAAAGAAAGAAAATTACGGTTTAAAACCGACGTTTTACTAAGACCGAACCGGCAAGCAAAGGAGATATCTCCGGAGCGACTGTTCAGTTAGGCAGAGTAAAGAATCTGACAGTTACACTTTGAAGTGCAGCAGACAGAGGTTTGAACCAAGGTTGACCCCAACGTTCTATGCTCTGGCATAGAGTTAACTCTTTCCTCTCCGGAGCAGTTCAAATGCTGGGGTTAGCTGCATAATGTCAGAATACAGCTAGACTTCATGTTGTTTGAACAAACAGTTGATATGAAAACTGCTTTCTCAAATTAGAAAAATAATGTAAAGAAACTGGCCCCACATCTGCAGTGCTTACACTTGCGCCGACTACAATTTGTGTCCACATGGCCCCTCTCAGCACCGATGCTAAATCTCGCTGGAGAGGGGCCACCAGACTGGAAGATTTACAGGTCTTTGGTGATGTCAGCAGTGATGCATCAGATGTCATACAGGCTACTGACATCACCCCCCAGCATGCTCAGCCAAACAGGAACGAGACCGAAGAATTGCCAGGCTACATGTGGGCTGTGTCCAATCCAACTGGTAAAGCCCAAAACTTGAGTCCGGTATTGCTGTACAAGAGAGAAATAGGTGGGTATGCAGAAGCATGCCGGAAGCATCCTTCAGAGTGAGCAGTGTAGTCTGTCCACATGGCAGTTTACACCGCTCACCACTGAACGTGTCCCCAACTTTGCTGCAGCTGCAAGAGCAGACCAGTGATTGACTTACCTTGACTGGGTAAGTGTCCACGCTGCCACGTTTACACCACAGCAACCCGAGTTTACCACTCTTGAGAAGTATCTCCAGAAAGAACAAGCACTCAGAGGTCTGAGAGTAACTGTAACGCCTCCTAGTGGTTGAGTATAAGGAAGCATGGTTTCAAGCAGCAAACAAATGCCAAAGAAGTTAGTTGAACTAAATATTACTTTTTTTTTTAGTTGATCTTTTTATTGAAATAAAAAACAAAACTAATTATTAAATCTGATATCAAGAAGCATGAACCACTAGTGTGGATCTGAAGGAGGCAAAAGAGCCAGTCCTTACTTTTAAAAACAACAATGTAATAGATTTTGACATAGCCTTACAAAGAATATTTAATGAATTTGAGAAGGACATAATACAAAGGAAACAAAATAAACTGAGCAGGGATGAAGAAGACTGCGAAAAGGGAAGCATCCTAGATTAGGGTAAAAACAAGAATAACAGATCCAGAAGCAGGGGCAGAGCTAGGGTATGGGTTGCAGACAAGAGGGTACCAACAAACCCAGACAGAGCCCACAAGAAAGTATGGAAGACGGTAGTAGTAGTAGTAGTATAGCAGAAGAGACTGAGACACAGCAAGATTTTTTAGAAAAGTGGAAAAAAAAAACAACCAGCAAAAGAAAAGCAGGTGGGGCAAGAAGGGAGATGAAGCAAAAAAAAATCATAACATCAGACATGGTACTGCAGAAGAACAGAACAGCACCCAGTTATAGATATTAAAGATCAAATAGCAATGAAAACCAGCACTCCAGGATTGTGATGTAAAATATTCTGTACTCAGAAAAAAAAAAAAAAAAAAAGCACGTAAAATAGTTACACATGTGAATTTACTGAACAGAAATCAAGGTTCAGGTACCCGGACAGCCCAGTGCTTCAGGGTTCAAAAGACCGCTTCGTCAGGGGTGTGGCTAGCCAGTACATCCCAGTGCATATAAAGTTGTTAATTCAGGTGCTGCCTGTTACATTGTTATACACTCCACACAAAACACCAATAAAGTTGTGATTAACACCAATTAATTGTACAAGTCGTCATGGTGGGGCTGTAGCTTTGTCAGCTCAGAAAGCCAAGAAACTTGCACTTATTTTATTTAGGGGACATTTCCCAATTGTGCACAAAACCAAGGCTGCTGGTAGGGCTGCAGCATGGCCCGAGTTACCGTACTTAAAGTGCAAAGTGTATTCATATTAAGAATTATAATAAAACTTTTGTGTAAAACTCCTAATTTGCAGCTAAGAAAAGATATTAAAGAGCAGCAACTGCCACGTTCTGGGCAATCAACTCATGTTAAGGATTTCCTGCCCGAGGAGTTATTTTAGCCCAAAACAGATATTTTTGGTGTAGTAATTAAGCAACTACTTACATCTGTATGCCTGGCTCGTAACTTCTAAGTATGAGCTGAGCGCTGCAGCCCTGCCTCTAAAAACGGCACTTTGATAACATGCAGTAGAGGAAGGGGCTGCAGGCACGTCATATCTAGAATAATGAATTCGGGACAGGGGGCTGTCTAAACATTCATACAGGTTCTTTGCTTCAAGTTATGCATGTATGGGGCTGTATTTAACATCATACTTGTATAAGTGGAAGCAAAGAACCTGTATAAATGTTTTTAAAGGGCCCCCTCCATCGTTTTTATTATTCTATGTATAGTGTGCCTGCAGCTGTCTCCTACTGCACATCATCAAAGTGCCATTTTTAGGGATGGGGCTTCAGTGCTTGGTGGTCACCCAGCTCGTACTCAGAAGTTACGAGGCGGGCACACAAATATAAGTAGTTTTTTAATTAGTGCATAAAATAAATTCTGGTTTGGGCTAAATCAGCTCCTCAGGAAGGCAACTCCTTATATGAATTGCCTGCCAGAGACTGAAACTCATGTCAGCTGCTCTTTAAATCTGTCAAGTTATACACTCACTGCCCCACAGATCTCTGTACTGCAAAAAAGGACTCGCCTTCACCACAACCCCATACATTAATCAGTTACAAATTTTTGTGGACCTACAAAGATTTTTCAGAAGAATACATCTCAAACGCTGTTTTATTAAGCATAAAACTGAGACAGATTTTGATTGGTCAGCGATGGGTTTTCTGGAAGAAACAGCAGCTGCACCTGAAGAAAATCTGAACTTCATTAGGGCAGCCACAGAGGGAGGGGCCGGACTGGCAACAGCAACCTTGAATTACAGGACTTGAATTTGCCATCAAGCACCTGCGCTCTGATGCTGAGGAAGCTCTGAACATAGAAGCATTACAATGTTTACTACAGGAAAATTTCCAGCAAGCGAGGCTGGGCTCTAGACTTTGGCGAGGGCATAGACTAGACTGAAGGCACTAATGATATACCTAGGTTTCTTTCAACAAAACATCATATCAAAAAACAAAGAAAGACCATATTTAAAGGCAAGTCAACTTTCTGCCCTAATACCTCAAATGCAGTCGTAACCTCCTTTGAAAAAAACGGTGCTGCAACAAGTTCAAGTATTATTAGACGGTGCAGAACCCCACAAAAAGCAAAACATGTCTAAAAAAGAGAAACTGGCACTGCTCGAACTACAGCTAGTAATAAAGATATTATCATCAAGCCAGCCAACAAGGAAGGCAATATTGCAGTGTGAGAGGAAAACCTTTGCAGGGAAATAGTTATGTCACTGTTTACAGAAAACTGAGTTCTAATCCCACTCAAGCATTCAAGAAAGAACTTCCACAGATTCTCACCCGAGCCCGTAATACAGGGAGCACTGCTGAAAATGAGTATAAGTTAATCTGGAAGGAAATGGAAATTACATACTCACTGTAATTCTTGATCTAGGAATTACTTTACCATCGATTCACACTAGTGGATTTTAGATGGAGGTGCTAGGACCATGCGAGAGCCAGAACTTTTCAGTAGGGCTGGTGCCAAGGTTAGCAGCATGCATGTGCGGCGCTGTGAGATGGAGCTCGCTGCACAAGGCTTACCTCCGCACCAGCCCTCAACCACCTCAGTACCTTTTTTATCAAGGAGGCGCAGCATTACCTAACCAACACTTAATCACTTAACATAAGGACATAAGATGTCCTTGGTGACTTATGTAAGGAGGGTCAACAAACCAGTGTCTTCACAGCCCAAACCAAGAACGAAGGGGTGAAGACCAATAAAACATATTGGAGTGAGCTTGGGGGATGACAGGAGGGCATGTGAATCAATGGTGAAGATATTCCTATACGATCAAGAGTTACGGTGAGTACGTAATTTTTTTTTTTTTAATTATTATTTCTTTATGCTCCCCAAGCCCTCAGCCGGCCACTCCCTCAGACCTCTTAGGACCCCATCCGCCACCTGTCCCTTCACCATCTAGCTGCCCTCTATGCTGTGACTCAGTTGACCCACTTCCAGGAATCAATCTTCAACACTCCCCCTGACTAGGGCAGTAGGAGACAAGGGCTCACTCAGAACAGCGGTTCATTCAGTATTGTCCTGCCAGAGGTGGCATGCTGCCTAGCATAGACATCCAGGGCACAGTACTTAAAAAAGTGCACCATGCTCCAAGCTGCAGCTCTGCAGATATCACTGACAGGAACAGAGCAAATCTCTGCCAGGGACATGGTAAATGCACTAGTGGAGTGGGCATGTACCTGACCTTCCAGCTTGACGTCAGCCATGGCATAGGGGTGGCATAAGCAGCTCAGAATCCAGGCAGAAATACGCCTGACTATAACAGGCTGTCCCTTTCGAATGGGATCGAAGGAGACAAGCGGTTTGAACTGCCTGAAGTCCTCAGCTCTGTCCATGTAAAATGTAAGGACCCTCATAACATAAGGGGAATGGACAGTACACTCTCCTTCATTCTGGAAGCTGGCAAAGTGGGCAGGCAGCGCTAGTGGCTGGTACAGATGGAACTCTACTTTGGTAGGAACTTACGATGCATGCAGAGAACTACACTGTTCTTGTGGAAAGCTGTAAACGGAGGATCTGTGACCAAGGTATGGCTTTCAGACACTCTGTGAGCCAAAGTGATGGCCACTAGAAAAGGGTTTGCAAGTGAGCATATGCAGCACAGTGTTGATATCCCAGGCAGCATCAACTTCCTGACGGGAGACCTTGTGACAGTTGTGCCAGATAGAGGGTACTGAAGGGCTTGTGGTATGCATGTATAGCACACAGATGGATCTTGACTGTGGAATAGTGTAGGCCAACATCAGAAAGGTCCAGCAAGTACTGCAGAACCTTGTCAGGTTGGCACCCAAAGGGGCCCATGCAGGTTTTGGAGCACCAAAAGGATAGTCTTGTCTACTTGGCTGTGTACGTTTTCCTAGTGGAAAGCTTATGAGCAAGCAAAAGTATTCTGAGACACCCTCTGAGACACTTCATACCTGTTCACATCTATTTTTTCAGGAGCAAGGCCTGAAGATGAAGGAAGAGAACGTTGGGATGGACCAGGTGACCCTGAGTCAATAAGTCCATCCTAAGTGGAAGAATCCTCAGTTTGCTGACTGACAGTCTGTTAAACAGAGAAAACCATATCTGCCAAGGCCAACAGGGGGCCACTAGTATCATCTTGCACCCCCCCCCCCCGTGTGCCTCCAGTTTGAGCAATAGCCTTTGTATCAGGGGGTTTGGTGGGAATACATACAGAAACAGATTTTGCCATTGCAGTCTGAATGCATCCCAACAGAAAATGCCATTACCTGGATTTCTGGAGCAGAATCCAGACAGTCTGGCACTGAGTGGGGATGCAAAAAGGTCCATGTCTGGGGTACCCTACTCGTCGAACAGCAATCTAATGACATTTGATGCTAGTGACCACTCATAAGAATTTACCTCTGTTTGGCTGAGCTTGTCTGCCAGAGTGCTATGGACTCCAGGCAGATAGATGGCTTGGAGCAGGATCCCCTGCTACAGACACCATTTTCTAACTCTTATCGCCTCCCTACAGAGAGGGTAAAAGAGTGTGCTCCTCCTTGGTTGTTGATGTAGCATATCATAGACTTGTTGTCTGTCTGGAGGAGGACTGTATTGTGGCTGACAAGATCCACTAGGGTTCATAGGCCATACAGAACAGCTCACATGTCCAACACATTTAAGTGGAGATGAGCCTCTTATGGGTCCCTGACACCTTGTGTTTGCCCCTGGCAGTGGGCCCCCACCCCAACAGGAGGGCATCCGTACTGAGAATCATCTGAGTCTCTGGTTGGGAGAAGGGGATGCCCTGGAGGAGACTGTCCTCCAGTGACCACCATGTGAGTGACCAAACCAGGGGCTTGGACAGCTGAATGAGGCACAACTGAGGATGTGATGCTTGTAATCACTGTGCACTGGGCATCTACTGAGTCATTCTCATATGCAACCATGCTAGCGGCACTGTGAACACTGAGGAGGCTATCAGACCCAAAATGCATTGCATGGAGTGGATCTGTACAATTTTGTGCTCCATGACATAGTATGCCATCTGCAAGACTGACTGCATTCTGCTCTCCGGTAGAAAGACTGGGGCCTTGGTCGTATCCAGAAGAGCTCCTACGAACAGCAGCTGCAGTGATGTCTGGATCCAAGACTTCTCTACATTCAGCAGAAGCACCATGGAAGTGAGGAACTGTGAAGCCATGGCCACTGCCTCTTCTGTCTCCTGCCTGGATGGACTGGCTATTAGCCAGTCATCCAGTTAAAGGTAAACGTGGTATCCCAACCTTCTCGGATGTGCTGCGAGCACAGCAAAGCACATTGCAAAAACTGAGACACCAAGGAGAACCCAATGGGCACAACTTTGAACTGGTAATGTTGCCCCCGCCCAAAGAAACAAAGGTATCTACAGTGGCTGAGGTGCATCTGTATGTGCTGGTACGCATCCTGCATATCCAGAAAAGCTAGCCAATCCTGAGGTTTCATGAAGGGAAGCAGAGATCCCAGAGAAATAATTTTAATTTTTCCTTGATCCATGAACTTGTTCAGGTTTCTAAGGTTAAGAATGGGGAGCATGCCCCCTAATTTTGTTGGTATGAGGGAGCAGTGGGGGGGTATAAGCCCAAGTTCCACTCCAACTCAGGCACTATATCCACTGCCCTGTTGCTCAGAAGGCTCGCAATCTCCTGCACCAAAAGCTCTGAAATATGAGCTGATAAGAGGGTCTGCCTTCTGGGAGGATGATCTAGATGGATAAAGCCCAGTAAGTATCACTCCCAGACCCACTTATCTGTTGTAATGGACTCCCACTGGTGGTAAAACTGGTTCAGGTACCCCCCCGGGAGAAGTCCGCCCCAGGTGGCTGAAGCAGGACCATGCTGTAACTTCAGAGGGTGGCACAGAGTGCTTTCACCATCAGTGCATTCTTCTGAGGCTGGGAAGGTTGAGATTCGTTTTAGGCTCCCCTGCCTTTTCCATGAAAGGACTGCTTGTCCTAAAAGGAATCACATCCTTCCTCTCTCTGAGGGTTAGCAGGGGCAGGCCTGGAAGTCTTAAGGGTAGTCCTAGTTTCATGAGGTGCCTTTCGATATTTCTCTATCTGCAGTACAAACAGGTAAGTTCCATTGACGGGAACATTCATAACCTTTTGTGGGACATCTTGTGAAAAACCAGCAGTTCAAAGACAAGATTGCCTTCTGATGCAGATGCCTGCAGTGGCAGAGTGAGAGGCAGTATCAAAGGCATCCATGACAGCTTTGAGCTGATGACTGTTAAACTCAATTTTACATGTGGCAGTGAGCAGAATTTTTTGCTTAGTCACTGAATCAGGCAGGGGATTCTGCTGGAGACTTAAGTGAGCTCCAGTGGGTATATTCATATTTGGAAACATGCCCTTGGTAAGCTAGCAACCCACATACCTAAGGTAACTGCTGTGAAAGCCCACTTCCTCATAGTGTCAATCTTAAGCAACTCCTTGTCAAGAGGGTGCGCAGTGACCTCTCGGGGGTTGGGGATCCTTGTCATCCTCAGTGAGAATAACAAAGGTATCACCTATAGGTTAAGAAACATACCCTGGTCTATCCTTAGGGGCAGTGTATTTCCTGTCTATCTGCTTGGAGACAGAGGCTACTGAAGCAGGCTTGCTCCAAGCCACATCAGTCTTAAATGTGGGTGGAATAGGAGGAACTAAACTGACCAGCATGGTAAGAATGTTTAGCCACTGTAGACACAGACGTTTACGTGGGTCTGTGGCAATAGGCTCAAAACAGTGCAGAATGCATGTTTCTGAGCAAAGCCTGGAAGTTTAGATTCTCCTGATGCACGGAAGTCAGGCCTGGGTCCGAAGAGCCCAGGCTAAAGAAACAGTCTTCGTCGTCGCCCTCAGAAATGATGAGGTCAGGGTCAGACTCGTCCTCCTTCACATCCTCCCTGGGAGTAGGGTGGTCACAAAGGGGGGGTGGATCGTAAGCCCTGTAATCCCGAACGTGTCCTCAACAAAACCAGCGACACCAGCCCCAAGACAAGAGGGGCCAGAGGTGGCACCAGAACCAAATCCAGAGCCAATCTGCACTGGGCAAGGCCCCGAAGGGCTCACACCTGGTGCCGTCACCATCACCAGCGCCAGACCCAGCGCCAACATCCCAGCTGTCACCAAACTGACGAGCAATGGCACCATAGCTGGTCCACCAGAGTATCACAAGATGGGGATGTGGCCAGAGGGACAGGAGTTAGCAGAACGGTCACTGGCAAGGGCCCAGGGGCTGTTACCAGAGTCAAATGCTCTACCCAGCTGGAGAGCCCCACCTGTGACTCCAGTTCCACGACTCCAAAGGGCCGGGGACTAGCTTCACTGGATATTCACACTGGCTAGATGCTGCATTCACTGCTCTATAAGAGCTCCCCAACGGTGGAACTGCCCACCAGAGTCCCCACTTACAGACAGAGAGGGGCTCCTGACCTGAGACCGTGACCCTCCCCCGCACAACCAGAGGCCCCTGGTGATGCCAACAGTGCCAGTGAGGGCCTCTAGCCCTGGGATACCAAGGCTCTTGCAGCAGACATCATAGAGGGTGACCTTGAGCAATACCATTTCTTCCCCTTCCAACAGGAAGAGGAAGAACTCGAGGCCGAGCGGTGCCAAGAACTCAACTGAAATCGAGGATGGGCCTACTTTTTTTTGTGGTTCTTGGAGGGCTGTCCTTCCTCCTGAGCACAGGACCGCCCATAGTCAGAATCCTTCCCTGACGGGGACAGTAGACCAGACATGGCCCCGCCGCCAGAGAAGACAAAAATAATAAACTCTAGCTTTAAACACTAAAACTGAGAAGAACTGAATGTCGTCGCAGTACAGATGCGTAGTTCTGACTCCCAGCAGGAGAGTGACATCATCACTAATGTGCACCTGATGGCAGGAAAAAAGTAACTGAGGCAGCTGAAGGTTGATGCCGAGGTAAGCCTTGTACCATGAGCTCCCCCTCACAGTGCTGCACATGTGCGCAGCTTACCTTGATGCCAGCCCTCCTGAAAAGTTCTGGTTCCCACAGGGTCCTAGTACCTCCATCTAAGACACACTAGCATGAATAAATGGTGAAAACTGATTCCTGGAAGATCATCCTGTAACCCCTGGTTTCTATATTTTGCCTAAAGTTCATAAAGACATCAACAGGCCTCCAGGCAGGCCTACTGTGTCTTGTACTGTACTGGCTCTGTAAGTGAGAATCTGGGAAAATGTGCTGTTTTTTTTTTTTTTTTGCAGAAGTGTGTACTCGGATTAACTTCATGCCTTAAGGACACCGCTGATGTTCTTAGGAAATCTGATAACATGGAATGGAAAAATAATTATGGTAAAGGACTGATATTGAATCCTTATATACTTCCACTGGACATCAGCAGGGGATCCATGCCTGCAGGTTCTTCCTTGAAAATCACCCAGACAGAGAACATGTGCCAACTTTATACATGCTGTGTTGGAGTATATTCTTACATACAATATATCTGAATTTGAGGATAGGACATTCTCACAAACATGTGCTAGTTATGGGGATCTCAATGGCCCCAAGCTACACTAACCTTTTTTCTTAGGTTGGTGGGAACTTCTGAGAGTTTTGAATAAGCAAACCAACACTTTCCACAACACTATAAATAGATGGTATAAATGTACTAATAACATTGTATGTGCATGGGAGGGGAAGGAGTCTGACATGCCAAAATTCATAGAATGGTTACACAAAAATGACCTAAACTTCAGATTCACTTACACCAGTAGCAAAGTTTAGCTTATCCTTTTGGGATTTGACACTTACAAGAAAAACTGATGATGCGGTACAAACAAAATGTTACAGGAAAGCAACTGCAACTAACACAATACTGAGAGCTGAGAGTGCCCACACTCCCTCCCTTAATGAGTCGATTCTTCATAGCTAAGTAGTTAGGCAAGGGGTGAACAGCAGCTCACAGACAGATTGTAAAACAAGCTATTGAACTTCAGCATAGATTCAGAGCTAGAGGCTATGAGTCAACCTTACTTAAAAATTCCAAAGAAAAGGCCAAAAAACTGGATAGACACACACACACACACACACACACACTGATACAATGCAAACAAATTGTTGGCAATAAGAAAATAGACCAGGGCCCTGTGATATTTGTCATGCACTACAATAACTGGGCTGCTAGAATACGGAATATATACTGTATACACACACACACACACACACACACACACATACGGGTGCGCTGTGAGGCACGAGGCCCCAGGCGGAGTGTCCTCACAGCACCCGAGGCATGAATTAAATACCTGTAACACCATACCCTGGAGTGGGTTATTACACTTATAACATGGGTTATATTTAATTTAAAAAAATATATCCAGAAAGCTGTTTTTTCCCCTTTGAATTTGGACAGCTGTACTATATCCTGCCAACTTGAAAAGCAGACCCGAGAACTCATGCATATATTCCGTATTGGGCGATTGTGTAGCTTATCAGATTAGCGTAAGTGATGTTATGCAAAGCTACCGTGAATATGGGGCAGTGCAAGTTGTGTTACTTTACTTAAATCAGATCACCCATTCCGTTTCTTTTTATTAGTGTATTTGAGTTGGGGGGCTCCACCCCCACACCCCCTTTTAAAAAACACAAAGGGGTGTGGGGAGTGAAGTCCCCCAACTCAAATTAACTGACAAAACCAAAATTAACAGCAGGCAAGCACTTGTCCAAATCGCCTGCTCCATTACTATTGCCCACCCCCAATTTTTTAAGGAGGTGTTGGGGGGTGGAAGCCCCCCAGCTCAAATAAACTAATACAAAGCAATGGAACAGAGGAACATGCCAAAACAGAGCTGTATTCAAGAAGCTTTACATAAATGACTGCCACGCTAATAGCGGACACCATTCAGTGGTCCGATAATCTACACAATCCCCATGTATTGTATGTACACAGAAATGACTGAAGTAAGCCAGCCTGGTGGCACAGAAGGCTGAGGTGCTTGTCACCTTACCTCGCGCCACACTGGCGACCCGGGTTCAGGAACGGACTCAGGTCATTGGAGAGCCAGCATGAGGGGGAAGGGGTGTGAGCAGGACTGAGCAGTCGGAGGGCAGCTCTCCTCTTCTGGGTTGGTTGCAGCCCCGGTAATCCCGTTGCCACCAAGTGGAGGTCCGGTGGTCAGTGTGAGGTAGAGTGGGCAACACGTGGTGGGGAGGGCACCTCAAGAGACGGCGTGCCTCGCGCATGCCTTCCCTAGCTGAGGGATGGACCAAAACTACAAAATGTATATAGGAAAAAAAATGACAGAAATACAGTCCTGACACGACTGTCTACAGTTCTGTGTTCATACAATACATAACTTGTGCATGACTCAATTTGCAGTTCCATGATCACTGCGTCTCACCTCTCTCTCTCTCTCTCTCCGGTACTGCTACAAGCCAGGGGACAGATGTCACAGACAGCCGTAGAAGAAAGGCTTTACTATCAGCAAAATAGATTGTTTCTCTTTCTGCTCTTCTGGACACAGTAGCTTCTTTTACTTACATTTCTATTTCTTGCAACTGTGTCTCTCTTTCTCCCCCACCCTCAGTAGCCTTGATCTACAGTAGTGGAGCTTACTGAGCTTGTCAGTGGTGGGAAGATGGGGAATCTCCGTGAGCTTCTCCTGTATTTCCTCCAAATATAGTGCCTGAAAGGAGACTGCCAGCTCAGAGTGTCTCTCTCTCTCTCTCATGCCTCTTTCCCCCCTGTAGCTGCCGAGCTGAATTTCTCTCCCATCGGCAGCACAGTCCCAATCTCAGTGTCAGTATCGCAGTCATGGTGGCCCCACCCACCCCTGGACATGCATGGCAGCCATTGAGCACTGCACCTACTGTGACACAGCACGGAACACTGTATCAGGAGTGGGGGGAGTTGGAACTTGTTACCGCAACAGAAGGAGTACAAGGAAAACGTCTAAGGACACTGCACATCATCGGGAGGGAGGGTGTAGACTCTGTGTCCTATGTATTGCTTCACTATAACATTGGTGACTGGGAGAGGCACGCTGAGTCGACCTTCATTTCCAGGTGCGAGCTGGGGGATAGGGTATAAGAAAAAAAAATGGTACCTGCAGGTCACACTACCCTGGTCTCCCAGTGAGACCCACTCCCGACTGGCAAGAGGGAAAATTGTGCTGCACACTGACATTATTAGTTGCAAGTGGGATGGGGTACAGCTGTCACTAGGACTTTCAGACATCAGGTGGCATAGTTACACTGAAACACTGCCCTGCGTAACCGTGGGTTAGGAAAAGAAACACCTGAAACTGGTGAAATACCATCAGATGAACATGGATTACATGCCAACAGTGCCTTATGGCTCTCCATTACCCCCGATGCCCACGGTGGAGCACTCTCCCACTTCAGTACTGTTTTAAATGGCTTCCTTTCAGTTCTCATTTTTCCAGTACGTAACGAGTGCTGCACTGCCCTGAGATACTGAGTCAGGAAGCATCACAGCAACTGTGCATACAAAGGCATTTAATCCATGGTCACCTGATGGTGTTTCACCAATGGCATGTCTTTCTTTTGCTAACCCATGTTATAACGATATATAACAGCTGGCACATTCTTTCAGGAGACATAGAAGTTGGCACCGCAGTGGGTGGCAGAACTAGAATCACTTTCAGATGGGCTACTAACCTATGTGACAGACTGGTCCACAGCAGGACAGCCACTGAACCCACACAGCACAGAGGACACTGCTGGCTTCCACCTAGACCTGTTTTTTTCAAATGCTCCCAATGTAATGTGTGCAAACATGCTCAGTCAGTACTTTCAAACATATCCGCGGTAACAACGACACTGCTGAAATGAGAGAATGTATCGCCTACAACACCCCTTTTGTCATCTACGCCCTATGGTGTACGAGTGACATGGTCTATGTCGGTCAAACCATACGACCTCTTAAAAAACAGAATTCAGGAGCGCGTCAAATTCCAGTGGGGTGGCACTTTTTGATAAACACCCATCTAACCCAGAACAGATGAGAGTTACAGGGCTTGAACCTATTCCCCCAATTTAAGAAAGGGGGGTGGCAGAATAAATAGTAGAGATAGGAAAGCTTTTGGATCCATAAAATGAACTGTGTCAACCCATATGGACTAACTGACCAGTGGGGCTTTAAGCCATTCTTGTAGTCCCATCACCATAGTTGGCTTTTGCTATGGTCTGCAGTACTCTTTATGCATTGATCTAAAAACAGTGTAATAATGTGTATGCTATATCATTTGTTTTGCTTGTTATTAATGTTAGGCCTGTTTCTGTTTTGTCTCTTCCTTTAGGTTTACTCTATCCATCTGTACCAGGCCAGTTCCATTTGTAGATCTTCCGCAACCCCCCTCTGCTTTTATTCCTTACCTATGCTCATCCTTGGTACAAACTCGAGTGTAATTGAGCACAGATGTTATGAATAGTGGAGCTCAAGAAATTGCATGAACTCCCAATGTATACTGACTGTGAGACAAACATTACCTCTGGAATTGTGCTTTGCTTACTTTGTCTTTTATTTAATTGTAACTCTGTAAACTAAAATTAAACCTTTGTAAACGAGCACTTGTGCTCAAGAGGTATTGCCTGCATCTTCCAGTACATAAATAATAAATAAATTCTGACTGGCTTACAATAGATACCTGCAGTCTACCTGCTTGTACACAGAACAGCCTGAGTGGGATTTTTAAATGGGCAGATACTGATGCAAAAGCTTGCTGTGCCTGCATCTTCCCAAATGTGTCCATGCAGCCCAGCTGCTCTTTTCAGAAGGTCCGTCCATGTGAGACAAACTGTCACTACAGTATTTGTAGTACAGAAAAATGATGCAGATGTGGTCTGTGTCATCTACTGGTGAAAATACAACTTTTTTGTTCATTTAAAATGTTTTTATTGAAAGAAGAATTAATGCAAAAAGATAAAAGTAGATGGTAATGCCTTTTATGTGACTAACAGAAACTTAATATACAAGCTTTCGAAGCCACAATGGCCTCTTCACAGGCACTGTGACAGAACACTCAGGCCCCGTACACACTACACCGCTCTGGCCCGGTAACAGATGCAATCCATTACGGCCAGGGAGCGGTACAGAGCGGCCACACCTCGGTGGTGTCCGTTACTGGACCGGCACTGCCAGTCCACATATCAGGAGCCGGGCGACCGTTACGGCGGCACCCGATCCCACAATGCAGCTTGCGCCATGCTTAGGTCCCTGCAGGGGACCGCTACCGCCGTATCCACACTACCGCCAGTAACGCTACATCGGAAGGGACTGGAAGCATAATCGCTATAGAAACCACCTCATATGTGGTTTCAACAAACGATACGAAAACCCCTCCTGTAACGTTACAGGTATAAACACAAACCATTGTGGTAACGGTTTGGGCACTCTGTAACGTTACAGAGGCGTAGTGTGGACAGGGCCTCCCAAAGAGAGGAAGTTAGTCAGAGAACTCAGCATTAATTGGAATCGTAATTGAAGCATGCCCAGTGTAAATAAACTTTTACTCACGACTGTGATAGTTTTACTGACAGGAAGTACAGCAAGAGAACCACAAACCACTGGATGTTTACACAGACAAAAACAGCAGTCATTGCAATACTACCTTACAAATCAGCTTGGAGATGAGAACATTTTCCAGAGCAAATAATCTTTCATACTGGAGTTTGACAACAGGAGATCTATCAACCTGTTGGGTATTAATACAGCAGATGTCTCCCTTAAGAAGATGTCAGTATAATCTTGTCATTCTGAATATTTAACCCTGAGAATTCGAAGCCTGCAAGTGTAGTGGGTAACAAACCCCACCATCTCATCTCACTCCACATTGATGAGTACCAAATAGGGTTGTGAAGTAGATTTCCCATAGTCTCCTCTCCTGAATGCCTTTAGTATTGTGATGATCCAGGCCTTTAGGGTGTGTGGTTTCTGAAGGAGATTCTCTCCCACTGCTGTCTGTATATCTGGGTGTTATACTGTAAATGTACAGGTGTTTATACATTCAATGTACCTGGAACGGTGCCATCTGAATCAGCTTCCTCCACTCCGATCACACAGCCAGCCTCTTCTCTTTACATGATGTGGCTCTGCAGCATTCCCAGTGACCTTTCCATGTGCTGGGGGCATTTCCAGTGGAGGGAATTGTGAATGGGAGAGGCACCGGTGCAAACAAAGCAGCGTTTTTACACACTTACAAAAAAGGCCTACAGCGGTGGACACTGGTCCGCATTCAAACATCTTAAAGGCATTAACAAGGTGAGTCTAACACGTTTCAATATAAGAAAAATAGCAGGACAAGAGGACACAGCACGAGATTAGAGGGAGGCCGATTAAGGGGTAATGTGAGGAAGTTCTTTTTTACAGAAAGGGGTGGTAGATGCATGAACAGCCTACCTCAGGAAGTGGTAGATATGAATACAGTGCAGGGCTTCAAACAGGCATGGGATAGGCATAAGGGAGCAATACATATGAATAGATAGGCCATTCACAGAGTAAAGGCCTATGGCACATTTATAAGGTAGAAAAAATGGGCAGACTGGACAGGCCTTGCAGTCCTCATCTGCCGTCAACTTCTGTGTTTCTATTCCCAGCAAACCATGGAATGCTCTGCACTGTAACAGAGCAGCTTGCAACATTCTGAAAGCTCTTTACACTGCCGGATCTGCACAGGTGCAACTGATGTGTACCGTTGTGACCAGTGTAGATCCAGTAGTGTAAAAGTCCCTTATGTCAGTTCTTTTGGGTTCTTAGGGTCTGGTTGGTTTCACCTACATACCAGGCTTTTGTGTACTTCTATCTGATAAAGTATGTAAGGATTAACCCACAACAGAGCGTGGGTCTACTGGGGATTAATGTATAGCTGGGGGATTAATCCCCAACAGATGCCACGCCTGGAGTGGGTTAATTCACTAGTTGTAACTTGGGTAAGGGAAAGGGTTCAGCACTCTTTTTATATGTTTCTCTTTCCCACGTTACATTTGCATAAGAGTAATTTTAAAGCGCAAAATTACAAAGGTTCAAGAACGATATTAAGGTTCCTACCATGGGGAAGAGAAAGGGGGTTACACCTGACTGGAGAAACCACATGCTGAAAAGGCAAATTTCTTTTTAATATTGTGGTGAACAGTCATTGAATTACTGATTACATGCAGAAGTGATCAACACTTCAGAATATGTGCTCATTTTGGCTGACTTACTTTTGTGAACTGTCTCCGTTTTTCTGCTATGTTTGTTGTTTGGCATTTGGCTGCTGTGCATTGTGGGAAATGCATATATTTAAGCGCACAGGAGATTTGACCTCTGATAGTTGTTTTCCCGGGTCATGCCTGAAAATAGTCATTTTATGGCTAGTGCACCTACCCGGTTAACAAAAACTAAATAAATAAATAAAAATTCCCTTGGCAGACCAACAGATGGCTGTGAAATTTCTGGTAGTTGTTTCTACATAAAACAATGCTCTACTATATAATATTATTCTGTAGTTCACATGATGAATCCATACTCTGCTGGTGAAATTCTGCCAATTCTCTTCTGACGGAATTACAAGGAACAAGCTGGAATTTTCAGAAATACCACAGAATTCTGTCTCAGTGGAATATGAAAGTTCCAAACAGCACTAGGGCGGGGACCACACAGAAAAAAATGGAGAATGAGAATAGAAAAAGTGGTAGTTTCTGGCTTACTACCTCTCACTTTTAGTCAGTTGTGTAGTATAGCAGTTGCCCTCAGGGGTAGGAAAAAATAAAAAGAAGGGAGATATTAGTACATTGCGTGTTGCCAACAGCATAATCCATCTCTGTTCAGCTGCTCTGCAACAGAAACCAACTAGATTAAAATAAACCACAGGTAATTATAGCCTTTGTCTCATAACTATCTAACAGGATGCCACCTTATAGTTTACAAACTGTTAAAAGATGGAATTTTCCTCAGCCAAACCACAGATTCCTTGACCTAGTAAAAGCCCACTGCCATGCTGAGACCTTTGTTCCAGAAACCAAATGACATTCGGCATGCTACTTTTTTGCTCATTTTGGCTAACTTCGTTTTGTAAACTGTGAAATCATCTCAGTTTTTCTGCTACGTTCGATGCATTAGAAATAGGCTACTATAGTATATAGTTACTTTTTAAACAGTCCAGTGTGCTTGTATTAGTTTTTTGACAAGGCCACTCTTTTTGGCCGCTCTAACAAAGTGTATATACGTTGGAAATCTTTGTAACTCTTGATACCAATGTTACATGTATCATGCAATCTTAGCCTTGTAATAACTGCAACCCTGTAGCAATTACCATGTATTTTTTTGCATTCCATGGACCATGTATCTTTCACTCTGTCTAATTTGTTGTAACATGGCCAAAAAAATAGTAGGTCAAACAAGGAAAACAACTGGTGGAATAGCACCAGCTGGTAGAAGAGCAACACGGCATTATGGCACGATAATGCCGTGTTGCTTGTGTAATACAAAAAGTAGCCACAGTGGGAAAATAAGCACTGTGCAGAAAGAGAAAAGGTAAAAAACGGGAGATATCAAGTTTTGTTCGAGCAAGTAGATAGCGTAGAGAAGAAGTAGGAGAAATGTAAGGGACACAGAGCGACACGGCATAGAATCAAAGGGAACAGAGAGTGAGACAGGGAGGAAGTGGAAGCGCATTGAACTTGCAGACAGTCATAATATATGGCACAAGTCAAGTTGAATAGTCATGTAGTATCGATAGAGATGGAACACGAAAAAGAGATTGGGGAAATGTGAGTAGCATAATTGAGCGAGTAATGTGAAGAGCACCATGTTAGGGAAAAAAAATAATACTACCGTGGTAACACATGACGATGTATGCAAATGAGACACACAGGTTCATGGAGCAGAGTAATACTAGGAAGCTGGGTCCTCCTAAGAAGCATAGAAAATGAACAGCCGGCAGAAATGGGAAAATCGTATACCAATGCGTAAGTAATACATCTATGTAGTTGTGTACAAAACTTTTCAAAATACATATATGCGTGTAAGAGAGGTTGACGTAAAGTTGTCAAAGTAACACTATACTGTACAGAATATCTGAAATGGTATCATTGTGTAATGTATCACAGCAGTACAAACACATGCATGATATCCAAAGTCATGTGCACACCATGTTACAAGCGCATTAATCCCCTTCGAAGGTGGCATCTAATGGGGAGTTAATGCATGGTTGGACCGTTGTACGCACTCGACCCCTGGCCTTGTGCCACAACGGTCCCAACTATGCACTACCTCCCCATTAGATGCCACCTTCATCGGTGATTAATGCTTACTTATTGTTCTTTGTTTTTGCCATTCTACCATCTGTTGGCTGGCCATGAATTGCAGGCTAAAACTGTTTTTTAAAGGAGAAGACTCCTGTATATTTATGATTTGGATATGTCTGATGCATTTAATTATACATCAGTTACTGTACATATGTCAATAAAAGATCAGTCATTTCTTCTGTTGTAACACATGTCTAGAGTCTGAGGCTCTGACTCAAGGTAGTAAAGTGTCAAGCAAGCCTCCATTCACATGCAAATGAGTCACTTGTAATACAGCCCCTCCCATCCCTTAATGTCACCGCAGCAACAGTGCAGAAGAAAACATAAGGGTATCAATGCTGTCTATCCTGATTTTAGGTTAAGTTTGCAATGGCTTAAGACAGTTCTGTCATGCAACTCGGACAGGGAGTAGTACTTGTAGCCTTAAAGAGCCCCTGACACCGATGTGACAACTTTGATAAAATGTAATGTTTAGCATAAGTGAGCTAATATTTTAATATTATTTGTATGTTTCTTATTCTTCTTTATTACTAAGGACATTTGCATATAAACAGGATCACTGCCTTATCTGTTCTGGCTGCTTGCCTACATATGACATCACAGTTCTGTTTATGATATCATAGTCCGTTGCTGTAGAGATAATTACAGTGCATTTAATGGGGGTTATTTATTTTATTTATTTACTTATTTAAAAGTTGGTAACCAGGAAAAGCATCATGGCCAGAAGCTCGTTTCCAGGTGCAACCGGATTATGATGTCATAGGTAGGATAGCAGAAACAGCAAATAAAGTCTAAGGGACAATAAGCCTCTTTCATATAGCTGTCCTTGGTAGTAAAGAAAACAGGTAAATAATTATAGAGAATACGTAAAATATAAACTGAACTGTCTGAAGCTCACATTTTTCCAAGTTTTTCTAGCGATGTCAGGGGGCTCTTTAATACTGTATGTGAAGAGCAGATAATACATCCAATAGTATTTCATTCACAAGAAACAAAATGTGTTTCTTTGTACTGCTCATTTCTCTCTGTGAAACAGCTGTAACATGTTGTGAAGAGCAGTAGACTGAATCAGTCAATCAGACAATCAAGCAGTCAATCAGCCAATCTGTACTGAACCAGGTGAACACCCTTGAGAAGATTAATTTACAAGATGTGCCTGGGCAGTTTCCCAAAGGATCACACAAGATTTAATTCCTTCTTTGCACAAATGATACACCCCCCCTTTCAGCAGCCTGAAAGTGGAAAGCTAGATCACTTACTTTACAAAGTGTATTGTTTTATATTTCAGATGCTCCTTAAATCTGAGTTTCTGACTGGAAATACCAAGATAGAGAATGCATATGACATGGTAGGAATGAGCTAAGCAAACACAGAGCACTACAAACACTGAGACTGATCAGTTTCTTTACCTACAACAGCTTAAGCGTGGCATCTGATTTGTGAGGGACATCCTACTTCAAATGCTGGCATTACAAAGTGGGGGGGGGGAGGGCTGCCACAGACTGTCCTCAGTACCGCCAAAGTGAAGTGCTGTAGCTCTCACATCACTGCTAATGATTTATAATTGGAATGGGGGCACTTTAAAAGTCATGAACCTGAGGGGCCATCACAGTTCCTAAGGAGGTTAGGGGTACTTGTTAAGGGTTAGAGAGTAAGGGACTCTAGTAGGATTTGAACCGGAGTCTCCCAGTTCTTGTGCCTGTGCTTTAACCACTACATTACCCTTCTTCCATATGCTGCAGCTGATGCTTTCCTGTTAACCTATTCCTTGTTATAGCTGAACTCTTTATTGCCTTACAGCAGCCATCCAATCACTGACTGCCTAGTTACAAATGGAAAGGGGCATATTTGCAAGATTGTTTTTCACTGCTGGTGCCAATCAAAACAGAGAATGCTAACACATACACAGAACATAATACAACAGCTGTATAATACCACTTAAAACTCTTGTTGTACCCAGAGTCATTTATTGGGTAAACTGTTTTTGCTAACAGAAATAGTAATACAACATTTACAGACACGTCCTTATATGTGTAACCCCTAGGAGGCGCTATCCCAAGGGCTACTAACCTTGCCTGCTTGGCTAGCAGCAGGTTAAGTGGCCTGAGTTCTGAAATGGGTGCCTCCACCCAGAGGTCAGGGTTGGTAGTGTTCAAGCTACCCTGGGGACAGCCCTCTGGGACACTGTAACCCCCCTCTTTCCTAAGTAGTGGCCAGAACAATATACAATAATCACTTTCACAATACCCCTGATACACCACACAAGTACCCACACTGTTTGCACTTACCACCAGGGCTTTCCTCTGGCCCGACCCTGGGGACCCCCTGTAAAACAAGGTTAGACACAGCCAATAACAGCAGTACAGTACTCTTGAACAAACTGGTACCACAGTCAGGGTAAATGGAAAAAAAGAGTTGGATCTGATTTATTTTTAGGGGCTTGAACATGGTAGGGGTGTAATCAGGTTAATTTGCTTAAAGGCTCTATCAATTAGACAGTTATGCATGCACTTCAGGGTCCATAAACAGTCACACACTCTGGGTACCCAGATGGAGAATGGTAGGCTAGCCAAGAACGTTGCAGCTGACTGGGGCCCTGTGATGGAAGAAAACAACATGCACAACACACAATATTTCTAATCCGGAGCCAGAGGGCTCAGTTTGTGAAAAGAAAACCAAAAGACAATCAGATGACACACTTTTAGATTAGGCTGTTGTTGCAGGGAGCTACCCTGATGATTAGTCATGATACTGAAGGCCGGACACAGGCTGGACGAAAATCGAGACAGCAGGTGGTTAATCTGGAGTGCCAGGAAAAGCAGGGCCCACACAATTCACCAAGGCATCGTTCCTGTTCAAGTGTGTGGCAGGGGGCTGATCCCCAGGCAGGTCTCTCATCGGTGGCTTTCTTTGTGCAGTTGGGCAGTCTGGCAGGGCCAGTGTGGCATGGCCCAAGCCGAATGGAGATGAACGCGGATTCAGTCCGATTAGACTGAATAAAGTTTCCAGCAAGCAGAACACAGTTCACATAGTGGGGAACCAAATCACGACCCACTTTCAATACACAGCACATTTACATGTAAAGGATTTCACGGTACCAGCAAGCAGAACACAGTTCACACAGTGGGGAGCCAAATCACGACCCACTTTCAATACACAGCACATTTACATGTAAGGAAATTCTACTGTACCAGGCAAACCACCCTCTGGTCACGACTGCAAAGTCTCTGCACAAACCGGGGATTCAAAAGCAGCTGGAAATCCTGACAGAACAATCGCATTCAGCAAATCTTCGGTCTTCTTCAGAATAAAGCCTGGTCACAGTCCAGTGGCTTAAATAGTCCTCACAACTCGGATTCAGTCCAAACAAACTCTGTTTTCCCTCTCAAGGACAGCAGACAGACAGGCGGGCCAAAACTCAGCCCTTTCACAGTTCTCCAATGCAAAACTACACAGAACTGCTGCTCAAAATCACTTGAGCTGTTACTTCTTCACTTCTCAGCTCAAAAACTGGAACTAGCTGCAGCAGCCTGGGAAATTCCCCAAGATCCAAAAGGTTCGGTTGGCTGATCCTCCTGTCAGTCACAACAAAGGCTCTCCCTTCAGGTGCAAAGAGGCACAAGAAGCCCAAAACTACAATTCCTACAGATTTTGACTCCAGGCAGCTCCGGCAGTCCGGCTCCATTTTAGGTACCACCAGTACTGATTGGTCCATTTCGCAGTCCAGGACCAAGATAGTGGAGATAAACAAAACAGTCCTTGTTGCAAAGAAGGCAGGTAAGACAAGCTACATTATCATTATCACTCTAAATGATTTTCAGCAAATAGTTACATCTTTCAACAGAGTGCCCTCTCAGATTACTTATGACTGCAATCCAGGCAGCTCTTAACTCATTTGCTCCCGGCGGCCATTTTGGGTCAGATCTAGCAATGGATGGTTCCGACGCCATATGGCATCTATGGGAACAAATGTGTTTAAAGAGATAATACACAGAGGCTATACAGGCACTCTCTGGCAATCACATTTAAACTGCTAAAATGCAGGACACCAGCCTGGCAATGAGCATTTAGGCAAGCTCGAGGAAGACTTTTCGTGAACCCCCATTTATGTGGGGGTTACACAGAAACATAGAATTTGACGACAGATAAGGACCACTTGGCCCACCCAGTCTGCCCATTTCCCTACCTAATGGATAAGCTGCAGATCCTAGTTAACCAGCAGCCTACTTTTTCCTACCCCCAACCCCTAGAACTGCCTTATGACTGTCCCATGTATGCTTTAATTCCACCACTGTTTTTGACTCCACAACCTCCTCCGGAAGGACCTTCCATGCACCCACAACCTTCTCTGTGAAAAGATACTTCCTTACATTACCTCTAAACCACCCCCCCCATCTTCAAATTGTGCCCCCTTGTTCTTGCACACCTCTTTTTCTGAAAGATGCTACCCTCCTGGACTTTGTTGATTCGCTTGAGGTACTTGAAAGTTTCTATCATGTCTCCCCTCTCCCTCTTTTCCTCGAGGCTATACATATTAAACTCCTTAAGTCTCTCTTCATATGTCTTCCGGTGCATACCCTGAACCATTTTAGTTGCCCTCCTCTGGACAGCTTCCATTCTGTCTATGCCTTTGTGGAGATTGGGTCTCCAGAGCTGCACACAGTACTCCAGATGGGGTCTCACCAGCTGTCTGTACAGAGGGATAACAACTTCCTGTTTTCTATTGGTGATGCCTCTCGCTATGCATCCCAGTATCCCCCCAACCCTCCTTACTGCCCTCTCACATTGCTTGCCCACCTTTATGTCATCTGATATGACTACCCTCAGATCCCTTTCCATTTTTGTTGTTGCTAGTATCTCACCCCCCATTGTGTACTCTTCCCCTGGGTTTTTGTTTCCCAGGTGCATTACCTTGCACTTCTTAGCATTGAATCTAAGCTGCCATACATTTGACCATTCCTCCAACCTTGCCAAGTCCCTTCTCATCCTTTCCACCCAACCCTGTGCATCAACTCTGTTGCAGATCTTTGTGTCATCTGCAAAGAGACATACTTTTCCTTCCAGTCCCTCTGCAATGTTGCTTATAAAGACATTGAAGAGGACCAGTCCTAATACTGAACCCTGCGGTACCCCACTAGTAACCCCCCTTTCTTCAGAGTGGACTCCATTTACTATTACCCTCTCTGTCCTATTCTCCAGCCAATTCTTTACCCAGGCTATCATCTTGGGACCCACTCCCAGGCTGGCTAACTTGTATATTAATCTTTTGTGTGGGACTGTGTCAAATGCCTTGCTAAAGTCTAGGTAGGCAAATGTCCACAGCCCCTCCCTGATCTACTACCTTGGTCACCCAGTCAAAGAAATCTATTAGATTCGTCTGGCATGACCTTCCCGCTGTGAATCCATGCTGCCTTGGGTCCTGTGCCCCTCCGGCCTCTAGGTACTCAAGAATTCATTCCTTCAGAAGTGATTCCATCATTTTCCCTGTCACTGAGGTTAAACTAACAGGTCTGTAGTTTCCTGCTTCTGCCCTGCTCCCACTTTTGTGAAGTGGAATCACATCTGCCTTCCTCCAGTCCTCAGGTACCACCCCATCCTCCCCATGATTTGTTAAAGAGAGTAGACAGTAGTGTCACCAGTTCTACCCTTAGTTCTTTTAGAATTCTGGGATGAATCCCATCAGGCCCCATTGCTTTGTCCACCTTCAGTTTTAAGAGTTCTTTCAGAACCCTTTCTTCTGTAAATGGGTTGGTATCAACTTCTGTATACTAGAGTGTTTCTATTGTTTGGTTTAGGTACCTCCCCTCTTTATTTGTAAATACTGAGCAAAAATATTTGTTTAGTATCTCTGCCTTTTCACTGTCACCCTCTGCCCACCCCCTCCCTTTTATTAAGCTTCACTATCCCTCCCTTGGCCTTTCCTATGCTCCCTGATGTACCTATAAAAGGATTTATCTTCCTTCTTAACTGAGTTGGCTATCTTTTCCTTGGTTTGGGCCTTTGCTGTTCTGACTGCCTTCCCAGCTTCCTTTTACTTTAACTGATACAATTCTCTGTCCTGCTCCTTCTGTGATTCCTTGTACTTCTTGAATGGTTTCTTTTTCTCTTGAACCTTCACTGCCACCTCCTTTGAGAACCATAGTGGTTTCTTATATCGTTTTGTTTATTTGCTTCACACAAAGGCTTGTTGCCTCTGTGATGGCAGTTTTTATTATTCCCCACCGTTCTTCCACCCCTCTTTCCTGCCCATTTCCTAGTGCATTCCTTAGGCACTCACCCATTTTGGCAAAGTCAGCCCTCCTGAAGTCCAGTACTTTTGCCTTTGTATGGCTTGACTCTACAGCTGTGTTTACTGTGAACCACACTGTTCGATGGTCGCTAGTTCCCAGATGGCTACCCACTTCTACATCTGTGATCCTCTCTCCATCTCCATTTGAGAGAACCAGGTTTAAGATTGCTCCCTCTCGAGTGGGTTCCAATACTAGTTGTCTAAGATATGCCCCTGTAGGGCATCTAGAATAACCCCACTCTTAGAAGTGACTGCTGCAACTGCACTCCAGTTAATATCTGGCATATTCAGATCACCCATCAGCAATATCTCCCCTTTTTCTGCCATTCTAAGGATACTTTCTATCATTTCCTTGTCCATTTCCTCCCCCTTGGGAGGGTCTGTATACAATCCCTGTGCGGATTGTGGTGCCACTGCCTGTATCCAAGATGACTCACAGTGCTTCTTCTCCTTCCTGTTTACTCTTTTGTTCTGTTGCTTTGATTCCTTCCCTTATGTAGAGAGCTACTCTTCCTCCTCCTCTTTTACCCTCCCTGTCCCTCCTGTAGATAGTGTATCCTGGTATGTTTATGTCCCAGTCATGGTTCTGTGTTTACCATGTTTCTCTGACTGCCACGACGATATCCAAATGTTCCTCCTCCATCAAGGCCACTAATTCAGGAAGCTTGTTATCCAGACTATGGGCATTGGTACACATTGCTTTCCATTTTTTTACGGCTTTACCTTTTGTAGCAGCATCCCCCACTGTCCTTTCTACCTTGGTCTTTTTCTCATTTAGTACCCTCTTTTGTAGGGGATGGCTGGGAATTTCCTGCTGCTTATCAGTGCTTCCCCCCTTGACTAGGTTAAAATCTTGCCAATGAAGCATTTAAATCTACTGCCCAAAAATACAGGTTACTCACCTGTAACAGGAGTTCTAGCAATGGTATATGTTGTTCATCCACACTTATTGGCAGGTATCCTTGCCGCTTTAAATCTTGCCGGAAGGTCTTCAAGCTGGCTCCGCCCACCCACCCGGGTGGTAAAACTCTCGGCTCTGCCCCATGACACCAGATCTGGCCCGCTGGAAGCTCAGGTTGTGCATCGAAGCCAGGGAGGTCTGGTGGGTCGTGTGGATGAACAACATATACCATTCCTAGAACTCCTGTTACAGGTGAGTAACCTGTATCTCTAGGGACATGGATATGTTGTTCATCCACACTTATTGGCAGACTCCTAGCAGTTCTCCAGGAGGAGGGAGGCAAGGCGCACACCCCCTACTTAAGGAATAAGAGACTGGAGAACCGAGGCCCCAAAACCAGCATCCCGGAGTGACTCAAGGTCGATGTGGTAGTGGGTAATGAAGGTGTGTGCTGACTTCCAGGTAGCAGCCCTGCAGATTTCCTGGATAGGGACGTCCCTGGAAGCAGCCACCGATGCAGCGGTATGGCGGGTAGAATGAGCTCTTATCCCTCTGGGAGGTTCCATGCCCGCCAACCTATAGCAGAGATCTATGCAGGAGGTGACCCACCTGCTTATCGTCCGCTTGGCTGCAGGTCTGCCAGGTGCAGCTTCAAAGTAGGTGACAAACAGCTGGTGAACCTCTCCCCGAATTTCAGCCGTGCGCTCCTTATAGTAAGCGGGCGCCCTTCTAGGGTCCAGAGTATGGAGCCTACATTCGGCCTCCGAGGTGTGATTGGGGTAGAACACCGGCAGAGTCAACACCTGGTTAAGGTGAAACTCGACACCACCTTGGAAGGAATTTCGGTGGGGCGCAGGACAACTCTTGTCCCTGTGGAAGACCAGGTAAGGAGACTCGATGGAAAGCGCCTGGAGCTCTCCCATCCTTCTGGCTGACATAATAGCCACCAAGAAGGTGAGAGAGATCACACCTGTGCATCGGTTCGAATGGCTTGCCCATGAGCTTTGCCAGTACCAGCAGTAGATCCCACGGAGGTAGAGGTTCTCGCACCGGAGGGGAAATGTGATCAAGGCCTTTGAAAAAGCACCAGACCACCTTTTCCTGCGCCATCGACTGCTTCCGCCCGCGCTCGGTAAGCAGAGATGGCTGCCAGGTGCACCCTTAGGGTCGCCGACCTAAGCCCTTGCTGAGAAAGGACCATAAATAGTCCAAGATGCTTGCCAAGGAACAGGAGGAAGGGTCCAGACCTTGACCTGACACCAAATGGAAAACCTCTTCCATTTGAAGGCATAGCATTTCCTGATCGACTCTCACGGGGACGCTTCAACTACATTGAGGACCTCATCGGAAAGACCCAAGGCCTGGAACTCTAGCCGCTCAGGAACCAGGCCGTCAGGTGCAGGGATTGAAGGTCTGGATGGAACACCTTCCCCTGACTGACTGAAAGCAGGTCCGGGCGAGCTGGAAGCTGCCTCAGGAGCCTGGAGCTGAGGCTGAGGAGATCTGGATACCAGCATTGGCGGGGCCAGTCTGGGGCTACCAGAATCACTGCACCTTGTCCCTTCTCGCCTTGAGAAGCACCTTGTGGATCAAGGGAAATGGGGGAAAGGCGTAGAAGAGGCCCGGGGTCCACGGCCTCGAGAAGGCATCCCCTTGCAGCAAGCCCTGCTGAGGGGGGCGGGCATGAAACAGCCTCAGCTTCGCGTTCTCCCTGGAGGCAAACAGATCCACCTGAGGTGTGCCCCAATGGGAGAACAGATCTTGCACTACCTCCAGCAGGAGAAACCACTTGTGGGAGACAGCCCCTATCCGGCTTAGGGCATCGGCCAGGGTGTTGGAGGCTCCTGCCACGTGAATGGCTAGGAGATCCACCTCCAGGCTGCGCACGAGTGACCAAATGCGGAGAGCTTCCTTGCACAGAGGCATGGAGCGCGTCCCACCCTGGCGGTTTAGGTAGTACATGGTCATGGTATTGTCCGTCTGGACCTGAACCACTTGACCCCGTAGAAATGGAGAGAAGGCGGTGAGAGCTAGGCAGACCGCTCGGAGCTCCAGCAGGTTGATATGGCATCGTGACTCCCGCGTGGACCAGAGGCCGTGCACTCTGTACTCCCCCAGATGGGCACCCCAACCCATCAGAGAGGCGTCGGTCGATAGAGAGACCATCAGCTCGGGGCAGACAAACGGGATGCCCTCCTGCAGACGAGCTGGAACAATCCACCACTGGAGGCGTTCCACATCCCCTGGGTCACCGTCACTAGCTGGTCCAATGGATCGCAGAGTTGAGACCACTGGCTGGCCAACCCCCATTGAAGGGGACGCAAGTTCCAGCAGGCCCAACGGACCACGCTGGTGCAGGCCGCCATGAGACCCAGGAGGCGCAGGAAGTCCCAGGCAGAGCGCGATTACCCAACCAGAAATGATTGGGCAAAGGAGGAAAGAACCTCGGCCCTGTCCGCCGGGAGCCGTGCTCTGGCTCGAAGAGAGTCGAGCTCTGCCCTGATGAAGAGAATCACCTGCTTCGGTTCGAGTTCCGACTTGGCCTCGTTGATGAGGAGGCCAATCTGAGAGCAAACCTGGAGGGCCAGATCTATAGACCACTCCACCTCTTGTCTGGAGGGGGCTGCTATCAGCCAATCGTCCAGGTAAGGGTACACCCGGACCCCTCAGCGCCGCAGGAATGCTGTCACCACTGCCATGCATTTGGTGAAGACCCTGGGAGCAGGAGAAAGGCCGAAGGGCATGACTCGGAACTCGTAAAGGGATCCCTCCGCTCGAAAGCGGAGGAATCCCTGGTGAGACGGATGGATAGGGAAGTGAAAGAACGCGTCCTGTAGGTCTAGAGAACAGAACCACACGCCACGTTCCAAGGATGGTATTATGTGAGCCAGAGTGACCATCCTGAAGGTCCAAGACCTTAGGAACTTGTTTAGGTCGTGCAGGTCGAGAAAGGGACGCCAGCCCCCCGTCTGTTTTGGAACCAGGAAGTACCTGGACACAAACCCCGCGTCTGAGGGAGGGTCCGCCACCTTTCTGATCACCTCCTTCTCGAGGAGCAGAGCGATGTCGGCTCGGCGGGCCGACAGCGAGGCTGCGGACGAGCCCCAGAAGAACTATTTCCCGGGCGGGGAGCCTGCTCGAACTCCAGAGGCAGGCTCTTTCCCATCACTTCAACACCCAGCGGTCTGTGGTGATAGCAGACCAGGCGGAAAGGAAGGGCGAAGCCGCCCCCATGGGGGGAACCTGGGGTGGAGTGACGAGGTTGGGGGTGGTACCCCTCAACCCATCACTGAGCAGGCTTGGAGGAGGAACCGGCAGAGGGACCACCTGGGCCTTTACCTCTCTGCTTCCTGGAGGAGGAAGCCGTGGGCTTGGGTTTGGGATGCCAAGCGCAAGCCTGCTGGCCCTGATGCTGCTGGGCCGGACGTGCCGCGGGCGCAGACAGACGAAAGGGTTTGGGTTGCGGTCTGCGGCCCTTGTCCCTCTGGGCGGATGAGACCGAGTCCAGGGTGGCAATGGACTTTTCGATCCTCTGGAGGTGACCTTCCACTCCAGGGCCAAAGAGGTCAGTTCCCAGGAAGAGGACATCCACCAACTTGTGCTGGGTATCCGTTGTTAAGGTGGATATCCTCAGCCATACTCGACGGTGCATAGCCACTGCGGCCGTGACTGACCTGGCGCATGAGTCACCCAGGTCCAAAGCAGTCTGAAGTTGCTGCTTGGCCACTGCCCTGCCCTGGTCCCGTACCTGCTTAACCGTAGTCTGCAGGTCAGCCGGGAGATGAGGGACTACCTCGTCCAGGGAGCCCAACAGGGCATGAGAGAAGTGTGCCATCAGCACGGCCGAGCTGGCCTGACGAAGGCCAAGGGAGGACGCAGCGTAGACTTTAGCCCGGCATAGTCCTTCTTGGACTCCTTGGCGGGAGGTTTGTCTACATCCTGGCGTTTTCCAGCACGCGGAGGCTGTCGACCAACAATCCTCGGCTGAGGGGTGTTCAGAAACCAGACAGGGAAAACGTAGGGACATGTACTTCCTAGCCATCCTGGCCGAAGGCACAGGGCAGGAAGCAGGACGCTGCCAGAGCTCCAAGGCCGGGCCTACAATGGCCTCGGCCACTGGAAAGACCTCCGTAGGAGAATCCCCTCTGTCCAATATCTCCATTAGGGGATACTTGGCCCGCTTGGATACGGGCTCGAGCTGCATCCTGGTGGACTCCGAGATGATGCTAAGCAAATCCATGAAGGACGAAGGGCTATCGTCCAGTGACTGACCTCCTGAGGACTCCAAGTCGACCCGCCTGGAGAACAGGGAGGAATCATCGTCGGACTCAGAGGAGTCCGCAAAGAGCTGCCTTGGGCCTGAGCCACCCTCCACCTGCCGAGGGCGATCGGGAGTGAGGGTGACAGACAGCCTATGGGTCAGACCCTGGGCAGGACCGAGAGGTCTTGGTCGGGGCCCAAACAACGGCTGTGGAGGCGGAGGTTCCACCAGAATCGATGGGGCAGCGGTTTGGTCGAGCAACAGGCCTGGAGCAGGCGCCTCGGCTAGGCGAGGGGTTGCTGGCCGCTCGGTGACAACCACTTAATAGCCGGGAAGGCGACAACGTCTTGCTCCCGAACAAAAGCTGTTGCCACGTGGGGTCCTGCGAGCGCCCGGGCAACTGGCGTCAAGCCTCCCGTCCGAGGAGCTGACGGCAGCGCGCACTTGCCAGTACCGGGCCCGAGACCCGCCATATGGCGGGATCGACTGGACCGAGAAGAAGTCGAGACCGAGACCGCGAACCTCGGCTTTTCGAGGAGGGTTCTGGGGCAGGGCAGAAACCCGCTCTCCCCTCGGCTCGGAGGGTTCAACCGTGGACTCCGGAACCGGAGGCACAGGCAAGTCCACGGAAACCTCAATCTCTGCCGGGGGAACCGGGGAGTGAGGGTTTTCGGCTTCACCAGTAGACAGCCCATCCGACGGGTCGAGAAAAATCTCGACTGCGTCGACGGGAGTCTCGGTCAACTGACCTGACGGTGACGCCGTGAGGCCAGTGGCCGAAGCCGAAGGATCGACCGAAGTCGATGGTCGACTACTCGGTGAGAGGGACCTCTCCCGCTCCCAAGAGCGTCGATGGAGGGACTTACTTTTGTGGCCCTTCTTCTTGGACCGAGAGGAAGGCCGTGAAGATGTTGGTCCCTCTCCCTTGGTGGAAAGGGACAGACAGAGCTCCTTAAAAGAAGCTGAATAGGAGGACCCCAGGGAGAGCGGGATAAAGGCCGCGGCCGAGGTAGACGAAGATGCAGCCTGCGCCGCCTCCTCCTCGAGGGCAATCATCTGCTCAAGCTGTTCTGCCGAGCCCGCCGCCGTGGAAACCACCAAACGGGTCTCCATCGACTTTACCGGAGGGTAACGTTTCTCTGGGCACCCCAGTTGCAAACGGGCAGCACGGTCTTCCAGGACGGAGGCCGAAAAGGAAGAGCACAGGTCGCAAGCCTGCGGGTTGTGCTCAAGGCCCAAGCAGTAGACGCACGTGGAGTGCGGGTCCATCCGAGACATCTTCTGCCCGCATGGGCACCTCCGGAAACCAGGAGTCGATTTGTCCATCGCAGCCGCGAGGGAAATATTTGACCGAAGTCTTGAAAACCTTAAACTTTATTTCGGGAAAACCGAAGAATTAGGAACCAGTCTTATATGCAGAGCGTTAAGGAGGGAACCTTAGCTTCCAAGCAGTAAGGAAGATCTGGCGTCATGGGGTGGAGCCGAGAGTTTTACCACCGGGGTGGGTGGGAGGAGCCAGCTTGAAGACCTTCCGGCAAGATTTAAAGCGGCAAGGATACCTGCCAATAAGTGTGGATGAACAACATATCCATGTCCCTAGAAGACTTGTTCCCTTCCTGGACGGATGCAGACCATCCTGCCAGTATAGGTTGGTGTCCCTGCAGGTGGAACCGCAGTTCCCAATGAAGCCAAATCCCTGTGCTCCACACCATTTCTTCAACCATTCATTAAATTGCATGGTGCAAAGTACCCTCGCCTCACCCATGCCATAGAGAGGCAGCACCTCTGAGAAGGGTACTGTGTGTGCTACTTGTCTTAGGCCCCTCTCCAACTCTACAAAGTCCTCCTGCACTGCTCTAATCTCATGATGAGCCAAGTCATTTGTCCCTAGGTGGACAATGACATCCAGCTCAGACTCCCGTACAGCTGTTCTCGTGATCCTGAGGATGCGCTTCCTGTCCCTCCAAGCCATGGCACCAGGCAGGCACCTTACTTCAGTTTTCCCTGCTCCCCCCTGGTTCTATCCCCTAATAACGGAGTCCCCCACCAGGAGCTGCTTCCTTTCCCTGTAGTGTCCTCTGCCTCCTTCCTGTGGGCCTCCCTTGTGACAACTGTCTGCAACCTCCTTAGTCTCCTCTGCAGGTGTATCCATAGAGGAACTGTGGTCCCCCAGAATGGTGTATGGATTATAGAGTGGAACAACTGACTGGGTGTGCCTCTGTTCCACCACCCTCACCCTCCCCCTCCCTGAGCCCACTGTGGTCCAACTGCTGTGCTTTCTTCGCAACCTCTGAGGTAGTGGTGGTAGCTCTGGTGCTCCCTGGATGGGGGAGGTTCCCTTACTACTGTCCAGTGTGGCCTGGGGGGAGGTTCCCTTGCTTATGTTCAGTGTGGCCTGAAGATGGGCAACTTCCTCCCTCAGGGCAGAGAGTTGTCTGCAAATAGGGCAGCATCTCAGCCTCCAGAAAGACTCCCGGAAGACTGCTGCCCAACAGCCATTAAATTGCACTACTCCCTACATGTCTGTCTACCTTCTTGTTTATCCTGTTTATAATTTTTTTTGTGTGTGTGTGTGTGTGTGATTAGCTTGTTATATAGAAATATATATAGTATACAATTTGTTGGTGCAGTGTGCTAGAAAGGATATGACATTGATATGCACCTTGCCCTCTTGAGGAAATGATGTCAGAACCCCAGGTATAAAGGAACTATTTCCGGGGTGGATGGGGTGAGGGTGGGTAGGGTTTGGGCCTAAACTCTGCCCTCACGAAACAATCAGCTAAAAGCTCTGACCCACCGCTGCGATTACTGCCTTCCTGTCAGCAAGATGCCCTACACGGCAATTTGACAGAGAAAATACCCTGTTAATCAAACAGAGAAAAATCCAAACATCCAAGTCAGAGACAGATAAACCTCCCCAGACCCAAAACAGCCTGGTGATTTGTGCTCTGAAAGCAGTCAGTCCCAAAACTGCCTTTTAAGGCACACTGAGATAAACACAAAAAACAGTTTCCACCCCCTGGGGCACTGTCTGGGTCAAATACACAGCTTGTAACCTGCACTCACGTCAGCACTTATGACAAATTCTTAGCCCAGTGAATAACTCATAGTATTACAAATATTGCAATGCAAACAGTCAATCAATAATTCCAATCAAGTCAGCTGTGCACAAGGACAGACACAATAAAAGTATTCAGTCCCTCTGGGTTTAAACTCTTCCTACACTGAAAATATTAACATTTGTAACAAAAGTAAAGCAAGGTCCACCTCCCTCTGTTGATTGAACGACTGTCTTTCCTGATAATTCTAAGTTCCTTATGTAACCCCTTTGTTACCCGGGGTTACTAGAATCCCAGTAAGACCTAGTGGTAGGCAGGGAAGGCAGCTTGTGAAACTCCAGTTAAATGGGTTTCACACTGTCTCACTCTGTCCTCAGTCACAGCTGAGACTTGAGAGATGACATCACTATAGAACTGTTGCAGCTGCATGAGCCACATTGAAATCTTCAGCTCAGGGAGTGAGTTTAGAACTTTGGGAATTTCAAAGTCAGTCTTCCGTTTGTCCTTAAGCAAGAAGGAAGCATCAGTCTGCTGTCTGATCTCTCACTAAGAAAAAAGGAAGTGTTCCTGTGTTTACCTTTTTTAAAGTGGTGGAGACCGCTCCCCTGGCCTCAGTGCCCCCCTCCCTCTTGGGGGGGGGAAGAAAAGTTCTCTGTGGGTTCCAGGGGCAATCCCCTTTGCCCACTATGGAAGGAAGCTGCCTGGTTTTGTTTAAGTCTGTTCTTGTATAACAGCAAAGAAAGTGTTACTTTGCCTGTGGGGCACCTGCAACAAATGGGTGAGTGTTTGGCTCCATTTGAAGGGGCAAACATATTGTTTTCTTCAGTTGGGAAGTAATGTGGACTGTTATTTGGGAGGACTATGTCTACTAGGACGAACAAATGGAGCAGTCTAACAGTTTAAAGTTTAAATGGATTTAAAGTTCGCTGTAGAGGGGGTGCTTCAGGTCATCCACCGTTCAATCTACATTTTACAGTTCTAAAGTTTTCTGTGTGTCCAGAGAAATGGCCGGGTATGGGCTGTGGGAGCTGGAGGTGGGAAAACCCCCCATCTTTAGTAACCAGGTCCACCTCTACAGTTTCTTCTGTGTTTTGCTACTTGCCTCACACACTTGGCCAGTGATGGGGTGGGTACCCAGGCGTGGGTGTAGCTAGAAAATCTCTAGGGGTCGAGGACTCTAGAGTGGTGTGAGGAGCCACAGGATGGGAAAATTACTCCTTGTTGGATGGGAGTCTCCTTGTTTGATGGGAGTTCGATTGGAGTACGAAACAAATCTCTCTAGAGTCGCAGACTTCAAGTGGTGTGGGAAGCCACAGCTTGGGAACCTCCTTGTTTGATGGGATGTCTTTCCAAGTAAAGTTTGGGTTCATTCTTCAAGTGGACCGTCAGTCGAGTGGCCGGCAGGGGTGCCAGGCCAGTCGGGCTATGTATCCAATGCGCACGCAAAGTCCGGGCTGAGTGCCTGGTGGGTCCAAAGCCAGACAATTGTAGTAATGTGTTCATTCTTCAAATGGACCGCTGTGTTAACCTCGAATCTGCACATACAGTAACGTAGCCCTTTGGGGGACCATGCAATGCTTTGTTATGTGTCATCTAGTCTGAATAAAGCCACACTGAAAAATCCCAATTCTGGTTCTGGACATTACAGTTATTGCTTCCTGTAGTTGGATTTACTTGGGTGCCCCTGTGCACAGTAGCCAAACCTAGGTCTCTTGTGCCAGGTAACCTCATCCTTCCCCGAACCCGTAGATATGTTACCCCCACCAGGTATTGCTGCCAACGCCAACAGCATGCCACCTGTTGTTTCAGTGAAAAGGCAGGGGTGAGGTGTTACACTTATTTCACCTTTCAGTTAGAAGTAGCCTCCACCTGAAGAATATTAGCTTTTCTGATGAACTGCTACAAACCAAAGACAATTGTAAGTTGTAAGGTTCACCTTTTCTGTTGTGAGCACAACTCGCTTTCTCATAGATCCTAAGTTCAGTATTGCAGCTTCCAGCCAGTGGTAGCTTCACCTGAAGAGTATTAGCTTGTCCATATGAATACTGTATATACCTCAAATCCATGCTGCATCACACTCACATGGTCTTAGTCCCCATTAAACCTGCACTTCAGGATGTGCACAACACTTAAAGGGTTCCTCTGTTACTCAAGTGGGGAACCAAACATTGTGTGTTTCATTTACTGGGGGAACTGCATTTAGTGCAGTACTGTTTTCTGTTGCTCTGATGACATCATACTCCAGCAACACCGATGGTAAAATGGAGGACAAACACATTGATAACTTCTAGGGGCTGTATATTTTTATTTATAATCTAGATCTGGACAGCAGTAGGACTGCTGGCAACTGGAGGAGGCATACAGCAGTTACACATAAGGAGTTGGGAAAATATTGGTGCGAAACTATGGGAGACTTCAACTTTAACCACTATATACTAACAATCTTAGCCTACAATTCACAGCCAGCCAACAGATGGCTGAACAGCAGGGACAGAAAACTAGCATGAGGATCTTGTCCAATATTGAGGGTCCCATGAGCAACAGAGCAGTAGCTGCACCTGACAGAAGTGTAGTCTGGCCCATCATACCAAGTCCATGCTTGCTGCCATGAGGCCTAGCACATGAAGAATGACCCTGGCTGTCTCAGTCAGTTTCCTTCCAAGTCTCACGCATCCCACTGGCAGGGAATAGACACTGTCCAGTGCCAGAGCCGCAGTGTCTGCTGCTGTGTTGAACAGTGCTCCAAGATACTGTAGCTGCTGTGACGGCTACGGAAAACTCTTTTCGTGGTTGATTATCCAAACACTGGCAATGTGACAGATGAATGAGGATGTGCAGATGCACATCCCTCAGTTCCACAGATGCCAGGAAATCCCCCAGGCATATCGCTGCTACTGTGGAGTGTAGAGTTTCCATCTTGAAGTGCACTGCCTTTATCCATCTGGTGAGGAAACCTCAGATCTAAGCTCAGAATTCTGCCTTTATGGGACCATTAATAAGATGGAGTAGATACCAGAACTCTGTTGGGGAGTTGGAACCAGCTGAATGGCTCCGATATCCATGAGGTGACTTACTGCATCCATAGAAAAATAAGACAAAGATGGCAGAAAATGATCAATGGTCCATCCAGTCTGACTGCAGTTCCCTATCAAACCTGGAGACCAACTGTCTATACAGGGTACTAGCCTTCACTATCCACCCTCCTCCCCATTTCCCTCCCTACTACTATTGCCCTGAGTCTCCACTATACCCTTCACTCTGTCCCAGCTGTGCTTGCATCCATTTATGGTTTTGACGCCCATCACCTCGGCTGGCAAACTGTTCCACGGTTCTACCACCCTTTCTATAAATAAAACTTTCTCAACTTCCTCTTGAATCTCCCTCCCATCAGTGTCCACTTGAGCCCCAGTACCCGTGAATTGTTTTTCATGCTTAATAGTTTCTCACAGTTCACCTTATTTATTCCTTTCAGGAACTTGAAAGCCTCTATCATATCACCCCTCTCCCATCTGGTCTCCTGTGAGTACATGTTCAGTGCCTTAAGCCAATCCTCATCAGATCTTCCCTGCTGGCCCGAATCATCCTGGTCACACTTCGTTGCACTGTCTGAAGCTTGTCCTTATCCTTCCTGAGGTGAGGATTCCAGAACCAGATGCTGTACTCAAGGTACAGCCTCAGCAACGATCTATAATGAGATAGTAACACCTCTTTTCTTCTACTGTCAATATCCTTGTCAAAACACCCCATCATCCTATCTGCCTTACTATAGGTCTTGTCACACTGGCTTGACTGTTTAAGGGAGTCACATTAATGATTACTCCCAGAGTCACACCAATGAGGACTCCTAGGTCCCTTTCCTGAGCCGTAGTTCTCAGCTTTACCTCTCCCATGCAGTACTCTCTCCTAGGGCTCTTGTTCCCTAGGTGCATCACCTTGCAGTTTCTGGCATTGAATTTTATATGCCAAACTTCAGAACACCTCTCTAGTCTTTGGAGGTCACTCTGCATCTCCCTAATTCCCTCACCACTATCTACCTTCCCAGAGTGCTCAGTGTCATCTGTGAAGAGACATAACTTGCCCCAGATTCCTTCTGCAATGTTGCTGTTGAACATACTGAAGACACAGAAGCCAGGACGGACCCCTATGGTACACCACTAGAGACCACCTTCTCTTCTTGCCCCCACCCTGCTTATGGAATGGAACTATGTCCACTACCCTCCAGTCTTTTGGAACTACTCCAGGCTGCAACGAACTAATGAACAGCCCTACCAGGGGTTCAGCTGGTTCCTCTGCCAGTTCCTTGACTACTCTCGGATGCATCCCACAAAGCCCCCCGACCATATCTATCTTTAGGGCCGCTAGCCCTTTCCAATCCTGTATTGCTTGCCATTTGGTCAGGTTGTGAGACACAGGAGACTGAAGAAAAAACTGCTGAGCTGAAGGACGGTGAAACTCAACAGAGTAGCCATTGGAAACAAACTCCAACACCCACCAGTCTGTCCACTGATTTGAAAATTGCAGGTTTTGCCCCTAGACAGGGGTGTGGGTGGACCTGGGATGGGCCTGATCTCAGTTTTGACTGTCCCTGTGGTTTTGACTGTCTCTATGCTTACCTCTGCCACCGCCTAATCTGTTGGGTGAAATGAGCCCTGGTAGTATGAGCTTTGTGACCTTCTCGGAGAAGAACAGGATTGTCATCCTGGACAGTTTTGTCTTGCTTTATAAAAGGAATGCTGCCTATACATTTCTATTTCAGAGGCAAACCAAGTTTGGAACCCTATACATGCTTGATAAAGGCTTTCAGATCTGTTCCAAAAAGCAGGTCTCCTGGGAAAGGCATGTTAAGCAAGGACACTTCTGAGAAATTATTGGCCACCCATGGTCAAAGCCACTGCACCCATCTTGTAAGCGCTGAGTATAAGGACTGCTCAACTACAATATGCAGAATGCCATAGGATGTGTCTTCCAGGAAAGCACAGCTTAAGGTCAGGAGAGACATTTGAGCTGAAACTTTGAAGTCCAATGGCAGGTAGAAGGAGACATGATGTCTGTGAGACAAGAAGCCACAACACTAGAAACATAAGCTGATGCTAGGACTGCCCGCATGACTGTGCTGACACTTTGTAAGGATTCTTCATTACCGATTCAATTTTACAGTCAAGTGGGTCCTTGATGGCCACTGCCCCGGGCACAGGAATGGTATTTTTCTTAAAGTGATTTCTTTAGTTTTGTTTTAATAAAGATATTTTAGTTACATACCCTTTCTTGGAAGTGTCTGTTTATATTCCATATAGTTGATGTTTGTTTTTTCACAGCATTTGTTTCCTGACTAGTGCGCCTATCGCCACGTCCCCTTTCAATTCTTTGTGGTACTGAACTGTGACACTGTGCTGTCACGAAAGGGAATCAAACATGGCTGTCAGCACGTACGATGGCAGAAATTCTACCAGTTGTTCTGATTCTGACCAATCATCAGTGCTGTTTGTCACTTTGCTTTGCTATGCATTAAGGTACATGTGATCGCAATCTGCATGTACAAATACACATAGTTATTTTTGCTGGTGTGTGTGTCACTGTTCCTCAACCCCTCCTCTTCAACATAAGGTCATCACCACACATCTTTATGTTTAGTTTTGCAGACAGTCAAAGATAAAATGCAAGGTATGTTTTTAGTAAAACTCCTCTGGCATTTAATGTCCTGTTTTTTATTGTGCTTCTCAGTATGTGTATCTGTCATTGTATGCCTTGTTAATTTGCCATTATTGTTAACTCACTTTGAGCAGATTGGAGCCCACTGGAATTTGGCCGCATCAGTGGACAGTCCGGTCTGTGGCTCCTTGCTGGAATTCCGTTCCTCGAGACCTTGGGACTGCTCACACATCACAGCCTCCCTGTCCAGCCAATCTGTCAGAAACACTCAGTCATCAGACAGGTCACTGTGGTGGAATACGTGGTCCCGAGTGTCCTCACACATACCGGAGTTGATGAAATGTAAATTGTGATGGCGTAATTTGTCTAATGTCTCAAGCTACTGTGAAAAACAGTGCCAAAGCAAGGTTTCTTATTCCACTGATGTTACTTTAAAGCGTTGCTGTTTTCTGGCTCGTCTGTGCTTCTGGTGGTTGTCAGGGACTGCAGTCAGTATTGAAGCTCATTCCTATGCAAGCTTCTATTTTTGTCACTGATAATGTTGTAGGCTGGCAGCTCATGGTAGTTTTCTCAAAACAATTGGATTTGTTAGTGATAACAAGGCTGCAGTCATTATTGTATCCGTCTACCTGTGTGAGGTGGTTTTCTGTTATTGGCTGTGTCACAATGACTTTTGTCCCCTCCTGGTGTAGAAGTCAGTGGTCTCACGGCACCACTGTAGTATCTACACAGGCTTCTTGTGTGGTGCTGCCTACCAGTGATTTTCATTGTCAAACTGAATTGTTTACTGCGGTAATACAATTTCTGTTAGTAATACACTGTCAGTATTTGCCCCTGTTCAGCATTAGCTGACTGAAATATGCTATCATGGTTTTGTCACAGGAGACTCAGGGACATGACAAGTCAAGCAGGAAAGCACATATATTTCAAAAAGGCACTTCAAAACAAGAAAGTGGCCTCCTAATTCAGAGCCCTCAATTTACATATTTCAGTAAAACAGCATACGAACATATGACAGTGCCAGCAGATTTAAGCCTCACGGTCTATTGCGTCTGCTCAAAATTGCAGCTTACAGTTCAGATGCCTGCTGCCCCCCCCTTTTCCTTGCCTCCCAAAGTATCCCACCCCAAGTTCACCACCCTGGTCAGTTCTCTCCTACATATACCTTGTCCGTGAACCTATCCCATCCCTTCCCTTCTTAAAACTCCTCACTGAATTAATCAAGATCGCCTCCTCGGGCAGCACATTTCAAGCTGCCACTACCCTTTCTGAGAAGTAATGCTTCCTCAGCTCCCAACTGAACCTCCCTTCCTCCAGCTTCAGGCTATGTCACCTCGTGATCCCTTCCCTCTTACATCAAAACACACCCTCAGTACTAACTTTGTTTATGCCCTTCAAGTACTTAAAAGTCTCAATTATATCACCCCTGTCCCTTCTATCCTCCAGGGAGTACATGTTGAGCTCTCTTAGTCTCTCTCCATACGGTTTCTCCTCCATGCCCTGGATCATCTTGGATGCCCTCCTCTGGACTCTCTCCAAGAGCCTGACATCACTCTTTAAGTATGGGTGCCAGAACTGCACATAGTACTCCAAGTATGGCGTCACCAAATATTTGTACAGTGGGAGAATAACCTCCTCCCTCCTAGAAATTATCCCCCTAGCAATGCACCACAGCATTTTGTTGGCCTTTGCTGCTACTTTTCTACACTGTGTTTAGTGATCCATATCCCCTTGGCTCATCACATACAGATCTTGTTCCTCCTCAGAGACAGATAACTGCCCCTTCCCCCCCAAGTGGTAACTGTACCCTGGGTTCCTGGCCCCAAACTGCAGCACACTGCACTTCCTAGTCTTGAACCTCGGCTGCCACATGTTTGACCAGTGTCCCAGTCTTTCCAGATCCTCCTGGAGTGCCCTTCTCTCTTCCTCACTGTCTACCATCACACCTAATTTGGAGTCATCAATGAACAGGCTCATCTTGCTCTTAAATTCCTCTACTATGTCAGCTACAAAAAGCATTAAACAGAAGTGGACCCAGAACCGATCTTTGCAGGACCCCACCAGTGACCATCCTGGGTGTCGAGAATTTCCACCACCACCACCACTCTCTGCTGTCTGTTACTCAGCCAGTTCCCTATCCACTTAACCAGTTTCAACCCTACCCCAGGTTCTTCAGTTTATTAGTCAATCTCCCATGCAGCACCGAGTCAAAGGCATTGCTGAAGTCCAGATACAGGACATCAACTGGCCAACTGCCATCTACAGCTTCCGTTACCCAGTCAAAAAATTCCACCAGGTTAGTTTGATAAGATCTCCCCTGGACAAACCCGTGTTGCTGGATGTCCTAAAGGGCATTTATTTTCAGGAATGCCACCAACCTCTCCTTTAAGAAGGTCTCCAGCAATTTTCCCACTATGGACGTAAGGCTGACAGGTCTGTAATTACCCGACTCATCCCTGCGTCTGCTCTTATGGAGGGGCACTACATGTGCCATCCTTCAGTCCAGTGGTATACATCCCGACTGTAGGGAGGTATTGAACAAATCTGACAGAGGTGCTGCTAGGATGTCTGCCACTTCCTTCAGGACTCTGGGGTGGATTCCATCCAGACCTGGTGTCTTCACTGGGATCTTCCCGTCCGTGTCTCCCCCCCCCCCATCACCACTCCCTGCTCTACCCTTCCCTGCGGAGTTGGCCTCTCCTTTGCCTTGGTGAAAACTGAACAGAAAGTACTCATTTGGTACCTCTACCTGCTCAGATCCCTCCTCTGCCCACCCACCGTCCTTCTTTATCCTAGTGATCTGGTCCCTGCAATTCCTCTGCCCTCTGTTATACTTAAAAAATTATTTCTCACCACCCCTAATCCCCTGTGCCAGCCTCAGCTCCTTTGAGGCCTTGACTGCAGCAGTAACCCCCCTAGAACCAGCACTACACATGACACTCACCTGCAATAAATGCATACTAGTCATTATTTGAATAACTGCAGTGCCCACAAGAAAAAATTACTCACCTTAGTAATGTTGTTTCTTCTAATGGAGTCTTGCTATATTATGACATATGCAGTGAGTCCCAACCTTCGAACTGCTCCGGAGGTGAAAGAGTTAACATTCCACACCAGGCATGGAACTTTGAGCTCGAGCTCAGTTGAAAACTCTATCTGTTGTTCTTCAAACTCAAACTGTCAGATCTTTATGAGCAAAACTCACTAAGACTCTGTGTGGAAGCTGTAAACCTACACTAGCCAACTGGCTACTAATTATATAAACACATTTTTTGGTGCCAAAACAAAGACTCAAGTCAGGAGACCTAAAAAATGACAAACACAACATAGATCACCCCAAAAAGGAGGGGTGAAAACAAGGTGGGCATCTAAAAAGTGCCAACACTGCCCTGCCCACCCACATCCCCAAAAGTAAGGTTCTGAGAGGGGCAGGCAGGGGGGTAAGTCATAATATAGCAAGACTCCATTAGAAGAAACAACATTACTAAGGTGAGTAATTTTTCTTCAAACAACATGAAGTCTTGCTATATTATGACATATGCAGACTACAGCAGTACCTCCATGGAGGAGGGACAGAACCTACTTGGAAATAGGCTCTGAAGCACAGCTGTGACGATCGAGCATCACTCCTAGCCTGGATGTCCAGGGAGTAATGCTTGAAAAAGTGAACTGTTTTCCAGGTAGTTGCTTGACATATCTCTAGGATAGGAATGTCCCTGGCAGCAGCCAGAGACGCAGCTGTACCTCTGGTAGAGTGAGCCCTCAGGCCTGAGGGAGGAACTTTACCCAGTTTTTCATAGCAGAATTGGATACAAGAGACAATCCACCTGGCAATGGATCTTTTAGTGGCAGGTTTCCCTTTGCCAGCCTCACCATAAGTGAGGAACAGTTGGAGGGAGTCAAACCTGTGACCCTTGGTACGATCTATGTAGTAGCTAAGGGATCTTTTTACATCTGAACTGTGCAACCTCCTGTCACCAGAGGAGGAATGGTCAGTGAAGTACACAGGGAGAGACATAGATTGATTAAGGTGGAAATCTGAGACCACCTTAGGCAAGAAATACAGGTTACTCACCTGTAACAGGAGTTCTAGGAATGGTATATGTTGTTCATCCACACTCATTGGCAGTATCCTTGCCGCTTTAAATCTTGCCGGAAGGTCTTCAAGCTTGCTCCTCCCACCACCGGGTGGTATAACTCGGCTCCGCCCATGGCCCAGATCTGGCCCGCTGGAAAGCTCAGGTTGTCTTGTCGGCGGGAGGAGTCGGGAGGGATTTGATGAACAACATATACCATTCCTAGAACTCCCTGTTACAGGTGAGTAACCTGTATTTCTAGGGACATGGATATGTTGTTCATCCACACTCATTGGCAGACTCCTAGCAGTTCTCCGGGAGGAGGGAGGCAAGACGCACACCCCACATACTTACTTGGGAAAGAGAGACTGGAGAACCGAGGCCCCAAAACCAGCATCCCGCGTGACTCAAGGTCGATGTGGTAGTGGGTAATGAAGGTGTTTGCTGACTTCAGGTAGCAGCCCTGCAGATTTCCTGGATAGGGACGTCCCTGGAAGCAGCCACCGTTGCAGCAGTATGGCGGGTAGAATGAGCTCTTATCCTCTGGGAGGCTCCATGCCCGCCAACTTATAGCTAGAGATCTATGCAGGAGGTTACCCACCTGCTTATCGTCCGCTTGGCTGCAGGTCTGCCGAGATCGCGGCTTCAGCGTGGGTGACAAACAGCTGGCGAACCTCTCCCCGAATTTCAGCCGTGCGCTCCTTATAATAAGCGAGCGCCCTTCTAGGGTCCAGAGTATGGAGCCTATATTCGGCCTCCGAGGTGTGATTGGGGTAGAACACCGGCAGAGTCAACACCTGGTTAAGGTGAAACTCCGACACCACCTTCGGAAGGAATTTCGGTGGGGCGCAGGACAACCTTGTCCCTGTGGAAGACCAGGTAAGGAGACTCGATGGAAAGCGCTGAGCTCTCCCATCCTTCTGGCTGACGTGATAGCCACCAAGAAGGCGGTCTTCCACGACAGGTGAGAGAGCACACCTGTGCATAGGTTCGAATGGCTTGCCCATGAGCTTTGCCAGTACCAGCAGTAGATCCACGGAGGTGGGGTTCCCACTGGAGGAAAATGTGATCAAGGCCTTTGGAAAGCGCCAGACCACCTTCTCCTGCACACCGACTGCTTCCGGCCGCGCCCGTAAGCAGAGATGGCTGCCAGGTGCACCCTTAGGGTCGCCGACCTAAGCCCTTGACTAGAAAGGGACCATAAATAGTCCAAGATGCTTGCCAAGGAACAGGAGGAAGGGTCAAGCCCTTGCCCTGACACCAAATGGAAAACCTTTTCCATTTGAAGGCATAACATTTTCTGGTCGACTCTACAGGACGCCTCAACTACATTGAGGACCTCGTCGGAAAGACCCAAAGCCTGGAACTCTAGCCGCTCCAGGAACCAGGCCGTCAGGTGCAGGGATTGAAGGTCCGGATGGAACACCTTCCCTGATTGACTGAGAGCAGGTCCGGCGAGCTGGAAGCTCCACCGTGAGTCCTGGAGCTGAGACTGAGGAGATCTGGGTACCAGAACTGGGGAGCCAGTCTGGGGCTATCAGAATCACCTGCGCCTTGTCCTCCCTCGCCTTGAGAAGCACCTTGTGGATCAAGGGAAATGGGGAAAAGCGTAAAAAGGCCCGGGTCCATTGCCTCGAAGGCATCCCCTGCAGCGAGCCCTGCTGAGGGGCGGGCATGAACAGACTCAGCACTCGCTTCTCCATGGAGGCAAACAGGTCCACCTGAGGTGTGCCCAAAGGAGAACAGATGCTGTACTACCTCGGCAGGAGAGACCACTCGTGGGATGCAGCCCCTATCCGGCTCAGGGCATCGGCCGGGTGTTGGAGGCTCCTGCCACGTGAATGGCTAGAGATCCGCCTCCAGGCTGCGCCGAGTGACCAAATGCGGAGCTTCCTTGCATAGAAGCATGGGCGCGTCCCTGCCCTGGCCGGTTTAGATAGTACATAGTCGTGGTATTGTCCGCCTGACTCGACCACTTGACCCCGGAGGAACGGATAAAGGCGGTGAGAGTTAGCGGACCGAGTTCCAGCAGGTTGATGTGGCATCGGACTCGCCGGGACCAGAGGCCATGAGCCCGTGTTCCCAGATGGGCACCCCAACCCATCAGAGAGGCATCGGTCGACAGAGAGACCGTCGACCGGGCGGACGAACGGATGCCCTCCTGCAAATGATCTGGAACGGTCCACCACTGGAGGCGTTCCACATCCCTGTGTCACCGACCAAGCTGGTCAAGGGATCATGGCGTTGTCAGACCACTGGCTGGCCAGTCCCCACTGAAGGGGCGCATGTTCCAGCAGGCCCAACGGACCACGCTGGTACGAGCCGCCATGAGACCCAGGAGGCGCAGAAGTCCCGGGCAGGCGCAGTGCCCAACAGAAATGATCGGGCAAAGGAGGAAAGAACCTCGGCCCTGTCCCGAGCAGCCGCTCTGGCTCGAAGAGAGTCGAGCTGCGCCCGATGAATAAAATCACCTGCTTCGCTCGAGTTCGACTGGCCTCGTTGATAAGGAGGCCCAGTTGAGAGCAGACCTGGAGGGCCAGATCTCTGACCACTCCGCCTCCTTCCTGGAGGGAGCTGCTATCAGCCAGTCGTCCAGGTAAGGGTACACCCGGACCCCTGGCCGCAGGAATGCTGTCACCACTGCCATGCATTTGGTGAAGACCTGGGAGCTGGAGACAAGCCGAAGGGCATGGCTTGGAACTCGAAGAGAGATCCTTCCGCTCGGAAGCGAAGGAATCTCTGGTGAGACGGACGGATAGGGACGTGAAAAAACGCGTCCTGCAAGTCCAGAGAGCAGAACCACACGCCGCGTTCCAAGGATGGTATTATCTGAGCCAGAGTGACCATCCTGAAGGTTCGAGACCTTAGGAACTTGTTTAGGTCGTGTAGGTCGAGAATGGGGCGCCAGCCCCCCGTCCGCTTCGGAACCAGGAAGTACCTGGACACAAACCCTGGGTCTGAAAGAGGGTCCACCACCTCTCTTACCACCTCCTTCTGGAGGAGGAGAGCGATGTCGGCTCGACGAGCCGCCAGTGAGGCTGGGGATCCCGAAGCCCCCGAGGCGGCAGCTCTGAAGGGTGGTGCCTGCTCGAATTCCAGAGGCAGGCCTCTTCCCACCTCCCAAGACCCACCTGTCCGTGGTAACAGCGACCAGGCGGAACAGGAAGTGCGGGCCGTCCCCCCAGGGGGACCAGGGAATGAGGTGGCGGGGATGGGGCGGACACCCCTCAGCCCGTCACTGGGCAGGCTTGGAGGAGGGACCGCCCGAGGGACCTCCTGGGCCCTTTCCTCCCTGCCTCCTGTTAGAGGAAGCCGCGCTTGGGTTTGGGATGCCAAGGCCGAGCCTGCTGGCCCTGACGTTGCTGGGTCGGGCGCGCCGCGGGCACAGAAGGACGAAAGGGCTTAGGCTGTGGTTTGCGGCCTTTGTCCTTCTGAGCGGAAGAGACCGAGTCCAAGGTGGCATTGGACTTCTCGATCCTCTGCAGGTGACCTTCCACCCAGGGCCGAAGAGGTCAGTCCCAAAAGGGAACATCCGCCAACTTGTGCTGGGTATCCAAGTAAAGGTGGATATCCTCAGCCAAGCCATGACCCGATAGCCACTGCGCCGCCACCCGATCTGGCACATGAGTCCCCTACATCCAAAGCAGTCTGGAGCTGCTGTTTGGCCACTGCCCTGCCCTGGTCCCGCACCTGCTTAACCGTAGTCTGCAGATCGCGGCGGAAGATGAGGATGACCTCATCCAGGAGCCCAACAGGGCATGAAAAATGTGCCATGAGGACGGCGAACTGGCCTGGAAAGGCCGAGAGAGGACTGGCGTAGACTTTTCGCCCGACATAGTCCATTCTTGGACTCCTTGTCAGGAGGTTTGTCCACATCCCTCGGCGCGCGCGCTGAAACGCTGTCGGTAACCAACCCTCAGCAGAGGGGTTCCAAACCGGACAAGGAACGGTAGGGACCGCGATACTTTCCGGCCATCCTGGCCGGGCGAGGCCAGGAAGCAGGGCGCTGCCAAAGTTCCAGTGCTGGACCCACTATGGCCTCGCCACGGAAAGGCCTCGGCCGAGAATCCTCGGTCCAGAATCTCCGTGAGGGATACCTGCGCCTGCTTGGAAGCGGGTTCGAGCTCCATCCCGGTAGACTCCGAGATGAGCCGAAGCAGTCCTAGGAAGGGACGACGGGCTATCGTCCATTGGCTGACCTCCTGAAGACTCCAAGTCCAGTCGCTTGGAAGAAGGAGAATCATCTCGGACTGGAAGAGTCCTCGAAGAGCTGCCTCTGGCCTGAACCACCCTTCACCTGCCGAGGTCGGTCGGGAGTGAGGGTAACTGACAGCCGATGGGGTAAACCCTTAGCCGACCGAGAATCCTTGGTCGGAGCCCCAATTGGTGGCTGTGGAGGCGGAGGTTCCACCGCAATCGGTGGAGCAGCTGGTTTTGGCCGAACAACCGGCCTGGGTATAGGCTCCTCGGGCAAGTCGAGGGGTTGTGTCGGCCGTTCCGGTGACAGCTACTTAATGGCCGGGGAAGGCGCCGGAGTCGGCTTATTCCCGGCCAGGAGGAGCTGTTGCAACATAAGTCCCTCGTACCCGTCCGGCGTAATTCGCCGAAGCTCCCTCATCCGAGGAGGAGGGCGAGACGAGCGGCGCACGCCGCTCTACCGCGTGCGAGACGAGACCGCTCCTATGACGGTGGAAGCGGCTGGACGCGAAGAGGTCGAGACCGAGACCAAGAGTCCCGAATTTCCGGGTCGGTGCAGGAGGTGTCGGCGGAACCGACACTCCCTTCGGCTCGGAAGGTCCATCCGAGGCTCTGGAACCCGAGGCACAAGTGAGCCCCGGGATCTCAACTCTCCCGGGGAACCGGGAGAGAATCTCGGCTGCTAAAGGCGACAGCCCGTCAATGGTCGAAAATCTAGAGCTTCATCAGTAGGGAGTCTCGGTCAACTGACCTGGCGGGGACACCGTGAGGCCAGTGGCGAAGCCGACCGATCGACTAAGCCGGACGGTCGAAGGCCCGGGAGAAGGGACCTTTCCGCTCCCAAGAGCGTCGACGGAGGACTTCCCCGTCCCTCTTTTGGACCGAGAAAAAGGTCCAGCAAGGATATGAGCCCTTCTCCTTTAGTGGAGAGGACAGACAAAGCTCCATAAAGGAAGCTGTGGGAAGAACCAGAGAGGCAGGATAGAATGCGGCGCGAGGAAAGATACGGCCAGCGCCGCCTCCTCTTCGGCGACCATCCGCTCGAGCTGATCCGCTTGAACCGCCGCCCCGTGACACCGCCAACGGGCCTCCTTGGACTTCACGGAGAAGCAACGCTCGGGACGGCTCAGTTGCAATCGGGCAGCCCGGACTCGTAGGACGTAGAAGCCGAGAAAGATGAAACTACAGGTCGCAAGCCTGCGGGTCGTAGCTCAAGGCCTAAACAGTGAGACACCGTGGAGTGTGGATCAATCCGAGACATCTTCTGCCCGCATGGGCATCTCCGAACCGGGAGTCGATTATCCATCGAGCCGCGAGGGATCAAGACTGAAGTCTTTTGCAAAATATTATTTTTAAATCGCAAACGGAGAAATAGGAACCAGTCACAAACGAGGCGTTAAGGAGGGAACCTGAGCCTAAGCGGTAAGGAAGATCTACGCCATGAAGGGAGCCGAGTTATACCACCCGGTGGGTGGGAGGAGCAAGCTGAAGACCTTCCGGCAAGATTTAAAGCGGCAAGGATACTGCCAATGAGTGTGGATGAACAACATATCCATGTCCCTAGAACTTTCTGTTAGTCCTGAGGACTACCTTATCTCTGTGAAAAGAGATAAAATCAGGCTCCACTGACAATGCTTGTAACTCACTTATGCGCCTGGCAGAAGTGATGGCTACCAAAAACACAGTTTTCCAAGTCAAGTACTTAAGCTCTGCTGAAGACAAGGGCTCAAAAGGGGGTTGCATAAGCTGGGCAATGCAAATATTAAGATCCCAGGCAGGGGCAGGATCCCTGAATGGGGGGTTGGTGTGAAGCAACACTTTGAAAAACTTGAGAAAACAGGATGGGCTGAAAGAGAAGAGGGCTTACCTGCTGATAAGAAAGCAGACACGGCTGCCAGGTGCACCTTTAGGGTAGCTGGTCTCAGCCCCAAAGTATTTAGATGGACCATATAGTCCAGGACCGTAGGTAAACCAGCAGATTCTGGGGGAATATGCTTTGCAGAGCACCATATGGAAAATCTCTTCCATTTGGAATTATAAGTAGCCCTGGTGGAAGGCTTCCTCGAAGCCTTCAGGATATCCAAAACACCTTGGGAGAGGTGTAGGTCAGCAAACTCTAACTCTTCAAGAGCCAGGCCTTGAGGTTGAGAGATTTGAGGTTCGGGTACCAAACTCTCCCCTGAGCACAGGATAACAGATTGTGATTCCTGGGAAGACACAGGGGAAGGTGGACTACTAAGGACATAAGGAGTGGGTACCAGGGCTGTCTGGCCCAGTCTGGAGCAATCAGGATCATCTTGCAGGGTTGAGATCTGATTTTGACTAGCACTTTGAACAGGAGAGGGAAGGGGGAAAGGCGTAGAGAAACTTCCCCTCCCAACTGAGAAGGAAGGCATCCAGGGGGACTGAGCCCAACACTGGGGGCCTGCAACAAAAAAGGGGAAGTTGGTGATTGTCTGGGGCTGCAAAAAGATCTATCTGGGGTGTGCCCCATCTGGCAAATACCACCTCCAGTACTAGGGGATCCAGAGCCCATTCGTGATGGCCCTGGGAAATCCTGCTGAGAGCATCTGCCAGGATATTGTCCTTGCCTGGGAGGTGAACTGCTACAAGGGAGGTGTTCAGGGAGTAAGCCAGAGACCACAACTTCATTGCTTTGGTGCACAAGGCCGTAGACCGAGTGCCCCCTTGCTTGTTGATGTACCACATTGTGGTGGTATTGTCTGTTCCGACCTGAATAACTTGGTTCTGAACAGATTTGGAAAAAACTTGAAGTGCTAGAAAAACTGCTCTGAGTTCCAACAGATTGATGTGGAGCAGAGATTCCTGAGGGGACCACAATCCCTGGGTAGTGAGGTCACCCATGTGAGCTCCCCACCCCAATAGGGATGCATCTGTAGTAAGGATTAAGGAGTGAGACTGAGGGGTGAAGGGGACCCCCTGTCTCATATTGCCCTGGTCCTGCCACCACTGAAGGGCCTAGATCAGGGTTCGAGTCACTGGAATTAATTTGGTTAGAGGGTCCCTCCTTTGAGACCAAAAGGCTCTCAAATGGAACTGGATGTCCCTCATCTGAAATCTGGCTCCCTGCACTACTGCTGTCGAAGCAGCCATGTGTCCCAGGAGCTGGAGAAAGTGCCTTGCTGGTCGGGAGACCTGCAGGGTGAAGGAGGAAGCCAGAGAAATCAGGGTCCTTGCTCTCTCCAGAGGAAGGAAGGCTCTGGCTTCTTCTGTGTTCAGTTCTGCACCTATGAAGGTGAGAAGCTGAACAGGTTCTAGTACTGACTTTGGAAGACTGAGAAGGAAACCTAGAGAAGTTAGCAGTTGCTGAGTTACTTGAAGATGTAACCTGACTTGGTCTGGAGACTGGCCTACTATGAGCCAGTCGTCCAGGTAAGGAAAGATGGCAATTTTTTGCCTTCTTAAATGGGCAACTGCTACTGCCAGGCATTTTGTGAATACCCTTGGGGCAGATGTGAGGCCAAGGGCATTGCTCTGAACTGGTAATGGCCTGAGGGCAGTTTGAATCTGAGGTACTTTCGATGGGAGCTTCTGATGAGAACATGAAAATAGGCATCCTTGAGGTCCAGGGACACTAGCCAGTCCCCTGGCCTTAAAGAGGGTAAAATAATTCCCAGAGTCACCATTTTGAATTTTGGTTTTAAAAGGTGCTTGTTTAGATACCTGAGATCCAGGATGGGCCGCCATTCTCCTGTCTTTTTTGGGGTAAGGAAGTACCTGGAGTATAACCCTTTGCCCTGGTGTAGGGGTGGAACCCTTTCCACAGCTCTGAGAGCCAGGAGGGTAGAGACTTCTGCTTATAGGGCAAAAGCCTCTGAAGGATTTGCAGGTGGAAAGGATCTGGTTCTCATCTTTGGAAATTTCTTGAAGCTGAGAACCAGTCCCTGGCTTACTACTTCCAGGACCCACTTGTCTGATGTTAGAGACTCCCAGTCCTGGACAAAGTAAGCCAGCCTGCCCCCTACAGGTAGAGGAGAATCGGCCCTGGGCACCCCATCAGGGTGCCTGCTTGGCAGGGGCTTTAGGCTGAGGGGTGGAAGCAGGTCTGCTTACACCCCTGCTCATGCCTCCCTAAAGAACCCCCTCTGTGCATAGGCTGAAGAGGAGGCCTGGGCTTGGTAAAAGGCCTATAAAAAGGCCTGCCCCTGCCCCTGGATGCTGCCTTTGGGGAGTGACCTGCCTTTCCTTGGCCTGTGCACTCCTACAGGTGGTCCTATATTCATCCATTTTCTTCATGTAATTCTCTGTTTGCTCCCAAACAGAGAGTTGCCCAACAGGAAATCCATGGCCTTAGTCTGGGTATCCCATGACAGGCTAGATAATCTGAGCCAAGCCATCTCTCACGGAGAGCCACAGATGTAGCCATGACTCTAGATGATACATCATTAGAGTCCACTGCAGCATGGAATTGCACCTTAGATGCCTCAACACCATCAGCGGTCACCTGCTCCAGCTCCTTTGCCAGCTGGCCAGGGACCTGCTTTGCTAGAGCCAAAACAGTATCCCATCTGGATTTTTGGTATCTAGCCACATAAGCCATATAATTTGCCTGTCTGAGTCCCAAGGATGCTGCCATGTACTGTTTCTTTGCCATAGCATCTATCTTTCTGGAGTCCTTGTCGGTGGGGGGGTGAGAGGCTAAGGGAATATTTGCTTTATCACAGGCTGCAGCCTGCACAACCCCCACATGGCTGCACTGCTGTGTAAGGAACTCCGTATCAGAGCCTGATAATGCATACCTTTTGTCCATTCTTTTATCAACAGGAGGTATTGTGTGAGCAGCTTTTAAAATTTTTACTGTCTGTTTCCAAAAAGATTTATGCAGAGGAATAGACAGTCTCCTAGACTCTGGGATATCCATCATTTCTACATAATCAGGCTCTTCTTGATCATCCACAGCTTTCTCCATAGGGAGCTGGAGGGTTTCAGCTACTTTCTTATAAAACATAAAATGAGAAGGGGACTAGGGGGAGACACTCCTGAAGGTCTGTCTGGAGAGATGTCCGGTTCAATGGGCACATCCAGACTTTCAAATCCACATTCACTCTCCTCATACTCCTCTTCCCCCTCCTCTGGTTCATAAAATTCCTCTAAATCATACTCTTGAACCGGTGGAACCGACCGAACCGAACGCTTACCTGATGGTGCCGGTTCGGTCGGAACCGGGGAGAGTGACTGAACAATTTTTATTGCTTTAGCTATTTCCTCAGCGGTTGGAGAGGGAAATTTTGGCTCCACACCAGCTGATTTTCTAGTTGTCTTTGCTGGAACCAATTCCTCAGAGTCAGCTCTTCTTTTGCCCGAGGAAGTATCACCCTGGTCAGAGGGCACTCCCTCCGGTTCGGTTTCAACCGAACCGGGCTGACCATCCGGTTCAGCGGACTTTTTGGCCTCCCTTTCCCTGAGCCTACCAACTCTTTTATCCAGGGTAGCTGCAGGAAAACTCTTACAAATCTGGCAGTCTGCATTGACATATGTGGTGTGGGGGTCAGCCTTGGCAAAGGCTTCCCCACAGACAACACAGTGTTGAAACCCAGTGGGCCCGGTTTTTCTTTTGGGTTTCTCAGACATAGTGCCAGCCTAACCAAAAACTTGCCCGTTTATGGCAATCCGCTAAGCAAGACTCCTTTATCGGTTCCCAACCGTGACACGGGTCGTGGAAAAAACCGTAATGAAATCCGTTTTTTTTAGAACCGATAAGAACCGGGAACCGCACTTCTAAAAGATAGCAAATGTAATAGAAACAACCTGATCGGTTCAAACTGAACTGATGAAACCGTTTACAAGTTCCACACAGAAAGTAAATGTAAAACCTATCTAGTACTTACAAATACCATAGACAGAGCTTGAACCGACCGGTTGTGGTTTAAATTCAGTTAAAAAAAACGAAAACTTTATACTTTAACCGACAAAATGAACCGAGCAGAAGGAGAAATCTCCGGAGCGACTGTTCAGTAAGGCGGAGTAAAGAATCTGACAGTTTCAGTTTGAAGAACAACAGATAGAGTTTTCAACCGAGCTCGAGCTCAAAGTTCCATGCCTGGCATGGAATGTTAACTCTTTCACCTCTGGAGCAGTTCGAAGGTTGGGACTCACTGCATATGTCATAATATAGCAAGACTTCATGTTGTTTGAAAGGCATATTTTAATCAGGTAATTCTGAACAGAGGCACACACTGATAGCATATTGCTATAACAGAAATAATGTTACTGCAAAAAATAGTTCAGTTTGACCACGAAAATGAATGATATGCAGCACCACACATGAAGCCTGCATAGACTCTACGGCGGTCCTGTGAGACTGCTGACATTTACACCAGGAGGGGAAAAAATCATTGAGACGCACTAATGACTGAAAAACACCATACACACATAGAGGGATAGAATCGTGATTGCAGCCTTGTTATCACTAACAAATAAATCCAATCATGACAAGAAAACCACCACAAGCTGCCAGCCTACAACATTATCACTGACAAAAACAGCAGCTCGCATAGGACTGAGTTTCAATACCGACTGCAGTCCCTGACAACCCCCGCAAGTACAGACAAGCTGAAAAACAGCAACACTTTCAAGTAACATCAAGGAAATAAGAAAATCTTGCTTTGACATTGCTTTTCACACGGTTACTTGAGACATTAGACAAACTACGCTATCACAATTTACATTTTATCAGCTCCGGTGTGTGAGGACACCTGGAACTGCATTCCCTGCCACAGTGACCTCCCGTCTGACAGCTGAGTGTTTCTGACAGCTTGGTTGGACAAGGAGGCTGTGATGTGTGAGTGGTCCTGAGGTCTTGAGGATCAGTATTCTAGCGAGGAACCATAGACCAGACCGTCTACTGAGGTGGCTGAGTTTCAATGGGCTCTAACCTGCTCAAAGCGGGATAACAATAATGGCAAGTTAAAAAGGCATATAATGACAGAAAAACATACTAAGAAGCACAATAAAAAACAGGACATTAAATGCCGGAGGAGTTTTACTAAAAAATACCTTACATTTCACCTTTGAGTGTCTACAAAACTGAACATAAACATGTGTGATGACTTTCTGTTGAATGGGAGAGGTTGAGGAACACTGACACACACACCAGCAGAAATAACTGTGTGAGTATTTGTACATGTACATGCAGATTGCGATCACATGTACCTTAATGCAAAGCAAAGTGACGAACAGCACAGATGATTCATCAGAATCACTGGTATGATCTCTGCTATCACACATGCTGACAGCCATGTTTGTTTCCCTTGCACAATATCACAGTCTCACAGTTCAGCATCCCAAAGAATTGAAAGGTGACATGGAAATAGGAGCACTAGTCAGGAAACAAATGCTGTGAAAAAACAGACTTCCAACTAGATGGAATTGAAAAAAACCAAAACAAAGACATTTTCAAGAAAGAGCATGTAAAGTACAGTTATGTAAGAAATTACCATAACAGTAGATCTTCGAGAAGAGCTCCTGCAGCAGGCTACACCATAAGGACAATGCCGTCAGGTGCTAGGACTCCACGGCAAACTTCTAGTCGGCAATACCCAGCTGGGGTCTGCCCCTTACGTCGGCCCACCCACCGATGTCACCCTTTGTATAAAGGAGGTGGTCACCCAGCCCCTCCTTAGTTCGTCCGCTGGAGACCTGGAGGTTAATCAGCAGAAAGGAAGCTGAGGCAGGTGCCGAAAGTTCCCAAGAGGAGAAAACTGAATAGGGGGATGGAGGGAGGGAAAATAGCACCTGCTGCAGGAGCTCTTTTCGAAGATCTACTGTTACGGTAAGTTCTGACGTAACTGTACTATCTTACTTTGAGTATGAGCTCCTGCAGCAGGCTACGCCATAAGGACCGAGTCCCAAGCAGTATCCTGGGAAGGGAGAAAAAAGAAACAGGGTGGTAGGAATAATCTTTATGAGAGTTTATGAAAGTAGGCCATGAAGCACAGCTAGGCCAAATCCTGCTCTCCTTCTGGAAGCAATGTCCAGAGTGTAGTGCTTAACGAATGTATGCACAGAGTTCCATGTTGTGGCAGTGCAGATATCTGCCATTAAAACATTTTTCATAGCTGCTAAGGATGCAGCCAACCCCTTGAAGAATGTCCCATGACTGGTCCTGGCAAGGGTTTCTCGTACTTATCATAGATAAACATAATGCAATTGGTCAACCATTTAGACACGGTCTGCTTTGCAACTGGCTTCCCCAGAGCCCTGGGGGGCAAAGGAAACAAAAGTACAGTTACGTAGGAACTTACTGTAACAGCAGATCTTCGAGAGAGGTTCCTTCAGTAGGTCATCACATATGGGACTAGGCCACTTGGCGTCTGGGCCGTAAGCTAGACTTTTCTAGCAATACCTGATGGGGAACCACCCACCCGACGTCACATGACTGATGTCAGCATGGTCATATATAATGGGTGGTCCCCATGCCCGCCCTCCAGTTCTCCCGCTGGAGCCTGGAAGAGGCTTGACAGCAGGAGTAAACAGGATTTGGAGTCCCTGTACATAAAGCAAAAGGGGGAAGAGGGAGGGAATAATATGACCTACTGAAGGAACCTCTCTCAAAGATCTACTGTTACGGTAAGTTCCTATGTAACTGTACTATCTTGCTTCGAGAGGGTTCCTTCAGTAGGTCATCACATATACGACTGAATCCCAAGCAGTCCCTCAGAGAAGAGACTGAGAGAAACAAGGGAGAAGGAGAGAAAAACTCCAACAAAACTGGAAATAGAATGGACCCAGCCTAGGACAGAAGGCCCTGCAAAACAGCTAGGCCAAAACCTGCCCTCTGCCTAGAAGCAATGTCCAGACTGTAGTGTTTGGTAAAGGTTTGGACAGAACTCCAAGTTGCTGTGGAAACGTTCTGCAGAAAAGCAGTGGAAGCAGCCATGCTCCTGGTAATGTGACCTTTGATGGGACCTGGCAGAGGTTTGTTATATTTCTGGTAACAGTAATGAATACAGTTACATAACCAATTGGAAAGGCTCTGCTTAGAAACAGTTTTGCCTGCCGACCTGGGGGCAAAGGAAACAAACAGCTGATCACTGTTACACACACACACCGAACAAAGGATATCTGTAACACCGAAGGATCCGATGGATGTCCATGGTGTGCAGGAGTGCTTCACCTCTGTTCGCAGGGGACAGAAAAAAAGCTGGAAGCTCCACTGATTGGTTCAGTGTGTCTTCTGACACCACCCTGGGTAAAAACTTAGGATTTGTCCTGAGGACCTCCCGGTCCCTGTGGAAAATTAGGTAAGGCTCTTTACACACTAGAGCCTAAGGCTCTGAAACCCTTCGAGCTGATGTAATAGCAACCAAAAATAATGTCTTCCAAGAGAGGAAGCGTAAATCACAGCTCATCACTGGTTCAAAAGGAGGGACAGTAAGCTTCTCCAACACAAAATTCAAATCCCAAGGGGATGTAAGGCTGCGGATAGAAACATAGAATCTGACGGCAGGTAAGGACCGCTTGGCCACCTAGTCTGCTCGTTTTCCTACCTAACAGATAAGCTGCAGATCCTAGTTAACCAACAGCTTACTTCCTCTTGCCCCCCCACTAGGACTGACTTATGTCTGTCCCATGCATTCTTGAATTACCCCACTGTTCTTGACTCCACGACCTCCTCAGGGAGGCTGTTCCACGCATCCACAACCCTCTCCATGAAAAAAATACTTCCTCACATTACCTTTGAGCCATCCCCCCTCTATCTTCAAATTGTGCCCCCTAGTACTTGCACATCTCTTTTTCTGAAAGATGCTACCCTCTTGGACCCTTTTGTTGATTCCCATGAGGTACTTGAAAGTTTCGATCATGTCCCCTCTCTCCCTTCTTTCCTCAAGGGTATACATATTAAGCTCCTTTGGTCTTTCTTCGTATGTCTTCTGGTGCAGACCCTGCACCATTCTGGTTGCCCTCCTCTGGACAGCCTCCACCCTGTCTATGTCTTTGCGGAGATGGGTCTCCAGAACTGCACACAGTACTCCAGATGGGGTCTCACAACTGTCTGTACAGAGGGATAACAACTTCCTGTTTTCTACTATTGATGACTCTCCTATGCATCTCAGTATCTCCCCAGCCTTCCTTACTGCCTTCTCATTGCTTGCCTACGTTTAGGTCATCTAATATAATTACCCCCAGGTCCCTTTCCAATTTTACTGTTGTCGGTATCTCACCCCCCATTGTGTACTCTTCCCCTGTTTTTTTGTTTTCCAGGTGCATTACCTTGCACTTCTTTGCACTGAATCTGAGCTGCCATACATTTGACCATTCCTCCAACCTTGCCAAGTCCCTTCTCATCCTTTCCACTCCATCTTGTGTATCAACCCTGTTGCAGATCTTTGTGCTGTCTGCAAAGAGACATACTTTTCCTTCCAGTTCCTCTGCAATGTCACTTATAAAGACGTTAAAAAGGACCGGTCCTACGACCCCACAGGACATCTAGATTAACTGGTCTCAATATAAACTTGTCACACTTTTAATTTTAATAGCTAAAAAAGTTATTCCCAAATTATGGCTCACTAAAGTGGCCCCAGATAAAGCCTCTTGGAGAAACCTCACCTATGAAGTATATAATTTGAAACGTCTCTCGTATAAGATAAACAACAGGATAAACACCTTCAACACTAGATGGGGACTGTGGGTTGCATATCAGTTAGAGATCTAACCGGACTTTGTACCATGAAACAAAAGAATGAATACCGCACGATTCCTAAGTTACTCATAGTTGGGATAGCATATTATTTTGGAGTCCTTGGTGCTAAGGGGAAAGGACCCAGAACGAGGTGGAGGCTGATCTGGAAAACATGGGAAGGGGAAACAAGGGAACATTATTTATGCAAGACTACGATCTTTGGGATCCTATCCTGGTCTATTTACCAAACAGAGAAAGATAGTACAATGCTATATCAGGGATATGTTAAACAATCTTGTGTGTATAAATTAATTGCCTGTATATGCTGTAACAAGGAATCTCATCAATTAATGTGTTGCATAAACTGTGATTATGTTATGTGATGCTCTATCTCAAAATAAAATAAAAAGCTATATTTAAAAAAAAAAAAAAGGACTGGTCCCAGTACTGAACCCTGCGGTACCCCATTAGTAACCCTCCTTTCTTCACTGTAGACTCCATTTACTACTACCCTTTGCATACTGTTGTCTAGCCAATTTTTTTTCCAGGCTACCACCCTGGGACCCACTCCAAGGCTGGCTAACTTGTGTATTAATCTTTTGTGTGGGACTGTATGAAATGCCTTGCTAAAATCTAGGTAGGCCATGTCCACATCCCCTCTCTGGTCTACTACTTTGGTCACCCAGTCAAAGAAATCTATTAGATTCGTCTGACATGACCTTCCCATCAGGAATCCATGCTGCCTTGGGTTCTGTGCCCCACTGGCCTCTAGGTACTCAACAATTCTTTCCTTCAGAAGTGATGCCATCATTTTCCCTACCACTGAGGTCAAACTAACTGGTCTGCAGTTTCCTGCCTCTGTCTTTCTCCCACTTTTGTGAAGAGGAATCACATCCGCCCTCCTCTAGTCCTCAGGTACCACCCCATCCTCCCATGATTTGTTAAAGAGTAGTCAGCGGTGTCACTAGTTCTACCCTTAGTTCTTTAGAATTCTTGGGTGAATCCCATCAGGCCCCATTGCTTTGTCCACCTTCAATTTTATTAGTTCTTTCAGAACCCTTTCTTCTGTAAATGGACTGGTATCGACCTCCGTCTTCAGAGTGTTTCTCTTGTTTGGTTTAGGTACCTCCCCCTCCTCTGTGAATACTGAGCAGAAATATTCGTTCAGTATCCCTGCTTTTTCACTGTCACCCTCTACCCACATTCTCTCCCCTTTATTCAGCCTCAGTATCCCTCCTTTGGTCTTTCTTCGCTCCCTAATGTACCTATAGAAGGTCTTATCCCCATTCTTAACAGCGTTGGCTATCCTTTTCTCGGTTTGGGCCTTTGCTATTCTGACTGCCTTCCCAGCCTCGTTCTGCTTTAACTGATAAAAGTTCTCTGCTCCTTCTGTGTTTCCTTATATTTCCTGAATGCTATCCTTTTCCCCTTAACCTTCCCTGCCACCTGTCCTCTTTTTGAGAACCATAGTGTTTTTTTTTTCCTTCGTTGTGTTCTGTTGATTTGCTTTACACAAAGGCTTGCTGCCTCTGTGACAGCTGTTTTGATTACTCCCAATTGTTCCTCCACCTCTCCTTCTTGCTCCTTCTTGCCTGTTTGTTAGTGCTTTTCTGAGACACTCTCTCATTTTCCCAAAGTCAGCCCTCCTAAAGTCCAATACTTTTGCTTTTGTATGGCTTGATTGTATGACTGTGTTTATCGTGAACCACACTGTTTGGTGGTTGCTTGTTCCCAGATGGCTACCCACTTCTAAATCTGAGATTCTTTCTCCATCCCCATTTGAGAGTACCAGATCTAAGATTGCTCCCTCCCGAGTGGGTTCCAATACTAGCTGTCTGAGGCATGCCCCTTGTAGAGCATCAAGAATGACCCTGCTCTTGGATGTGCCTGCAGCAAAGGTGCTCCAGTTAACATCTGGCATATTCAGGTCCCCAATCAACAATATCTCCCCTTTTTCTGCCATTCTAAGGATGTCTTCTATCATTTCCTTGTTCATTCCCTCCCCCTGAGATGGGGGTCTGTATACAATCCCCATGCAGATTGTGGTGCCATTTCCTGTCTCCAAGGTGACCCAGAGTACCTCATCTGCTTCCTGTTTATTCTTTAGTTCTGTTGCTTTGATCCCTTCCTTTACATAGAGAGCTACTCCTCCTCCTCCTCCTCTTTTACCCTCCCTGTCCCTCCTGTAGATTGTATACCCTGGTATGTTGACATCTCAGTCATGGTTCTCTGTGTACCATGTTTCTGTGACTGCCACAAAATCCAGGAAACCCTCTTCCATCAAGGCCACTGGTTCAGGGAGCTTGTTACACAGACTACGGGCATTGGTACTCGTCACCCTCCACTTTTTGATGGCCTTACCCCTTTAGCCCCATTTCGTCCTTACTGCCTTTGCCTTTTTTTTTTTACCTCTGTCCTGCTCCCCTAATGACTCCTCTACCTTGGTGTTTACCTCACTAATTACCGTGTTTTGTGGGGGGAGGTTGGGATTTCCCTGCCCCTTTTCAGTGCCTCCCCCCTTGACTAGTTTAAATGCTTGCCAATGAAGCATTCAAACCTCTCACCTAGGATGCTGGTTTCCCCCCCAGACAGATGCAGACCATCATGCCAGTATAGGTCTGTATCCCTCCAGGTGGCTCCCCAGTCCCCAATGAAGCCAAAACCCTGAGCTCCACACCAGTTTTTCAACCACTCACTGAATTCCCTGGTGAGGAGTACCCTAGCATCACCCTTGCCATAGACAGGCAGCAGCTCCGAGAAGGTTGCCGTATGCGCTACTTGTCTAAGACCCCTCCCCAACTCTACAAACTCCTCTTGCACGGCTCTGATCCCATTCCTAGCCAGATACTTTGTCCATAGGTGGACAATGTCATCCAGCTCCCTCCCTTGTGAAGCTGCTCCCATGATCCTGAGGATTCGCTTCCTGTCCCTCCAAGCTGTGGTGCCAGGCAGGCACCTTACCTCCCTCTTTCCTTCCTCCCCCATTTCTACCCCCTAATGATTGAGTCTCCCACCAGGAGCTGTTTTCTTCCCCTGTGGGGTCTCATGCCACCCTCCTGTGGGTCTTCTTTGTGAAGGTTCCCAGCATCCTCCTTGGTCTCCACTGCAGGTGCCTCCATAGAGGAACCACTATCCACCAGAAGAGCGTATGAATTGTGGAGAGGTACAGCTGGAGGGATGCAACTCTGTTCCACCACCCTCTCCCTCCGAGCCCACCCTAGTCCAGCCTCTCCTCTTTCTTGGCAATCTCTGAGGTAGTGGCATTGGCCCTGGTGGTACCTGGGTGGGGGAGGAGGTTTCACAAATCCTAGCCAGGTCAGACTGGAGATGGGCAACCTCCTCCCTCAGACCAGAGAGGTGCCTGTAAATAGGGCAGCATCGCAGCCTCCAGAATGTCTCCCGGAACACTGCCGCCCCACAGCCATTGCACTGCACCACTCCTATCATGTCTTATTTTGTGTCCCCTTTCCTGTTTCTCTGTATGCTTACTCTCTCCTTTCCTTACAACTCTCACCTTTCCTGTTCTGGGACAGCAACTTCCTATATTCCTCAGTAGCCCACTTCCTTGTTCAGTGTCAGACCACCCGCAGCTGGGGGGAGAGCGAGCTTTTTTCCTTTAGGGTTGACAAAACCAATGCTTCTCTATGATCCTTCCCTTCCTACTGCCAAACAGGAAGTTCCCATTGTCAGTCAAATCCAGTGGCTATAAAGTAGAACTGGCTTAGGGTGGGTGGGTGGAGGGGTGGGATGGAGGGCAATTAGTAAGAAAAAAGGCTAGCTAGTAACAGAAAGTTGTAATTTGAGTTACCTGGATGGGGGGGGGGTTCAGATGGAGAATACCTTTCAGAAAAGTTTTCAAGACTTCCAACTGAGCCACAGGTTTACCATCCACCAGCTCATAGTACACTGAAACTGGGGCACTCCGGCAGAATGAGACGGAATGGTCTGGGCCCAGGCAGATCACGCACTTAACGTGGCTGTCCTTGTGTGGTATTTGGGTGCTGCAGGATGAGCACTTTTTCTTAGGTGAAGACATAAGCAAAAAAATCGAACATTTTGTTAGGAAAAAATGATGGAATAAATCAGACGCAAGAATTTTCTTGATGAACGCTAATGGAAGTCTGCAATGCGACTGACACGAGGCGATGGTGGGAAAGAACTGGAGGGCGGACATGAGGACCGCCCACTATATACGGCCACGCTGACATCAATCACGTGACGCGGGTGGGCGGTCCCCCATCAGGTATTGCTAGAAAAGTCTGTCGTGTGGCCCAGATGCCAGGTGGCGCTAGTAATCTGGGTAAACTAATGTGCCCTGGTCTTGGGATAGCAAGCTGGATGACAGAGGTAGTAGGAAAGGAGGTTCCACTGCCAGTCGCTACAAGAGGGGGAACCATACCTGACACGGCCAGAATGGAGCTACCAAGATCATTGTCACTCCTTCCGCCTGCAGCTTGAGCAACACCCTCTGCAACAGAAGAAAGGGAGGGAAAGTGTAAAGGAACCTCCCTATCCAGCAGAGGGACAACACGTCTGGCCAGAAAACACCAGGCCCAGAATCTAGCGAGCAGAAATTGGGCAGTTATGTATTGCACGGGGACTCGAAGAGGTCCAGCTCTGGACATCCCCACCTTTCGAAGAGGTCATCCACCACTTCTTGAAGCAACTCCAACTCGTGATTCCTGGATTAGGAGTGGCTGAGCTCGTCTGCCAGGATGTTTTAGATGGATGGCTTATGCTTTGGCTGCTGAGGGTCCGACCGGTACATGTAGTGAACGGACTGCACCGCCTTCCCAGAGTCTTGCAGCTCCGTTATGATTTTTTGTACCTCCTCTCCGAAAAGGAGGGATCCATGGAATGGAGCATCCAGGACAGAATTCTGGAGGTCCTGTCCAAACCCGGATACCCTTAGCCAGGAGTGGCGAAGGAGGCAGATCCCAGTAGCCACAGCTCTAGCGGCTGTGTCCTTTGGATCGTAGGATGCTCTCAGCACATGTTTCCCTATGTCCAGGCTGGACTGAAAGATGTCCAGAAGCTCCATGGTGGTTGGACTCTCTGGTTACTTTTGGGACAACTCAAGAGCTTTCTTCCACAAATATTTCTGATAAAGCACCATGTGTGCCAGAAAATTAAGGGACCGTATGGAACAGGTGGAAGAAGAAACTCTCCTTCTGAGCTAGTCCAATTTCTTAGACTCCTTGTCGGGAGACTGTGAGCTCATGTGCTTGGGCTGCTTAGTCCTGCCATGTGCTGCGGTCAGGACCATGGAATCCGCTTCGGATTTCCCCCAGGAAAGGTTCTGCCTTTGAAGGCTTGTAGAGTCTGTCTGCCTTCTTGAGGACAGCTGAAAAGAGGAAGGATGTTCCCATGCCAATTAGATTAGGTCCTGAAAAGGAGGGACCAGAGGGGGAATGACCAGCAGTTTCGGGTCACTCATTCCTTAAAAGGTGTGGAGCCTTTTTCTCTCTGGGTCCAGTTCCTCTCTGTCCCACTGGTTCAGAAGTTGGATGTGATGCATCACATCCATGAATGTAGGGTCATCTGGAGGGGACCTGGACGAGTTGCGATGACAGTCTGGCTCCAGAGAGTAGCCCCTAGCCAAAGGGTCCGAGGAAGAAGGGCAGCCTCTGGAGGAGGGGGCGGACCTTGAATGTTTGTGCCTATGCCAGTATCTGCTCCTGTCGCCTGAGGAGGAAGACCTGGAAGAGGAGAGGTGATACCTGCCCCTATGTCTGGGGTGCTCCAAATCTGATTCTTTTGGAGTTGGACTCCTGGGTGGAGGTGGAGAGGGTGGCCGATTATCTGGAACCGGTGCCTTGTCTGGGACCGGAGTGGGAGGCGGCGGAGGAGCTGGAGGGTCATCTTTTTTAAGTAAGTCCCCTTTTACCGTGTTCCATCAGGACACAAAGAGCTGTCTGACGTCCACCAGGGGCACCATCGGTGGGGCTCGCAGAAGTGTCCGGAGGGTTACTCAGCCCTGGCGTCTCATCTTGGCAGTCGTCAGAGCTTGGCGGAGTGGTAAGACCTGTCGTCTGGTCGCCCATCATCAGATCTTCTGGCGGCTGGTCTTCAGGTACCAGACCAGAGGGCGTTTGTGCTGGCGTCTCACTGACAGATGCCTGGACATCAGTCTGCTGATCTGTTGGTGATGACAGCTCCGACATTAGCTTTTTAGGTGGTGGACCGGCAGGCATCTGGGTTAGGGTAGTTGGCCCTGGTGTCTAGTCGCTTGACACCTCACCCTGTGGCGTCTGCCTCGGGTCCTTCCGTTTATCAGAAGGCCGGTCATCTGAGACATGCATCAGGGTCTTTGCTGTAGCAGCCGACAACCTGTCTCAGGGGGAGCGGTCCCTGGAGCAGGAGTGTCCCTGGTGTCTGCGCCGGCCGTCAGGGGGTGACGACGAGTTGAAAGCAGCAGCAGAAGACACCTGAGCCTTATCGGCTGAAGATCCAGCCTTAGACCCCGAGGAGTGCTGGAAAGGCTTAAGGCTCAAGGAGGGACCCAAAGGTCCTTGCCTCGAAGAACTGCTGCCTGCAGAGAGGATAAGGGCGGGAGCCTTCATCAATGGCAGGCTGTACGAAATTAGGCCTGAAGGGAGGGCAGAGTCCGCTCTCTTGCTAGAGTGCAAACAGGAGTGTTTCACCTCATGGTAAGGAGTTCTAGGGCGAGACTCTGACCTACTGTACTGCGCTCCTTTTTCCATTGTTGATGCTTCCCTCCTAAGTGTTTCCCCTTATGGGAAGTCTGTGACTGGGAGACTGAGAAGCCAGCCTTTGATGGGCGTTGGAGGGTGGCGAGCTGCTGCTCCATGATGTAGGCCTGGAGAGTCTTCTGTCAATGGATCCTGGTCCACAGACTGACTTTACCACAGGTGTTCACATCGTGTTCGGGCCCCAAGCAGAAGAGGCACTGTGAATGATCGTCTTTCACCGGAATCTGCCGACCGCACAGACACTTAGATTTCCATTGCTTGGTAGAGGAAGACGGAGATGACATAAACTGATTTAAATCAACGAGTTCTGAAGAAAAAAACAGGTGCATTTGACTAGAAGAACGAAGATGGCAGTCAACAGATGCAACGAGGCATCCAAGGAGCCGAAGCTCACGAGTCAATGGCGGGAAAAGAACTGAGGTGGGGCTGGGGACCGCCCCCTTTTTCTTTATACAGAGGGTGACTTCGGTGGATGGGCCGACATAAAGGGCGGACCCCAGCTGGGTACTGCTGACTAGAAGTTTGCCGTGGAGTCCTAGTGCCTGACGGCATAGTCCTTATGGTGTAGCCTGCTGCAGGAACTCATACTCGAAGTAAGATCTACAATATCTTTATTAAAATAAAACTAAAAAAATTACTTTAAGGACAGCTGAAATGGGTGCATCTACCCCTGGGGCTTGTATCCTAGGACTTTACATCTTAAACCCTATAGAGCCCCACATGTCACACAGCCAGTGCCTTGTGGTCTGTGTGAGCCCATTCCTGAGTGATAATTTTCTTCGTCGTGTCACATACCGGAAAGATTTGATCCCTCTTTATCCCTCTTACTGGTACTCTTCAGCAGGTCTGCTTTCTTTTTAGATGCTGGTCTACCTCCAGCTCTAATGTAATGCATGTTTGCTTCATCAGCGTGGAGAGTTTGTTCCAAAGGAAGTTTCTGCCTTACAGCAGGCCTCTTGCTCCTTGTTCAAGGCATGAAGCTCCCCCTTTCCACATCCATTTCACAATTTTCTTTATCAGATGGTACCAGAGATATATCCCTAGGTATGGAGGGCTCCTGTGAACTTGGCATGCCAAACTGCATTGACATCTTAGGTGGCAGAAGATGCATCTACTTCGACTGTTTCCTTTTCTTGGGTGTTTTGTTCGGTTATTTCATGAGGAGGTTCACTCTGCTGGATATACCTTTGAACAGAGAGATAAACTCTCAGGATCCCAGTTTTGGGAAGGGAGGACGGGATCCATAACATGAAAAATGGGATTTTGTCCTAGGATACGACACAGGCTTCAGAAGAAGTACACTTAGAACTGGATTGCACAGATATAGAAGCAGTCAACATGGATCCCTGCTGCTATGCAGTTCCCAAGGAATTGGGATGGGGGTATCCTGGTCTCTGTTATCCTGTGCAGACGAGGTCTTGTCACAGGAGGTGCAATAGGAGCCTGCCACCATGGTGCACAGTGTAGAATGGTATCTTTGCACTTTGGTGCCTCTGACCTGGTGCCCTTCAAGAAGAACCTGAGGAAACCACTGCAGCAATGTAGTAGGGACAAGAAATGCTGCCTATGCTGTAGGCTGCAAGAAAAAAATACCATAGTAATCTTGTTTCTTCCAAGGGAATCTTTCTGCATTCTGACATATGCAGTATTGTCCTCCCATTGTACTGCCCCGGAGACTAAATGGTTACTAGAATCTATGCTAATGATGGAATGCTAGACTCATGCTCTGTTTTCAAACCACTATCCCTGATAAACATTCTACAAATGTCAGATTCTTACGGAGCGTGAATACTAACAAGCCATCTATACTAACTTTAACAATTAAATAAATCGGTAACAACCAAGAATCCCCTTCAGTTAAAAATGTGGGCCACACAGACTCAACTCACTAAGCTCAACAACAGAACCACTCATGGGTTTACAACAGCATGGACAGCTGTGCTGTGGTGCCCATAGGTTCTAGCAGGGGAGGTGAGGGGCTCAGAACACAATAAGATTCCTTTGAAAGAAACAAGATTACTATGGTAAGTAATTTTTTTTCAAACCCCAGGAAATCTTACTGTATTCTGACATATGCAGACTACCCAAGCAGTACCTTTGCAGGAGGGTAGAGAACCTCTGTAGGAAACAGGATCTGCAGTACTGCTGTGCCAAATCTGGCATCACCTCTGGCCTGGGTATTCAGGCTGTAGTGTTTGGTAAAGGTGTGAACCGTTTTCCAGGTAGCTGCTTTACAAATTTCCAACAAAGGAATATCTCCTGTGGCTGCTATTGAGGCAGCTGTATCCCCTGTAGAGTAAGCCCCAAGGCCTGCAGGGGTGCTTTCCCTACTTTGCTGTAGCAGGACTGAATACAAGCAACAATCCAGTGGTCAACAGACCTTTTGAGGCAGCCTTACCCTTTCCCACTTCTCCACAGGTCAGGAAGAGCTAAGTGCTAACCTGCCTGTGACCCTCTGTGTGACCCAAGTAGTAGCTTACAGCTCACTCGACATCTAGGCTGTGCAGTCCACATTTCCGTGAACTAGAGTGGTCAGTGAAAAAGACTGGCAAAGTAATGGACTGATTTAGGTAAAAGTCCGAAAACCACCTTGGGCAGAATGTTTCTGTTAGTTTTGAGGACTACTTTGTCCCTATGGACTGATATGTAATTTGTGACTCAGTGGACAAGGCCTGTAGCTCACTGATCCTCCTAGCTGAGGTGATGGCTACCGGGAACACTGTTTTCCATGTTGCATACCAAAGTTCTGCTGAAGACATGGGCTCAAATCGTGGTTTCAATAACTAGCCAATGCATATATTGAGGTCCCATGCTGGGGTGTGTTCCCTGTGAGGGGAATGCAAATGCATGAGAACCTTGAAGAACTTCCTAAACACTAGATTAACTGCCAGAGATGACCCCTTACCAGCTGAGAGGTAAGCAGAGACAGCTGGTAAGTGCACTCTGAGGATGGAAGGCCTAAGGCCGAGAGGATGAAGGTGTGCCATATACTCTAGGATGACTGACAAGTCAGCCTGGCAACAGTCTATCTCTTTTTTCTGGCACCAAATGGAAAAAACATCTTCCATTTAGAGGTGTAAGTCCTTCTGGTAGAAAGGTTTTGTAGAAACCCTAAGAACCTCCAGCACCCCTTTAGAAAGGTGCAAATCTGAATACCCTAAGTCTTCAAGAGTCAAGCCCTGAGCCTGAGAGACCGGAGACTGGGGTAAAGGACCCTGTCATGCGAGGAGGTCAATAAGTTGTGCTTCCTAGGTAGAGAGATTGGTCTGGAAATTGACAAGGTCAGCAGTAGAAAACACCATGGCCTTCTGCCCCAATCTGGAGTAATGAGGATCACTGTCGCTGATTGAGCCCTGAGCTTGTTCAGCACTCTGAGCAACAGGGGAAATGGAGGAAAGGATACCTGTCTAATGCAACAGCTGCTCATCCAGAGGGACTGTGCCCACTACAGAAGGCCTGCAACAGAATTGTAGTAGATAGTGACTGTCTGGGGTTGCAAAGAGGTCCACCACTGGGGTACCCCACCATCTGATCACCTCTTGTATTCATGGTGGTTCTGGTTGATCCTGCTGAGACCATCTGCCAAGACACTGCTCTTCCCTGGGAGATGGACTGCTGAGGGGGAGATTCCCAAGGAGTGAGCTAGATGCCACGCTTTCATGGCCTCTGTGCATAGTAGGGACGACTTTGTGACCCTGTGCTTGTTTATGTAGTACACTGTGTGCCTTGAAGCATTGGAGCAAAGGACTGAATGCTTAGATAAGCTGCTTTGAGCCCCAGCAGGCTTTATGTGAAGCAAGGACTCCCTGATGGAGCCAGGTACCATGTGCAGTGTATTCCCCTAGGTGTGCACCCCACCCTAGGAGGGAGGCATCTGTTGTTAAGACTGCTGCTGGTGGCAGCTGGAGGAAAGGCACACCCTTCCCTGAGGTTGTCTTTTTCCTGCCACCATTGTAGATAGAGCTTGCAGCAGGGGTCTTGTGACTGAGACCATCTTCGACAGGGAATCTCTGTTTGGGAACAGTGAGACCTGAGGTGGAACTAAAAGTCTCTCATATGGAATCTTGACCCTGACACTGTTGCTGCAGCCATGTGCCCTAACAGCTGTAGAAAATGCCTCACTGGTCTTGGGGTATGCAGCTGGAATGAGCCTGCCAGCTGCACCAAGCTGTCTCTACCATTCCCTGCAGGAAGAAGGCCCTTCCTCTCAGAGTGTCCAGTTTTTGCCCCTATGGACTCCATGTGCTGAACTGGTGTTAGCACTGACTTTTTTCTGATTTACCAGGAGACCCAGTGTACACAGGGTATCCTGGACAATGATCAGTGCATCTCTACCCACTGAGGAGACTGGCCTACCACCAACCAGTCATCCAGATATGGGGAGACTATAACCTCTTGCCTCCTTAGGTGTGCTACCACCACTGCTGTGTGTCCTTGAAGTCCAGAGATGCTGGCCCAATCCCTCTTCCTGAGGGTAGGGAGAATGGTAGCCAGAGTGACCATTTGTAACTTGGGCTTTGCTAAATGCCTGTTTAAAGAGCCCCTGACACCACTGGAAAAACTTGGAAAAAATGTGAGATTTAGACAGTCCAGTTTATATTTCATGTATTTTCTATAATTATTTACCTTTTTTCTTTATTACAGAGGACAGCTCTACGAAAGAGGCTTACTGTCCCTTAGACTTTATCTGCTTTTTCTGCTATCCTACATATTACATCATAATCTGGGTTGCACCTGGAAACGAGCTTATGGTCATGGTGCTTTTCCCGGTTACTAAACTTTTAAATAAAGAAATAAATAAAATAAATCATCCCCTGTTTATGGCATCATAATTATCCCCACAGCAACAGACTATGATATCATAAATAGAACTATGATATCATATGTAGGCAAGCAGCCAGAACAGATAGGGCAGCAACCCTGTTTACATGTAAATGTTCTTAGTAATAAAGAAGAATGACAAATACAAAAACAATGCTAAAATATAAGCTGACTTATGCTAAACAGGAGCACGACAATTCACTCCAGCTAAATACGCTCCAGACAATTCGCCCCCACAACATCCCACTCCCATGACAACCCGGCCAGTCACAATTCGCTCCCCTGAACAGGAGCGTACATTTAGAGCAGGTAAATAAAGCTAGCAGAGAAAAGCTGCTCTTTTTATTTATTTTTTTTTTTTAAGTTTACAAAACAGATCGGCCAGAATCCTTCTGAAAATACAGCGGTGGGCAGCTGATCAGTAAGCAGCAGCCTGGCGCTGAATTTGAAAAGCCATGCTGCTTCAGACCATACCTTGCTGGGAGGGACTTCAGCCGTGGGAGGGTGAGGCGGGCGGCGGCAATTGAGGAATGCCGCACTGCCGTTGAAGCGCACCCGATCAGGGGCTCAGGTCTTGGGGCATGTCTGTGAGGGAAAAAAGGAGTGAAATTAGATTAGATATCAGCAGTACACAGGGACGGGGGACTGAAGAAACAGACAGAAAAATGGCAGCAGGCCAGAGACAGTATCTAAATCGGTGGTCTGACTTCTCAAGAAGAGATAAGTAGGTTAACAAAAGAATAAGAAAAGAGTTGTGGGCAGGAAATGTCAGTGCTGCTAGTGTAATGTTTGTCAGATGCAGTTTTGCACTAAAAACCAATCAGCGGCTTTCAGCCATTACAAGGAGTTCACTGGAAAGATTTTAAAATTATGTTGTTCGATAGAGGCAGCCATTTTACATTTGAAAATATTGGTGTCTTTACCATTAATTGGAATATTCCCTTTGTTTATGGTCATTTTCAAGCATGGTTAACAGAGACTGAGCTGTGGTTAAGGGCTGTTACAGAGTGGGTCAGCTGTGGTTAGCAGTTTCATTATAGGCTTAATTGGAAACTGCGGGGGTGGGGGGAGGGATTAAGAGCCCTGGTGCAGCAGTGTATCTAAGAAAACTGAATCTATTTTATGTGCTGTTGGAGAAGGAGAGTGTTCACTATGTGTCATGCTATTTTCTCTCATGAATGCAATGTGGGAGCGTATTGACAGGAGAGGTCTGCAGGGAGGCGAGTTTGCAAGGGAGCGAAGTGTGGGGAGCGTATTTAGAGGGAGCGAGTTGTCATGTACCCGTGCTAAACAGTACATTTTCTCAAAGTTGTCACAACGGTGTCAGGGGCTCTTTAAATGTCTGAGATCCCATATGGGTCGCCACTCCCATTCATTTTTTTTAAGTGAGGAAAATCCTGAGCAGAGACCCCTTCCCTGTGGGCCAAGGGAACAAGCTCTACTGCTTTGTCTTAATTTACTTTTTTTCTACTTTCCAACAGTGTTACTTCTGATAGACTGGTAGGTCTGAAAAAAACTTGCCCTCAGTTTGAGCAGGATCTTGAACCTGAGGGCAAGCCCCTGGCCCACTACCTCTGGAAAACATCTGTCTGTAGTTATGGATTCCCAAGCATTGTGGTAGTAGGGCAGCCAGCCCCCTACTGGAAGTAGGGAGGTGGCTCTGGGGGTCTGCTTAGTCTGTGCACTTGACTGTGTGCGCTGAAGCAGTATGCCTGCTGCTCATTCTGCCTCTGCCTCTGATGTACACTCTCTGAGGTTGCTAGGTAGGCAATGCCTAAACAAGAGTCTGTAATGGGTTTTACCAGTGCTCCCTCTGTCTTGGTACTTCTGGGGTGTTGCTGCTTTCTGCTTTGCAGCAGCAGTCTTACAAGCTACCTTGTACCCATCCATCTTTTCCATGTAAGCCTCTGTTTGTTCACCAAATAAGGATGTGTCCGATGCCTTTGTCAGGACTGGGAGAATTTAGTTGTCCTCAGCCAGGCCAATCTCCTCAGAGACACCGAAGTTGCCATTTGCCTGGTTGCAATATCACTGGCATCCACTGCCATTCTGAACTGGCATTTAGAGGCCTCTATGCCCTTAGCAATCTCTGAAAAGCATCCCAGATACTTTTTTTTTAATATCTGCACACATAGGCCATGTGAGTGGCCTGTCTAATAGACAGAAAGGCACCTAAGTTGGATTTCTTGCCACAGAATCCATTTTCTTGGAATCTTCATCCAGTGAGTGTGATGCCAAGGGAATCCCTACCTTATCACAAGCCACAGCTTGCACACCCTCTTCATGGCTGGGGTGCTCTGCGCCAGACAGCCACCCAATACTTCCTACCCATCATCTTGTCCATGGGGAATGGAAGTAGGGTCTTGTAAAAATTCTAGAAGTCTGTCTCTTCAGAGACTTGTGAATGGGCGGCACCAGTCTTTTTGCCACTGCAAGCAGAATAAAGAATCTGACAGTTGTAGAATGTTTACCAGGGATAGTGGTTTGAAAACTGAGCATGAGCCCAGCATTCCATCATTAGCATAGGTTCTATTAACCATTTCGGCTCTGGCGCAGTACAATGGGAGGACAATACTGCATATGTCATAATACAGTAAGATTTCCTGGAGTCTGAATATCTAAATAACATTTGGGCTCCAAGGTCCTGAGTGCAGATGAGGACCACAAGGTGACTATTTCCAGTCTGTCACCTTAAGTTTCACTCCCAGAAGTCACCATGAATGGCTAATAGCCTGTTCAGAAGTAATGAAATAAAACTTCAAGTGCAGTAGTGATCATGGGGCCATTTTGCACAGAAATGTGGCTGAAATATGGCTGCTACCTCCAGTGTGGATGCTCAGTCATGTGCAATATGGCTGTTGTACTCAAATGTTCATGTTGCGTCCATTAACATATGGCCTTCGGACTTTAAGTACACATATAAGGCCATGAGAAATATGGCTGCCAGTTCTCTGCTCCATACAAAGGCTTCTTAAGATGGTGCTGCAGACAGCATGCGACTATTAGTTCGAGACCCCCCCTCCCCCGTTCATGATTTCAGCATGCAGTGACCTTCCAGTGGACACTTCGTCTCCCTGCAAATAAATGGCCCAGATCTTACTTGGCTCTAGCAGGGGGGAAGGTGTCTTCCAGCACAAAAGTAGTGTAAGCTTAGGCAGTCCTGGCAGGTGTTGCCTCTCTGTTTCCCCCGCTTGATGTCCCCAGCTAAAACATGGAATGTTCTTTCATTTGCAGTGAAATCTTCATCTGTTGGTGATGGGGGGAGGGGGTAAGGATCCCCACAAGTCAAAAATGAAACTACTTGAATTGGCAAAAAAGGTCCACAATTGTGGAAACCATTCCCTGCTAGGCAGGGAGTAGTCTACCAGCTAAAGCACAGAATGAAAAGACAGATGGTATACGGGTAAGGGTGTGTGTCCTAACACTCAGCCTTTTCAGTCGTACCATATGATGGAGAAGGACATGCCATACCACTACTGCTTGTAGAGGGCGATACACAGAACAATTTTTTTACTTGCATGTTTTGTTGCTTATATTTATCTGGTTGATCTTCCAAGAATCAGTCTTCTCCAAATATTCCCACTTATGGTTAGAGGAGATAGGACCCTGGGGGAGCCAGAACTTTTCTGGTTGGGGCTGGAAGGCACAAGTAGCCCCCACATGGAGAAGTGGTGCCCTCCTCCAATTACCTAAGTTCCTTTTTAACCACCATTTACTGCATGTCCCTTTTGAGCTCCTCACTGGGGCAAAATATCTAAATTAGGTACTCACCATAATTTTTAATCTTACAGAATAACTTCACCACTGATTACCACTTACCACTTATGGGTCTGGAGGTACTAGGACCCCAGGTGAGCAAATATTTTGCAGGGAGGGTGCCAACACTGGTTACTGAACGTGGCACCTTCACACCTCACATAGTGTCACGTGTCAGTCAATAACTGTTGCTGGCTGTCTCACTCACCTCAGTTCTGTTTGCCAGGAAAAAAAACAAAGTGAAGAAAAATAAAAGGGTGATGTGGTGTCACTGCCGACCCCTTGAATGGCACAGTGTATGGCATCAGGGCTGGATTCTTCGGGATCCACCTTGGTGCTGACACTGGTGCCATCTTGGACCTCTGTCCCAGTGCCATCTTGGACCTCTGTCCCGGGGCTGACTTCTACAGGGTCAGTCCTAGGATTGTCCTTGCTGCTGCCAGTGCCACCACTTCTGAGACCCTCTACGGAGCCAGGGCTGGTGCCACCAGTGTTGCTACCCACTGTGGTTCCCTTATGTGCCAAAAATTATAATCTCTACCACAGCTCCCATTTGGCTTGTCCTTGAAATCCTTTCCAAGGCCACATATTTTTCTCAGCTAATAGCAGATGCCATTGTTAATTTGGCTGAAAATGACAAAGCTTTAGTGCCCAAGGAGGTCGCTGCACATCCAATAAGGTGTCATGCACAACTGACACTACTGACAAGGGAGTCTATGCTTCAGCTACTCCAGGTGTGATAAAGCTAGTTACCAGTGCCATTTCTCAAAGTATGAGTATACCCTGTAGTCCAAGATAAAAGCACTGACTGAGAATCTGAAAGAGGGCTAAATAGAACTTGCTGCTTGCTGCCAAACAAAGACTTGAATCTAACAGTCATCAACTTAAAGCCTATATGGAGTCCTACGATGCCTGATGCAGCATCCCACTCTGCGGCTGCAGGTATCTGCATCAGAAGGCATTCCTGGTTGTGTACCACTGAGTTCACCTCATATGTCCAACAGAAGATAATGATTGTGCCTCTGATGGCCTATCTAGTTGGACAACTGGTGTAGCAGTCTCTTAAAGAGTTCAGTGAGACTAGAACAACCTTCAAGAGCTGTAGGCCAAGCCAGCATACCCCCAAAAGGACAGGAGACATGGCTCTTACACAACAGGCAGTCCTTTTGTCCCAAGGTCAGAGGAGGCTCTCAAAACAAATATCAGCCACCTCGACACCAGAAAAGGCACAAACGAAAAAACAGGTACCCAAAGCGCTTCGTGCCACCATCTGAGATTCAGGCCCAGTGTTCACCTCAGCTACCCAGGGTGGATCACTTCTACCCAGTGGGGCGGAGGGGGTGCCTCACCCAGTTTTACTGCCAGTGGGACTTCAGCATGACAGACAAATCTACGATGAGTGCTCCATAGAGCTGTTAAAGAACCCACCGAACAACCCCACTGGGAAGCTATTTCCACTTTCAGTCCATATGGCAGAGCTGTGTAAGGCAGGATACTGTGGGTCTGTTGCACAACAAGGCAGTGGAAACAGTGCCAGAGTCAGAACAGAACAAAGGGTTCTACTTCCACTACTTCCTGGTACCCAAGAAAATAAGGGAGCATGCGTTTCATTCTCAGTCTCAGGAAACTGAACAAGTACATGGCTCTTGGAAAGTTCAAAATGGTATTTCTGGGGTCACTACTTATGTATGTGAAACCCCAGGATTGATTAGCCTTGCTGGATATGCAGGACACATAGCAGCACATGCTGGTGAACCCCAATCACCACAGGTACTTTTGGTTCTGTGCAGATGAGCAGCATTACCAGTTCAAGGTCCTTCCCTTTGGGCTTTCCACTCAGACAACGTGGTCAAAGAAGAGTGGTCACAGAAATGGCAGTTGGACTTCAGTATCAAGCAAAGCAAAATCAAGCAGCTAGAACATGGAAACCCCAATGCTGAGCATTGGATGAAGGAAGGTATTGGCAGTCACTAGATAAGAAAAAGAACTTAGAGTTATGATATCAGAGGACCTTAAGGTGTCAAAGCAGTATGGCAAGGCCATAGGCAGGGCTAGTGTACTGCTGGAGTGCAGAGGGAGAGGCATAGCCAGCAGTAAGAGGGAGATGGAGCTGCTTTATTGCTCTCTGGTACATCCCCACCTGAAGTACTGTGTCCAGTTCTGGAGACCACACCTCAGAAAGGACATACGGTAGACAGGCTAAAGGTAGTCCAGAGGAAGGCACCCAAACTGGTGCAGGGGTTACAAGGGAAACCCTATGTGGAGAGACTGAGGGATCTCAATAGGTATACAATGGAGAGGAAAGCGAAAGGTGATGTGAGCAAGACCTACAAGCACCTCACAGGAGTGAAAAGGGTGCAGAAAGGCAGTCTTTTGCAAGTGAGGATGAGCTTCAGGACTAGGGACCATGGGGTAAAGCTAAGGGAGGGGGGCCAGGAGGGATGTGAGGAAATATTTCTTCACTAAAAGGGTGGGAGACACATGGAACTAACTACAGGTTTAAGTAGTGGAGGCTAGAATGATGGATGGCTTTGAGCATGCATGGGATAAACACAGGATTACATTAGAACAGAAGTGTGTGTGTGTGTGTGGGGGGGGGGGTCACCAGAAACCATGTAGGGTCTGTAGAGATAGAATAGGCAGATAAAAATGGGGCAGTCTGGGTGGGTCGAGTGGTCCTTTACTGCTGACAGATTCTATGTTTCTATGTTTTCTCAGTGCTGCACGTCTTTATGAAGTGCTTCTGAATGCTCGCAGCACACCTCAGAAGATCTGGACTGCAGACCGTCCTGTATCTGCATGTCTGACTTCTAAAAAGCCAGTCCAAACTGGAAACAGAACAGGCAGTGGCCACTGCCTTGCAGTTCCTAATGTTTATGGGAGTCTTGCTGAAATCTCTAAAGTCTCAGTTAGAGCACTCTCAAGTACTTCTATTCATAGAGGCTCTCCTGGATATAACCCAGGCCCACCTCCCAAACAGCAGAGTACAAGCAATTTTGTAGGTAGCATGCTTCATCATTGAACACTGGTCAGTGTTAGCCCATTCCATGCAGGAAATGCTGGGACTCATTGTATCCTCTGTGTTTTGGGTCCCCAAGTAAAGTTGCACATGAGAAAGAGTCAGTGGAAGCTCAGTACTCCGTGGTCTCAAGCATCACACCCTTGAAACTACCCTATTGAGGTGACCAAACTCCTAGAAAAGTCTCTGTCATAGTGGTCTGTGGAGGAAAACCTCCTCCGGGGATTCTCCTTCTCCCAGCCTGAGTCAGAGGTGACCCTCCCAACAGATGCCTCCTTGATGGGAGGTGAGATCATTGTCAAGGTCTCCAGATGAAAAGAATCTGGGACATTTCAGAGATGCGTCTTCATATCAATGTGCTAGAGATGTAGGCAGTTCTTTAAAGCCCACAAGTCCTATCTGATCTTGTCAGCTGAAAGCCCGTTCTCCTCTAGGCAGACAAATCTGTCATGTACTATACCAACAAACAAGCATGAGCACACTCCTACCCTCTCTGCAGGGAGGCAATGAGAGTGTGGGAATGGTGCCTGGAGCAGGGGGTCCTGCTCCAAGTCATTCCTCTACCAGGAGTCCAGAATAACCTGGCAGACAAGTTTGGTCAAACAACTGTAGATCTTCACAAGTGGTCACTAGCAGCAAACATTGTGCAGTCACTGTTTGCAAGTGGGGAACTCCAGACGTGCACCTTCCACATCCCCACTTGATGCCAAACTGCCTTGATTATGCTCTAGAAATCCAGGACCTGGCATTTTCTGTCATGATGCATTCAGACTGCAGTGGTACAATCTGTTTCTGTATGCATTCCCTCCAATTCCACTCATTTAGAGAGTGCTATTCAAACTGAAGGCTCACAAGGGAAAGATGATCCTAGTGGCCACTTGCTGGCCTTGGCAGATATGGTTTCTTCTACTGAATCAGTTAGGGCTCAGCAAACTGAGGACTCAGCCATGCCAGATGGACTCACTATCCCAAGCTCAGGCCATCTAGTCCATTCCAACCTGCACTCATTTCACTTCCAGGCTTGGCTCCTCAAGAGATAGAATAGACAGGGTCTCCGAAATACTTCTGGTTGCTTGTAAACACCTTCTACCCCAGAAAACTTGCACAGCCAAGTTGAAACTTTCTTCCATCTGATGCTTCAAAGCCAACATGGACACTTTTAAGTGTTCACCTAAAAAGGTTTTGTAATACTTACTGGACCTCTCAGAGGCAGGACTGCAATACTCCACAGTCAAGTTCCACCTGTCTGCTAAATCAGCATATACCATGAACCTACAGGTACCCTCTATCTTACTCATCTGCCACTATTCAAGAGCTTCCTTCCGGGCATTTTGCACATGAAATCCCTAGTTCAGAAGGATCTCAGTCTGGTGCTGGACATCCTCACAAGCAAGCCTTTTGAGCCACTTGCAACCTCTGACGTGAAATACCTAACTTGGAAAGTGATATTTCTGGTGGCCATCACCTCTACTCGCAGAGTGTCTGAAATCCTTGCTTTGGTCACAGATGCTCCATATGCCATTTCCATAAGGTAAACATGATCTTGCACATACAACACAAGCTTCTCCCTAAGTCAATGTCAGAGTTCCACTTAAATCAAGCCCTGATTCTACCTACCTATTTTGCCAACTTTCAGAATGAGGGACACAGGACTTTACACTCCCTTAATGTGGAAAGAGTCCTGTGGTTCTATCTAGACAGAACCAAGAACTACAGAAAGGCAAAGCAGCTCTTTGTCTTGTTTAATCCTTATCGAGTGGGTCTCCTTTTCACTACGCAGTTCATGCCATCTTGGATCTTAATTGCTTTCACCACCACTACACCATGACAGGGGCAAGGTACATGCCCATTCCACTACAGCAACTGCCCCCTCCTTGGCAAAAATATACTCAGTGCCAACTGCAGAGATATATAGGGCTGCTACATGCAGCACAGTGCAAGCCAGGCAGCATGCCACCTTTGACAGAACAATTCTGAATCGATTACTATTCTGTATATGAGTCCTGAGCTCCAGCCTCCCTAGTCTGGGGGGATAGTTTTCTGAGCTTGGTGCTTTGACCCACAAGCGGGAATCTATGGAGAAGACTGATTCTTGGAAGATATGCAAGTTACATACTTACCATAACTGATGGATCTTCCTAAATATGTTCTCCACAGATTTCCCAAACCTACCTATCAACCCTCGGATTCTCCACAGTAAATGTTGTGTTATTGTCTTCAACATTTTTCTGTTGATTTGGGCTGTGAAGACAATGTGCTATTGGGTTTTGCTGGCTATTCCTACGTGGGCCACCAGGGCTGTCTTGCACCCTTAGTAAGTGCCTTGCATATTTGTAGGTTTATTTTCATGCTGTTTATCTCCTCGGTAAAAAAGGTACTGAGGCAGTTGGGGGCCGGTGCCGCTGTACGCCAGCAGCTACGTGCCAATGACGTCTGTGGGGGCTATCTGCACCACCGTCACCCACCAAAAAAGTTCTGGCTCTCTAGCAGTTCTAGTGCCTCCGGCTCAGACCCATAAGTGGTAACCTATGGAGAAGAAATTCAAAAAGATCAAGTGTTGCGCTAAGTACATAACTTTCATATCCTACCTCCATACACATACACACCCTTCTCCCATTAGTGTGAGACACCAGTCCGAGTAGCATCCCAGAATTCCTTGTAGCTGAAGTTATAGCCAGACTGAGCCATGGGAGATTCAGTATACCCCAATGTACATTTAAGCTATTTATAGCTCTAGTTTGCTGGTCAATGATCCCAATGTCCTCCCAAGACTTAAGTAAAGGGACCTGTAGTTTTCTTGGAAGGTCAACATGACCGGTCTAATGGAGTTTTTAGCAGCTCTAATGCACTTTAGGGCATACTGAATCTCCTGCAGCTGATCCCAGCTGTGATTGCAACTGCAGGGAATTCTGGGATGCTGCTCAGATTGGCGTCTCACAGTAATGTGTCTCACAGATGGGGAGATGGCAGGCTCAACCAGATAATAGCTTAGAATTATGGACTTTTGCTTTTAATAACATTTTATGTCAGGTATTTCTGGTGCTACTAGCTCTTCACATGCACACACTTACTCACTCTTTCATGCAAGGCAACACTCTTGCAGAATTTACAGATCGCTTAGTGTCCATTTTACATTTTAGAAATACATAATTAAATTCAGTATAAAATACTTAAATGAGCATTTTCTCAACTCAAAATGTTCTCACTTTAGTATCACTGGTGCTTTTCATGGCCGCTGACTGTGATGCCATCAACACTGCTATCGTATGTGCGACTGCCTCTTTAAAACACTACTACTGAATCGGTAATAGTTTACTTGACAGTAACTACATAACCAGTAATGGGACCAGACCAAAGATACTGAAAGTAGTTAAACACAACAGTCGATTATAAAATGAAAAGAACCATCTTTTAAAACATTACATTAAAGGAGAACTACTGGCAATGGAAAAGCCCCAACCGCTGCACAGATTGGGGCTTCACCGCTCCGGTCCCCCCCTGTGGTCACCATAATAAACCATTGGTTTATTTACCTTATCACTCATAAAATCATGAGAATCCCCCGGTGGCCCTAACATTTTTAAATATGGTGCCCCAGAACCACCGCAATCTTGCTGGAAACGTCGCGAGATTGTGACATATCATTACCCCAGCATAATCACAGTCCCTATGTATGGAAAATAACGTTATTATCTTCCAATAATCAGTACTATTTCCAGAGAATTTGTCTAAATCCTATGGGTATGGCAGGCATGCCCATGAGTTTAGATCCAAATTCCATAAAATAACACGGCTATGAAAGATACAGACCTGGTTATCCCTAGTACATAAAGGACTATGTCAAAATAATAATTTTATCAGATCTCAGTGGCGTTTCCAGTGAGAATGTGGTGGTTCCGAGGCACCATATTTTAAAATGTTGGGGCCACTGTGGGATTCTCAGGATTTTACGAGCGATGAGGTAAATAAACCAGAGGTTTATTATGGTGACCGTAGGGGGACCGGAGCAGTGAAGCCCTTATCTGTGCAGTGGTCAGTGCTTCTCTGTTGCCAGTAGAACTCCTTTAACTGCTTTGCCGTCAAGATATCCTGTGGAAGGGTAATGTATTGTAATGAAGATTGCTTGGTTAAATATCCACCATTTAACATATTTTGGTGCTTTTTGATTTAAAATGAACTTTTTTGTAATTTTGTTAAAACATCACCAAGTTAGAATCTTATCATTTATTGCTTCTAACTTTATGTTTCTTGGATATGATGTCTGTTACTGCTGTCCCTGTGTAGCAGTATATAAACTGGCATCATACTGCAGAATATCCAGGAAACCTAGAGGCAGGCAAATGGGATTTTTCAAAAATGCGGGTGCAGGCAACATGCCTCTGCCCCGCAGCACCCACTGTGTCTATCAACCTCTGGTAACTCAGCATATACTATAGCAGGCCTAGGCAAAAAAAATGGCCTAACTTGATTTCGTAGCACACACAAAGAATTTTAAGTGAAAAAAGCAATTGTATAAAACCAGCCGACTACCAAATGCACACAGACAGAAAGAACCTTGATGTTTTGTGTAACAGATGCTTCATCAGTCCCCTGCATAGCCTGCTTGAAATTCCTAGTATGTGCGGTTTCTGCAGACTCTGAAGTATGCAGCATTGCTATGTACAGTGGAATCTGGATGGAGAATTAATGAGTACATTCCAAGTGTGAGTGCACGTGTGTGGATTCTAGTTGACTTCAGCCCTTGGTCAAACTGTTGGTTCTCTCCTCTCTCCAGGCATCCTGTGACCATCTGCCTACAGTGACAGGTGCATGGGTTGTGGAGCCAGAGGGTCACAGGGTCAGCAGTCCCCTTATTAGCTGGGGGAATCAGTCAATGCCTTTTCAACCCCCATCACCCAACATTTCAATCAGTGAAGCAACATTATTAACAGCTCACCACTATTTAGTGGTACTCATATTTTTTGTTTCCCATATACAAATCCAATCTACATTTGAAGATATTCATATCCTCACTAGTTACTGTACCACTGTCTGCGGCAACCCATTCCATGTTATTACCACCCTTTGGGAAAACCACTTACTTCGTTTAGTTGTCTTACTAACCATCCCCCTTATCTTCATTCCATGACTCCTTATACTTCTACTAGGTTCCTGTGTTATAAGCCCAATAGTTTCCCATGTATATGTATTTCTGGATGCACTATAGACGAGACACAGATCCCCCCCTTAAATGCCTATCACACAGAGAATACAGGCCCAATTCCCCCAACCTTCCCCCATATGTCTTTTGTCTTAGGGCACTTATTTGTTTTGTTGCTCGCCTCTGCATCCTCTCCATAAGATCCTGTCCTCCCCTTTGTAGTGCACAAAAGGATCCACAGAACTCCATATGTGGTCTCACAATGGAGGTATATAAGGGTACTAGGACCGCTGCATCCTTAATTGTAATATTTTTCTGTATATATCCCAATAATGTATTACATTGTTTCACCTTGTTTGTGGTGTGTCAAATGATAAATTCCTAGTTATCGTTACCCCCAAATCCATTTCCTGAGTGGTCTCCATGAGGTATAGCCCATTTAACACATATTTATATTCTGGGTTATGCTGGCCCAGGTGCATAACTCTGCACTTCTCCAAATTAAACCTCAGTTTGTGTGTTCCAGCACACAGTTGTAGCCTATCTAGTTCTTTCTGCAATATCTGGCCTCCTGTTTTTTTGTCAATAATGGCCCCCACCTTGCTATCATCAGCATATTTGGCCATCCAGATGTTCTCTGAGACTTGTATTTTTGATACAACCAAATTAAACAGGGTTGGCCCCAGAACCGAGCCCTGCAGTACTCCACTCGTAACCGCCCCCCAGTCTGAGCAATATCCACAAATACACACCTTCCGTCTCCTCCCAGTCAACCAAGATCCAAACCAGGATATTATATTTGGATGTAACTGTAAGGTAACTAATTGTCTCAACAATACATCATGATCAAGAGAACTGAAGGCTTTTGCATAGTCCAGAAACACCAAGTCCACCGCTACACCCTTATCAAGTGCATCACTCACTGGTGCATAAAAATATAATTGATTTGTCAAGCAGGACCTGCCACCACAAAACCCATTTTTTCTGACATGTTCAAGTACTTGTTCTTTCACAAACCCCTCCATGAGTTTTTCCAGAATGGAGATCAGGCTAATGGGCCTACAGTTCCCCATTTTTGACCTATTGCCTTTTTTGTAGATTGGGGTCACCAAGGTTTCCCTCCATTCTTTTATCACTTCTCCTTGTTTAAATGAATCATTAAACAATTTTGTAACTGGTCCCACCAATTCGTGCCTCAGTTCCTTTAACAGTCTTGGACTCATACCATTAGGTCCCATAGATTTCTTAATCTTCAATTTGTTTATTTTATCGATCACCATGGAGCTGGTTACCTCAATCTGTGAATTAATTTTTGGGAGGTACATACCAAAAGTTTTTGCCAAGTCCCTTGGTTGGAAGATACTCAGCAGGTAATGATTTAAAGCATTTGCTATTTCCCCTTTGTCTGTTATTATCTTTTGATCTTTTTTTAATGGTCCTATTCCTGCATTATTACCTCTTAGGGAACCCACATAGCTAAAAAAAAATGTTTTCTTATTATCTTTAACATCATTGGCCATTTTTTTTCTGCATTAATTTTTGCTTTCCTAATCAATCGTTTATTCTTATTTGTTTCCCTTTTATGTGCTACCCAATTATCTTCACTGGGATTTTTTTTGTATTTTACAAACTTTTTCTTCTTCCTTCTTATATTATTTCTAATTGCTTTATTCCACCAGGCCGGTATCCGTCCTTGTTTACTATACTTCTTTACCTCAGGTACCTATGTATCTATACAGTAATCTATCCATGTTTTTAGTTTCAGCCATGTAGCATCCATCTTAAGGTTCTTTAATTCCATTTCCTAGTTCCATCCTCGTAAAAATCTCTGCATAGATGCATAGTCTGCTTTATAATCGTTTTTAACTACTTTATGTCCCCGTACTTGTTCTCTACCTCTACCTATTTCTATGTGAATAACATTATGATCACTAGATCCGATTGGTATGTCAGTCCCTGTTGTGACCTTTTCTGGCTCGATATTGCTTAGAACAAGGTCCAGAATATTGTTTCCTCAAGCTTTTTTCCTTTATAAATTGCTCTAGTCCTTGCTGAGCTGCAATCTCAAGAAATGCGTTTTCATAGAATGTACACCCTTGTTGTGTTTCCCAGTTGATAGTTGGGAAATTAAAATCTCCCAGTAACATATAATCTCCATTTACTGTCATGTCTCTGATTGCTGTTAGAAAGGCCTTGTTTCCTTCTTTATTTAAGCCTGGTGACCTACACCCACCCCTACTGTAATATATTTTCCCCAGTTTGCATTTTAACCCATAAGAGTTCTGTTCCTCTGCATAAAACATTTGGAGGATTATTTCATATGCCTTAGTTTCTTCCATAGCATATATAGCTATCCCCCCTCCACTCCTATTAACTCGATTTTTTGAAAACACTGTATAGACAGGAATTGTGCCCCTTCCCCCATTCTTGGTCTTTAAACCAGGTTTCAGTTAATGCACAAACATGTACATTATGTTTCAATTCATCAGTTTTATTTCTCAGGCTTCTAAGATTTACAAATAGTATACAAACCACAAACCTATTTTTACCCCACCTGTGTGCACTTTAGGTCACTGATAGTTTTCTCAGTGCTGTCATTTGTGTCTTTTTTCAATGTAGTGATTTTGTCCCTTTTCCTCTTATTTTTGTTGTCACTTATCTTCAGACGTTCAGCGTACCTAGTGCTAGATCCAGCTTTATGTTCCCTTGTCCCCCTAGATGTTAGTTTAACGTTTTTCTAATTCTATCCACAAAAAGTGTCCCTAATAAATCTCCCCCCTTTCTACTCGGATGTAGCTTATCGTGGCTAAACAAATAATTCTGATTTTCAAAGAGCTCCCAACTTATGACGCATGCTATACCCTTAACTAAACTCCATTGTCAAATCCAATTATTAATGATTTTTATTTTACTATTAATGTGTGGATCCATTCTTGGTATTGGCAAAATTTCAGAAACAATCAATCTGCAACCATTATTATAGATCCTTTTCTCAGTTACTTGAATTGCACCAAAGATATCCTCAATTTTACAGTTTCGTACATCATTTGCTCCTATATGGACTAACATAATAGAATTTGTTGTGCCTTTTTCATTAAATCTTCAGTGATATTAATCATGTCCCTTACCTTAGCTCCAGGAAAATAACTACTAACAACAGTTTGCTTATTCATCTTTGTTGCCATATGATCTGTGAATCTGATAATGGAATCGCCTCATATATATATACACATTATGATCTAATGTTTCATTACTTGTTGCATCATGAATCAGTGTAGTTTGTTCAGGATTTGTCTCCATGTTAATACCCCCTTCTTGTTCTAGATTTATTAAGTGTGCTATCCCAGATTCTGTCTCCTCCCTTATTCGCTCTAATGGTTCAAAAGGATTTTCTGTTGGTGTAAAAATAGTATGGCCCTTCTTACTTTTTTTTTTTTTTTAATGTGTTTCTACTGTTGAGGGTTCAGCATCCTCTTCAGTATCCCTTATTCTTTTACACCCCCTACATTTTCTCCTCCTGTTTGATAGTCCCCATTATATATTTATTTATCATTGATTTTATAACATTTGAGTTCCATCTATAATCCTATTACTTTAACCTTTAATTCTTTTATTTCTAAGCACTGATTAACTAGAATCTGCAGCTTATCCATCAGGTAGGGAAATGGGCAGACTGGGTGGGCCAAGTGGTCCTTATCTGCTGTCAAATTCTATGTTTCTGTTTCTATGCTCGCACATAAAGTGTCTGAATTCACCAGTTCAGCTACACTAAACTTTAAGCACAATGTGCATTGTACCCCTATTTCTCCCTCCTGCAGTGTTACATATATATATTATAAATTTTTTCTGTCAACGCTAAAGCAGACCATTTTCTGATTTACTTTGTAACTACCAACAGCTCATAAAACAGTACTTACTGATTAAGCTATAGCTTCCTACCCTCTACCCCTCTGCTCTGACTGGCGCCTACAGACACCGCTGGCCTCTGCCCACGCCACCTCCGCTCCATGCTCGACTTGGCTTGCTGGAGCCCAGCGCTATATATAGCGCTTTAAATGACGTCAGCAGTTATCACAGTGACACTCGTCCTGAAATACCTTCCTGTACAGGCAAGATAGTGTATATAGTCTGCCTTTAAAAAGGTAGACTAGCCAACACCAGGCAGCTGTAAAACCAGCTTCTCCTGAACACCCACAAAATGAGTATCTATCCGGTTCATGGTCCCTCGCAGCAACAGGAGACACAGAAATGCCTAGCACAGGTACTACCAAGAGCAGTAGCTGCTAGTATCTACAACTTTCCTTGCACATAGTAAAACCCCTAAAAGTAACGCTGTCAGCACTCGCAGCCTGCCCAGACTGTTGAGCCTGGTTGAAATTCTAAGGACAGCAGGAAGGCTGCATTTAAACTTTTCGCACTTGAATATAGGCAGAATCCAGGCAACAGAAAGTACAGTTTAATAAGTTCATACTATATTATTCAAAGGACATAAAAATCCTGTAACCTGATTGGTCAGCTAAGGTCTTTATCCATGTGAAAATCTTGTCATAAACCATGCCTGAGGAAAGGCATTTGTAAAATACATATTTTACATTTTTTATATATGATCCTCTCGTATAATCTCAATAAGGCACACTTCAGGATGTGGGTAATCGGGGCATTATCTACTTTTCATATGGTTAAGTCACTCCGTTGTGCCTCATAGCACACCACACAAGGCGTGGTTAGATCCCCCAATAACCCAGACCCTGTCATGCCTTATTGCTTAAATATATTTTCTTTTACTACTGAGTTGGTTGTACTGTATACTTATTTGGACTTTCTTGCTTCTTTTAAAACTCTCAAAAAGCTGCACATCCTGACCCTGTTCTTTAATACTCAGAAATTGATTTCTGGGAATAAACCATGGATTATTCTTTAATATATGTGTATTATTCAAAATTATAAACCATCAGGTAGGTTGACTGAAGTATATTCAAGAAAGTTGACTTCCGGTGACATCGTCACCCGTATGGCAGACTCTCTCCAAGGCTCTGTCAAAACCCGCATACCAACCTTCCTTAATTAGCACTAAAACCTCAGAAATAAATACAAAAATGCCTTCTGGAGTGAAAGGAGGGAAAAAGCAGAACAGATCTCGGTTCAAATCTGCAGCCAAACAGCAAGATGCCAGTGGATCGCTGATACACCAGAGGCCCAGCTGGAGCCCTTCACCATCGGGGAGCAATGCCTTAGAGATGGATACAGATCAAGAGTCGTAGCGCCTGTCTAGGTCCCGATTTGAAACACTTCTTGGAGAGCTAAGAACATTTAGGGCAGAAATGAAACAAGAATTCACAGCCCTCCATAATCGACTTGAAGAAGCAGAGAACAAAGCAGACTCTGCGGAGAGGAAAATAGCTGACAGTGAAGGTGACTTGATATGCCTCCACACAGCAGCCAATTTCCTGACCACATAGCAGGACATCTTACAGAGCAAATTACTAGATATGGAGGCACGTTCAAGGAGGGAAAATATATGCTTATATGGGTTACTGGAAGGTGTGGAGACCAGCCTAATGGAAGATTTTATTGAAGATCTACTTAATGATGTTTTAGACCTTCCCCTGGACTTCCAGTTCAAAATTGAGCGGGTGCATTGAACCCTAATGCCTAAACCAGCAGACCTGGCAGCTAGACCTCGATCAATAGTCTTCAAACTGTCAAGCTTTAAGGACAAGGAGAAAATTCTGCGCCTGGCTTGGTCAAAACACATAATAAAATACAATTCAGCACGCCTCATTTTTGATAACGAATACCCAGTTGAGATAGCAAGGCAACAAGCTGCTTACTCACCAATTTAGAGGGTGCTCAGAGATCATAAAGTTAGATTCCAGACCCCATATCAGGTAAGTCTGAAGGTTTGTTGGGACTCATATGAAAATCTTGCCGAGATTCAAGTAGACCTGCAGAAGCGAGGATGGAGTTCCGAATCGGAGCAACCCAAGGAGCAACAGTTCTGCCCTGCTTGTCCAGAATAGCACATAGCAAAGAAGCATCCACACAGAAATGCCACAAGAGCAGTAGCATCTCGAACTACAGAAGATGTGAAAGCCCTTCTGAACAAGATGAGAACTTGGTAAACCACGCCAGTCGTGTCAGAAGGAGTAGAAAGCACCTGATCCACTGGTGAGCCAAAAGTAACTTCTGTTTAATGCTCCTTAGACTCCCTTCTCTGGTGGGAGTTCTGATCTTGTACTTCATTTGCAAGGGCCCCGATCACTAACAGGACTTGACCCATGGCTCTGCTTCTTAGATACATCTGTGCAGTTAAACAGAGAGGCAAAGTTTTTGGGACTTGATTAATAAACGAGCTCTGTTACTTTGCAATGTGGGAACATTGCCTCTGCTCCCTACCAAACTGAATCTTGTGGCATAGGTCTGACACTTGAAAAACTATTACAAAGATATAGAGGCAGCCAAGAAGCAGACATTTGGGATAAATTCCTACTCTGACAGTTAAAATAGCTCCTTTGCATTTTCTATAGTGCTCAAGTTTTCTTTTACACAGCAAAAGCTGCATTGCTGTGCAGGACACTGAGTTAATTCACCGCCAAGAACTTTACTGTTATTGATATTTATAGTCGCACTTATCGCAGCTTGGATAAATATGCAATGTCCAGGGTGTGGGGTATTTTGTTTTGGAGCCAGGGAAGGAAAGAGACCTGAGTTTCAAGCATTTTTTGAAAGGACCACATCTGCACATCTGAGAGAGAGACAGTGGGGGGGGGGCCCTCGCACAACTCGCCAAGTTTTGACCCTTCTCATCATTAGGTCCACCTGGCACTAGCCATTTAAACAGATAAATACCAACCCTATGGGAAATTTGAATGCGGGGTTTTGCAACCATAACTATGGCACACAGAGAGGGAGCAATGGGGGTGACTCGTTCAGTTAGTGATCTACCTAAGACCCATGAGAGATGAGGGTCAGGAGGACCTGGCGCAAAAGGAAGCCATTTTTACTCCTACCCCTGTGGGGCCCATCTTTGGAACCCCGCTTGGGATATTAGGAAGCACAACAACATGTTCTCCTACCTTAGGAGTCAAAATGTAGATAGTTACTCTCTAGCAGGAGGGAAGGTTTATGTTATGTTACCACCTGCAGAGGTTAATATTTACCTTGTGTTTAAGCATGACATGTTATTTTACTTAAAACATAACGCAGATAAATGGTTGAAGAGGCTGAACAGCAGGGGGATCTTTACAATAAAGAAGGCTGTTGTATGCTTTAGGGGACCATCTAAAGAGGAAATTATTCACTACCCAAAAAAAGGTATCAAAGACAGAAATTACTTATTCAGGAGGGACACGATTTGAAGTCCTTAGAGTTCTAGAGTTCATAAATGGATAACAGAACACAATTGACTTCTGTGTCCCAAAATGTTAACGGTCTCAATAACTCTATTAAGAGATACAGGGTTCTTTCAACCATTAAGAGGAGGAGACCAACTTTTGTTTACCTCCATGAGATCCACCTGAGCGCATCCGAGCACCAAAAACTGACAAAGCTCGGCTACGCTTGAGTGGTGGCATCCTCCAATAAAGGGGGAAACAGAAGGCAAACAGTGGTTTTGATCTGGAAATGTGGTCGATTCCTGAAACTGCATAACGCGTGCAGTTTCAGGAATCGACCACATAAACAGACCCAGAGAGTGGACTGGCAGTGGTGGTGGGAACCCAACTCTATCACCGTCACCTCACTGTATAACCCACCGGGCTTAAACAGAGCAACAGTCCGAGCACTATGCCAAAAAATAACAGAACTTTATAAAGGCATTTTAATTATTGGGGGAGAACATAAGAACAAATTACTCACATTAGTAATGTTGTTTCTTCTAATGGAGTCTTGCTGTATTCTGACAATAGCAGTGAGTCCCAACCTTTGAACTGCCCCAGAGATGAAAGAGTTAACTTCCCATGCCAGGCATGGAACACTGAGCTCAAGCTCGGTTGAGACTCTGTCTGTTGCTGTTTGAACTCAAACCGTCAGATCTTTAGGAGCTAAACTCACTGAGGTCCTGTGTGGAAGCTATAAACCTACACTAGCCAACTCGCTACTAACATAATAACACATTTTTTGGTCCCAAAACAAAGACTCAAGTCAGGAGACCCAAAAAATGAAATAACACAACACCCACTCACCCAAAGAAAGGGTGATAACAAAAAAGGTGGGGCACCTCCTGAGTGCCAACACTGCCACTGCCCACCCACATCCTAAAAACAGAGGTTCTGAGAGGGGAAGGTGGGGGGGAGGTCAGAATACAGCAAGACTCCATTAGAAGAAACAACATTACTAAGGAGAGTAGTTTTTTATTCAAACAACATGAAGTCTTGCTGTATTCTGACAATAGCAAACTACCAAGCAGTACCTCCATGGAAGAGGAAGAGAACCTACTTAGGAAATAGGCTCTGAAGCACAGCTGTGCCAAACCGAGCATCACTCCTAGCCTGGATATCCAGGGAGTAATGCTTGGTAAAAGTGTGAACTGTTTTCCAGGTAGCTGCTTGACATATCTCTAAGATAGGAATATCCCTGGCAGCAGCCAAGGAAGCAGCTGTACCTCTGGTAGAGTGAGCCCTCAGGCCTGAGGGTGGAACCTTACCTAATTTTTCATAGCAAAACTGGATGCAAGAGGCAATCTACCTGGCAATAGATCCTTTAGTGGCAGGTTTTCCTTTACCAGTCTCACCATAAGTGAGGAACAGTTGGAGGGAGTCAAACCTATGACCCTTGGTACGTTCTATATGGTAGCTAAGGGCTCTTTTCACATCTAGACTGTGCAGCCTCCTCTCACCAGAGGAGGAATGGTCAGTGAAGCACACAGGAAGAGACAAAGACTGGTTAAGGTGGAAGTCTGAAACTACCTTAGGCAAAAACTTCCTGTTAGTCCTGAGGACCACCTTATCCCTATGGAAGGAAATAAAGTCAGGCTCCACTGACAGGATTTGTAGCTCACTTAAGCGCCTGGCAGAAGTGATGGCCACCAGAAACACAGTTTTCCAAGTCAAGTACTTAAGCTCTGCTGAGGACAAAGGCTCAAAAGGGAGTTGCATAAGCTGAGCAATGCAAACGTTAAGATCCCAAGCAGGGGGCAGGATCCCTGAATGGAGGACTGGTATGAAGCAATCCCTTGAAAAACTTGGAGAAATCAGGGTGAGCTGAAAGAGAAGAGGGCTTACCTGCTAAAATGAAAGCAGAAACAGCTGCCAGATGCACCCTTAGTGTAGCTGGTCTGAGTCCCAAGCTAGTCAGATGGACCATATAGTCAAGGACTGTGGGCAGATCAGCAGACTCTGGGGAAATGTGCTTTCCAGAGCACCATATGGAAAATCTTTTACACTTGGAATTATAAGTAGTTCTGGTGGAAGGCTTCCTAGAAGCCTTTAGAATATCCATAACACCTTGGGAGAGGTGTAAATCAGCAAACTCTGACTCTTCAAGAGCCAGGCCTTGAGGTTGAGAGATTTGAGATTCGGGTACCAAACCCACCCCTGAGCACAGGTTAACAGGTTGTAACTCCTGGGAAGAGCCTGGGGAAGATGGACTGTTAAGGACAATAGGAGAGGATACCAGGGCTGTCTGGCCCAGTCTGGAGCAATCACGATCATTTTGCAGGGCTGAGACCTGATTTTGACTAGCACTTTGAACAGGAGAGGGAAGGGGGGGCATACAGGAGCTTTCCTTCCCAATTGAGAACTAAGGCATCCAGGGGGACTGAGCCCAACACTGGGGGCCTGCAGCAAAAAAGGGGAAGTTGGTGATTGTCTGGGGCTGCAAAAAGATTTATCTGTGGGGTGCCCCATCTAGAGAATATCACCTCCAAGACCAGGGGATCCAGTGACCATTCGTAATGGCCCTGAGATATCCTGCTGAGAGCATCTGCCAGGACATTGTCCTTGCCTGGGAGGCGTACTGCTGTGAGGAAGGTGCTCAGGGAATAAGCCAGAGACCACAACTTCATTGCTTCTGTGCACAAGGCCGTAGACCGAGTGCCTACTTGCTTGTTGATGTACCACATTGTGGTGGTATTGTCTGTTCTGATCTGAATAACTTTGTTCTGAACAGACTTGGAAAAAACTTGAAGTGCTAGAAATACTGCTCTGAGTTCCAATAGATTGATGTGAAGCAAAGATTCCTGAGGGGACCACAACCCCTGGGTGGTCAGGTCGCCCAAGTGAGCCCCCCCACCCCAAGAGGGAGGCATCTGTAGTAAGGATTAAAGAGTGAGACTGAGTGACAAAGGGAACTCCTTGTCTCAGATTTTTCTGATCCTGCCACCAGTGTAAGGCCTGGATATGGGTTCGAGTCACTGGGATCAGTTTGGTCAGAGAGTCCTTTTTCTGAGACCAAAAGGCTCTCAAATGGAACTGAATGTCCCTCATCTGAAATCTTGCTCCTTACACCACTGCTGTAGAAGCAGCCATGTGCCCCAGGAGCTGCAGAAAATGCCTTGCTGGTCAAGACACCTGTAGGGTGAATGAGGAGGCCAGAGTGATAAGGGTCCTTGCCCTGTCCAGGGGAAGGAAGGCTCTGGTCCTTTCTGTGTCTAGCTCTGCACCTATGAAGGTGAGGAGCTGAACAAGCTCTAGAACTGACTGAAAGATTCAGAAGGAAACCCAGAGAGGTGAGCAGTTGCTGAGTTATCTGTAGGTGTAACTTGACTTGGTCTGGGGACTGGCCTACTATGATCCAGTCATCCAGGTATGGGAAGATGGCAATCCTTTGCCTTCTTAGAGAAGCAACTACTACTGCCAGGCGTTTTGTGAACACCCTTGGAACAGAGGTTAGACCGAAGGGCATTGCTCTGAACTGGTGGTGGCCTGAGGGCAGCCCGAACCTGAGGTACTTTCGATGGGAGCTTCTGATGAGAATATGGAAATAGGCATCCTTGAGGTCCAGGGAAACCAGCCAGTCCCCTGGCCTTAGAGAGGGTAGAATTATTCCCAGAGTCACCATTTTGAATTTTGGCTTTAAAAGGTGCTTGTTAAATATCTGAGATCCAAGATGGGCCGCCATTCTTCTGTCTTTTTTGAGGTAAGAAAGTACCTGGAGTATAATCCTTTGCCCTGGTGTAGGGGTGGAACCTGTTCCACAGCTCTGAGAGCCAGGAGGGAAGAGACCTCTGCCTCTAGGGCAAGTGCCTCTGAGGGATTTGCAGGTGGAAAAGATCTGGTTCTCAGCTTTGGAAATTTTTTGAAGCTGAGAACCAGTCCCTGGCTTACTACTTCCAGGACCCACTTGTCTGATGTTAGAGACTTCCAGTCCTGGACAAAGTAAGCCAGCCTGCCCCCTACAGGTGGTGGAGAATCAGCCCTGGCAAACCCTTCAGGGTGCCTGTTTGGCAGGGGGTTTTGGCTGAGGGGTGGAAGCAGGTCTGCTTGCACCCCTTCTGCCTCTCCCTCTAAAGAACCCCCTCTGAGCATAGGCAGAAGAGGAGGCCTGGGCTTGGTAGAAAGGCCTATGAAAAGGCCTGCCCCTGCCCCTAGGATGTTGCCTTTGAGGAGTGGTCTGACGTTCCTTGGCCTGGGCACTCCTATAGGTGGTCCTATATTCATCCATTTTCTTCATGTAATTCTCTATTTGCTCCCCAAACAGAGAATTACCCACAACAGGAAAATCCATGGCCTTAGTCTGGGTATCCTGTGACAGGTTAGTACATCTGAGCCAAGCCATTCTACGAAGTGCCACAGATGTAGCCATGACTCTAGATGACACATCACTGGACTCCACTGCAGCATGGAATTACACCTTGGATGCCTCAATACCATCAGCAGCCACCTGCTCCAGCTCCTTGGCAAGCTGGCCAGGGACCTGTTTTGCTAAAGCCATGACAGTGTCATACCTCTCAACCTTTTGTCCCCCAAATGTGGAACATTACCTCTCAAAATGTGGAACAAATGAGCAAAATGTGGAACACTTAATCAAATCTTTACCTAGGAAGCTCAGAACACTGTTAAAATGTTTGCATTTATGTTCAGAAAGTCTGTTATTAATTGAATGATATATTTTTTGCATCATTTACTATAGACTTTTGCTTTAAAATGTTAATACTGAATGTGGAACAAGTTCTCACAATGTGGAACAGGGAACTTTTGTGAAGTAAAATGAGGAACGTTCCTCGTAATGTGGTACAGTTGAGAGGTATGGACAGTGTCCCATCTGGATTTCTGATACCTAGTAGTATAGGCCATATAGTTGGCCTGTCTGAGTCCCAAGGATGCTGCCATGTACTGTTTCTTTGCCATGGCATCAATCCTCCTGGAGTCCTTGTCTGGGGGGTGTGTGAAGCCAAGGGAATATTTGCCTTATCACAGGCTGCAGCCTGCACTACCCCAACATGGCTGCATTGTTGTGTAAGGAACTCCGTATCTGAGCCCGACAATGTATACCTCTTGTCCATTCTCTTATCCACAAGAGGTATGGTGTTATGAGTCTTTAAAATCTTAAATGTCTGTTTCCCAAAAGATTTGTGTAAGGGAACAGACAGCCTCCTAGACTCTGGGATATCCATCATTTCCACATAGTCAGGCTTCTCCTGGTCATCCACAGCTTCTTCCATAAGAAGCTGGAGGGTTTCAGCCACTTTTTTTATAAAACATGAAATGGGCGGGGGACTCAGAAAGCCTAGGAGGAGACACTCCTGAAGGTCTGTCTGGGGAGATGTCCGGGTCAATGGGCACATCCAGACTTTCAAAACCACATTCACTTTCCTCATACTCCTCTTCCTCCTCCTCCGGTTCATAATATTCCTCTAAATCATAATCTTGAACTGGTGGAACCAGCCGAACCGAGCGCCTCCCTGATGATGCCGGTTTGGTTGGAACTGGGGAAAGCGACTGCACAATTTTTATCGCCTTGGCTATTTCTTCAGCGGTTGGAGAAGAAAGTTTTGGATCCACACCAGCTGATTTTTCCTTTCTTGTTCTCTTAGCTGGAACTGACTCCTCAGAATCCGATCTCCTTTTGCCCGAAGAAATCTTGCCCTGGTCAGAGGGCACTCCTTTTGGTTCAGTTTGAACCAAACCGGACTGGCCATCCGGTTCAGCGGACTTTTTGGCCTCCCTTTCTCTTAGCCTACCAACTGTTTTTTTTCTAGGGTAGCTGCAGGAAAATATTTACAAATCTGGCAGTCTGCATTGAGGTGGTCAAACCCCAGACAATAAACACAGGTGGTGTGGGGATCAGCCTTAGCAAAGACTTCCCCACACACACTGCAGTGTTGAAACCCAGTGGGCCCGGTTTTCCTTTTGGGTTTCTCAGACATTGTGCCAGTCCTAACCAAACTTACCCTTTTAATGGCAATCCTCCAGGCAAGACCCTCTTATCGGTTCCTGACTGTGTCACGGATCGTGGAAAAAAACGTAATAGAATACGTTTTTTTAGAACCGATAAGAACCGGTAACCACACTCTAAAAGTTCAGATAAAGATTTTTTAGCAACTTGATCGGTTCAAACCGAACCGATGAACCGTTTACAAGCTCCACACAGAATAGAAAATAATATAAACCTATCTAGTACTCACAAATACCACAGACAGAGACTGAAACGACAGGTTGCGGTTTAAATTCGGTCAAAAGCCAAGAAAAGCGGTACTTTAACCGACAAATTGAACCGAGCAGAAGGAGAAATCTCTGGAGCGACTGTTCAGTGAGGCGGAGTAAAGAATCTGACGGTTTGAGTTCAAACAGCAACAGAGTTTCAACTGAGCTCGAGCTCAGCGTTCCATGCCTGGCATGGAAAGTTAACTCTTTCATCTCTGGGGCAGTTCGAAGGTTGGGACTCACTGCTATTGTCAGAATACAGCAAGACTTCATGTTGTTTGAATCAAATTTATAGTCAGGAAGACGCTACAAACCCTAGATCCCTGAGAAGAACCCCAGCACAAAAAGCAGCTCTAAATTATTTCAAAGAAGTACAATGGGTGGATTCACGGAGAACTCTTAACCCGAGAAGCAGAGAATACACCTACTTCTCAGCCCCTTACGCTACTTATACAAGAATAAACTACCTCATGGTGTCAGGAGAACACCAACATTTACTTAAAGAATGCCACCATGTTCCCTCGGTTCTTTTGGACCACTCCATGGTGGTTCTGGAAATGAACTGGGCCACAGAGAAGGAACAGAAGTTATGGAGGTTTAATAATTTCCTCCTGAACTTACCAGAGTTCACGGAAATGGTGAAAACTAGGATACCCCAAATCATACAGTACAACCATACCCAGAGATCAGCAAAGCTACCCAACGGAATACGCTTAAAGTTGTTATACGGGGGGGGATGTTATTAAATTTGAAGCCAATTATAAAAGAAAACAGGCGAGAGAATATAAAAACGCATCAACAGCTTAGGGGTCTCCAGATGCAACATGTGGGAATAAATCAATTTATCCATTAATTCAGGCCACCAGACAGCAGATTCAATATCTATTACACATTTATACGGAACAGGCCCAACAGTACCTACACTAGAAATATTATGAGGTAGGGCCAAGAGCCACTGGGCTACTAGCCCATAGACTCAGACAAAAGATCGCCCAGACTACCAACACAAATCAGAAACCCTTTGAATTGCCAAGTGGTCAGGTCCTCAAGCCAAATAAACATTTTTGAATCCTTTTACAGGAACTTGTACACCCCAGAGCATGCCCCACAATTAGAGCAAGTTCAGAAATACCTACAGGCCCTGAATTTGCTTGTCATCTCTCAACAGCTCCAACAGAAGTTAGACCAACCCTTTACAGACATAGAGTTGGGGCAAGCCATAACAGACCTAAAGGCTGGCAAAAGTCCAGGCCCAGATGGTTTCACATCTGAATTTTTTAAGACCTTTAGAGCAAACCTTAGTAGTGCCCATCTAGATACCTGCAGGGAAGTGCAGCGAGGGGAGGCATTCCCACCTAGTTAGAACTACGCTACTACTTCCAGTATACCCAAACCAGGGCAAGATCTGACGCAGTGTTTGGCTTACCGACCTATCTCGGTTCTAAATACTGATTATAAGTTATTTCCAACCATTACGGCCAGAAGGTTGGAGCCCCTTCTGCCCATTTTAGTAAGCCAGGAGCAAACTGGGTTAGTTCTGGGCAGGCAGACGCAAGGCAATATCAAAAGGTCTCTGCATCTTTTACACCAGGCTGCCCGGTTGGGGGCCCCTTTCCTACTATTAAGCTTGGATGCAGGGAAGGCCTTCGATCGGGTAGCATGGCCATTCCTGAGGGTGGTTTTGGGGAAGATGGGTTTCTTGAATGCTTTTATTGAAACTACAAACTCCATTTATACAAGCCCAAAAGCATATATCAAAATAAACGGGAGGACATCCGAGCTGGTGGCCCTGAAAAGTGGCACAAGGCAAGGATGTCCACTTTCACCCCTTCTATTTGCCCTTTACCTGGAGCCATTGATGCAGGCACTTCACCAAAATGAAAGGGTAGGTGGTCTGGAAGTGGCTGGGGAGAAGCATAACGCATTATAAACAGATGATTTATTAATATATCTGACAAACCCGAAGCAATCCTTAGAGCTGCTTTGGAGGGAGCTGAGGGAATTTGGGACCTTAGCAGGTTATAAAATAAACTCTAGTAAAGCAGAAGTTTTGCAAATTAATTACAACCCCTCTGAAGAGATAAGGTTAAAGTTCCCATTTAGGTGGAACCTGCAAAAAATAAAATATTTGGGAGTCCATCTGATCCAGGGCTATACGCAACTATTTACAGCTAATTACACCCCCCACAATGTGCAAGTTGAAGGCAGATTTAGATAGCTGGACAATTGTTCCACTCCCATTGACAAAAAGGACTGAAGCAGTTAGAATGGTACTCCTACCAATATTTCTTTATTTGGCCCAAACACTACCAATCTTAATACCTGAGGAGTTTTTAAGAGACTTAAACTGTAAAATTTCTAGGTTTATATGGGGGTGCAACACCCCAGAATTCGATACACTTTGTTACAACTGCCCAAAAGACAAGGAAGACTCTCACTACCCAATTTAAAATTATATTTCTATGCTGCCCAACTTTGGACTGCTTTCTACTGGTTACATAACCAGTATGGTGCAAGGTGGAAATCACTTGAATTGAAGGAGGAAGACCTCTTACATACAGCACAAGCAGATTCTTGCTGACACAGGGAAACTTTTATGAAAAACAGGGAGGTTCCAACCCTTATACCCTGATCATGCTGAATTGTTGGCAACACCTACTGGCTAACACAAAACTAGCTCGATGGAGGGCATTGCTCCTCTCAATCCCGTATGCGGATTCCTTCCTCCCGTCTACCTTGGATTCCATAGATAGGAACAAGCAGGGCTATATTTAGTCACACATTTTATTAAGGAAGACAGGTTTTTGGCTTTTATAGACTTGATAGCTCAATATGGACTTCTCCCACAGGATCAATTCATGTACTTTCAGGTCCGAGACTACATCAAATCTCTTTCTAGTGACCTGTGGGAAAAGGACCCACCACCCCAGATCATCTCCCTCCTGAGGGGGGCAGTGCAAAGCAAAATCCCGTTAGAACACATAATATCACATATATACAAAGCGCTGATACTGCCAGAGGGGGAACTCTTTAGAAACTACCAGAAAGTCCTGGGAGGCTGACCTGGAGGTGCAGGTCTCTGAGGAGATGTAGGAGAGGCACCTAAATATAATATAATGGGGGTACAGAAGCAATTAGCTGGAGAGAATTTGTCTGGAAAGTCACACAGATATTTTAGAACCCCCAAAATACAGGCAAAATTCCAACCTTAGAGACAACCTATTTGCTGGAGAAGGTGTGGACACTCCCCAGCAGCCACAGCACATATACTACTGGACTGCCTTAAACTGGGATCTTTTTTAAGGTCTTACAGGGGCTCTTGAATTGATTTTTTCCCCGGAGGCGATTCTCACTCCCACTCTCTTCTTCTCCTTCTCAGACTTCCCCAGAGGCTATAGAGATGCAGATACAAAAAAACTGCTTAAGATGTCTATCCTGGCAGTACAAAATGCCATCACTAAAAGATGGTTAACACAGGACTCTATAATACAGTGGCAAGATGTGATGTTAAAGATATACCAGATGGAATCTCTAACAGCACTTATAAATAAGAGACGTCCAAAATTTGACTTGATATGGAGAAGATGGGTTTTATATATCTCACCACTGAGACCAAATTTTGTCCTCTAGAAATAATAATGATGAGAAGTATACCTAGACACTCTTAACTATAATGAATTAATATTTAAGCTTTGAGCCTTCCCCTGAGCTGACTGGTACCCCTTCACAGTAAATCAGAAAAGTCTTTACTGATGGAAGTTTAATATTAGAACGTCGGAAGAAAGGAATCCCTGAAACTACAGAGATAGTAGTTGCTTTTAATCTAACAGAAGTTTTGATTTGTCAAGCAATGCATATAGCTGGATGTATGAGTTAATCTTGTGTATGTATATGTTATGTTTTTTGTTGGCTGATAAATAAAACAAAAATTTAAAGTTAAAAAAAAAAGGAAAGCAACTGTTTACTCAGTGACCTAGGCTGAGGTGTTACATAGTGCTACCTCCTACCTGGTCTAAATAATTCTGAACCTTCACTTTTTTGGTATGATCCACTGTCACTGACAAGGAGCTGATGCCGCCCCTTTAAAAACTGTCCTGGACATAGTGTGGGGGTCAGGGCTTGGAAAATTTGGCCCTGGTAATGTGAACGCTAAAGAGGAAAAATGTCAGAGGGGAACAGTGAGCACCAAAGAGTCCAACACCCAATTGTGGGTCTGGTCTCAATTTCCACTTTGTGTGCAAAAAATTAAAATTTTTTATTTACTGTTTACTATAGTGTAGTAGATATGTATCAAGTATATTCTGCTGACCCCCAAACTGACGTGTACTGTAACCAAAAATCCCAGAATCCCCTGCAGCTGCTGTCAGAGCAAGGCTGCAACATTGGGAGATTCACAGAGGACTGTATTTAGCCCTGGGACAACAACAGGGCCAGCAACATATGATCTGAGCTTACAACAGTTCTAACATGCAACGCAGGCTACTGAATCTCCCAGTGCTGCAAAGCAGGGTTGGGCTGAGGTACAGGGGCTCACCTGGAAAATTAATAGGGGAAGAACCCAGGGTGACGCACTCTTGTCAGTATTCCATTTCAGTTTGATACACCAACTCTGTGTCTGCATCTTATATTTACCTGCAGAGCTGAAAATTCCTCATTTAATTAGGAAAACTACAAATGATAAAACCAAAGATCCTCCTCAGAGTTTAGAAGGTGTCCAGATGCCCAACAGAGGGGACTCACCTGGAAATCTGCAGGTATCCTGATAAGCCAGTCCAACTCTAGTGCAAAGTACACACTGAGGCAAGCTCCACACCCCCGAAGCACTATTGTTACACAAATCATTATTTGATAGGGAAAAAAGCTGCTAAAGGCTGAACGACTGAAAATAAGAAACAAGGAATCAGTGGAATGTACCCCTCAAGGGAGCATTCACGCATAGTGGCCATTACAGGTCAAAACCCATGAAAAGTTCTTTTAAATGAGGTCTTGGGTGCATCTGTAGGGGGCCACAGTCCAGAGGGATTGATCACTAAGTCAGTTCAGTATTGATAGTCCACTGCCACCATTTTATTAAGTGCTGTGATGCCACACAAGCAATAGCCACACCTGGGTGTAGCACTGTAGGGGACTGATGCTCGCCCCAGATGTATTGTTGTGACTCACAAGGCACCTCCCAAGCGTCTTCACCCATCTGGGAGTACATCAATGCCCTTAAAAAAATGGATAAGAAAAATGCTAGCATGTGACTAGCCAACAGTGTTCTCTACCCTCATGTTTACCAGCCTCCCAGGACAGAGAGAGAGATTAGCATCGCCTTCTACCACTTATTTAGAACTGATAGACCTACTAGGGGAGGTGGAGTGGCAACATACGTCAAGGAAAGGTTCACAATGTCCTGCATGGATTCAACCTCTGTTGAAAATGAGTTTGCGGGAACACTACTCCTATCACATCTTCGTTCTGTCATTAAGAAACAGAATCTTGAAGCAATTATACTTGGGGACTGTAACTTTGACTGGCTCTCCAAGACTGCTTCACCCCTAAACACTTTTTGTGATGCTCGTGGGTTAGTGCAGCTAATTCAAGAACGTACACATCCTAATAAAAAGAACCTCTGTAACACTTCATTATTAAATGTTGTATCAGTTGATAAGCCACATCTTTTCACGTACGCTGGAACCTTCTTCGCCGACGTCAGCATCCATTGTTTTATTGCTGCAGTTAGGTCGCAAAATCACACAGGTTCTTCAGCTAAATTCATCACAAAAAGGACATGGTGCAACTTCGATGTGGCTGCCTATACATATGAACTGGAGCACTCGCCACACTGGTAAGACTTCGACCTAGCCATCACGGTCAACACGGCATATGATATCTTTAAAGAAATCCTGGTAGGGGCCCTAGATGTACATGTCCTGACGGTAAAAATCAGAGTAAAAAAAAAAACTTGTCGCTGGTTCACACCTGAACTGAAAGCCGCCTTGCCAGGTAGGGATAAGCTATGGAAAAAGGTACAGCAGATGAAGCTGGACTCAGATTGGTGTCACTTTAGGAAGGCACGCAATGCATGCACAAAAATGGTCAGAGACGCCAAGGCGTCATTCCGTCTTAGGGAGCTGGACTCTGCTGCAATGTGCTCCTCTAAATTCTGGAGGACAATCAAGGATATGTCCAGTCATACCCCAGGTAACTCCTTGCCATCAAAAATCTCATCCGAGGGGAAAATTACATCTGACAAATATGGGATATTAGAAGCATTCAACAATCATTTTGTCACAACTGGTCTAGTCTTTGACAATCCCACTGCAGCTCTGGTCTGCTCCCAACTAAGTGTCCCTTGCATAGACTCTGTTGCCTCAGTACCCGGCTTCTCATTCCAACCTGTATTATTGAAGGAGACTGAAGATCTGATACTTTGGTTGGATGTTAAGAGTAGTGCTGGAGCAGATTCATTGGATCCCTACTTTATAAAAATCACTTATTATGTCCTTGCTGTTCCTATAACCCATCTATTTAATTTATCACTGTCCCAAGGGTCCCTTCCTATAACATGGAAAACTGCCCATGTCATCCCGTTGTTTAAATCTGGGAATACCCGCGACCTCAACAACTACAGACCGATTTCCTTACTGCCAATTTTGTCAAAGCGCCTGGAAAAGGTTGTCAGCAATCAATTTATAGCCTATCTGGAAGTTAATAATTTACTAAACCCTATGCAATTGGGCTTTAAGACTAAACATAGCACTGTTTTGGCCCTTGCCAAAGTAACAAACGACTGGTACAGTGATCTAGACAGCAGAAACTTTGTCAGCGCGGTATTTCTAGACCTTAGTAAGGCTTTCGATACTGTGGATCATAGCCTGCTAATCTCCACTCTGAACAGCATAGGTCTTGACTCAGCATCCTTGCACTGGTTCATGGAGTACCTGGTAGGGCATCAGCAACAAATCAAAGCTGAGGGGGAGTTATCCCCACTCAAACCTCTTCTGAGGGGAGTGACACAAGGATCCATACTTGGTCCGCTGCTCTTCGCTATCTATGTAAACAATATTGACGTGGGCCTCAACAAGGCAAAAATACACCTATTCGCTGACGACACAGTGGTATACATAAGTCGACCGACTGCTGAAGCTGCCTGTGCAGACCTACAGGAAGAATTTGGCCTGCTTCAGACCCAGCCCCTCCACAAAAAATTCCTTTTAAATGAAAAAAATACACAGGCAATGCTGTTCTCACCCTATAGCTGTGTGACAAACCCTGCCAGCTCTGGAGCGCTACCACTGATCTCCATAATTCTGGGAGAGAAATTAGAATTTATCCCAAAGTTTAAATACTTAGGAGTGTGGTTAGACCAGAACATCTCATTTTCTGAGCATGTTGAAGACCTGTCAAAGAAGTTAAGGCAGAGGTTGGGGCTATTCTATAGAATTAGCCAGTTCCTCACTCGTGATGCCAAACTGTGACTAGTCCAAAGTACTTTTCTTTCCCTATCGACTATGGAGATTTCCTATATAGTCACTGTCCCAAAGCCTTGCTTATCAAGTTGGATACGCTTTATCATAGGGCCATGAGGTTTATTACCGGCCTCCCCATCTCTATCCATCACTGCTCATTGTACAAAGCTGTAGGGTGGTCCTCGCTTCCGTTCAGGCGTGAAAGAAATGCAGTCCTTTGGACCTACAGAGCCATTATAAAAAAGGCTCCCTCCTTATATATCTGAATGTCTATCCCTTAGTGAGCTGGGACCATACGGCTTAAGAAGTGCCTCCTATATCTACTTATGCATCCCTAAGGCTTCCACTCGCTATGGCAGAATGGCCTTTAGTTTTACATTGCCATCCTTGTGGAATAAAATGCAAAAACTACGGAAACTAAGCTACCTCCGAAGTATTACCGTAATGCTTTCAAGTCATTATATGCTTGAGGTGTGTGTTAGCTGTGTAACTGTTTCCCCGGCTCCTAGTCACTAACCACTGTTAGCTTGCTCCCCCATGTCTAGCCACGGTCATGAATGACTTTACCCCAGGTTAATTTGTGCATGTTTTTACTAATCCTTATGTACTTATTACTTTCTGGTCCCTGTACCCCTCTTGCTAGACATAGGCAAGTCTTACAGGGGGCATCTGCACCTAAAGCGTAAATTCTCTAGCTCCCAAGCGGCTGCATCTTCTCAAGCCGCCATCTGAAACCATTTGCCCAGATTATTCTTTAGCAAAGCACCGCAAAAGCCACCAACCAATCGGATTGCGAGTGCCTTCTGGACCTTGCTCCCGACTGGCTTCTGCAGTTTACTTCGGAGTTCCTTCTAATTCCTACAAAATCGGACGATCTGCCCGTACTCTGCTAAAATAGCTGTAACCACCTCTTTCCCTGACCGATGGGATCCTCTTCTTTACGACTGGAGTGCAAATCTCGGGAATATGAGTGATTATGCTCCTTTTGGAACCTTTGCCTGAGATGGGCCTTAGGCGCATAAGCATATTCGTTACCTTCCCTGCCTTGCGACCTTCCCGTGGTTTGACGATCCGTTTGATATGGTCAGCCAGCGCTAGCACCTAGATTTGGAAAATATGTGCGGTAGGTGCTGTTCCAACCGTTGCCTCAGTACCTCGCTCACACCTCCCATTAGCAAGCTGCGGTACAGCCGCTTTCCAGACCTAATGTAAGCGCTCCCTGGGGCTGCTGTTGATAGTGCCTGGGAGGCTGTTTGCTCCCTTTCAGACCTAACCATACCCTTTGTATTCCTTTTTGTGAACTGTGTCAAGAAAAAAGCTGTTATTACTTATTTTGTCTGACTGTTATGTTAGCAATACCTAGGTCTCGCTTGTGTTTTTTTAAGGAAATTACTGTGCTAATATCCATCTCTGAATATCTGTGGTCTAGCCTGTTTCCACTATTTTATACTGTTCACTGTGTCTTATTGATGATCCCGAACTAACTGTTATGTATGCTTTTTGTGTCTTGATCTGCACTTCTACCATGTTTTACTCACATTGTAAATACAGCTGTTGGTACTATAATCTGGACTTAACCAGGTCCATCTGGTAAATGAGCTTGCTCAACGATGTTTGCCTGGATAAATAAAGATGTGATTGATTGATTACCATGCAACACCTCCAGTTAAAAAAAAGAACCAGTACATGGCTCACACTTCCATGCTCACATATTACACTGGCACTGGAAACCCTCTGCTTCACTCACTATTTCTGAAACAGGTTACACCCCGGGTGTACTGCGGTTAGAAAATGGGTTGTGTTTCGCCAATATAGCCCCTTTTCTGAGCATGCTAAGACCCTTCAGAGTGTGGACTGTTGAGGGATATCACCCTTCGAGGGGCTACGAAGGCCCAGGAGCACGGCGGGTATCCCCCAACAACCCACACCCTATCGGGTTTTGCCAGTTACATAATGCCCACCCTAAAGGGGTTTACTGCACTTACAAAATGGACTTTCATTCAAAAAAAAAAAACCTAAGAAAAAAACATTACTTTTTTTCTGTAGAACTCTTTAATTATTACTGTTTGCCTTGCTAAACTACAGAAGTATCTCTGCAAAACTGATAGCATGAGGGCTGGATCAGTGAACCACCATGTGAAATGTCTCAGCCAATCATAGACCACAATTTCTAAAGGCCATTTTAGAAGCACGAGAAAGTTGTTCTTGACTACAAGTAGTTACAGCTTGTTCCTGCACATCATCATATGGTTCCACAAAATGGCGGCACCGTGATATCAATAGTGAACAAACTTAGTTAGCGACATCTCTGGCCTGTGCTCAGCTACAGGTGAGCCTGTACCTCGTTAGAAAGACCTCTTTATGGACATTCTGTGACGGTCACCAAGCATGAATGTTCCCCTTTAAACCTGTATCCTATGCGCCCCTTCCACAGTGGTGTCCAATACTCTGCTAATCTGCATGATGAAGCTTAAACCTGCCCCCAGCACCCCTAGTCCAACATCCCCTGTGACTCCTAAACTTACCCCTCATTTTTTAGGACTTTCTGGAGTCACTTTCACCTTCATCAACTTACCTTCCTTTAAGAAAGCACATTCTTTGTTGATCTTTAGGAAAAAACATTGCCGGATTAAGGCAGCAGTATCGTGAACTGCAGTCTCCGCAGCAGGTTGCTAACATACCACAGTCTTGTTCTGGGTGATAACCCTTATAATCAATATAGGACTCACAGTCATCACCAAATGCTGCAAGATAAAATTCAGTATCTGTTATTAATAATCTGTTATTCATGACAGGCAGAGGTTTGTACTTGTTTGAAGAACAGTTAGCATGGATATTGTTAACATTTGCTGTTGGTAAAGCAATTATTTTCTTTAGCCCAAGATCCAGTTTGGGATTTCTACCTGTAACAGCTTTGCTTTGTCCAGCGAATCCCTACCCAAATATCCTTTTGCCAAACTGGGATATGGATTAGGAAGAAAAATAATTTGGTTTTATACAGGGCCTTTTATACAAACTGTATAGCAAAGGACTTTGCATACAACCAGTCAATGTTGCAGCTGATAATAACGAAGCAGAAATTCCACAGGAATATGGTGGCAGTGTTCCCCATTCATTGTTTTAGCGCAGTGGGCCACCACCCTATATTTTTTTTTACCACCGCTCTATATTTTTTACCACCACCCTGTATTTTTTTACCACCACCCTATATTTTTATCCATTTTTTTATAAAATCCTCCAAAATTGTATTTTATTGACATCCTTTATTGCACTGCTACCCATTTAATACCAGCACACTATATGTTACTTAAAATCTATTTATGCACATGTACAGTGCATTTAGAAGGTCCAGAAAAATAACGTACCCTTTGACCTGAACACCACTGCCACCGCCCTATATTTTCAGAGAGTTGGGAACCCTGATGGTGGACAAATCCAGTTACAACAAAATACCAAGAAGAGGTAAAGGAAGGAAGGGGAATATATGGATAATGACTGGATAGTTGTGGTTAATGGCTTTAAAACCAAGTAATGGTGGGGGGGGGAGGCTATGTCTTTTGAGGCAGTAATGCACAATGGGACATTATTAAATGAACCAAAGCAAACAGAAGATACATTAAGAAAAAAATACCACAGTAATGTTTCTTCCCAGTGATAATCAGATATTCAGAACTTGTGCAGTGACCCTTTAAGACAGAACTGCTTGGAGACATTGGAACGCATGCAAATGATAGAACCTTTTGTGCGTGACAAATTTTCCTGCCTTGAACTAACTGCCCTAGTTCTAAACCTCTCAGATTTCCTTTCATGGGCGCCTGGAAAGCAGCCCCGAGGACTAAATATATTAAATAATAACAATAATAACAATGACAAACCCATAAACCCCCAAATAAACCCTTAAAAGGTACCCAAAAAAATGTCAGAATCACCTGAAAAAGGGGGGGAAAACACTGTGAACATAGTTAGAACAAGCATTTGTCAATGCCAAATGTTGTCTTGCTGGTATTGGCATTGGTAGTGCAGGATCTAGAGAGATGCATAATAGGAATGGCAGTGAAGTACTGAACTGATGCCAACCCCAACCCCACCCTTCAGAGACTGATAGGCATTGGGGTGTGCTTTTGGGTCGCCTGCCATAACACTCACGCCATTTCACCTCACCCCACCGTGCAGACACCGACAACTGTCACGTTTTGCCTTGGGGTCTTCGGGCCTTATTCTCACCCCGTTCCATAAGGAAATACGCTGAGATGGGTGCAGTATAGGAGAATGGGGTGAACTTTGGGGCCGAAGAGTCCAAGGCACACCTCAATGCATGTCACTGGCTATAGAGTGGGGATGGAATGGCATAAGCATTACAGCCAACAATCCCAGGTTACACCCCTGATGCCTGATGCCTGTCAGTCTCTACAGGGTGGGGCATTACGGTTGGAAACCCTAACGCTCCAGGCGTTTGTTGGTATTTTCACTCCAAATTTTCAACATGGGCTTTTTGTGACCCCCACCTAATGAACACTAGCACTATCAGTTCGTTACCCGAACGGTGATTTTGCACAGTGACTGCACCATTTGGCGTCACAGGTGCAAAAACACATTTCGGGCAGGATGTGAAAAATGAGAGCTGTACTGCTCTCATGAGGAGATGTAAACAAGTGGCAATGTTGAAAATCTGGAGTGAAAATATGAAAAATTGAAGTTACCAGCGTGTGTAGAAACTGCGCAATGCATGCCCATAACGCAGTTATTTGGAGAATTTTTTGAACCAAATTTTCACCATAGGCATTTTGAGACCTCCGCTCCTGAACAGTGTCACTGTAATTTTGTTACTCTGTCCCGAACATTGATCTCCCACAGTGACCGCGCCATTGTTTTTTTGCCCAGTACTAAGTACTATTGTCCCTGTTTTTAATCAGTTTCTTTACTGGGTTTATATTTTATAAGTATCTGATGTTGTATGTCATTGCAAATTTTATTTATGTTTATTTGTTAATCATGTTTGGACTGTAAGGGTACCCTGAGCTCTGGAAGTGCGCTCAATGGAAAAATAAAGCAGTGATGACGATGATGATGATGATTGTGCGCCACATCTGCAAAAACACATTTTGGTCAGGTTGTGAAAAATGACAGCTGCACTGTTCATAAGGAGGTGTAAAGAAATAGCAATGTTGAAAATCTGGAGTGAAAATATGAAAAACTGGTGAAGTCACGAGCGTGTGTAGAAACTGCACAATGAACGCCCGTAACGCAATTATTTGGGGGATATTTTTAACCAAATTTTCAACATAGGCATTTTGGAACCTCTGCTCATGAACAGTGTCACTGTGATTTTGTTAATCCGTCCCGGACATTGATTTCCCACAGCGACTGCGTCATTGTGCGCCAAATGTGTGAAAACACATTTCGGGCAGGATGTAAAAAATTACAGCTGTACTGTTCATAAGATGGTGTGAAAAAATGGCACTGTTGAAAATCTGGAGTGAAAATATTAAAAACTGTCGAAGTTACAAACATGCGTGGACGCTGCATAATGCACGCTCATAAGACAGTCATTTTTTTGAATTTTTTCACCAAATTTGTGACATAGGCTTTTTGGGACCCCGCCTCATGAACAGTGGAACTTTAATTTCGTTAACTGGTCCCAAAAGGTGATTCTGTGCATTGACAGCGAAATTACCTTTTGGGACCCAATAATGAGATGACAGTGCATGTGTTCATGAGGTGGGGTACCAAGAACCCCATGTTGAAAATGTGGAGCCAAAATTCAAAAAAATGGCTTAGATAACCTAAGTTGCAACCCCTCAATTTATGCCATTTTACAGCTTACCAGCATTTCTTCATTTTGCAGTTCGGCTTTGAAGAGTTTGGACGTGTTCCGCTCCACCATGAAGATCGCAGCACGGACCCTCCGGTAAGTATAGAGTGAGGAGAGTGTAACTGAGTGCATGAAGGGTAGCTGCGGGTTGGGGGCGCCTCAGACAACGGATAGTTTTCTTTTTTTCAGGAACAAAAAAAAAACAAGACACTGTGCCACGGGATGGTTTTCTTTCTTTACAGGTGAAATAAAACAAACGGACACACTGGGGTGGGCTCCCAGTGTGCCCCATGACTTTCTAGGGTGATGTTGGCCACACAATGGGGGTGGGGCAGGGGGAGGAACATGCCAACATGGTTGGCTTTCTGTGAGCGGAGGCACACTGGGGGGGGTTCCCAGTGTGCCACATTACTGGGGGGGTGGCAGACATGCTAACATGGGGCTTGCACCCTCGATGTTCGCCTTCTTTTGGGATTGTGCCATGTTTATTGAAATCTTTCACCAGGAAGGCACGTACGGAGGCATGTCATCTGTGCCGCTGCATGACGAGCTTGTCTCTGACTGCAGTGGCATATTTCTTTCAAGTTGGTGGCACTTTGCATAACACTTGTGTCAGAGCTAGCATGCTGGCTAATTGGAGAATGAGGGACACACCTACTAAAGCGTGTCCTGCATTCACCACAACATTGACACATCTGAAAGTGCTACTACCCCAATATGTTGTTTGCACATGTGCACAAGCCAACTGGAATCAGCTCTGAGAGAGGATCTCTTCTTTGGCACCAGTGTGCCCTTAGGTGGAACTGGATATCTCTCATTTGGAACCTGGAACCTAGGACTATGCCTGTGGCTGCAGCCACGTAGCCCAAGAGCTGTAGAAACTGCCTTGCAGTTTTTGGCCTGTGCAGGCTGAATGATTCTGCAATTAGCTGGATATTTCTTACCCTGTCCAAAGGCAGATAGGCCCTGCCTTGCAGGGTGTTGATATCTGCCCCTATGAACTGCAGCACTTGTGCAGGTAGAAGGTCAGATTTTTTGTGGTTTAACAGGAACCCCAGGGATTCCAGCAGCCTCAGGGTGATCTGCACGTACTGTCTTGACTTGCTGTGGTGATTTTCCCACCACCAGCCAGTTGTCCAAATATGGGAACACTGTGACACCACGTCTGCAAAGGTGTGCCACAACCACTGCCAAGCACTTTGTGAACACTCCTGGAGCTGAAGTGAGACCAAATGGCAGAGTTGCAAATTGGTAGTGACCTGATGGGAGTCTGAACCTAAAGTATTTTCTGTAAGACTCCCTTATGGGGATGTGGAAATATGCATCTTTTAGGTCCAGTGATGCCAACCAGTCTCCTTTTTGGAGTGTTGGCAGAATCAGTGCCAAAGTTAACATCTTGAACTTTGGCTTTGTCAGATACTTGTTTAGTACCCTGAGGTCTAAGATAGGCCGCCACGTCCCATTTTTCACTGTGGTGAGGAAATACCTTGAGTAAAACCCCTTTCCTTTTTGCTGAGCTGGGACACGGTCCACTGCCTTTGACAGTAGCAGATTTCAAACCTCTTCCTCCAACAACTTCTTTTCTGCGAGTGAGGATGGTCTGAATACTCTGGTTCTCAGAACAGGAAGGGATTTGAATCTCAGAAACAGTCCCTGACTCGCTACTTCCAGGACTCCCTTGTCTGTGGTGATTCCTTGCCAAGTCTGCAGGTAATGAGCCAGCCTGCCTCCGACAGGTAGAGAGGAGGCAGCCTGTGAAAACACGTCAGGGTGTTTGTTTACTCTGGGGTTGAGATCCCCACCTGGAGCCCCTTCTGCCCCTACCTCTGAAGTACCCTTGCTGGGGATACTGTTGATACTCGAGTGAAGACATTGCCAGGAAAAAGGGCCTGCTGTGAAATGACCTGCCCCTGCCTCCCCTCCTATAGGGCCTGGTGGATGGAGAGGCCTTCTCTTTAGCTGAACTGCTCTTGAAGGTGGCTTTGTATTCATCCACCTTCTTCATGTAAGCCACTGTTTTGTTTCCAAAAAGGGAATTACTCTCCAGAGGGAAATTCATGGCTTTTGTTTGTGTGTCCTGAGTAAGATTTGTGGCTCTTAGCCAGGCAAACCTCCTCTGGGCAACAGTATTGGCCATCCACCTAGCTGCTGTGTCATTAGTATCAGCAGCCATTTGAAACTGATATTTGGCTGCCTCCAAGCCAAACCTAGCAGTTTCTGTAAGATCAGCTGACAAGGGTGACGTGGCCTTATCTGCCACAATCAGGACAGACTGCCACAATGAATTCTGGTACTGAGCCACACAGGCCTAAAAATTAGCCTGCTCAATGGCCAAGGAAGCTGACAAATATCCCTTCTTGGTCATACTGTCAATGTTTCTGGACTTGGTGGTCAGGGTGGGAGAAAAGAAATTCTGCACCCTCCCTGTCCAGCTGGTATTTTTTGTCCAGTCTCTTATCAAGAGGTGGGACAGAGTTAGGAGTTTGTAAAATCTTTAAAGCATCCTTTTTGAAGAATGTATTTACTGGTAAGAGGAGCTTTTTAGTGGGGTGTTAACCCCACCATCTCGAGGAATTCTACATCCTCCTCCTCATCCTTTATTTCCTCACTTGTGGTGATGTCCAGGGCGTCAGCCATCCTTCTGACAAAAGTGAAGTGTGAGGAATAATCTTCAGTAGTTCTGGAGGAGAACAAAGGTCCTGCTTGGGGGAAACCTCAGGTTCAATGGGCCCCCCCCCCCCATCCTCCTCCTCACACTCATAATCCTCCTCTTCAAGAAATGAGGATTTGGCTGAAGTGCCAGCCTGTCCAGCTGGGCTCTGCCCAGATGACAACTGGCCAGGAGAAAAAAACACCTTGCAAGGCTTGTGCAGCGTTGAAATCCTGTACCATCTCCTGAGAAGAAGGGAGAGCCAGAGCATCCACAGAAGTACCCCGGTTTTGTCCAGTAGGGGGTTCTGTATGCTTTAATTTGTTAGTCTTTCTTGAGGGAACTGGAGAGTCAGCTGGTTCAGCAGGCCTCTTAGTCATTTTATCAGCTGTCTCAGGGGTTGAAAGTAACACTGCAATGGTTTCACCCACAGCAGAAGAGGGTGTCAGCTGATCAGAGCCTGAGGGACTCTTAGGTGGAGGAAGTTTTTTCTTTAGTCGTTTCAGGCATTTCTCCACAGTTTTCTCTGGGAACGTTTTACAAATTTCACAGTCTTCTTTTAGATGATCAAGGCAGGCAACACACAAACTGTGCTTATCTGCACTGGCAACAACTTCCCCACAATCAGAGCAGTTTTTAAAACCAGGTTCACCAGTTTTCTTTTTAGGTTTTTCAGACATTTTATCAGGAACTGATAAAAAATTTAAACCGCTAAATAGTTTAAAGTTTGAAGTAATATTCAGCAGTTACGGTTGATCCCGGAACCGATAGGAACCGGGACTGGAGAAAAAAATGAACCGAGGTTATTGGTTCAGTAACCAATGAAGCGGTCACTAAAATAAAGTTTTTAAAGTAAAAATAAACAAAACTAACAGAGTTTTTTAGTCAGAAAACTCTGATATAAGCTAAAATAACTCGGTTCCCCACCGGTTATACCGAACTGGGAAGAACCGATAAAAATACCAAACTAACACTACAACTACGGTTTAGCTAGAATACATTAAATAAAAGGCAGCAAATGAAAGAAAAAAAGATACTTATATGATTTTATAAGTGTCTTCACATCACAGTAGAAGTTGAGGAGAAAAGCTCCGAGCGCCTAGACTTGACAGGCGGAAAGTGAAATCTGAGAGGTTTAGAACTAAGGCAGTTGGAGATTAAGGCAGCATTTGAAAAGTTGTCAGGTGCAAAAGGTTCCATCATTTGCATGTGTTCCATTCTCTCTGGGCAGTTCTGTCCTAAAGGGTCACTGCAGAAGTTATGAATACTCGACTATTACTGGGGTTAGAAACAAATATTTCTGCTCAGTTTACAACAAAAAAGATACACAACAGTCTTCCAATGAATTACCAAATGGGGATGAGAATATATTCTCAGAACATGAAGTTACGACTGTCCTCAAACAACACAAATCAATAATTAAGAAGGGGGATAAAACCTTTTATAGGTACATCAGGGAGCACAGAAAGACAAAGGGAGGGATAGTGAGGCTGAATAGAAAGGATGGTGGGTGGGCAGAGAGGGACAGTGAAAAAACAGGAATACTGAAAGAATACTTCGGCTCAGTATTCACAAAAGAGGAGGGGGAGGAGGTGCCTAATCCAGTTAACAGAAGCACTCTGGATAGGGGAGTCGATCCCAGTCCTTTCACAAAAGAAAGGGCTCTGAAAGAACTCCTGAAACTGAAGGTGGACAAAGCAATGGGGCATGATGGAATTCACCCCAGAATTCTAAAAGAATTAAGGGAAGAACTAGTGACACCACTGACTACCCTTTTTACCAAATCATGGGAGGATGGTGTGGTACCTGAGGACTGGAGGAAGGCAGATGTGACTCCCCTTCACAAAAGTGGGAGCAAAACAGAGGTAGGAAACTACAGACCTGTCAGTTTGACCTCTGTGGTAGGGAAAGTGATGGAATCACTTCTGAAGGAAAGAACTGCTCAGTACCTAGAGGAAAGTGGGGCACAGGACCCAAGGCAGCATGGGTTCACAGCGGGAAGGTCATGTCAGAAGAATCTAATTGATTTCTTTGACTGGGTGACCAAAGTAGTAGACCAGGAAGGGGCTGTGGACATGGCCTACCTAGACTTTAGCAAGGCATTTGACACAGTCCCACACAAAAGATTAATAATCAAATTAACCAGGGTAAAACATTGATTGGCTAGACAATAGGACACAGAAGGTAAATTGTAAATGGAGTCCATTCTGAAGAAAAGGGGTTACTAGTGTGGTACCGCAGGGTTCAGTACTGGGTCCAATCCTTTTTAATGTCTTTATAAGTGACATTGCAGAGAGGCTGGAAGGAAAAGTATGCCTCTTTGCAGATGATACAAAGATCTGCAACAGGGTTGATACACAAGGAGGCTTGGAAAGGATGAGAAGGGACTTGGCAAGATTGGAGGAACGGCCAGAAGTATGGCAGCTTGGATTCAATGCAAAGAAGTGCAAAATAATGCACCTGGGAAACAAAAACCCAGGGGAAGATTACACAATGAGGGGGAGGTAGTAACAACAACAAAATGGAAAGGGACCTGGGGGTAATCATATCAGATTACCTTAAGGTTAGCAAGCAATGTGAGAAGGCAGTAGGAAGGGCTGGGGGAATACTGGGATGTATAGGGAGAGGCATCACCAGCAGAAAACAGGAAGTTATTATCTCTCTGCACAGACAGTTGGTGAGACCCCATCTGGAGTATTGTGTCCAGTTCTGGAGACCCCATCTCCGCAACGGCATAGACAGGATGGAGGCAGTCCAGAGGAGGGCAACTAAAATGGTGCAGGGTCTGCAAGAGAAGCCATATGAGGAGAGACTAAAGGAACTTAATATGTATACCCTTGAGGAAAGGAGGGACATGACAGAAACTTTAAAGTACCTCAGTGGAATCAACAAAGTTCAAGAGGGTAGCATCTTTCAGAAAAAAAGATGTGCAAGAACAAGGGGACACAATCTGAAGATGGGGGGGGCGGCTCAGGAGCAATGTGAGAAATACAGGTTACTCACCTGTAACAGGAGTTCTAGGAATGGTATATGTTGTTTCATTCACACTTATTGGCAGGTTCCTTGCCGCTTTAAATCTTGCGGAAAGTCTTCAAGCTGGCTCCTCCCACCCACCTGGGTGATAAAACTCGCCCACCCATGATGCCAGATCTAGCCCGCTGAAAGCCAGGTTGTGCATCGGGCCGGGAGACTGGTGGGTCAGTAAGTGAACAACATATACCATTCCTAGAACTCCTGTTACAGGTGAGTAACCTGTATTTCTAGGGACATGGATATGTTGCTCATCCACACTTATTGGCAGACTCCTAGCAGTTTTCCGGTCGGAGGGAGGCAAGGCACACACCCCCTACTTAGGTATAAAGACTGGAGAACCGAGGCCCCGACCAACATCCCGGCGTGACCCAAGGTCGATGAGGAAGGGGAAACGGTATAGCCTGCTTCCAGGCAGGAGCCCTGCGGATATCCTGGACAGGAGTATCCTCGGAAGCGGCCACCGATGCAGCGGAAGGGTGGGTAAAATGAGCACTTATCACTCTGGGAGGCCCCATGCCTGCCCATCTACAATGGAGACCTATGCAGGAGGTGACCCGCCTGCTCATCGTCCGCTTGGCTGCAGGTCTGCCAGGTGCAGCTTCAGCGTAGATGACAAACAGCTGGTGAACCTCTCCCGAACTTCAGCCCTATGCTCCCTGGGTAGGCGAGCGTTAAATAGGGTCCCAATGGATCCTATATACGGCCTCCGAGGTGTGAATGGGAATGAACCCCGGCAGAGACAATACCCAGTTAGGGAAAGACTCTGCCACTGCCTACAGAAGTAACTTCGGGTGGGGCGCAGGACAACCATGTCCCTGTGGAAGGCCAGATAGGGAGATTGAAGGAGCGCCTTGAACTCTCCCCTCCTTCTGGATGGCAGAGAAGCCCCAAGAAGGTGTTCTTCCACAACAGGTGGGGAAACCGCACCTGTGCAAAGGTTCGAACGGCTTGCCCGTGAGCTAAGCCCAAACCAGCGAAGATCCCACAGGAATGGAGATACTCTCCCCGAAGGGGAGGTGTGATCGAGGCCTAGAAAAGCGCCAGACTACCTCTTCTGCGCCACCGCCTGCCTTCTGGCCCATGCCCGGAAGACAGGGGTGACCGACAGAAGCACCCAGAAGGGTCGTCGGCTGAAGCCCTAGTTCAAAAGAACGGACTGCAGATGGTCCGGAATGCTCACCAAGGGACGGGAGAGGGACCCCAGGCCCTATCCCAACACCAGATGGAGAACTAATCCATTCGAAGGCGAGCATGTTTTTGCCGATTCTCGGCAGGACGCCTTGAAAATGTCAAGGACCTTGCCGAAGAACCCCAGGCCTGGCCCCTAGCCGCACAGGGACCAGGCCTTCAGGTGCAGGGATTGAAGGTCCAGATGGAAAACCTTCCCCTGAAAACAGAGATCAGGGCCGGGCCGGCTGGAAGCCACCTCGGGAGCCTGAGGCAGAGACTGAGGAGAGCTGGATACCAGAGCTGGCAAACCAGTCTGGGGCTACCAGCATCACCTGCGCCTAGTCCCTCCTCGCCTTGCTCGTGGGTCAAGGAAAATGAGGGAGAGGTGTAGAAGAGGCCCAGGGTCCACGGCCTCGATGGCATCCCCTACAGCGAACCCCGCTGAGGGGGTGGGCATGAGACAGTCTCGGCCTCGTATTCTCCCTGGAGGGAAGGAGGGAGAAGATCCTGTGCTACCTCCGGCAGGGGAGACCACTCGTGAGGCACAGTCTATGTCCGGCTTAGGGCATCAGCCAGGGTGCTGGAGGCTCCTGCCATAGAATGGCTAGGAAAATGCCTCCTAGCTGCATGAAAAACCCAATGCAGACAACCTCCTTGCAGAGGCAAGGGGCTCGTCCGAACCTGGTGGGTTAGGTAGCACATGGTCGTGGTGTAGTCCGCCTGCACTGAAACCACTAGATCCCGCACAAACGGAGTGAGCGGTGCAAGCAAGCGGACCGCCTGAAGCTCCAGCGGGTAGGAAAGACATCGAGACTCCCAAGAGGACCAGAGGCGGAGCACTCTGTATTCCCTTAGATGGGCACCCTGACCCATCCGAAAAGCATCGGTCAGAGAAGACCGTCGACTCAGGGCAGACGAACAGGATGTTCTCCTGCAAGAGCTGGAACGGTCCGAGGGAGAGCAATCCCTTAACTCCTGGGCTGTAGTCACGAACTGGTCCAAAGGAACGCAGCACCGTGACCACTGGCTAGCCAGTCCCACAAGGGGGATGCATGAACCGGCGGGTCCAACAGACCACGCCAGAGCCGGCTGCTGTGAGGCCCAGGAGGTGCAGGAGGTCCGGGCAGGGTGCGATTGCCCAGTCAGACCCGATTAGGTAAGGGAGAAAGAACCTCAGCCCTGTCCGCCAGGAGCCGAGCTCGGACTAAAGAGTCGAGCCTCAACCGGAAGAAGGATCACTTGCTAAGATATGAGTTCCCACGTGGCTCCAATAAAGGAAGACCAGTCTGAGAGCCAGAACTCTGGATCGCCCCCTTCCATCCGGAAGGGTTGCAGTCCAGCCGCCATCCGGGTGGGGTTATGCCCGGACTCCTCGATGCCGCAGAAGCTGCTGGGCAGAGACCGAAGGGCCTGGCCTGGAACTCGTAAAGAGATCCCCGCTTAAGAAAGGAGGAGTCTCTCAAGAAACAGACAGAACGAAGGTACGTACGTCCTGGAGGTCCAAGAAGAAGCCTCATTCTGAGGATGGGATATCTGAGGCAGAGACCATCCGGACTGCGGAAAAATGGGCTCAAGCCCCCCCGTCCATTTGGGACCAGGAATACCTGGACACGAACCCAGGGTCTGAAGAGGCGGGTCCGCAACCTTCCAGATCACCTCTAATTAGAGGGGCAAGTTGGCTCAGCGGGCCGACAACTACGCTGCGGACCCCAAGACCCCTGTGGAGAAACGGCTCTAAAGGGTGGTGCCTGCTCGCAATCCCGAGGCAGGGTCTTCCCCTAACACCTCCGACACCCAAAGTTCCAGGAAGTGGACCAGGTGGAGGAGGGGCAGACCCGTGTCCACACGGGGGAACCCGGGTAGGAGCGACGGCGCCGGAGACAGCATCCCTAGCCTGTCACTGGGCAGGCTTGGAGGAGGAACTGGCCGAGGGAACTCCTGGGCCTTTGCCTCCCTGCTTCCTTTTAGAGGAAGACGCTGGTTTGGAGTCAGGACGCCCAGCGCAAGCCTGCTGGCCCTCGAGCTGGGCCGGTCGAGCCGCAGGGGTCGGGGGCAAAGGGGCTTACACAAAGGCTGCCAGCTGCCCTTATCCCTCTGGGTGGGAGTGACCGAGTCCAGAGTGGCATCGGACTTCTTGGTCCCCTGGAGGTGTCCCTCCACTCCAGGGCCGGAAAGGTCAGTCCCAAGAAGGGGATGTCTGCCAACTTGTGCTGGGTTTCCGGTGAGAAAGAAAATAACCTCAGCCACGCCCTGCGGCGCATGGCCACTGCGGCTGCCATCAACCTGGCACAGGAATCACCTAAGTCCAGAGCAGTCTGAAGCTGCTGCTTCGCCACCGCCCTACCCTGGTCCCACACCTGCCAGACCGTGGTCCGCAGGTCGGCCGGGAGATGAGGGAGTACCTCATCCAGGGAGCCCAAAAGGGCGTGGGAGAAATGTGCCATCAGTGCAGCCGAGCTGGCCTGTCGGAGACCTAGGGAGGATGCAGCGTAAACCTTGCGCCCGACAGTCCATCCTTTTGGACTCCTTGTCAGGGGGCCTATCCGCATCCTGAGCGTTTCCAGAACACTGGAAAACATTGTCGGTAACTAACCCCTCAGCTGAGGGGTGCTCCGAGAAACCAGGCAAAGAACCGACAGGGACAGAGTACTTCCTGGCCATCCTGGCCAAGGGCACAGAGCGGGAAGTAGACCGCCGCGAGAGCTCCAGGGCCGGGCCCACAATGGCCTCGACCACCAGGAAGGCCTCCGAAGATGAACCTCCTCGGTCTAGAATCTCCGTAAGGGGATAAGAGGCCCGTTTGGACACAGGCTCGAGCTGCATCCTGGTGAATTCCGAGATGAGCTGAAGCAGACCCATGAAGAACGATAGGCTGTCATCCACAGAACATTCCGGAGAGGACCCTGAGTCCTCCCGACTAGGGAACATAGAGGAGTCTGCAAAAAGCTGCCTCAGGCCTGAGTCACTCTTCGTCCGCCGAGGGCAGGCGGGAGTGAGGGGGACAGACAACCTGCGGGACAGGTCATGACCTAACCGAGGCTCCACCGAGGGCGGTGGGGCAGCAAGGATCGGATGAACAACCCGCCCCGGCGAGGGCACCTCGACTGCAGTGAGCGGTTGAGTCGGCCAATCGGGCGGCAGCTGCTTGCTAGACGGGGAATGAATCAGGGTCGATTGATTCCCGGACAACAACTGCTGCCACATGAACTCCTGGTAACGTCGACGCGATTGGCATCGAAGTCACTTTTCATCTAAGGAGGAGGACGAGGAAGAACGGTAATGCCACTTAACTCAGTGCCCCGACCGAGAACGCCGAGGTCAGCGTGAGTGGCAAGACCGAGAGGAGGACTGAGACCCGAATCCTCGGGGGAACCGAGGGCGGGCCTGAGAAGGAGCGGGGTGTGCCCGCTCCTCCCTCGGCTCGGAAGAAAGGGCCAAGGTCTGTGGACCCAAAGGTGCAGGCAGAACCTCAGCCTCCGCTGGGGGAACCGGCGAAGGGATGGCGGCTCTAGCAGAAGACAGCCCAGATGACGGGTCGAGAGATTCGACAACGTCGACGGGAGTCCTGGCCGGCTGACCTGACAGGAACACCGTGAAGCCAGAGGCCTGAGCCGCACCCTCGACCGAGGTCGAACGTCGGCCGGCAGGGGAGGGGGAACTCTCTCGCTCATTTCAGCACCGACAATGGGACTTAGCCTGCGACTCCATGGACTTGGGCCAAGAGGCAGGTCCCGAAGGTCCCTCTTCTTTCGAGGAAAGGGACTGACGAAGCTCCTTGAAAGAAGCTGAATGAGGAGAACTCAAAGAGAGCGGGATAGTGCTGCAACCGAGGAGGAGGGAGCAGCCGCCTCCTGGAGAAAGAAGATCGAGCTGCTCAGCCGGGCGCGATCCGGACACTGCTTGAGTCTCAAGGAATTTTCCAAGCGGAAAAGGTTTTAGGTCGCCCGAGCCCAGAACGGGCCGCATCGCATCCTCCAGTGAGCTGGTTGAAAGGGCACAGCAAAACTCGCAAACTTGTGGATCATGATCCAAGTTGAGGCAGTAGACGCACGTGGAGTGCGGGTCTTTCCTGGAGGAATTAACCGGGCGCCTCCGGGAGCCGGAAAACGAACGATTCATCGCCGCAACGAGAGAAGAAGATCAAAGTATAGAAAAACTTCCAATTAAATTCGGAGAGACCGAAAATTTCTGGGAACCAGTCAAAAACGCAGAGCGCTAAGGAGAGAACCTGAGCTTCCAAGCGGTAAGGAAGATCTGACGTCATGGGGCGGAGCCGAGAGTTTTATCACCCGGGTGGATGGGAGGAGCCAGCCTGGAAGACTTTCCGGCAAGATTTAAAGTGGCAAGGAACCTGCCAATAAGTGTGGATGAACAACATATCCATGTCCCTAGAAATATTTTTTTCACAGAGAGGGTGGTGGACGCATGGAACAGCCTTCCTGAGGAGGCTATGGGGTCTAAAACTGTGGGAGAATTCAAGAATGCATGGGACAGACATAAGGCAATTCTTGTTGGGGGTAGGAAGAAATAGGCTGTTGGTTAACTAGGATCTGCTGCTTATCCTGCAGGTAGGGAAATGGGCAGACTAGGTGGGCCAAGCGGTCCTTATCTGCCGTCAAAGTCTCTGTATGTTTCCCCAAGCTTGGATGGGTTATACCCTAGGCTCATCCAAGAAACTACAACAAAACTACATACAAACACACGAAGAAGCCAGCAGAAGAAGGTCATTTGGTCTATCTAGTCTGCTCGTATTGCAGGGTCTACAGCTTGAGCTACTGTCCCAGTCCCCCCCTTCCCACTCCTCCCATCCTCTCTACCCATGATCCTTACCTTCCCACTATGCCTATCCCAGCCTCTCTCAAAGCTACCTACTCTTTTCAATGAGATCACCTCTTCTGGCAGCACATTACAAGTGTCCATTAACACTATTGGGTCCAATAACATTATTACATAAGTAAGCAATAAGCGCAAATATTTTCAACATTGGCGATATTCTGAAATGGTGCACCTTTGAAAAAGAGTCATGGGCTTGAAACGTGTCAAGTGATATGCACAAGTGGACCACAAGAGCCATTTGCATGGAGAGTGCCTGATTTACTTTGTATAAGTTGCATTTTATTTAACTGTGTCCACCCGGTTTCCAGTGTGACACTTCTTGAGCACAGCATCATTATACTCACAATTTGATGCGGTGACATCCCTACTGGTGACCATAAATTTATTCAGAAGCTTTCTTTCTCCTTAGGTTTTTTTCCTCCCACCCTCCTGACATTGGGCCAGCATGCACCACCCCTCATGAGGAAGCAGGCTCCCAGAGCCACCACAAAGAACAGTTGTATCGTTGGAACTCGATGTGCCCATCCCGGCCTGCACTGTTCTCTTCGACCCCAGTCCAATACGTGGCCCAGTGGTGCCAGAACAGTGCACTGAGCTGCCATGTGATTGATCCAGGTTTGCACACACCTGCCTTGATCTGGTAGAAGCAAGACAGTGCGCTGCGGGACATTTGGCTTAGGCATAGGCAAAGAGGGAAGGAGTAAAACAGGGTAAAAATACTCCCTCTGTACCTCAGTGATAGCCAGCCCAATCCCCCCATATCTACTGTCCTGGCTCCACCCACCTCCCCCCAGCACACTGTGAAGGGATTGTGGGATAACAGATAGACCAGACACCAAACTTCAAGTTCAACACACAATCTCTGTGTGATGTTTATTCAAAATACAATAGATGATCTTAAGCAGTGGCATATCCCTTCTTCAGTACATCAGTTTGCAACAACAGACTATGTGTGTCCTTTCTCTGCATTTAGCTAGCACCTAAGGACACTAATCTCTGATCTAGCTTAGCAGTTGAGATTCAGCCTCCACTCCTATGTGGGCCTTGTTTGCTTGGGTGGTGGGGGGTTAAATAAAATAAAAAGAAAAACAAGCTAAAGACAAAGAACCTCAGTGCAGAAACACTGAAACATTGGTTTCCCTAAAGGGCATTGACAATAAGCCAAGTTTCAAAGAAACACAACATCACACACACACTTCCATAATGCAAAGCATCATGGGATTCTGTGGTGATTTGCATATGCAGCCCATGATGCTTTGCATTGTGTGGGCATGTGTGATTTTGTATTATCATGGGATATATGCACATCACCATGACATTTCAGACCAGTTCAACTGACAGCAATTTACATGCATTTTAAATAGCACAACTAACTTAATTTCTATAATATACAGTCACCTAGTACTTTTTACCTTTATCAAAAACACCTAGTACCATGGTATTTTCAACACCCACAGCTTTCTTACACATAAGGTATATACATCAGTGTATTTTATGACATAATACCATTGCATACTAAATCCAACAACGAGGAACAAACATGTTTTAAATCAGCTCGGAGGTCACAACAATAACCTCCCTGTACAAGGACCTGAGAAGGAAAAGAAAAATTAAAGAGGACACTATAGCATAGTCAAGAAAGGGAAGGGGGTGCCCATAGGTGGCCAACCTTCTGGACTAGAAATTATAAAGGATAGATTAGGCTAAGAACTAGAAGAACTGTTGCAACAAATTTAAGAAAAGGTCGGTCCTCAAGAGTGGCAGGAGCTCCCTGTCACACACACTACAGGCTGACTAGAAGGCCAGAGCAGGGCCTATCCAAACCGACTGGGGGGAAGGGAGTGTCCTGTGTGGTTCTGTAGGGAGGCCAGCGTCTCAACTGACAGACGGTGTGGTTGGCCAGTGACTGAACAGGACAACGTGGCAGCAAGAGTGGCCAGATAAGGAACTGGAGCTGGTGTCCATGGTAATAGGGCAGAAACTCTGAATTAATAAAGGGAAAAGAATGGCCAGCCCAGGTTATTCTGAGTCACACTCCCAGACTCTCTTCCCAAACCAAGGCATTTGGTATGGAAGATCGGACAGCCCTTGTATTCAGACATTTCAATAAATGGGGTCCTGTTTTTAAAAGAATTTCTCATGGTCTGTGCCAACAAAAAAATATTTTCCAAATTGGGCCCTGGTGTTGGCCAGCACAGCGACTCTGTGACAGAGCACTGGCCTTCTACTCAGCAGACCCCAAGTATGACATGGGGGAGTCAGGGTTAGGAGGGCTTAACCACGTTTCTTTCTAGTATCCCCTGCAGTTCAGCCATGAGTGAAAACTAGTGGAGTTTCAAATTAAGTTTCCCCTTAAAACCGATATTTGGTGCCATGGCAAAGAACCATCATGGTGTTGGGGGTCTGGGAAACTTGCAGCCAAAAAAATATTTAAAGGACTAACAGAACCTGAAGCTTATTTTGTCAGTTATTAGCCACTGGTACCCAAATGAAAAACATTTGGTCAGCAGTCCATTTGTTTTTAGATGCCAAATCCAGAAAAAAATATACTTTTTCAGGAGCTTCTGATGACATAAATGTTCTACATGCCAGACTGAATTTTTAGTAGCTTTTATCACAAAAATGGACAGCCTTCTGAAGAATTAATGGTGACTATCTGGGTCCAATTCTCAGTCGCAAGGTGGCACTACATCATGGCATGATGAAGCACTTTTAACCCCCAGAACTAGGCTCAAAGGGGGTCACCCCTTCTAGTGGGAACTTCTCCAGCAGATGGCACGCTGCGCCACTAGCAATCCTTCGCACTGCAGGCACAGCAGTTTTCTGACACTTCCCTGCCAAGAACCTTTTCACCCAGGTGGTAGTGGTGTCTGAATCCTGTGCCCATTCTGCAATGATATTGAAGGAACCAGGTTCACTGTGAGACATGAGTGGGGGAATGGTGCTAGGAAAGAGGGATCTATGGGACCACAAGGGACTTATGTGGTTGGCCATTTGACTGGGGACCCATTGAACTACCAGAGACAACAACAAGGGACGGATGGCCAGACATGCCCAGCCCACAGCTGGGTCAAAGGTACAGGCTGGGCAGGGGCATGTTACAGTGCTGACCAGTCTCATGTTATGTCTGAGAATGACACTGCACCATATGCATACATGCAGGAGTTCAAAATGTGTGCTACATCTGGGCAGAGAACTCATTTGTGCCCAACAGTTATAAAGCCTCAGTTGCATTGTAGTGTTTGTGGGGGTGGGGTGAAGAAGCAGAAAAAGGAGAAAAATTATTTATAAAATGCTTCTTATACACATTATATCCCACTGTGTTTTACAGGTAATGAGAGACTGGTAGCTAAGTGACTATAAATATGTAAAGGCAACCATTTTGCACATCAACACTCACTCACAGCCTTGGACAACTGCCTGAATCAGTTTTTTTTTTTTTTTAACTTTATGTTTATTGTTTTAATAATGCAAACATACAGTCTGAGTTACATGCTTGAACATTACCAATTATTACACTAGAGGGCGCCACTCCTCATTAATACAACCATGTGGTCCATCCAAGCATTAAGATACATCAGTGAGGGGTTACCAAAAAATTCTGTTTAAACCATAAAAGAATCAATTCCAAAATCTGTGAACTGAGCCCATGAGCAGCATGGCGAAAATCTCCCAAAGTCTTTAAAGCAAAAGTCTTTAATATTCATGTCCTTCGAAAAGGACATTAAGATTGCCATGCATTAACTTAATTATGCACTAAAAGTGTCATATTCATTATTGATGGATTTTACAGCCAGTGAACAAAACTCAGTATGTCAGCACTATAACTGTGCTAAAGAACTGACCAAAGGTATTTCAGTTGCATAGTCTCAGGCGCTAAAGGTAACAAAAAGGCCCAAACTTTTTAATTTAACAATGAGGTTGAAAAAAAAACCAAGCGTCCCTCCCCTTCAATAATTGAAGCATATTAGTGTACATATGATATCTTGAGTTCAGACTGTTCATTTTTATTATTACTTGGGTGAGATACTGCATTCAGTATTAGAGTCCCAGTGAAGTACTCACTCTACTGTCTGTACCATCAAAAGAAGGAGAATATATAAAAGTTCAACGAAAAACAAGAAAAAACCTCAAGTTTCCTCTTCATCCATAGAAGAATCAGAAGCTCTTCTAGCTCGTCTGGCGCAATCCACAGGAGCTACATATTTATGGCTCCACTTGAGGGCCTCTCCTGGGTCGGAAAACAAATATATCTTCCCCTGATGCGCAAATCTGAGTCGGGCTGGAAATATCATCCCATGTGGGATAGAGGCAGTCCGTAACATGGCCCTTACGCCATCAAATCTCTTCCTTTTTTGCCTTGTGGAGAAACTAATGTCTGGAAAGAGCTTAATCTGCTCACCATCATGTAAAAGAACACCTTTACGTCGGGCGAGTGCCAGCAGAAAATCGCGTGAGCCTGATCCATCTGTGATTATCATAACAGTACGGGGAGCTCCAGGATTCTCCAGGCGGCCGCGTTGAGTAATCCGGTATGCTTTCTGAAACGTTTCCACTTTTGGTGCTGCTTCTTCTCCCAACTGTTGGACGAACCACTCCTTCAAAAACAGAAGCAAATGATCACCTTCGCTGCCTTCAGGTAACCCCAGGATACGTATATTCAGGGATCTTATTTGGTTCTCTAGCGATTCAATGCGTGCCTTCCATTGAGTACTGTCCTTGATCATCGTTGAAACTGCTCCTAAAGCCGCGTCTGCCCGTTTAGCCGCATCTACTGAGGCAGTTTGTATATGCTCCCAGTTTGTCTCCAAATTAGACACCCTGTTTGTTAGGCCATCAAATTTTCCAGATTGGAGACTGATTTAATTAGTTTAGACTTTAGAGAGCTTGGCACCAATTGTTTGAAGAGTTTCTTCGCTCGATTCTTCAGTTTGTTCTTCAGTACAGGCTTGGTTTGACCTCGTGTTCTGCCCTGCGGGAACATTTTTAGATCTGGCTCCCAAGCCCTGCTGTTGTTCTTTACGAGGATTGCCCATGTCAATCTCTATTTGAGCCACTATTAATTTTGCTACTTTTCGGTTCAGTCGCATACAGGTTTTTGGTTGAATACTGCTGAATCTAGGTCTCTGGCTTGCAGTCACCATCAGAAGGCTGCCATCTTGCTCGGGCTCCACATCGCCCCCCCTGCCTGAATCAGTTTAATGGGAAGGGATCGCTGGCCAAGATACTGGAGAAATACCCATCTCTTGTAAAAAAGGGCATTGGGTTCGTTTACATCACCTGAACACCCACCAAGACAACACCAGAGCTGGGCAGAAGGGACTTTGGTTTAAAGTCTCATCACACCCACGCAGTACAGCGCCCCCAGTACAGCACTCGGCTTCCAGCATTTATGGTATTAGCCAATTCCTGGTATGGGACGAGAACCCACGACCTTTAGGGCCAGAGACAGCTACCAATTGAGGCACACAGACACCTGCCCCCCAACGACAGCAAATCTAATGTTCTCAGTATACTAATTTCTGGAGCTGATGCTTGGAAATGAGAACTGGGCCCATTTTATTTTAAAGAAAAACAAAATTAAAACTACTGAAGTACCTAGATTCTCCTCTCACAGCAACTAAACAAAGCTGAAACATAGGGAGTCTTCTGCCCTTTTACTGATTGGCCAGGGGCAATAAGTCAATGTGGGGCCCTGGAACTATATTTACATCTTGTGATATAGTTACTACACAAACTGTAGGAACCAAAAAACAGAGTGCTGCAAAAAAATGCTGGATAAAATGCATGCTGAAAATAGAAGATACGGTTATAAACGACTTTTCAACTGTACTAGAGCCACTGATTTTCAAATGATCAGTAATGTTCAACCAAATCGTTTTTTTTTTTAATGCGCTTGTTTGTTTTCCCCCAAACTAAGGGAAAAATCAGCATGTCTTGAATAAACCTTTAACATAAATGTGTGTGTGTGTGTGTAAAATAGTGGTGCCAAGTGGTGGGTGTTCGTATGATACTGTGGTGTGAATAAGGTGTTTTCATGAAAAATACACTATAAGAAGGGGGTGTTAAGAATGGAAAATTCTGGATTTTTTCCTGAGGTTTTCTTTTTTTCCATTCTGGCAGAGAATCAGTGATCCTGCTACAGGGCTTCTTCAAGAATTATCTATAAAAACATGCTTAGCTTACTTTTTGCTTTCTACAAAGTTCCCGCAACTGGAAGGCACGAGGCCAAAGGACAAGTGACTTTTAATGCACCTGGGAACTGGATTGATTTTCAAGAAACCCCTGCCCTGGAACAGGTTACTGCCCTTATAAAATGCAGAATTTTTAATTTTTTTTTAATTTAATGGGAAAAGTTTTTTTTTCTTTTAGTTAGGTTGTTGCTAGTTAGAATATATGGATTTGGGAACAAAGGCTGTTTGCCTTTGAAAGAACCAATGAAGTACATTTATTCTGAAGAAACTTATGTCCTGTTGTAGGGTTTTGTGTTTAAAAAGTGAAAGTATTTTATTTTCGTTTCATTAGTGGTTGCTAGGTAGATTAGGGCAGGTTAGTTATGAGCTGTGCTGTTTTCTAGGTAATCAACGGTCAGGTGATGTGTTTAACCATTGAAGATGTTGGATCTGGTCAGTTTTTGAAACCCCATTGTATAAGGTATATCACAGGGTCCCTGGTCCTTCCACAACTGCCCCCGCCCCCACACGACTTGTGTTAGTCACCCTACTCGTACGTTGGTCACTGGCTACTCTGATGGTGCAAATGTAAGCTCCCATGCCTATGTGGACACTGCCACACTTGTATTTGCATTACTGTCTGTGCTCACTGTATCACTGTAACTGTTGTAATTGTTACATAGAAACACAGAATTTGTGTCAGACAAGGACCACTTGGCTCAGCTAGTCTTCCCATTTCTCCTTGCCTCCAGTATCACCGCAGATCTTACTTGATCGCCAGTCCATTATACCTCCCCCTCTTCCTTTCCCATAAGATTCCTTTGTGCCTATCCTAGTCATTCTTGAACCCCACCACTGTTTTCACCCCTACCATCTCTCCTGGAATCAGAAAGCTTGTAAATTTGTTACTATCCTGTTGAATTTCCTGTAAACTCCTCTGTGCCCCCCCCGTTCTCAACTAGAAATAAGCCCTGCTAATGAACTCAGCTTGTTTCCCTAGAAAAATATGTTTTAAGTAAATAAATAAGTCTGCCAGCTCCTTGATTTGTTGCTTGTTGTTAATGACTGACTTGAGTTTATTTGTCCACTTACGACTCATATTATTAAAATATAGCAGGCTTGCCCTGACTACACACCATTTTTTTGACCCCCCATTACTCTGTCATATATATCTGGGTATATATGTGTTGTATAAATGAGTTTGTGCACTAAAACAACTGCCAATGTGAAGTAGAATATCGTCCACGTAAGTGGAAAGTTTGTATCTGTTTTGGCCTACCTTGATTCCTTTACTTGTAACCGAGTTCGGCACCCTGTCAGGTTAGAAGAAGAACATAGAGAAAACTACCACAATGCCTCTTAATCACTGGACTCTAAAATCCCAGGTTCTTCAGTGGGGAGGAACCTGGGCACCAGATTCCACCAAATACCTGGAGATACATGTCGCCAGCTGCTCCCGCAAGATGATTACCAAGAATCTCGACTCTATCATAACAGCCATCAGACAGGATCTACACCATTGGATGTCCCTCCCTACGACGCTCTGGGCTAGAATCAATGTGGTTAAAATGACCATCCTACCAACCCACTAGGAATGATCAACCCATTTTTGCCCATCAAATGGTTCACCAGGCTTAAATCCCTTCTGACACCATTCCTCTTGGGAAATAAATCCCCACGCAGAGCTTATCACAAACTCTCTCCACTGAAGTGGATGGGGGGATTACAACTGCCAGACTTCTATTTATACTATTCGTCATTACACGCTAGTAAATTCCTGAAATGGCTGCCAACGACCCCATCAAGCCATGCGGACTCTTATTCCCCCCCAATGGTTGCGAATCGAGACAGAGTTATGCAATCAATTCCATATCAGTCCTAAAGCGCTGATCCATATGCTGCATGCTAAACTACCTAAGCCACTGAGGCATACTCCCATTGGGACCTTCCTACTAGTAAGCAAGCAGCTACACATGATCCTTCATACCCAACCCCCTATTCCTCTTGGATCAGTCCATTTCAGGTAATCCCAACTTCAAAATACAGAACAAACTCATTCCTCACAACTTCCTAGGACCCACCCCCACCCCAGTCCTAAAGCAACTCATACACAAGGGCTCAATCATCCCATTCAACACCTTCTCCGAGTCGCTCCCCAACATAAAAATATCCCCCCTCTCCTTCTCACAGCTCTGCCATGCAATCATATCTACCCTTCGCCCCAGACCTTGAACCTTCCCCCGATGCTTCACCTTGGGGGGGACCTCACCTACCTCACTACTCAGCCACATGCCACTTCCCTGCTCTATAAAGAACTGCAGGAGATATCCACCCCAAGGACACAGATCAGTGCCCCCACTGGGAGAAAAAATTCCCACAACTCAAACATCTCACCACTCCGCCAACTCATGTGGAGAAATCTGCACAAATACATCAAATGTAATGGGCTCAGAACAATGCAATACAAGATTGCTCACAACATGTATTACACACTAACCAAACTCCATAGGATGGGTTACCTTCCGTCTCCTAACTGCAGCAAGTGTCAGTTAGATAAAGGAAGGCTAAAAAACAGCCTATGGGATTGCCTAAAAGCTAGACCCCTATGGGAAGATAGCCGCAGCCACTTAGACCCACTCTTAGGGCTTGATGATACCTTTACACCTCGAAATCTGCCTACTGGGCCTTGACATGGACTTTGCCTTTGGTCCTCGCGAATTTCACATTTCCATCATCTCAGCAATAGCCAAAAAGGTAATACTCAAACACTGGCTGGACGACTCAACACTCAGCTTCAGGGAGTAGCACAACTCCATCCTGGAAGCACTTAGAATGGAGAACATGATTAGCTCCCGCAACAACAGACTGCCCCAGTTCTACAAAAGATGGGGGTCCCTAGAAACTCTTCTGCTACTGGACTGACTCCTCCCCAGGTCACAGGGAGGAATAAGCCTCCTACTCTCAGCAATCTCTCGCTAACCCACTGCTGAGAGACATAACCAAACTGCAACTGCTGAAAGTCATGGTGCACCAGGTGCCACCCTGTGCTCCTACAGAATGAAGAATAGGGAAGTCTGACATTGTCCGTACTGTATAAATCATTTGTTCACAATCTGTAATTGTCTGTGTAATTGTATCCTTGAATGTTTTCTTAATAAAGATTATATATATATAAAAAAAAAACTGTCAATAATTTCAGTGTCAGAAAGTTCATTCAGTGGTTTCCTACAGCAAATGTGAACCTGCTCAGCTGATCATGCTTACATCAAGCATGACTATCTATTGCTTTTGCATACTATTAAAGGGGAACAGTCATCACCAAGGGCCCCCACACTCAAATGTGGGTCTGATCCCAATGTGCAAAAACATTTTGGTTAACTTATGTTTACTGTAGTATAGCAGACTGTATCAGACTAATTTTGCTTAGTTTGTAGGCTTACATCTTCCATTACTACAAATCCCAGAATCCTCTGCAGATGACATAAGAGTAGTAGTCAGCAGTGCGGTAGTGTCAATAGCCTACAGTGCATGTTAACGAGGTTATAGAAGTGCTGGTCCTGCTGTCCTCCATGGGCAATGTACAGTCGCGGAGAACTGTCTTAGCCCCTAAAGAAAAGCAGTTGTGGGAAACATCTGATTGAACATTAGATTATAAAAGATCTAACATGCACTGTACTCCTGCAGGCTATTGAATCTCCCACTGCTGCCTACTGCTCTGATGTCAGCTGCAGGGGATTCTGGGATTTGCAGTAGTAGAAGATGTCAGCCTACAATTAAGTATAACTGGTCTGATATAATCTCCTATACTATAGTAAACAGTAAGCTAACCAAAATGTTTTGCCCACAAAGTGCACATCGGGACGAGCCCCACACTTGAGTGCGGGGTCGTTTTTGCTAACTCTTCCCCTTTAAGTACTACGATTTTATACCTATGATATGTGTGTATTGCTTTTTATAAATCATGACATCATTCTTGCCCGGTCAGGATTATCTCTCTCCTTTTTTTTTTTTTTTTACTTTTTATTTATGGATTATCATACTACAAAGTAGCAACATGTACAGTAACCCCTTGCTATAACGAATGCTTTGGGAGCTACGTCCGCCGTTTGTTATAGTTCCTCATTCGTTACAGCGAGGGACGCTAACCAGTTGACAGCTGCCACCCGAGAAGCAGCATAGTTGCGAGCAAACACAGAGCCACAGGTCGGGCGGTTGATCAGGTGAGAGCCACGAACGTCCTGTGCAGGGAAAAGTGCTGACATGGAACTTACATGCAGAGTTTTAACCTGCCATGGCGCCTCTCATCTTAACATAGCACCTCTTGACCACGCTACAGCTCCATCCCGATTATGCACCATCACATAACCCTGTACTGTACTGAGAAGCAGGCTACGGCTGTCCCTCGTCCCCCCACCCCACTGATGAGCCACTGTTTCCAAGAACCTCCCCATAATGTAGAAGGCAGCAGTGCTGCAGGGGAGAGCGAGAGACAGAGATGGGATAAGTGGCTGACATAGCGGCCTACAGTTTTGCCTGCAATCGGAGAGACAGTGGGAGCACTGAGGTGACCAACAGTCGGGAGCGCACAATTCCTATATTGCTTGTGTCTCTGTAAATGTCTGCAATTGCAAGGGACATGTGTGGCAGGGCTGTGATTGATCAATGCTTGCTTCACTTGTGGGGAGGGAGAGAGTGGAAAGCGCATAATGTGGTTTTAGAAAGTACATTAAGATTCTCCAGTAGCAGCTCTCAGCTTGTTAGCGCTACAAAATACAACTTGAAACTTCGGGAGCCACAGGAGGCATTCGTTATAACCGGGATTCCACTATAGCGGGGTTCGCTATAGCGAGGGGTTACTGTACACACATAAAAGTACATATGGGATCAAAAGGTGTTATGCAATATCTGGTCAGACAGAATAATAAAATACAACTTATAACAGATCATATTGCTCAGATATAAAACATACACCCCAGAAAATGAAAAGGAGATAAGGGACCAGGACAGTAAAAACGTAGGATGTGGCACTCTCACCACAGGGAGTACTAAATATAGTCTCTTCACCGAGTCTCTCTCCCTCTCGCAAGACTGAACAACATATCGGAGGGTGGCCACTTGTAAAAGGGACACTATAAAAAGAAAACCAGAATATCTGAACTCAGTTAAGTTCAGCTGAGACCTTGCATACATGGGTATCATCCCAGATACCATGCAGGAGGAAGGTTAACGTGTCGAAGCTTCCAAAGTTCACAAACTGAGCAGTGCACCTCAGTATACAGTACCATTCATGAGAACTGTCCCTTCACAATAGGATAGACTTTGCAGGAAGACCAACATATACAACAAATAAACAAACTTATAAACCTGAGTTCCAAACAAGCATGCCTGCAATAAACACTGAACATGGAGAATCCACGTGTTTAAAGCAACATATGTCCATGGGACCAAACACAATACTCAACAAAGCAGAAAATGCATCAATAGTCAAACTGCAGTCACTCTGATTCCCCGTCCAAACCTGTCTTGAGCCCTAAAATTCATTTGGGAGACCTGTTTATAAGAGATGCAAGAAGCAGCTTCGGGGTCAGTAAAAATGTGAGACTTCTGCTTGTGTGTAATTTGCAGCCAGGATGGGAAAAGCAACTGAGCTATCACTCCCTTTGCTAGTAATGTCTGTTTGATTACTTGGAGTTTCTTTTTACGGTTTTGAGTTTGGGAGGAAAGGTCCAGGAAAATCCCAGCGGCTGCCTTCCCACATTACAGACTAGGAGAGCAGCAGTAGAGGGGATAAGTCGACTTGGTCCCGACCGTGATCAGGACTTCCTATCTCCATCCAAGGAGAAATGACTGCAGCAGCAGAGAGAAAAAGGCCACACTCCTGCCCCCACCAGCTGCCTTTTTTAAATACAGGAAATACTGAACGGATTGGGCAGTAGGGATAGGAGAAGGAGCACGGAGCACCAAAGCAAAACAAAACTTAGGACAAAAACGCAAGACAACAAAACTTAAAGGGGACAACAAATTCTGTAACATATAGTGTGAAAACTGAGTCAAGGGTTTCTTCAGTGATGTAAACTGGAAACTGAGGGCAGGAAAGTTTGTGCAGTATAAGTTTTACAGTTTAAATTTTACAGTATAAGTTTAAGGTGTTTAAGGGCAAGGGGAAACTGATGTAACCTGGAAACGGGGGGCAGGAAACATTTAGTGAGTGTGCTTAAGGGCAAGCAACTCAACTTTAGAGTCTATAAGGGGGCTTAGGTGCAAATAAAATCAAGTGCAGTGCATTTACGGTGCTTAAGGGTACACTAATCAATTTTAGCAGGTTAAAGTGTGTAAGAATGCTTAAGGTCGAAGTATTATTTTACAGTATCTTGCATTATTTTTATTTACTTTTACTACAGTAGTAGAAGTCTATACAGTACTGCAAGGTACCTTACAGTGTAGCGCAAAATGTGGCGCAGGAGCGAAGAACCGGTATGGCGCAAGTAGGAAGATAGTGGTAGGGGGTGGAGGCAGGGAAGATGGGAACATCAGGGTGAGTACCAGTGGCAGGGTGAGCAGAGATACACTGGAGAAGGGAGGAAAGCAGAAGGCATGGAGGAGAAAGAATAGTAAGTTGTAACAGCTGTGGAGCAGCCATATTTAGGAGCACTCTATGGAGGTAGGTTGTCAGAAATTGGGGAAACTGGAAGCTGAGCTGGTATGGTTAAAAAGGGAAATGGGAAGGAGCAGGCCGAGAGGATGGGGAAAGGAGGCAAGAAGGCAGAAGGGATGGGAGGATGGAAGGATAAGGAAAGAAGAGAGTCAGAATGGGGGAAGGGAGAGGGGGCAAAGGGAGGGAACGAAGCACAGGAGTACACAGGGACAAGCTACAATGAAAGAAGATATAAAGGGGGATCAAACAGAAACTGGCCCTTATCTGGATTACAGGAACAGGAGGTGTGAGGGGGACAGGAGCAGAGCTGAGTGGGGGCTGAAACAAGGAAAACATAGGGATCCTACAGGTACTGGCCCTTACCCTTACTTGGGATCAATCAATCAAATTTGATTTGTTATAGCGCACTTCTCATTTTGATTCAGTGCGCTTTACAGTAAAACAACATTTAGATATCAATAAAAACAAGCAGTACAACTTCACATAAGCAAATCCAATTAAGAATCTACATGAAACCCCCCACCGGCCACTTGTTTAACTAGTAAGCACAACTCCCAAATTTCTGTCTAGGGGAAAGAGAGGGGTTGGGGTACAGAAACCATATTATACAAACATGACCAACAAACCCAGGCCCTCAGGAGAGAACTTTTGCTATGGGCTATGCCAAGTCTGTACTTCTGGAGGAGTACCAGGAATTCCACTCAGGAAGCAGTAGCATGAATGTCCAAACCAGGCTGGGGTTCTAGAGTGTGGCTTTATTCCAAAGATGGTACACAAAAGCAAAGGTGGACCCCCAAGGGTTTACACTTCGTGGCACAAGGCAATGCAGAATAACAAAAGTCTGTAGCAGACAGAAACTCTAAACATCCCATATTGCATAGGACCTTGAAACTCTCTTCAGGGCAAAGCCTCAGCTGAAACACACATTTCTTCTTGTGGCAATGGCAACAATGGAGCACACAAATTCTTCTAGTGGCACTGGCCACAACTTAGAACATTTCCCATATCGCATAGGATTTAAACATTTGGCAATGTGTCAACTGGTCACGACAGAGCACACTGGTGCTCAGAATTAGCACAACCCACACCAGGGAGTAAACTTTCTCTTCAGGCATTGGCCACCATGTCCTGAATAAGCAGGCACCCTTACATAACCTGTAGTGCTGAATTGGTCACTCCAGATGGGGGATTGCCCACCTTTTGCTCCCACAGTCCATACCCAGCCATTATTTGAGAGTTACACCTCAACATTTACAAACAGCAGAACTATGCATCTTGGAATGACTTTCACATTCAGCATTAGACACACATACTTCTGAGTCTAAATTAAAGTCCTGAACAATGTGCCAAGTCTCACTGGGGACTCCATGATTGTCAGCCAACTTTAGGAAAGGCATGATAACAGTCTCAAACAGAACAGAACTTGGTGTATTAATCCCTTTGTCAGAGTACACCCCAAAAGAAAGGTACATTCCTCCTGGGATACTCAAAGTCACGATTATTCACGGTTGCACACAAAGGCAGTTTCAAATGTCCTGGATCAGAGCAGAGGATTGCCCCTCGGGTCCATTCTGTAGTCCCCCTCATCTCACTGGGGATGAGAAGAAAATCAGGAACTCCTGCTAGACGGTTTCCACCACTTCTACAAGACAGGCAGAGGATTCTCAGCACTAGGGTGAGAAAAATAGGCTCTTCTCTCATAGTCTACACCGCAGCTCCTCACTCCTCCAACTGCTCACAATGAACTCCACTCACAAACTCACTGAAAGACTAACTGAAAATTCTAAAACTTCCCACTCACAGCTAGCTGCTGTGGCTTATGCTGCTGTGAGAGTTCTAAATGACATCACCTCTCTCAACTCAGCTGAGACCATGTAAACAGAGAGGGAGCAGGTGAAAACCATTTAACCAGTTATTCACCAGCTGCCTTCCCTACCTAGCACTGACACTGATGGGATTCAAGTAACCCCAGGGGACCGGGGGGGGGGGTTACATATAAAAGCTTGGGCAAATAAAAAAAATACTTCAGTCCCCTTTTAAAGATTTCAGTAGATGCACTATTACACGGTGAACAAGGGAGAGAATTCCAAAAACTGGGGCTGCAAATGAAAGGGTACATGTCCTTGAAGATTATAAATGAATCTTGAGAACCTCCAATAAGCCCTCATCACTGGTGCGTAGGGGGTGAATGGGTATCAAACAGCTTTCTGAACTAGTGGCCTTGATGGAAGAGGAACATCGGGATATCGTGGCAGTCACAGAAACAAAGAACACACAGAACCCTGACTGGGATGTAAACATACCAGGGTACACTATCTACAGGAGGGACAGGGAGGGTAAAAGAGGAGGAGGAGCTCTCTACATACAGGAAGGAATCAAAGCAACAGAACAAAAAGGTAAACTGGGAGGACAGGAAGCATTGTGGGTCAGCTTTGGAGGCAGGCAATGGCACCACAATCTGCATAGGGGTTGTCTACAGACCCCCATCTCAGGGGGAGGAAATGGACATGGAAATGATAGATGGTATCCTTAGAATGGCAGAAAAAAGGAAGATATTGTTGATGGGGGATCTGAATATGCCAGATGTTAACTGGCGTGCATTTGCTGCAGCCACTTCAAAGAGCATGGTCATTCTAGATGCCCTGCAGGGGGCATGCCTTAGGCAACTAGTATTGGAATCCACTCAGGAGAGAGCAATCTTAGACCTGGTACCTTCAAATGTAGACAGAGAGAGGATCACAGATTTAGAAGTGGGTAGCCATCTGGGAACTAGCAACCATGGAACATTATGATTCACGATAAACACAGCAGTAGAGTCAAGCCATACAAAGGCAAAGGTCCTGGACTTTAGGAGGGCTGACTTTGTCAAAATGGGTGAATGCCTAAGGAATGCACTAGCAAATGAGCAGGAATGAGGGGTGGAAGAACAATAGGGAATAATTAAAACTGCTATCACTGAGGCAACAAGCCTTTGTGTGTAGCAAATAAACAAAACAAAATGATGTAAAAAACCATTATGGTTCTCAAAGGAGGTGGCAGAGAAGGTTAGGGAGAAAAAGACAGCATTCAGGAAGCACAAGGAATCACAGCATTCAGGAAGTACAAGGAATCACAGAAGAAGCAGGACAGAGAACTGTACCAGTTAAAGCAGAAGAAAGTGGGGGAAGGCAGTCAGAACAGCAAAGGCCCAAACCACGGAAAAGATAGCCAACTCAGTAAGGGGGATAAAACCTTTTATAGGTACATAATGGAGTGAAGGAAGACCAAGAGGGATAGTGAGGGTTAATAAAGGGGGCAGAGGCGACTGTGAAAAGGTAGAGCTACTAAACAAATATTTTTGCTCAGTATTCACAAATGAAGAGGAGGAGGTACCTAAACCAAACAATAGAAACACTCTGGATGGGGGGGGGTGGATACCAACCCATTCACAGAAAAAAGAGTTCTGAAAGAACTCTTGAAACTGAAGGTGGACAAAGCAATGGGGCCTGATGGGATTCATCCCAGATTTCTGAAAGAACTAAGGGTAGAACTAGTGACACCACTGACTACCCTCTTTAACAAACCATGGGATGATGGGGTGGTACCTGAGGAATGGAGGAGGGCAGATGTTATTCCACTTCACAAAAGTGGAAGCAGGGCAGAGGCAGGAAACTACAGACCTGTTAAGTTTGACCTCAGTGATAGGGAAAATGATAGAATCACTTCTGAAGGAAAGAACTGTTGAGTACCTATAGGCCAGAGGGCACAGGACCCAAGGCAGCATGGATTCACAGTGGGAAGGTCATGTCAGACGAATCTAATATATTTCTTTGACTGGGTGACCGAAGTAGTAGATCAGGGAAGGGCTGTGGACATGGTCTATCTAGACTTTAGCAAGGCATCTGACACAGTCCCACACAAAAGATTAATATACAAGTTAGCCAGCCTTGGAGTGGATCCCAAGATGGTAACCTGGGTAGAAAACTGGCTGGAGAACAGGACACAGATGGTAATAGTAAACGGAGTCCACTCTGAAGAAAGTGGGGTTACTAGTGGGGTACCGCAGGGTTCAGTACTAGGACCGGTCCTCTTCAATGTCTTTATAAGTGACATTGCAGAGGGACTGGAAGGAAAAGCATGTCTCTTTGCAGACGACACAAAGATCTGCAACAGGGTTGATACACAAGGTGGCATGGAAAGGATGAGAAGGGACTTGGCAAGGTTGGAGGAATTGTCAAATGTATGACAGCTTAGAGTCAATGCTAAGAAGTGCAAAGTAATGCACCTGGGAAACAAACACCCAGGGGAAGAGTACACAGTGAGATACTAACAACAAAAATGGAAAGGGACTTGGGGTAGTCAAATCAGATGACATAAAGGTAGGCAAGCAATGTGAGAGGGCAGTAAGGAGGGCTGGGGGGATACAGGATGTATGGGGAGAGGCATCACCAGTAGAAAACGGGAAGTTGTTATCCCTCTGTACAGACAGCTGGAGAGAAAGACCCCATCTGGAGTACTGCGTGCAGTTCTGGAGACCCAATCTCCGCAAGGACATAGACAGGATGGAGGCAGTCCAGAGGAGGGCAACTAAAATGGTGCAGGGTCTGCACCAGAAAAGATATGAAGAGAGACTTAAGGAGCTTAATATGTATACACTCGAGGAAAGGAGGGAGTGGGGGAACATGATAGAAACATTCAACTAACTCAAGGGAATCAACAAAGTCCAAGAGGGTAGCATCTTTCAGAAAACGAGGTGTGCATGAACAAGAGGGCACAATTTGAAGACAGAGGGAGAACGGCTCAGAGGTAATGTGAGGAAGTTTTTTTCATGAAGAGGGTTGTGGATGCATGGAACGGCCTTCCTCAGGAGGCTGTGAAGTTGAAAACAGTGGGGGAATTCAAGAATGCATGGGACAGACATAAGGTTATTCTAGGGGGTGGGGGTAGGAGAAAGTAGGCTGTTGGTTAACTAGGATATGCAGCTTATCCATTAGGTAGGGAAATGGGCAGACTGGGTGGGCCAAGCGGTCCTTATCTGCCATCAAATTCTATAGGTACTGGCTCTTATCCAGACTGCAGGAATAGGAGGCGGAAGGGGGGGTCAGGAGCAGAAGAAAGCAGGGAGCTGAAACACAGAAACATAGGGATCCTAAAGGAAAGGCCCACGGCAAGAATACAGGGACAGGAGGCGGAGGGGGGGGGCAGGAGCAGAGGAAAGCAGGATGCTGAAACACAGAAAATATAGGGATTCTAAGGTAAAGGAAAGGCCCATGGCAAGAGTACAGGAGAAGAAAGACAAGGGTGTCACAGCAGTAGAGGGGAGGAAGCTGATGAGGGCAGGAGGGAAAAGAATAGGGTAGAAAGAGGCTATGGGTGGGGGAGTCAGGGGAAGGTAAACAGCACTGGGGACAGGAGAAGTAAAGCTAATGTGGGGGGAAGGGGAAAATGGTAGTGGCAACGGGAGGAGGACAGTAGGAGACCAGACAGGGAAGCAAACAGGAGGACAGGGGGAAACAGAGATGGCGACTGCAGAGGTGGAAAACCAGGGGGACCAGTACAATAACATAAGGAAATCAAGAGAAGGGGACAGGATAGATTTACAGAGGCATACTCGGGGATGGAAAATGCAAAATCAGTAATGGTATATGGGGACTCAATCATAAAGGGGATCCACTGGTTGAGGAAGAAGGCAGCATATAAAGGGAGATCAGTTTTCTGTGACCTGAGGATGAGGCAAGCAGGACATTACCAAGAATCAAGGAAAACATTAGGTTAATTAAGGAATATACCACAAGTGGGTGTGAGCGATGGCAGGAGTTATCACGCCTGGTGTGATCTGCTCGAGGAGCGGCGCGTGAGAAGCAAGCCAAGCGATTGATCACGTATACCCAGTCATGTATAATACTATTATACAATGGGAAAATCAAAGAGAAGTTTTTTATTTTTGATTAATGCCCGCTTTCATCAAGGAAAACAATATGTGCCAGCAGCTTTGAAGTCTGGTGCCTTAATTGACTGGCTGTTCTACTGCGGGGATGATAGCACAATTTACAATGTCTAAATTGTGTTAGCCAGACAATCAGGAACTAGCATTTTCTTGCCCATTGTATAACTGGAGGCAAACCACACCTAGTCCTACACCTTGGAACAAATGACCTGGCAAGGGAGGAGGTGGAAGAGGTACAAAGGCAATTCACAGAGTTAGCCAAAGGGTGTAAGGTGATAGTCAGTTCCCTATCTTTTTCAGAAGTCCTGCCAGTACTCTGTGCTAGTACTGCCAGACAGCTAAGAATCAGAGATTTTAATCACTGGCTAAGGCAGTGGTGCCAAAGGGTGGGGACACGCATGTATAGGGGAATGGGGGACACGTGGGTAGACGAACACCTGTATGCAAGGAACAGACTACATATAAATGATGAAGGAGCTAGACTGCTACAGGGGAAGCTGCAGGGGTATACAGACGAAACACTAGGGAAAGATTTAAACTAAGAAGGGGGAGTACGAAGCTAGGGGTGCACTAGAAAAAACAGCTAGAGGGACTTGCCTAACTCGCACTCCTCCGCAAATGGGAGCAGGGAACAAGAGAAGGAAGGAGAAAGGAGGAGGGGATAGATGGAATGGTCTGCTGGCAAATGCTAGGAGCCTGGGGAATTAGATGGGAGACCTGGAGGCAGTGGTGGGGCAGAAGATCTAGACCTGATAGGTTCATAGGTTCATAGGTAAATTATACGATCGAGGGACTAGCCCATTAAGATCATGCCACTTAAGCTAAGTGGGTAACAAATTTAGAATCATTCATATATATGTCTAAATTAATTTTAAATTGTGACAAATTTACACAATTTACCACCTGACAAGGAAGTGAGTTCCAGATTGGAACTATTCGTTGAGTAAAAAATTGTGTTCTTTTAGTAGTTCGATTAATAGGTAAGAATAATTTTAAATTATGCGAACGGGTTGAGACTGTAGTAGAGTTCCATTTCAAATGCAGTGTATCAAAAAGGTATTCATCTCTAGGCGCTTTATAGAGCAAACAAAGATCACGTATTGATCTATATTCCATACTATACAAATTAAGTTGTTTAAGTCTTTCCTTATAAGACAAATGTCCCATTCCTACAATGTTCCTAATAAACCTTTTTTGCACCTTCTCCCTAGATATTATATCACCCCTCTGTGTGGGAGCACAAAATGAAGAACAGTAATCAAAATTTGCTCTTATATACTAGTATATAAGGGGACCATAATTGATGGCTCTCTGCTTTTAATGTTTCTAAATAAACAATGACTGAGTCTAGAACATTTTTTAATCACAAAATTTAAGTGTTGAGTAAATTTGAATGTGTTATTAACAATAACACCTAGATCTTTCTCAGATGTAATAACACTTAAAGTGTGATTCTCAATATAATATTTTGCACACCTATTATTACTTCCAAAGTGCATAACCCTACACTTGTTGATACTGAATTTCAACTTGTCTACTAACCCATTCAGATATATCATTTAAATTATCCTGTAATATGGATATAGTTTCTAAGTTGTTAACAATCCCTCCTATTTTGGCATCATCTGCATATTTGATCATCCAGTTACCATTTTTTATATTCATACCTGTTATAAGTATATTGAACAATACAGGCCCCAAAACGGATCCCTGAGGAACTCTACTAGTAACCGGTGTCCATGGGGAAAAGAAACCCCTCAAGCATACCCACTGTCTTCTATTGGACAGCCACTGCATTATCCATCTGATCAGATAATTATTAAGTTCTAAATTGACTAAACATTTAAATAATATATCATATGAAACAGAGTCGAAAGCCTTTTCAAAGTCAAGGTAGATCACATCAACTGGTAAACCAAAATCCAGAGCCTCACTAACTGGTTCAAAAAAATCAAGCAGATTGGTCTAACATGACCTTCAAGATTGAAAACCGTATTGGAATATATCAGTCAGACCTTTTTCCAAAATATGATTGCTGATTTTACTTAGAATTAGTCTCTCCATAATTTTACATACAGTAGAAGTAAGACTTATGGGTCTATAAATATTTAACTCCTTCTTAGATCCAGATTTGTGTATAGGAATAATTTTAGCATCACACCAATCATTAACCACAATACCCTTCTGTAGTGACTCATTAAATAAGTAAGTAAGTACTCCAGCCAGTTCATACGAGAGATTTTTTAAGAAAATAGCAGGAATACCGTCAGGACCATATGATGTAGATGATTTTAAAGAATCCATAATGTAAAAAGTTTCAGCCACACTAAATTCAATCACAATGTCTACATTAGAAGGTTTTGAACACATGAACTCACACTTCTTTTTAAATATATACCAAAATAATCATTAAATTTATTTGCTATAACCTGTTCATCATTAACGTCAACATCATTAATATTTAGTGGTCCTACTAAGGTAGTGAATTTTCAAGGAGCCAATATAATTGAAGAACCTTTTTGTTATCATGATGTATATCAACTAGGTTCCTCTCTAATTCCTGTAGCCCTTCTGATTGCGTATTTTACCTTTTTGGCTTTAGTTATAAATTTAGACCAGTTTAAATCAGTAGTATTGTTTTTATATTTATTATATGCTTTCTTTTTTGCTGAGACTAACATTTTGATTTCTCTAGTGAACCAAGGTGGAGACCTCTTTAGTCCAATATATTTAACTCTTGTTGGTACCCATGTTGTGATACAATATTGAATTTCTTCTTCTTTGATTCTTAGCCAGATGTTTTCAATAGATAGCCCAATTAATTCTTGTTTCCAATTCCATGTTGATAAGTATTCCTTAATTACCTTATAGTTAGCTCTATTAAAGTTTTTAAATTCTGTTTTACCACAAGATTTATTGACAGGGAAATTAAATGACCATTTAATTATCTGATGGTCACTATTTTCTAAAGGAGCCATGATACTGACCAACTCATTGTCACCTTTAATATTTGAAAATATTAAATCCAAGATATTATCATTTCTAGTTGGTAATTTAACATGTTGATCCAATCCTAAATGTGACATAGCACTGATAAATCTATTTTCCTGGTTATTAAGTCCTTTAACAGAGGTCCAATTTATACCTGGATAGTTAAAGTCACCCATAAGAATAATATCTGTCTTAAAATTAACATTCTTCAAGTAGTGGCACATATTATCATTATTAGCAGTGTCCATTGATGGTGGTGTATAATATAACCCTAACATAACTGGAAATTGTTTATTAGTGAATTTAATCCAAATAATTTCAAATCCCAAGGAAGGTTTATTATCTAAAACAACTTCCGAGCAATTAATATTATCTCTGACATAAATAGCAACTCCACCACCCTTAGAATATATTCGATTTTTACTAAATAAAGTATATCCAATAATATTATGACCCCACTGTCCCTCACTAAACCAAGTTTCAGTGACACCACAAATATCTATATTTTCATTATATAAGACTACCTGAAGTTCATCAATTTTATTACATAGACTCCTAGCATTTAATAAAAGGACATTCATTTTGGCATCTAGTTCTTTCCTATATATAATTGGCACAGATTCATGAGCTATAGGTTCAGAACCTGCTAGCCTTTCACTTTCAACCCCAGAGTTTTGCATAAAAAATAATCTATGTATGTATTAAGTTTTAAACCTAAGTTCTCCTTCCCCAATCTGTTTAAATGTAGGCCATCTTTTGCATAAAAACCTTTATTATTATCAAACTGTTCCCAGTAAGTGAGGCATTTAATTTCTTGTTTGAGTCACCAGGCTCTAAGCCAGGAATTAATATGTTTTATTTTAGTAGTCAAAATATAATTGGCCCTAGGTACTGGTAGAATCTCAGAAATCACAAAATGTACTCCAATCTCAATCAAAATATTTGCCAGTCCAACAAATGCTTCTTTAATCGTTTGAGTTGTCTGATGCCAAATGTTGTTTACTCCAATATGAATAATAACTAAATCCTTATTAGTACAGCCTTGTAATATCTTGGGGCACATTTTGGCAAGGTCCCCAATCTTGGCCCCTCGAAAACAAGATAAAGTTCTGGTAGCTTTATTAGGATTACAAATAATTCTGTCCAAATTAGATAATATGGAATCTCCTAGCACAAAGATATTTGGTGCATCAGTGTCATCTTGACCGAAGATTTGAACATCCATGCTTTCTATATGAGTTACCATATGAACTTGATTTTCAGTAAAGTTAATGAGATCCCCTTGAGAAAGGATATTAGTGATATCAGTTTGCACAATATAATTAGTTGATTCGTTTAAATTACTAGGCACAAAAGTTTCATCATTCCCTGTAACATCAGTACTAAGATTCATTAACGGATCATATTTATTATGGATTGGGAGTATAAAGGTATCAGCTTTTCTTCCCCTTTTAAAGGTTTTTTTGATGTTGGATTGTAAACCAATCATTGTCTAAATCAGAAGCAGTATCTTCTAATCTTGGTCTCTTTCTTGTAATGCTATCAGTATGATTGGTATCATGATTAACACTTGTACCAGGTGTTTCAGAGCAAATTTGATCATTTGTGCTAAACAGTCTTTTAGCAGTTTCGATTTGACTATTTTCTAAATGTTGTAGTCTTTCATCAAACAGTCTTATTTCATTCTCTAATTCTGTAATTCTTATACATTTATTACAGAGAAAGGCGACAATATTTACAGTCCCCATATCTAAATCATACATATTGCACGATACACATTTAATGCCCACCCTTCCATCCGAAGTTATAATGTTAGCCATGCTTAGTAATTTATGTACACTGATGTCTTCAATACACGCGATAACTTACCCTATAAGTTACTTGGGCAATTAAATCTATACTGTGTTATGATCTCACTACTAACGCCCAAAACGCCCAACACGCATAACACATGCAGACGTGCGTGTCTTAGCAAGACGCTTTCACAGCGATGTACGCGAGCACGCCTGTCAGGCCCTGCTCGCAGCAGGGCAGGCTATAAATAGCCAAAAGGTCCCGGAAGTCAAGTTGCAAGTCGCACTACCCTAATGCAGAAATAAAATTTAGCAGTAGCTAAAAATGGTGTATTTTAGTAGGGCTTTAGCTAGGATATAGTGTAAACACAAGACAAATTAAAACACACACACAAATGAGTAAAAAATGAGTATGTAGTGAGGGAACCTCGTACTACAAACTCCTCCTCCTAGCTAAAAGTTGGCTAGGGCTCCAAACAGCTATTACTCAAGGTAGATCAAATGTTTAGCGTTTTAACATCAAAGTTTCATCATAATACAAAGGAGCAAATGCAGCACTGAGCGCTCGCAGCAGGGCAGGTTATAAATAGCCAAAAGTTCCTGGAAGTCAAGTTGCAAGTCGCGCTACCCTAACGCAGAAATAAAATTTAGCAGTAGCTAAAAATTGTGTATTTTAGTAGGGCTTTAGCTAGGATATAGTGTAAACACAAGACAAATTAAAACACACACACAAATGAGTAAAAAAAATGAGTATGTAGTGAGGGAACCACGTACTACAAACTCCTCCTCCTAGCTAAAAGTTGGCTAGGGCTCCAAACAGCTATTACTCAAGGTAGATCAAATATTTAGCGTTTTAACATCAAAGTTTCATCATAATACAAAGAAGCAAATGCAGCACTGAGCGCTAGCAGCACGGCAGGCTATAAATAGCCAAAAGGTCCCGGAAAGTCCCTGATAGTGGTAACTGAGACGTGATGGACTGATAACCACAGTTGGGAAGTGGAAATACCAGGGTATAATCTCTATAGGAGAGGCAGGAAAGGGGAAAAGGGGGGAAGGGTAGCCCTATACATAAGGGATGGGATAAGAGCAACTGTGAGTGGGGAAGGACAGGGCTCAGCAGAGATCCTCTGGGTCACGATAACTAAGAGGACTGGGAGGGTAATGAGGATAGAGGTGGCATACTTACAGATCACCAAATCAGGGAGAGAAGGTAGATAGGGAACTGGTTAGGAAATGAAAAAGGATGGTCAGCAAAGGATAAATTCTAGTGGTAGTGGATCTGAATCTTCCTGATGTGAGCTAGGAGATCCGAACAGCAGCATCTGAAAGGAGCAGGGAGCTACTGGAGTCAGTACATGAGGCAAGGTTCATTTTTGGGTGGGGGATTGGGACAACTAGCACACAGTTTTTAATTTTGACCCACCTTTTCTTCTACCTTGGGGACAACCTGCTCACAGTTTAAGTGATTTTAAACTACTGTTATATGAATCTGGGCTCGGTTGAACAATATGACCCCCTTTTTTTTTTCATTTGACCCTTACTTTTTATACCCAGTGGGTCAATGTCCTACATAGACAAATATCTGAAATGAACCCTGAGGAGGCATTCATTCAACAGCTTGTCAGGGAACCAACTAGGGGAGAGGCCATACTTGACCTGGTAATGACCAATGGGGATAGTGTTGAGGATGTGGAGGTCGGAGAAAATCTGGGTGACAGTGACCGCATGATAATAAGGTTTAGTCTTCGGAGTGGGTCGGATAAGAATAGGTCCACCACTAGGGTATTAGGCTACAGGAAAGAGGATTTTAGAATAATTAGAGAAATTTTCAAAAAGGAGCTGGAAGTTAAAGAGAACCTAGAGGGAGCTGAGGAATTATGGGGATAAATAAAGAGGGGAATTCTGCAGGCGACAGAACAATGCATCAGGAGAGTGAGTAAACGCTAGAGGTGGAGAAAGCAACTATGGGTTACAACAGAGGTGAAAACAGCAGTCAGGACCTACAAAGCTTCACAGGGGATGGTGAATAAGGAAGTTTTCAAATGGAAGCTAAAGGAAGCAGGAAAATAGTCAGCAGAGCTAAAGCGAATATGGAAGAGAAAATAGCAAGGGAGGCCAAATGGGGGAGACAACATTTTTCAGGTATGTAAGTGAACAAAGGAAAAGCAAGCAGGGGATAATGAGGCTAAGAGGGGAAGGGGAGTTCTGATAGAGGGAGATGAGGAGAAAGCCAATCTGCTGGACACTCTAACTCAGTCTTCACTACTGAGGAAGAAGGAAAGGGGCCAGAACTAAGCAACAGGACAAGGGTGGGCAGTGAGATGGACACAAGTCCCTTTTCAGAGGGTAGGGTGTTGGAGGAGTTAGGAAAACTGTGGACAGACAAGGAAATGGGTCCCAATGAACTCCATCCCAGAGTGCTCAAGGAGTTAAAGGAGGAGCTAGCAGGACCATTCTCAAAGTTATTTAATCTGTCTCTAGACAAACAGAGAGTCCCGGGGGTTGGAAAAGAGTTGATATGGTGCCGCTGCACAAAGGGGGAGGGAAGGAAGAGCCAGGCAACTATCATCCAGTTAGCCTTACCTCTGTGGTGGGTAAGCTGATGGAGGCACTTATAAAGGAAAGGGTGGCACATTATCTGGGGGAGATGGGGCTCACAGATGAAAACCAGCATGGGTTCACAAGGGGTAGGTCATGACAGACAAACCTGATTGAGTCATTTTATGGAGTAACAGAGATATGTGATCAGGAAGGGGAGGTGGACATGGCCTATCTGGACTTCAGAATGGCCTTCGACACCATCCCTCACAGGAGACTAATAAGCAAGTTACGCAGCTTAGGGGTAGGGAGCAAACTAGTAAACTGGGTGGAAAACTGGCTGGAGGGTAGAACTCAGAGGGTGGTGGTAAACGGGGTGCACTCCAAAGAGGGAGGGGTGACAAGTGGGATTCCTCAGGGGTCAGTGTTGGGGCCCATACTATTCAACATATACACTGGGGACATCTCAGAAGGCCTGAATGGGAAGGTGTGTCTGTTCGCAGATGACACGAAGATCTGTAACAGGGTGGGCAAAATGGGAGAGGTGGGAAAAATGAGGGAAGACCTAGTCAGACTGGAGAAGTGGGTAGTTGGAATGCAGCAATCTATTGTCTCTTATTATTGTGCGGCTAGCAGCCCAAGTTCTTGCACCGAGGGCACCCCTGAGTGCACCTGAAGCTGCCTAAAAAGTTTTGGTACTGCCATTTTCTGGCAGCGACGGAGGAACGCTAACCAGCGTTTTACCTAAATCCCTCAAGACTTGAACAAGGAGAGAACAACACTGGTTCGTGGTAAGGACTCTTACTTCCACTTCTACAAAAGGGAGCTGTATTGACTTTATTAACAATGATGAGTTAGAGCTTCTAAAAGGCTATTCAGGTACTTAGAATGACTGACATGAGCACCACTCCTGTGCTACCAGTGGATGCAAGTTCGTTAAGTAGCTCTGAGGAAGAAGTGGAGGAGTTATACTGCCTGGAAGACCCAGACGAGGTTGACAGACGCAGATTACAACGGAAAACTTTATTTTAGAGGAAGGAGGAAGTGAGGAGGGGGAACAAGGGGAACTTAGGTTACACCCAAGGAACTATTCGTCAAACTGGAACATTTAAAAATTAAGGAACTGAACCATTACTATAATCAGATCAGTTTGGAACGTTACCTGGAGTTAAAGATTTCACCCAGGGGTTTGAGAATTGGTAAAACCCCTTCAACTGGGTTTGAAGACGAGAATGCCGCAGAATTCAAGAAAGAGTGTGAGGCAGCTGCTACGGCGTGCACCAACAAGTTCCTCCAGGCTCTTATCAAACGGGACATACGTATTAGAGCAAAAATGAAATCAGAAATCAAGTTATTACAAACACAGCTTTTTGAACATAAAGGTAAATGTAATTTTGATTCCTTAGTTAAGCTTATACTAAAAAAAACTTCCAAACACGAAACAGATTTGATTGCTAAAAAAAAGAACAAAATCGGCACGAAACATAGGAGATTTTGAAAGGAAGTTTTTATTGGGGAATGTATGACACGCTCACAGAGTAGATGGGAGATCAAGGTCATGGCAAAAAAAGGAATAACAACTGGCAGAACAGAAATAATAAAAACAAAGATAGAGAAACAAGCAAACAAAAACGAGGGGTCACATTTCAAGATAGGACAGCTCAGGCAGCTTCTACACAAACAGCTGAGACAACACAGCCCGAACCAAGCACCTCAGTCCCCGAGGGTTCTTTTTTAAGAAAAAGAACAGGGAAACCAACAGACAGTTCCCCAACTAGTAGCAAAAAATACAAGAAAAGGAAGACAAGGAGGGGACAAGGAGGAAAACAACAAAACGGCCGGATCAACAAAACCACAGAGGACCAAATAAAGGCCAATATCAATCTTGCTGACTTAACATTAACAAATTGTCAGAATACAGTTCTCTTGAAAGGCCCAACATTTGTCCCCAAGCAAAAACCTGACCTGGTGAAATTTAGAGTGGACAGTTTCAAACTCATTCATAAATTAAAACTCAAGTATTTTTTTGGTAAACAAGAGCAAAGTCCACACCCTGAAGCAAATATGGGAAGTCATACTTTGGAGGAAAGGTTACAGACTGAAGAACTTAATATCACAGATCTGATTAATGTCATGGATGATTTAGAGACTCTCCCAAGCAAGACTGATGAGACTTTATGGGGAACTGAAGAATGGGACCAGAATATGCTCGATCAGATGGATGTTACAGCCCTTTTGGAAGAAATGGACACCCAGAGGGAATCTTTTGCTTTTTATGAACTTAGCAGGCAAAAATGTAAGCCAAAGTCCCTCTTTTGTCTGTAAGTAATGTGTTCTGCCATATCAACATTTGAAAAAATGTTGGTTGAGGAAACTGAAAAACCCTTTGCCACCACCAAAAGATATTGTAATCATTTAAGCCAAGAAGAAATTGTCGCTTTAAAAGAACTTGAATTACTGAAGAATACAGTAGTTAAAAAAAATCTGACAATGGGGGAATTTGGTTATTATGCCTGAACACATGTATATAACAAAATGCTATGAATTATTGAAGAATTACTGTAAGTTAAAAGGTGACCCAACTGTGAAATACCAGAGAGAGCTCTATGAATTCATAGATTTATCCCTATCATGTGGATGGATCACTAAGAAAGAGGGGGAGTTTCTGAAGGTAGACTGTCCGATTGTTCCAACATTTTACATTCTCCCTTAAACACATAAAAATTTGACAGACCCACCCAGCAGCCCCCTCACAGCAGGTATAGGCTCTGTGACCCAAAATTTCAGTATTTTTTCAGGCAGTTTTCTACAGCCACATGTGCTTTCTTTGCCATCATAGACAAGGGCAAGGCAAGGCAATTTTATTTATAAGGTGCCCATTCCCAGAGGTTATGGGTGCCTAACAATCACAAATACACAAAACCAAAGATCAAAATACAGTAAAATTACAACAATAAAATTCAGTCAGCAGAACCTTTTTTCTTTTCATAGTGTGCTTCTGGTTGCTGGGGAAATTAACTGATGGTCCAGACCCAAATCTGCAGGTTTCAAAAGCCTGGCAGAAGAGGTGAGCCTTCAGCCTCAGCTTGAACACCTCAATCGAGGGAGCCTCCCAGACCGCACGTGGAAGAAAGTTCCACAGGGTCGGCCCCGCGACGCTGAATGCGCGATCACCCAATGTCCGGTGCCGAACCCTAGGAACGTCCAGGAGACCCCTCGAAGAGGAGTGGAGGGAGCAAGCAAAGGTCACCGGTGTCAGGAGTTCTGACAGGTAGCAAGGACCCAGTCCATATAGAGCCTTATAGGTGAGCAAGCCCACCTTGAAAAGAACTTGACAGGCAGCCAGTGCAGAACAGCATACGTGACGTGACAGTATGGATTTGATGAACAAACTTAAAAGAAAGATTTGGGACCAAAACTGGATGTGGCTCACTATTAATGTATGCAGCCTGTATACATTAATTAAGCACAATGTAGGCCTGGAAGCTGTTAAACATTTTCTAGAGAAAAATCAAGCTAATCCAACTGATTGTTTGCTTTATGCAATTAAATTTGCACTTACCCAAAACTATTTTATTTTTGACAAAAACTTTTTCCAACAGATATGTAGGACAGCAATGGGGGCCTCTTTTACCCCATCTTATGCCAACCTACAGTAGTTATGGGGCTACTGGAAGAAAAATAGGTATTTAATCATACAGAAAATCTTCATTTACAAAACATCATCATCTGGTATTGTTTTATAGACGATGTGATTGTAATTTGGGAAGGAGATTTACATAGAACATTGGAATTTATGAGATTTTTGAATTCAAACACACTAGGACTTACATTTACCTTTGAAGCAAACAATGAGCAGATAGCATTCTTAGATCTCATATTGATGGCGAAGATGGGGGAATACATAAAAACAAAGGGCTATAGGAAAGAGTCTGCAGGTAACACCATTCTACATGCAAACAGTGCCCACTCCAGAAAACTTATAGATTTCATTCCCTATGGGGAAAGGCTAAGATTGTGGCGTAACTGCTCTGAGGGGGAAGAATTTTTGCATCAGGCTATAGTCCTGAAGGGAAGATTGCTGCTTAGGGGCTACACTGAAAGAATTTAACAAGATGCATTTGAAAAAGTAATGTTACTTGATAGACGGGACCTTTTAATCCCTAAAAAGATTAGAGAGCAGAGAGAAACTGAGATGCAGGAAAGTAAAAATATAGTCAGCTTTATCACAGAGTTTAACCCACTGGCAGGACAGGTAGGAGGACTGGTCCACAAGTACTAGCCAATTCTACTGAGTGGCCCCATTCTAAAGGAGGAAATACACCATAAACCCAGAGTTACTTTTAAGAAAGGGAGGAAGAGAGACTTCCGGTGACGTCATGCCCACGGAAGCAACTTGATCTGATAGCTCCGACCCCTCCAGGGCAGAAAACTAACTATTTATAACCATCAAACTGCTCAAATTGGTGACAAAGCCGCTTTAACTCACCAACAAAATGCCCTGACGAAAACCAAAGCAGCAAAAAGCACACTTGTATCACCCGGATCCCGATGGATTAATTCCGACAGCGATAGCTCACAGATCTCAGGCCGAAGCATTCCATTGAAGGCTGACTTGACAAATGCTCCTAACATATCCAGGCAAATGGATATCGTGCTGCAAGAGCTCTGGGACTTCAGGAGGGAGGCATGGTCCATATTTGCGGCACTTCGGACAGACGTCGGGAAAACAGAAAAATGTCTCGATTCCCTAGAAGAGCAATCCACCAAATCGGATGCCCGTGTTGATTGTGCTGAGCGTGCCATAGTGCAACTACACCGGGCCTACCATGAGCTCCAGGAGCGGGCTGAAGATGCCGAAGCCAGAAGCCACAGAAATCCTCAGGATCTCGGGCTTCCCGGAAAGGTGCAAGGGCAACAATCCGACCCTATTTCTTCAGAGCTTTTTCAAATTGAAGTTGGACTTGCCAGAAGATTGCACCCTACAAACTGACCAAACCCATCGCACTCTTGGCCCACAAAAATCAAACCGCCTGCGTCCGATGCTTATTCAGTTCCTTCGATTCCAGGACAAAGAAATTATATTGCACAAATCCTGGCAGCAAGGGAAAGTACAGTTACCTAAGAACTTAACGTAACAGTAGATCTTCGAGAACAGCTCTTGCAGCAGGTTACACCATTAGGACTGAAGCCGGCAGGCGCCAGGACCCCACGGAAAAATTCTAGCTAGCTAACTTCAGCGGGGACCGCCCCCGACGTCGGTCCCGCCTCCGATGTCAGGCGTGGTACAAAAGGGGGCGGTCCCGCCAGATTCCCCAGTTCTCCCGGCGGAGACTTCCGATCACAGGCTGACATCGAAATGGGAGACCAAGGATTCGCCGTCAGAAGACATAAGATATAAATCCCTGCTCAGAAAGACTGAGCCATGCCTCCTCCAAGGGAAGGTGGGGCGAGAAGGTACCTGCTGCAAGAGCTGTTCTGAAGATCTACTGTGCAGTGAGAGTTCTTACGTAACTGTACTATCTTACTTGAGACACACTCTTGCAGCAGGTTACACCATTAGGACTGATTCCCAAGCAGTAAGCTGTCAGAAATTCGGAGGAGGAAAATAAGAGATGAATACCAGGTCCTGAACCTAGGACAGGAGACCTGTAGCACTGCCAGGCCGAAGCAGCCCTTCGCGAGAGGCGTGTCCAGGCTATAATGCCTGATAAAGGTATGCTGGAGAACTCCAAGTGGCTGCAGCGCATATAGCAGAAGTAGAGACGCTTCAGGCGCTGCAAAGGAAGTGGCCACACCTCTGGTGGAATGACCCGGACTGTGCCCGGAGGGCTTTGTTTGATACCATAACAGTGAGAAATACACTGGACAAGCCAGCAGAAAGGGACTGTTTGGATACGGGTTGGCCCATAATTCTCTCAGAAGGAAATGAAAGCTGCTCAGAACTACGAAAGGACTGAGTTCTGTTGAGGTAAAACCTCAGGCTCGGTGAACATCCAGGGTATGGAGCAGAGCCTCTCTCTATTCGAGTAGCTCGGAAGTAGACCGGAAGGTCGATATCCTGGTTCAGAGTGAGTGAAGAAACCACCTTAGGCAAAAATTTAGGTTAGTCCTCAGGGATACTCTGTCCCGTGGAAAACTAAATAAGGCTCTTTGCACATAAGAGCGTGAAGTTCAGAAATTCTTCTTGCCGAGGTAACAGCACCAAAAACAACGTTTCCACGACAGAAAACGAGTCGAATCACGGCAAGTTCAAAGGGGAAGCTGAGCTGTTCCAGGACAAAGAGCAAATCCATGAGGCACAGGGTCTCTAATAGGAGGCCTAAGGTGTAACACTCCCCTAAGAAATTCTCGAGAAGCGCCCACCTGAGCCACTGTACGATTTCCCACCGGGAGGTGGTAAGCCGAAATGGCACAGAGGTGCACTTTAATAGAGGAGTAGGCTAGTCCCGAATGAAAGAGGGAGAGCAAATAATCCAATATTACTCCCACAGGACAACCTAAAGGGGAAAAATCCGTGCTCGCGACCATAAACAAAAACGGCGCCATTTCATGGCATACGTCGCATGCGTTGCCGGCTTTCTGGCTGCAGAAAGGACTTCTGCAACCTCTTGCGAGACCCCGTGACGCAAGATGGCTATGTCTCTAGGAGCCAAGCATGCAGGTTCAATGAACGTAGGTCCGGATGGACAAGTGAACCCTTCTCCTGAGACAGTAAGTGGGAGCTGAGCGGCAACGGGAGCGGGGGTTCCTGAGATAGTTGAATCAACAAAGGGAACCAGATCTGTCTGGGCCAGAACGGGGCCACCAGAATCATGAGTGCGTGCTCCCTGCGCAGTTTGAGAAGAACTCTCTGGATCAACGGGAAGGGAGGGAAAGCGTAGAGGAATCTGTTCGCCCAGGAGAGGGATAACGCGTCTCGCCAGAAAACACCAGGCCCTGGATCTAGCGAGCAAAAATTGGGCAGTTTTGCGTTGGATGGGGAAGCGAACAAGTCCAGATCTGGAGTTCCCCATCGAAGAAACAGATCCTCTGCTACCTCTTGAAGAAGTTCCCATTCGTGGACTCTGGCCTGAGAAACGACTCAGGCCGTCTGCAATCGTGTTGTCCACTCCGGGAACGTGCACAGTGATCAGATTCGCACCGTGTCTGATTACCCAATCCCACACCCTCATGGCCTCCCTGCAAAGAGGGTAAGAGTGTGCGCCTCCTTGTTTGTTGAGGTAATACATCACCGCCGTGTTGTCTGTCTGAAGTAGAAGAGTACACGGTGGGATAACTGACTGAAAGGCCTGCAGGGCATAGAGAACCGCTCTCATTTCTAGCACGTTGATGTGAAGATGAGCTTCCATCTGGGTCCACGTACCCTGGGACTTTACCCCGTCCAGGTGTGCCCCCCACCCAAGACCGGAAGCGTCCGTGGTGAGGGTTACCTCCGGGGACGGCGCTCTAACGGGACGCCTGAGGAGAGCGACCCTGGGACTAGCCACCACTGCCAGTCTCGAATCACGGAAGTCGTGAGTCTGACCGGATACTGCAAGTGGTCTTGCCTTTGGTCCCATTGCACTTTGAGCATCCACTGAGTTACACGCATGTGGAGCCTTGCAAAAGGGACAGTAGGAATGGCCGCAGCCATGTGTCCGAGCAAGCGAAGGACCGACCTGGCAGGTACGACCTTGCTCAACGATAAGTCCCTTATGAGGGATCTGATGCGCTCCGCTCTGTCGGCCGGAAGAAAAGCTCTTCGCTGAACAGTGTCCAGTACTGCACCTATGAACTGCAGTTTCTGCAACGGTACCAGGAGAGACCTCTCGTAATTTATGAGGATGCCCAGGGATCGGAACAGATCCTGGGTGCTCTGGATTGCATGAAGCAACGCCTCTCTGGAGGCAGCCATGAGAAGCCAGTCGTCCAGGTACAGGAACACATAATGGCCCTGTCTCCTCAGAGACGCTGCCACGACTGCCATGCACTTGGTAAAGACCCTTGGTGCAGAAGACAGTCCGAACGGAAGGGCTCGGAACTGAAGGTGGTGGTCGAGAGACTCGAAGCGCAGGAACCTCATGTGCGCCTGAGCCATAGGGATATGCAGGTAGGCATCCTGCATGTCTAGAGACGCTAAAAAGGCATCCTGTTTCAGCATGGGAATAAGCCCCGGAAGAGTCACCATGCGGAATCTCTTGTAAGTGACCGACACGTTGAGGTCGCTGAGGTCCAGAATTTGACGGAGGTCCCCTGTTTTCTTTGGAACCAGGAAGAAGTGGGAATAGTATCCTTGTCCTCTCTGGTTCTCTGGGACGTACTCTATCGCTCCCTTTCGTAGGAGCGCGAGTACTTCTTGCCAGATCAAAGCTTTGTGCTGACCCTGATACCGGGAGAGCAAAGGAGGCCTCGAGGTGGCTTTCCTCCGAATTCTATAAAGTGGCCTAGACTGACCAATGAAGAACCCACCTGTCGGTGGTTATGGCCTGCCATCCGGCAGGAAGTTGAATGCAACCCCGACCATAAATTCCGTTGATCCTGAGGGGGGCGGAAAGGAGTCAGGCTGTGGCGGCAGATGGACCATGAGCTGGGCCTGCCTAGGAGAAACGTGGCCTGGCTGACGGGTTGTTTCCCCTATGGGCTCTCTGGCCAGAGCCCCTCGAAGTGCAGCGGGAGCGGCTGCTGCCTCTCGTCCTACTACCTAAAACGGCTTTGGTTCCCACGAAGCGAAATCCAAGCTTGGTCGGCACATGGCTCGAACCGACCTTACCGCTTCTCGCCTCTTGAAGTCTGGTAATGATCTTCTCTGAAGGATTACCAAACAAGACTTCTCCCTCAAAAGGAGCGTCCAAGATGTTCTTTTGGACGTCCGGGGTAAAACCGGAGACACGCAACCAGGAGTGTCTCCGGAGGCATACGCCGGAAGCTGCTGCTCGGGCCGATGAGTCCACGGAGTCATACGCGGCTCATAGCACTTGGGTCCCCACGTCTGAACCCGTACGGAGGAGCTGAAGCATCTCCTCCTTCTGCTCACCTTCGGGCAATTTTTCAGCCATTTCCAGACCCTGTTCCCACAAAGCGTTCTGGAACTGAACCATGTGGGTTAAATAGTTCAAGGATCTGATGGCGCAGGTAGCGAAGGCGTACGTGCGCCTACCCAATGCGTCCAATTGTTTGGACTCTGGGTCCGGTGGCAGGGTGCTCAAATGTTGCGGCCTCTGTGACCGGTCATGTGAGGCTGTGATGACCAGAGAGATCGGCCTGGGCTGCCTCAAGTACGGTGCCTTAGTACAGACGATCAGCTTCTTGGCCTCACCGGGAGCGAGTGTGGGCGCTTCCACGCGGCCTTGGTGACGTCCACGAAAGTGTCCACCAAGGGTGGTACCACCACAGGCTTGGGGTCCTTCTGCCGAAGATATTTGGCAAGGCGTACCCTGTCGGGGTCTAAGTCTTCAGCATCCCATCCCATGTTCTCTTGTATATGTCTCATAATATCAAGGAACGAAGGATCATCCGGAGGAGATTTAGGCATCTCACGTGGGTCCGGAGAAGGGATGGAGAGTGGAGATGGGGATCTAGAGGTAGAGTAGTCTGATCCCATGTCCTCCGTTGAAGGCGATCGTCGGCGTCTCCTGGATCTCTTGAAGCTGGGTGATCCAGAAGAGGATTTCGACGGAGGTCTCCGTTTTTCAGGTCTCCCCCTGGGAGGGGATCTAGGCTCCCTGGGAGAAGGTACATGGCCCGCCGACCCCGATGGAGAGGGGGGGGCAGGAACCGGAGGAGGAGGAGGAGGAGGGGGAACCATGTCCTTCCTTATGGTATCCCACCAGGAGGTGAAAAGATCCTTCACTTCTGCTAGAGAAAGGCCCGACGACGGCCCGGGTGCCGGTGGGCGGTCGTCGGGTCCCGGCGTCGGCTCCGCAGGTGGCTCTGGCAACGGCGAGGGTTCCCTGGGAGTATCGACGGGACCTGGGTCGCCCGTCTGGTCCTCGGGCTGCACTAGGTCCTCCTCAGATAAAGGCTCCTGACTGACGTCGGTCGGAGACGACAGGGCCTTCTTCTCAGAAAGGGCGGACGTTGGTCCCCCTGCCGGTGTCCGCAGTGATGGAATGGCCGGCGACGGTCGTCTGGCCAACGGCGGCTCCAGGGAGGTATGGCGCACGGCCGACGGCTGTCGTGCCGGCGTCTGGACTGCAGGTCTCTTTAAGGGCGTGAGCTCCAGCGTCTTGCGAGGAGGCACCGAAGAAGACCCGACGTCGGGTACCGAGGAGCGGGAACCCGACTTACGGTGATGATGGTGGCGCTCCCCGGACTTCGCCAAGGCCCTGGAAGAAGGCGAGGATGGCCTGGCGGATTTGGCCTGAGAAGAAGGCTTTCTTACCGCAGCCGGGGGAGACTTGGAACCTGAGCTGCGGGACTCTGAACCCCTGGATGGGGACCTGGAAGGGGCCTTCTCCCTTCGTTTCTCCGCGTGCTTGTGGGATTTTATAGAGGAAGTTTCCCCCTTGGAGGACATGGTCTTCAGCTTTTCCTCCAACAAATAAGCCTGTAGAGCCTTCTGACGTCAGATCTGGGTACGGCTGTTGAACCCTTGGCAGGAAGGACAGGCCCGGGTATCGTGGTCTGGGCCCAGGCACCTAACGCAGGCTGTATGGGGATCCTTGGAAGGGATCTGTTTTCCGCAAGCACACTTGGAGGGGTGACCAGAGGTTGGAGAGGACATCAAGATCTTGCTTGAAGAAATCGAAATTCTCGAAAAAAGGCACTATTCACGCGTCGAGCGCTAGACTGTAAACCGAAGGGTCAAGACGAGCTAAGTCGACGGTGGGAAAAGAACTGGGGAATCTGGCGGGACCGCCCCCTTTTGTACCACGTCTGACGTCATAGGCGGGACCGACGTCGGGGGTGGTCCCCGCTGCAGTTAGCTAGCTAGAATTTTTCCGTGGGGTCCTGGCGCCTGCCGGCTTCAGTCCTAATGGTGTAACCTGCTGCAAGAGCTGTGTCTCGAAGTAAGATCCTATCCTTTCAAGAGCTCCACATATATGTGGATAATGACTACTCTTCTTCCATTGCAGCACAATGCAGGGCCTACGCTCCCATTCTGAAGGCACTTATGGAGGCCAAAATAAAGTTCAGAACTCCCTATCCCTCAAAGCTTACAGTGCACTTCGCTGAAGGGGCTAAGACCTATGAGATGGCTGAGGAGGCAGCCCAGGAGTTAGCCGGATGTGGAATGCGAATCGTGCTGGGACAGACACAAGCCACTACATCTCTGGCAGCTAAGCTGCACAAAAGGTTTGTAATACAGTCTCACCGAGAGACCAACCCCGCAAAGAGGGTGCAACAGCAATACAGCAGATTGTGGCTGACCTGAAGAAACAAGCAGCAGAAGATCCACTGAGAGAGAATCCACCTCAAGCTGTCTGTTGAAAGAGACTCACAAACACATTGGCTGACTCTTTTGTTGCCTTTTACAGGTGAGCCGATTTTTTCTCTCTACCCCCAGACATCGTTTGTTATCGTGTGTCCCCTGTCCCTTCCTCTTCTCCCCCCCCCCACCCCCAATTGCCTCACAGAATGCTCCTTGGGGGGGTTCTCTCTGCCCCCTCAGTGTGGGGCTCTTTACTCCAGCTCACCTCTGGATGTCGGCTCCTCACTGCAGTGCTGCGGTACTGGCCTGCGGTGTCGGCCTTTGCCTGAGGAACTGAGTGTCATGTGGGGCAGTGTGAGGCACCTGGAAGGGGTTAGGAGGTTTGGAGACAGGGCGACTACGGTAGGGAGGGAGAGGACTGGCTCATAGTTAGCCCCCCCCCAAGTAGCCCTGAGTAGGGGGGTCTGAGACAGGTCAGTTGCATCTTCCCTTTAACTTCAATTTTAGTACTGCACCATATGGGTACTGCTGATTAAGATACATTCCACCCGAACCCCGGAGGAGATGCATCCTTTTCTAGCGCTGTCTGCTAAGGGGGGCCTGGTGTGTTCCTCCACTCCGCCGACGGCCCGCCATTGCTGTCCCAGTGGGTTGGAGGCAGTATGCTGAGAGGGGGACCAGGGTCTCCCTTTCTCCCTCCGGGGTTTCTTCTTTCAGGGTAAAGTAATGATTTACCTATTTCCTTTATATTAATCAGCATTCCCAATCAGTCACCCAGAAGCTGCTCCTCAGTCCCTAATGGTTGTTCTAATTATTGTATTCCCAAGATCTGCTCTTTGGCCCTGGAGGAGTTTTGGCATGACTACGCCCCCCCCCTTTTGTACCCAAAGACTTTTACTTCTAGTGCCCCTTAGACGGGCCTTGCCTAGACAGGCACTTGCTGGGAGCTGGCTGCCTCCAGCTGCCAACCCCATGGAAGCCACTGCTAGTTTAGCAGATCCCACTCAGTTGGCGAGGACCTGCTTAGGTTTGGACCCCAGTTAACCCCGATCCCCCAATTAGATGGTATGAAGTTAGAGGGGTGTTTTTGCTCTCACTTTCCAGTAGGCAGTCACAATTTATTTTCACAGGACCCACATTATTGGCTAGGATGGGACACGGGGCTAGTGCTGAGACTTTCCAGAATCACCTGAGTCTTATTAATGTTTAAATGGCTGGTAAAGCACTTAGAGCATATTCTCTAAATCTAAAGGGCTAGGCAGTCCAATTAAACGAACAAGAATGTTGTCCATATTGGAGAAGAGCCAGGCTGAGACAGCCTACATTCAAGAATATCATATGTCTGTAAATGAACAGAAGAAACTAGCCAGAAATGGTTTTATACAGGTCTTCTCCTCCTCTGCTTTTGTGTGGGGGGGGGGGGGTCGCCATACTGATACCCAGCCATACCCCATTCCGGGCAACCCATGCGTGGGCAGACACGAAGGGTCGCCTGATTATTGTTCAGGGATACCTACAAGATACAGAGGTGACTCTGGCCAACATTTACCTTCCCCCAGGCTCAAACACCCTGGCCATCCGTTTTCTTCTGAACAAAGTCCTAGAATTGACTAAGGGGATTCTAATATTAGCTGGCGATTTTAATATCGCCCCAGCCCCTGTCTGGACTCCGCAAACATAACCAGGGGTAAACAACCAGCCCCACATAATTTTTTTAAGCGGTTTGTTCAGAAGGTGGGCTAGCTGGATGTGTGGTGGGCCCTCCATCCCAGAGACAGAAAATAAATGTATTATTCAGCCGTCCACGGCACATATACCAGGATTGATCACTGTTACACCCAGAAGGAATGTTTGGGGGCCCTCAGGGATATCGCTCTGAGGGATATTGCCCATTCCGATCATGCCCCTGTGATCACCATGTGGGAACTAGGCTTAGAAAAACACAATACTATCTAGAGATTTAACCCAGTCCACCTTAGAATGGATTTCTTCCGAGAATTTCTAATGGATAAAATGGAAGAGATTTTGGAGGATAACTCAGACCCTGAGATTTCCCCCTCCATTAGATGGGACACTCTCAAGGCGGTTCTTCGAGGTCACCTTATTCAACATTCTGCATCCCTGGCAAAAGAGCAAAAGCAGAGACAGACACTCCTTGAGCACACTCTCCATTTCCTCCAAGCTGCTCATCAGCAGGGGGATCCCCTATTACCACCCAGCTTAAACAGGTTAAAAGGGACTTGGATACCCTCTGTTCCCAGCAGACTGAGATAGCAATGTCCTTCCTCAGACGGAGATATGGCGAGATAGGGCCCCGTGCCTCCCGCCTTCTGGCGTATTGACTGCATAAGCAGCGCAGGCTAGTCCTAGAATTGACTAAGGGGATTCTAATATTAGCTGGCAATTTTAATATCGCCCCAGCCCCTGTCTGGACTCCACAAACAAAACCAGGGGTAAACAACCAGCCCCACATAATTTTTTTAAGCGGTTTGTTCAGAAGGTGGGCTGGCTGGATGTGTGGTGGGCCCTCCGTCCCAGAGACAGAAAATAAATGTATTATTCAGCCGTCCACGGCACATATACCAGGATTGATCACTGTTACACCCAGAAGAAATGTTTGGGGGCCCTCAGGGATATCGCTCTGAGGGATATTGCCCATTCCGATCATGCCCCTGTGATCACCATGTGGGAACTAGGCTTAGAAAAACATAATACTATCTGGAAATTTAACCCAGCCCACCTCAGAAGGGATTTCTTCCGAGAATTTCTAATGGATAAAATGGAAGAGATTTTGGAGGATAACTCAGACCCTGAGATTGCCCCCTCCATTAGATGGGACACTCTCAAGGCGGTTCTTCGAGGTCACCTTATTCAACATTCTGCATCCCTGGCAAAAGAGCGAAAGGAGAGACAGACACTGCTTGAGCACACTCTCCATTTCCTCCAAGCTGCTCATCAGCAGGGGGATCCCCTGTTACCACCCAGCTTAAACAGGTTAAAAGGGACTTGGATACCCTCTGTTCCCAGCAGACTGAGATAGCAATGTCCTTCCTCAGACAGAGATATGGCGAGATAGGGCCCTGTGCCTCCCGCCTTCTGGTGTATTGACTGCATAAGCAGCGCAGGCTCCCCACTATCTCAGCCATTAGAGACCCCACCTCAGGTACCCTCTATATGAAATTGGAGAGTATCACCCAAATTTTATGTGACTACTATAAGGCTTTATATATCCCTGATCATCCCTCGGACCCTTCAGTTATTGAAGTCTTCCTATCCCCATTAGAACTACCCCAGCTTAAGACCAATGAACCAGTCGAATAACTCAGACAGAATTATTTACAGCCATTTCTAAATCCAAAACTATGAAAGCTCCTGGCCCGGATGGATATGGGGCAGAGTTTTATAAATGCACCCACCAGACAATCAGCCCTCTTCTCCTGTGGGTCTTCAATGACACCCTACTGGGTGTCTCTGACCCCCCCCCCCAGCTGGTCTTATGCTGCGGTCTCCCTAATTCCTAAACCGGAAAAGGATCCCCTCACATGCAGTTCCTATAGACCAATCTCAGTCCTGAATTCGGAGTACAAGTACCTCATGTCCATTCTGGCCAGGCGACTGGACACTGTCCTGCACACATTAATTAACCTCGACCAAACTGGTTTTGTGAGCTCCAGATCTACAATGGACAGCACACGAAGGGCACTTCACCTTTTTCAGAGGATGCAGATACATAATGACCCATCAGTCCTTCTCAGCCTAGATGCTGAGAAGGCACTTGATCGGGTCTCGTAGCCCTTTCTCTTCACCACAATGTCCAAGATGGGTTTTCCTCTGCCCCTCATCTACATAATAAAAGCCCTTTACTCCTCCCCTCAGGTCTGTGTCAAGGTTTCTGGACACCATTTACCCTATTTTCCCTTGTTCAGGAGTACACAACAGGGCTGCCCCCTGTCCCCTGGACTATTTGCTATCTTTATTGAGCCATTGGCCCAGGCAATCAGGCGCTCCCCCCAGATCAAAGGGATACAAATGGAGGGGAAGTAACACCATATAGCTCTGTATGCGGATGATGTCCTGCTTTCCCTCTCCAGTCCCTTACAGTCGGTCCCGGCGGTCTTTGTCATTTTGGAGGCCTTTGGGTCATGCTCTGGATATAGACTTAACACCTCCAAAATGGATGCCCTTACTTTCCATTTTACCCCTTCCCCTTCCTTACGACAAACCTTCCCATTTTGTCGGAATCTGGAGAGACTACAGTACCTGAGCATCTCCCTCTCCCATGAAGCTAATAAAGCCATGCAAAATAACTATGTCCCTTTTTATACCCAGCTACAGCTTGACCTGGCTAGATGGGGCATCCTGCCTCTTAATCTTCTTCAGTGAACTGAGGTTATTCGGATGGTAATTTTGCCTCAGGCCCTCCATCTCTTTCAGAATATCCCCCTATTTATACCCACTAAGGTCTTCCAAGTATGGAACAAAGCCATCCTGGGGTTTATTTGGGTGGGTGTGCACCTGAGAGTTAGATTCTCTGTCCTCACTCTCCCGAAGTCCGGGGGGACTTGCCCTCCCTAATTTAAAACTGTATAATTGGGCCTCCCACCTATCCTTCCTCACCCAGCGCTATGCGAGGGCTTCCTCGGCTATTTGGAGGGAGACAGAGGAGGGACTCCTGCCACACGACAACCTGGTCAGAACTCCCCAATATCAGTCTCCAGCCCCCATGAACCAAATTAACATAGTCCCATGGCTCTCACACCAAATTAAAACTTGAAGTGCAGTCCGCAGACACTTCTCCCTTTCCCCGTATCTGATACTTCTCTGCCCACTTGCACTCCTAGAGAACTTCCTCCCTGCCCTACCTGACCATACCTTCCGCTCCTGGAGACATCTTGACTTCACATATTTTTCACAGATCTTAAATGGCCCTGACTTTAAATCTTTCCAGGAGCTGCAACAGACGTTTGGATTGAGACAGTCGGACTTTTTTTAGGTACTTAAAGGCCCTCCACATCTAACAGTTTTAATGCAGAAGCTCATTCACACCAGAGCGATGCCCCATGCTATCTCTGTCTTTTACCAATCTCTTACTGAAACTGTGGGAGAGGGTACAGAGGAGACACTTGAGAGATGGAATGCAGAGCTGGGCATGAGCATTACCTCGCAGCAATGGGCCACTAGCTGTCGGATGATTTCTAAGCTCACTTACTCCCACAGCTGGCGTCTCTTCATGTGGCAAGTGCTATTGAGGTACTTTCGCACACCGGCTATCACATCCCATTTCCAAACTAATGCAGCCGAGTGCTGGTGCCAATGTGGTGAAGTGGTGACTCACTGGCACACCATTCGCATGTATTCTGGTTCTGCCCCAGAATCCAGCCTTTCTCAGTATCTTTACATAAGGAACTAAAAGCGTTATTTGGGCAGTCAATCCCCTTTACTGCTGACCTTTTCTTATTACACATTTTTCCCTGTGGATTCAGAGACCCCCATACCCAGTACCTCCTAGGAGTATCCCTTATGGCAGCAAAGAAGGCCCTGACCAGATGCTGGCTTACAGCCAAAGTCCCCATGATTTTTGGAGTGGAGGGAACTAGTGAACTGTATTTACAGGACAGAGAAGAAGTCTGCCTATTTGAATGACTGTACTGAACTCTGCTCTTTGAAGTGGACTAGATGGTTATTGTACATTATGTCAATAGACCCAAGCTTTGTACCATAGGCACCTGGACTGCCTGGAGGGATGGGATGGGGGGACAGCTGCTGTTTGTTGTCCCTCGATGTTGTTGGGGGACCCGGGGGCTTCCCTCCCCCTTCCCCAGGCTGGTCAATGAAGTGGAACTGTTAGAGTGAAGTGTACCTTTTTCCTTTTTTTTTTTCTTTTAACACAGGACTGATCTTTGTGTACCAGTTGCTGGTCTGATCTGTCCATGTTCTAGCCTTGATCATCTGAATTTCTGTATCATTGATGTAATTGTGACTGCCTTCTCCCCCCTGTAATATGCAAAATTAACTAATAAAAATTATATTTACAAAAAAACAAAACAAAGGAAGGAACATAGGAGATAGAACTGTTAGTAGCCATTACACAGCTAGTGCACAATCTGACAATATATGGTTAGGTGTTAAACCAAAGGGCCACTTCAATTGGGGTAGATGTAACATATGCCAGTACGTTAATCCAGGCCGTACTTTTGAAAAAGGCAGTGATACACTTGACCTCACTGAGTTCACAACTTGCACTACCCCATTGGTAGTCTATATATGTTGGTGTGACTGCAAGATGTATTATGTGGGAATGACTACTAGACCAACTAAATAAGGATCCAGGAGCATGCAAGGGCCTTACTTAATTAACATGTTAAATGCTATAGGTGCACATTTTGACTAGGCCCATAACAGCAAGCCAGATTCCCTGAGATATACTGTCCTGGAACATGTTAAAAGAAACCCGAGGTGGTGCTTAAGTTCTAGCACAGAAAGAAACAAGGTGTATTTTAACCTTAAAAACTGAAGTACCTATGGGATTAAATGATGAAGTTAATTTTACTCCTTACCCATAATATTTGGAATAATACTAACTTTCTGTTTCTTTTCTTTTTTTTTTAGCCATCTAGAAATCTCTTTTGGAAATACAGCCTGGTTCCCCCAGTTCAGATTTAAACTTGAAATTACAGCACCCTTGCACACCGTCAATTATAGAATGTAGCCTTACCAAAGGATGGGACACTCCAGATAAGGTGATTTTTTTCAAAGGATTTGTAAAACGCTTTAAAAATACTTGTTCTTTTCCCAAAGAGACCCTTAACAACCTTATTACTATAACTGTTATTTATGATTACACTCATTTGATTTATCGGAAACTTACCTTTTTCTTTTATAGAATACCAACTTCTTTCCTCCCTCCTCACCATTTTATCTTTCTCTCTTGTGTTCATCCACTACATAATTACAAGCCATTTACTTTCCTACTTTATATATACATGCATCTTTCAGAATCTGGGTTTCCTAAACCAACTTTAAAACATAAAGAGAACTTTCTCTTAACTTAAATAAATATTACAATTATTAAACTTTTTCCCCTTTTATTTTACTTTTTTTTCCCCACTAATTTTCTTTCCAACTTTCTCTAGCCCCCTTTTCTCTTCCCAGTTGCATCTTCCTACTTCCCCCTGCTCTCCCCCCACCTTTCTCATGTTCCTTTTTAAGTCTCTCCTTGACAAAGTATAAAATGGAACTTAAGCTTTGTACCTGATCTGGCTAAAACTTAATAACAGTCATTGAGCCAGATATTCAAAGGTTCGCCATGCGCTTAATAAGAGATTCGTAAGCGCAAGTCGAAAAATACACCATTCTGCGATATTCAGCGGGGAGGCAGTTGCGCCACGAAAACATGCTGAGCAACAAAGCAATGCAAATGAAGGCATGTGCGCGACCGAAGGGTGGCACCATGCAGAAAGAAGCGCGTATGCGATATTGAAAGGCTTCAAGTAATGCGCAACAGTGACTGAAGCCGGAAGATGCGCCACGGCGGAAATGAGCCAAAATAAAAAGGCTCAAGGAAGAGGCGCAAGAACGCTACAGGGAAGCCATATGAGGCAGGGAGAGAGACAAGGCAAGAGGGACAAAGAGTGCAGGCCAGGGAGATCCCAGGACAAAATAGGGGCAAGGGAAGGTGTGTGGGGCCACAGACTGCAGAGGCCAGTAGGTGTACCTGGTGCAGTGGAGGCAGCAGTCAGGACAGCGAGGGTAACACAGCAATAACAGCCGGGGGGGAACACAAGCCAGGGACATGGACAATGCCAGCTTCCACATGGAAGCTGTAATGAGGGGGGTGAGAAGGCATGCTGCAGGGGGACGTGGCTGTGGAAGGGCCCATCAACGGTACGCCCACAACAGGCAGTACCGTGCCCACATCAGCTTTGAGCTGTACACGGATGTTGAGATTGTGGGCCAGTGCTGCCTGAACAGGGCAATACTGAGGCGGCTCTGTAAGCTGTGCAGTGATGTGATGCAGGCACCCTCACGACGGAGTCAAGCTCTGTCAGTGGAGACAAAGGTAACAGCCTGCATGTGCCTGCTCACCACCGGTACCTTCCAGAGGCCAACAGGGGACACCACAGGCATAACATAGTCGGCCACATCATGCATCCTCACCCAATTCCTCAGCGCACTGCTGCCACATGCTGTGGAGTACATCCATTTCCCCAGCAACGCGGCAGAGCGTACAGCAAACATGCAGGAGTTCCACAGGGTAGCACGTATGCCTGGCGTGCTAGAGCGATAGACTGCACCCATGTGGCTATTCACACACCACCTGGCCCCGATGGGGCCACATACCGAAACCGGAAGGGGTTCACCAGTGTCAACTGCCAGGTGGTGTGTAATGCCAGTGGGCGCATCATCAATGTCTGTGCCACACACCCTGGTGGAGCACATGATGCCTTCATATGGTACCAATCTGCACTGTGCCATCGATTCGAGAGTGGGGACATCCCCACAGGACATCTAGTGGGCGAGTATGCATGTAGGAGTGGCAAAGTTGGGGCAAGGGTGGGAAAGCCACAGGTGCCATGGTAGTGGCACACAGGGCTATGGGCAAGATGGACCTGAATATGATACTTAACTCCACCATCTCCACACAGGTGACAGCGGATACCCACTCTGTCCCTGGCTGCTCACATCCTACTGGCGCCCCATGACCCCATCGCAGCAACGCTATAATGAGGCACATACCGCCACACGCAACATCATCGAGTGGGTGTATGGGATGCTAAAGGACCGCTTCCGATGCCTAGACACCTCCGGCGGCGCCCTACAGTACAGCCCTCGAAGGCCTGTGGGATATTCATGGCATGCTATATCCTGCATAACATGGCCAAAGACTGTGGGATAGCCGTACAGGTCGAGGAAGGGGACAGCGATGGGGACGCCGGTGAAGATGGGGATGAGCAGCCCCCCTGTGGACGGCAGGACCCCCGACTGATCCGGCAGGCCCAGCTGCACCGGGACACCATCACGGAGGAGCATTTCGCGAGGAGCATTTCGCATGACACAGGTAAGTCATGGGGCCATGTGCAACCAACATTGTCTAGGCGCAACCCGCAGGCACACAGGGTAACACACCAGGGGTGCGTGACGGCAAGGGGAGTGGAAGGGTCCAGGCGCACATACACACCATCAGGGAGGTGTGAATAGTTACATGCTATATGGAGACACACACACACACACACACACACACCAGGCACAAAGTGTACATGGGCAGGTGCACAGCAGAGCAGGAACAGACGTGTGAAACACACAGATCCACGGACCACCCCCACCACCTGTACTGTCCAAGTACATGTGTCAGATGCTGGGCACCCTTGCATCTTGGTGTACAGTACAATGCAGGCATCATCATGCACACGCACCTGTGGACAACAGTCGGGTGGGTGTGCAGGTGGTCCGTATGTCGGCGTGTTGGGCAGGGCACCCACCAGTGCACTGCCCACCACGACACACACTGCACACAGGGCAGCACCAGACAGGGCCCGCACTGGGAGACAGGTCAGTCAGGTGGCACTGTGCCACGGCCACCTCGGATGCATGGGCGTCCCCGCCGTGACCCAGCAGCACTGGCAGGCTGAGCAAGGGCCACATGGGGTGGCACCGATGTACCACCAGGGGTCCCACTGTGCGAGCGCGACCTTGTCCACACAGGGGTCTGCAGCATGCCGACCATACCTGCACCAGGGGTGCTTAGGATGCCCACAGCGGAACCCGGCGTCGACAGGCTGGGTGTCGCACGACGTTGAGAATGGGGAGTGGAGAGCGTACTGCGTGGGGTGCGCGGTACAGGGGCACCTGACTGTGTGCCCAATGCAGCCACGACAGCGACCAATGCCTGGGTCTGCCTGTCAATGGCGGCGGTCACATCCATCTGCATCTGGGCCATCTCTGCAAGGATCATTACAGTGTCCCTGCTGTGTCGCTCCACAGCCACACACAGTGCCTCCACGGATGATGCAACCCGCATCTGCTGCTGTACTGATGCCCGCAGCAGGTGGGTGTGCTCATCTAGCGGGTAGTCTGCTACTTCGGCAACCTGTTCCCCAGGGTATGGAAGGGCCTGATGCTCAACACCCCTTGAGGGTGGGCGCTGTTCACCAGGACCAGGTATGGGCAAGTCAACAGGCGGTGTGCATGTGCCACGGCTGAACCCTGTACCCTTAGACCTGGTGGGTGACTGCTGCCCCTCCAACTGCTGTGCCCCAGGGACCAGTTGTTCCACTGCTGTGTCCACAACAGTGCCAGAGACCTGCACAGCCACCGGTGCCACCAGGCACTGCCTGGGACTGTGCTGACGTGCTGGCACACACGTTGGAACCAGCTAGGTCCAGGGGCACGTGCTGTCCTGCTGTGTGTCCGCAATGAGACACACACGTGTCACTGCCCATTGCGGTACTTGTAACATCAGTGGTGCAGGTTCGTGCAACAGCCACAGTCACAGCGTGCTGGCATGCTTGCATGCCAGACTGCTGTGACACAGGATGGGCACTCCCCACACCTGACTCACCGACATCGGAGATGGCAGTCAGGCGTGCACACTGATGCAATGCATGCCGGCTGGCAGCAGAGGTGGATGGACCCTCCTCCAACTCTGGCTGGATGTCCACACTGCATGGTCCCACCACCACCGTCCCCTGCAGATGCACAGGATCTGTAACAGAAAGTGAGAACATGTTAGTGCATGGGATCAACCTCCCTCTCCCCCACCACCATGGCATACTGTGCAGTGATGGGCTTCCACCTGTCTGGAAGCCACCTCCTGGAACGCCCTCGATTGCACTGCACTGCATGGATGCAGCCAGACATTCCTCCGCCGGGGTCAGCTGCACCGCCTCTGGCTGGCCCCCACCTGTGGCAGCGCGTGCCGCCCTGAGGGCTGCCACCTTCTCTTTCACCCGTCTCCTGTTGGTCCCAATCTTTTTCTTACATTCCTGCACGGAACGCTGGTGGCTTCCGTGCAGGTTTACGGTGCGAGCTACCCCCTCCCATGCAGCAGCACGGGTCTGAGGGGTGCCCCGCCGTCCACTAAGTAGTGGCTCCTTATCCAGGTAGGCCTGGAAGAGTGCCTCTGTCTCGGACTTCGTGAAGTTGGGCCTCCTCCTTCGCCCATCATCATCCTCCTCGCCCAGTCCTTGCTCGGCCATGTCGGTCTGAATGGGTGGAAGTGGACACCTGTCACTGTGCAGTATACAGCATTATCCCATGACCATTGCCCAGAACATCACACAGCATGCAACTCACCTCTCACCTGCAGTAACCAACTCTGGCCACCGCAGATCACTGTCGCACATTTATAGCGCAATGCATGCAAATTAGTAGTGAAGCAACTTTAATGAGATGCACATCGCGCCAATGCGCCTTTGAATGGCTGATCAGATGATTTGCATATGTCAGCTGAATATCGGCGCTGTTGCGCTTCGCAATCTGAGTTGTGCGGCTGAGCCAATGGCGCGAGTTCTGAGACTGCATAGTACACCGCATGCGCATGCCCAGGTAGCTTACGCGGGCGTCTGCCATGCTGATGACGTGCTGTGCGTGATCAGCAATACGGGACATGGCCACTATTGTGCCAGTGGCGCGCTGGCGCTGGGCACCACATAGCGCTGTGCACACCTGCGCCAATAGTACACTGTGGCACTGCACGCGGGTGACCGATCGCTGGATGTGTAGAGCGTCCGATGGCGCTGTCGTGACGCTTAACGCCACAGACCCATGACCTTGTACATGACCTTTGCCCCCTGGCGCTGTACGTCTGGCATGTCTATGGCTCTATCACGCTGTTCGGTAACAGCGTGATGTGGACCAACGGCGCTATACGAACAGCGTGATAGGGACTGATGGAGTTGTATTGTGCAACATTTCCAGGTGGGGTTACTGCGCTGCAATGCGCCATATTGCCTACTATACAACTGCAGGGATGGCACGCAGGAGAGCTCCACAGTGGAGTGCGTTGGAGTTGGCCAACCTGGTGGCTGTGGTGGAGCCCCACCATGGGTCACTGTTTGGGGGAGAACCCCTGCACATGGCCCGCACCCATGTGTGGCAGCAGGTGGCGACCAATCTGGAGCAGGCCACTGGGCGGCGGAGGACTCCAGAGCAGTGCAGGCACCGGTATGGTGACCTCCGCTGGAGGGAGCAGGAACTGCTGGAGTGCCTCAGGTCACGTGCCAGGAGGGGCATTGTGCCTAGGCCAGGTGGGTGTGCTGTCTATGCACCTGTATTGTCCACATGGGTGACACTGTGTAATGTGACCTGCGCATGGGGGTGGGTTGGGCTATGGTTTGCTGTGAAGGTGTTTGCAGGTGTGTGCTGTATGGGTCTGGTTGTGTGGGCAGGCACACTCAATGGGGCAAGGGGCTGTCTGCTTTGGGATCTCACTGATGTGTTTCTCTTCATTTGTCTCCCACAGGCGTGGAGGAGCGGAGGCGGGCCCAGGCTGAGGCACGGAATGGCGGTGCAGCGGTGGCTGGCAGAGGTGGCATAGGTGTTGGGCCGCAGCAGCAGCAGCAGCAGCAGCGGCTTGATGAGGGTGAGTGTCATTACATCATAGATGCTATTGCATGCTGGGGAGGGCACGGCCACCATCCATGGACAACACTACCATGCACGCAACAAGTGACAGTCATCACTGTCCAGTGGCACTGCATGTCTGTGTGTGCATCACTGGTGGTCCATGCATGCACTGGGCACATGGCTGTGGCACTAGCATCCCACCACATAGCCACGTCACTGGACAGCCTTGGTTGTGCTGTGATGAACATGGGCGGTGTGTGTGTGCAGTGGTACACATGGCTGTTGCTGCCTGGTTGGGCATGTCTTGTGCACGGTCACTGTGGGTGGGTGCAGTCCATCACAGGAGCAGGGCACTTGGCTGTATGCCATGCATGATGGGTGGGATTCAGGGATATGGACAGTCACAGCCATTGACTCTGATCCCTTCTCCTAGGTATCCAGATCCTGCGACGAATGGAGCGGTCACTGCAGCGGCTGACACAGGTGGCCATTGATTCTCTCACCATCCTATTGGACCTTCAGCGTCATGGAGTGCGGCACAGGAGGAGGCCCCGGGCCCAGCACCAGGCGGCAGGAGGGCAGGCGGTAGCTGCCCATCACCTCACCCCACCTTCCCTTTCCCGGTTGTTCACCCCTGCCCCTTACCCACCCCTACCTTATACCCATACCCCCACCCCTGCTTTGTATATATATATATGTACATAGTTCTATTTGTTGTTCTTCTTATTCTTGTTTATTATATTTATATATTTTGATATGAATACTGTGGTGGTCTCTGATTTGCAGCTGGCTATAGGTGCTCAGTTGCAGTGGTGTGCACGGCATCTGGGGTGGTATGGTCATGGGTATGTGTGTGTGTGTGTGTGTGTGGGTGGTGTCTCTGGTGTGGGTGTGGCTTTCAGTCAGTATTGCCGTGTGCTGCCACCCACTGCTGGGTGCTCATGGTGGGTTTGGCTTGTATAGTTCTGTGGTACACGAGGTTGCAGTGTGCCGGGGGGATGCGTGGGGATTCCTGCAGTGCTGGTCACTGCTCATGGGTGGTGTCTTAGGGTCACAGTGCAGGGTGTGCTGTGCACAAGGTGGGGCTGCTGTACACTGGGGTGGTCCGCCCCCTTTGTGTGGCAGTCTCAGCTTGCCAGTGGGCGTGCTGCGGTAACACGGCCGGGATGTGCTTTGTTTGCTTGTCCCCATGGTCCGGTGGCTATTCCGTCCCTCCCCCAGTTATGCTGTGCTTGGGGTGTGGAGGTATACTGTTGGTTCTGCAGTGTGTCCCTGTGCCCATCTGTGGCATGAGTGGTGGGCCCCTGCCTACCTCCCTGGTTGTGCAGTTCCATTGCTCTGCTGCTGGGGGTCTCTCTGCTTGCGCTATGGTGCCTCTGGACTGCTCAGCTGGGCTGCCTTTGTTGCGCTATGGCGTATCGTCTCTGCTTGGCTTTCCCTTCCTGGTTGCACTATAGCGCAGGTTGTGCGATATTCAGACGTTGGCTGGTTGCGCAATTTGGCTTGCTCCATGTTTGAATATCGCGTCTATTGCACATGTGCGCAATTGACTTGTGCTTGCTCCTGCTGTTGCGCACTTTTTGGGCGCAGTTTGAATATCTGGCCCATTGTTTCTAAGATGAAATATAAATAGTAATCAATTGTATTACACCTAAAATAATAGGAACTGACTAAAAAGTATGTGTGTTAGCCATTTCATGACAATTAGCCAATAGTTCTAAGAAAATGATTGTTTGTTTTGTACATATTAATATATACAACTTGTGTTTTTGCAAATCACATAAGGTGAAAACTCACTAAATAGTGTATGTTCCTTTAAACGTATTACTTAAAATATGGGTGTTCTATGAGTAACCTCAGACCCGCCACCTGAGGAAGGCCTAGTCTCTGGTAGAAGCACTGGGGAAGAATGGCATTATCCAGTGCATCTTGCCACACTAAATTTTGGATTACTTATCTGGATTATCTCCTATGTTTTTTGTTGGAGTGCAGCAATCTCTTGTTTTTTTTTTTCAACCTGATTGAGTTATTTGATGGAGTAACAGAGATATGTGATCAGGGAGGGGTGGTAGATGTGGCCTATCTGGACTTCAGAAAGGCTTTTGACACTGTCTTTCACAGAAGACTAATAAGCAAGTTATGTAACTTAGAGATGGGGAGCAAACTTGTAAACTGGGTGGAAAATTGGCTGGAGGGTAGAACTCAGAGGGTGGTGGTAAACGGGGTGCACTGCAAAAAGGGAGGGGTAATGAGTGGGGTTCCTCAGGGGTCAGTGTTGGGGCCCATACTATTCAACATATGCATTGGGGACATCTCAGAAGGCCTGAATGGGAAGGTGTGTCTGTTCACACATGACACAAAGATCTGTAACAGGGTGAACAAAATGGGAGGGGTAGAAAAAATGAGGGAAGAACTGGTCAGGCTGGAGTAGTGGGCAGGGAAGTGGCAATTACAATTCAATACAAAAAAATGAAAAATTATGCACATAGAGAGTAGAAACCCAAGGGCAAAATACTAACTGGGAGGGGAGGTACTTGAGGTAACAAAGCAGGAAAGGGACATGAGGATCAACATTTCAGACAACCTGAATGTGGGGAACCAATGTAATACGTGAATAAGGCGATGGGGAAGGCTAGCAGAATGTTGCCACGCATAGGGAAGGGCTTTACAAGCAGGAGGAAGGAGGTACAAATGCCATTATACAAGACTATGGTCAGACCACATCTGGAATACGGGGTCCAGTTATGGAGGCCATACTTGCAGGGGGACAGACACAGGTTAAAAATGTCTGGAGGCATCAGAAAATCTACTGCAGTGTGTCCCAGAACAACTACAGAAGTCACTTACAGACGTCCTGTGTGCCCTAGTAACATCTGGAGACGTCACACACATATTTTAATATTACTTGCCAGCCAGAATTGACTAGAATTGACTGCATAGTACCATTAGAAAGGTAATGTTGTGCTGAACAACTTTGCCACTGACACTTTGTGTGTATCATGTTCACCTTAGAAGTTATTCACATTTGTTTACGACATTTTGTCCATCTAGAACCACCTAGGCACTTTGAAGAAAACATACATTCTAGGTATCTCAGCCAGTATAAAACAAAAACTGAATTGAGCACAGTTGATTGCATAGCACCGTCGGAAAGGCAACTTTGTGTGGAACAACTTTGCCACTGATACGTTGTGTGTATCATGTATACTTTAAGAGTTATATGTATTTGTTTATGGTATGATGTGTATGGTTCAGATTTGTCCCTGAAACCTCACCAACACACCTTGACTCAAATGGGGAAAAATGATATTTAATACTATAGAAATAGCTTTTTTTTTTTTTTTTTACAAACAAATTATTAAAACTACATCTAATGTCTGGATGCTTAATTTTGTGTTGATATGTTACATATTTCCCAACAAAAAAAGGCTTATGGTGCATTTTTTAGTTAAAAAAATATTTTGTTATGCTGTTTCGACCAGCACAGAAATAAAACTAAATTACCTATTATTCCTTGCATACCACCATTGGAAAGGTAATTTTATGCTGAACAAATTTGTCACTCATACTTTGTGTCTAGTACTTACAGTTTTGTGCTAGTAGCATTTGTTTGTGGCATGCCAATTATGGCTTACTTTTGCTTTGAAAGGCCCAGGACTCACTGTTAACAGTATACAGGAGACAAGCGCTGCAACTTCAGAGAGCTCCTGTGGAGGCAATGAAATTACCAAAACTCACCCCAGACTTTCAAAAACAAATAGACAGGCCTATTACCCCATCTGAACAAAAAACTGCAACTAAAAACCTGAAACCTAATAAGTCCCCAGGCCCTGATGGTTATACACCTGATTTTTTTGGGAAAGAAATCGGGACCCCCTCCTGGTGGTGTGTAAAATGGCACAGTCTGGGGAGGCGATCCCGGAGACCTGGAATTATGCGGTCATCTCCAGCATTCCGAAGCCGGCCAAGAATACAACTCAATGTAAATAATATCGATCTATTTTGATACTTAACATCGATTACAAGTTGTACGGCACCGAGCTACAGCATCGAACCACGGCGCTGAAGGACAATGCCAATGGAAATCCTGAGGAGAAGGAAAACGGTGGTGCCCGTGCTGGCCCCTGCATGGAAAAGGGAGAGGGGGTAGGCACGAGGGGTTGACATGATGGTGAAGGCACCACGCTCACCCTGATCCAGTCAACCCAGCTCCGGTCCAACGGCTCCAAGGCCCAGAGACCCCAAAATCAGGAACACAGCCAGGAAAACTGGAGAAGTCAAACCCCCTGCTCCACAGGAGCGGTCCAGAGGTGAAACTGCTCACCGGAGCTCCAACGAGGACAGAGAAGGAGTTCGGAGTCGAGAATGCGGCCATTAGGAGTGGGGCCAAGGGGAAACCACCAAAGTCGGTTCAGGCCTATCGCCCCTCCCAACGAACAATCCTCGTGCAAATGTACCAAAGGGCATCCTCGAGCGGCACCGATTCTTCCTCCCACAACGAGGAAGAAGAGTTCCAGGTTAAGCGGAGCCGGATCCCCGGAACCGCTTGATTTGTGCTTCAGCAGACTGTCCTCCCCCCGAGCACAGGACTGTCCATTGTGCGCCCCCCCTTTATTAAGGGTGGTGGACCGGATACAGCCCCTCTGCCATAAAAACTTTCAAACGAAGTTCTCCTACTGTCACTGCTACCGTCTACGGATGACTCCGTTGATGGCAGGAAAGAATTTCTTCTTCTTCATAATGTTCTGTTCTTGTTCGTAAAATAAGAAATTACTACTAAAATATTAAATTAAATGGTAAAAGCTGCTGTTGTATAGACGAAAACTTTGACTCCGGCAGATGAGCGATATCGACATCCAAGCGCACTCGACGGCGGGAGAAAAGGAACTGAGGCGGTTGGATGGTCGACGCCGAGATAGCCTACACAGGCGCAAGCTAGTCTCTCGGAGCTGCGCATGCGTGGTCCTGTCTCAGCACCGACCCTTCTGAAAATTTTAGGCTCCCGCTTGGTCCTAGTGCCTCCAACGCTATCCCACTAGTGTGAATGAATGAATGATGGAGACTTAGTTCAGGAAGATCACGTCCCGGAGATCTAGAAAGCAGAACCACATGTTCTGCTCCAAAGATGGTATGATCTTGGACAGAGTTACCATCCTGAAGGTGCGGGACCTAGAATGGGGCACTAGCCCCGATCACTTCAGAACGTACCTGGATACGAACCCTGGGTTGACGGGGGGGAGGGTCTGTGACTCTGGCCACCACCTCCTTGCGGCGGAGTAGGGTAATGTCATCTCGAAGAACCGACTGAGTGTGTATGGACACCAAATCATCCCGTGGGGTGTGGACTCGACTTGGAGGGTACTGCTTGAATTCCAGAGACAGTCCCTGACACACCACTTCTAGAACCCATCTGTCCATGGTAACAGTGGACCAGGCAGAAAGGAAGCGGCAGAGCCGACCCCTCACGGGAGGACCCAGAGCTTGCGTGACAGGTATGAAGGTGGCCGCCCCATCCCGTCACTGGGCAGGCTTAGAGGAGGAGGGGCCAGAGTGAGGACTACTAGTGCCTCGACCTCCAGGCTTATGGGTCGCCGGAGTCCCGGACTTGGGCCGTGGGTGCAAAGACTGTGCCTGCTGTTGCTGCCCCACTTGGAAATGGGGCTGCTTGGCCGCAGGGGAGGGTGCCAAAATGCAGGTTACTCACCCATAACAGGAGTTCTAGGAATGGTATATGTTGTTCATCTACACTTTCTGGCAGGTATCCTTGCCACTTTAAATCTTACTGGAAGGTCTTCAAGCTGGCTCCTCCCACCCACCCAGGTGGTAAAACTCTCGGCTCCGCCCCATGACGCCAGATCTGGCCCACTGGAAGCTCACGTTGCGTCAGCCGGGCCGGTGAAGTGGGTAGTGGAGGATGAACAACATATACCATTCCTAGAACTCCTGTTACAGGTGAGTAACCTGTATTTCTAGGGACATGGATATGTTGTTCATCCACACTTTCTGGCAGACTCCTAGCACTTCTCGGGAGAAGGACGCAAGGCGACCGCCCCTATACTTACTTGGGAAAGAAAGACTGAGAACTGAGGCCCCAAACCAGCATCCCGGCGTGACTCAAGGTCGATGTGGTAGTGGGTAATAAAGGTATGTCGACTTCCAGGTAGCAGCCCTGCAGATTTCTGGATAGGGACATCCCTGGAAGCAGCTACCGATGCAGCGGTATGGCGGGTAGAATGAGCTCTTATCCCTCTGGGAGGCTCCATGCCCACCAACCTATAGCAGAGCTCTATGCAGGGGGTGACCAACCTGCTTATCATCCACTTGGCTGCAGGTCTGCCAGGTGTGGCTTCAGCGTAGGTGACAAACAGCTGGCGAACCTCTCCCCGAACTTCAGCCATCCGCTCCTTATAATAAGCGAGTGCTCGTCTCGGGTCCAAAGTATGGAGCCTATATTCGGCCCTCCGAGGTGTGACTGGGGTAGAACACCAGCAAAGTCAACACCTGGTTAAGGTGAAACTCCGACACCATCTTCGGAAGGAATTTCGGGTGGGGGCGCAGGACAACCTTGTCCCTGTGGAAGACCAGATAAGGAGACTCAATGGAAAGCGCCTGGAGCTCTCCCATCCTTCTGGCTGACATGACAGCCACCAAGAAGACGGTCTTCCACAACAGGTGTGAAATATCGCACCTGTGCATTGGTTCGAATGGCTTGCCCATAAGCTTGGCCAATACCAGCAGTAGATTCCATGGAGGTGGAGGTTCTCGCACCGGAGGGGAAATGTGGTCAAGGCCTTTGAAAAAGCGCCTGACCACCTCTCCTGCACTCACTGACTGCTTCCGGCCCGCGCCTGCAAGCAGAGATGGCTGCCTGGTGCACCTTAAGGGTCGTCGACCAAAGCCCTTGCTGAGAAAGAGACCACAGGTAGTCCAGAATGCTTGCCAAGGGACAGACGGATGGGTCCAAGCCCTTCCCCGACACCAAATGGAGAACCTCTTCCATTTGAAGGCATAGCATTTTCTGGACGACTCCTTACGGGACGCCTCAACGACGTTGAGGACCTCGTCGGAAAGACGCAAGGCCTGGAACTCTAGCCACTCAGGAACCAGGCCGTCAGGTGCAGGGATTGAAGGTCCGGATGGAATACTTTCCCCTGGTTGACTGAGATCAGGTCTGGGCGGGCTGGAAGCTGCCTTGGGAGCCTGGAGCTGAGGCTGAGGAGATCTGGGTACCAGAATTAGCGGGGCCAGTCTGGGGCTACCAGAATCACCTGCGCCTTGTCCTTCTTCACCTTGAGAAGCAACTTGTGGATCAAGGGAAATGGGGGAAAGGCGTAGAATTGGCCCAGGGTCCACGGCCTCGAGAAGGCATCCCCCTGCTGAGGGGGGTGGACATGGAACAGACTCAGCTTCGCATTCTCCCTGGAGGCAAACAGGTCCACCTGAGGCGTGCCCCAGTGGGAAAACAGGTCTTGTACTACTTCCGTCAGGAGAGACCACTCGTGAGATGCAGCCCCTATCCGGCTTAGGGCATCGGCCAGGGTGTTGGAAGCTCCTGCCAGGTGAATGGCTAGGAGATCCGCCTCCAGGCTGCGCACGAGGGACCATATGCAGAGAGCTTCCTTGCATAACAGCACAGAGCACGTCCCGCCCTGGCGGTTCAGATAGTACATGGTCGTGGTATTGTCCGTCTGGACCTGAACCACTTGACCCCGTAGAAACGGAGCTAAGGTGGTGAGAGCTAGATGGACCACTCGGAGCTCCAGCAGGTTGATATGGCATCAGGACTCCCGAGGGAACTAGAGGCCGTGTGCTCGGTGTTCCCCCAGATGGGCACCCCAACCCATCAGAGATGCATCGGTCGATAAGAGAGACCATTGGCTCGGGGTTGACAAATGGGATGCCCTCCTGCAGATGTGCCAGAACGATCCACCATTGGAGAGCATTCCACATCTCCTGGGTCACTGTCATGGGCTGGTCCAATGGATCGCAGCATTGTGACCACTGGCTGGTCAGTCCTCACTGAAGAGTACGCATGTACCAACAGGCCCAATGGACCATGCTGGTGCAGGCCGCCATGAGGTCCAGGAGGCGCAGGAAGTCCTGGGCAGGGCGCAATTGCCCAACCAGAAATGATTGGGCAAAGGAGGAAAGAACCTCGGCCCTGTCCGCCGGGAGCCGTGCTCTGGCTCGTAGAGAGCTCTGCCCCGATGAATAGTATCACCTGCTTTGGCACAAGTTCCGACTTGGCCTCGTTGATGAGGAGGCCAACCTGAGAGCAAACCTGGAAGGCCAGATCTCTGGACCGCTCTGTCTCTGCTCTGGAGGGGGCTGCAATCGGCCAGTCGTCCAGGTAGGGGTACACCCGGACCCTTTGGCGCCGCAGGAACGCTGTCACCACTGCCATGCATTTGGTGAAGACCCTGGGAGCTGGGAGAGGCTGAAGGGCATGGCCCGGAACTCGGAAAGGGATCCCTCCGCTCTGAAGCGGAGGAATCTCTGATGGGACGGACACATTGGGACGTGAACGAACGTATCCTGGAGGTCCAGGGAACAGAACCACACGCCTTGTTCCAAGGATGGGATTATCTGAGCCAGAGTGACCATCCTGAAGGTCTGAGACTGTAGGAACTTGTTCAGGTCATGCAGGTCGAGAATGGGGCACCAGCCCCCCATCCGTTTTGGGACCAGGAAGTACCTGGACACACACCCCCGGTCTGGAGGAGGATCCGCCACCTTCCTGATCACCTCTTTTTCAAAGAGCAGGGCAATATCGGCTCGGCGGGCCGACAGCGAGGCTGTGGACCCCGTGGCCCACAGAGGGGCGACGGCTCGAAAGGGTGGGGCCTGCTCAAACTCCAGAGGCAGGCCTTTTCCTACCACCTCCAACACCCAGTGGTCCGTGGTGACAGCAGACCAGGCGGAAAGGAAGTGGTGAAGCCGTCCCCCCACGGGGGAACCCAAGGGGGAGTGACGAGGCTGGGGGCGGCACCCCTCAACCCATCACTGGGCAGGCTTGGAGGAAGAACCAGCCGAGGGACCACCTGGGCCTTTACCTCCTTTCTTCCTGTTGGAGGAAGCCTCCGGCTTGGGTTTGGGACGCCAAGCGCAAGCCTGCTGGCCCTGTTGCTGGTGCTGCTGGGCCGGTCGAGATGCAGGGGCCGAAGGACGAAAGGACTTCTGCTGCTGATGGCAGCCTTTGTCCCTCTGGGCAGAGGTGACCGAGTCCAGGGTGGCATTGGACTTCTCGATCCGCTGGAGGTGTCCCTCCACTCCAGGGCTGAAGAGGTCAGTCCCCAAGAAGGGAACATCTGCCAACTTGTGCTGGGTATCCGCCATGAAGGTGGATATCCTCAGCCACGCCCTGCGTCGCATGGCCACCGCGGCCGCTACTGACCTGGCACAGGAATCACCTATGTCCAGAGCAGTCTGAAGCTGCTGCTTCGCCACCGCCCTACCCTGGTCCCGCACCTGGCGGACCATGGTCTGCAGGTCAAGCAGGAGATGAGGAACGACCTCATCCAGGGAGCCCAAGAGGGCTTGGGAGAAGTGTGCCATCAGCACAGCCGAGCTGGCCTGTCGGAGGCCGAGGGAGGACGCAGCGTACACCTTGCACCCGGCAAAGTCCAGCTTTTTGGACTCTTTGTCGGGGCTTATCCACATCCCGCGCGTTACCAGAACGCCGGAAAACGCTGTCGGTGACTAACCCCTCAGCAGAGGGGTGCTCCGAGAAACCGGGCAAAGAGCCAGTAGGGGCCGCATACTTCCTGGCCATCCTGGCCGAGGGTGCAGGACAGGAAGCAGGCCACTGCCAAAGCTCCAAGGCTGGGCCAACAATGGCCTCAGCCACTGGAAAGGCCTCCGTGGGGGAATCCCCTCAGTCCAGTATCTCCGTCAGGGGATACTTGGCCCGTTTGGACATGGGCTTGAGCTGCATCCCGGTGGACTCTGAGATGAGTCGAAGTAGACCCAAGAAGGATTGTGGGCTATCGTCCACTGACTGGCCCCCGGAGGACTCCAGGTCGACCTGCCTGGAGAACAGGGAGGAGACGCCGGATTTCAAGAGTTCATGGGGTGCTGCCTCAGCCCTGAGCCACCCTCCACCTGCAGAGACGTGGTCGGGAGTGAGGGTGACTGACAACCTGTGGGGCAGGCCGTGACCCGACCGAGAATCCTTGGCAGGTGCCCCCGACTTCAGTTGTGGAGGCGCAGGTTCAACCACAATTGGTGGAGCAACTGGTTTTGGCCGAGCAACCGACCCTGGAGCAGGCAACTCAACTGGAGCGAGTGGTTGCTTCGGTCGTTCAGGCGACAGCCACTTGATGGCCGGGGTCTGGACCGGGGTCGGCTTAGGCCCGGACAACAGCAACTGCTGCCACATTAGCTCCTTGTAGTGCCAGCATAATTTACAGCGAAGCCTCCCCTCATCCGAGGGAAGAGGACGAGAGGAACGTGTCGCCGCCACCGGTATCGAGATCGAGACCGCCGATGTCGGGCGGAACGGGCTAGACCGAGAAGAGGTCCGAGACAGAGACCCTCGGGGGGACTGAGGGTGGGTATGGGAAGGGGCGGGGGACACTCGCTCTTCCCTCGGCTCGAGAACTTTAACCGGGGACTGCGGCCCAGAAGGCACAGACAGATTCTAGGTATCCACCGGGGGGACCGGTGAAGGAGGGTTGTCGGCTTCTCCAGTCAACAGCCCGTCTAACGGATCGAGAAAAATCTCGACTTCGTCGATGGGAGTCTCGGCAGGCTGGCCTGATGGGGGCACCGTGAAGCCAGCGGCCTCAGCCGCAACCTCGACCGAAGTTGACGGTCGGCTGTCCGGGGAAGGGGACCTCTCCCGCTCCCACGAACGCCGACGGTTGGACTTACCTTTCGACTCCTTCTTAGGCCGAGAAGGATGTCCCGATGGTCCCTCTCCTTTTGTGGAAAGGGACTGACAAAGCTCCTTGAACGAAGCCGTAAACAAGGAACTCAGAGAGAGCGGGATAAATGCCACGGCCAAGGAGGAGGAAGATGCGGCCTGGGCCGCCTCCTTCTTGAGGGCGATCATCTGCTCGAGCTGCTCAGCCGAGCCAGCCACCACGGACACCGCCCAACGAGCCTCTTTTGATTTTACCAGCGGGAAACGTTTCTCGGGCGTCCAAGCTTCAATCGGGCAGCGCGATTGTCCAGGACGTTGGCCGAGAAAGAGCGGCACAACTCGCAGGCAGTAGACACACGTGGAGTGCAGATCTGTCCTGGACATTTTCTGCCCGCAAGGGCACCTCCAAAAGCCGGGAATAGATGTCCATCGCAGCCATGAGGGAAGATGAAGACCGAAGTTTAGAAAACTTCAAAACCAATTTCGGACGAACCGAGGAGTTAGGATCCAGTCTAAATGCAGAGCGCTAAGGAGGGAACCTGAGCTTCCAAGCGGTAAGGAAGATCTGACATCATGGGGCACAGCCGAGAGTTTTACCACCCGGGTGGGTGGGAGGAGCCAGCTTGAAGACCTTCCGGCAAGATTTAAAGCAGCAAGGATACCTGCCAGAAAGTGTAGATGAACAACATATCCATGTCCCTAGAAATGGCCTTTTCTTCTGCTACTTGGAACCCTGAGATTCTCTCTGTGCAGACGTTACAGAGTCCAAGGTGGCATTGAGGTCGGTACCCAGGAAAGGAATGTCCGTTTGTTTTTGTTGGGTATCCGCCATGAAGGTGGAGACGCTCAACCAAGCACTGCAGCGCATGGCAACCGCAGCTGCCAAAGAACAGGCAAATGAATCCCCGAGGTCCAGAGCCATCAGGAGTCGCTGCATGGCAACAGCCCGACCCTGGTCCCGGACCTGCTTGACCATGGTCTGGAGATCTACGGGGAGGTGAGATAGACCCTCATCAAAGGAGCCCAGCAGGGTGTGAGAGAAATGTGCCATGATGACAACCGAGCTTGCCTGATGGAGGCCTAATGTAGAGGCGGCATAGACCTTGCCGGCAGAATGGTCTAGTTTTTTGTACTCTTTGCCTGGAGGTCTATCAGTATCTGCCGAACTGCCTGAGCGTTTGAACACAGATTCGGTCACCAAATCCTTGGCTGAGGGATGCTCTGTAAACCCCAAAAGAAATCCTACGGGCACTGCATATTTGCGGACCATGCCGGCAGAAGATGTAGGGCAGGAGGCAGGATGCTGCCATAGCTCCAAAGCCGGACCAACAATGGCCTCAGCCAGAAGAAAGGCTTCTGTCGGAGAATCCCCTTGTTTAAAGATATCCGTGAGGGGATATTCGGCTCGTTTTTGTACAGGCTCGAGAGGCATCTCTGTGGATTCGGAGATAAGCTGGAGAATGCCCATAAATGAAGAGGGGCCTTCCTCCATCAAGAGACTACCAACTGATTCGTCATCCAAGGAACATGAATGAAGGTCAGAGTCATCGAACTCCGAAGAGTCTGGATAATCGGCCAGCCGCCTGAGTCTCCCTCACCCACCTAGGACGGTCAGGAGTGAGGGTAACAGAGAACCTACATGGAGGTCTGAAACAGGCCATGACTCTTTGGTAGGCACCCCCACCGGAGGTTGTTTAGGCGACAGCTCCACCAAAATCGGTGGAGAAGTCAATTTTGGCTGAACCGTTTTGACTGGCTCCAAAGGAGGAGGGACGGTGCAAGCCGGTTCCGAAGTAGTCGGGCTTCGGCCTTGGAGGTGATAGCTCAGTGATGGCCAGGGTGAAAGCCTGAGTCGGCTTTTGACCCGACAAAATTAGCTGTTGCCACATTAGGTCTTCATAGCGTTGATGGGAGTTTCCGTCGAAACCTCCCCTTGTCCGAGGAGGAAGAAGAAGAATGTCAGCGACGCCTCTTTTGAGAGTGCTTGTGCGCTTTCCTTGGCCAATCAGTCGAAGGCATCCAAGATCTCCCCCTCGATCGTCGGGGTGACTGACTGGGTCACTTGGAAGGCACCGGGGAGACCGGTGGATCTTCTAGGTCTTGGACCGGTTCCTCGATGGGTTTCCCCTGCTGGCTGGGTCTCCTCATCGGACAGAGGCAGGACCGGGGTCCTGAATAAGGAGTTGTTGGCCTCCTCAGGCAACTAAGAGTTGAATAATCTTAACCGGATCGTCATCCAGCATCTGGGCTGACTGACCTGATGGTGGAACCGTGAAACCAGTGGCCGAGGCCGCAACCTAGACCGAAGTCGAGACAGGTGATTCCTGGGACCGAGATCTCTCTCACGATCCCAGGAACGTCGTCAATGAGATGAAGATGCTCTCAGTTCCTTGTCCTTTTTACGGGACAGAAAGACATGCAAGCCCGAAGGCCCCTCACCCTTGGTGGGAAGGGAGAGGCACATCTCCCAAAAGGAACTGGAGAAAGTGGAGTCCAACTCAAATGGAACAAAAAAGGACTTTGAGGACCAACCCATGGCCAGAGCAACCTCTTCCTCGAAAGTCTGCATTTGTTCTAACTACTCGGCAGACCCCGCAGCCGCAGAGACGGGCCCTCTTTGGATTTGACCGTCGGTTCCATTTCTCCGCCTACCTAATTTCAGCCGTACTAGACGATCGTCCAAGACATGTTGATGAAAAACAAGACATGATTCACAAGCCTGAGTGGTTATGGCTGACACCCAGGCAATATATGCACGTGGCATGTGGGTCTGTGTGAGACATCTTTTGCCCGCGTAGGCAGCGGTGGAAACTGGGGAAAGGTTTATCTTTCATGATGGTTGCAACCACAAAGTGATCAGAATTAACTCTAATGAGTTTAATTTTAAACAAATCTGAGTATTTTGAAGCCAGGGCCTACTGAGTGCAAAAGCGGTAAGAAGGGAACCAGTATCTTCCAGCAGAAAGAAAGATCTGGCGTCATGGGGCAGAGCCAAGGGTGGTATACACCCAGGTGAGTGGGAGAAGCCAGCTTCAAGACCTTCTGGCAAGATTCTTAAAGGGAACAGACATGCCAAAAAGTGTGGATAAAACAACATATCCACGATCCTAGAAAAAAATGCTACAATACCCTCTAAAACTACTTCTTATGTAGAAACATAGACCATGGTGGCAGAAAAAGACCAAGGCCCATCCAGTCTGAGTTCCCTATAAGCCCTGGAGCCTATGGTTTCTCCAGGGTACTAACTCTCCCTGCTCCCCCCTCCACATTCTACTCCTCGATTCTGTTGTCCCGAGCAACAACACCCTTCATTCTATCACAGCCCTGCATGAAACCCCTGTTTACACACCTGACACCTTGGCTGGCAGACTGTTCCATGGTTCCACCACCTTTTCCGTAAAGCAGTACTTCCTCTTCTCCCTCCTGTTGTTTTGCACTCATGTCCACAAGACTGCCAGTTAGTGTTCAGGCTAAATAGTTCCCTGCAGTTCACTTTTGTTAATTCCTTTAAAGAGCTGCTGACACGATTTTGTGCCTCTGGCCTCTGGCAGGCAACTCACATAGTGTAGCTGCCTACCCTCTGAGCTTTTTTGACCGCAAACACATTTCCGCTCAGTAGTTGCAAAAATATTAGACTTGTAAAGCCCGGCTTGTAACTTCCATATACAGGCTAAGCAGCTAAGGAGTGCTGCAGCCCCTAAAAACATAATTAATGATGTGAGGTCTGGAATGGGGCTGCAGGCTGTCTATAGGGGCTGCAGTGGAATCAGAATCGGAGGGGGTGCTGCCTAAATGTACTATGTTTACCTATGATGGCATGTCTACATGCACAGGGCTAACTGTATTAGCACCATACATGTAAACATGCCATCAAAGACAAACTTAGTACTTTTAGGCAGCCCTCCTCCCCGATTCCACTACAGTTCCCATAGACAGCCTTTAGCCCCGTTCCAGACCTCACAACATAATTATGATATTTTTAGGTCACAACATAATTATGATGTTTTTAGGGGTGGGGCTGCAGTACTCCTTTGCTGCTCGGCTCGCACACAGAAGTTATGAGCTGGGCTTTACAAGTCTAATATTTTTAAAACTACCAAACGGAAAATGTTTATTTATGGCCGAGAAAGCTCAGAGGGCAGGCAACTACACTATGTGAGTTGCCTGCCTTGTTCGTGTCAGCAGCTCTTTAAGAACCTGAAGGTCTCAATCGTATCTCTCCTTTCTGGTCTCCAGTGTACACATGTTCAGTGCCTTGAGACGCTCTTCATAGGGTCTGCCCTGCTGGCACTGAATCATTTTTGTTACTCTGCACTGCACTGCTCCAACCTATCTTTATCCTTTATGAGGTAAGGACTCCAAAACTGGGTGCAGTACTCCAAGTGAGGTCTCACTAGGGATCTATAGAAAGTATTACCTCTTTTCTTCTGCTATTAGTACCCCTCCCGATACATCCCAGCGTCCTGTTAGCCTTGCTATGGGCCCTGTTGCACTGGCTCAACTGCTTAAGTGACTTGCTAATGGTAACTCCCAGATCCCATTCCTCAGCTGTAGGGCTAAGTCTCTCCCCTCCCATCCAGTACTCCATCTTGGGGTTCTTGTTCCTTAGGTGCATTACCTTGCACTTTTTGGCACTGAAGTTCAAATGCCAAACCATTAACCACCCCTCTGGCTTTTGCAAGTCTCTCTGCAGTTTCCCTTATTCCCTCATCACTATACATCTTCCCACATAGGTTCATGTCATCCACAAAGAGACATAATCTGCCCTAGAGTCCCTATTCAATGTCACTGATTAACACGCTGAAGAGGACCAGTCCCAGAACTGACCCCTGCGGAACCCCGCTCGTAACCTCCCTTTCCTCTGATTTTACCCCACTGACAACCCTCTGCTGCCTCCCCTTTAGCCAGTCACCTACCCAATTTACTATGAGTTTAGCTATACCCAGGTCATCCTTCTTCAGCAGTTGTGTGTGAGGTACTGATTCAAAAGCCTTGCCTGACGTCAAAATACAGTAAATCCACAGTGTAGACACTAATTCCTTCATCTCCCAGTCAAAGAAAACTGTCAGGTTAGTCAGACAAGATCTTCCTGCCACAAATCCATGCTGTTTACTATCCTGGAGCCAACTGCTCTCCAGGTACTCTACTAGGTCCTCCTTGATCAGTGACTCCATCAGCTTCCCTATGATAGATCTCAGACTGGCAGTTCTGCAGTTCCCTGGTTGCTCCTTATCTCCACCCCCCCGAAAAAGCAGAACTTCTCCCATCCTAAAAGAGCTGCTGAACAGACCCACTAGGGATTCAGCAGTTCCACTGCTAGTTCACTGAGTATCCTCGGATGCAACCCTTTTGGTCCCAGGCCCTTATCTATCTTTAAGGCAGCCAGCCGTTTCAAGACCCTTTCACTAGTAAATACTAGTAAAATACTTGTAAATACTGGCCATCTCATCTCTGGGACTCCTTCAGCAGCCGCTTTGATGCCACACTCTGGCAAGGACCTGCCTTCCTCCCCATTGAGCAAAAGTAATCATTTAGTTGGGTGACCTTTTGCTCATCCTCCTCTATCACCCTACCCCCCTCACCTAGTCTTATGAGTCCCCCTCCTTTCTTCCCTTTTTCGCTAATATATCCGAAAAACTGTTTTTCTCTATTCTTGACCGCCTCCGCAATACGCAGCTGTGTCTGCCTTTGCCTCCCTAACGGCCTTCTTTGCCCACCTACTTTTCTTTACATAATCTTTCCATTCTAGCTCCCCTGCTTTTCTTTGTATTTATAGAAGGCCTGCTTCTTCTTGACCCTCACCACTTCTTTGACCCTTGCTGAAAACTATAACAGTCTTGTAATGGAGATAGCAGACAATTTTTTAAACCTCTAGATGCACTCCTGTTGTCCTCTTAGTTTCTATCCAATATTCTGATATGTTTTGAACTTTATTTCTTGAATTAATAATCTAATTCTACTGCCTTTGTAACTATCCGACTCTCTCTCTCTCTCTCTCGCTTCAGAAATTGCTTCTCTCTCTTTTCATACTGCCTGAACATTCTATGACACCTGTAACTGCCATTTCACTCACCTAGGCTGTTTCTGGGGCCCTCGGGTCTACCCTGTACACACCGAGGGGTCTGGCCCGGGTTCTGCAGTGGAGAGAAGAAGTGGCGCAGTTCCTCCACCTGGGGTAACAGCAAGGAATACCGAAGGACAAATACAGGTTACTCACCTGTAACAGGAGTTCTAGGAATGGTATATGTTGTTCATCCACACTGTCTGGCAGGTTCCATGCCGCTGTAAATCTTGCCGGAAGGTCTTCAAGCTGGCTCCTCCCACCCACCTGGGTGGTAAAACCCTCAGCTCCGCCTCATGACGCCAGATCTAGCCCGCTGGAAGCCAGGTTGTGCGTGACCGGCCGGGAGGTCGAAATGGTAGGATGAACAACATATACCATTCCTAGAACTCCTGTTACAGGTGAGTATTTCTAGGGACATGGATATGTTGTTCATCCACACTGTCTGGCAGACTCCTAGCACTTCTCCGGGAGGAGGGAGGCAAGGCACACACCTCCTACTTAGGGAATAAGGACTGGAGAACCGAGGTCCCAAAACCAGCATCCCCGCGTGACTCAAGGTCGATGTGGTAATGGGTAATAAAGGTGTGTGCTGACTTCCAGGTAGCAGCCCTGCAGATTTCCTGGATAGGTACGTCCCTGGAAGCAGACACACGAGAGGTATGGCAGGCAGAATGAGCTCTTATCCCTTTGGGAGGCTCCATGCCTGCCAACCTACAGCAGAGATCTATGCAGAGGTGACCCACCTGCCTATCATCTGCTTGGCTGCAGGTCTGCCAGGTGCGGCTTCAGCATAGGTGACAAACAGCTGGCAAACCTCTTCCCGAACTGTCAGCGTTCGCTCCTTATACTAAGAGAGCGCTCTTCTAGGGTCCAAAGTATGGAGCCTATATTCGGCCTCCGAGGTGTGACTGGGGTAGAACACTGGCAGAGTTAACACCTGGTTAAGGTGAAACTCCGACACCGCCTTCAGAAGGAATTTCAGGTGGGGGAGCAGGACAACCTTGTCCCTGTGGAAGACCAGATAAGGAGACTCGATGGAAAGCGCCTGAAACTCTCCCATCCTTCTGGCTGACGTGATAGCCACTAAGAAGGTGGTCTTCCACGACAGGTGAGAGATGTCACACCTGTGCATCGGTTCGAATGGCCTGCCCATGAGCTTAGCCAGTACCAGCAGTAGATCCCACAGAGGTGGAGGTTCATGCACCAGAGGGGATATGTGATCAGGCCTTTGGAAAAGCGCCCGACCACCTTTTCCTGCGCCACCGACTGCTTCCCGGCCTGCGCCCGGTAAGCAGAGATGGCTGCCAGGTGCACCTTAAGGGTCGTCGACCGAAGCCCTAGCTGAGAAAGAGACCACAGGTAGTCCAGAATGCTTGCCAAGGAACAGGAGGAAGGGTCCAGTCCCTTGCCCTGACACCAAATGGAGAATCTCTTCCATTTAAAGGCTTAGCATTTCCTGGTCGACTCCTTACGGGAAGCCTCAACGACGATGAGGACCTCGTCGGAAAGACCCAAGGCTTGGAACTCTAGCCACTCAGGAACCAGGCCATCAGGTGCAGGGATTGAAGGTCCAGATGGAATACCTTCCCCTGGTTGACTGAGATCAGGTCCGGGCGGGCTGCAAGTCGCCTCGGGAACCTGGAGCTGAGGCTGAGGAGATCTGGATACCAGAACTGGCGGGGCCAGTCTGGGGCTACCAGAATCACCTGCGCCTTGTCCCTCCTTGCCTTGAGAAGCACCTTGTGGATCAAGGAAAATGTGGGAAAGGCGTAGAAGAGGCCCGGGGTCCATGGCCTTGAGAAGGCATCCCCCTGCAGCGAGCCCTGCTGAGGGGGGCAGGCATGAAACAGCCTCAGCTTCACATTCTCCCTGGAAGCAAACAGGTCCACCTGAGGCATGCCCCAGTGGGAGAACAGATCTTGTACTACCTCCGGCAGGAGAGACCACTCGTGGGACGCAGCTCCTATCTGGCTTAGGGCATCGGCCAGAATGTTGGAGGCTCCTGCCACATGGATGGCAAGGAGATCTGCCTCCAGGCTGCGCATGAGGGACCAAGTGCGGAGAGCTTCCCTGCACAGAGGCATGGACCGCGTCCCACCGTGGCGGTTTAGGTAGTACATGGTCATGGTATTGTCCGTCTGGACCTGGACTACTTGACCCCGTACAAACAGAGCGATGGCGGTGAGGGCTAGACGAACCGCTCAAAGCTCCAGCAGGTTGATGTGGCATCGGGACTCCCGAGGGGACCAGAGGTCATGCGCTCTGTTCTCCCCCAGATGGGCACCCCAACCCAACAGAGAGGTGGTCAATAGAGAGACTGTCGGCTCAGGGTGGACAAACGGGATGCCCTCCTGCAGATGAGCTGGAATGATCCACCACTGGAAACCATTCCACATCTCCTGGGTCCCTGCCACTGGCTGATCCAAGGGACCGGAGCGCTGTGACCATTGGCTGGCCAGTTCCCATTGTAGGGGACACATGTGCCAACAGGCCCATTGGACCACGCTGGTGCAGGCCTCCATGAGGCCCAGGGGGTGCAGGAAGTCCCGGGCAGGGCGGGATTGCCCAACCTGAAATGATTGGGCAAAGGAGGAAAGAACCTCGGCCCTGTCCACCGGAAGCCATGCTCTGGCTCGCAGAGAGTCGAACTCTGCCCCAATGAATTGGACCACCTGCTTTGGCACGAGTTCCGACTTGGCCTCGTTGATGAGGAGGCCAACTTGAAAGCAAACCTGGAAGGCCAGATCCCTGGACTGCTCCACCTCCGGTCTGGAGGAGGCCGCAATCAGCCAGTCGTCCGGGTATGGGTACACCCGGACCCTTCGGCACCGCAGGAATGCTGTCACCAATGCCATGCATTTGGTGAAGACCCTGGGAGCTAGAGAAAGGCCTAAGGACATGGCCCGGAACTCGTAAAGGGACCCCTCTGCTCTGAAGTTGAGGACTCGCTGGTGGGATGGACGGATTGGGATGTGAAAGAACGGGTCCTGAAGGTCCAGAGAACAGAACCGCACGCCTCGTTCCAAGGATGGAATGATCTGAGCCAGAGTGACCATCCTGAAGGTTCGAGACCTTAGGAACCTGTTCAAGTCGTGCAGGTCTAGAATGGGGCGCCAGCCCCCCATCCGTTTCGGGACCAGGAAGTACCTGGACACAAACCCTGGGTCTGGTGGAGAATCCGCTACCTTCCTGATCACCTCCTTCTGGAGGAGCAGGGCAATGTTGGCTCGACGGGTCACAGAGAGGCTGCAGTCCCCGCAGCCCCCTGTGGGGTGACAGCTCAGAAGGGCAGGGCCTGCTCGAACTCCAGAGGCAGACCCCTTCCTACCACTTCTAACACCTAGCGGTCCGTGGTGATAGCGGACCAGGTGGAAAGAAAGTGGCGGAGCCGTTCCCCCATGGGAGGAACCCAGGGGGAAGTGACACGGCTGGGGGCGACACCCCTCAACCCGTCACTGGGCAGGCTTGGAGGAAGGACCGACCGAGGGACCTCCTGGGTCTTTTCCTCCTGGCTTCCTGCTGGAGGAAGCTGCAGGCTTGGCTTTGGGGTGCCAAGTGCAAGCCTGCTGGCCCTGATGCTGGTGTTGCTGGGCCAGACGTGCCACAGGGGCAGAAGGGCGAAAGGGCTTATGCTGCTGCCGGCGGCCTTTGTCCTTCTGGGCAGACGTGACCGAGTCCAAGGTGGCATTGGACTTCTCATTTCTCTGGAGGAGGCCTTCCACCCCAGGCCAGAACAAGTCAGTACCCAGGAAGGGGACGTCTGCCAGCTTGTGCTGGGTATCCGCCGTGAAGATGTAGATCCGCAGCCAAGCTCTGTGGTGCATGGCCACTGCGGCCGCTACTGACCGGGCACAGGAGACTCCAATATCGACAGCCGTTTGGAGCTGCTGTTTCACCACTGCCCTTCCCTGATCCCGCACCTGCTTGACCGTAGTCTGGACGTCAGCCAGGAGATGAGGGATCATCTCATCCAGGGAGCCCATAAGGGCGTGGGAGAAGTACGCCATCAGTACGGCCGAACTGGCCTGATTGAGGCCGAGGGAGGACGCAGCATACACTTTACACCTGGCATAGTCCAGCTTTTTGGATTCTTTGTCGGGGGGCTTGTCCACGTCCCTGATGTTCCCAGAATGCCGAAAAACACTATCGGTAACTAACCCCTCCGCAGAGGGGTGCTCCAAGAAACCGGACAGTGATCCAGTGGGGACTGCGTACTTCCTGGCCATCCTGGCCGAAGGAGCAGGACAAGAAGCCAGCAGCTGCCATAACTCCAAGGCTGGGCCAACAATGGCTTCAGCCACCGGAAATGCCTCCATGGGAGAATCCCCTCGGTCCAGTATCTCCATGAGGGGATACTTGGCCTGCTTGGATATGGGCTCGGGCTGCATCCCAGTAGACTCTGAGATGAGCCGAAGCAAACCCATGAACAAGGATGGTCTCTCGTCCATCGACTGTCCCCCAGAGGACTCCAGGTCAAGAGGCCTGGAGAACAGGGAAGAGTCGTCATCAGACTCCGAGGAGTCTGTGAATAGCTGCCTAGGGCCTGAGCCACCCTCCACCTGCCGAGGACGGTTGGGAGTGAGGGTGACCGACAACCGGTGGGGCAGTCCCTGACCTGACCAAGAATCCTTGGTCGGAGCCCCAGATTTAGGTTGTGGAGGTGGGGGTTCCACCACAATCGGTGGAGCAGCTGGTTTTGGCTGAACAACCAGCACCGGTTTGGGCTCCTCGACCACTGCGAGAGGTTGTTTCAGCCTTTCAGGTGACAGCCACTTAATGGCCGGGGAAGGCGATGGTGTCGGCTTACTCCTGGTCAGAAGAAGCTGCTGCCACATTAAGTCCTTGTAGCGTCGACGCAATTTGCGCCGAAGCCTTTCCTCCTCCGAGGAAGACAACGAGGACGAGTGGCGCCGCCGCTTTCCTCGGTGCCGAGACCAAGACTGCCGATGGCGGGATCGGCTGAACCAAAAAAAGGTCAGAGACAGAGACCATCGGTGTTTCCAAAGGTGGGTCTGGGAGGAAGCGGAGGAAATCCATTCCTCCCTCGGCTCAGGAGCCTTAACTGGGGACTCCAGCACAGGAGGCGCAGGCAAGCCCTCAGTTTCCACCGGGGGAACCGGTGAAGAAGGGTTGTCGGCTTCTCCAGTCGACAGCCTGAGAAAAATCTCGACCACATCGACGGGTGTCTCGATCAGCTGACCTGACGGGGACACCGTGAAGCCAGCGGCCTTAGCCGCAACCTCGACTGAAGTCGAAAGTCGACTGTCCGGGGAAGGGGACCTCTACCGCTCCCACGAACGCCAACGGTGGGACTTACCCTTCAAGTCCTTCTTAGACCGAGAGGAGTGTCCCGATGGATTTTCACCTTTCGTGGAGAGAGATTGACAAAGCTCCTTAAAAGAAGCCGTATAGGAGGAGCCCAAGGAGAGCAGGATAAATGCCGCGACCGAGGAAGATGAAGATGCGGCCTGGGCCACCTCCTCCTTGAGGGCGATCATCTGTTCAAGTTGCTCAGCCGAGCCTGCTGCCGCAGAAACCGCCCAACGGGCCTCCTTTGACTTCACCAGTGGTATACGTCTCTCCGGGCGCCCAAGTTGTAGCCTGGCAGCACGGTCTTCGAGGACATTTGCTGAGAAGGACTTGCACAGATCACAGGCCTGCGGATCGTGGTCAAACCTGAGGCAGTAGACGCACGTAGAGTGCAGGTCAGTCTGAGACATCTTCTGCCTGCATGGGCACCGCCAAAAACCGGGAGTCGATTTGTCCATCGCAGCTGCGAAGGAAGAAACACACCGAAGTCTTGTAAACTTTCAAATTAGTTTCGGGTAAACCGAAGAGTTTGGATTCAGTCTAAACGCAGAGCGTTAAGGAGGGAACCTGAGCTTCCAAGCGGTAAGGAAGATCTGGCGTCATGGGGCGGAGCTGAGAGTTTGACCACCCAGGTGGGTAGGAGGAGCCAACTTGAAGACCTTCCGGCAAGATTTAGAGCGGCAAGGAACCTGCCAGACAGTGCGGATGAACAACATATCCATGTCCCTAGAAATTGCAGTTCACCACCCCCAAGAAATATACAATAACTGCCCCAAAGGCACTTCTTCACACAATAACAATTTCCTCTTCTTGCAATGATTCACAGTACCAGTATAAAACATAAACAGTTACCAGTATTTATTTTGGGGAAGGGGAAAAAGGGAAGAAATTAGCACCACAACATAACAACTTGCAAACAGTTTTGCCCCACACAATCCCCACCTCCCAGCTATGGGCGCACCTGGCTTAACGGCAGCTGCCCAAAATGTCTATCAAGTTCCTTTGCCAGGCACCACACCACAGTATAGCCATCCCTGGAGATCTTTCGTTGGGGCTCAAATAACTTTAAACTGTAGAAAAACAATGAAAGTTTAGGTCTGGGTACAGTTGTCTGGCAGAGTCCTACCCAGGACCCAATCCCCTAATTTAGAATTAGCTGGCTAACTAAAGACTTCCCAAAGCCACAGCTCAGGTTACTTACAGTTCAGCAGTTCAAAGGGAGTTTTGCAAACTGGCTTTGACTGGCCGGTGCAGCAGCATGGCATTCTGTCTGTGGCACCGTCATCCCGGGTTTGGGGATGGGCTCGGGAGTCAGAGGACTGGCCAGAGGAGAAGGACTGAGTTCTGGAGACTGTTTTCCTCTGGGGGGGTGGGAGAGGGGGGCTGAGTGTACGATGCACAGGACCCCTGACAGAGGCCAGGGCTCCACAGCAGCCAGCGCCATTACATATGGGGCGCGGGCAGACACTAAGCATCACTGTATGTCCGCCCCCGGTACTAGCATTAGAAAGCTGGCCTGTATGACGCCTAGCCCACCGCCATCCCCACTCCTACCTGTGTCTGCCAGGGGTCCCGCGACTTGGTCTCAACCCGGGGTGGGGTTGCTGGGTCTCACTTACCTAGTGGTGGCCACTTCAGGGGTAACTGTGCATGGGGTGGTAGTCGGAGCGGGCTGAGCTCCATTTGGGGCTGGCCAAAAACAAAACAATGGCTTGACTGCACCAAAGAAGTATCAGGTTGGTGGTGCACCACCCGCAGCAGCAGGGCTGACAGAAGAGGTTGAAGAACACCGATCTTAACCTGCATGGCCTTGCCAACTTCACCTCTGAGGCCTTTGTAGACAGCGTTCACCAGGCAGGTCTCTCGCTGTCTTCCTCGCTGGGTCTTCTCCTTCTTTGGCCTAGGGACAGGGCAGACGTGGTCCACTAGACCCCTCTGTGGCACATCCTTTTTACACAGAATCAGCAGCCAGGCTTTTTGTTCAGTCTCTAGCCCCAGCACTCTCACCTTGTTCCTCTGGCACAGCAATGGCTGGGCTCTGGCACAGTCTCTATCCTCAGCACACACCCCCTCTCAGGCTTACATCCACTGCCAATCTCTGTAACTTTGCCCTACCGAGGGGGTTCAAGCTGCTGACACTGCTGCTGGGCTGCAGACCTCACACTTCAAACTGCACTCCAAGTCTTTTCTCTAAGACTGCAGCATTGCGCTATAACTCTACAGCCAACTACAAATTCTCAGTCTCTAGCTGCAACTCCAGTTTCCCCCTTTGCAGCAAACTCCGACCGCTCTCTCTGCAGCAGGCTGGTCTCTCATTTCCAGGTGCTCTGTCTAATGAAGATGACTGGGGCTGAAATGGCTGAGAGGCATGGAGTACAGGCCTTAGGCTAAGAAGCCGAACAGCAGTCCCTCCTGCACCTCTGGAGTCCCAAAATGAATCCCCATTTGGCGGGCAAAGCAGCTCTATTTATCCTGTTCCCAAAGTCCCACTCCGATTGGCTGCTGTCTTTTTTTTTTCTGTAGATTATTTTTATTAGTTTGTCTGTATTAAGTACACAGTACACTACCCTCTTGAGTAGGCTTACAGAAACAACACAAACATTACAAGTAATGCTTAACAACACTGTCACAGTAATGAGTTAATCAGACCCTATATATTGATACATCACAGGGAGTAATGCAACATATTTTAACATTCCCAGCACCTAAATTATAACAGGCCAGTACTGCCATGAGCAGGAATAACCATCACAACATTTTTATATTAGCGAAGACCCTGTATTTCAGGTAGAACATCCCCAATCCCTACTTGGTACTTAGTCATTTGTACAATTAAGCAGTACTCCACATATAAGCATTAGCCCAATAAGCTTCCCTTATCAATAACTAACAAAAATTGAAAGCTGATTAGAACAATGCAAAATGCATTCGATCACTGAACTGTAAACAAAGCTCTTTTAGTTTATTTTAATATTTACATTACAGATAACTGTATCTATACACTGTGAATGTTCAACAGTCTGATGGCACCAAAAACACTCCTCTGAGTGATGAAAAAAGGTGTTTTGCCTATAAACCATAAATACTCTTGGAAGCCGCCATTTTAGTTGCTTCCTATTAAGTCTACCCAACACCACCAGCCAATTCCTTCCCGATAAGAGAACTTAACATAAAGAAATAACCCACAATAGTATACCGTGGCTGGGTATTGCAGTAGAGTCACTACATACTATGGCAACTGGACATTTACCAGGTAACTACGCCCCATCTGTAGTTACTCACTGTCCCCAGAGACACTTTCAGGGTTGTCTCCTTTTTCCTGAAATTCCCGTTCTATATGATCCAACAATTTAGTTGCCGCTCCAGAATCTGCAAATCGATAGGAATTTTCTTCATAAGTAATCCTCAGGCTAGCTGGCATCAGGAGTACATGGTGAACCCCCAACTGTCTCAGGCAGCATCAAAGCTTTTTAGATGCTGTCTGGTGGCATAACTTAAATCAGGAAAGATGTGAATTGTAGCGCCTTCCCACTCCAAGGGACCCTGTTGTTTTGCCTCATTAATTATGATGTCTCTGTTTCTAATGGTCCCCAACACCATAAGGAGAGTTCAAGGCAGTAGTTGGCTAGTGGCTGTGTAGCTTCTCCCACCACGTGGGCTAATTCTACATGCTTTTAGGATCGTAACAGATTCTTGAACCTGCAAGGCCTTGCCAAAAAAAGTGCATAAGAAAGGCAAAGGATCCTCTCCTTCGGAGCCCTCAGGTAATCCCAGGATCCTTACACGAGAGGCGCGGGAGGTATTTTCTAGATTCTCCAAGAGTTGCTGAAGCACCACGTTTTTCTTAGTTAGGCCCGTAGACACTGTCACTGCCGTTGCCACCGATGTGGATGCAGATATTGTTGCTTCCTCCAACATGTCCACCTTAGTGTCCAGGATTTTAAATTGAGACGTGAAGTCTTCCATTTTTTGGTCCAGGCTCTGAATGGCTTTCAGAAGTGTAGCATTGCATGGTTGAGGTGAGAAGTCTTTACCCTCCCCCAATCTCATGTCCGTATTGGTGCCTGGTTTCGGTCCGGCTCCCTCTCCTCCAGCAGCCGCTCTGATACTTCTGCCCATAACTCTGGAATCTAGGTGAATAGCTGTACCAAGATGGTATCATTTGGTTCAGCAAGCAGTCTGTTATCAGATATGTCAAATTTCTGTTAAATTACAAGTGGTTTTCCTATGATTATTTAGCAAATTAGGCTTTCACTAGCGGAGCTCTGCTAGACTGCTGCTGCAAGCTCGGCTGTTGGCCATGTTCCCCTCCCGCCCGATTGGCTGCTGTCTGCCCGGGCTTTTTCTGTAGCCTCTGATCTTACATCAGTCCCCGCTCTGCTGAAGTACCTGGGGGCTGCCATGTTTACTTACACTCTCCCTTATTTTATCATTCCAGCCCACGAGGGTCAGAAAACCATCTCCCCACCCCCCCCCCAACCACCCCCAAGACCTGGAGTTTTTTTTTTCCCCAGTGGATCCCTGGCTCTGCTGCCTACCCTGGAGCCAGGGATATAATCCAACAATGGCTGTAGCAGAATTATGCCCAACGGTGCTGTGGCTCCTTTAAATCTCTGCTCCTGGCAACCGCACTTACTCCAAGGTGCATGCGCTGCCATTTTCTTTATTTACTCTTTGGTCCTGGGCGTTTCAGCAACTCCCAAATAAAACCCCAACCTCCCAGGCATTCGGAGGCATAGAAAACTGAAACAGCCCTTGGCCCCTACCAGTACCTGGGCCGAAGACTTGAACAGCACTGTCAGCCGCAGCTGCGGAGCACAACAGAGCCGGCTGACCCAAATCCCACCAGGACCACTTACAGACACCAGCATGGGAGCAGAGGACCAAAGCTCAAACAAGTAAGCTCACTGGGGTGGCTTACACATCAAGATCACCATGCCAGGCCATTCAGACGAACAGCATGGAATAGTGTTATTGATGTAACAGAAAGTTTTAGAAATATGAACACAGAAAGAGTAGCTGGGGAGGACAATGGAATTCTATGTAGCTCTGAGGGCAGCCTAAAGCTAGATCATTTATTTATCAAACATTTGTCAAATCATATCAGGATGCTAACTGGCATAGAAAGGAAAACAGGAGGACAGTTAGCAATGTAAAAATCATTTCCTATCTCTTTTAAACCTGCTTTTTAGTGGTATGCTGACCGCACGTTGACACCACCACAGCGACAGAATTCAACGAAAAGTGTTGGGTCGCTGTGATGGTCCCCGCAGACACCGGCAGTGCAACTCCTAATGTTTCACCCCCTCCCCGAGACAACTCCAACTCCGAGTAGTATATTTAGGGATTGGGGTGTGGGATACCCCCACATGGGGGTTGAAGAGCACACCAGAAAACACATCACATCCCAGACAGTACAATGCCAACACTCGGCACTGTGTCTGTCGCCTGTTGGAGATATCGGCATGTTAGATGTCACAGCGCTACAGGTAAACCCTTTTTGGTTACCATTCTTATGCATACCTTAGATGCATTGAGAATGGCCCCCTTAATTGCCCTCATCTTTCTTCCACCCCACCCACTTTATCCACCCCAAACTAACTTATCCCTAACCAGCTCCCTCAGCTTACTGAAGTCCACCCTTCTAAAATCAAGGACTTCAACTCTCAATTGTGGCTTACTGGGCCTAAGAGCCAGTTCAAACCAAACAGAGTTATGGTTGCTGTTTCCCAGTGGCTCCCCCACTCTCACAGCTCCCACCAACTCTGAGCATCACATCAAGGACTGCGGTCTGACTGGTGGGTTCCTTACTAGAGGTATCAGTAGACAGTCTTGGAAGGTATCCAGCAAGTCCTGGCTTCTGGCACTCTTGGCACTGGAACATCCCAGTAAATTTCCGGTAGGTTCAGATCTCCTACCACCAGTACTTCCCCCTTTGCTACCCCATTTCAGTTTCTTCCCTGAGCTCTCTGTCCCCTTCCTCCCCTTGCCTAGGAGGCCTATAGATCACCCCCCCCAAGCGTATTTTTTTGCCTGAGGCTGTCATGGGTTATACCCACATTGTCTCAGCCTCCCCATTACTACCCCAATGCACCCATCGTCCGCCACCTTGATGCCCTCCTTGACAAAAAGGGCAATTCCTCCCCGTCTACCTGTTCTTCTAGTCCTGAACAGTGAGCATCCAGGGACCATCATCTCCCACTCATTATTATCCAAAGCCAATGTTTCTGTGATGGCCTCTAGGTCCACCTCAGTGTCCGACATCAGCGCCTAGAGCTCACGGAGTTTATTAGCAAGGCTCCTAGCATTAAGGCATACCCCCTCCCAACTGACCCCGATCATTCCTGCTTTGCTACTGGCTTCTTATTCTCCTTGTCTTCTCCCCCCATTGTTGGTGCTTTCACGTTGAGTTACCCTTCTCTACTGCCCCTTCCCTTGGTCCAATAAGCACTATAGTTTTTTTTTGTACCCTCTTTGCTGCTACAATTCCCCCAATGTGGGGGAGTATTAGCTAGACTCCCCTTCTGCTTTTGTGACTGCTGTGATTTTAAAGTTATTATTAAAATAGTTAAACAGTTACTGTAAAAAATAAATTATGTGGAGGGTGGTAACTTTTTTTTTTATTATTTATTTACACACATCCTCATTGTGGGATACCCTAATAAAACACTTGAGCTTCGCTCACATGGTTTATTGTGTATACTACACCTCACTTATGTAAAAAAATCTGCATTACACAACCTCCCCATGCACTGCATTATATATAAACGTCAAGTCAGTGGAACAAATTCTTTATTTGCTTGATGACACCCTTTTTTCTACTTTTTTTTCCTCTGTTATTTGTTTATTCCTCATGGGAGCCTGGCAGGTGGCTCCAGTCCCTCCCGTTCCTCTGCCTGAGATCCCCACTGCCCCCCGTGACAGGGCTGAGGCAAAGGGGCGCCAGCTTTCCCCCTCCCCCAAAGAGAAATCCAGATGTTAGGGGAACCAGAATAGGTGCTGTTGGGCCATCACAGAGGCTGCCAGCTTAATTTTTCTCCACCCCCACCAATGCCGATGTCAGCAATGTGCCTCCTGGCCCACATCTCCTCCAGCCACCACCAAAGGGAGATCGACAAGCGGGATGGCAACCCTCCCTCCCTGAGAGAGGAGAGCAGTTCTCCGGACGATCACTCCTCTCTCTCTCCCCTGCTGACCTCCAACAGCCCAGGCTCGTTCCCGAACCCGGGTCGCCGGTGTAGCGCAAGGTGTGGCATTCAGCGCTTCAACTTCCAGCGCCACCAGGCCAGCACTTTTTTCTACTTTTCATGATTTCCGGGGTTGTTGGGGAGCACATCAATTTTCTTATAAAAGTATTTTCTGTCGCTGATCCATTGGCACAGAGGGTTGAAGCATTTATACCCTACCTACTGCCACACCGATGACCCAGGTTCAGAAACAAGCTTGGGCCGCTCAGGGGTCAGCCAGGTGGAGAAGAACTGAGTATCCCAACACACACTCTCCTCCAGGGTGGGAAGGCAGCCTGCTCCACCGTGCAACCGCCATCTGGGTGATCACAGGTGGCAGTGCAGGCTTGAGCAGTGGTTCAGGAGGAAGAAGCTCCTGGCGGAATACATCAGCACACAGTGCTACATTAAGCTGCCACAACCTCAGAGCATCTGTGGGATCCAGATTAAAAAAAAAAGCAGAAACCACCCTGACTGGCAGGATTATGCCTCTGCTTCACGCAGGCTACACACCCACCTACTGGGCGCATTGTCCTGCATCTGAGCTAAACACTTCCTGGGAACAGAGCCACCTCCCCCTCCTCGGGAGGCTCTACCACAGGAGGTAATCTGTGGGGCACTGCCAGGAGTGATTAGTAAGTCCCCGAGACGGAGAGCTATCAGGGTTGGGGGAGCAGAGGCAGATAGGGACCAGCTGGATGACTGGGGAGAAAAATGAAAGATGCTTACAAAATAAAAAGCTCGGAGTGTCAATGCATACAATCTATTATTATTATGATTACTATCAGTAGTATTTTTTGCGGTAGGGTCCTCTATAAGCCACAACCTACTTCATGCATTGTATGGGCCCAGTTAGAAACCAGTAATCACAAAGTGATCTCACTAAGCACATTTTTTTTTTCAATTGTTTAACCAGGAGCGGCACACTAAGCTAAAAACCTGTTAACAGGTGCGACCTGGGAGCACAGGGAAGTGAAGTGACTTGCTCAGGGTCACACAGTATGCAAGTGGTGGCTGTGGAATTCAAACCCAGGTTTCTAGATTTGCAGCTCAGAGCCTTAAACCACCGCACTATATCGCCAGTGAAAACTTCAGACTCATAAATTTACTTTCAAAACTTCTTTGCTTAGAGATATGCATACTACGGTGACACGAAGTAATTAACTTTAAATTCTCAGCTTACAACCACGTATTGAGGCGACTGCCCCAAGAAAGCATTTGTAATGTGAAGCACTGATGATCTGTCATCAGCTCTCTTGGAAATTCCAACAGTAATCCGACTGCTAGTTTTTAGCAATTTAAATAATTACAGCTGACATATTCAGAACCAGCCCTAAGCGCCCACAGCCTGCTGTCACCAGTATTCAGCCAGTCTGAGTGCACTGACGAGGCGTGCTAACTGACTGAATATAGGGCTATGTTGGTGTAGCGCTAAGTGGATATGTGCTGCACTGACATGGACCAAGGCTGCATACAGCCTACAGGAGATAGAGCTGTCCGAAAACAGGATAGCACCACAAGTTCTATGGGCCATATACCGCCCGGATATGCAAATCAGCTTATTGGGCATTCAAGGTGCTAAGCGGTCATGCCTATTATCAGCTCATTTGCATGGGTGCAGCAGACCCGTATCGACAAGCGGTAACCTATCCCTGGTAGCCTAGTGGACCCTTCCCCCAAGTCGCCCCCATATTGTAAATAATGACAGCTCTCTGGTAGTCTAGGGGACACCCCTCCCCTCGATCGCACCAGATCACGTGCATGTGTCAACTCCCGGATAGGCTAGCACCCTCCCATGTAACTGCCACCCCTTTCCTGCCCCCCACCCCAGTCAACACTCACGGTGCGACTGCAGGAGAGTCGTGGTTGGCAAAGCCTTGCACTCACCTTCTTGGTCGACTGGCAGTCACACAGTATGACTGCGAGTACCATACTTACAATCACTCTCTGTTTTTATTTATTTATTTATTTGTACATCAGTTTACAAACCTTTGAGCCAGAGGCTCATTTTCAAAGGTACCTCGTCACAAAGAGGACAAATACAGTACAACAATTTTGTTACACCATAATGGACTACAACAATTGGTAAAACATGCTGTCATATATTGGTTGCAATTTTAAATTACAGGATTAACTGAGCACAGATTGGAACAGATGTTTAGCACTTTATAGTATGGTATGAGCATACAGGAAGAGGGGTGCAGAGACAGGAGGAGGAGATAATTGATAGGGTAATGGGAAGTGGTTGATAGTAGGTTGGGTGCAGCCACTCGGAGCTTTGTCAGAGCATTTGAGCAAGTACAGCTTAGTAACAGTCACAGCTACGCATATTAAGTAGGTGATTTCGAAGGGAGGTTTTGAAACTGGAGATCATGGAGGCATCAGAGATAGAGGTGGGGAGTGTGTTGTACCAGGATGCGGCTCTGTAGCAATAGGCCCTTTGCCCATGTGTGGTCCTTGCCCTGGGGACTAAAAGTGTGGTTCTGCAGGAGGTTTGTGTTTGTACTAGGGGTTTTGCTTGGTGGATGGAGGCTGTCAACCCAGGTGGGGATAGACCAAGGAGAGTTTTTTTTGTTATGAGGCAGGTGTGATATCTGAGACGTTCGTCTAAGTCAAGCAGCATAGCCTTTGCATATAGTTGCCAGGTATGTGTTAACCTGGGGGTCCCTGTAATTAGCCTACAGGCCTTATTTAGTGTGAGGCAGATTTTGTTGAGGGCAGACTGGTCTGCAGCACCATAAACTGGTAATCCATAATCCAGAAGGGACAGTACAGAGGATGTGACCGCGAGTCGGAAGGCATCAGGGGGGGAGACAATTTTTGCAGCAGTACAGGATACCCAGCCGAATATTGGAGGCTGAGGCTAGGGCAGCGATGTGGCCATGGAAAGTGACAGCAGGGTCAAAGGAGATCCCAAGGTACTTATACGAGTAAACTTGCTTAAGTGGAAACTTGGTGCTAGAGAGGACATGGAGTAGGAAATTGCTGGCTTTGTTTTGGGGGTGGGCGAAGAACATGGTTTTTGTTTTTTTGAGATTTATTACAAGTCTATGCTCTTTGAACCAGGCTTCAGCATCATTATAAGATATTTGCAAGGAGTCCTGGAGGGCGATAGGGTTACGGACAGAGGCAAAGGTAATGGCATCATCTGCATACAGCAAAATCTTTCCAGTACATGCACATGGAAGGGTATTGAGGTATAGTGAAAAGAGCAAGGGTCCAAGGATGGAGCCCTGGGCAACACCAGAGCGGCTAGAGCAAGCGTTGGAGAGTGTCCCATTAATTTTGACACGCTGAGAGCGGGCAGACAAGTAGCTGGAGCACCAGGAGACAGGCCCAGTGGCAAAGCCAGTGTGGCTGAGGGAAACCAGCAGAAGGGGATGGGAAACAGTGTTGAAGGCTTTTGATAGATCTACGAACACTGCCCCCGCCAGAGAGCCCGAGTCCAGAAGAGTGTAGAAAATTTGAAACTCTAGGAGGCAGTGCTGGTACTGTGACCTGTACGGAAACCGTGCTGTTCAGGCAGAGGATGTTGTATTTGGTTAGGTAATCCGTAATTTGTGTGGCCACCACTTTTTCTAAGGCTTTGGAGAGGGGTGAGAGATGGAGATAATGCAATTCCCTTCTAGGGACCTGCTCACCCTTGTGTATAGGTGACTGTGGCAATTTTCAAGCTGTGGGAAATTGCCCCAGGCAGAGGGATTTATTGAGGAGACTAGTGATTGGGGCAAGGACCAGATCCAGTACCCCATGGAAGAAACAGGGGTCCAAGGAGTCACTGCCAGTGCTATTGCTCTTTAGGGCATTGATTAGGTGAGGTCTGACTTCTTGGGCAGTAACCCGGAGTAAATGGAAACTAGGACGTATGAGGTCAGAGTCAGGTAGGGAGGGGGGAGGGTCAAAAAAGTCGCTAGGGAGGACTGGGCTAAGGTCCGTGAAGGATGTATTGAGAAGTTGGCAATAAGGGCTGGGTCAGTGGAGATAGTGCCATCAATGTTGATCTGTGAGGGTGGGGGGGAGCGTGTGCTCCCATTTAGTTGTTTGATATTGTCCCAGAAGGTTCTTGCATTCCCCCAAGAGGAGGTGAGCGAGGACTGATAGTGATCAGCCTTAGCCTTTCTGATGGCCCAGGTACATTTGTTTCTAGCAGCAGCATGCGCCTGTCTGTCTGCGGGCGGCCAGTTTTCAGTGGCCTAGTGCCATAAATTGTCCCTGTGCTTAAGTAGTTGGAAGCAGGCAGGGTAACCCAGGGTGCATTCCTGCACTTTGGGAACGGAGTACTGTTAGAGGTGCGAAATGTCACAGGCTTTGTTGAATGTTTGGGTGAAGAAGGATAGCACCATATCAATATCAGGGGCATACTGTATAGGAGACCAATTAATTTGGGCCAGGAGTTGCTTAAGGCTTTTCAGACCACCTGGTCTCTGTGACTGTCAGATGGTGGACGGGTGAGGAGGTGAGTGGAGGGCTTTGCCTGCAGCTGATCTGCTATGATCGTAATGTGAGGGCTGACCTGGGTGAGTGAGGGCAGGGATGCTCAGTGGGTGAGCGGGTGTTGGGTGACACTTGCACTGGGGAGCATTACTGGCACTTCACTGGACACAGGGGCAGGAAGCTGCAGTACAGCCACACTGCCTTCAGGTGATGGGACTGAATCAGTAGCACTACGATTAAGACAGTTTTTTTTGGCAGCAGTATATAGCGAAGATCTGGGGGCTGTTTAATGCCACCAAATCTATTTCACTATACTGCTGCATCGTTATGCATGAAGGACTCCTTCATTTAAACAAGTGCAGCAGGATGGTTAGTGAGATCAAGCTGCCTGGTTTAGGCAGTGCTCCTTGAGTCTCTGAATGTGACCCTGGCTGGGACGCCAGCACAAACCATGGTTAGCGCAGGCACTAACTCAATAGCAGATGCCCTAACCTTTTGGATATGGGGCCCTATGTGTTTTTCATGAGTGCTCCCTTTCAAGAGTTGGGGGCTGTGAGAGAATTCTCACTGGGAGACACTAATAGAGGTCGGTGTAAGCATGACTCATCTGTTGGATTTGTTGGGTTTTCAGGGCCGCTGCAGTACCACCACCTCGGTGCCCATAGCAGCAGTGCAAGTGGGATGACTGCGGGAGAAGCGACATCAATAAATGCACTGTGTCATGCTCAGCATGCTTGTGCTGATGCCTGCTGGCATTTCACAGGGAGGGCCAGAAACAGGAAAAAAAATACTATGCTGCTACAGAGTGATGCCTTTACTCTCAAGGCTCTCCCATCTTTCTGTTATGGTCTGCTGTGAATTCCGGTATGAAAACCTGATCCTCCTATTCCTTCACAGGGCACTAGGTTGGAAGGGGGCTGTATTCTGGGAGATGGGGCTTAGTGGTTGCCTGGGGCTGAAGGAAGCAGTTAGAACAGGACATCGTAAGAATAGCAGTGGGCCTGCGCTTCCCAGTGCAGAGTTCCAAGTGCAGCTTCTGGGTCGGCTAGCCCAAAACCAAGTAGGAGAGAACAAGAAAGAGGCACACTCACCACAGACCAGCCATGCAGAGACGGTTCAAAGTTTCAAGAGTTGCTGGATTTTATTATCCAAGATAGGTTTGTGCATATCAAACAGCACCAATACAGCAGGTTAGCTACTCCTGCACTTCAAACAAGTGGGTCTTCTTTGGGGGTCAGGCTAACTCCAACACACCCGTACCTGTATCACCATTGGTCCCATGTGATGTCATGTGGATCAGTTACACGAGGAGGTGGTACCATCATACTAAATACACCCATAGTGAAAATAAAATCATAAACCAGGTTCAACAGAGTGAAGTACTAACAAGATGTTAAAATGCACTACACTATCACGAGGAAAATAGCAGCATTTCTAAGTATATCAAAATAGTTATCTGGGGGCTTGGAAGGATTCAGGCACAGGGGGGAAACAGCAGCAACCTGTACAAGAACATCATATCCCCTCCTGATAAAAGAAGACACCACTAAACACTGTGAGGTGAGCACACAAATCACTGCAGTAAAAAAAAAACTGACAAGTGTTTCAAATCCCTCACTGCTTACTGAGTTAGATAAAGAATTAAAAATCAAATTTGAGAAGTATGAGCAAGATTTAATTAGAAGGAAGCAGAGGAAATTAGAGCATGAGGAGGCATACTTCAGTGAAGGGCATCGCTACCACTTGGACAAACAATTCAGATCTCAGTCTGGTCTGTGGTGAGTGTGCCTCGTGTTCTCTCCTGAAGGTGGTAGTAACAGTTTAAAGGGAAGGGTAAACAGCATTAAAAGCAGTAACACACCAAAAGTGACGTGCTGCCGCTCCATTTGCTAATTAACTGTAATTATACCATGTACCTTGGACACCGACCAATCTGATAGGCAGGCTGGCACCTTACCTGGGTTGATTATCTACTGATAATCACCACAAAAGGTGCCAGCCAGCCGCATGTTAAAAAAAAAAATCCGACAGCAAAAATCACGGAACTCCGTCCGCCATCTTCTTTCCCCACTAAGCGGAGACTGTAAAACAGCAGCTTCGTACATCAGGAGAAAGTAAACAAAAACACTGACTGCTCTACAACTGAGTCACTTATTTAAGCATTATAGCAAGTACTGTTTTTTTTAATAATACAAAAAAAAAAAAACAGTACTTGGTATAGTCGCAATAAGCCACTCAGGGGATCTGGGTTATCGGGGGATTTACCACGGCTGGCGTGGATTTACCCACGAGGCGCTCACTCCGGCCGTGGCAAATCCCCCGAAAACCCACATCCCCTCATGGCTTATTGCTTAAATAAACAATATGGGGGAGGGATTCTCATGTAACCCAACCTGGGGTCCAATCCCTGAAGGCACCCAAGATGCATATGACTCACATGTATGTGGTGCGCTCTGACCTATAACTAATTGAAGCTGGAGTGCTTGCTTGCATTCACGAACTCTGGTGCCCCAGGAACCACACGTGGAGTATTGTACGGAGGAGCTCAGGCAGGTCTGGAGGAGGTGCGGTGCCGGACAGACTGGATTCCTGTTTACGCATGAAGAGGCATGGCAATTATCCAAGTACCGCCATGTCCCTGTCAGCAACACAGTGAATTTCACTTCTGCATCAGCTGGTGCCTTCATGGCTCTCAAACACAGCCCCCAAACCATGTCATTCACACACTAAGTTAGGTTAGACCAATAAACAATGGCCCCTAGAGTCAATAGAGCAGGGCTCAAATTTAGCTGTATGCCGGTACATTTTGGATATCAACTTTCATGCTGGAATACCAAAATTCGAGCCCTGGTATTCTGCTGAAAATACTTTTTTTTTTCCTTGTTAGCTGCACGCAGTACCAGGTCCTGACCATGTGGTTATGCTGTTCTTACTGCAAAATGTGCACAATTTTTGTTAACAAACAAAAAAAAAATAAAACAGAGCAAGACCCTGACCTGAAGGACGGATCGATTTATCCAGTTTCATGAATGAAAAAGGTAGACATAACAAAGGCATTTTTTTACAGGTATTTACTAGCAGTTCGACGTACAGCCAGACACGAATATTGCCTTGCTGCTAGTTCTAGTCTTGACTCCCATAAGTCACTTGCCCCTCAGCACTTGCAGGTTTGCTCTAACATTTGTCTGTTTTGTACCAGTGGCTATTTAGTTAGTTATACAGCAAAAGTTAAGTTCACGGTGCAGCAGTGTGTTTAGTTAAAACTGGCATTTTTGTACCTGTAACAAGAACGGCCTAGCCGAGGATGAGAGAGAATCTCAAAGTCAGGGGAGATGTTTAGATTACTAGGGACGGTGATTGCTCTTCTGAAATGTTTTTTTCTGATACATTTTAGCTGCCCTGTTAAGCTGAACAAATTTCTGCTCAGTGACAAACTGTTTCTAGGCCATCGATGAGCAACAAAAATCGGAGAAACCCAGAGGAGCAGCTAGGAGGAAGTGGCACACTTTTTAGCCATGCGATTGTCACAGGTTGCGCATGCATGGCATGATGAGTCTTCCTGATTGAGCAGCACTAACTCTGAGGTGGCAAGGATTACACCACTCACTGGCTCCGTCCGCTGTATCTGATAGCTTTCTCATGGCTGCTACAAATAGCGGCTGCATGGCCCAACAGATCTTAGTGCAGCAAACAGCGCTGACTAGGAGGTGACAGGGGACTGCACCACTCGTCGTCATCGGACAGTTTGCCCAATGGACGTTTCCCTCAGGGCCCTTAATACTTACTGTGCACTGGTCTCATGAACGTCTCCTGATCGATGGTAGTCACCCCCTGGTTGAGGTTGGTTGCTCCCTGCTCCTGTCGACTGCTGATGTTGCTCCGGATGCTCAGCGTCCTTGTCAGCCCGCACGTCGCTCCTCATGCTGCTGCAGTACTGGATCGGGGGGCAGGGTTTGCAACTAAGTGATGTCTGCAGAGCCAGATGCGTGGGGGAGAGGGGGCCTTGCAACTACCTGATGCCTGGATCCCTGGTTACTGGGTCATGGTGGTCACCAGTTACATGTGGGTGAAGGATGGTTTGTCCAAACGACAGAAGCGTGCTCTCACATGCAGGAGTAGGCCCACAGTCCCTTCGGTAGTACTGAGATTCATTTGTGGAACAGTATGTTATCTATTTGCCCACCGATGCGGCAGCCAGCATGTGGACTGAGTGGAGAGCTTTGGTTTCCTCTGCTTTAAGTCACTCACTTGTTAGAAGCACTAAATCAGTTCTCTCCAGGCTGGTCACTTCTAGCCTGTTACATTTCTGTGGCAGAAGGCTTCCAAAATAAAGTAAGCAATAACGGTACTCTGAAGTACTGAGCACTACACCTAATTTAAATGAGGGAACTCCATAATCTCAGTGCTGTTTCAATGCTCGGATGTTTTTAAAACTTGGTTATGTGGACCACCTGAGATGGCCCAGAAGAAATGTACCATGCATTCATGCCAGTGACCCATGCTCTACATTTAAAAATGTGAAAATCTGCAGAAATTGGGAAGAATATCAAATTTCATAGTGGAATATCAAAATTCTGATTCTGGTAATCTGCCAGGAATACCACTTTTTTTCCCTTACATTCTACCCCTGCACAGACACACAGACACACACATACACTATTAACAACAAGTAGACATATATACAGAGCATTACTGACAGACACAGACTCTCACAGCAACACATAGCCACAGACAAGACGGGCACACAGACAGCCACAACCACACATAACACTGGGCACACAAACACATCAACACACACACACACACTCTGATACTTACATTGACTAACAAATCGACTAGTACTTGCACACAAACAGAGACACACACACACAATGTGGTTTCAAGAATTATATGGTCTGCTGTATCTGGTTAAATAAACAGTGCTGCTGGGTGTCTTCCAGATGGCCCAGCAGCAGATAACCGAGCTGCTGTGCAATCAATTTAGGTTCAGGAGTGAACTGAAGTCATTGTTCTGGGAGGCAGGCCAGACTGGGGTCACTATTTTTTATTTAACAGTTGCAGAAATATAGGATAGGTTCCAAGAGAAGTAAGTCTCGTTAACAATCCGTCCCCAGTCATAGCTGCTCAGTAACACACAGCCAGAAATGGACGGGCACGCAGACAACCACAACCACACATAACACTGGACACAGACTCATCAACACACACACACACTCACACTCTTACACCAACACGTAGACACAGATACACGGCATTACTAACACATGCAGACTCTCACAGCAACACACAGCCAGAGACAGATGGGCACACAGACAGCCACAACCACACGTAAGAAAAAATTACTCACCGCAGTAATCTTCTTTCTTCCAAAGGCTCCTTTAGAATCAGTAACTTTAACAGTTAGCTGGGTAGGTGCAACTGCCCCGGAGGTATGCCTTTAAAAGAATTTTATGTGAATGAGCTTTGGGCAATAGCCAATGAAAAACAGGAGAGGGAGTGAGTTGAGTGAGAGCAGCCTGAAGGCTTCAGAATTTTTTTGAAGGAGAATGAAGGCACATGCCCTGAAAATGAATCAACAAGATTTAAAAAAAAAAAACATGCAAAAGTCCACAAAAGTAGAAATAGAAAACAACAACAACATGAGTTAGAAACTAATCAATAAAAAGTCCAAATCTGGTAAGAGATGTGATAACAGAGCCCTTCTCCTGACAGGTGAACCAGGAAGAAAGGCTCGGAGTTTACTGATGCTAAAGGACCCCTTGGAAAGAAGAAGATTACTGCAATGAGTAATTTTTTCTTCTTACCATAGGAGTCCTTTAGCATCAGTCACTACAGCAAACTATCGAGCAGCACCCAGTGGGAGGTGGGCAGAGAACCTACTTAGGAAAGAGGCTCTGTAGAACCGTCCTGCCAAATTTGGCATCAGATCTGATCTGCACATACAAACTGTAGTGTTTCACAAAGGTGTGCACAGATTTCCAGGTAGCTGCTTTGCAGACACCCAGAATGGGAATGTCCCTTGCTGCTGCCAGCAATGCTGCAGTGCCCCTGGTGGAGTGGGCCCTGAGCCCCACTGGAGGTCGGTGACCAGTTTTTCATAACAGAATCTGATACAAGAGACCAACCAGCAGGAAATAGTTCTCTTGGTAGCTGGTCTTCCTCTGTCTACATCCCCGTAGGTGAGGAACAACTGAGTAGAAGAGCCTCTGGACTGTCTAGTATGTTCTAGGTAGTGAAAGATGCCTCTTTTGACATCCAAGCCGTGAAGCATTTGCTCGCCAGGAGTGAATTGCTCAGTAAAGAAGACAGGCAGAGTAAGTTTAAGTGGAACACCAAAACCACCTTTGGCAGAAATGTTCTATTTGTCCTGAGCTCAACTTTATCATTGTGAGGGATGATGTAATTTGGCTCAATGCACAGGGTCTGTAGCTCTGAAATCCTCCTGGCAGAGGCAACGGCCACCAGGAAGACTGTTTTCCAAGTCACAAACCTGATATGAGCAGTGGAGCAGTGGACACAGGCTCAAAGGGTGGATCCATGAGCCTGTCTATGCAGAGGTTCAGGCTCCAGGGTGGAACCGGCTTCCTGACAGGAGGCTGAAGGTGCAAGAGGCCTTTGAAAAAATTGTTTAAATATGGTGTGGGAAAAAAATGACTTTCTTTCCCACTGAAAGGTACGCCAAAATTGCTGCCAGGTGTAGCCTGAAGGAAGATGGTTTCAAGCCTGATGCCTGCAAGTGTACTAGGTAATCCATCAGCTGAGGGTCTGAAGCTGAATGGGGGTTGACCTTTTTGTTCTTGCACCAGAGGGGAAAACCTTTTCCATTTGGCCACATAAGTCTTATTGTTAGTTTTTTTAGCCATCCTCAGTATCGTAAGGACCTGCTTAGAGTACTGTGAAGATGGGAACTCTAACTCCAAGAACTAGGCCTTGAGATGAAGAGAATGTACAGTATGTCTGGATACTGCACTCCTGTCTGAGGAAGGGTCAGCAGGGAGTGAGTTGGAGGCATGCGAATGGGCCTGCTGTAGGACACAGAGAAAGAGAGGGTACCAGGCTTGCCTGGGCCAATCCGGAGCCACCAGGATCATCATTGCAGGCTGTTGGCTAAGTTTCAGCAATATCCTGATTATCAGGCGGAAGGGAGGGAACGCGTATAGGAACCTTCCTGACCAGTCCAGGATCAAGGCATCCAGGGGAAGGGCCCCGGGACTGGGGGTCTGAAACACAGAATTTGACGGCAAATAAGGACCGCTTGGCTCACCTAGTCTGCCCATTTCCCTACCTGATGGAAAAGCTGCAGATTCTAGTTAATCAACAGGTTACTTCCTCCTACCCTCCCACTAGAACTGCCTTATGCCTGTCCTATGCATTTTTGAATTCTCCCACTGTTCCTGACTCCACAACCTCCTCAGGAAGGTTGTTCCATGCATCCACAACCCTCTCTGTGAAAAAATACTTTCTAACATTACCTCTGAGCCATCCCCACTCTATCTTCAAATTATGCCCCCTTGGTTCTTGCACATCTCTTCTTTCGAAAGATGCTACCCTCTGAGGAACAGTACTGAGGAAGCTGAAAATTGAGGAGCGAGGCAAACAGATCCACTTCCGGTGTGCCCCACCGCCTGAACACAGTGGCTAGTACTTGCCTGTTCAGGGTCCACTCACTCTGGCCTTGACTGATGCGACTCAGAACATCTGCCAGGGTATTGTGTTTGCCTGGGAGGTGAATGGCTGATAGGCTGACTTCAAGGGAGAAGGCTAGAAGACAGAGCTTTAGAGCTTCTGAACCCAGCTTGTTTATGTAAAACATTGCAATGTTCTTGCCTGTTTGAACTTGAACCGCCTGCCCTTTTATGCTGGGACTGAACGCTTTCAGAACTACAAAGACTGCTCTGAGTTCCAAGAGATTTATGCGCAACTGTGACTCTTCTAGAATCCAGGTGCCACTTACTGAGGCACTGCCCAGATGCGTTCCCCACCCCAAGAGGGAGGCATCTGTGCTGATCACCCTTGTGGGCAGCGGAGCTTGGAATGGTACCCCTGGTTGTAAATTTACAGGGTTCTTCCACCACAGCATGTTTTGGAGGAACTGCTCAGTCACAGATATCAGCTTTGAAAAACTGCTGCTTCTCTGAGACCAGTGAGCTCTGAGATAAGTTTGCAGGAGTCTCATCCTGTACCTGACTTCTGGGACCACTGCAGACATTGAAGCCATGTGTCCCAGAGTTTTAGAAAATGCCTGGCTGGTCTTGGCTGTCCCCGGGCGAAAGCATCTGCCACTGCAAGAAAACTCTGAATTCTTTCCTGTGGGAGAAAAGCATATCCTTTCTGAGTGTCCAGCTGGGCCCCTATGAAAGTGAGCAGCTGGAAGGGTTCCGGGTGAGATTTCTTTAGATTTACCAGGAAAACCAGGGACTCCAGTGTATGCTCTGTAAGGGAAAGGGACTCCTTTACCTGGCAAGGAGACTGCTACTATGAGCCAGTTGTTCAGGTAGGGAATAGAGAGCGACACCCAGTCTCCCGAGGTGTGCTGCTACCACTGCGAGGCACTTGGTAAAGACTCTTGGGGCCGAGGACACACTGAAGGGCACTGCGATGAACTGATAGTGGCCTGAAGGAAGTCTGAATCTGAGAAACTTCCTGTGAGACCTCCTTATGGATATGTGGAAGTAAGCGTCCTTTAAGTCCAGGGAGGCTAGCCAGTCTCCTTGCTGAAAGGGCTGTATGACCAGTGACAAAGTGACCATTTTAAATTTGTTTTTTTTTAGATGTTTGTTTAAATATCTGAGATCTAAGATAGGTCGCCTCGCCACTCCCCAGTTTTCTTTTGTGTCAGAAGGTATCTGGAATAGAGGCCCTTGCCCCTCTCGTGGGCTGGGACCCTCCCCACTGCTCGTAGAGCTAGAAGGTGTTGTACCCCCATTTCCAACAGTGGAACCTGTGTTGGGGACAGAGGTCTTGACACCTGGGTATGCTCGAGGTCTGGCATCTGCTTGAACTGTAGTGGGAGACCCTTCTCCACTATCTCCAGCATCCACTTGTCCGATGTAATGAGGGCCCAGTTCTGAAAATAGTGGGAGAGTTTGCCTCCCGCCAGAAGTGAGGAGGCGACCCAGACACTCACATCAGGACTTAGACTGTGAGGCAGACAGCTGGGTAGAGGTGGCCCTTCTTTGGCCCCTTCTGCCCCTGCCTCTGAAAGACCCCCTGTACTGACCGAAGTCAGACAGGGGGTAAGGAGTGTAAGGCCTGGGAAAAAAAACTTCTGCCCCACCACCCCTGGGACGGGATCTCTGAGGGGCGGTAGACTTAGGTTTAGACAAGTGACTCTGCCAGGAGGCCTTGTACTCGTCAACCTTTTTCATGTAGTCAGTGGTTCTGTAATCAAACAACATGTTTTGAGCTCAGGGAAAATCCAAGGCCTTGGTCTGGGTGTCTGTGGTTAGACTGGTGGTTCTAAGCCAGGCGAAGCGTCTGAGAGAGATGGCGTGGGCCATCGCACTACAGGCAGCATCACTGCTGTCGTCTGCCATTTGGAATTGGTATTTGGTAGCTCCCAGGGCAGTTTGTCACATCCACCAGTTCCTGCACCATAGAATCTGACCCACTGTGGTCAATGGCCAGGACAGACTTCCACAGGGCTTTCTGACATTTGGCTATAAACGCCATGTATGAAGAAAGTCTGAGAAGCAGAGAGGCTGTGACATACATTTTCTTTGCTATAAAGTCAGTTTTCTTGGAGTCTTTGTCCAGAGGTAAGGAGGACAAGGAAACCTCACCTTTCTCGTAAGCTGCCTGTTGCACTGTACTCTCGTGGCTAGGGTGTGCAAACAGAACTCCACTTGTCAGTCCTTGACACCGAAGTGGGGGTTTGAAGCACTCATATGGTATTTCTTCTGAACGCATTACAGATCGTACAGACCAGAGTCTTGGGAGTTGAAAGATCTCATCTCCCTATAATCTTCGTCTTCTTTGACATCCTGGCTGGGCTCCTGCGTAGGGAGGTCCAAGGTGTCTAGCATATTTTGCAAAAATGTAAACATAGAGGAGGGGTCCTCCTGGTCACCCGGTGGAGTCCCTGAATAGAGGGTCCAGAGATTCATGGGGCTCAAGGCCCTCAAAATCCATGTCAGGGGCATCATAAAAATATTCTTTGTCATCTGAGTCACCCTCACAGTCTAAGGAGGAGAGAACTGTGGAAGAGTGATTGCCAGTCCCAGTAAATATAGGACCCATCTTTTGTAGGGTCTAAAACAGTTGCCATGCTTTTTCCACGTCTTGCACAGATGGAAGATCCTGTGCAGACTGTAGTTGTTTACGTTTTGTTTTTTCTTTATGCTTTAAGCTGCCAGTGGTCTCGCTATTGGCTTTCCCAGGAGCAACAGAAGCATTGTTTTCTTGACAGAGTTTCTTTTTAGCCACTTCTTCAGCAGCTTGATCAAGCTTCCTTTTTTCATCACTTTTATTATTTTTTAATTTGTGAGGAACTTCATCTTTGGAAGTTTTATTTTTTGGCTGGAATCTGGAGGGTACCTCAGCACCCATGCTTACATTTTTATTGTTAGTACTTTTAGATGGCCCCTCATCGGAAGCCTTTGATTTATCCTTAGCCATAATAATCAAGGTTTCTTTGCTATGTGCCAATTTAAACAAAGCAAACCAAGTTCTGGACCTCACGAACAGAGTGCAGGTTTCTGTGACATGCCACTGGCCAGTCCTGCCCCATCTAAATAACTCTGTCTAATTTAAAAGTGCCCTTTTTTTTTTCTGTAGTACTGGGATCTATACCAGTGCCAATCTTAATAGAAAGCACAGTAATACTGGTCAACTGCACACAGGTTTCTGTTGAAATGCCACTGGCCAGTCCTGTGACACAGACACCTTAGGTCCAGTTTTGCATACTCACTTCAGCTGCTTGAGCGCCCAAAAGCGCCGGTCGGGGAACAACGGAGGCCCCAAGAGGCCTCCCGGTAACCCCCTTCCCAGTACTCACTTCAGCTGCCTGAAGAAGCCCACAAACGCGGTCAGGGGAACAACAGAGAGGCACCAAGAGGTAACGGATCCCCTCCTCACTGCACCATCTTTGTTAAGGGTGTTTAACGGTTGAATCTTCTATTTTGTGCCCTCCGATGTCTACTGATTGTTTTATCTTGCTCTTGTGTGTGCTGCTGACTTCACTGTTTTAGCCAGATCACTCCGTTACTTTAAGGGACTGTTTTAGAGTTTTATAGCAGTGTAGAAGCCTGATTTTACCTGCTTGCACATCCTGCTAGCACTGTGTTCTACTCGGGAACCCTGCCAAAACGCTCCTCCTTGTGGACATGGCTGCCAGGCATTCTAGATGCCATTACAGTCCCAGCTCTATCCCGATAGTTGTGCAGGACCCACACATGCACAGTAGTGTCCCAACCTGCTACTCGGAGTACAACAGTTGGCACAAGCACATTTCGGACCAGGCTACCTGCTGCATACTAATCAGGTCTTTTGTTCTGGTTTCTCCCTTATAAGCCTCCCGGTAACCCCCCTTCCCAGTACTCACTTCAGCTGCTTGAAGCAGCCCACAAACACAGTCAAGGGAACAGTGGAAAGGTGCCAAGAGGTAACTGTTCCTCTCCTCACTGCAACATTTTTGTTACGGGTGTTAGCCCGTTGACGCTGTGTGTCAACTGCCCCGTCTGCCCCAGCCACCCTCCCACCTTTAACTTAAGAGCTGCTCACGTCACGTGACTTCCTGTACTGTCTTTTCTATCCCCCATTTCCCCATTTGCAGATTATATGCGCGCACCACCAGAGGGCATCTCTTTCTCTCCAGCCTGTACCACTCCCTCTCCTCACCCTCTTTCCCTCTCTCTCCCCCCCAGACGCTCTAGCTCTCACTCCCGGCGTCTACTATCTCCCCTCCCCTGCTAGAAGCATACCCCACCTCCACCACTAGGAGTTGCTAGCACACCTCCTCTTTTCCCCACTCTCCCACAGTATTTCTTACTGTGTGCATCTCCCTTCTGGTTCCCAGCCAGACCCTCCATGAGCAGTCCCCCAGGTTTTGAACCTGGTACCTCATGCACCAAAGTCCGGCACCCTGCCGCTATGCCACAAAGACTCCCACACTAGAGGAAGGTAATCTGTCCACCCTTATATCTCACTTCACAAAAGGCCCAACCTAGGCTCCCTGCCCAATATGGTCTGCCTCCTTAGTCTGGCCGTGCCCCTGCTTGTGGGTCTGCTCCCACACCTGCTATCCCCTCTACCCCCTCACCAAGTAGTATCTCCCAGCTGTCACTGGTAAGGCTATTCAGTCCTAGCTCCCCCATTACACCCACCCCCACAGCTTTCACTCTGCTCCCACTCATGCCGTTGCACGTACTGGTCACAATCACCAACAACCCCTAGTCTGGCCAGCAATCAGCATCATACGCTCCCTACCTACTCCATGTGTATGTCGCATGAGGCCAGGAAACAGTCACATGTCCACCTGCCCTAAAAGACACCAACCCCTTCTTAGACTACTCACGTTGCTCCTTCTACTCTCTGGGAATGTCCACCCTAACCCAGGTCCTGGGACTCCTGCCCCAACCCACCCCACGCCTACCTCCGGGATTCAGATTACCTCTATGAACATTTGTAGCATCCTAAAGAAAACTGCTGCTTTACAATGCTGGATCACCCAGCACCAGCCAGACATCCTTGCTCTGGTGGAGACATGGCTCTCCAAGTCCACCCCAGACTCCTTCGTATCCGTACCAGGTTACTCCCTACACTGCCTCGAAAGAGTCGGTAAATGGGGTGGTGGATGCGCTATGTACCTGCGCCACTCCCTGCTTGCCCAAGCCATACCACCACCAGCCTTGGACCATGGTGCACAAGCCATGTCTATCAAGATCACCCCAGACCCAACCAAGGCTCCCCTCACAATCACCTTGGCATATATCCCACCGCGCAAGCAGTCCCATGCACTCCGCTCCCTTACAGAATTTATCACCAGCCTCCCACATAAATCTGAACATATCATCCTGGGGACCTCGATCTTAATTGGCTCTCCGACATGACCACTGCCTCCAAGGATGCTCTCACAGCTCTAGACCTACATCAACTGGTGACGCAGCCCACCAGGCACAACCCCACCACAGGCAAGGATACCTTGTTGGACGTCATAATCTCCAATCGGCCCCATAGAATAAAGGATATAAAAGTCCTTCCAGACTCCCTGAGCGACCACTCGCCAGTTGTCTGCACCTGGTCAGGCAAACAACCAGCCCCTGTGCCAACCACTACTCTCCGGCGTGTCCTCAGCCCAGGGAACCTCACCAAATTCAAAGAACTCCTTGCCCACTGGGACTGGTCTCCACTCTACCAGGCCATTAGTGTGGACTCTGCACTAGACTACTTCCTCAACTGATTTACCACTGCCTGTGATATCTTTGCCGCCAAAAAAAAAAAAAACACTGCAAACAGAAAAACGCACCCTGGCTAACTCCTGCACTAATCCAACAGCTAAAGCATAGAGACAGCCTGTGGTACAAGGCTAGAGACTCTGCAAACACTGCCGACAGACAGGCCTATCGTGCAGCATGGAATAAATGCACCTGGGCCATCCGCCAGGCAAAAGCTGAACACTTTAGGGCCCAACTTACCTCCTCCGGGGGGTCCTCCTGAAACATTTGGGATAACATAAAAATGCTCAACGGCAAATCGCAATCCCCACCACCCTCGCATATTTGAAAAAATGGCTCAAGTCACCACTGACCTGCCGGAAATAGCTGATGCCCTCAATATCAGCTTCACCGACCTGAGCTCAGTCACCCCCCAAAACTTCTTCATCCCCATCCCCACCTCAGACCCCCCCCAAGATCTTGCGCCCACCTTTCTACCTAAGGGCAATCACCCCTCAAGAAGCAGAGCCGCACTCAGCCAAGGCCCTGAAAGGCTCTAGCCCTTGGGCGACCCCTTGACATTAAGCCTTCTCTGCCTGACACTAGACATGCTGCTCCTCTCTAGCGGGCCTCCAGCTCCAGCTCTTGTGACTGTCTCGCCCAATAGTCTCTCACCCTGCCTAATCCTGTATCAAGCACCTCACGTCAAACGACATCTCCCCAAACCAGGCACTTACAACTGTCTGTCCCAGTCAAGGCCATCGGGCTGCACTCCTTTCTCCCACCCCACCCCTCCCTCCCACCTCTTCCACCTCTTGCACCTCAACTCTGTGCTCTCCCTCCCTCCCACAGCTCACCCTCCTACCTCTATCCCTTACTCTCCCCTCATGTACTCCTGCTGTAGCTCTCGCTTTCACCAAAGTTTGATGCCCGTGTACTGTTCTAATACTGTATACTGTTTTATTACTGATGTGGAACCTTTGTAAAAGAGCTTATGCTCAAAGGTATTGTGTAATCCTAGACCTGAATAAATAAATAAATCGCTCCCTTTGCCTTGGTCAATTTCCCACTAAGTGGAAAAATGCAGTCGTGATGCCCATCCACAAAGGTAGGGACCACCTATCCATGAGTAACTACCGACCAATCTCAATCCTCCCCCTTCCTCCAAAGCCCTAGAAAAGGTGGTGGCTGATCAGCTAACAACCTACCTAGACACTCATAACCTGCTCTGCAGCCAACAGCACAGTTTTCGTGCTGATCACAGCACAGCCACAGCCCTCCTGAAATTTTCAACTTATATCCACGCCACACTTGATAAGGGACAGCTAGTGGGAGTCGTGTTTATAGACCTCTCCAAGGCCTTCGACACGGTCAACCACCCCCCTCCTGCTGGACACCATCACTAAAACAGGTTTCTCGCAAGGACCCCTCAACTGGCTCTCCAGCTACCTGACAGTGCGGAAGCAGTGTGTCAGGATCAGTACCACGCTATCCCCCTCCCACCCAATATGCTCAGGAGTGCCACAGGGCTCTATCCTGGGGCTGCTAATCTTTAGTCTCTTTCTTAACACCCTCCCCTCCCTCTGCCCTGGAAAAATCTTACTTTATACCGACGACGCCATTCTCTGTGCCTCCCACTCAAACCCAACCAGCCTGCAGGCCTCCATCCAGCACTCCTTTAGCCTAGCCAAACACTGGTTCAGTCAGAACAGGCTGGTCAAAAACCTGAAAAAGACAAAAAGCCCTACTATTTGCTCACCATCAGAGCAAACTAAAGAACTCACCCCTCCATATTGCCTCCAGCTCACACCACCCCCTAGAACAGGTCTACTCCTACAAGCACCTTTGGGGTTACCTTCGACCCTGCCCTCATCTTCCATGCCCACATACACACACTCACATCTGCAGCGAACACCCGCATCGGCCGCCTCTATCATCACAAGGACTGCCTACCCCCGAAGCATTGAAGCTAGCCATCACCTCATCTGTCATGTCCATGATAGACTACGGGATACTAATCTATGGTGTTGCAGACACCACGGCTGTCAACAAAATGAAAGTTGTCATTAACAAAGCCTGTAGGCTCCTGTCAGGTGCAGGATGGACAATGCACACCTGTACCCTCTACTCCCTAACACAGATCCTCAACTTTGAGGAGAGGCTCCAGTACCAGGCCTGTCTCACAGTCTAGAAATCCCTCCTGGGGCTAACACCTCCTGGAGTATCAGCATCACTAATTCCCAAAAGAGCACACAGTAAACACTTGCTGCACTAACACTGCCTCCATGTTAGTCCACAGAGTCAAAACGACCCTGGCACAGACAGCCTTTACGGTCAGGGCCCCCACCTTCTACAATGCCCTCCCTCCATCACAATCACCAGCCTCACCAAGCTGGGTCCCTTTAAAGCGGCCCTCAGGAGCCACCTCCTCGCCTCACACTCCGGCACCTGCCCATAGATGTACTATCTGCTACCTGTTAGCCTGTGCCCAACCCTCAGCGTGCTATCAGTTTTTATTGCTTGACAAAGTGTAATCTTCCAGAATGCATGGTTTCCTCTGACAATGACTAGTCCCTATGTTACAGGGACCTGCTTAGCTAAGAATATGTATAGGCCACATCTCTATAAGTTGCTACTATGCTGTGCCTTTGTAACTATGACAACGACCAGTCTCTATCCTGCAGGGACCTGCTTAGCTAACAATACGTATAGGCCACATCTTTCCAAGCTGCTATTATGTTGTGCCTTTGTAACTATGCTACCCCCACCCGCTTATCTTTCTGTATAGGCCATGTCATAATAAGTCTTCTCTGTGTATTATCTACTGAAACTGTGCTCCCCCTCTCTCTCTGTACTCTACCTTAATGTTATTCCTTATGTCTCTGTAACCTGATGTGAAACCTTTGGAAATGAGTCTATGACTCAAAGGTTTGTAATTCTGATGTTCATAAATAAATAAAATAAAGTATATGGGTTTCTCGGTAATTGCCAATCTTCAGAGAACCCCCAGGCAACTGTCAAAGATTGAACTCCCAACTGGTGCCTCGCGGTAAAGCCCGCAACGTCTGAGGTAAAAAACAAGGCAACTCGGTTCCTTCAAGAATTAAGTTTAAAATGGGAGGAACCGCCAAAATTAAGCACCAGCGGTAAAAATAGCACAAGAACTAAACTGTCTCCGAAAAATCAAAGTCAAAATGGCACAATTGCGCTAAAAATATAAAATTAGCATGTCGCTAACCAAAACTTAAAACTTTCACTCAGCACACAATAAAAATGATTTTATGAGGAAAACTTTACCCAAATAAGGCCTAGGAGGCTGTCTACAAGGAATGTTGAGAGGCACCTCAGGGGCAATGTTGCTCAGTCCAGCAGAGAAAAAATTCTGAAGCCTTCAGACTGCTCTCACTCTGCTCACTCCCTCTCTTGTTTTTGACTAGCTATTGCCCAAAGCTCATTTTAATAAAATTCTCTTAAAGACAACCCTCCGGGGTAGTTGCAAAAAGCCAGCTAACTGCTAAAGTTATTGATGCTAAATGACTCCTGGGGTAAGAACACTGGGAACACAAACGCATCAACAAACACACACACACTTACACCAACACACAGACATATATACACAGCATTACTGACAGACACAGACTCTCACAGTAACACACAGCCAGAGACAGACGGGCACAAAGACAGCCAAACCACACATAACACTGGACACACACACAAATTACACCAACATGCAGACATAGATACACAGCATTACTGACAGACACAGACTCTCACAGCAACACACAGCCAGAGAGAGACAGACAGGCACACAGACTGCCACAACCACACATAACACCGGGCATACAGACTAATCAACAAACAAACACACACACACACACACACAGACTCTGATACTGACACTGACTCACAGACCAACAACAGTACTTGCACACAGACTACACTATTCAACGCAATAACGACTAGGGGACCTTCCACATTGCAGGGCTGTCCCATGCCATCTCTAGTCTAAATTCAGGACACTAAGATCAGTGTTTCTTCCCCCCGGCAGCTCTAGTTAGGGTGATTTATCCCTTTTTTGCTGAGGACTGTGTGGGTGTATGTGTGAGCTATTCACTACAACCAATCCACACATGAATTCTTTTTTCTATATACAGTACATTTTATCTCCATTTTTCCCCAGCATTTTTCCTCCCGGCCACACACAAGCATGTAGAGGCACCCATGCGCCGTGGTGCAGGGATGCCCTCCCACTGCTTGCCGCTAGCGCACTTACACTACCCTTGGACCTCCATCTGGGGGCATCTGGGGCAGTGGAACTACAGTGGGCGACAGGGTGCCTCCCTGGGAGAGGAGAGTTGCCTTTCCGCTACTCAGTCCTGCTCCCTCCCTCCCCCCTGTGCTGGCTCTCCAACAACTCTGAGCGCATTCCAGAACCCACGTCACCAGCGTGAGGTGAGGTAAGACTTCCAGCAACCCAGCCCTCTGCACCACCGGGTTGGCTCTCCACACATTAATTCTATAACCCTTGTCACATTAATGCATTAGCATCCACAACCCCCCCCCCACACTGTATGTCTTCTATAAGAAAGTACATTCATTTTTAATGATTTGAATTACAAATGGAGACTAAAGTACAGTTACGTAAGAACTTACCACAACAGTAGATCTTCAAGAATTGCTTTTGCAGCAGGTAACACCATTAGGACTATGCTGCCAGACACTTAAGACCCCACGGAAGAATTCTAGCTAGCAGTCTAAGGCGTGGGATCCCCCAACGTCACCAATAGTATAAAGGGGTGGTCCCCCGGCACCACCTCAGTTCCCTTTCCAGAGACCCGGCTAGCATAAAGGATGGGGAACCGAGGTGATTCGAACATCCCCCAGAGAGAAGAAAAAACTGGTACAACCATGGGGGAAGGAGGGAAGGTTAGCATACCTGCGGCAAGAGCTCTTCTCGAAGATCTACTGTTACAGTAAGTGCTTACATAATTGTACTATCTCACTTCGAAATAGAGCTCCTGCAGCAGGTAACACCATTAGGGCTGAGTCCCAAGCAGTACAAGGATAAAATCCAAGTCAGAAGGGTGGTGGTTATAGGCAGAAGTAAACCACTGGTACTCTTAAAGAGAGTAGTCCCTGTAGAATGGCGAGGTCAAAGCCTGCCCTTCCCCTAGAAGCAATGTCCAAACTGTAGTGTTTAACAAAGGTGTGGACTGAACTGCAAGTGGCAGCTGCACAGAGATCAGCTGCCGAGACGTTTCTTAGGGATACAAAGGAAGTGGCAACTCCTCTAGTGGAGTGACCATTAACCAGTCCCAGTAAAGGTTTGTCGTAATTTTGATAGCAGAAAACAATGCAACTGACCAACAATTTGGCCATTGTCTGCTTAGTCACTGGTGTCCCTAACATTCTTTGGGCAAAAGACACAAACCACTGGTCAGTCCTTCTAGCAGATCGAGTATGATCTATATAGCAACGCAGAATCCTGTGAACATAGATACATAGACAGTGTCGGCAGATAAGGGCCTATGGCCCACCCAGTCTGCCCATTTGAGCTTGTAAGTTCAGTTTGTTTTCCTAGAAGTCTGTTGCCCCTTATCCCTGACCTCCAGAATTCCTTTTTGTCTATCCCATGCATTCTTAAATCCCGTGATTTCTAGAGTATGCAACATCTAGAGTATGCAACAAGGCACCCCCCTTTATTTGAGTGCTCTGGGTAATAGACAGGAAGTTAAATGTCCTGATTAAGAGTGAACTCGAGCACTACCTTTGGGAGAAACTGAGGATTTGTACACAGGCCGGGGATACCCTGTCCCTGTGAAAAATCAAATAAGACTCTTTACACATCAGAGCCTGAAGCTCAGAAATCCTCCAGGCAGAAGTAGTAACAACTAAAAACAGCGCTTTTCAAAAAAGGAAGCGGAGCTTGCAACTTGCAGCTGGCTCAAAGGAGGCAATGTAAGTTTGTCTAACATGAACAAAAGATCCCATGGAAGAACAGGGTCCCTCCTCGGAGGCTGTATATGCAGAATACCTCACAAGAAGGTCTTAGGCAAATCCAATTGTGCCAGGTTCCTGCTATCCATTGGTACATGATAAGCTGACAGTGCAGAAAGGTGTACCTTTATGGATGAATAGTTGAGGCCCACATCAGACAGGGAAAGAAGGTATTCCAGGACTGAATTCACCGGACAGATAAATGGATCCAGGAGAGGGGATGAAGCTCACAGACAGAAACTTTTCCATTTCATGGCATATGTGGCCCTGGTTGAGGGTTTCCTAGTGGCCAACAGGACTTCCACTACCTTTGAAGGCACCCCATACCTGTCCCTAGGTCTGCAGGAGCCATGCATGCAGGTGCAGAGACCGAAGATTCAGGTGTACTAGAGTTTCCTGCTCCTGGGAGAGCAAGCCAATTTTTGGAGCAACAGGAACCAAATCTGTTGTGGCCAAAATGACACTATGAGGATCATGACAGCTCGTTCCACTTGTAGCTTGAGCAGTACTCTCTGAAGTAAGGGGAAGGGAGGAAAGGCAGAAAGGAACCTCCCTGCCCAGGAGAGGGCCAACGCATCTCGCCAGAAAACACCAGACCCGGGATCTAGCGAGCAGAAACTGGGCAGTTTGGGGTCGAGTGGGGACGTACAGAGGTCCAGTTCTGGAAGACTCTACTTTTCAAAAAGGTTGTCTACTATGCCCTCTCGTAGTTCCGATTCGTGAGCCTGAGACCGAGAGTGGCTGAGGCTATCAGCTACGATGTTTTGAACTCCTGGAACATGCTCCACTGCACTGACCCTCATGGCTTCCCTGAAAAGGGGGTAATAGTGTGTGCCCCTTGCTTGTTGATGTAGAAGACCACTGGCATATTGTCCGACTGGATCAGTAGGGGCCCTAGAGGAAGAATCATCTGGATTGCCTGTAAGGCGTACAGAATGGCTCTCGTCTTCAACACGTTGATGCAGAGATTGCATTCCAAAGAGGTCCACATCCCTCTTGTCTGAATGGTCTCTGAAATGTGCACCCCACCCTAGTCCCGAGGCACCTGTTGTCAGGATCTGCTGAGGACTGGGACTTTGAAAGGGAGCCCCGGATTCTAGCCAGGAAGGAGTGAGCCACCATTCCAGATTCTGATGTACTGCTTTGGAGATCCGGACTGGATGCTTGAGATTGTCCAAGCACTGGTCCCATTGAACCCTGAGGTTCCACTGGAGAACCCCTCATGTGCAGACGAGCTAAGGGTACTGTTACAATGGCGGTTGCCATATGGTCTAGTAGCTGCAGTACCACTCTGGCTGGAATCTGGTTTGTGGAGATGACCCTCTGAGCCAGTGCCTTTAGTCAACCTGCCCTGTCTGAGGGAAGAAAGGTCCTCTCCTGGACAGTGTCCAAGACGGCCCCTATGTCCTGTAACCTCTGGGCAGGCCAGGGGAATGACTTAGGAAGATTCAAGGTAACCCCGAGATCTTGGAACAGAAGGAAGGTATCTTCCAGTGTGCGACACAGCTGTTCCCTTGTGGAAGCAGTCAAGAGCCAGTCATCGAGGTAGGGGTAAATATAATGCCCTTGCCTCCTGAGAGCTGCTGCCACCACAGTCAGGCACTTGAACACCCTGGGTGCAGAGGAAAGGCCGAATGGCAGTGCTCTGAACTGGTAGTGCTCTCCCCTAGAAGGTAAAGCGGAGGTACTTTCTGTGGGACAGCAGGATTTATATATGCATGTAGGTGTCCTGCATGTCCAGGGAGCATAGCCAATCCCCTTGGCAAAGCGTGGGTAGCAATCCTGAACCATCTGTATTCGATAAAAATGTTCAGTTGACTGAGGTCCAGGATGGGACGAAGGCCCCCTTGCCTTCTTTGAGACCTAGGAATAAGTGGGAGTAATACCCCCCCCCCTTCTCTTTGACTTTGTAGCACAGCTTGGATTGCCTTCTTGCTCAGGAGGGCTTGGATTTCTGCCAGGATGAGTCCCATGTGGGATGGGGAGCAATGAGTGAGAACTGGTGGAATCTAGGTGAATTACAGAGCACAACCCTTTTCTATGAGCTGTGGTACCCACTGATCTGCAGTGATACTGGACCAACTGCTGAGGCAAAGGGAGAATCTCCCTCCTACTGCCTCCCCCTGCAACTCCACCGGAGGAGGGGGGCAGGCAGGAAGTCATGCCGAGGTTGTGGTGGCAGGCACGGAAACTCTGGCATTCTTAACATTTTTAGGTCCCTGAGCTCCTGCAGACGGGGGGGGTACCTTTTTTCTCTTGTAGCCCCTTTGTTGCTGTTACTGCCTACCCTGCTGACCCCGATGTCTGCAAAAGGAGCAATGCCTGGTTGTGGCTGGTTCAGGTTTGTACATTTCGTGGACTTCAGAAACTGCTTTTCCAGAGTCCTGCGAACCAGTTATTAGCTTTTTGGCCTCCTGGCCGAAAAGAATTGGCCCTTGGAAAGGGGCGTCCAGGATGGCGTTTCGCAAATCCTGGCGGAATCCCAAGACCTTCAGCCAGGAGTGGCACCTTAGGCATATCCCTGTAGCCGCTGCTCTATCAGCAGTGTCTGCCAAGTCATATGAGCACCCAAGGATGTGCTTATTGACGTCAGCACCGGAATTGATTGGAGAACTGCTAACAGCTCAGACTTGTTGTCAGTCAGGTTGTATCTGAGCTAGATCCATGGTCTTATTCCAGAGGGATTTCTGGTACATCACCATATGTGCCAGACAATTATGCGACCGGAGTGCACAGCTGGCCGAGGAGTACATCTTGCGGCCCAAATGGTCCAGTTTGTTTTGACTCCTTATCCGGTGGCTAGGAACTCATATGCTTTGACTGTTGGGTTCTTGAGAATCACACAGTCTGCCCTGGGCTGCTCACTCAAGTGTGGTTCTCCCCTCAGGGTCCTATACAAGGACCGCCGAGGTCATGGAAGGGTGCTTCCAGGCTACTTTGGTAACGTCCTGGAAAGGTTCCACTAATGCTGGGACTACTGATGGTTTTGGGTCAGTGGCCCCTAGCTGGCATCTCTTGGGTCTAACTCTTCCGTCTCCCATTGACTGAGGAACTGGATGTGGCTCATCACATCCAGAAAAGAAGGGATGTCTGAAGGAGAGCTTTGGGAGTCTCTCCGTGTGTCCGGGGATGGAAGAGACAATTCATCCTCTGAAGAATCGTAGAAGGAGGAGCTTCCGGAGGATCCATCTGAGGATATATACTGGTGTCACCTGGAGGAGGATCTGGACGGGTGGTGACCATGCCACCATTGTCCAGGTGATCCATGCCCATTGTCCCCTGGAGTCAGCAGGCCAGCATCAAGAGTGGCGAAGGCGAACGAGGGGGAGGTGGGTGTAAGGCCACACCCCCCTGAGGAAGGTAAGTAGCAGAAGCACTGGGGCAGTGTGAGGTGGTGAGATTAATGGAGCACAATCTGTGGAATAAATCTTTAAACTTCTTTTGAAGTTTTTGTTCATTTGTTGTTTGAATGCTGCGGGTTGAATGTGCTAGCACATAAGGACTGTCTGAATACTTTTTGGGATTGCTTCCTGTTTGCTAAGCGAACCTGCTACAACTCGAGGCGTAGGTAACAAAACTTGAACTGACAACCACACGTAACACTGGACACACAGACTCATCAGCAAACACACACACACTCTTACCTGAACATATAGACATAGATGCACAGTATTACTAATAGACACAGACTCTCACAGCAACACACAGCCAGAGACAGATAGGCACACAGACAGCCACAACCACACAGAACACTGGACACACAGACTCAACACACACACACACACACACACACACACACACACACACACACACACACACACACTACACCAACGCATAGACAGAGATACACAGCATTACTGACAGATACAGACTCTCACAGCAACACACAGCTACAGATAGACTGGCACACAGACCACCACAACCACACATAACACTGGACACACAGACTCATCAACACACACACACACAAACACACACACTGATACGAACACTGACTCGAAGACCAACAACAGTACTTGCTCACAGACTACACAATTCAACACAATAACAACTAGGGGACCTTCCACATTACAGGGCTGTCCCCAGTCTAATTTTAGGACACTAAGATCAGTGTTACACCGCCCCCCCCCCCGTCAGCTCTAGCTAGGGTGATTTATTTATTTTATTTGTTTGCTGAGGACTGTGTGTGTGTGTGTACGTGACTTTTCACTACAATCCAGTCTACACATTAATTCTATATCCCTTGTCATATGAATGAATTTGCAGCCATTTTGGCGCTGACCAGAGTTTGTTTAAACTAAAGACAGTTTGAACTCTAAGGGGGTTGACAGTGTCCCTTTAAAGCAAAACCGTGCAGAACATTAAAGTAATTTTCCCCAGATGTTTTTTAAATACTGGTTCCAATTCTGTTATCGTTCCCTCTATACAGACCTCAGAGGGTTTCTCAGATTTACACACTGGTGTCACATACCATTTATGAACTGTGTGATGTAGTTTCTGTCCCTCTCACCACCACCCCCCCCCTCCCAGTTCTGCATTAGAACACGGATGCATTGTGTGAACCATGGAAGAGCTGTGCATGGACACACCTACATCATACAATTCCAAAATGGTACTTTCCAATCAGAAACAGCCACTGTGATAACTAAAAGGGCTATACAGATGGAACAGTAACAGAACTGGAACTGGTATTTAAAGAATCACCAATGCCTTAAGATTAAAGAACTCTAAAACACAATATTTGGACACAAAACAGCTTATATTTCTCACCAACTCTGTAATTTATATCCCCATTATTTATTAATGAAGTCACAGCAAGAAAACAGAATAGTTGACCTTGATGGCTCATCAGCTCCTATTGCTTCTTCAAAACCTGATCATAATACTCTGCTTGTGATATCATATTTATTCCTATGGCAACAGGCTTGATATTACAGTAGAGCATTAAAGTAGGGAATAAGCTATAGAGGAAGATGAAAGCTATGGGTTCAAGATCTTGTTTCTGCAGGAATTCAATAATAACAGAAGGAGAGAAGAAACCTATAGATATTATATGAAATGCAAGCTGAATTCTGTCTAAATATTATGTTACCCAGAGTTTTCCCAGAGGCATCAGCTACTCTTTATAGAACTGTGGTGAACCTGTTAAGTCATGTTCCCCCGCTGCAAAGACTAAAAAGCCAGTACAGCCAGAACAGTAACAGGGAAATTGAAACTTTTTTTTGAAAAAAAAAAACAACTCTTCTGCCAGCCCAGAGGTAGAGCTACTAAACGGCGCCAGTGACCCGGGCTTGGGAGCAACTTGGAGCTGGAGGGTCGCTGGGAAAGAGGAGGACTGAGCATCCTAGGGACTGCTCACCTCCTCTGGGGAGGGTGGGGGAGATAGACCACTGTGGTACTGCCTCCTGGTAGTGGCATGGGGCTAGTGCACACAAGGGGTCTAATGCGGGGGTCGGCACTGTCAGATGTCGGACATGCAGCGCGTGGAGGCATGCACAGGAGGGTCCTTGATGTCACTGCATGCCTGCGCCGTGGGGGGGGGTCACGAAGTACAGGGGAAGAACTAATCCTCTGGTGCACTTGAAGGTCTGCCCTGCTGGCGCCACACCAGATGCACCTAGGCTGCTCCCTCCAAGTCCGGCCCCTCAGGTCTCCGCAGCGTGTGGGGTAAGTACCCATTGTGAAGCGGCCTGGGAGTCAGTTGTGGGATAGTACCCATTGTGAAGCATCCTGGGAGTGAGTGGAGGAGGAGCAGGAGGGTGAGCACGGGCGCTGCGTCCAGTGGGGTGCCCCGCAGGGTAGGGGGCTGATAAGGGCAAGACCCCCGACCCCGAAATGAAAAGTATAATAAAAACAAACAGCTTCTTCTAAAAGAAACAATCCACAGATTCAACCCAGTTCTACCTTAAAAAGTGGCTTCTACAGGGGAGAAATTACTTTCAGGTTTAGCTCGGGTCTCATTTAAAGTCCTACTCTGGGATTATGCAACTCATGTCTTCAGCTCCTTGGGCCCTTTTCCTGAATTCTGTTGAAATTGCTTCCTCAAAATATTTTATTGCAACACATTGTTCTCTTGCTTGGGTATTATCATTTTGAGCACGATACTTTTACCACCGCTAGTCTTCTTTGTAATATGCATATGACAGAGCTATTTATTCCCATCTACTCAAAGAAACATAGAATTTGTCAGCAGATAAGGACCGCCTGGCTCACCTAGTTTGCCCATTTCCCTGACTACATAAGTTCCAGATCCTAAATGATCTGCAGCTTACATATGAACATATGAAATCACTGGCAGAAAAAAGCCCATAGAGCTATCAAGTCTGCCCAAGTGTCTTACCTTCTCTTTCCCACCACTATGATTGCCTTCTGTGTATCCCATGCATTCTTGATTTCACCTTTTGTTTTTGCCCCTACAACCTTTGCAGGGAGACTGTTATTTATTTATTTAAACGTTTACCAGGAAGACATACTGATCAGTCTATCGCTTGATTCCAGATGCATCCTGGGGTAAGGGGCAATGGAAGACAACACAGAATAAATTACAACAGCACGCAAGTACACTACAATGCATACAAGAAGACAACAGGGAAATCAATTTCTATACAGAATGACAAACAGTTAGCAATGTAAGTACAAAGCAGTACCATACCTGGATACAGCAGGCAAATATTTAACTAAACAGAGCAGTAACCCCACTTTGTTAAAGACAATGGGCAAAATTAAGAATGCAATCAGATAGAGTGAGCGCTCTAGAACAATAAAGTGTCCAGCCTGGTCGACTAGATCTGCCAACCCAGACCTGCCAGAAATTGAGTGGGAGGGGTTAGGTGCATGCACAGGAGGTACAGTAATGGTCTTTGAGGATAGAGTTGAGTTGGCGGGTGGAGGGAGCACGCCGAATGGCAGAGGGGAGAGAATTCCACAACTTAGGTATGCAATAGGAGAAGGCTGCTTGTCCAGCAGAGGTGGACATGCAAGGGACAGTCAAGGAGCATGTATCAGAGTTTCTGAGGGAGTGCGAGGGAGCTGTTCCATGCATCCACCACCCTTTCTGTGAAAACATACTTCCTCAGGTTTCCCCGAGTCCCCCCCCCAGCCTCATACTGTGACCCCCTTGTTCTTGCACTTCTCTTTTTCTGAAAGATGCTTCCCTCCTGGACTCTGTTTATCCCCTTGAGGTACTTGAATGTCTCCATCATATCCCCCCCCCTTCCTCAAGGGTATACATGTTGAGGTCTTTCAGTCTTTCCTCATATGTTTTCCAGTGCATTCCTTTCACCATTTTCATTGCCCTTCTTTATACTGCTCCCATTCTGTCTATGTCCTTCCGGAGATGTGGTCTCCAGAACTGAACACAGTATTCTAGGTGTGGCCTTACCAACTGTCTGCACAGTGGCATCACCACCTCCTGTTTTCTACTTGTGATGCCTCTCCCTGTGCACCCCAGCATCCCTCAGGCTCTCTCCACTGCCTTCTCACATTGTTTGGTTACTTTCAGGTCGTCCGTTATAATTACCCCCAGATCTCTTTCAAGTTTTGTTATTGTTAGTATCTCCCCCTCCCCATCTTGTATTCTTCTCTAGGATTCATGTGTGCCAGGTGCATGACCTTGCACTTTTTTGTATTAAATTTAAGCTGCCACACTCCTGACCACTCCTCCAACCTGCCTAAGTCCCTTCTCATTTTTCCACCCCGTCTGGAGTGTCCACCCTATTGCATATCTTGGTGTTGTCTGCAAAGAGGCTTACCTTCCCCTCTAGCCCCTCTGCAATGTCGCTAATGAAGACGCTGAAGAGGACCAGCCCCAGTATTGAGTCTTGTGGCACCCCACTGGTCACCCTCCTGTCCTGGGATTGGACTCTGTTAACCACCATCACCTGTGTCCTGCTGTTTAGCCAATTCCTGACCCAATTCACTACTCCAGTGTTGTCATGTCGGGCAAGATTAAGGTATACATAGGGCAACCAGTCCCAGGCTTTGGGCCCTGCCTACCAGCTCTGAGTGGATTGTCATGACTATTGCCGGACTAATTTGTAATCATTCCCGCTTGGGCCACTTCAGCCTAATCTCTGTAACAATGCACTGTTGTTACAGCTCCTATTAAACACCTCATTAACAAAATGAACACCTCTGAGTTACATACCAAGCCTCACCTGAAAAGGAAATTTCAATCAATCCATTTTTTATTTATAAAAAAAGCACTTTTCCCAAATACTAAGGCACTTGTACATATCTAATAAAACAAACTTAAAATGATCACATCTAAAAACATTAAATTACATATCAGGGCCGGCCCGTCGGCACAGTGGTTGGATTTCCGCTTGCGACGCCAGCAACCCAGGTTCAGGAACAGACTTGGGTGCTGGAGGGCCAGCCGGGGAGAGAGGGCTTGAGCGTCGGATGACTGCTCGCCTTCTCTCGAGGGGGAGGGTGGGGAAGCCACCCAGCATTTGCCAACCCCTGGCGGAGTTAGGCTACACCCTCAGCTGTGACAGAGGGACCACTTTATTTCCTAGCAACAGTCAACGCCTTCCTCTATGCTCTTCTTCCTTTTCCCCCCCTACCCTAGGTTGGCTACCTTGCATAGCTCTTTACTGTCCCTATTAAACTTCCTACTAGTTCTCTATTTTCATTCTTTTTCCATTTCCATCCATTCAGTCCTTGGAATGATTCAAAACACCCAGAGAGGTGTTGTGTAAAGTGCATACGTGCATCTTGTGTACAAAAAGCATGAAGGTTATTTTAAATAGGAATGAATACAGTTAGTAAAGTCTTTTTAAAGAAAAAGGATTCAGAAGTCATATGAAACAATAATAATGTCATGATTAACACAGTTATAAGAAATCCTTAAGATATTTTCATAAATTCACACTATAGACCTGTTACTGTATAAGGTTCCATGTATGAGAATGTGGTACACTTTATAAAAGTGATTAGTCACTGTGGATCAGAGATACAGAGAGTCAAGAGGTTCTACTGCTACTGTAGACAAGCTGCTGAATGCAGATGAGAAGGGTCTTAGAAGCACTAAGATCCAGGACTGTATTAAGCGAGAAACTACTGATGTTAAGTAGTGATTTTCTTTGCAATTTTTTTTTCATTTATTTTTCGAACTTTTGAAAAATAAATATCAAACCACGGCGTGTTTTAAACCAGTAAATTTGCCTCGTCTCAAGTTTATTCTCACACGCTGTGACAAACTTGGTGTTAGCAGCGGGATAGTACTGGTTGTCCAGAGAAACAAGGGGGAGAGACCAGTACCCAGATACCAACCCTGGTATCCAGACATACTGTAGGGGGCAAAGAGCAGAATGGCATACCTCCAGGATCTCACTGATGCCAAGTATCTGTTGAAGGAGGAGGGGATTGCCAGTGTACATACCAGAGCCCATGTGAGGAGGACCAGTGGGGAATTACTAACCGAACTGCAGTTCGATGAAACACGTAGGTGAACCAGCACCGGACAGAGGTGGAGCACCGCTGCCAGGTGCTGATGGAGAGTTTCAACTAGAGGATTTCACGGCGTAGGTAGGGGACCAGGATCCATGGGTTCTAAAGGAGGAGGAGGAGGACCCTCTGATGGAAGCTTTGTTGCCAGTCACTTTTGAAATCCCGTTCTTGCCGGTTTTTCAGGGCTGCTGCTACTTGGAGGACGATGACATGAAGATCCCACATAAGACTATTTCAGGACATCTGCATACTGGGGTGAACACTACAAGCAGCAGGGAAGACACCATGGAGGTTGAAAGGATTTTCCCATGATTTGAACCCCCTGTGATATGGTATAAAATGCAGAAAACATGTAATGTTTAATATTTATTTTTTTTTAATTTTATTTTAGTCTTTGGTAACCGGGTAAGGCCCACTAGGCACAAGTGCCTGTTTTCAAGGGTGACCTGGGAGCACTGGGCAGTTAAGTGACTTGCTCAGAGTCGGACAGTATGCAAGTGGAGGTTGTGAGAATCAAACTCAGGTCTAGTCTGCTGGATGTACCAAGCTCGTTCACACCTCATTCCTCTAACCTGTAGGCTATACTGCCAGCTATATAGCATTAAGGCAGGTGCTGAGTACAGTCAGTTGAGGGTACCAGAATGGTGTAAGGGTTGAAAGGAAACTCCCGGTATGTTAAAAATAAGGGTTGAAAGGAAACTCCAAGGAATTTGGAGTCAGGAAATGGCTGGTTGAAGTTCAGTATGAGAAGGTTCCTTGTCTACCAGAAAATATATGAAAGGGAAATGGATAAATGAAATGTATGAAATGATTACAAGAAATGTATAACATAAAATAAATGTCTATATGATATAAAATGAGGAACTTAGGGTCATGGAGGATCTAGGTATGGGGTGGAACCTATGACTGGGCCCGAATGGAAACAATGTGTTAGAATGGGGTTAGAGCTGGGTACAACTCACCCCAGAGAAAGTTGTGGTATAGGCCTGTACAGGTGCCCTAACAGCTAGATGGAGGAAGCTTGAAGTTGGCATAAAACTGCTGTGTATTACTTCCTCTTTTTTAACGTACTGATGAAGGTACGATAGTGGGTGAACAGGGCTGAAACGATGCCAAGTGATGGGTATGGAGGAAGCTGGAGGTCAGCATAAAACTGCTGTGTACTGCTTCCTCTTTTTAAATGTACTGATGAAGGTACGATAGTTGGTGAACAGGGTTTTGAAACTATGCCAAGTGATGGGTTCTGAAAAGATGCCAGTGATGGGTGCTGAAACGTTACCTATTGATGGGTGTCTGATATTACATATGAAATGTCTGAGTTGCAGTAACCGGAGTGAAATAGTTAGGGGATAGAAAGTCACTACAGACCGAAGTCTTCTGAGAGCACAGATGGGTACTGTGCTGAACTGTATGACAGCCCAAGGGTAATGTTGTGAAAGTACTGTCGTACTACAGTAACTTGGTATGGTGGACAATACTAAAAATAGCTGAATTACGGGACCCTGGGGTGAGAGGGAGTTTCAACCAACCCCCATTCTACTGTTTTAGTTGAGTATTTATGACAGAGAAGGGGTTCTTGAAAAAAACAGTATAGTTTTAAGAACTGTTTTTTTTCTTAAGGAGGGAGGTGTGTGGCGGAGTTAGGCTACACCCTCGGCTGTAACTGATGGACCACTTTTCTATCTCATTTCCTAGCAACAGATAATGCTTTTCTCTCTGCTTTTCTTCTTTTCCCCCCTACCTTAGGTTGGCTACCTAGCGTAGCTCTTTACTATCCCTACTAAACTTCCTACTAGTTCTCTTTTTCATTCTTTTTCCATTTCCATCCATCCAGTCCCTGGAATGATGCAAAACACCTGGAGAGGTGTCGTGTAAAGTGCATACGTGCATTTTGTGTGCAAAACGCATGAAGGCTATTTTAAATAGAAATTAATATAATTAGTAAAGCCTTTTTAAAGAAAAAAGATTCAGAAATGATTTAAAACAATAATAATGTCATAATTAATACAGTTATAAGAAATACTAAAGGTATTTTCATAAATTCACACTATAGACCTGTTACTGTAGAAGGTTCTATGCATGAGAATGTGGGATACTTATGAAAGAGCTTAGTCACTGTGGATCACAGATATAGAGAGTCAATATCTGTGGAGATGTACACTGTACTTTTAACTTAACCAGGAAATCCCCGAAACAATCCCCCGGTTCTGAAACATGTTCAGACATGAAACAGCATGTCCAGACACATAAACAGAAAAGGGCTCAGTCAGGCAGACCCTCCAACATTTCACAGATCAAAATAGGTACACTTGTGTGTTGCAGTGAGGGTCCCCCCCCCGGAGCGTAGAAGTGGGGGGGCCTCCAAGAAGACACAGCGAGATTCAATTAAACGCTGGGGAGTTCTTGTTTGTAATCCTACTTGGCTATAATAAACACAGCACTTTTTCTTATCTCAGTTTGACTGGGCTGTTTTTTTACAAACAATTGTTGATTTTCCTCGGATAAGATCCGATTTCCAAAAAGAGAGGAAAAGGGGAGAAAAACAGCCAGAAGCAGGAATCCCAAGGAGAGTAAGGAGACAGAAAGTTAAAAGGCATCTGGGATAAAAATTAATTATACCCTGGAATCCCACCACTCTACTATTACTACAGCACACATGTGAATTTCAGTGACTGTCTGTCATGATTGCCCCCCGAAGTCAAGAATTTTCCAGCCAAACTGTCTGAGCAACTACCCCCATGGCATTTGTCACACCCCGTCCCGTCACCTGCAGAGAGAGATGCCGAGGATACTTTCTTACAGGCCCTAGTGCTGGGACTATAGCTTCCATGAGTTCCATTTCTTAACTCCATGGGCATACTGTCACGAACAGCACTGTAGGCACTCACAGGAAGGGCACTGAACTGAGAGTATTCACAAAGAAATCAGCAATGTTAAACTCATCTAGCACACAAATGTGTCTCCAAACTCCACAAATGCCTCAGAGTGCAAAACGCCAGGAGTATAGAACTGACCCCAATGTCAGTCATGAACCACCCTGTCGGGAGAACTTAATGTGCGCGCTGCAGTCAAAATGACACCACTCCACTCGATTGACTCCAGTGATTTGCTGAAGACTGACTCTTGGGCACCACTGGTGAGAGTGGCGACTGGTGACCCGCCAGTTGGTTCATTTAGTTATATTTACGACATTATAGCACTCCGCTCTGCCGCGGCTCCTCCGGCTGGACTACTCGAAGAGCTATCTTTATTTTGACTAGTATGTGACACACTCTTCCCGCCAGAACTTCAGTCACTGAAAAGGGTGAGCGGCTGCGCAATAAGCACTCTCAGCTGCAGTGCAGTGCTTCCAGGGGTCACACAAATAGCAAGTGTAGAGGAGCTCTCTGCTGGCAGCGCAAGCCACAGGAAGGGCAACACTGGTTACCATGGGGACACTGGGATGCTCCCCACCTCAGACTGTCAGAACCGGGGCTGAGCTGCTCACAGCAAAGAAATTAAGGGGAAAAAAATGAAAAATTATTTAACTTGGTAGGCGGCAACTGAATTCAAATTCGGTATACGGTACGATCCAGCACCAGTCTTAAAAATACGGTATTGTGCCAGCATAAACAGTACAGTTGGAGGGTCTGAGTCATGTGATCCCACCAAAAGATATAAAAGCCTCTTCAATGAGTTCATTTCAGTTTAGTCCAGTGGGGCTCAGCCCTGAGAGAGAGAGAGAGAGAGAGAGAGAGGTTCTACTGCTACTGTAGACAAGCTGTTGAATACAGATGAAAAGGGTCTTAGGAGCTCTAAGATCCAGGAATGTATTATGGGAGAAACTTAGGAGGCAGTATAGTGCAGTGGTTTTAGGCTCTGAGCTACAAACCTGGAGACCTAGGTTTGAATCCCACAGCCTCCACTTGCATACTGTGTGACTCTGAGCAAGTCACTTAACTTACTTGTGCTCCCAGGTCAAACCTGTAAACACGCTTTCAGCTTAGTGTGTCTCTCCTGGTTAAAAAAAAAAGAAAGAAACTACTCATGTTAAGTATTGATTTTCTTTGCAAATTTTTTATTTTCATTTATTATTTTTCTAAGTTTTGAAAAATAAATATCACACCATGGTATGTTTTAAACCTGTAAATTTGCCTTGTCTGAAGTTTATTCCCACACGCCACAGAGGTTGGGGGCATGGCAACGCGCGGGGTCCCACTAACTAATGGGACGTGGTGAACGTCGGCGTATGTCTGACATTAATGGAATGCCACATCCTCAGGGAGCAAATGGGAAAAGAGCCCCGATGCTGACTGGATGATGGTCGCCAGCTCCCACGAGACCTCGAGCAGTGCACGGACCATCCCAGCAGCACCTGGGCCAAGAACTGCGCTGGCTACCCCACCAGTGCCTTTCCCCTCGGAGGAGAGGGACCCACCCGGTGAAGGGTTACGTCTGGGTTACCTGGGGGGGCTGCAATATGGGGTGATGGGTGACTGCATCGAGGCCGTGTGGCAATGGGGGGCATAGGAAGGCCTGAAGGAGAGGCCGGCCCGGAGCTGGGGGGAGCAAAAAAAAAAATAATTGCATATCAGCGAATTAAAACTTATCAAAATTTTGGAAAAGCAAGTTTAAATAAATGGGTCTTTAATGCAGATTTAAAACTCTTCACAGTCAGGCACTCTCTTACCCAACGAGGTAGAGTTCCACAGGGTTGGGGCCACAAATGCAAATGCCCGAGCACCCGAGGTCTTCAAACAAACTCTGGGAACCCCTAGCAATCCCTCGTTGGCAGAGTGGAGTGCATGGTAGGGGTGAAGATCTTGCATTATTTCAGCTCTACATTCCAGGCAACATTAATAAGCCACTGAAATTCTGGAAGGTAATTCACTCCCTTTCCCCCCTGCCCCTCCTACCCCCTCCTTAAAATAAATGGCTCTCACATCTCTGATCACCTTAGTGTTGCTACCAAATTCAACTCCTACTTTATCTCCTGTGCCTTTGAGCTCCTGTCTTCCCTACCTCCTGCTGACTCGCCTCCCACTACTAGTCTCCCCTCCTTATCGAACTCCTTCTCCTTCTCCAAAATTTCGCCCTCTGACACCTTAGATACATTATATGTGCTTAACCCCTCAAAAGGCAGTTCACCTGACAGCCTGGACCCCAAACTATTATATCTTTCAGCACTGGCTATTTCTGTCCCACTTACAGACCTTCTCAACCTCTCCTTCACTACGACACCAATTCCTTCTGTATGGAAGCATACCACTGTTCTACACTTGCCTAAGGGTGGTGATCCCTCCTTACCTACTAATTATCACCCAGTTTCGCTCCTTCCCACATTTGCAAAGATCCAAGAACATCTAGCCCTCTCACAACTCTCTTCCCATCCCTATGAGTTTAACTTTTTCACCCCTTTCCAATCTAGAATTCCAAAAATATCACTCCACAACTACCTCCCTGATTAGGCTCACTAACTCCATCCTCTCTGAGATGGACAATGACTATCACACATCAAAAAATGGAGAGCAATGAGTATCAATGCCCATAGTCTGGGTAACAAGCTTCCTGAATTAGTGGCCTTGATGGAGGAGGAACATCTGGATATCGTGACAGTCACAGAAACATGGCACACACAGAACCATGATTGGGACGTAAACATACCAGGATACACTATCTACAGGAGGGACATGGAGGGTAAAAGAGGAGGAGGAGTAGCTCTCTACATAAGGGAAGGAATCAAAGCAACAGAAAAAAAAGGTAAACAGGGAGGAGAAGAAGCACTGTAGGCCAATCTGGAGGCAGGCAATGGTACCACAATCCGCACAGGGGTGGTATACAGACCCCCCTCTCAGGGGAAGGAAATGGACAAGGAAATTATAGAAAGTATACTTAGAATGGCAGATAAAGGAGAGATATTGCTGATGGTGATCTCAATATGCCAGATGTTAGCTGGAGTGCAGTTGCAGCAGCCACTTCTAAGAGTGGGGTTATTCTAGATGCCCTACGGGGGCATGCCTTAGACAACTAGTATTGGAACCCACTCAAGAGGGAGCAGTCTTAGACCTGGTTCTCTCAAATGGATGTGGAGAGAGGATCACAGATGTAAAAGTGGGTAGCCATCTGGGAACTAGTGACCATCGAACAGTATGGTTGACAATAAACACAACAATAGAGTCAAGCCATACAAAGGCAAAAGTACTGGACTTCAGGAGGGCTGACGTTGCCAAAATGGGTGAATGCCTAAGGAATGCACTAACAAATGAGAAGGAAGGACGGGTGGAAGAACAATGGGGAATAATAAAAACTGCCATCACAGAGGTAACAAGCCTTTGTGTGAAGCAAATAAACAAAACAAAACAAAACGATGAAAGAAACCACTATGGTTCTCAACGGAGGTGGCAGTGAAGGTTCAAGAAAAAAAAGCATTCAGAAAGTACATGGAATCACAGAAGGAGCAGGACAGAGAATTTTATCAGTTAAAGCAAAAGGAAGCTGGGAAGACAGTCAGAACAGCAAAGGCTTGAACCGAGGAAAGGACAGCCAACTGAGTTAAGAAGGGGGATAAAACCTTTTTTAGGTACATCAGGTAGCGAAGGAAGATTAAGGGAGGGATAGTGAGGCGAAAAGGCAGAGATACTAAACAATTATTTTTGCTCAATATTTACAAATGAAGAGGGGAAGGTACCTAAAACAAACAATAGAAACACTCTGGATACAGAAGTTGATACCAGCCCATTTACAGAAGAAAGAGTTCTGAAAGAACTCTTAAAACTGAAGGTGGACAAAGCAGTGGGGCCAGATGGGATTCATCCCAGAATTCTAAAAGAACTAAAGGGTAGAACTAGTGATACCACAGACTACCCTCTTTAACAAATCATGGGAGGATGGGGTGGTACCTGAGGACTGGAGGATGGCAGATGTGATTCCCCTTCACAAAAGTGAGAGCAGGGCAGAAGCAGGAAACTACAGACCTGTTAGTTTAACCTCAGTGATAGGAAAAATGATGGAATCATTTCTGAAGGAAAGAACTGTTGAGTACCTAGAGGCCAGAGGGGCACAAGACCCAAGGCAGCATGGATTCACAGCGGGGAAGTTCATGCCAGATGAATCTAATAGATTTCTTTGACTGGGTGACCAAAGTAGTAGATCAGGGAGGGGCTGTGGACATGGCCTACCTAGACTTTAGCAAGGCATTTGACACAGTCCCACACAAAAGATTAATATACAAGTTAGCCAGCCTGGGAGTGGGTCCCAAGATGATAGCCTGGTAAAGAACTGGCTGGAGAATAGGACACAGAGAGTAATAGTAAATGGAGTCCACTCTGAAGAAAGGGGGGTTACTAGTGGGGTACCGCAGGGTTCAGTATTAGGACGGTCCTCTTCAATGTCTTTATGTGACATTGCAGAGGGACTGAAGGAAAGTATGTCTCTTGCAGATGACACAAAGATCTGCAACAGAGTTGATGCACAAGGTGGGGTGGAAAGGATGAGAAGGGACTTGGCAAGCTTAGAGGAACAGTCAAATGTATGGCAGCTTAGATTCAATGCTAAGAAGTGCAAGGTAATGCACCTGGGAAACAAAAACCCAGGGGAAGAGTACACAATGGGGGGTGAGATACTAACAACAACAAAAATGGAAAGGGACCTGGGGTAGTCATATCAGATGACTTAAAGGTGGGCAAGCAATGTGAGAGGGCAGTAAGGAGGGCTGGGGGGATACTGGGATGCATAGGGAGAGGCATCACCAGTAGAAAACAGGAAGTTGTTATCCCTCTGTACAGACAGCTGGTGAGACCCCATCTAGAGTACTGTGTGCAGTTCTGGAGACCCAGTCTCCACAAGGACATAGACAGGATGGAAGCTGTCCAGAGGAGGGCAACTAAAATGGTGCAGGGTCTGCACCAAAAGACATATGAAGAGAGACTAAAGGAGCTTAATATGTATAGCCTTGAGGAAAGGAGGGAGAGGGGGGACATGATAGAAACTTTGAAGTACCTCAAGGGAATCAACAAAGTCCAAGAGGGTAGCATATTTCAAAAAAAGAGGTGTGCAAGAACAAGGGGGCACAATCTGAAGATGGGGAGGCAGCTCAGAGGTAATGTAAGGAAGTATTTTTTCACAGAGAGGGTTGTGGATGTATGGAACGGCCTTCCGGAGGAGGTTGTGGAGTCAAAAACAGTGGCTGAATTTAAGAATGCATGGGACAGTCATAAGGCAATTCTAGGGGGTTGGGATAGAAAGAAGTAGGCTGCTTGTTAACTAGGATCTGCAGCTTATCCATTAGGTAGGGAAATGGGCAGACTGGGTGGGCCAAGCGGTCCTCATCTGCCATCAAATTTTATGTTTCTATGTTCTATCTTTGTCAACGTAGCAAAGGCTTTTGACACAGTCTCCCACACACTTCTTTTAAGCTCACTCTCTGCGGCTGGCTTATCCGACACTGCCACAAACTGGCTCAGTTCCTACCTGGTAGGTAGGACCCAACTGGTAAGAATAGCCAACTCCAATTCCCCACCCCTCCCTATCAACACTGGCATACCTCAGGGTTCAGTTCTGGGCCCCATCTTAGTCTCCATATTTCTAAATGACCTTCCCTCTGCCTGCTCCTCCACCTCTATTCACATGTACGCCAATGACACTGTCCTCTTCATGTCAGGACAGTGCCCAGCTGATGTTTAGTCCAGACTTCAGCACGACTTCAATAAAGTTCAGCACTGGTTCAACTCTCACCAACTCTTCCCTCAACGCCAAGAAGACAGTCTCAATGACCTCTGGCACTGCGCAGAGACTCACTTAGCTCCCCTCCCTACCCTCCTTCCATACTCTTGACAGGACTGTCCTTGAGGACAATACATCTTTTAGGTATCTGGAGGTTTGGCTAGACCAACACCTCAACTTCTCTGGGCATGTGGACGCCATCCTGAAGAAACTGCGCCCCAAGCTTGGCGCCTTAAACAGGAACCGTACCTGCCTCCCACTACCAGCCACATGTGAACTCATCTTTGACTATTGTCACAGTCTATAGTGCCACTCCCAACTCTTCCCTCACCAGACTGGACACTCTTTTTAACTCCTTCTGTCACTTCGCTCTTAACTCCTCCCCTCACACACACCACTGTAATTTGTACCACTCCTTGGCTCTCCCCTCTTTAGAAAAATCGCCGTCAGCTCCACTGTGCCAAATCTATGAGCAAATTTTGGTTTGGCACCCTTCCCTCTTACATCACCTCCTCTCTTTCCTTCCTCCCCCCCGACCTTTCTCTTAGATCCTATGACTCTCACTTACTGGCAGTTCTTCGTAGGTCAACTGATATAGGCCAAATAGCCTTCTACCACAGGTTCCCTAAATTATGGAACTCTCTTCCTTCCCAGATTCACCTCTCTTTCTCACCTTACCCATTATCCTTAGCTCTACAAAACTTCCTCACAGTAAACTGCTCCTATGGATAAGCTCCCCCCTCTATACTCCTGCTGGTGGTCCCTATGTTAATTGTCCCATCAGGTATCTGATCCTGAGTTGCAGCACTTACTGTTCACTAGGTTGTTGCAAATGGAACTACTACTGCCTTATACCTCATTATGCTCTGCATTCAGCACTGTTTACCATGCAAAGTTCAACTGTATAAACTGCATTAATGTCTTGATTGTATGTATCTATGTATATATGATACTGTATATGCATTATATTTTGTCATCTGTAATTTAGCACAGTTTATATTGCTAAGTTCCATTATATAAAATGTATTGTTTGGCTTAAACGTATATATAAATGTATGTATATATATATATTTCCCTATACCCTCTCCCCCAGGATGCACCGTGAGATGAGCAACTTGTTCAGTGTGCTTTTCCTGGTGAAACATTTAAATAAATAAATAAAAAGATAATGCAGGTCCTGTTCATGTACGGCCTTAAAGGTCTGTAAACTGACCCTGAAGGTGATCTGCCACTGAACAGGCAGCCAGTGCAGGCCACGGAGCACAGGTATGACGTGGCAAGATCTAGGTAAACCAGTCAACAGCCTGGTAGACGCATTCTGCACCAGCTGCAGGCGGCAGATATCAACCCCCGGTAGCTCTAGAAATGTGATTTGTCTGCAGTTGTTGTGGTGCGAGGCTCAACATAATAAACTCTTGAACAGATAATCCCTGATTCTTACTACAGCAGCCAGTCTGAGGGAGACATTAGCATGGCTTACTTACTTACTACGTATGTAGGCTTCATCTGCTTAAGTAATTCCTTTCTGCTTTCTGCTTTTTTTTTGTTTTGTTTTTTGTTTGTTTTTTATTCTTTGTTAATCGGGTAAGGCCCATGAGGCACAGGTGCCCGTTTTCAGGGGCGACCCGGGAGCACTGGTGAGGTTAAGGGACTTGCTCAGAGTCACACAGTATGCAAGTGTAGGTAGTGGGAATCAAACCCAGGTCTATCTGGTGGATGTACCAAGCTCATTCACAGCTTATTACTCTAACCTCTAGGCAGCTGCTGTTGCTTGCCTACAGCTGGCATTAGACACTCTCAATCACAACAGTTTCTGGGGCCCCCTAACTTAAACAATCCTTAGTCTGACTCAGAACAAGACTGTTTAGTCTTCAAGATGTAACTTTTTTTTTCTTCTTTTTCTTTTTTTTTAATTATTCAGATGTCAAGAGCCAGAGCAAGAAATTCAGGACCAAGAAGAACAGCTGGATGCGTAGGGAGGTGGTGAGGGATAAGAGGACTGCATTTAGAACCTACAAGAGATTCAACAGGGCAGAGGACAGAGCAGAATATGTGAGGAAATCCAGGAAAGTGAGCAGAACGGTACGGGCAGCCAAGGCAGCTAGAGAGCTGAGCCTAGCGCAGGGGATCAAGGAAGGGGAAAATGATTTCTTCAGATATATAAGGGAGACGAGGAAGAGAAAGGATCAAATTGTTAGAATCAAGAAAGGCAGTGGTTGGGTAGAAAAGGGGGCTGAGCAGGCAGAGGCACTCAACGAGTACTTCTGTTCAGTATTCACCAGAGAGAGAGAGAGAGAGAGAGATGGGCTGTGCCAGAGGGGAAGGGTGGGTGGAGGGGAGGAGAAACCCACAGATGGGGAAATCACGGTGGAAAGGGTAATGGAGGGCCTCAAGGCCCTGAGGGAAGACAAGGCTCCTGGGCCAGACAGAGTGCATTCCAGAGTGCTGAGAGAGTTGGCAGTAGTCCTGGCAAGGCCACTGGCGGACCTGTTCAACACCTCTCTGGAAACGGGGTGCATGCCCAGAGATTGGAGGGTAGCGCATGTGGTGTTTCTCCATAAGAGTGGGCCCAAAGATGAACAGGAGAACCACAGACCAGTGAGTCCAGTGAGCCTTACTGCAATTGTGGGAAAACTGATGTAGACTAGCCTCAAGGAAAGGCTGGTAAAACTTCTTGAGGATAATGATTTTCAAGATGGCAAACAGCATGGGTTTGTCTCAGGTAGATCCTGCCAGACAAACTTGGTTGACTTTTTCGACTGGGTGACATGGGCACTGGATAGGGGTCATGCAGTGGACGTCCTCTATCTGGATTCAACAAGGCCTTTGATTCTGTGCCACACGGCAGGCTGACCGGCTTTTGAGCCCATTTTTATAGTTCTTGTACTGAACGTGTCGGCAGGAAGCACTATCAATAAGATCTGGAAATATCAGAAAGACATTTCTTATTTTTGCTAAAAATACATTATGTTCGTCCCAACAGAAATCAACGGAAATCTTGCAAAAAGCCTAATCAGGGGCTAAGACTTTGGGAGACTGGGAGTTTCAGTAAATCACAGTTCTCCTTTAAGGCGAATAGGTCCACCTCCAACAGTCCTCGATGACAGTGTAACAGGAAGAACACATCCTTCCTGAGATGGATGTCCTTGGAGTCTCCACCAGGTAGCAAGAGTTCCAGTCCACTGCTGTGTTGGAGAGGGCTGGGATATGTGGGGCCTGGAATTGCAAGCTGTGATTCAGGCAGAAAGTCCAGAACTTCTTGGTCACTGTTGTCGAGGAACAGGTCAGGAAACTTAAGAAGATCAGGAGTAGTTGTAAAATTCACAAATAACCTTTTATTATTACCGATAACAGTAAAATAAAAAAATTAAAATAGTTTAATATAACTATTTACAAAAGCAGTACAAATACAGAAAACAAAGTCCTTCATCTGAGTATATCTCTAATGACAAGTTTCAGTCTCTGTCTCTCACTCTCTAGCAAAATTATTGCTGTTCTTTTTATAAATTTTTGCCTGGGAACTCATTAAGAAATATCCTGTTTCTCACAAAATGTTCTTGCCAGTTTCTTTGCAAATAGAACAATATCCCAAACTGGTCCCATGATGACAGCTCTGCAAAAGAGTTTGCAAACAAGTCTGAGAGGAGCTCAAACTGCATCTCAGGTTAACCTTGACCCACCCATGTTTCTACTTCAAAGCTATCTCAGAAAGCGAGGCCAAGGCATACCTATGTAAAGTTCTAGGAGGAGCTAGGACAAGCATCGATTCCCTCGACCTGAAACTTCTTACCTTAACCCTAGATGAAGTCGTATCCCCCCTCACCATGTTTCTCAATCGCTCCCTCATACTTTCACAATTCCCCCAGATCTGGAAATCCACTCTGGTTACACCAGTTTTTAAGAGTAGGGACAAATTACTACCTAGGAATTATAGGCCAATATCTGTTCTTCCCCAGTTGTCCAAAGCACTTGAAAGGATTGTTGCTGACCAGTTTGTGAAGTACCTGGAAAAATACAACCTACAATGTGTCCAACAACATGTTTTTTGGAAAGGGCACAGCACATCTACAGCCCAACTGGAATTCACAGGTTTCATTCACCATACTCTTGATCAGGGTCAACTTGTTGGTGCAACCTTTACTGACCTGTCTAAAGCATTTGACATGGTCAGTCACCAATTGCTGACATCAACTGGCTGGGCTTGGTGTATCTTCAGATGCACTAAAGTGGTTCACCAGCAGACCGGCTCGGTGGCGCTGAGGGTTGAGGTGCTGGATGCCACAGCTTGTGCCACGCCCGGCAACCCAGGTTCGGAAACAAGCCCGGGTCATCGGGGGTCGACTAGGATTAAGCACCCACCAACAGCTCTCCTAGTTCTGAGGTGGGCTGGGGAAGCGCACCACAGTGCAGTGGCCCCTGGGAACACCGGGGATACCGCAGATGAGGGTGCTAGCAGAGGGGGAGCATGGCGGACGTCTGCACGTAAGTGCATGGACATCCTTGCACACCCGTGCTCCATCGGTCCATGACAAATGCCACCCAGCTGCACTACCTCTATTCTTATCTGCCTTCCACCTCTCCTCTCTCTGTCCCCCAACCTACCTCCCCTTCACTCCCATCCACTTAGTCTCCCCGATTTCACCCTCCTCCTTTCCCTTTCCCCTCCCCAAAGTTTCACCTTATTGTTCTTTTTTCATCTACAAGACTGTGTTTTTTTTTTTTATTTTATAAACTGTTATCTTTGCTTATGATTGTCTCAATTGTACCAATGACGTGGAACCTTTGTAAAAGAGCCTCGGCTCAAAGGTATTTGTAATCCTAGAACAAATAAATAAAATAAAATAAAAAATAAATCGGGGGACCTTACTGGAGGAAAATGGCTGGGTGCAACCGTGCAGCTTTTTAGCCGTGCCCTGCCTCGCTGGGAGGACTCTCATGGAATCAAGCTGGGGGGGGGGGCTGGGGCCGGTCCAGCTGAACAGGGTATTGGGAGGCCCTGCAGTGAACTGGCGATGGCCGTGCCGGATCCCCCATCATGCAAGTGAGCCTGGTGCTCTCCCGGTGGGCAGGGTCGGCAGCTGGATGCCACCGCCGGTAAAGTTGCTGCAGCAAGGCGGAAAATAGTGACATGATAAAAAATACAGTGGTTCACCAGCTATCTAGCAAAAAGCACACAACAGGTGAAAATAGGGTCTACCCTTTCTGTTAAGCTGCCTGTCTACTCTGGGGTTCCTCAAGGGTCGCTACTGGGACCCCCTCTATTTAGCACCTTTCTCAATAATCTTCCAACATCCTGTTCGAACCAGTACTCCTCTACACAGATGATGCAGTCATTTTCTCAAAGACTGCCGACCCTACCCTCCTTCAGGCCCAACTTCAGAAAAGTTTTACTGAAGTCAAGTCCTGGTTCACCTCTCGTAAGTTGGTGCTTAAAAAAAAAAAAACAAAGGTCATGCTCTTCCATGGTACCCACAGCAAGCACAAAGCCAAACAACTGGTGATTAAAAACAGTGCAGGTGTAGTCCTTGATCAGACTCAATCTTTTAAATACCTAGGAGTTACTCTGGATAGTATGCTCTCCTACTCCCACCATGCTGAGATTGTTGCCAAGGCAGTTAACATTCGCCTAGGTCTTCTACACAGACACAAACACTGCCTTACTACCCGAAGCCCTCAGATTGGCTATCAAAAGTTCAATTGTGTCTATTATTGACTATGGTTTGGTCATTTATGGTACCGCCATGGACACAACCCTATGGCGGCTCACCACAGCTCTGAATAAGGCATGCCGTCTACTAAGCGGTGCAGCATATCATACTCACACTTGTGATCTTTACGGACAAGCAAATGGCTTCAACTCCAGGCTTGCACTGAATATCAAGCCTGCCTTCTGGCTAAGAAGGCAGCTCTTGGTCTCCTACCACCATGTTCCCCTTCAGCTTTTCAGTCCCTTCTGGGGCACTTGTAACATGCAAAGTTCTATGAGCCAAGCATTCATTGTCTCTTGCTGTTGAACCTTGCTCTGACAACGATCCACTGCAGTTAGAGCTGCTAATTTATTTAATTCCCTTCCTCCTGAGATTGCGATGACTGCAACCTTGGGACCATTTAAGTGGAAGGTGCGTCAATTCCTAATTTCCAGAGCATCTTGTGACTACTATGCCTAATCTTTGCAGACAGCTAAATGCACTGTGACCTCCCTCTTTTACCATTCGCCCCTGTATAGTCCTATCCTGTTGCTGCACTATTCCACTTACAGCACTTTCTTCCTTCATCCCTTTCCCGTCTCCATCCCTGCCCTCTTTTCATCCTACCTCATCCCCCCTTCCTTGACCCCTCCGCTCCCACTTCCCCGTCCCTTCCTCCTCTCTATTTCCTCACCTTGTTCTCTCCCTCTACCCCCTGCCCCGTGGGTATTTTCCTGCATAAGCTTCATTGTGGCAGCTCCCACTTTTCTCTTATTTTGCTCCTTCCACCCCCACTTCACCCCCTATCCTTCTCTCCTTGCAATCCCTTCCATCCCTCTTCAGACAAGGCCACTAGCTACACTTGATACGATATTTATCTTGCCATATTATTCTTTTATGTAATTACTTTCTTCATGTTGTACTACATAGTGAAACCACTGTAATTTGTTATTCTTGTAAAAGAGCTCTTGGCTCAAAAGTCTTTCCAATTTGTTAAATAAATAAATAAAGCCCCTAAATTCCAAATAGCTTTTTGCACTCATTTCAACAGTACAACTATATACATTTCAAACCAAGGTATCCCTGTTTAACATAAATTTTCACATATGTTTTTATAACTGCAGATACGCAAGGAGGAAGAAAAGACAAAAGGCAGAGGGACAGCAGGAGGTGGAGAATCGTGAGACAGACTGATCAGTTCCTAGGTCTCACGAGAACTTCTGGTTGTGCAACCAGACAGAGACAGAAAAGGAGAGGATAGAACAGATCCTTGCATTTACCTCTTTCTGTGTAACAAATGAAACAGGGCCCTATTCAACCCTGTCACAGTCACTACATTGAGTTGGAGGGACTTTATTCCCCCCAACTTGTTTATGTAGCACACCACTGTCACACTGTCCACCTTCAGGAGAATTACCAGGTTGTTCCTGCCCTTGGTAAAACTCTGGCTAACGAACAGAGCTGCCATACGCTCGAACACACTGATATAGAGGGAGGATTCCTCCTCCGATCATCTGCCACCCGTGGAAGTGCCATGGCACCACAATCCCCAGCCACACAGAATGGCATCTGACTCCATCATGAGTTCCAGAAGCATCTGAAAAATGGCTCTCCCCTCCACGTGTCCATCTGGCAAATCCACCAGAAAATACTGTTGCAGGCTACTTGGGGAAAGTGTGCTGGGGAGTTGATGGAACACAAGAGCCTTAAAGGACAACTATGATTTACTGAAACTCCCCATTCCCCAAAGCCTTAGCATCCGATTAAGCTTTTAGCAAGAAAAAAAAACTTTTTTGAGTGATTGAACTTACTTTCCTTTATTTCTGTAAACTCCACAATCAGGCAACAGGTAGGTGCTGCATGGTGTCATCTCATGTTACAGTGCAGCGCCGCATTGCTCGCTTGTGTTGAGAAGCGTACAAGTGAGCAGTGTGATACTGCACTGTAACATAAGATGGCCTTCTGCACCATCCGCCATGTTGCCTGATTGTGGAGTTTACAAAAATAAAAGAAAGTAAGCTCAAACACTCAAAAAAGGTTTTTTCTTTTGGAAAGCCTAACCGGTGGAGGGAAGGGGGAGTAAGGATTTGAGGGGTGGGGAGCTTCAGTAAATCACAGTTCTCCTTTAAAGCCCCAATCTTGCACAGTTGGAGGGAGTGGTGAAGGAGAGCAGCTGGAAATATGGCTAAGATTGACGAACAGAGGAGACCGATATCTCTGGCTAGGTCCTGAATCGGGGTTTGCTCCCTCTTGAGAAGTTTGCTATTTCCTCCTTCTTTATGCCCTTGACCTGGATAAGGGCAGTTTCAGGCAGGCTTCTATTAAGTCCACCTTGAACCCCACGAAAGTGATCGTATGGCAGGGGGACAGGATCCCCGATTGAGGACAAAGCCTAGGCATTCCAGCAGGGAGATGGTTAGGTGGAGGTGCTTCCCTAGGGACAGAGTGTCCTGATCCATAATCAAGATGTCCAGGTAGATAACAAGTCTGGTAACTGTGGCTCTGAACCAAGCCATCATTGGGTGCATGAGTTTTGTGACGCATCATGGGGCTGAAGAGAGGCCAGATGGAAGGCGAGTGAATGGCAAAGTCAACCCTTCCAAAGAGAACCCAAGCCACTTCTGGCCATCCAAACGGATGGGAACTGTTAGGTAAACATTCCTGAGGTTCAGACGAACCAGCCAATCTTCTTTGAGAAGGATGTTGCAGAGAAGATGGATACCCGCCATCTGGAAATGTCTGTGGACTACAGGACTATTGCGGTCTCGCAGGTTGGTGACCAGCTGACGACCTCTGTCTTTTTTGGGAACCAGGAAGATGGAGCTGGTCCAGCCTTGGTGCCCCAGTGGGGCTTGAACTATGACTCCTTTGGAACAAAGGGAGTCCAGTTTCTGGTAGATCAGGGTAATTTCTCCTTTGAAGAAAGAAGGGATTCAAACTCTATCCAACATCTCCGCACCGTGCTCAGAAACCATGTGCGTGTCCCGAGTTATGAGTTCCCAGTTGCCGGAGAAAATACACAGTTTACCCCCTGCTGAAGCAGGACTGGGATGAAAGGGAGTGAGAGAGAGAAAGAGAGGGGTCTGGAGGTCCCTCCCGAAGGTCACCTACCTGTTTGGAGAGTGTGGCTGGGTGTGGGTGTGACTGAGCCTCTACCCTTGCAGAAGCTTCCTCTGCTTCTGCAGCCTCGGTCTCCCCTTGACCTGGATCCATAGCCAAAAGAGTCGTCAATGTGGGCCCCCCCCCCCGGTCAGTGGTGTACCCGTACCTATTTTTCATCGGTCATATGTTGGAGGGTCTAACATTCACCATGTTTACACGCACTCAGTAATCTGATTCAAACTGGAATACTGAGAAATCCGATTACCGAATCAGATTATGCAGATCCATGTAAACAGGAATTCTCATTCGAATCAGATTTCTTGAAATTTGTAGAAATCTGTTTAGTTAGTTTATTAGTCTAGGAATTAATACCTTTGAGCCAGGGCTCTTTTACAAAGGTTCCACGTCACAAAGAACATTTAACAAAGCACGATACACATTACAGGTAAAACCAGACAGGAAAGTTACATCATAAATTTGCTATTAACAGTTTAAGGCAGTAACGTTTTTAAGTTTCATAGAAAAACAAGCTATAACAGGTTCAAGCGGTAGACAATTTCGAGGTTAAAGAAACTTCCAGGAGATGGTGATCATTAGGCGCCAAAGGAGGCTAGAGAGGAGGGAAAGGTGGTGGCGGAGAGTAAGTGAGAGGGATAGGAAAAGGGGAGTGAGTTTGGGTGGGAGACAGGAGTAGTAGAGGTACCAGAGGTTCATTAGTCAGGAGGAAGAGGCCTCAGATGTGAGGATGGACATGAGGAGGAGTAGTAGTCTTTATCTAAGCGCAATCACAGTTGCTAGTGGTGGTGAGGTGGGCATAGAGCATGGATTTGAAAGCTTCAAGCGAGGTTGAGGATAGAGTAGGTGGACTAAGCGCATTGAACCATGTCGGGCCCTGTATCGAAAGATCTTTGTCCCTGTGCAGTCCGGCATCTCGAACCAGGAAAGGTTGGCGTCAGATCTGGTGGAGGGTCGTGAGCCAGGATTCAGTCGGAGTAGGTTTTGAATACATAATGGAGTCAGTCCCAAGATAGATTTTTTGCCATTGTGCAGGTGAGATAAAAAAGATGATTTGATAGGTTCAACCAGCCTGATTCATAGTACAGATCACACGTGTGAGTCAGTCTTTGAGCCCCTGTGAGGAGCCGGCAGGTCTTATTTAAAGTGATTGAGATACGCCTTAGAGCAGTGGAGGTAGCTGAGCCATAAATAATAAGGCCATAGTCAATGATTGAGATTATGGAACTCTGTATAGCTATTCTCAATGCCGCTTGATTTAGAAATTGTGATTTACAGAATAGTATTCCAAGGCGTTGATTCACTGTTTATGATGTTGTCAATGTGGTTGCAAAGGTGAGCCCTTGGTCAAAAGTGATGCCAAGGTATTTGAAAGTATTTACTTGGTCCAGTGTAATTCCCGCAGAGGTTTGTATGGTGAGTGGAGTATGCCTATTTTTGTTTTGGTGATCGGAGAAGAGCATGGCTTTTGTTTTATTGTGGTTTAGCACAAGTTTACTATCCAGGAACCACCTTTCAACACTAGAGAAAGCAAGTTGCAGGCTTTTTCGTAGGGAGTTTGGATCCTTGTGGGAAGAGAGAATTACAGCATCATCAGCGTATAAGATTATTTTTTCCTGGCAGATATCTGGGAGGGAGTTAAGGAACAGGCTAAAGAGGAGCTGATTCACATACTTGGGTTTTCTTGTTCAAATCTGATTACAAGATTTGATAGGCTTGCCTGTAATTATGTGGGGGAAGAGCTCCTTCCCCACAGCTTATTTAAACAAGCAGCTGTCTCCCGCTCTGCTTAGAGAGAGTCGCATTCACCGTCGTTTCACTGTAGGTCCGGGGCTCCTTTCCCCCGTTTTCGTTTTTTTTATTGCTGTTTCCCTTCCTCCTTTTCCTTTGCCCTGCACTTCCTCTGTTGCTCCTGTCTGTTGGGTAAGTGGTTCTCCCTCCCTGCCTGTGCTTTCTATCTTCGTTCTGCCTGCTTTCCTGCTCCTACCTTATTCCTCCCCCTCTTCTTTGGGCAGCCCCGGCTCCACTCCAGTATGTCACCGCTCCATTCTCCGCTGCATTATCGACCTCCTGCTTCAGCTGTGGTTTCTCTGTTACTGCTCCTCCTAGCTTGCTCCTCCGCCTCTTCAGTTTCTGCTGCCCGCAAGGCTTCATCCTCCAGCTGCTGCGATTGCCGGCTTTCCCGCTGCCGCCTTCTCTGCTGCACTGCCTACTTCCATTTCCAGTTTCTCCGATGGCTCAGCCTCCTCGGCAGTCGGACCATGCCTCCAGCATCCTGCTGCTGCCGCAGACGAGCGCCTTCCCGTATTACCGCACTAGCTCACCTGTCCTCCTTCCTTCTGACTGCTTATGCCTCTGCAACCTCTGCTCCATGCCGCTCATTCACATTCAGGACGCACCGCTTCCAGACTATGGGACAGCATTATTGGAGCCTCTTCACCCCTTTTCCACTCCCAGCTGCAGCTGCCTCGCTCATACTGAGCTATACATCAGGATACAGGACGCACCACTTCTGGACTACAGGACAGCATTATCGGAGCCTCTTCACCGCTTTCTCTGCTCCCAGCTGCAGCTGCCTCGCTCATACTGAGCTGTGCATCAAGATATTAGCACTACTCACTGCCACAGTGAGTCCGTGCTTTCAGCTTTCCATTCTGGATGTTTTGCAATCTACTCATTTAGTCACTCCTGCATTATGCTGGCCCTGGCCTGCCCTTGGTCACACAGCTAGCCAAACATACCCGACCACTTTCTGCCGATATGCCCCTCACACTTGCTGTAGCATCTCTAGGCATTGCCAGCAACTGACAGTCAGAGCGCCTTGGATATTGCATTTCATGCCCTCTCTATTTAGCAGTTGCTACCAAGTATGATTTACTTCTTTTTCTGGAGCAATAGTATATATTGTGTAGTCTTGAGCTGCCACTAGTGACTTCTGCATTGCTACTCATTGGTAGCGCTAATGCATTGTTGAACAACAATGCTAGTGTGTTGTACTCAACACATTACTATATCTTTATTTTTATTGCTCAGCTACGCCTCCCCATTGATCTGACCTGCCATGTAAAAAGGTGGGACTGGCTGCTACTCTATTTACCTTGCTAGCTCACCTACGAAGGGTACGCTGCACATGCTAGCTTCCGTAGGGCTAGCTGCCCTTCTACTGCCTTCCCAGCTGCCTTACATGGTATCCAGCTGAGTGCTAGCCTTCCTGGGGCTTGCCTACTTTATCATCCCTTACCAATGGCCTACACATAGTTCTCAACATCCTCTGGACCAGCAGACATTGTTCCTTACACGACCTGCCTTCACCCCTCGGGCTGGGAGGTTCCTGCTCCTCGCTTGCTCCTATGACTTGCTTCGCCCATCGGGCTGGGAGGTTTCCTGCTCATCGCTTGCTTCTACAGCCTGCCTTCGCCCATCGGGCTGGGAGGTTTACCTACTTCTCTCTTGCCTGCTAGCTCTGCTTGGGCCTGGAGATTCACAGCTTTCTGCAACCCTTTGCCTTCGGGCTGGACGGTTTACATGTTTTCGCTTCCTGCCTCACTCTGTTCAAAGCTTGGCGATCCTCACATCTACTATGCGCCTACTTGCTTCCATCTTGGCCGACCAGAAGCTGCTTTCCTGGATTGCATCGAACATTTATTCTTCCTCATATGTTTCTGGATGTTTGCCCTGCTGCCTCAACCATGGACTTACTGCTCATTCCCTTTCCAGGACACTTGGTTGGCGTCCCTGCACTCTTCCTTATCATAGTGCTCTAACGGATTCCGACCTGTGCCAACGCTACTTCTTTTGCTTCAGCCTCTTCAGTTGTCTCTATCAAGAACTCTGGTTTCCTGCATCGAACTTTGCATATCTTCAGTTTTGGATGTTATTCCTTTCATCCAGTTGCCGTATCTGCTTCAGTCTCCTCAATCCGATCCCTGCCTTCCTTGATCTCGATTCATCGGTCCTCAGCATAATTTCCTTCTCTATCTCTGCCTTCCGGCTGCAATAATACCGTGCTCAAGGATGATCCAAGATGCGTTTCCAGGAGGCTCTATGCCGCTAAATGAAGAGTGGACCTTCGGAGATATAGCTGCATTCCTGTTACCTGGAGCTCCTTACCTCTCGTACCTCTCCAGCTGCTTGATTACGTAAGGGAAGGGATCAAAGCTAAAGAACTAAAAAGTAAAGGGGGAGGACAAGAGGCACTTTGGGTCACCTTGGAGATGGGGAATGGCATCACAATCCGCACAGGGGTTGTATACAGACCCCCGTCTCAAGGGGAGGAAATGGACAAGAGAATGATAGAGGACATTCTCAAAATGGCTGAAAAAGGGGAGATACTGTTGATGGGGGACCTGAATATGCCAGATGTTAACTGGAGGACATGTACTGCAGCCACATCCAAGAGCAGGGTCATTCTCGATGCCCTGCGAGGCAGACATGAGACAGCTAGTGCTGGAACCCACTCGGAGGGAGCAATACTAAACCTGGTACTCTCAAATGGAGAGAGGATCACAAATTTAGAAGTCGGTAGACATCTGGGAACAAGCGACCACTGCACAGTGTGCTTCACAATGAGCACAACCATGGAGATAAGCCATACAAAAACAAGGATACTGGACTTTAGAAGAGCTGACTTTGGCAAAATGGGTGAACACCTGAAGAATGCACTAGCAAATGGCCAAATAGGAGGGGTGGAAGAACAATGGAGAAAAATCAAAACTGCCATCATAGAGGCAACAAGTCTTTGTGTAAAACAAATAAAGAAAACAAAGCGGAGTAAAAACACTATGGTTCTCAAAAGAGGTGGCAGGGAAGGTTAAGGAGAAAAAGGCTGCATTCAAAAAGTATAAGGAATCACAGAAGGAGCACGACAGAGAACTGTATCAATTAAAGCAGAAAGAAGTAGGAAAAGCAGTCAGAATAGCAAAGGCACAAACCGAGGAAAAAATAGCCAACTCGGTCAAAAAGGGGGATAAAACCTTTTATAGGTACATTAGGGAGCATAGAAAGGTTAAGGGAGGAATAGTGAAGATTAATAAAGGAGAGGGGAGGTCGGCAGAGGGAGACAGTGAAAAGGCAGAGATACTGAATGAATACTTTTGCTCAGTATTCACCAAAGAAGATGAGCAGTTACCTAAACCAGACAATAGAAGCACTCTGGGTAGGGGTGTTGACACCAGTCCATTCACAGAAGAAAGGGTAGTGAAAGGACTCCTAAAACTCAAGGTGGACAAAGCAATGGGGCCTGATGGGATTCACCCCAGAATCCTAAAAGAACTAAGGGGGGACCTAGTGACACCACTGACCACACTTTTTAACAAATCATGGCAGGACGGGGTGGTACCCGAGGACTGGAGGAGGCCAGATGTGATTCCCCTTTACAAAAGTGGAAGCAAGGCAGAATCAGGAAACTACAGACCTGTAAGTTTGACCTCAGTGGTAGGGAAAATGATGGAATCACTTCTGAAAGAAAGAATTGTTGAGTACCTAGAGGCCAACGGGGCACAGGACCCAAAGCAGCATGGATTTATAGCAGGAAGGTCATGTCAGACTAATCTAATAGATTTCTTTGACTGGGTGACCAAAGTAATAGACCAGGGAGGGGCTGTGGATATGGCCTACCTAGACTTTAGCAAGGCATTTGACACAGTCCCACACAAAAGATTAATAATCAAGTTAGCCAGCCTGGGAGTGGGTCCCAGGGTGGTAGCCTGGGTAGCGAACTGGCTGCACAACAGGACACAGAAGGTAATAGTGAATGGAACACATTCCGAAGAAAGGGGGGTTACTAGTGGAGTACCTCAAGGCTCAGTACTGGGTCCAATCCTCTTTAACATCTTTATAAGTGACATTGCAGAGGGTCTGGAGGGAAAGGTATGCCTCTTTGCAGATGACACAAAGATCTGTAACAGAGTTGATACACAAGAGGGGTAGAAAAGATGAGAAGGGACTTGGCAAGGTTGGAGGAATGGTCAGACATATGGCAACTTAAATTCAATGCAAAGAAGTGCAAAGTAATGCACCTGGGAAACAAAAACCCAGAGAGAAGAGTACACAATAGCAGGGAGGTACTAACAACAACAAAATGGAAAGGGACCTGGGGGTAGTCATATCAGATGATCTAAGGTGGGTAAGCAATGTGAAAAGTCAGTAAGGAGAGCCAGGGGATACTGGGATGCATAGGAAGGGCATCACAAGTAGAAAAGGAAGTGGTTATCCCTCTGTACAAGACAGTTGGTGAGACCCCATCTGAGTACTGTGTGCAGTTTGGAGACCTCATCTACGCAAGGACATAGACAGGATGGAAGCAGTCCAGAGGAGGGCAACTAAAATGGTGCAGGGTCTACATCAGAAACCATATGAGGAGAGACTGAGAGAGCTTAATATGTATACCCTTGATGAAAGGAGGGACGGGGGGACATGATTGAAACGTTCCAGTACCTCAAGGGAATCAACAAAGTCCAAGAGGGTAGCATCTTTCAGAAAAAGAGATGTGTAAGAACAAGGGGGCACAGTTTAAAGATAGAGGGGGGACGGCTCAGGGGTAATGTGAGGAAATTCTTTTTCACATAGAGAGTGGTGGATACATGGAACAGCCTTCCTGAGGAGGTCGTTGGGTCAAAAACAGTGGCGGAATTCAAACATGCATGGGACAGACACAAAGCGATTATAGTGGGGGGGTTGCAGGAAACAGGCTGTTGGTTAACTAGAATCTGCAGCTTATCCAGTAGGTAGGGAAATGGGCAGACTGGGTGGGCCAAGTGGTCCTTATCTGCCGTCAAAGTCTATGTTTCTATGTTTCTACATCACGTCGAGGGTCTATCTTCCACGCTCGATTTCTGCCAGCAGACATTCCTGGGTCTGGCTGCGCTTCACATACTGGAATCAGCCGCCTCACTCCTACCTCCTAGCTCGGTTCAGCCGACTTCTCCAGGGGCTGATTGCCACATCCTATTCCTTCTCATCTGCCTTTGTTGGTGCACTCTTGGCTCCTACTGCCTCGCTTCAGATGTTGCAGTTCTACTGCCTTGCTTATTTGGGCTCACCATATTCTAGTACTACTTGGATGCTTCATACCTCGCATCAGTATCTCCGATTATCCTCTACAGCCTGCCGTTATTCAGCTCAGTTCTACAGCCGTTGCCTGCATATCAATTCCTAAGACTATACTTCACTTATCAGACCTGGATTCATCAGTCGGTACCATGGTTACAAGCCTTCTCTCATTACACGTACTACAAGCCCTCTATTAAAACCACTTCTTCAGTTATCTCCTTCTCAGACACTTCGGTTCTCACCCACTTCATGCCTCGAATTTGCCTGCCCTCAGTTCTTCATGTTATTCCTCTCGTACAGTTGTCATGTCTCAATCTCAGTTTCTCAAGGTGAATTTGTACCGTCCAGCTGATGGATTCCTGTGCATCATCAAAGGACTACATCACTTGATTTCTGCCAGTGGACATTCCTGGGTCTAGCGGGGCTTTCCATGCTGTACTCAGCCGCCTCTCCTATCCCAGCTGTCTATTAGTTACATTTTCTTCAAAAGCTGGTTGCCACGTCCTGTTCCTTCTCCTTTGCCTAAATTGGTGCAATCATGCTCCTACTACCTATCATTTTGGAGTCATTCGACTGACTTCATTCACTTGGACTCACCTCATTCTACTACTTGGATGCTTCATAAATTGCACCAGTGTCTTCGATTATCATACAGCATGACATTCCAGCTCAACTCTACAGCCATTGCTTCATATCAGTTCCTAAAGATTATACTCTAATCAGAACTGTATTCATTACTTGATAGCCTGGCCTCAAGCCTTCTCTCATTTTTCATACTATACAAGCTTATTAGAAATCTGGAAGTCGTACTACTTCTAATTCGTCCTGCCTCATAAACATCAAGCTTGGATGCAATTATTTTCCGGTCTCTTGTATTGATTTCATCAGTCATCAACTTCATCTCTAACCATCATTGAAATCCTTGAATTATGCCCTCTAGCAACTAAAGTACAGAAGACAGTTCTTCAATATATCTACACTTCATCTCGGACTTTATTGGAAGGAAATGATTCACTGGACATTTACAATTCACCTTTTAAGCTTCATTCATCTGGATTGAATTCTACTAATTTGAATTCAGATTTCATTGATTAATTTAGTTTAATTAGGATCTCTCTCCTTTAGTATGCCCAGGACGGGCAGGTCAGTAGCCATGGGTCCTCAGAGGTTCCCCCCAAGGGGGGTTTTCCTCTCCTGAGTGCCACTGGTCACACTCTCCGCAGCTGGAGGAGGTGATTGTCTATTCTTACCATTAAGGTGTTATACACGACTTCTTCAGCATTCAGTTATTGAACAATCGTTGATATTTATTCTTTTTTGGGGCTCCATAATTCTAATTCAAGCCTCCTTCCTACAGGTGGGATACAGAGAAAGGCCAAAACCATCAAATATTATCAAACGACTCAATTCAAGCATCCAAGTACCTAAGCACATCATTATATGCTGGTCTCTGTATCCAACAACCATCTACATCATTCCACTATATGTTACATAAGCACTGAGCAATGAACCACACATAACTGATAGGCTTGCCTGTAATTACGTGGGGGAAGAGCTCCTCACCCACATCCTATTTAAACAAGCAGCTGTCTCCCGCTCTGCTTAGAGCAAGTCGCATTCACCCACCATCCTCCCCGACACCTCCTCCTTCTGTGGCACTCTTATCCCACCGGGGGGGGCTCCATAATTCTAATCCAAGCCCCCTTCCTAGAGGTGGGATACAGAGAAAGGCCAAAACCTATTATCAAATGACTTAATTCAAGCATCCAAGTACCTAAGCACATTATTATATGCTGGCCTCTGTATCCAACAACCATCTACATCATTCCACTATATGTTACATAAGCACTGAGCTATGAACCACACATAAAATGTAAACAGATCTGGTAGCATTTTCGGATGAACAAATATTATCTTCTGAAGTTTTAACAGGCAAAACCTGCAAGAACAATTAAAGGCTGGTCAGGGGGAAGGGAAGTAATGATAGGTTTGTTAGGTGATTACGTGTACTAAATGAATGTGTATGTGTATGTGCATGAAAATGTTCTGGAATTTCAGGTTATGTGCCTAAAAGAGAAAGAAAAAAATGTTTTTTTTAAAGGAAAATAAATTTTATATATAGACCTTTTTCTGTTTTGAAAGTTGCATTGCATGTTAGGATAAACATTTTTACCTATACTTTTTATTCCAGTTTAAACTGGCCCTTGCCTCCTGTCTTGTACTATCCTTCTTTCCAAATTTTGATTCTGCTTAGCACTTTGTTTTACATTTGAAGTAATAAAAGAAGTTCCTTTGGACCACGTTTACAGCAGTATTTTCAGAAGTGTAGTGCCTGTTCTTTAGTATGCTTGTTCTATATTTTAGTCAAAGAAATAGAAACATAGAATTTGAAAGCAGACAAGGACCCTAGCCCACCCAGTCCGCCCACCCACCCAACTGACCAGCCGCAGATCCCAGACAACCAACAGCCCACCTCCCCCAACCCCCCACCAGAATTGCTCCACGCCTGCCCCACGCTCCCGAACTCCCACTGCCTCCGACTCCACGCCTCCCAGGAAGGCCACTTCATGCACCCACAACCCCCCGCCACTTCTACTATCCTATCTTCCTATCTCTTTGTACATTCTCTAACTCTAGTGAAAACAGTGCTTGAAGAAAACATACAAACATACGATGAAGCCAGCAGAAGACAACCATTTGGTCTATCAAGTCTGCTCGTATTGCAGGGTCCACAACTTGAGCTACTGTCCCTCCCTCCCTCCTCCCTCCTCCCATCTTGCCCTACCCATGATCCTTACCTTCCCCCATGCCTATTCCAGCCTCTCTTAAAGCTGCCCACTGTCTTCAACGAGATGACCCCTTGTGGCAGCCCATTCCAAGATTCCACCACCCTCTCTGTGAAGAGTACTTCCTAATCTCCCTCCTAAACTTCCCATCCTCCAGCTTAAGATGGTACCCCCCGTGTTACGGTTGCCACTCAGATTATCAACCTTATTTATCCCTTTCAAGTACTTGAAGGTCCCAATCATGTCCCCTCTCTCTCCTGTCTTCCAGGGAGTACATGTTCAGTGACCTCAACCTCTCCTCATATGCCTTACCCTGCTGACCTGCTATCATCTTTGTAGCCCTGCTCTGGATCTTCTCCAGCAGCTTAATGTCCTTTTTGAGGCATGTGCACCAGTACTGAACTCCATACTCTAGCTGCAGCCTTACTAGTGACCTGTACAAGGGCAGTATAACCTCCTCTCTCCTCCTACTACTGATTCCCCATGACATGCATCCCAGCATCTTGTTTGCCTTTGCTGCTGCTTTCTTGTACTGCGTGGTGTGCTTCAGTTCACTAGTGATCATCTTTCCCAGGTCCTTCTTCACCTCTGATGCAGATACTCGGACTCCACCCAGGTAGTACTCTGTCCTGGGATTCTTGGCTCCGATATGCATAACTTTGCATTTCTTGGCATTGAAGCCAAGTTGCCAGATTACAGACCACGTCCCAACTTTTCCAGATCTTCCTATAGGTCCTGTATCCTTTCAGCTGTGTCCACTCTCCCGCAGAGCTTGGTGTCATCTGCGAACAGGCACATTTTGGCCTTAATGCAACCCCCAATGCCATTGATTCAGACACTGAACACGCACCAATAACACGAGCCTCGCGAGACCACTGGTTATCTCACTCGTGCGAGACAACTCTCCCCCCAACAACCACCCTCTGGGTTCTGTCCCTCAGCCAGTTTTACACCTATCTGGCCATCTTTTCCTCAACCCCAAGATCCACCAACTTCCTGATCCACCTTTTGTGGGATACAGAGTCAAAGACCTTGCTGAAATCAAGCTAGAGGATGTCTCCCGCTTGGCCCGTCTCCTGTCTTAGTGACACAGTCAAAGAAGTAAATCCAATTAGTTTGACATGATCTCGCCCCAATGAACCCATGCTGCCTCACATACTGGAGACCATGGTCCTCCATATACGATCCATGACAGTCGGTTGACAATTTTGTCGACCGGCGTTACGTGTTACTTATGCAGTCAATATACAGGTGGTCACTTCTGTGTTTTCTTCGGGAGGCTTAAGCCCTGAGACCCCCGCAGGGGCTCTGCCCCCCACCCCTCATAACTAAGATAATCAATTCCGAGTTGGAGATGATTTGGGAGAGGCTGCAAGACCCCCAGAAGCAGTGCTGGGGTCCCACGCCGACATTACAGCGACCTGGCGCTGCTGCATCGGTCGCAGTATAATTGTCGCTGTAGTAACAGCATACCCTCTAGATATTCCACCAACCTTTCCTTTAGTGTGGTCTCCATAAGCTTGCCCACAATGGAGGTCAGACTGACCAGTCTGTAATTCCCTGAGTCATCCTTGGGGCAGCTTTTGTGGAGGGGCACTACATGTGCTGTTCTCCAGTCCTGCGGTACCATGCCTGACTCTAGTGAACTATTAAATAGGTCTGCCAGTGGCCCTGCCAGCTCCTCAGCCAGTTCCTTTAGCACCCTTGAATGTACTCTGTCTGGGCCTGGTGATTTGTCCACCTTCAATGCCAGCAGCCCCTCCCTCACTCCATCCTCCTCTATCACTACATCTGTGTTCCCCTACCCCCCGTTCCTCTTTTCCTCCTGAAGGCACTGGTCCGTCCTTCTCCTTGGTGAAGACGGAACAGAAGTATTCATTTAGTATTTCTGCTCCCCCCCCCATTATCCTCCACCCACTCCACCCCTTTCTTAAGCCTATCAATCCATTCCTTCTTGTCCCTTTTCTCACTTACAGGTATATAGCAAAAGAAATTCAAATTTTACACACACCCATGGTGATGGGTGCCTATATAAACTCCTCGAGCTTCATTCTTGGGTTTATGTGGCACCCAAAACCTCAGGTGTGCATAAAATTCTCATTACACAAACAACCCCATACTTTATTCTACTATTAATGTACGCCCCAGGAGTGTACAGCACAAAGCTGAAGGAAGGCCAAGTGTCTTTATACCCCTAAAATGTGCATTAAAATACTTGCAATTTTAAAATGGTTCACTGCTCTTCTTTATTATATGTGAAGTGAAACATTTTTTATACTTTTCTTACATAATCCATTTATTTAAATCAGCTTTTCTTGGGGAGATAATAAGTAAAACTGCTACAAACCTCCACTCCTACAAGCATGACAATACCAGTGTTCACTCACCACCAACATCACAGAACCTGCCTTACTATTAAGGTCACTCCTCTGTTGCCAGCAACTGTGGGCTGGATGTTGGGGTCACATGGGGGGAGGGAGCTGAAAGTTATTAAAATGTGTATAACACCAGGTAGTGTATTTGAGAAAGAATGGGTGTCTCTGGGAGTCACAGGTTTCCAGTTCTTGGGTGACACAGTTGGATATGCAGCAGAATGGTATTCAGAGTGGCCTGGGTTCAAATTCCAGATAGGGCACTTCACTGGCTCTTATAATAATAATAATAATAGTGTTTAATGTGCCTTTCAAATTTCAAGGCGTACTACAAATTAAACAATTAAAACCAATATTACTCCACAATAATAAATATGCAATACTAGGCAAATTAATACCTATTTTCCACACTACCATAAGACCTACTTATTAACTTTATTAATTTAATTTGTGTATTAATTAATGTATACTCACTAATGTTAAAACCTTTCTACAACTGTGATCATGCACCTTCAGCATTTATATTGACTAACGGCACAGTACCAGTTGTGGTGTGGTGTGGGGCATCGGTAGGTAAGGCCATGCAACTACTAAGTGTGGTACGTTGTGTGCAGCTGCAATCAGGGATGTGTACGTTTGGTGTACATGGCCTCAGTTTTGCTGTTGATCTCCACTGAGCATGCAGTACCTGGTCAGGTGGGTGGGGATGTCTCGTAGTACATTTAGACAATTGTTTGTTATTTCTGTCACCTGCTACTGGATGTCTGTCATTGGTTGTGTTGACTTGGTCCTCCCATACTTGCATATGTGTGTGTGTGTGTGTGTGTGGTGCTGGGGGTGAATTCGAGTTAGGGTTTTCAACCTAACAGCTAATTCCTTACTTTGTGGAACAACCCTAACTAATGCATTAAACGGAGTTTTGCCTCTAATATATATATATATATATATACATATACACACACACACACACACACTCACAATCACCCCCTTGCTGAAAAAATGCCAAAGTCACCTAAGGAAGCAGGCCCTTGTGACCGCCACCAAAGTCTGATTCTTCTGGCTCCTAGTCTCTGGAGTCCTCATTTTATGTCTGGAAGGTTGTGGCCTCCCAATAAAGAATGGGAACATAGCTGGGATGATATCTTGATATCGGATAACTGATGAGTGGGTATTTATGGGGCAGATACTGTGATTTAGAATGGATACTGTACTAGTATATGGTGTACTAGTTTAGAGCAGATGCTGTGGTAGGGGGCAGTTGTTAATATATGGGTGGGTCAGCCCACTGGCGCAGCAGAATGAATCACCACTGCAACGCCAGCGACCTGGGTTCAGGAACGGACTTGGGCGTCGGAGGGCTGGCTTGAGCGTCCAACGACTGCTTGCCATCTCCTTGGGGGGAGGGAGGATCTGCGGCCCAGCATTTGCCGTCTCCTGGCAGAGGCTGGGAGAACAGCAATGCAGCAGGCTCCGTTGCCTAGAGGAGCACGATGGACGTCGGAATATGCCTTGGCGTCAGTGGCACGTCACGCTCTAGTGGGGAGAAAGGAGGAAAAATGCTCCCCGGCCAACCAGATGGTTGCCGGCCCCCGCCATTGCAAAAAAAAAAAAGTCTCGGACAGCTACAGCACCTTAGCAGCACCCTGGGCCATACTGTAGAGTGCACTGGCCAGTCCCCCACTGGGGCCTTCCTTCCCGTCAGAGAGGGACCAACCAACAAAGGGTTATGCCAGATTGTACAGGGATGGCTGCGATCTGAGGTGGTGGCTGGCAGCAGGGGTGAGTGCCGGTGGGGTCAATGGCGACCCAAAGGGGTGGCCGGCCGGGGAGCAGGGAGAAGCAAAAAAATATATAAGGGGTAGTTGCTGAGCAGATACCATGGTGTGGAAGTAGTTATGGGGCAGATACAGTGGTAAGTAATAGTGACAGGGCATCTACTAGGGTTTGGGGGTTTTGTAGGGCAGAATGCTTGGCAAGTTTATAAATGTTATGAGATTAAGATAGTTTTGGAGCAGATATTAGATTAAAAGGTTTTTGTAGGGCTGACAACTGGGTAGCTGTATGAGTGTTACTGAAGGGGTAACTGTGGGGGCAGATATTGTGGTGTGGAGTAGTCACAGGGAAGAATATTGGGTTCCGGTAAGTGTGGTACTTGACTGGGATAGTTGTGGGATAGCTATAGTAATGTGGGGTTGTTGCAGAACAGAATATTGGGAAACTGTGAGAGTGTTACTACAGTGGGGTAGTTCTGGGACATAAATGACGGCGTGGGGTAGTTGAAGGACTGAATATTGGGTTACTGTGAGTGTATTACTAGTGGTGGTGTAGTTGTGGGACACATACTGGGTAATGGGGTATTTGCAGGCCAGAATATTAGGTAGCTGCAAGAGTGTTACTGGAGTGGGGGTAGTTGTGGGGGCAGATATGGACTGTGTGGTAGTTACAAGACACACTATTGGGCTCCTGTGAGAGTGATAATACAGTGGGGCAGTTATTAGGCAAATATTTTGGCTTGGGGTATTTGCAGGGCAAAATACTGTATAGCTGTCAGTGTGTTAGAGTGGGGTAGTTGCAGAACAGATACTGAGGAGTGGTGTAGTTGTACAGCACAATGTTGGGTAACTGCAATAGTGTTACTAAAGTGGGGCAGCTGTGGGGCAAATACTGGGGCGTGGTGTAGCTGCTGGCCAGAGTATTACATTGCATAGGGTAGCAGTGGGGAAAATATTGTAATGTGGGTAGTTGCATGGCAAGACATTGGGTAGTTCTAAGAGTGTTTCTACAGTGGGAGTAGTTGGAAGACTGATATTTGAGAGTGGGTAGTTGCCAGGTAGGATATTGGGTAGCTGTGAGAGTGTTACTAGAGTGGGGTAGCTTGGGGCAGATATTGCGGTGTCAGGTGTCACAGGGCATTATATTAGGTAGCTGTGACACTGAAGTACAGTGGGCAGTTGTTGGGCGAGTAGTGTGGTGTGGGTAAGTTGAATGGCAGAATATCATGTATCTGCATTAGTGTTGCTAGACTTAGAGTAGTTGTGCGGCAGATACTGGGGTGGTGTAGCTGCAGGACAGAATGTTGGGCAGCTTCAAGAGCTTTACTAGAGTGGAAATAGTTATGGGGCAGATATTGGGGTGAGGGAGTTACAGAGCACAATTACTGGGTAGTTAGGAGTGGAATGCTAGAGTGGTTTTTTGTGAGCTAGATATTGGGGTGGAGGTAGTTTTAGGGCAGAAAACTGGATATTCAATATGAAAGGGATACTGGAGTGAGGGTTGGTCCGGAACTGAGAGCCTAATACTGGGGTGGGGTAACTGCAGGCCAGAATATTGAGTAGCTAGCCATGAGACATTACTAAAGTGAGGGTACCTATGGGTCAGAGCTTGGGGTTTGAGGTACTTGAAGTCAAATACTCTTACTTTTTTTTTGTGGATAAGATTTCTTTTTTCAATTCCGGTCAGCAAAAACTAAATAAATGTAAAATAAATAAATGTTAACTGCAGACAAAACAGTAATGTTACAAATGGACCCCAGGTAGAAGAAACCAGATTCCTGTCAAATATGTAAACAGGCACACCAAATCAGATTACTAAGAAAGCCTGCATCTGAACAGCACCACAGAAAACTCGATCATATTTTCAAGGAATCTGATTTGTTCAGAAATCTGATCACTGCCTGTCATGTAAACATGGTGATTGTCCAGTGAGACTTAAGGCATAAAATTATACTAACACATGACCCTTAGTTATCAGACAACATTATAAACATTAGTGCAGTAATATGCAGTGTTCTGAGCTTAAAATGCCATGTTTATCGAGGAGCCTGCAAGGTATCACAGCAGGCGGGGCTTTGTCTGGGGCATGGCCTGGGACACCTAGACAAACAATAGGTACCCAGGAAGGACTGCCAAGAAGGGGCTGGGGTGGGGATAGGGTTCCCAGGGAAGAGGGAGCTTGCGGCCAGGGACAGGGAGGAGCTAAGCCCTTAAGAGGGGCTGCACAGGAGGAATTCCTCCTCATTCCTCCTTGTCCCAGGTCGCTTAGACCAGCTGTCAGCTGATGAGCCGAGGGCTCTGATTAGGAGCAGGGGTGCCCCCAAAAGGATCAGGGGGTATCATCAGAAACATGGCAGACAGTGGGATGCCATGGAAAAGGTGCTGCTGGGGCAAGGGACAGAAACAGTGGCATCAGCTCCCATAAGCCTGGGCATGCTGGGGGGCCTACCACAGGACCAGCCAGCACCGCCGCAGGCAAGCTTGTGGAGTCTCGAGCAACTGTCGCATGGTCAACCCCGTCCTGCCACAAATGAGCTACCCACCTGGAAGTAGCAGGCCATGGGTCCCACATCAGATAGCCCTCGGAGGTGGGGTCAGTCAGCCGGCGGCAGGGCTCAGAGGTGTGGCCTCAGCAAACTCCCAGGGTGGGGAGAGTCTAGCATACAGCCTCCAGCGGGCAACCCAAGTCAATCGGGGTAGAGCAGAAGCTTGACCGGCTGCTGGAATTACTGGTGGCACAGAACGAGGCGTGGCCAGGAGTGGTCCAGGTGGCCCCGGCTGCAGCAGGGATCGGGGACACTGGAGCGGGAGTGGCATCACCACCATCACCAGTACCAGGGCAGCAAGGGGTAGTGAGCTTCCTAGCCCTGGTGGAACCCATTGGGTCACACTTGCCGGACAAGCTGAGGCAGCAAATAATCAAAGGAGAATACGTTGACATCTTTGCCCTTCTGAATCGGCCTAAAGAGCGGAAAGGACAAGAAGGACAAGGATGGGGAGGAGGGGGGTCGAACAGAAGCACAAAGCAACTGTGCGGCGGACATGGGAGAACTGGGCCGCAGGCTTCACAATTTATGCAGGGATCCTCAGCCAGGGCAGCCCAGGGAAACCTAATGGGCTGTGGCTCTACTTTAAAAGGATATGACCATGCATGCTAGTAAGCCAGGTGGTTAGAATACCATGGTGTAGTACACGTCGTTCGACAGGGCAGGGTGGTTAGAATAGGACGAGGAGTATCGGAGGAGAAAGCAGTTGGACATGGCACAGTCTTGGACCTCCCGTTGCTGCGGACGATTGACTTGGGGGGAAGGGTTCAACATACAGACAGCGGTTTTCCGGTGAGGTGCCCACCGTCGCCGAAGAAAGGCTATCAAGGGGGTAATGGGAAAGGGGGGGAGGAAAAGGGTGTTGTTTTGGCTACAACCAGGGCTCATGCAAGACCGAGCATTGTAGATACAAGCAAGAATGTATGGCATGCGGGAAACCACAATCGTTTCAGTAGTGTGGGAAAGCGACAGAGGCGGGGGCAGAGAAGGCCAGCAATTTTCATCCCTTTCGGAAGGGAGGGACAAAGGCTACCAACACCGGCCAAGGCTGGAAATACTGAGGGGTGGTTGGTCAACTACCCAGACAGTGCGGCCGCTTGCTCTTTGGCAGCAGGATTCAGGGAGGGGTTTTGTATACCTTATCAAGGCCCAAGGGGCATATGTGGCCGACAACATGCGTTCCGCAAGGGCGACCGAGGGAAGGTGTTGAGGGCAAACTACTGAAGGAGCTGACCATGGTCAGATCAGCCGCCCCTTCACCTCCCCCCACTTGCCGACGCTTCACAGTGTCTCACATTGGCATAGTCCCCAAAAAAGGTGCCGGGCGAGTTCCAAATGATAAACCACCTGTCGTACCCAGAAGGGGATACAGTCAGCGCCTACACTGACCCTGTCAACACCATGGTGTATTACACGTCGTTCGACAGGGCAGTGGAGGTGGTGTGACAGGCGGACAGAGGGGCACTGCTGGGGAAGGCTGATATAGAATCAGTATTCCACCTGTTGCCGGTGTACCTGGCAGATAGAGAGCTATTAGGCATGAAATCTGATGGGTACTACTATATGGATAACTGCATGCCCATGGGGTGTGCTGTGGCCTGTGCATTTTTTGAGCAATTCAGCACATTTCTGCACTGGGCCATGACACAACTGGTACACAATTTGGACGACTTTCTGTTTGTGGGGAAGGCCAGCTCAGGGCAATGTGCAAATATCACGGCAGCATTCCACAAGGTGTGCACCGAGCTGAGTGTGCCACTGGCCCAGGACAAGACAGAGGGGCCATGCACAAGGCTTTCCTTCCTGGGGATTGAAACTGACAAGATCAAGCAAGTGTTTCGGCTCCCCGAAGACAAGCTGGTGGCCTTGCGCACCCGGCTGGACTCGGTAATGAGGGCAAGCAAAGTCACGTTACGGGAGCTCCAGCAACTGGTGGGCCACCTCAACTTCACCTGCCGGGTAATGCCCATAGGCAGGACATTCATGAGGCACCTGGCTGGCGTGGGGGCAAGCTGTTCAAAGCCGCACCACAGAATCCGCATCACAGCGGCAATGCAGGAAGACCTAGGCATTTGGCCGACATGTCTGCAATGCTTTAATGGGGTATCAATGTGGCCGGTCCCAGTGTCCAGCGAGGAACTGGAACGCTTCACAGATGCCTCGGGGGCCTGGACTTTGGGGCTTACTTGTAAGGTAAATGGTGTGCAGGGCAGTGGCCTCCAGAGTGGATCAGACAAGGCATTACAAGGCAGATAATGGTGATGGGATTCTTCCCCATTGTTGTGGCACTGGTGATCGGGGGGGGGGGGAGAGTGCAAAGGGACAAACACATCACATTCAGGTCTGACAACACCAAAGTGGTGTATACAATAAACAAACAGTTGGGGGGCAAGGGCCCGATGGGCAACCTCATGTGAGTGTTTGTCCTCAAGTGTCTGACGTTGAATATTACCTTCAAGGAAGTGCACGTACCAGGTATTGAAAATGGCATCACTAACACTCTTTCTCGTTTACAGTGGCAGAGGTTCCGAGAATTGGCACCACTGGCAGACCTACAGCCCAGAGAAGTCCCACCATTCCTATGGGAACTGATAACCCAGAGGCCTGGGAATTGATTGAGAATGCCCTGGCACCTAGGACGTGAATAGCATACCAGATGGGGTCAACTGGTTTCTGGAAGTGCAATATGCACGAGGGTGGGCAGTGACATGGCGATCCAGTGGCACAGCTGTGAATACATACTGATCCAAAAAATGTGGGGTCACCGAGACAATGGTCCAAGCAACACATGGCTGGCATTTCTTGGTTTCAGGAAGTCAGGGCACCCCGACTCCACAAGGGCATTTGCTCTCCGGAGGAAGATGCTGAGAGGGTTGGCGGGCAGCCCCAAGAATACGGACAACAGACGTCCTATCAGCCCTACTATATTCAAGCATATCTGGGATGAGTTGCCTAAGGTATGCTCATCCCCGCATGAGACAAGGCTGTTCCAGATAGCGTGCTTGGTAGCATTTTGCAGGCATTCTGGGTGTCTGAGCTCGTGCTGCCCAGCAAGGCTACTAGGAAACCATTAGTGCTGGCAGAGGCGCACGTGGAGGTTACAACGTCTGGAGTCTTTATTCACATCCAAAAGAGCGAGACGGACCAGCCTGCCCACAGGCGGTGATGCCGACTAGCGGTGCCCCACGGGCTCCAGTGGGATGTGGGAGCATGGGTATAGGATTATATAACTCAGCGTCCGGAAATGGGGGGGCCTTCTTCCATCATGGGGGTGGTGGCCCCCCTAACAGTGTACCAGTTTAGGCACGTGTTGCAGAAGATCTTGCGACAGCTAGATATTCCTGCAGAACACTACAACATGCAATCCTTTGGGACTGGCACATCACATGCCAGGGCAGAGGGACATTACAGATGTTGGGTAGATGGAAGTCGCAGGCTTTTGAAAGGTACATAAGACCACACATGTTATAACTCTCTCTTGCTTTGTTTGTACAGGTGTGGTGGCCCAAGCAGAGCAGATCAGGATTTCTGGCCACTCGTACATCCATTGGGCGGCTCTCAGGGTGAGGCAGTATCCCGGAAGAAAAAACCTGTTCCTGGCAACCGAGAGGGCAGAGGTGCATTGGCTGGGATGCGATGGAACAAGTTAATGGCAACACTGCAAGCAAAAGCTCAGGAGAGGTTGCAGCCTGATGTTTTAGTCATTCATTTGGGGGGGGGGAATGATCTAGGGGTTATACATGCAAGAGAACTTAAAGAGAGGGTCAGGCAGGACCTGGCAAGAGTGAAGCACTGGTGGCCCCAGGTGCATATAATTTGGTCCGATATGGTGCAGCGGCAGCAGTGGTGGCACGCCCGGAACATTAGGGCAGCAGAGAAGGTGCATCAGCTGCAGAACGCGGCCATGGGACTGATTATTGACTCCTTGGGGGTCCATAGCAATGCACCTGGGAGTGTCTGTAAAAAAGCCTGATCTCTATAGAAGGGATGTATACATCTATCCGAGGAAGGAATAGACCCATTTTTGAATGACATACAACGGGCAGTGGCGAGAGTATTAGCATGAGGTGCTTGCAGGGGGTGAGTTGGTGAGAACTCACCTTGTGGCGACTTGGTAGTCTTGGAACGCTGTGGGAGGGGGGTACAGGGGATCACGTGTCTTGACCAGTCAGATCTCCCGGAGACTGACAGGAGGGTAGGCCTGACGGATGGCGTCTGGAGGGCACCCTCTTCAGGCAGTGTTCCGCGGCACGGCAGATCCTCTGACGGGAAGGAACTAGCCACAGCCGGTCATAGACACATCCCTCATGCCCCGGAGGTTGCTGCCCTTGCGGGTCCTGATTGATGGTAAGGTAACCCTCTCCTGGGAGGGAGGGTCGACCATCAACGATCTAGTGCCCCATGGTGGGCTAGATTCCTTCCAAGGCTACCTAGCGGTGCATATCACGCTGAAGCGACTATATATATGGATAATTGGTTTTATTAATAAACACATGGCTGTGACCATTTCTCCAAAGCTTGTTGTTGTGTCAGTTCGTTCAGGCAAATAAGGATATGTCCTTGAAACCCCTTGTTACCTGGGGTTACTAGAATCCCAGTAAGACCTAGTGGTAGGCAGGGAAGGCAGCTTGTGAAACTCTAGTTAAATGGGTTTCACACTCTCTCACTCTGTTCTCAGTCTCAGCTGAGACTGAGAGATGACATCACCAATAGAACTGTCGCAGCTGCATAAGCCACATTGGAATCTGCAGCAGAGGGAGTTAGATAGAATGTTGGGAGTTTTCAAAGTCAGTTCCTGTTTACCTTCTGTAAGGGAAGGAAGTCAGTCTCCTGTTTGTTGTCAAACAAGAAGGTTCAGTCTGCAGTTTGGGTTTGAGGAGCCAGTTTCAAGTGGTGGAGACCGCTGTTCGTGTCTCAGTGCCCCTCCCTCCCGGGGGGAGAGAGTAAAGATGCCCATGTAGATTCCAGGGGCAATCCCCTAAATTCTGCAGAAGAAAGAAAGCTGCCTATTTCAGTTTCAGTCTGTGTTTGGAAAGTGGGAAGAGTTGTACTTCGCCTGTGGGGCACCTGCAACAAAAGGGTGAGTGTTTGCTCTAATATGAGAGGGCAAAAAATGTGTTTCTTCAGCCTGGGATATGTGAAGAAATCTGGGATTTGAACAACTATTTGGGAGGCCTATAGTACTAGGACAAACAAATGGAGTAGTGTCAAAAGCTAGAGTGCTGTGTGAATTCAAGTAATATTGTAGAGGGGGTGCGACAGTTCAACCACCATTTAATCTACATTCCGAAGTTTCAGTTTTTCCAGAGGAATGGCCAGGTATGGGCTGTGGGAGCTGGAAGTGGGAACACCCCCCATCTTTAGTAACCAGGTTCACCTCTACGGATTTCTGCTGTGATTGCTACTTGCCTCATGCACTTGGCCAGTGATGAGAGAAGTACCCAGACGTGGGTCGCAAATGGGAAAATCTCTCTAGGAGTCGCAGACTCTAAGTGGTGTGGGGAGCCACAACAAGGGTAAAGAAAATTCTCTTTGTGAGATGGGAGTCGGGAGTCAGAAGAAGTAAGAAGGAAATCTCTCTAGGGGTCGCAGACTCAAAGTGGTGTGGGGAGCCACAACAAGGGTGGTAAAGAAAATTCTCTTTGTGAGATGGGAGTCAGAAGAAGTAAGAAGGAAATCTCTCTAGGGGTCGCAGACTCTAAGTGGTGTGGGGAGCCACAACTGAATGGGTTCATTCTTCCAATGGACCGTCATTCAAGTGGCCGGCAGGGAAGCCGGGCCAGTCGGGCTGTGTACCCCAAAGCACGTGCAAGTCCGGGCTGTGTGCCTGGTGGGTCCAGAGCCTGAAAACAGCATAATTGGTTCATTCTTCCAGTGGACCGCCTTGTAGTCTCTAATCTGCATTATCAGTAAACGTAGCCCCATGGGGGTCCATCTATGCTTTGTTGTGTTCAGCTAGTTGTGAATAAAAGCCACGCTGAAAAATCCCATTCCTGGTTCTGGACATTACAGTTATTGCTTCCTGTGTCCAGGTTACTTGGGTGCCCTGTGCAGAGTAGCCAAACCTAGGTCCCCTTGTGCCAGGTAACCTCATCCTCCCCGAACCCAGGTCCCCACCAGGTATTGCTGCCAGCGCCAACAGCATGCCACCTGTGGTTTTGGTAAAAAGGCTGGGGTGAGGGGTTACGCCCTCAAAAGACAAGTGAGATTTCTTTCACACATTTTGACTATCTGACACCTGTTTGTCACACAATCAGGGTATGAAAAAGTGAAAGTTATGAGGAAGTGGTCTCACTGCCAGCTGCTATTATTCCCCAGCTATGACCTACAGCAGCGCCTCACGATGACTCACGTTTTCAAAGCCTCCAAAAAAAAACACAAACGGAAAAGCCCTTTCTGCACAAACATGAAAAAAAATCATAAAAATGTTAAAAAAAACGTTAAAAGTGTAAAGACAAGCACGGCTCTTTAAGCTCACTTAGTTTTTCCTTTAATGCTGCCTTCAAGATTCTATATGTTTCTGTATCCAAATCGTTTCTGAAGAGGGACGTCACTTATTCCTGTGCACAGCTTCTTGAGTTTCGATTCCCGGCGATGGCACAACTGCAAGAACAGACACGCGCACTGGGGAAGGATGGATACGAAACCTACTGGATACGAGGCACAAGCCGACTTCTGTGGAAATGAGTGAATTCAAGCTGGAAACGGACTGCTCCGTGAGGAAGGAACATGATGTATCCCCATCCCAGGTCTCCCAGATTCCAACGGAGTCCCGAATTTCACAACCCAAATGCAAACATTTACACACAGTGTTTTTTTTTAATTTTAAAGAAACTAACTTCGTGTCGGTTAGCAATGCGTACCGGTGCACGCTCTGCCACTGGTTCGTTATACACTACTCTCTCTCTCTCTGTGTACCGCACACTCTTGAGGACTTTTACTAGTTTTATTTTTTGTTTCGTCAGTAAAGTTGGTAAGACAAAGAAATAATGAAAACTTACCGAAGACTACGCGGCTGGCGAGAAAGATGACGACAAGTCGCAGAGTGTTCCCTGCCATGATTTCACTGTACTGTATGTACAGGAAGCACCTGCGAAAGCAAACTGCACGTCCTCGCTGCTTGCCTCCTACGTCCTCGCTGCTTGCCCTCCTCTTCCAGCACTCGGAGACAGCAAGCTCCCAAACAAACGCCAGCTCCCCTTCCCCACTGGCTTATCAGCAGCAAAGACGTCTGCAGTAGGAGGGTTTCCAGTAACTATAGCTTGCTTGTACAGTAGAGACTTTGTAACGCGAGCCTCTGTATCCCGAAATGAAGAGACTGGGCTGTTTCGGCATGCAGCGCATCACCAGACAGAAGCCATACCCACCTAAGTCTTAATTAGGGCTGTGTAAACAAAAACAATACTGTTGAGGACAAATACTCACAAGTACTATGTGTTTTGTTTTGCAAATACAAATATCACTCTTTTATTTCTGTTAGACTATATAAAGTATTTATAAATCCTGATATAATTCGTAGCCAGTCAGGATTGCTTATTTCTAAACATTCCAATTACTCTTATAACCATTAAGAGGGGGGTCTCATGCACATAGTTCTAAAATTCTGGGCCCGATATTCAAAAAGGCGCAAACATTAGTGCCGCAGCTTACAGGTGTCCAAAAATGCTACAGTGTATGGTAGAACGCTGTTAACCTCAGGAAATCATCATTTCCTTAGGTTGTTAACCTATTATAAAACGGTTCTCAGAAATGCTACAATCTGATTGGCTGTTAGGATTCCAACAGCCTTACATTAATCCATGTTACACTGTCTTGTACAGCCTGATCACAATGGCACATGGATTCTTCCTGTCAGCATTCCATCCTCTAGCACTGCTGAATGACTGGAATAATGCATTCTGATTCTGAACTAACATTCTTAAACTGTTGGTGGAAGAACTATTTTATTAAAAATCTCACTGTAACTGAGGAAAACATTCAAAAGGTATTCTTTTAACACTCTTTTTTTGGAACAGTTTTTTATAATAGCAATAAGGCATTCCCAGGAGTTAGATTAACCCTCACCATGGCATTGTAGAGGGGCATTATAACCTCCATCCTTCTGCTAGTAATGCCCCTGCCTATGCATGCCAGCATTCCATTGCCCCTTCCCACCACCCTACTACATTGGAAACCTACCTTAAGGTTTGAGGAGACTATGATCCTCAGATCCCTTTCCTGTTCTGATTCTTTGACCCCCCGCGTGTACCCCGCTCATGTGTTTTTCCTCCCTAGGTGCATGACAGTGCCCTTCTTGGCATTAAATTTCAGCTGACATTTCCTGGCCCACTCCTCGAGGGTCTTGATGTCCCTCTTCATGTCTTCCACCCCTTCCGGGGTGTCCACCCTATTGCAGATTTTTGTATCATCGGCAAATAGGCACACCCTCCCTCTCAAACCCTCCGCAACATCACTGCTGTAGATGTTGAAGAGGAGAGGACACAAAACTGACCCCTGTGGCACTCAACTCCTCACCCTTGCCATCTCGGACTGCACTCCCACACTACCCTCTGAGTTCTCCCTGCTAGCCAGGCCTCCACCCAGCCTGCTATTTTCCCTTGCAGCCCCATGCTTTCCATCTTGCTCATCAACCTCCTATGAGGGACGTGTCGAAGGCCTTGCTGAAGTCCAGATAGGCCACATCCACTGCCCCTTCCTGGTCGATTACCTGAGTCACCCAATCAAAGAACTCAATTGGTTGGTATGGCATGATTTCCCTTTGGTGAAGCCATGCTGTCTGCTGTTCTGCAAGCCACATTCCTCCAGGTAATTCACCACCCTCTCCTTGATTAATGCCTCCATTACTTTCCTCACCACAAACATGAGGCTGACTGGACGGTAGTTCTCCTTTAGTGCTCTGCTACCTCCTTTGTGCAAGGGCACTATTTCAGCCCTCCTCCAGTCCTCCGGCACCCTCTCTGTATCCAGGGACAGGTCGAAGAACCTTGCCAAGGGTGCGGCAGCTCCTCCCTCAATTCCTTGGATCACTCTGGGGTGCAACCCATCAGGCCCCATTGCCTTGTTCACCCTTAGTCTGTCCATCTCAGCCCTGACCCTATCCACAGTGAATGGGCTCTGATCCACCCATTTGCCCTCCTTCCCCTTAGGCGCTAGTACTGGATCCCTGCCTTCCACTTCCGCCGTGAACACCGAGCTAAAATACTCATTTAGTGCCTCTGCCTTTTAGTAGTCCTGCTCCAAGTTTATCCCTCTTTCCCCCCAGTCTAGCAGTCCCCTGCCATGCTTTTTTCTTCCTCATGCAACCCCTAGGTGGCGCTATCTCAAGGGATACTACCCCTGCCTGTGTGACTAGGCGCAGGTTGAGGGGCCTGAGTTCTGTAAATGGGTGCCTTCACCCAGAGGGTTGGTTTAAGGGTAGCGTAGCTGCTCTGGGTACAGCCCTCCGGGACACTGATACCCTCTCTAAACCCTCTAGTGACCTGTACTGGTCAGCAATTAGTCACAATTAACACCAGAATGCAATGTTATACCCACACTTACCACCAGGGCTGGATCAGCTGCACTGGCCCTGGAGACCCCCTGTAAAATAAGACCTGTAATGGAGAAAGGCAGTAGCAACACAGTATCCCCAGCACAAAGATACACAATAGCCAGTTTAAATGCAAAAAGATTTAGATCTGATTTATTGGGGGGACATGAACAAGGGAGGGGCAGTAATCTGGTGTTTGATTTTTGATCTGATTTAGTCAGGTTAAACATGCAGGCCTAAGAGTCCCTCTAGCACAGTCACTCACATTCTGGGTACCCAGTTGTCATACAGGTTAGCCTGAAGCGTTGCCCGGAGTAGGCCGGCGTTGCAGCTGTTGTTGGGGACCTTAGGAAAGAAAAACACAACATGCACTTTAACCCACAATTTGTATTCCGGAGCCAGATGGCTCGGTTCATAATGATTAACCAAAACAATTAAATCAGAAGACACACTTTGATTTTGAGCTCTGTTGCAGGGAGCTACCCTGATGGTTACTCACGCTACCCAGCGCAGGAGGCAGGATGGATGAAATTAAGACCTCAGGATGATTGACTGCTGTGCCAAGAGAAGTAGGGCCCACACGACGCATCGTGGTTGTCGATCCTGTTGGATAGTGTTGAGCAGGGAGCCGAAACCCCAGGCAGGTCTTTCGTCGGATGTAACTCTGAGTGTGAGCGGCAAACTAGGCCGAGATGGTGAGGCCCAGACCAGGTGAATGATTTCAGATACAGTCCAATAGGTTTTTGCTGGATGCAGCCTCCAGCCAGCATGACACATTCAGCAATGTGAGGAACCAAATCACAACCCACACTCCACATTCAGCACAATTATAGTAAAGACAGGTAAATACCACAGTTCAGATGACAGTCCAGGTGCAGTAAAACAGTGTTGCTGCGCAAACCATATGCTCTGCGATTATCTCAGGTCCTGACAGGCCGATCGCTAAGAGGCAAATCTTTGGTCTACACCAGGCGAAATTCCTTTTCCACAATTACCGATTCTGCTCACACTCACAGCAATTTCGGATAAAGTCCAATTTTAGAATTTAGACTTCTTCACTTGAGAAGATGGTAGCAGACAGGCCAAACACAGCCTTCCTGCCGATTTCCCCCATGCTATTACGCTGGAGCAGTTGCTCGAATCACTGAAGCTGTTTGCTTTCTCAACTCCAACAATACAGTGAACTACTGCTGCAGGCAGCTCTGGAACTTCTCAGTGATCCAAAGGTTTAGTTGGTTGATCCATTTGTCTGTCACAGCAAGGGCTCCCCCTCCAGGTCCATTTAGGCGCCAAACAATAACAAGCATTTGTCAATGCCGAATGTTTGCTTACTGGCATTGGCAGTGGTAGTGTAGAAGTTACAGAGCTGCGTAATAGGAATGGCAGTGAAGTATTGAACTGAAGCCAACCCCACCACCACCCTGCAGAGAGTGACAGGCATAGGGGTGTGCATTTGGGTCGTCAGGCATAACGGCCACGCCATTTCACCACACCCCACTCTGCAGAGACTGACAAGTTCACGTGTTCCTTGGGGTCTTTGGCCCTTATGCGCACCCATTTCATTAGGAAATACGGTGAGATGGGTGCAATATAGGAGAATGGGGTGAAGTTTGGGGCGAAGAGTCCAAGGCATACCTCGATGCCTCTCAGTGACTGCAGGGTGTGGAATGGTATGAGCATCACAGGCAAGAATCCCAAGTCACCCCTGATTCCTGTCATTCTCTATGGGTTGGGCGATTTAGTTGAAAAGCCTAATACCTCAGGCATTGTTGGTATTTTAACTCAAATTTTCAACATGTTTGTTTTGTGACCCCACCTCATGAACAGGGGAATATCAGCTTGGTAGCTGAAAGCTGCTTATGCACAGTGACTCTGAGTTTAGCACCACAGGTGCAAAAATATTCGAACAGGCTGTAAAAATGACAGCTGTACTCTGTCATGGGGAGGTGTAAAAATGGCTATGTTGCAAATGTGTAGTAAAATATTTAAAAAATGGTGAAGTCACAGTACATAGAAACTGTGCAACGCACACCATTATATATAAGTAGGTTGGGATATTTTAAAGCAGATTGTCAACTCAGGCATTTTGGTGCCTCCGATCATGAACAGTGCCACTGTGATTTTCTTTATCTGTGCCGAACAATGATTTCCAACAGCGACCACGCATCTCTGCACTGAAAGTGTGAAAACACACTTCGGCCATGTTGTGAAAAATGGCAGCTGTACTGTTCATAAGGAAGTGTTGAAAAATGCCACTAGTGAAAATCTGGACTGAAAATATTACAAAGTCATGAACTAACGAGGATGCATGGAAACTGCACAATGCTCACTCGTAACACAGTCATTTTATGGACTTTTGTCACCAAATTTTCAACATAGCCATTTTAAGACCTCTGCTCATGAACAGTGTAACTGTGATTTTCTTAATCTGTCCTAAACATTGCTTTCTACACAACAGCACCATTGTGCGCTACATGTGCGATAACACATTTTGGGTGACATATGAAAAATTGCAGCTGTACTGTTCATAAGGAAGTTTAATAAAATGGACATGTTGAAAATCTAAGTGAAAATATTAAATTTGCAAACTTAGAGCATGCATAGGAACTGTGCAGATGCTGCTAAAGTCATTTCTAGGCATTTTTCCACCAAGTTTTCAACATAGCCATTTTAAGACCTCTGCTCATGAACAGTGTCACTGTGGTTTTGTTAATGTGTCCCATACATTGAGCTTGCACACCGACTGCGCCATTATGCGCTACATGAGAGAAACACGTTTTGGGCAGGATGTGAAAAATGGCAGCTGTACTGCTCATAAGGAGGTGTGGAAAAATGGCAATGTTGGAAATCTGGAGTGGAAATATTGAAAATTGCAAACCTCTGACGTGCATGGGAACTGTGCAGCACACTAATAAAACAGTCATTTTAGGAATTCTGTCACCAAATTTTCAACATTGCCATTTTAAGATCTCTGCTCATGAACAGTGACACTGTGATTTTCTTAATGTGTCCCATACACTGAGTTCGCACTGCGACTGCGCCATTGTGCGCTACATGGGCAGAAACACGTTTTGGGTGAGATGTGAAAAATGACAGCTCTACTACTCATAAGAAGGTGTGGAAAAATGGCAATGTTGAAAATCTGGAGTGGAAATATTGAAAATTCGCAAACCTATGAGCGTGCGTAGGAACTGCGCAACGAACGCTCGTAAAACAGTCATTTAGGAATTTTTCACCAAATTTCAACATAGCCATTTCAAGACCTCTGCTCATGAACAGTGTCACTGTGATTTTCTTAATTTGTCTCGTACATTGATTTACCACTGACTGCGCCATTCTGCGCTTCACAAAAGTGAAACACATTTAGGGTGAGATGTGAAAATGACAGCTGTACTGCTCATAAGATGGTGTGTGAAATGGCAGTGTTGAAAATCTGGAGTGAAAATATTGAAATTTCGCGAACTTACGAGCCTGCGTGGGAACTGCATAGCCTGCGCTCGTCAAACAGTCATTTTTGAATTTTGGCACCAAATTTTCAACATGGGGTTTGGGCCCCTTCTCATGAATGATGTCACTGTCATGGCGGTATTTGGTCCCGAAGATGATGATTTACGCAGTCACTGTGCAGTCACTGCGCGAAATCGTTCGAGCTAGCTGCGCCATGACAGTGATCATCGAAGTCCCAAAACCCATGTTAATATAATCAAAATCCAAAAATACCTGAGATATGCAATAAAGTTGAACCCTCCTATCTAGCCCATTATACAGCTTACGGCATTTCCTCAGTTCGCGGTCGCCTTTGAAGTGTGCAGGCGTGTTCCCGGTCCACGAAGATCATCGCGCGAGTCGGAGGTAAGTATGGGGTGAGGGGTGTGGGGAGGCTGGGTGCGCAGTGGGTGGGTGCGGGATGTGGGAGGGAGCTCGGGAGGCGGCCGTGGGACAGTTTTTGTTTTGGAAAAAAAAAAAAAGGCGTCGCGGGACCTTGCCACGCTGGGTGAGCTCCCAGCGTGGCACAACGACTTTGGGCGTTCTGCTGACGGGGATTGGGCACCCCGTCGGCAAGTCATGATTGCCACGCTGGGTGGGCTCCCAGCGTGGCACCAACTCTGGGAAGGGAGCGATGCAAGCGCATACGAGGATTGGGCACCCGTCGGCTATCTGCGCTGCGTGCGAGAGAGCTCCGCGTCTGCTGCTGGGGGAGCTGCTGGCGTGAGCAGCTTCTTATCGCTGCTCACTCAAGCGTAGCTCCCCCTTTCAACTGTATGCCACTGCATTTTGGAGCGTGTCATAGACAGCTCCAAAATGCATTGGCTTACAGGGGCCGCGCCTGCCAGCTTGCTGCCTGAATTGGAGGAGGAGGTGACACACCTCCGAAATCTCCGATGATGGCACTATGTTTCTTGCATATGCGTGCAAGCAAACATAAAAACTACAGTTCCTACAGAAATTCACTTCCACAAGATCCCTGGGAACAGTCTCTATTTTAGGGTCCCCAAAGGTACCGATTGGTCCAAACTGGCAGTCGAGAACCAAGATGGTGGTGCTTAGCAAAAAAGTCCATGCTGCAAAGGAAAACAGGTTAGACAAACTACAATATTATTACTGTATTACTTAAGCAGATAATCAGCAAACAATCACAGTTCCTAAAAGAGCTTCCTCTGCACAATTAGCGATGGCAAAATGAAGCGGCTGTAACACAGCACGGGCGGGACTCGAGCCTGAAAACACTCGGCCCCCAACCAGAGTAATCATAAACCACGAAAATGATACCTCTTAAAGAAACAGGCACAAAGGCTAACAGGGCACCCGCATGCAAGCACATTTAACTGCTTAAATCAATCAATCAATCAAAATTTATTTATAAAGCGCTTTTCAATAAATCAAAGCGCTGATACAAAACAAGAAATAAAACATCAGCAATAATAAATAAAAACATAAAACAATGAAATAACCATAAAATAAACTAACCAAATGCCAGTGAAAACAGATGACTTTTCAGGGATCTCTTAAATGATTCCACGGACAGGCACTCTCTAGTCTGACGAGGTAGAGAATTCCACAGGGTTGGGGCCATAAAAGAAAAGGCCCTTGCCCCAGATGATTTAAGACAAACCCTGGGAATCTCTAGCAATCCCTCGCCAGAGGAGCGGAGTGGGCGGAGAGGACGATAGGGACAAAGGAGATCTTGCAGGTAGCCTGGTCCCTGACCGTGTAGGGTCTTATAGGTCAGCAATGCGACCTTGAAGGTGATTCTCCATCGCACTGGCAGCCAGTGCAGTTCACGCAGCACCGGTGTGACTTGACAAGTTCTTGGTAGCCCAGTCAACAACCTAGCTGCCGCGTTCTGCACTAGCTGCAGGCGACGGAGATCTACCCCCGGCAACCCTAGATATAAAGCATTATAGTAATCAAGATGGGAAGAAACAAAAGTGTGGACCAAGACAGGAAGGTCATCATGTGGAACAAGGTGTTTTATCCGGGCGATATTCCTCAGATGGTAAAAGGAAGATTTGACAGTGGCCGACACCTGCATCTTTAATGTCAGCGCACTGTCAAAAATAACGCCCAGATTTTGCACCTGTTCAGAAGGTCTCAACTGGGTATCCCCTAATAAAAGACCAGGGGGGACCCCAGGAGTCAACTTCTTCACATAATGACCCGGGTCAACAACTAATACCTCAGTTTTATCTGGGTTTAACCTCAACCAGTTCGCATTCCTCCAATCCTGAATCTCAGCGAGACAGTTGTTAAAAACCGAGACTGCATCATTTTGTTCAGGCACAAAGGACATATAGAGCTGAGTATCATCTGCATAGCAGTGAAAACTCAGCCCATAACGCCTTATAATGTCTCCCAACGGCAGCATATACACCGTGAACAACATGGGGGAAAGCACAGAGCCTTGTGGCACCCCACAAGAGAGAGCAAAGGGAGCAGAAGAAAAATCCTGAGACTACCTTTGACTTCTGCCTGTGAGGAAAGAATGGAACCATCTGAGGACTGTCCCTGACAGTCCATGGAAGTAACCGCAGGCAATCTAGCAACATCCCATGGTCCACGGTGTCAAACGCTGCAGAGAGATCAAGAAGAACCAAGATCGAACGGCTCTTCTGATCTCTTGCCATTAGGAGATCATTAAGTACCGAACTAATGCAGTCTAATTACTATGCCTCTTCCTGAAACTGGATTGAGAGGATCATAGACTTCATGGGTGGAAAGAAAGTCATCAAGCTGTAGCATACTATTCTCAATAACCTTGCCCAAAAGGGCAGGTTAGAGATCGGTCTGTAGTTAGCGAGGCAGTCGAGGTCAAGGAAGGTTTCTTCAAAGGGGTGTCACGACAGCCTCCTTCAAAGACTCCGGAAACCCCTTGATCCAAAGAACTCCAGACTATCCTCGCAAGGATTGGTCCAATCACATCCATGCATCCCACAAGGAGCGTGGGACCAGGATCCAAACTACAGCAAGTGATCATGAAGCCTTGGACAATCTTCATGATATCTATGATGGCTGGCTGGTGAAATCCATCCAGACAGACCGAGGACATGCAACCCCATGTTGGTCGCTGCAATGCTCGTTTGACGCATGCTGCAGATCTCCGACCTGATTGATGACACCTTATCATCAAAGAACCGAGCAAACTCATCACACTGCATTTGTGAAAAGCTCTCCGACCCCACAGACAGGCTGGATTGCACAGCCTGTCGAGAATCAGAAAGAACTGAGCAGGTCGGTTTCTTGATGCAGTTATCTCCCTGGATAGGAACTCTGCCTTCTTATGGGAGATTACTGATTGATAGTCAAATAATGGGCCATCAATCTAAGTTTGTCACCTTCAGGCGGATTTCCTAACAGCGCTCCAATCTTCGCCCTTTCTTCTCAACTCCTTCAATGTCCCCATCAAACCAAGGGGATCGAGGCGAGAAGGGAGAGGCCGAACCTGGACAGGCGCAATGGAATCCAGTGCCCTCAACACCATTATTATAGTGCACTACTAAGGCATCTGCTTCCATGCACTCCATCGAGCCAACTCGATGGGTCCAGCACTGCCATCAGACCCTCAGGGTAACTCCCCTCAAGGCGGTACTGGACCATCTCAAAGAGTGGGTCTCATAAGGGTGCAAAATTGAACCTTACAGAGTGATGGTCAGACCACCCAACTGGTTCCACCACCAGTCCTGTGATCTCCATACCAGGGTGAACACTAAATCCAAAGAATGACCATGAATATGGGTAGCAGTGGTAACTACCTGTGTGAAGCCCAACAAACTCATTAGTTGGAGAAAGTCTTGACCAAACTGCAAGAGTTCATCGTTGACCCAGGCATTAAAGAGTCCCAGGACCAACCACCTGGAGGGCTCCAATACCAGGTCGACGATGAAATCCGCGACTTCTTGCAGAAAAACGTTCTCGTTACCGGGTGGACGGTAAACGAGCAGAATTCTGCAGCCCACACCTGCTCCCATGATACATTCAAAGGATCCAGGGGACACCACTGGAACCTCTACAAGGCCCAATTCCAATTTAAAACAAATAGCGACCCCCACCCTCGATCCAACCTCGGGCGATGTATTACCGAGTACCCGGCTGGAACAGCTGACTCCAAAATGGGGCCAGCATTTTCGTCCAGCCAGGTCTCGGTAATGCATGTCAGGTCAGATGATTCAACAAAATCAGCAATTATTGCTGTTTTGTTTTTTATAGACCTGGCATTGCATAACAATGCCCGGGTTGGATGAGAGACCCTGGAGGAGCAGGCTATATGCCCACTCTCAGTGGAACCCTTGGGTATGGGAACCAGGCAACACACTCCCCTATCCTGGACCCATTTTGCCCCAGGGTGTCTCCCCGACCCCACCATCTCAATTTGTCTCAAATGCAGAACACCAGCCTGGCAATGGGCATTAGTCAAGCCCAGGAAGACATTTTAGGAACCCCCATTTGTAGGGGGTTACACCCTTCCCTGCCTAGGAAGAACTTGGTGTCCGCGTCAAGTCTAGACTTACAATAATGTTATAGGAAGACATACTATACGAGATATATGTTTCTTCACTGTACGAGACCAACATAAAGACTGATGCATCAGTAAACGTAAACTTGTAACATTACTACATTTATTCATGATATTCTCTATATATTCTGTAATGACAACAGTTATCCATTTTTCATACATGTATAATTTCACTGTGATTCACACATAATATTACTGTACTTATTCAAGTTATTGTTTCCTGTACTTTAAATAACACAGATGGGGGCCCATCCATATCAGCTAAAGTGGGACTAGATGGGGCAGGGCACCGTGTTCTGAAGGACTAACAATTAATTTGGAAGGGGCAGAAAGACTCAGTTTGGGCAGTGAGCTTTCAGAAATATAAACATCTTTGTGGACCACATTTAAGGGGAGGTCCACGGGCCTCCCAGAGGAGTCATAGCTAAGATGTATTACAGGTTTGACAGCTCTTTCAGACTTTCTTGGGGGAACGGACACAGGCTCTGGAGTATCAGCAATGGCATTAGTATCTTCTCTGGTAGGGAGGAGTACCTCTGCACTGGGTGAAGACTCCAGTAATGGAACATTGTCGTCTCCTTGCCCTGTTGATTCTGTTTCCACCATTTTAGACATATCATTGTAAAAGGCCCAGATTTGTCATCCATTGAGATCTGTAAAACATCCTGGTCTTGACACATTTGACTGACACTTTCAGCCACAAAGGGTACATTCTGGTCATTCAGAACAGCAAGGTCAAGTTCATCATGGTCATTATTGTCATTCAGTTCAGTAGTTTCTAGTATGTCACCAGGAAGAGTCATGGTATCAGGCTCCTCCACGGGCAGTTCAAACAGTTCCACTAAGCACAGTGAATCAGCTACTTCAGATGTTATACTTTGCTCCTTACTCTCAGAGGGCATTGGTTCCAGCGAGGAAGCTGGAGGGTTGGGCAGTCCAAAGGCCCAGCTTCATCTCCATAATTACACATAAGGTTACCTTGAAACAACTCAGTTTGTAAGAAGGGTAATAAGAAGTCTCATACTCACTGTTGTCACAGTCATTTTGGGTCTGCCGGGGGAAGGCCTTGATTCTTGAACAACTGGAGAAGGTTAACTCAGTCTCTTTTTGGCAGCAGCGTGAGTCACGGGCCCAGGAGGGGCAGCATCTGATGGTTTAGCATCAATAATCATTTGACCAATAGGTAGCAGGTGATTCCTGTGCATAGTTTTAACAGCTCGAGAGTCATTTTCAGGGTGCACTCTATACACAGGCAGGTCATCCAGTTTGCTACTATGTGTGGAAGATGGTGCCTCCTATCAGTAATTTTATGCTTTCCATGCAGTCCCAAATTGCGCAGCAACATACTTTCTCCAAGCAACAACTCCTGAGCCTTTACCTGCCTGTCATGTCTCTCCTTGTTGGTGAGGTTTCTTTTCGCAGCCATAGTTTGGGCCAGTTGGTACGCATGGTTTAACTGAGCTTTTAGTTTTTGTACATATTGCAAGTAGTTTTCAGCATGAACCCCTTCTGGGGATACTCCAAAACAGACGTCTGCAAGGAACCGGGCTTCCCGGCCAAACATGAGACGATAGGGGGAAAACATGGTAGCATCACTTTTGGTGCAGTTGTAAGTGTGTACCAAGGTGCTGATCTGTTGGCTCCTATTAGGTTTATCTTCAGGATGAAGCATGCCTAACATGTCCAGGAGGCTCCTGTTAAAATGTTCAGACTGAGAATCCCCCTGAGGGTGGTAGGAAGTGGTTCTAGACTTCTGCACTCCCCATAGGGAGTGCATTTCTTTTATCAACCCACTTTCAAAGTCCCTTCCTTGATCAGCGTGGATACATTGGAGTGCACCATAATGAAAAAAGAATTTCTCTACCAGCACCTTGGCCACAGTAGAAGCCTCTTGATCTTTTGTGGGATAGGCCTGAGCATAACATGCAAAATGGTTTGTTACTACTAGCACATTCCCAAAATTTTTTTGGTCAGGCTCCAGGCACAGAAAGTCAATGCAAACTAACTCCATGGGTGCACTAGTGGAGATATTGACTAGTGGAGCAACTTTTCGCGGCAAGGCGTTTCTTTGGAAACAACGACTGCATGTTCAAATATGGGTCTCAACATCAGCCCCCATTTTCGACCAGTAGAACCGAGAGCGCACCAGGTCAAGCATCTGGTCATAACCGGGATGCCCTATGTGATTGTGGAGAGATTTGAGCACCAACTGTTTGGAAGCTCTGGGTAACACCAATTGCTGCCTGTCCAGTTGACCTTGCCGATTCACTGTCTCTTGATATAATAGTTGGTCATATAGTTTAAGCCCGGGGCCTTTCCTGAGCAATAAAGCAGTTTGTGAATCAGAAAAATGGAGTTTGGATATATCTTTTCCAGCATGCAAAGTGCTGAGCGCAGGCTGGATCATTGGGTTTTGGGACTAAGTCCACTGGATACTGTCATTATCAAACTGGGGTAAGGCACTGAGGTCTAATGCAGTAAAATGGCAATAGGCTGCAGGGACACAGGTGTCCGGGGGGGGGGGCCCAAGCAGTCTACCAAGCAATCAATAGTGTCTGCAGATGGGTGGTCTTGCTTTGATGGAATGTTCAGACAACCTCACCCAATTGTCGGGGGGAGGGGTTGGGTCGTCGCGAGAGAGCATCTGCGTCTATATGGTTCAAGCCGGGTCAGTATTCCACCGCATAGTCATATGTAGATGGGGCAGAAAGCCACCTGTGCCCAGTGGCATCTAGTTTTGCTGAAGTCTGTACATAAGTCAATGGATTGTTATCAGTTTTCACTAGAATCTTAGCCCCATAGAGATATTCATGAAACTGGTCCACCACAGCCCACTTGAGGGAGAGTAATTCCAGTTTATGGACATGATAGTTGCACTCAGATGGTGTTAAACTGCTAGTGAAAGCCACAGGCTGCAGGCCCTCCTCATATTCTTGATACAGCACAGCTCCTAGCACTTTTAAGCTGGCATCTGTATGTAGGACATAGGGTTTTGTGGGGTCAGCATAAGTGAGCACCGGAGCATGGGCCAGCTGATGAATTATCTCGAAAAATGCAGACTCGCACTCAGAGGTCCACCAGGTCCCAAACGGCTCATTTGTTCTGAAATATATTTTCTCTTCCTCCTTGATGGAGCTCTTCTTGTGTTTTTGGTTAGTAAGGTTACCTTGGGTAAGGTTGAGAAGGAGGCAGATGACTTTCGAGTAGTCCTTAATGAATCAGCGGTAATAGCCACAGAACCCCAAACATCGCTGTCTTTCTTTCAAATTAGTCAGCTGAGGACAGGTGGTTAGGGACTCCACTTTGCTGGGGCCCGTCTGGATTCCATCTGCTGACACTATGCCCAGTGTAATTCACGGATGTTTGAAAGAACTGATATTTGTCTATAGACAGTTTCAGACCGAAATCCTCCAAATGGTTAAGAACTTTGAACAACCGGGCCTCATGCTTTTCTAAAGTACGCCCAAATACAATTATGTCATCCAGGTACACCAGACATTCCAATAAGTTCATATCTCCCACAGCACGTTCTGTCAGCATTTGGAAGGTGGCGGGTGCGCCCGAAATATCTTGAGGCATCCGTAGAAGCTTGTAGAACCCAGGGAGGGGGACAAATGAATACCATCTTCTCACGGTCCTCTGGGGCCATCGAGATCTGATGATATCCGCTCCTCAAATCAAACACTGAAAACCACTGGCTCCCATTCAAGCAATCAAGGGCATCCTGGATGTAGGGCATGGTATACTGGTCCGGTAAAGTTCTCTCGTTCAGAGTCTGATAATCTACACACATTCTCACTGATCCATTTTTCTTGTGTACCACTACAATTGGAGAGGTGTAGGGGTTCCTTGACTCCTGGATAATCCCAGCTGCTAACATCTCCTTTAGGTGCCTCTGCACATCATCAATATCAGCTGGGGAAAGGTGACGGGATCTCTCTCTGAAAAGTCGCTCATCATGAAGATGAATATGATGCTCAGCCCCATTGACACATCCCACTCTTTTAGGGAGAACAGTTGGTTCCTCTGGACTAGTTTCTGACTGATCCTGGTCTTCCATTCAGCAGGCAGTGGGGACTCTCCAAACTCAAACATCTGGAGTCACCTCCTCCCTCTCACCAGAGCATTTTTTGCTGGGCAGCACCGCAGTATCTGCACAGTGTACTGTGGCTAAGGTATATCCCCAATTTACTCAAACCTCTCGATCAGACACATTCTGGATTTGCACCACCACCAGTCGGGCATAGGCATGGGCTCGAGCGGGTGGAATACTGGGCTTGACTAATAAACCTTCCGGCAACTTCCCCTCCTCTGGGCCATCCAGCATGAGGATTTTGTTATTTACATCTTTCTTGAGGTGCACCTCACCATGGATGGTATACTGAGTGTTGGGCGGTAGCACTAAGAAGTCGTGATCTTGCTTCCACACTATGCCCACGGGCTCATCTTTATCCATCTCAGTGTTCTGTGTTTGTAGTTCATAAGCTCGTTTCACCAAGGCTGGAATCTGCAATGCCCGTCCAGTTCACCGCCCCTGCTTCTCTTGACACAACTGAGCCAACCTCCCGAATATGTGAGCGTCGGTTCCAATGGCTAGGGGAACACCATCATACAGTCCTGTAGGTGGACATACCAAGGCCAGGGTCTCCACTTACTCATCTACACTGGCCACAGCCATGGGGAAAGACAGCCAGAGCTGGACAAACCCCAGGTAGGGGTAAGACTTCTCACTCAGTCCTCACACATACAGGCCTTCTAGAGATTATAGGGGCATATCAGATAAGTGTTTGTTGTACCAGTCTTGAAACACAATGGTTACTTGTGATCCGCTGTCTAGCACAGCCTGAGTAGAGATACCATTCACAGTCACAGTGGTCTCCATGGAAGGGCCCACCACTTCAGACCAATTGGGTGGAGTTAGTTTAGCAGTCTGTCCTATAGCAGTCTTTGAAGACTAGGACTTCTTTGCAGGCCTGGTGTGGGGTCTTATGTTGCTCCACCGGACCAAAACCAACAACCTGACAGTGACTTTTCTCAAATTCTCAGGGAGAGTACAGGTCGGCCTGATGTGTCTGTCCTCCCCACAGTGATAACAGAATACTGGTTCCTTGGAATCTCTGGGAGGGAGGGGACCATCCCTCATTTTAGACTGGTTAGGAAAACCCTGAGGGTCCTCTTGTGGCCAGGGCTCACTTTCTCTCTCCCTCTCCTCTCCAGGGATCAGCTAAATGAGTGGCTTGAATGAGGTCTCCCACCAGGGCTCTCAGCTCTCTCTCACTTCCTCCATCAACTTGGTTTCAACCCAGGGTTCGGGGGCAATGGCGTTAACCCCCACCCCCCCGGGCGAAGCTTCACCTCTGAGGTCTGTGGAAGTCTTCACAGGAGGATGAACTTTTAACCACCTCAGCAGCTCGTTGACTTGCTCTGATCTCTCTCATCTCCTTAAGCAACTCTCTCATTTGTTGATGCTCAGACTCATCATTCCACTCCTCAGGTTGGTCAGGGGTTTGACTGGTATGGGCAACCCCGGCATAGGGCTCCCAACCTTTTTCATCATTCTCGGCTTCCTGAATTTCCTTCATAAGCCAGCAATACTCAGATGGATTTGCTTTTTGATCTTGCAATTTCAGTTTCAACATCAGCACACAAGAGTACCTGGCGAATTTCAAAATATGTTCTAATCTGACTCAATTCAGGTCATGGGCAGACCCCACTCCTTTCCTATGGGCCTTCTGCAAGAACCTCTCAATTCTAGTGACAAACACAGACAGCTTTTCATTTTTCCATTGTTTGGCAGATTTGAACTTCCACAGCAGGTCTTCTCCAGATTTGGTGCTGCCGAACACCTTCTCCAGGGCAGAGAGGTACTCGGCAGTAGTAGCTTCCAGGTTAGTGGATCGAAGGAAACTGATAGCCTCCAGTGCAGGGCCCCTTAAGCTCTCCATGAGTCTCTTTCTCTTTTCTCCCTCGGAGCATTGCCACTCCTGGACCAGAGGGGTGCCATAGTCCATCCAGGTTTCTAGATCGTCCTCCCCCACAGGCACCGGGACTGCACCTGAAAATAGCCGGAGCCAACGGTAAGAGTCCAGATGCACAGATGATAGAGCAGTGGGAGATGCTACCACAGGGGAAGCTCTAGGGGTAGCGGCAGAAGCTAAGGGGGATTGTAAAGGAGTGGTCTCTTCAGAAATATCTAACATTTTTACCAGTTCTTTGGCAGTTCGCCATTTACCAGCTAGTAGTCTGAACAACTTGTCCTTGAATCCCTCTATCTTCAGGGATCCCCAGGAGAGGACAGGTCACTATGCAAATGGATAACTCGCCACCCTTTCTGGGACCCCTCGGGCAAGTTAACTGGGGGTACTTTCTCAGGATCTGTAGGGAGGCTGCAGGCGAGGAGGGCCCCCATGATCTGGTCAAACAGGTCTTTGTCCCTCCCCTTCACTTCAACCTTCCGAAAACATTTTACCTTCTCTACAGTTTCCACAATAGTAGCGTTAGTGATCCCTAAAGGGATATCCAGCAGTAACATGGTATGTTGGGGATCTACCCCTTCAGCCTCACTCCACCCCATCATGCGATGCACAACCAGCTTGTGGGGGGCAATTTTACACTTTGGTGTAGCAAGTACTTCTATTTCTGACAACATCTATGTTTCTGGGATACAGTTCCCATGTCTGACCACTAGAGGGCACAGATCCCAGCGGTGCCTCCAAGATGTAACCCCTAGGTGGCACTATCCCAAGGGATACTACCTCTGCCTGCATGACTAGGTGACAGTTGAGGGGTCTGAGTTCTGTAAACCGGTGCTTCCACCCGGAGGGTTGGTTTAAGGGTAGCATAGCTGCTCTGGGTACAGCCATCTGGGACAATGATACCCCCCAACCCCTCTAGTGGCCTATACTGGTCAGCAATTAGACAGTCACAACACCAGAATGCAATGTTATACCCACACTTGCCACACTTCCACCAGGGCTGGATCAGCTGCACATCCCTAGTGAACCAGAGTGGTCTCCTCCACCTCTTGCTCTTCCTGACCTTTTGTATGCACATTTCTGCTACTTCCTGAATGCCTCCCCTGATAGCTTCCCAGAGTTCTCCACTGCCCCATATTCTCCGTACCTTCCATTTTTTCCCTATCTTTCTCATCTTATTAAAGTCTGTGTGTCTGAAGTCCATGATTGTTGTATTAGTCTTACTTGTCTCCATCCCTGCCCTGTGTCTCCATTTTAGGGTCCCCAAAGGTACCGATTAGTCCAAACTGGCAGTCCAGAATCAAGATGGTGGTGCTTAGCAGAAAAGTCCAGGCAGCAAAGAAAGGCAGGTTAGACAAACTACAATATTATTATTACTGAAGCAGATAATCAGCAAATAATCACAGTTCCTAAAAGAGCTTCCTCTGCACAATTAGCGATGGCAGAATGAAGCGGCTGTAACATAGCCCGGGCGAGACTCGAGCCTGAAAACACTCAGCCTCCATTCAGATTAATTATAAACTACGAAAATAACACCTCTTAAAGAAACAGGCACAGAGGCTAACGGGGCACTCTCATGCAAGCACTTTTAACTGCTTAAATGCAGAACACCAGCCTGGCAGTGGGCATTAGGCAAGCCCAGGAAGACATTTTAGGAACCCTCATTTGTGTGGGGGGGTTGCACTCACATATTTGAAAAATGATTTTTCCCCTTCTGGCCCTTTTGGCTATTTACTCCTCAGTGGCTGCTTTTGCCCTTCTGATCTCCCTCCCTGCCAGACTCCTCTTCTCCTTATACTCCTCCCTATCCTCCTCGCTAAGTGTCATCTTAAATTTTCTGAAAGCCCTTGTCCTCCTTTCCCTGACTGCCCCCATCACCTCCCTAGTGAACCAGAGTGGTCTCCTCCCTCTCTTGCGCTTCCTGACCTTTTTTATGCACATTTCTGCTGCTTCCTGAACACCTTCCCTGATAGCATCCCAGAGTTCCTGCACTGCCCCATCTTCTCTGTACCTTCCATTTTTTCACTATCTTTCTCATCTTATTAAAGTCTGTGTGTCTGAAGTCCATGACTGTTGTATTAGTCTTACTTGTCTCCCTCCTTGCTCTGACCCTGAACTGTACCGCGCTGTGGTCACTGGTGCCCAAGGCTTTTTCCCACCCACACCTTCTCCACACTCTCCCCATTAGTCAGGACCATGTCCAACAAGCAGCTTCCCCTCGTTGGCTCCCTGACCAGCTGTTGAAGGAATAACCCCTGCAGCTCGGCTAATACCCCCCTGATCCTTGCCGACATTGCATTTTGGATTTCCCAGTCAACATCTGCTAGGTTCAGATCACCCACCAGTAGCAGTTCACCTTTCTGTGCCAGCCTTGGGATTGCCTGAGTTAGCAGTCTATCATCTTCCTCTCCTTGTGCAGGTGGCCTGTATACCACCCCCAGCTACAGGGATTCACCCCTTCTTTCTACTTAGTGTTACACACACAGCAGCTTAGTCTCCCCTTCCTCCTCCTACCCTTCAGTAACACTGATGCCTTCCCTGATGTATAAGGCAGCCCCCCCCTTCTTGCCTTCCCTGTCCCTTCTGAACATTCTGTAACCTGGAATGGTTGTTTCCCAGGTGTGATGTTCTGTCCACCAGGTCTCACTTATTGCAAAGAAGTCTAATCTCTCGTCCCTCATTATTGCCTCCAGGTCCACCATCTTATTTCCTAAACTCCTGGCGTTTGCTGACAATCCTTTCCACTAGTCTCCCCATTTCTTTCCTCTTGCACTCATCACCCTGTTGTCCAGCCATGTAGTGCTATACTGGGGGGAGGGGGCTGGTAGGCCCCCAAGCTTTCCTTCTTGTGGAGCAGATTTGTCCCCACCACCATCCCAGTCTAGTTTAAATGGTAGGTATCTGCTATGTATTCTCCTAGCTTGCATTTCAGTACTGCTACTCCCTCCCTATTCAGGTGCAGTCTGTCCGGTGCAAATAGGCTCTCATCCAGTCGTCCTCCCATGTAGATCCCCCAGTCCCCTACCAAGCCATACCCCATTTGCTCATACCACCCCACCAGTCACTCGTTGAACTCCCTAATCCTTGACTTCCTATCAGTGCTTGCCCTCAGTACTAATTGTGACACTCAGACAGCAGGTTCTGATTAATCTTTGATTTTTGTAATATAAAAATGTGTTATTGAATGTTTCTCATGGGAGATGCTGATAGCCTGTGGGATCTCACACACACACACACACACACACACACACACACACACACACACACACACACACACACACACACACACCAGGTTTTAGCTAATAGGTGTTACCTGGAAGGTCAAGAGATAATTACAGGCTAGAAGAGGCCATCATAAACTTTTATAACGTTCAGAGGAAACACCATTAAAATTCACATGGTGATACAAAGCATATTGCACCTCTGTGAGATCTGGCAGAGAGACATAACAAGTCCTTTGATGTCCTGGAAAGCGGAAGCTGCTCATAGATCAAAGAAAGTCATTTGAAAAAAAAAAAAGAGTTTTGCTGAGGTCACAGAATTTTAATTTACCTTTGATAAGACATCCTGTTTTGCATAGATATATATTTTTTATATTCTGACAGGGAGGAGCTAGGTAACCTCACGCAAAGAGGTTGGCAAAGCCAGTTTTTAAACAGTATTCTGTTTTCCATTTAAACACAAAAATATTTGGACTCTGAAAAAGCAACATCAGGCACTATTAGATGAATACAGTATACCTTAGAAGAGACAATTCTAAGAATACTGTGGTAGGAGATTTAGTCTCCACTTTTAAACCTGTTTTGTTTAAGTGATTTGTATGTTTTGTGATATATGGTTCTGTGTTTTATATTTTACATTCTTATCTAATTTTAAGTAAACATCTCATTTTTGAATAGACTATTTGTGTCTTCCAAGTCCTTCTGTTTTTGCCTGTGATGCGTGGATGGTTAAAAGTGTGACAACACTGTGCATGAGCTTATATGGTTTTACCAAACTGGGAAAAGGGAATAGTTTTCTGATGTCTTTTTTAGAGTTTTTAAAGGTTCATTTTGTACACCTGGTTAGGTGCCCGTAGGTGAAGATATCTGGCCCTCCACAAAGAGCAGAATTATCTGAGCCTGTACATTGGGTACAGTAACAAGAGGTTCACAGTTTGAATCCCTCCAGAACTGAGACCACAGGTTGATTCGAACCCACAAAACAGACTAGAGGGTTACACTGTTTCTGTTTCCTGTTCACAAGATTGAGCTCAGAGGTTGGCACTTTGGGAGTAGATGGCTGACCGACTGAGTGGGTTTGTGACAGATTGGTTGGCAGCAGTGCGAAAAATGTTGGCATTACAAGCTCTGATTGTTCAGTGTGTCAGCTTGAGACTGTCAGCTCACTTGCAAAGAAAGAAAAAGGCAGTGATTTATTTTTTAAAAAGGAGACAGAACTATATCACTTGGAGTACAGTCAAGTTCCTACCCATTTTATTTTTTTTTCTAAAGTGCAAGTCAGAGTAGCCGTAGTTAGGGAAGAAGATGGCTTCTCAACTACAGCAGGCACACTGTAGACTACTTAAAGCAGTTGTGCGGGGACAGAGGAGTCCCGTTCGAGGTGAAAGCCAGCAAACAGAACCTCGTGGATGCCCTGATGGTAGCAGATACCCAGAGCATCGAGTCACAGATAGTGACTGGAAAGAACCAAACCTTGAGTGTGGCAGGGTTAACAGCAGTGCAGTGTCCAGATCCGATGAGGAGGGCAAAAGGGCCACTGTCAGCGAACGGCCACAGCAGCAGGGGAAGGTCACCAGTATCCTGGATCCAGAAGTACTCGGGCTGCAAACTGAGTTGCGCAGAATGGAGCTGGAGTTCCAGAGGGAGAGGGACCATAAACAGTGGGGGGTGGATCATGAGACAGAGCAAGAACACCGAGAGGCAGAGTGAGAACAGAGAGACGCAGACCGTGAGGAACATGAGTGCCAGAGGCAACATGAACTGAAGAAGTTACAACTCCAACCACCAGCACCAGAACAGGTAAGTGGCTTGGGTTTAACTGGGACTACAGGACTGGGTTACAAATTGAATTCCAAATTGATAGCTGAATTTAAAGAGGGGGAGGATATGGATGCCTTTTTAGATTCTTTTGAAAAAGTTTGTATTCAGGCTAAAATTCCTAGAGAGTCCTGTAGCTACCAGCTATCCCCTTTACTTACTGGGAAAGCTCGGGATGCATCGGGTCAAATGGACAATGAGGACAGTGATGATTACAGCAAACTTAAAGCTGCACTGTTAAAAACATTTGAATTAATTGCTGAATCATACAGAGCTAAATTCCGTAAGCTCAGGAGAAGCCCTGACATGAGCTACGAGGAGCTAGCCATGAAACAACATCAGTTTTTAAAACAGTGGGAAGGAATTGAGGCAAACTCTGTTGATAAATTGAAAATGTGATTTTGTTAGAACAGTTTTAATGGGCATGCCCAGCAGAGCTGAAAACCTGGCTGGAGGACCAAGATCCCAAAACAGTGCAAGAGGCTGCTGAACTCTCGGACCGCTATGTCAAGAGCAGACCTGCTATGAGAGTGAATGGGATGGGCGTGGCAGCTCAGAAAGGGAAAAGCACGCCTTCAGGGCAGCTAAAACCCTCACTGCCTCCACTGAAACCAGTTAGCCCCAGGTTTCAGGGAAAATATTTATCTGAAAAGAGAAGTGAATGTTGGTTATGTAAAGAAACTGGGCACATTGCCAGACAGTGTCCCAAAAGAATGAGCAATAATACGCAGAATAGTACTAGAAAAGAAGTGGGTTGTTTCTGTGTCCTTGGAAGCATGCCTGTGAACATGAGGGAACACATGCACCCAGTCATGGTGAATGGTGTACAGACGCAAGGGTTAAGGGACATAGGCATCCCTGACATTGGTAAAAGGGGATCTAGTAGAGCCTGGTCAGCTTATACCCAATAAATACATCACTGTACAGGACTTTATTGGTGAGGCAAAAACATTGCCCCTCACCAATGTTCTCCTAGACCGGGGTGAAACAGGGGGAACTGTGCAACAGGTGGCTGTAGCCAAAACGTTAGCAGTGGATGTGATCCTGGGCAACAATCTCAAACGGGATGTTATGTGCAGTTACCTGTAGCCAAGCGGCAAGGGAAAATTATAGTTCCCTGAACCCCACAGAAGCCATTGTGGAAACCACTGAGAGGCTGGTTCCCCAGCCTGTGTCTCCAGATGGGGTGACAAATGAAAAGGGGGTTAGAATTTCCCCAGTAGCAAGTAACCACACAGCTACAGAGGGTTACTTCAAAGAGGGATGGGTGACCCATTGTCAGAGGGTTGGGATTGACGGTGATACTGAGTGCCCTGATGCTAGTGCTAGGGTCCCTAGTTTAGTGGCTGAAGGGGACCTGTCCCATGCCTTGGGAATGTGTGAGGGGTTTGCAGCTGCTCAGAGAAGTGACCCTAGTCTAGAGAAGCTGAGGGCTTGGGCAGACTCGGACGGCGCACAGGGAGGTGACAGCAGACATGAGGTTTATTGGGAAAATGGACTTATGTATACTCAGGCAGTACAAACAGAGGGAGGGGTGCTAGACAGGTAGCTTGTCGTTCCCCAAGGGTATCGTGAGGAGTTGCTCAAGATTGCCCATGATATTCCCTTGTCTGGTCATCTGGGAATTGTTCGCACTACGCAGTGGTTGGCCCAGAATTTCTACTGGCGTAACCTCACCCAGCAGGTGAAGGAGTATTGCAGGTCTTGTCACTGGTGCCAAGAAATGGGGAAGGCGGGCAAGAAAACCCAAGCCTGATTCCATTGCCCATAGTGGAGGAGCCATTCCAGAGGGTAGAAATGGATATTGTGGGGCCTTTAAATACCCCAGTTCCTCAGGGAACACATTCATCCTTACTGTGGTGGAATTATGCCACCCGGTACCCAGTCGCTCTATCCTCACTGAGGACAGACAAATTGGGAGATGCCTTACTTGGGATTTTCTTCCGTGTTGGGTTTCCACAGGAGGTTATCACCGCTCGAGGGGGTTCCTTCGTGTCAGACCTGATGAAATATTTATGAGAGAAGTGTGGGGTGGTGCAGAGATGCACAACACCGTATCATCCAGAAAGATTCAATGGTACCCTAAAGTCAATGCTCCGGGCGTTTGCTTAACAGCATGGGAGGGACTGGGAGAAATACCTTCCCCACCTGTTTGCATACAGGGAGGTGCCGCAAGAGTCGACAGGATTTTCCCCTTTCAAACTCTTATATGGACGCCAGGTACGTGGGCCCCTAGACTTGATCTAGGAGGACTGGGAAGTAAAGCACGCCACCCAGGGAACTCCCATAATGGATTATGTCCTTAGGTTTAGGGAAGGCTGAAGGAGCTTATAGGGATAGCTCAGAGCAACCTGGCAGCTGCCCAACAGAAACAAAAAGTGTGGTACGACTGCAGAGCTAGAGCTCGCTCGTACATGGTGGGTCAGGAAGTCATGGTCCTTATTCCGGTCTGGAAAGACAAGCTGCAGGCTAAGTGAGCAGGACTGTACAAAGTGGTTAGGAAGGTAAATGACGTGAACTATATTGTGGAGTTACCTGACCAGAGACAGACAGAAAGGATGTACCTTGTCAACATGATGAAGCCATATGCAAATAGGGCTGACATGGTGTTTTCAGTGTGTAGTCCTGGGGAGGGGATGGACAAAGGAGCCCCCCTTCTGGACTTGCTGTAAGAAAGGAAGCAGGAGTCCTCTGTGGAGGCAGTAAAACTCTCTCCCCAGCTGACCCCAGACAAGATCCAGGAAGTAAGGGAGGTTTTAGCAGATTTTGCACCATTGTTCAGCGCCAAGCCTGGACTAACCCTCTTAGCGATGCACAATGTGGAGACAGGGACACAGACACCCATATGGTGGACAGCATATCAGGTGTCAGAGGCTGTCCAAAAGGACATTAGGAGAGAAGTGGAGGAGATGCTGAATTTAGGGGTAATCTAGAGATCCCACAGCCCCTGGGCCTCACCCGTAGTACTTGTGCCCAAGCCATATGGCTCTACTTGTTTCTGTGTGGACTATCATGGACTGAATGCTGTCACGAAGTCAGATGCCCACCCGATGCCCCAGCCGGACGAACTCCTGGACAAGTTGGGAGGGGCGACCTACCTTCGACCATTGATCTGACAAGGGGCATTGGCAGGTAGGTTGACAGACAGAGCTAGGGAGAGTTGGCCTTCATCACTCCGAAGGCTTATTTGAATTTAAAGTAATGCCTTCGAGATGAAGAATGCCCCGGCCACTTTCCAAAGGTTGGTGAACCAGGTGTTAAATGGTGCTGAGGAGTACGCTGTGGCGTACCTGGATGACACTGCCATCTTTAGTGCCAGCTGGGAGGAACACCTATCCCACCTTAGGGAAGTGCTGGGCAGAATACAGAGGGCCGGGCTCACTGTCAAAGCCAAGAAGTGCCAGGTGGCCATGGGAGAAGTGGCATACCTCGGGCATTTGGTAGGCCAGGGACAGCTCCATCCTAACCAAATAAAAATAGAAGTAATCCAGGCATGACCCAGACCAGAAACACAGACGAAGGTCAGGAGTTTTCTAGGGACGGCAGGGTACTACAGGAAATTTGTACCCAATTACAGTGCCCTGGCTGCTCCCCTATCTGACCTAACAAAGAAAAGGATGCCCAAGAAAATTACCTGGGACCCAGCCTGTGAGGAAGCCTTTTCCAAACTAATGGAGGCACTATGCAGTGCTCCTGTTTTGACAACTCCTGACTATAGCAAACCCTTTATAGTTCAGACTGATGCCTCAGACGTGGGTATTGGGGCAGTACTGAGTCAAACATCCAGCCAAGGGAGAGATCACACAGTAGTGTACCTGAGTAGGAAGTTACTTCCCAGGGAGCAGGCATACTCTACTGTGGAAAAGAATGTCTTGCCATAGTGTGAGCCCTAAAGAAGTTGGAGCCATACTTGTATGGGCAGCATTTTGTGGTGCAGACTGACCACAACCCCTGGTTTGGCTGGCAGATGGGGAAAAACAATGGTAGATTGCTAAGACGGAGTCTTGCTTTGCAAGGGTATGATATGACAATCCTACATAGGGCTGGAGCCAAAAATCAGAATTCCGATGGGCTGTCTCGTGTGTACGAGGAGTGAACAGATTTGGGAAGCTCATCCCATGCTGGGGATAGAGCCCCCAAATTCAGTCTAGGTGGGGAGGAATTGTAACACTCAGACAACTGGTTCTGATTAATCTATGATTGTTGTAATGTAAAAATGTGTTATTCAATGTCTCTCATGAGAGATGCTGACAGCCTGTGGGATCAGACACACACACACACACCCCAGGTTTTAGCTAATAGGTGTTACCTGCAAGGCCAAGAGATAATTACAGGCTAGAAGAGACCATCACAAACTTTTATAACGTTCAGAGGAAACACAGTTAAAATTCACATGGTGATACAAAGCATGTTGCACTTCCGTGAGATCTGGCAGAGAGACATAACAAGTCCTTTGATGGACTGGAAAGTGGAAGCTGCTCATAGATCAAAGAAAGTCATTTGAAAAAAAGAAGAGTTTTGCTGAGGTCACAGAATTTTAATTTACCTTTGATAAGACATCCTGTTTTGCATAGATATATATTTTTTATATTCTGACAGGGAGGAGCTAGGTGACCTCACGCAATGAGGTTGGCAAAGGCACATTTTAAACAGTATTCTGTTTTCCATTTAAACACAAATGTTTGGACTCTGAAAAAGCAACATCAGGCACTATTAGATGAATATACCTTAGAAGAGACAATTCTGAGTGTACTGTGGTAGGAGATTTAGTCTGCACTTTTAAACCTGTTTTGTTTAAGTGATTTGTGTGTTTTGTGATATATGGTTCTGTGTTTTACATTTTACATTCTTATCTAATTTTAAGTAAACATCTCATTTTTAAATAGACTATTTGTGTCTTCCAAGTCCTTCTGTTTTTGCCTGTGATGCGTGGATGGTTAAGAGTGTGACAACACTGTGCATGAGCTTATATGGTAATACCAAACTGGGAAAAGGGAAGAGTTATCCGAGGTCTTTATTAGAGTTTTTAAAGGTTCATTTTGTACACCTGGTTAGGTGCCCGAAGGTGAAAGATATCTGGCCCCCCAAAGAGCAGAATTATCTGAGTCTGTACATTGGGTACGCTAACAAGAGGTTCACAGTTTGAATCCCTACAGAACTGAGACCAAAGGTTGATTCGAACCCACAAAACAGACAGGAGGCTTATCCTGTTTCTGTTTCCTGTTCACAAGACTGCGCTCGGAGGTTGGCACTTTGCGAGTAGAGGGCTGACTGGCTGAGCGGGTTTGTGACACTGGTAACACCTCTGAGAATGGCACTGATTTAAACCCCAGACTGCTACAGTATCTAGTCAGAGCTCTGAATCTAGTCTGCACATCCATCAGGCTACTTCCTGCTAGGTCATTCGTTCCCAGGCGGAACAGCAGGTGCGTTTTCTCATCCTGCTGCCTCCCCCTTGAGGGGATATAATGAATAATCTTTAATGCTGTCATGACCGGCAGACACTCCACTCACACTGCGCTGTTTTTGTCTCCCCTTCCCCCCACTTAATCCCTTTTATTATAGAGTCCCCAACCAGTAGGACCCTGTTCTCCATCTCCTTCTGATTGCATCTCCCTACCATCCTTCTCCCAACCCCCTGCATCCTATTTCCTACCTTATTATTAATACCCCCTTTGCCCATTTCACTTCCTAAAGCACTATCCTCACTCTGTGCCCCCAGCTTTGCAACCCCCCCAGGCTCTATCTGTCAGGCTGCCCGCCTCTGCCCCTCCATTTTCTAACCTTTCCCCACCCTGTTTATCTGTCCCTGCCCGTGCCCTGCCTGATTTCTCTGGGGATCTTCCTTCCCCATTCAGATTTTGCTCCTCTGAATCCGAGCACGCTGTCCCCCCTTCCCTTCTCTGGGCTTGCCTGTTGGCCTTATCTGATAGGGCCTCCCCCTTTTCCAGTTGTTTTGCACCTTCCTTCATGCTTGCCTCTCCTTCCTGTGTGCTCTTCAGCTTCCTTTTCCTGATCTTCCCCCACATTTAGCGCCTCTAGTGGGGCAAATCTATTCTTCTGTTCTAAGCCCACTGTCTGTACCCCTCTGGTCGATAGTCCTCCCCTTGCTCCCTTGTTCTCTGTGCAGGCTTAGTACCTTTATACTGTATCACCTGCCATTTCCCCAGGTTTCTCTTGTGCCCATTGCTGCCCTTATCCAGGATTCCTGTATCCTCCGGTGCTTCCCCCCTCCCTTGTATCCATGCTCCCAAACTTTCCTCTAGTCCCCATCCCATCTTCCCCTTCCTGCAGCTGAGTTTGCTTCTTGTCCCCCTGCAGCTCCCCTTTTGACTGTGCCTTGTCTTCCCACTATCCTCCCACTTGCAGTGATAACTCCCTCGGTGGGACCCCTCATGTTCCCCTGTCTACTCCTCTCCCTTTCCCAGCTTAGTGCCCATGTCAGCCATCCCACCTCCTCCCTTAGCTGTGCAGTCTGCCTACATACCATACATCCCACCATTTTCCAGGCTTTATTCAGTACCATGGCTAACCTACAACCAGTACACCCTACCACCTTACCAAAGATGCCCCCAGCCCTTGAAGCATTGGGACCCTGCCCTGGATCTGCCCTCACCCTGCTCCATTTTCCCCTCCAGTGTGGTCCCCCCCCATATTCCCCTCTTGCCTGTGTAAAGCTTTTGGTTTAAGCCCAAGGGTGAGATTTTCCCTGTTTAAAAGCTATGTGTTTCCATGCCCTGTGGCTTTCATAGTTCCGGCCAGGGAATGAAATGGGCTGCACCTGGCAGTCCTGTCCACCAATCAGAGGGTAGCGCCTCTCCTATAAATGTAAAGTACTCGGTTTTAAATCTGAAAGGGTTTTTTCAAAACTGCTTATCTTGTGAGCAACTTCAGAAGGGTTGAAATAACTGCATATTTGATTTTCCTTTGTGGGTAACTGGACTGTCTACTAGTATTCTGGGACAGTTTGCATCAAATTACTTTTAAATAGTTGACAAATCAGTTACTGGAGGTTAGCTGAATTACTATAAAGGGCAGTACTCACCAGGGTGGTGGAGCAGTGGTGTATTTGATTGTTTCTAACAGTCACCAGTGGTTGTGGACTACCACCTACCCTTCCCCCAGGCGTGGCGTTTCCTTTATAGCCAAGGTTCTGACATCACTTCCTCAACAGGTCTTGGGGCAGAACTGTCATATTCTTAATAACTCAGCACAGTGCATAAAGGATAAGTACATACCACAAAAAGGAAGAAAAAAATATATAAATATATTTATATATATATTACATATTGTATATTATAAGGGAGAGGGACATGTGGGGAGTGGTGCAATGCACTGGCTGTGGGGCAGCAGTTTTCTGGGAGACATTCTGGAAACTGAGTTGCTGTCCTGTCTGCAGGCAACTGTCAGCTCTGAGGGCTGAACTGGCAAGGACTAAGGAGGCCTCCCCACCCAAAGAGCACCACTGCCACAGAGGCTGCCAAGTATGAAGAGCAGTTGGACCACAGTGGGTTCTGGGAGGGTGCGGGTGGTGGAACAGAGGTGAAGCCCCCTAGTTGTACCTCTACACAAACCATATGCCAGTCTGGCAGAGCAAGGTTCCTCTATGATGGCACCCTCAGTGGAGACCAAGAAGAATGCTGAAGACACCCACAAGGGAGACCCACAGAAGGGTAGCAAGGGACACTACAGGGAAAGGAAACAGCTTCTGATAGGGGACTCAGTTGTTAGAGGGGTAGACCTGGGGAAGGGAGAGGAGAGGGAAGTAAGGTGCCTGCCTGGTGCCATGGCTTGGAGGGACAAGAAGCAAATCCTCAGGATTGCAGAAGCAGCATCACAGGAGAGGGAACTAGATATCATTGTCCACCTTGGGACAAATGACCTAGCTAGGCGTGGGATCAGTACAGTGCAGGATGAAATTGTGGAGTTGGGGAGGGGCCTCAGACAGGTAACAAGCACGGTTACCTTCTCAGAGGTGCTGCCAGTCCATGGCAGTGGTGAGGCTAGGGTACTACACACCATGCAGTTTAATGAATGGTTGCAAAACTGGTGCAGAGCACAGGGCTTTGGCTTCATTGGGGACTGGGGGTACACCTGGAGAGATGAAGGTCTATACTGGCACGATGGTCTGCATCTGTCCATGAAGGGAACCAAGATCCTAAGTGACAGGTTTAAATGCTTCCTTGGCAAGCTTTTAAACTAGCCATGGGGGGAGGTGCTAATAAGAGGCAGGAAATTTCAAGCCTCCCCCAACAAAACATGACGGGTAGTAAGGTAAACACTGAGGTACAGTGCTCAACAGAGGGCAGGACAGGGGTAAATGGAAAAATAGACAAGGGCTAAAAGAGCAGACATTGGGGAAAAAAGGATAAAGCCAACATTAAATGGAGGGCAATGAGTACCAATGCCCGTAGTCTGGGAAACAAGCTTCCTGAGCTATTAGCCTTGATGGAAGATGAACAGTTGGATATTGTGGCAGTCACAGAAACATGGTACATGGGGAACCATGACTGGGATGTCAACATACCGGGGTACACAGTCTACAGAAGGGACAGGGAGGGGAAAAGAGGAGGTGGAGTAGCTTTATACATAAGGGAAGGGATCAAAGCTACAGAACTAAAAAGTAAAGGGGGAGGACAAGAGGCACTCTGGGTCACCTTGGAGACAGGGAATGGCATCACAATCTGCACGGGGGTTGTATACAGACCCCCGTCTCAAGGGGAGGAAGAGGACAAGAAAATGATAGAGGACATTCTCAAAATGGCTGAAAAAGGGGAGATACTGTTGATGGGGGACCCGAATATGCCAGATGTTAACTGGATGACATGTACTGTAGCCACATCCAAGAGCAGGGTCATTCTCGATGACCTGCAAGGGGCAGGCCTTAGACAGCTAGTGTTGGAACCAACTCGGGAGGGAGCAATACTAGACCTGGTACTCTCAAATGGAGAGAGGATCACAAATTTAAAAGTCAGTAGACATCTGGGAACAAGTGACCACTGCACAGCATGCTTCTCAATAAGCACAGCCATGGAGACAAGCCATAGGAAAACATGCATACTGGACTTTAGAAGGGCTGACTTTGGCAAAATGGGAGAATACCTGAGGAATACACTAGCAAATGGCCAAAAAGGAGGGGTAGAAGAACAATGGAGAAAAATCAAAACTGCCATCATAGAAGCAACAAGCTTTTGTGTGAAACGGATAAAGAAAATAAAGCGGAGTAAAAAAACACTATGGTTCTCAAAAGAGGTGGCAGGGAAGGTTAAGGAGAAAAAGGCTGCATTCAAAAAGTATAAGACATCAAAGAAGGAGCATGACAGGGAACTGTATCAATTAAAGCAGAAAGAAGTGGGGAAGGCAGTCAGAATAGCAAAAGCCCAAACTGAGGAAAAAATAGCCAATTCAGTTAAGAAGGGGGATGAAACCTTTTATAGGTACATTAGGAGCATAGAAAGGTTAAGGAGGAATAGTGAAGATTAATAAGGGAGAGGAGGTGGGCAGAGGGAGACAGTGAAAAGGCAGAGATACTGAATTAATACTTTTGCTCAGTATTCACAAAAGAAGATGAGGAGGAGTTACCTAAACCAGACAATAGAAGCACTCTGGATAGGGGGGTTGACACCAGTCCATTCACAGAAGAAAGAATCCTGAAAGAACTCATAAAACTCAAGGTGGACAAAGCAATGGGGCCTGATGGGATTCACCCCAGAATCCTAAAAGAACTAAGGGAGGACCTAGTGACACCACTGACTACACTTTTTAACAAATCATGGGACGATGGGGTGATACCTGAGGACTGGAGGAGGGCAGATGTGATTCCCCTTCACAAAAGTGGGAGCAAGGCAGAAGCAGGAAACTACAGACCTGTAAGTTTGACCTCAGTGGTAGGTAAAATGATGGAATCACTTCTGAAAGAAAGAATTGTTGAGTACTTAGAGGCCAGCGGGGCACAGGACCCAAAGCAGCATGGATTTACAGCAGGAAGGTCATGTCAGATGTATAATATCTTTGACTGGGTGACCAAAGGAATAGACCAGGGAGGGGCTGTGGATATGGCCTACCTAGACTTTAGCAAGGCATTTGACACAGTCCCACACAAAAGATTAATAATCAAGTTAGCCAGCCTTGGAGTGGGTCCCAGGGTGGTAGCCTGGGTTGCAAACTGGCTGCACAACAGGACACAGAAGGTAATAGTGAGCGGAACACATTCCGAAGAAAGGGGGGTCACTAGTGAGTACCTCAGGGCTCAGTACTGGGTCCAGTCCTCTTTAACATCTTTATAGGTGACATTGCAGAAGGTCTGGAGGGAAAGGTATGCCTCTTTGCAGATGATACAAAGATCTGTAACAGAGTTGATACACAAGAGGGGTAGAAAGGATGAGAAGAGACTTGGCAAGGTTGGAGGAATGGTCAGACATATGGCAACTTGGATTCAATGCAAAGAAGTGCAAAGTAATGCACCTGGGAAACAAAAACCCAGGAGAAGAGTACACAATAGCAGGGGAGGTACTAACAACAACAAAAATGGAACCGGACTTGGGGGTAGTCATATCAGATGATCTAAAGGTTGATAAGCAATGTGAGAAGTCAGTAAGGAGAGCCAGGGGGATACTGGGATGCATAGGAAGGGGCATCACAAGTAGAAAAAAGGAAGTGGTTATCCCTCTGTACAGACAGTTGGTGAGACCCCATCTGGAGTACTTTGTGCAGTTTTGGAGACCTCATCTACGGAAGGACATAGGATGGAAGCAGTCCAGAGAAGGGCAACTAAAATGGTGCAGGGTCTGCATCAGAAACCATATGAAGAGAGACTGAGAGAGCTTAATATGTGTACCCTTGATGAAAGGAGGGACGGGGGGACATGATAGAAATGTTCAAGTACCTCAAGGGAATCAACAAAGTCCAGGAGGGTAGCATATTTCAGAAAAAGAGATGTGTAAGAACAAGGGGACACAATTTAAAGATAGAGAGGGGACGGCTCAGGGGTAATGTGAGGAAAATTTTTTTCATGGAGAGAGTGGTGGATGCGTGGAACTGCCTTCCTGGGGAGGTTGTTGGGGCTAAAACAGTGGGATAATTCAAATATGCATGGGACAGACACAAGGCAATTGTAGTTGGGGGTGGCAGGAAGTAGGATGTTGGTTAACTAGAATCTGCAGCTTATCCAGTAGGTAGGGAAATGGGCAGACTGGGTGGGTCAAGTGGTCCTTACCTGCCGTCAAAGTCTATGTTTCTATGTTTCTTACTCCTGGGTGAGAAGTGGAATGACTTCCGAAATAGGGCACCACACTGGCTTGCACCCACGCTTAATTTCTGATATTCAAACAGTCCCATACAAATGAGCTCACTGGGCATGCAGTGCGTTAAGGGGCCATTTGCATGCCTATTATGAGCTCATTTGTATGGAACCAGTAATTTGGAGTTTTTGCTATATCACAATTTGTGTGCATAATGCTAATTAAGAGCTGTTGACCTATCAGAACTACAGCATACTTTGAGTTCTGTGCACAAACTGTGACATAAGGTTCATTCACACTGTGCCTTGCTGCTACTTTTTAATTTGTTCTTAAAAATTCTTTGGAAGTGCTAGAGAGCCATGTTCACACCACATCGGTGTTGCTGCTGCCCTTTTCCCTCCCAGTGATTCCAGTGTTGTCCCTACTTTGGTTGGGGAATTGTGGTGTAGCAGATGTTTTTGATGTTCACTCGGGTCAGGAAACTGCCAACACCACTCTGCAAACCCAAGGAAAGGGGGATTGTGGTGGCAATGCCATGCAACAGAAAATCTCCGAAATGGTAAGGTTCACATGGGGGGCAGGGGCGCCAATCTTGCCACTGTGAGCCACTGACAATGGCTCACAGTCCCTCATGTGAACGAGCCTATAGTTAAAACTCCAAATTACTGGTTCCATGAAGAGAACTGTAACAGAATGCTGTCCATGCAAACAAAACAATGCAAAATACAGTTTATCATATCACTCTTTATTCAGGTACATTAAATATTGATAATTTAGGGGAATGCATATAATTTCTGAGAATAAGAACTTTAAAAACAGCTGCCAGTTACAAATGAGTTCCTGTCCTCTTTAAACTGCATTTACCTTAGTTTCTCATATTGCAGTAGCCGGTTCCAGCAGCAAGACGTGTCTTCAATTGGGGAGTGGATCGCGAACCTGGGACCTGTTCAGGTGAGTGACGATGTGTGGGGGTGTACAGGAATTGTGGGGTGGTGGGTGCTGAGTGGGAGGTGGGGATGATAGGTTGATCGGTGAGGGACTTTTTTTTTTTCCAAAGAAAAAAACATTGAGGGGTGGTTTTCTTTATTGCAGGGATGGATACTGATGGGGGTTGGGAGTGCCACTAGATATCAGGGACATATAAAGAGAGCACTGGGATGGCAATTGGAGAATAGGAGAGAGGAAGGACCACTAAACTGCCAATGAATGGTATTTAATACAGGGATGGCAATTGGAGAATGGGGGAGGGACCACTGGACTACCAGGAATGTAATATTGTATATGGGGACGGCAATCGGAGACCAGGGGAGGGACCACTGGACTACCAGGGAGTATATTTAATTTATACGGGGATGGCCATCGGAGAATGGGTGAGGGGGGAAGGATCACTGGACTACCAGGCAATATATGTGATTTATACAGGGAGGGTGATGGCACAATGGGAGAGGGGGAGGGACCACTGTACTACCAGGGACATACTATTTCATTCAGGGAATAGAAATAAGTGGGTGGGGGGTGCCACTAGATACCAGGGAGGTATGACAGTTTGAACTGTCATGGACCTTTACTGTTCATAGTCTTTTCAGTTCAAACAGTAAAGTTAGAATTGTAAAGAGGTGCAAACAGTTATTTTCCGATTGATCGATCGTTACTTAAGCAAGTGACAGGCAATGTGATTCTCGCCCCAAAAAGACATACTTGCCCTCAAAATTTGTAAGTAATAATACAATAATGGAACTAAGTATGTGACTGAGACCTAAGTACAGGTCTTGGTCATTCCTTACCAAGTAGTATTTCTTTAGAAAACAAATGTTAAAATGGGGGGAAAAAACACAAAGATGGCGGACAGCATGAACAGTGTTTCTCTGAGCACGAACAGTAAATCCTTAACAATTAATGTTTGGATGGTTTTCCTTTACCTGCCTGTCTGGCAATTATCGTAAAAGGATCTACTACAAAATCCCGACAGTCAGTCTCCCGAACTCCATAAGCCCGAGTTTAGACCGACTGTCGGAAGATCGACAAGGTCTTGGTGCAACGCGGGGGACAAGCCCCCCTTCACTCCCCACATGGGGAGCTCCATCCCCCGCAGCCCCCATAACTAAAATAACCAACTCCAAGGGGAAGTGGACCTTAGAGTAGGTTAAAACAATTTATGGGGAGCAAAAGAGCGCTGTGCAAAAAAGTTGCCTTCCTGGAATAAAACCTAGGACGCAGCGCACTGGAGGCCGAGCTGCTAGTGGCTTAACCCTCCACGCTACAGGAGCAGCTCAGCCAACCACTGGATTTTCCCCTCTCTTGTGGTGCATGGCTAGAGGCAGGGTAGCGGTTTGTCACATCCATTACCTTACCCCTGCTGGCACCTGCTTCCGTCTGTCGGACAGGTGTGTGTTGGGCAGACGAACTCAGGATCCTGAATGTCGGGATTCTGAATTTCGGCATTCAGTCATAGTCCCATCACAAAAACTGTTATAATTCAAAATGGTAACATATCTTTTCACCAAACCATCCAAAGGCACATCCTTGGCACAGACCCCATCATCCCTGAAAAGTTCAGGGAAAAATTTCATTCTGTCTGGGCTGTAGATGACGGCAAAAAAATCCCATGTTAACCAATAGGAGAAAAAGTGCCTTTTTTCTGTTTTTTACCGCTTTATATCTCTAAAACCATATAAGATGCAGACTGTTAGAGGTAGAGGGGGGATGACTACAGTCTATGCATTTACTGGCTTAAGTCAACCCTTTATTCATACAAATTGTGGAAATGTCTATTTTCACAATGTTCAAGAAATTAACTCAAAGAATATCTTTATTTAGACAATATGTAAAAGGACTTTATAACTCCAACTATCAAAATTGTAAATGTGACTTTTTAAAACAACACTTGGATGTAAGTGTATTGTCTCCCAATAAAAATGAAAATAATAAAAAACATATAAGATGCAGTTACAAAACTTTTCAAGTTTTGAGACTGGCAGAATGACCACGCATGCCAAATGTTGGGCTATTTAGTTGAAGTATGCCAAAGTTATTAAAGTGCAAAATTTTGGATTTAACATTGAGGTGCTGTACCAACCTTAACTACACTGGCGCTACTGTGCCGGTATAATACATGAGACCCAGGCTGAGTCTGGTGTGACACACTTACTACTGCTCATTACATTATGCAGGTGCATATTATAGTATATGGTTAGTGCTTATTGAGTGTGGAATTCACTGGCTCTCTAAAAGCTGTTGCAGAACAGCTCAAAGGTCAGAGGAAGTTGTTGTAGTATCATTGTGATGACATCACAACAATACTAAAACAACTTTGCATGACCTTTGAACCACCCGCATTCCTCATTACCATGAGGAAGATCATTCTGAGGTGCACAAGGCACTGTGAAAGCACCTCTGTTATCACTCGGAGATGAAGTTAAATTTCAGATTTTCTGTTGTTGTTATTGATGCAAGCATATCTCAGCAAAGCCAGCTGGCAGCGGTTTGTGTTCAACATTATGGAGCTGACAAGGAAGTCTGCAGCTAACCTAAAGAAAGGGATCCAAAAAAGCAGAAAGTGAAAAACCAAAAATGTAACACATGTTTCATTATACAGCCACCATAGGAGCTACTGCAGCAACCTGAACATGGGGCTGGTGGTTGGATGGCGGACAGGCAGATGTGTGGTGGGGGGGCTGGAGAGAGAAGCGCTTCACTCTGCATTTTCATTGTTTGCAACCATATGCTATACTCATTGCAAAAAACTTCTTTAATGCACTACTTAAGGTTAAAGGACATCTATGGGCAGTCATGAAGCCCCGACTACTGCTCAGATTGAGGCTTCTCTCCATAGATCCCCGCTGCAAGCACCATATAAAATGAAATATTTTGTTACCTGTACGCTCATAAAAATGTGTTAAGCCCCTGATGCAGCCCGCATTTTCAAATATGGCGCTCCTTATCCAGTTGCGCTCATGCTAGTAATAACGGGAGATGATGACACTACACTGCCTCTTCCTACTGTTGCCCTTATGTACAGAAATACAATAATCTTCATATCTCAGATGCCCATCGGTATTTTTACAGACTTTGCCTAAATGCCATGTGTATGATAATCCTCCCCACCAGCCTACACTCCTGATGTTCCCTCTACTGTTTACTGCTCTGTGCTGGACAATGAGCAAATCAGAGTGGTGGAGAGGTTGCTGTCCATCCTGGATTTTGCTTTGTTCAGATCTCCCAGGGATGCTCTGGCAAGAGGGTTCTATTACATTCGTATTCTTTAATGGTGTTCATCCTGACCCCCTTGGCATCGATTGCAGTTTGTATTTCTCCCTCCCATCAAGTGATTCTATGTAGCTACTGGGTGACTTCGTTTTTATCTAAGGTTTCGTGTTTTGCTCCCGAGCTGTGGCCAGGTTTGCTGTGAGACACTCCAGCCAAGCCCTGGGGTGCAGGTTTTATGTGGGGGTGCTTTTTCATACTTGATCTCTTGGCTGGGGTGGCCCATCAGGAAATCTGGAGTCCCTCTTAGGATTGCAACTTTTTTTTGTTATATAACGGAGGAGGACCATACAGGGCTGTCTAGGACTGTTACAGACCAGCAGTAGGGGGTTGCGGTCAATTGGGACTGGGGCAGCATGGGGTAAGATGGTTCTTACTCATTGTTCAGTGTTTTTTCATGTTTTGTGTTCCTTGGGGGGTTGTATTGGATTGGTGGGGTGGGGTGGGGAGGTCTGGATTCTTATTGTTTGTTGGGGGTTGTTCTGTTGGGATGGGGAAGAATGTCACCAGACTTCTATTTGTCTATTACAGGACATAATGGGTAGCAGATATTGTGATGTTTCTTCTTGCCGTGTTCCATTTTCAGAATGCTCTTTTGGTTTCACTGTGGAGTTAATTAGGGAGCACATTTGGTTTAATTTATAGGAGCATACTCATTTTAAAGCATCTGAAGTGATGTTCTATGGTGTGTAGGTCTAAACTGTGAATTGAATGCATGTACCTTTAAATTGCTTAAATAAATACTGACCTTAGCACCCTAGCCCCCCCCCAACAAACTGTCACGCTAAGGATACAAAGCACCCAGGCATCAGTGATGTGGTTTGTTTAGCATAATAAATTCTCAACCGGATGGCAATACTTTTATGCTTGTAAGTTTCATTTCTCACATATTCCTTTTTTGAGTGGTGTCTTGTGTTTCAGTTTCAGACCAGTTAGGTAGTCAGAGGGAGGAAGAGAGCAGTTTTGTTTTTTATTTCCAGATGGTCTGGGCCGGCACTGAACCCGTCAGGTAGTTAGGGGAGGGGGACAGATTTGTTTTTATTCCTTGATGGGCCAGGCTGCTCAATGAAACCATCAGGTATTTGGGAGAGGGGCCAGATTTTTATTTATTCCCTGTCTGGCCAAGTTGGGTACCCAAAATTCTGTTCTAATCTACATTCCCTCTGCTACTAGTATGGAACTCCTGTGCCTTGTAAAACACTTTGGGATCAATCAATCAATCAATCAAAGCTTTATTTTTAAAAAGCGCTTTTCTCAAACCAAAGCGCCTGTACAATTTCATAAAACAATCAATAAACAAAATGTAAAACTATTATGAATCATTAAAAGCTATACTAAAAAGGTGGGTCTTCAAGGCTCCTTTAAAGCTTAGGACAGTCGGACTATTTCGCACCTGACGAGGTGAAATTCCACAGGTCGAGCCACAAAAACTAAATGATCTAGCCCTGAAGTTTTCAAATGGACCTGAGTCTCTGGCAATCCCTAAATCAGTGGATTGGAGGAGGAGGCGGGAGGGACAGTAAGGGCAAAAGAGCTCTTTCAAGTACGTAGGTCCCTAGTGGTAGGGCTTTATGGGTCAAGCAAACCGACCTTGAAGGTGATTCACCAAATACTGGCAGCCAGTGCAGTCCATGGAGCACAGGCATTATATGGCTGGATCTAGAAGAACCAGTCAATAACCTGGCACGCATTCTGCACTAGCTGCAGATGGCGAAGCTCAACCCCCAATAGCCCTAGGTGCAGGGAGTTGCAATAGTCAAGGCGGAAGGTAACGAAGGCGTGGATCAGCATTGGAAGATCCTCTGGAGGAACCAGGTGCTTCACCCTGGCGATGTTCCTCAGATGGAAAAAGGAAGTTTTGACCACCGCTGACACCTGAGATTTAAGCGTCAAGTGGTCATCAATTATTACGCCAAGTTTCCGCACCTGATCTGAGGTAGTCAGCAGAACGCCCCCAAGCCATAAGCCTGAGGGCGATCCAGCTGGCAAACCAGCCTCACAGTGACCTTTGTCCATGACCAACACCTCAGTTTTCTCCGGGTTTAACCTCAACCATCTCCCATTCATCCAGTCTTGGATTTCTGCAAGGCAGTTATTAAATACCGACAAGGCAGCATCCTGGCCAGGCACAAAAGACATCTACAGCTGGGTATCATCGGCATAGCAATGAAAACCCAGACCGTATCATCTTATAATCGCTCCCAACGGCAGCATATACATAGCAAATAACATAGGCGCTAGAATAGAGCCCTGTGGTACCCCGCAGGATAGGGAGACTGATGCCTAGGAAAAAATTCCCGACACCACCCTCTGAGTCCTACCCTCGAGGTAAGATCTAAAACACCTGAGGACCATATCAGATAATCCACAGATGGACCGCAGACGCTCTAACAGCACACCATGATCAACAGTGTCAAATGCTGTAGAGAGAGAGCAAGAAGTACCAAGATAGAACGGGTCCTACTATCTCTGGCTATTAGGAGGTCATTTAGTACTTGAACAAGTGCTGTCTCAGTACTATGCCTTTTCCTAAATCCAGACTGGAGAGAATCGTAGATATTGTTGTTGGTCAGATGAACCTCCAATTGCACTGAGACCACCTTCTCAATAACTTTACCCACAAAGGGTAAGTTAGAGACTGGTCTGTAATTTGCTAGACAATCTGGGTCTAAGGAGGACTTCTTTAAAAGAGGCTTAACTATAGCCTCTTTAAGGGGATCTGGAAAGATCCCCCTCTCCAAAGACTTCCAGACTATCAAAGCCAGCACTAGGCCGATTTTATCCACACAATCTACTAAAAGGCGTGTGGGGCCAGGGTCCAAATCACAGTTGGTTGGTCGCAACGCTTGGATGATCATCACAATATCATCGATTTTGGGGAGGCTGAAGTCAGACCATGCAAACTGGGTGTTCGACATCTCCTGCCGACCATCACCACTCCCATTGGACAGGGAAGAATAAACCTCTGATCTGATTTTGGCAACCTTATCTGCAAAGAAGAGAGCAAACTCCTCACACCGTTTTGTAGAAAAGGCCCTTCTGGGCTGAAGACAGACTGGATTGCACAGTCTGTCCACAGTCTGAAAGAGCTGGGCTGGTCTATTCTGTGCAGCCGCTATCTCCCTGGACAGGAACTCTGCCTTCTTACGAGAGATTGCGGATTGATAGGCCATATAATGGTCCATCAAACTAAGTTTGTCATCATCCAGACCAGACTTCCGCCAATGCCTCTCCAGCCTTCGTCCAACCCTCCTCAACTCCCTCATGGTCTCATCAAACCATGGAGACCTGGGGCGAACAGTGAGAGGATGAACACGAACAGGTGCAATAGAATCCAGGGCCCCTATTACCACCCTATTATAGGCATGTTCTAGGTCACCTGGATCCAAGCAATCTATCGGAAGGCCCGATAGGTCCAGCACTGCCATCAGATCATCTGGGGACACACCCCTTAAAGGGCAGTACCGGACCATCTCCGAAGGGGCTGACCTAATAGGGGTGGCCTCAAAATTGAACCTAATGGAGTGATGGTCAGACCATCCGAGTGGTTCCACCACCAAATCAGATATCCCCATCCCCAGAAGGAACACCAGGTCCAATGAGTGCCCACCAATATGGGTCGAGGAGGAAACTACCTGTGTGAAGCCCAGTGATATCATCAACTGGAGGAAGTCTTGACCAAAACATGAAAGTTCATAGTCGACCCAGGCATTGAAGTCCCCCAGAACCAACCATCTGGGGGACCCCAATGTCAGGTCAACAATGAAGTCTGCGACTTCCTGCAGGAAAACATTCCCGTCACCTGGTGGACGGTATACGAGAATTATCCTGCACCCCACACCCTCGCCCAGAACACACTCAAAGGATCCGGTGACTCCCACCGATACTTCCACCAGGCCCAATTCGAATTTAAAACAAACTAACACCCGCCCCTCGATCCTGCCTCGGGCGGTGTATCACCGAGTACCCAGCTGGAACTGCTGCTGCTAAAACTGGCCCAGCATTTCCATCCAGCCAGGTCTCGGGGATGCAGCGTGTATGAAAGTCATGTTGGCTACATAGAAACATAGACTTGACAGCAGATAAGAACCGCTTGGCCCATCTAGTCTGCCCATTTCCCTACCTACAGGATAGGCCGCAGATCCTAGTTAACCAACAGCCTATTTATTTCTACCCCCCACAAGAATTGTCTTATGTCTGTCCCATGCATTCTTGAATTCTCCCATAGTTTTAGACCCCACAACCTCCTCAGGAAGGCTGTTCCATGCACCCACTACCCTCTCTGTGAAATAATACTTCCTCACATTGCCCCTGAACCCCCATCTTTAAATTGTGTCCCCTTGTTCTTGCACGTCTCTTTTTCTGAAAGAGCTACCCTCTTGGACTTTGTTGATTCCACTGAGGTACTTAAAAGTTTCTATCATGTCCCCCTCTCCTTCTTTCCTCAAGGGTATACATATTAAGCTCCTTTAGTCTTTTCCTCATACGGCTTCTCTTGCAGACCCTGCACCATTTTAGTTGCTCTCCTCTGACTGCCTCTATCCTGCCTATGTCCTTGCGGAGATGGGGTCTCCAGAACTGGACGCAGTACTCCAGATGGGGTCTCACCAACTGTCTGTACAGAGGGATAACAACTTCCTGTTTTCTGCTGCAGATGCCTCTCCCTATGCATCCCAGTATACCCCCAGCCCTCCCTACTGCCTTCTCACATTGCTTGCTAACCTTAAGGTCATCTGATATGATTACCCCCAGGTCCCTTTCCTTTTTTGTTGTTTTTACTACCTCACCTCCATTGTGTTTTCTTCCCCTGGGTTCTTGTTTCCCAGGTGCATTATTTTGCACTTCTTTGCATTGAATCCTAGCTGCCATACTTCTGACCATTCCTCCAACCTTGCCAAGTCAATTCTCATCCTTTCCACGCCTCCTTGTGTATCAACCCTGTTGCAGATCTTTGTGTCATCTGCGAAAAGGCATACTTTTCCTTCCAGTCCCTCTGCAATGTCACTGATGAAGACATTAAAAAGGACTGGACCCTATACTGAACCCTGCGGTACCCCACTAGTAACCCCTCTTTCTTTAGAGTGGACTCCATTTACAATTACTAGGTGTTGTTTTACAAATTGCCTCACCATGGCCCCCCTCTTGCTCAAGCAACTGTTCCCCCTTAGTTTTCCCAATCCATGGCCAGGTTACATGGACTAAGTGGAAGCTAAGCTGTTTTTTCATTATACAGAGAGATTGGAGAGATATTACCTAGATCCTACAAGCTTCAAATGGTGTCACACTTATGCTGTTCTTTGTCCTGTTGCATTGCAGTAATTTAGTAGCACAAAAGAAACAAGCATTTGTCAATGCCGAATGTTGATTGCGTTGGTCCGTTGAGCTCCCTCAGTGGCCCTCTTTCAGTCGCTCGTTGTGTTTCTCCCGGAGCTGCAGGCTGTTGTTTAGTACTGGGCTCCTGCCTGCATTGGTACCCTTTTCTGTCCACAAAGAAATCCACAGCTGTCCCGACAGAGCTCCATTGAGGTGGGTCACTGCCCCTTTCTGACTCGCTCATTCTGTTTCTCCTGGCACTGCAGGATGGCCTTTTGTACTGTGCTCCTGCCTCTGTTGGTGGCTTTTTCTGCCCACAAAGAAATCTGCAGTAGGTCCGTTGAGCTTGCTTACTCCCCCTCTGTCACTCACTCATTCTGTTTCTGCTGGCACTGCAGGCTAGCCTTTTGTACTGGGCTCCTGCCTGCATTGCCGCCTTTTTCTGCCCACAAAGAAATCTGCAGCAGTCACGATAGAGCTCCGTTGAGCTCACTCGCTCCACCTCTCTCACTCGCTCATTCTGTTTCTCCTGCTGCTGCAGGCTGCCCTTTTGTACTGAGCTCCTGGGTGCATTGCTGCCTTTTTCTGCCCACAAAGAAATCCATAACAGTCTCAACAGAGCTCTGTTGAGCTCATTCACTCACCCTCCCTCACTTGCTCGTTCTGAGTCTCCTGCTGCTGCAGGCTGCCCTTTTATACTGGGCTCCTGCCTGTGTTGGCGGCTTTTTCTGCCCACAAAGAAATCTGCAGCAGTCCTGAGACAGCTTCGTTGAGCTTGCTCACTCCCCCTCTCTCACTCGCTCGTTCTGTTTCTGCCACGCTGCTGGTTGCCTTTTTGTACTGGGTTCCTGTCTGTGTTGCCGCCTTCTTCTGCCCACAAAGAAATCTGCAGCAGTCACGATAGAGCTCAGTTGAGCTCACTCACTCACTCCCCCTCTCACTCATTCATTCTGTTTCTCCTGCTGCTGCAGGCTGCCCTTTTGTACTGGATTTCTGCCTGCATTGGCACACTTTTTTGCACACAAAGAAATCCACAGCTGTCCTGACAGAGCTCCGTTGAGGTCGCTCACTCCACCTGTCCCACTCACTCATTCTGTTTCTCCTGGCACTGCAGGCTGCCATTTTGTACTTGCAGCAGTCCCAACAGAGCTCCGTTGAGCTTGCTCACTCCCCCGCTCTCACTTGCTTGTTCCGTTTCTGCCAGCGCTGCAGGCTGCCCTTTTGTACTGGGCTCCTGCCTGCGTTGCTGCCTTCTTTTGCCAACAAAGAAATCTGCAGCAGTCAGGATAGAGCTCCGTTGAGCTCACTCATTCACTCCCCCTCTCTCACTTGTTCGTTCTGTTTCTCCTGCCGCTGCAGGCTGCCCTTTTGTACTGGGCCCCTGCATGCATTGCTGCCTTTTTCTGCCCACAAAGAAATCTGCAGCAGTCCCAACAGAGCTCCAGTGAGCTCACTTACTTCCCCTCCCTCACTCACTCATTCTGTGTCTCCCGCTGCTGCAGGCTGCCCTTTTGTACTGGGTTCTTGCCTGCGTTGGTGGCTTTTTCTGCCCACAAAGAGATTTGCAGCAGTCCTAACACAGCTCTATTGAGGTCGCTCACTCCCCCTCTGTCACTCGCTTGTTCCGTTTCTGCAGGCTGGCCTTTTGTACAGGGCTCCTGTCTGGGTTGCCATTTTTTCCTGCCCACAAAGAAATCCGCAGCAGTCACGATAGACCTCCATTGAGTTGGCTCACTCCCCCTCTCTCACTCGCTCATTCTGTTTCTGCTGGCACTGCAGGCTGGCCTTTTGTACTGGGCTCCTGCCTGTGTTGCCGCTTTTTTCCACCCACAAAGAAATCCACAGCAGTTAAGATAGAGCTCTGTAGGGGTCGCTCACTCCCCCTGTCTCACTCGCTCATTCCATTTCTCCTGGTGCTGCAGGCTGCCCTTTTGTACTGGGCCCCTGCATGCATTGGTGCCTTTTTCTGCCCACACAGAAATCTGCAGCAGTCCCAACAGAGCTCCGGTGAGCTCACTCACTCCCCCTCCCTCACTCACTCATTCTGTGTCTCCCGCTGCTGCAGGCTGCCCTTTTGTACTGGGTTCCTGCCTGCGTTGGTGGCTTTTTCTGCCCGCAAAGAGATTTGCAGCAGTCTCGACAGAGCTCCGTTGAGCTTGTTCATTCCCCGCTCTCACTCACTTGTCCCGTTTCTGCCGCCGCTCCAGGCTGCCCTTTTGTACTGGGCTCCTGCCTGCATTGCGCCTTCTTCTGCCCACAAAGAAATCTGCAGCAGTCATGATAGAGCTCTGTTGAGCTCGCTCACTCCCCCTCTCTCACTCGCTGGTTCTGTTTCTCCCACTGCTGCAGGCTGCCCTTTTGTACTGGGCCCCTGCATACATTGCTGCCTTTTTCTGCCCACAAAGAAATCTGCAGCAGTCCTGAGACAGCTCCGTTGAGCTCGCTTACTCCCCATCTGTCACTCGCTCGTTCCGTTTCTGCCGTGCTGCTGGCTGGTCTTTTGTACCAGGCTGCTGCCTGTGTTGCCGCCTTCTTCTGCCCACAAATAAATCTGCAGCAGTCGAGATAGAGCTCCATTGAGCTTGCTCACTCACTCCCCCTCTCTCACTCGTTTGTTCTGTTTCTCCTGCTGCTGCAGGCTGCCCTTTTGTACTGGATTTCTGCCTGCATTGGCACCTTTTTTGCCCACAAAGAAATCCACAGCTGTCCCGACTGAGCTCCATTGAGGTCGCTCACTCCGCCAGTCTCACTCACTCATTCTGTTTCTCCTGGTGCTGCAGGCTGCCATTTTGTACTGGGTTCCTGCCTGCATTGGTGGCTTTTTCTGCCCACAAAGAGTTCTGCAGCAGTCCTGACACAGTTCCATTGAGGTCGCTCACTTCCCCTCTGTCACTTGCTCATTCCATTTCTGCTGGCTCTGCAGGCTGGCCTTTTGTACTGGGCTCCTGCGTGGGTTGCTGCCTTTTCCTGCCCACAAAGAAATCAGCAGCAGTCACGATAGACCTCCGTTGAGTTCGCTCACTCCCTCTCTCTCACTCACTCATTCTGTTTCCGCCGGAGCTGCAGGCTGGCCTTTTGTACTGGGCTCCTGCCTGTGTTACCGCTTTTTTCTACCCACAAAGAAATCCACAGCAGTTACGATAGCGCTCCATTGAGGTCGGTCACTCCGCCTGTCTCACTCGCTCATTCTGTTTCTCCTGGCGCTGCAGGCTGCTGTTTTGTCCTTGGCTCCTTCCTCTGTTGGTGCCTTTTTCTGCCCACAAAGAAATCTGCAGCAGTCCTGACAGAGCTCCATTGAGCTTGCTCACTCCCCCTCTCTCACTCACTCACTCACTTGTTCTGTTTCTGCTGGTGCTGCAGGCTGCCCTTTTGTACTGGGCTCCTGCCTCTGTTGGCACCTTTTTCTGCCCACAAAGAAATCCACAGTAGTCACGATAGAGCTCCGTTGAGCTTGCTCACTCCCCCTCTTTCATTCGTTCGTTCCATTTCTTCTGCCGCTGCAAGCTGCCCTTTTGTACTGGGCCCCTGCATGCATTGATGCCTTTTTCTGCCCACAAAGAAATCTGCAGCAGTCCCAACAGAGCTCTGTTGAGCTCACTCACTCCCCCTCCCTCACTCCGTCTGTCTCCCAATGCTGCAGGCTGCCCTTTTGTACTGGGCTCCTGCCTGCATTGGCGCCTTTCCTGTCCACCAAGAAATCCGCAGCAGTCCTGACAGAGCTCAGTTGAGCTCGGTCACTCCCCCCCCCCATTCGCTTGATCCTAATCTGTCCCAAACACTGATTTCCGACAGCGACTGTGGTATTCTGCGCTGGAAGTGTGAAAACACATTTCAGCCAGGATGTGAAAAATGACAGCTGTACTGTTCATAAGAAGGTGTGGAAAAATGCCAGTGTTGGGAAATGTGGCGTGAAAATATTACTAATTTGCAAAGTTACCAGGGTGCGTGGAAACTGCACAACGGACACTCGTAACACAGTCATTTTATGGAGTTTCATACAAAAGTTTCAATATAGGCATTTTAGGACCTCTGCTCATGAACAGTGTCAGTGTGATTTTCTTAGTGTGTCCTGAACACTGATTTCCCATAGCAACCACGCTATTGTGTGTCGGAAGAGCAAAAACACATTTCGGCCAGGATGTGAAAAATGACAGCTGCCCTGTTCATAAGGAGGTGTGGAAAAATGGCAATGTTGAAAATCTGGAGTGAAAATATTGCGTAGTTGCGAAGGTATGAGTGTGCATGGAAACTGCGCAACGCACGCTCGTAGCACACTCATTTTATGGAGTATTGACGCCAAATTTTCAATATAGTCATTTTAAGACCTCTGCTCATGAAAAGTGTCACTGTCATTTCCATAATGTGTCCCGAACACTGATTTCCCACAGTGACCGCACTATTCTGTGCCGGAAGTGTGAAAACACATTTTGGCCAGGATGTGAAAAATGACACCTGTACTGTTCACAAGGAGGTGTGGAAAAATGCCAATATGGAAAATCTGGGATGAAAATATTGCAAATTGCAAAGTTATGAGCGTGCATAGCAACTGTGCAATGCACGCTTGTAAAAACAGTCATTTTTTTGGATTTTTTCCACCATATTTGCAACTTAGGCTTTTTGAGAGCCCACCTCATGAGCACTGGCACTGTCCTTTCATTAATTGGTTCCGAAAGGTGATTCCGCGCAGTGATCGTGAAATCACCTTTCGGGGCCGATTAACGCCATGACAGTGGCAGAATTCATGAGGAGGGGTCCTAAAACCCCATGTTGAAAATTTGGTGCCAAAATTCCAAAAATGACTGAGATATGCATCAAAGTTAAAATATATATATATATTTATTCCATTATACAGCTTACTGGCATTTCCTCAGTTTGCGGTCGACTTTGAAGAGTGCAGACGTGTTCCCGTCCCCAGAGATCGTCGGCGCCAAGCTCGAGAGGTAGGGGTGAGGGGGCAGGGAGGTGGGCACGAGGGGAGGGCGTGGGTTGTGGAGGGGCGCAGACGGCGAGAGGCCTGTTTTCTTCTTTTAGGAGTAAAAAGATCGCCAGGGCCTTTTTTTTTTTTGCAGGCACATTGGCGTGCTGGGGTGGGCTCCCAGTGTGCCACCGTGTGTTTTGGGGTAGGGAGGCACTGGAGCTGATGGGGTTGAGCACCCTGTCAACACGCATTGGGGCTCATGAGCCGAGGGGAATGGGCACACCCCTCAGCACACAAGAATTGGGGGATATGCCTACGGAGATTGGGCACCCCGTCGCAAACACAGAAGGGAGATATGTCGAGGGGACTGGGAACCCCTTCGCACACACAAAAATGGGGGAGCAAGCTGATGGGACTGAGCTCCTCGTCAGCAACAGCCCTGCAATGAGTGGTGCTGCCTCATTGCAGTGGATGACACTGCAGTGACGAGGTGGCCCCTGATTGCAGCAGCTAAAACTTTAGAAGGCTGTGGCACACTGGCTGAACTAGTGTCAGCAGCAGCTTGCCACCGCATTGGGGAAAGTGGGCCAAGCCTTTAAAGGCTGTGGGGGCATTGGCCACAACAGAGCCGTGCCTCCACAACCTGCTTCTTGCAAAAGCTGCCGCAATATGTTTCTTGCACTTGTGCGCAATCAACATAAAACAAGCATTTGTCAATGCCGAATGTTTGCTTGCTGGCATTGGCATTGGTAGTGTAGAAGTTACAGAGCTGCATAATAGAAATAGCAGTGAAGTATTGAACTGAAGCCAACCCCACCACCACCCTGCAGAGAGTGACAGGCATTGGGGTGTGCCTTTGGGTCATCAGGCATAACGGCCACACCATTTCACACACCCTACCTTGCAGACACTGACAAGTGTCACGGTGTGCCTGGGTCTTTTGTCTTATGCGCACCCCATTCCATCAGGAAATACGGTGAGATGGGTGCGTATAGGAGAATAGGGTGAACTTTGGGCAACAAAGAGTCCAAGGCATACCTCGATGCCTCTCACTGGCTGCAGGGTGTGGAATGGTATGAGCATTACAGGCAAGAATCCCAAGTCATACCCTGATGCCTGTCATTCTCTACAGGTGGGGGCGTTATGGTTGGAACTCTAACACCTCAGGCATTCGTTAGTATTTTCCTCCAAATTTTCAACATTTGTTTTGTGACCCCACCTCATGAACAGTAGCAATATCAGTTTGTTAACCCAAGCTGCTTATGCACAGCGACTCGGCATTTAGCAACACAGGTGCAAAACACATTCGAACAGGATGTGAAAAATGACAGCTGTACTGTTCATGGGAGGTGTAAAAATGGCAATATTGCAAATCTGCAGTAAAAATTAAAAAATTGGTGAGGTCATGGAGGCAGTATAGAAACTGTGCAACACACACTCTGTAATGTAATTAGTTTGGATTTTACAGCAGATTGTCAACACAGGCATTTGGGACCTCCGATCATGAACAGTGTCACTGTGATTTTCTTTATCTGTCCCGAACAATGATTTCACAGTGACCACACATTTCTGTGCTGAAAGTGTGAAAACATATTTCCGCCATGTTGTGAAAAATGACAGCTGTACTGTTCATATGAAGTGTGGAAAAAATGCCACTGGTGAAAATCTGGACTGAAAATATTACAAAGTCATGAACTTACGCTGGTGCGTGGAAACTGGCGATGCTCACCGTAACACAGTCATTTTATGGACTTTGTTACCAATTTTCAACATAGCCATTTTAAGACCTCTGCTCATGAACAGTGTAACTGTGATTTTCTTACTCTGTCCCAAACATTGCCATGACACCCATGCACCATTGTGCGCTACATGTGCGAAACACATTTGGGGCGACATGTAAAATGGCAGCTTTACTGTTCATAAGAAGTGTAATAAAATGGCAATGTGGAAAATCTGGAGTGAAAATATAAAAAATTCGCAAACTTACGAGCATGCGTAGGAATTGCGCAATGCACGCGTTTAAAACAGTCATTTTTAGGAATTTTTTCACCAAATTTTCAATATAGCCATTTTAAGACCTCTGCTCATGAACAGTGCCACTGTGATTTTCTTAATGTGTCCCATACATTGATTTCGCATACCGACTGAGCCATTGCGCACTACATGGGTGGAAACACATTTTGGGCAAGATGTGAAAAATGACAGCTGTACTGCCATTAAGGAGGTGTGGTACAATGGCAATGTTGAAAATCTGGAGTGAAAATATCGAACATTTGCGAACTTATGAGCGTGCGTAGGAACTGCACAACGCATACTCGTAAAACAGTCATTTTTAGGAATTTTTCCACCAAATTTTCAACATAGGCTTTTTGAGAGCCCACCTTATGAACAGTGGCAGTGTTGTTTTATTACTCGGTCCCGAAAGGTGATTTCATGCAGTGACTGCGAAATCACCCTTCAGGCCCGATTAACGGCATGACAGTGAGAGCATTCGTGAGAAGGGGTCCCAAAAACTCCATGTTGAAAATTTGGTGCAAAAATTCCAAAAAATGCCTGAGATATGCAGCAAAGTTGAAAAACCCCTATCTATCCCATTATACAGCTTACCGGCATTTCCTCAGTGCGTGGTCGGCTTTGAAGAGTGCAGACGTGTTCCCGGTCCACTGAAGATCGTCGCACCGGAGTCCGGAGGTAAGTATGGGGTGGGGGTGTGGGAGGTGGGGTGCGAGTGGGTGGGTGCGGTGGGGGCAGAGACAGCGAGGACCATTTTCAGTTTCAGGTTTTTGTTTTTTAAATGACGATGCGGGACATTTGCCACGCTGGGGTGGGCTCCTCAGCATGGCACAAGGACGCTGGTGGGGGGGCATGGAGCCGATGGGGTATTGGGCACCCCTGTCGGCGATAGCATATGTTGCCACGCTGGGGTGGGCTCCCAGCATGGCACCTCGAACTCTGGGGGGAGGTGGAACCAGTGGAGCCGACGGGGGATTGGGCACCCCCGTCGGCCATACGATGTGTGGCTACGCTGGGGTGGGCACCCAGTGTGGCATATGGAACATTGTTTTTGTGGGGGGGGCGCAGCACAGCCGACGGGGGATTGGGCACCCCCATTGGCTACACAGTGTGTGCGTGGGGGCAAGCAGCATGCAGTATGCGTATGATGTGTGTGTGTGTGTAGGGGAAGCAAAGGCATGAGCAGGCGATATCTTATCGCTGCTCACTGAAGCGTGGCTCCCCCTTTCAACTGTATGCCACTGCATTTTGGACTGCTGTCATAGACAGCTCCAGCAGGCATTGGAGAACTGTGGCCGTGCCTGCAAACACACTGACTGAATTGGAAGAGGGCCACCACACCGCCGAAAACTCGGATGATGGCACTGTGTTTCTTGCACATGCATGCAAGCAAACATAATGACATACTGTAGTAGTGTTTTTTTCCCTCTGGGATCCCTCACTATGTTTACACTTTAATCATCATCTTCCCAGGAGAGAGGGATGCCCCAGAGATGGAACCTTATGCAAATGACGGAATTTAGAATGAAGGTTCAAACTCTGCACTGTGGTCACACTCCACTCTAGCCCCTAACGTCAGGTTTGTTTCCATAACTACAGGGAGCTGTGACTACTAAAACTAGTTAAATAGATACCAGACCATTCTAACAATTTCAAAATAGAATTTTGAAAAACACCAAACAAATCTGAGATGGGCATCATATAGAAAATATTTAAGAACAGTGAAAAATATTTAACCGACCGCACTTTATTATTGTTAAGGAACTACAGAAGTAATGCTCAAGTCACCTATTTTTTATTTTTTTATTTTAATTTTGCTAACTGGGTAAGCACACTGAGTGACATGGCCTTTTACAGGCAAAACCCGGAATATACAAAAAGATAAGAAAATACAAAACGTACAGTATATAAAAATTATTATGAACTGGTTGCCGAAAATGTGGGAAGCTGATTGGCCAACAGCTCTTTGAAGCTGTGACTTTATCTAGCTACATCATCACGGCTTCAAAAAGCCTCCGGCCACCAGCCTCCTCACTCACAATGGCAATAAATATAGCCACACTGAAGCTCCGGTCGATAGGAGCAGCTTCTCACTTGTTGTCACTTGCACGCCCATACCCTGATTTGCTGACCACATGTTGGTTAACATATTAAAAAAAAAAAAGAAAGCAGCTTCAAACTCTAAAAACGCCACTCGTTCACACAGACTCGCACACTAAACCCCCCATGTACCTCATCTTACAGGTGTACTTACAAACATCTGTTGAGTGACTCAGGCTGCATCCTGGAACTCGTCACACAGCAACGGCCACTGATGGTCAAAGACCAGCCCTGGTACTACTAGTTCACGTCAATACTGAACTGTAATCACCAACTGATAAAGATGCTAGCAGAAAAAAAAGAACACAAAGCGAATTATTCTCTCCTAATGACAACAAATGTAAAGACAGCATTAGGGATAGCAAACAGGAACAGAGTTCACAGGTCACACCACCACAATACTGTCACCTCTCCTACCAGCTCCAATTACAACAGCGCCACCTGCTGTCTCCTAGAACTATTTTTTAAATGTATTCGTATTCTAGTATACAAATCTATTTTTAAAAGGTTTAACATTTTTTTTTTAATATTTCATTTCCAAAACCTTTACTCCAGTTCATATTGTCAATAATGCACTCCATGATGTGGTATATCATGAGATATCGTCACTTCTCAGCTGGTTGGACACACTCGGCATACGACCTTGTGCCCAACCACCCGAGGCATGATGATATCTCGTGATATAACACACCCTGTCGTGCATTATTGCTTAATTGATAGCATTTACAACAAAAATCAGACATTAATTCCATCCACAAATTTCAAAGTCAGTTTATCATTTATTCTACTAGCCTTTTGTGCAGTACAAAACATCATTATCTTTGTTTTCTTTTTGTTCATAAACAACCTGTTTTGCAAAAAACATCTAGTCAAGATACAAAACCCATTTTCTAACTTAACATTTAAAGCTTTCAAATCATCATCCACCAAATACAAAACCGCATCATCTGCATATAAAATAATATTAGACATGTGAGTTGCTGAGACAGGTCATTGATGAACAAAGAAAATAACAGGGGTCCAAGAATGGACCACTGTGGTATACCATGAGTCAGTGTTTGCATGTCTGATAAAACCCCATTCACTCAAACTACTTGTTCTCTATTTAGTTAAATAACTTGCAAACCAGTCAACTACAGGCTTACTCATTCCCAACCTACTAAATTTTATCATCAGGACGGGGTCTCCACCAGGTCGAATGCCTTGATCCACCTCTGCAGCCTTTAAAGTAGAACTGTCCGGAGATAGAACTATGTATACCCAGATTTTCTGGTTGCTTGCTGTGTTGCATTCTGTATTTATACCGTACATATCATTATATATAGTACAGTTAATTTTTTGTATTTATTTTTGAAATGGCTGTACTTTGAATTTGTATGTATCCTCCCATCCCCTGCACCCCCAGGACACATCTAGAATCGAGCGGTAGTCTGCTCAGCATGACCTCCTGGTAAAACATTGAAAGAAAGAAAGAAAGAATGTTATGCTAATGATGGAACCATCATTGGCTTGTGCCACTTGTTCAAATGCTGCCCTTATCAATTGCTTCATTCTAAAACCCCTCAGATTTCTTTCTCCGCCTGCCAAGTCCAGATGCCTTGGAGACTTCTACTCACGGTCATTCCCAAGTTCTACTTCTCTAATTATAAGTATTTCCTTTCATAATTTTCATTTGCTGCCTTTATTTTCAGTTTTACTAGTAAACCGTTAGAGTAGGGATTTTAAGTGTTTTTCTCGGTTCAGGATAACTGTTGAGGAACCAAAGTTTTGTTAGTTTAGTCAGTTTTTTTGACTAAAACTCTGGTAGCTTTACTTAAATTGAATTTATTTTTTCTCTGTAAAGAAATGATAAATCCAGTGGTTATCTTTCTATTTATCCCTGTTCTGATTGGAACTTCTTGGTTCCTGAACTGACTGCAACCATTAAAAAAAGAAAGAAAAGAAACTTACTTGCGGTTGAGGTACTTTTGGGTTTTCTTTGAAAATGTCAGAAAGTCCTAAGAAGAAAACTGGCCCCACAGGGTTTAAAAATTGTACAAAGCATGGAGATGTTTTTGCGAAGGCTGACAAACATGACTTATCTGTTGTCTGCCTTAGTGAGGAACATTTCTGTGCTGAGTGTGACATCTGTAAAGTTTTCCCCCAAAAGATGCTTCAAAAACATCAGGGAAGACTTCACAAAAATTTGGAGAAAGGTCCTTCACCCTCAAAAAATGTGGGAAAAAACGCTACTCCTAAGCAAGCAACCACTGATAAGGGTAATACCTCAACCGGGAAATGAACTGTTGAACCAGTTGAATCTCCGGATTTTTCAAAAAGGCTAAAGAAAATAAAGCACATTGAACCCCCTGTTGAAAAGCCTAAGGGGACTTCTCCGGTGCCTGGCAGTTTGCCTACACCTGAGGATATTGCCCAGGCATTCAAAGTGATTCCAAATTTTACAAGAGCTGGTCCCCCTGATTCCTCAAGCACTAGTTCAAACCCTGGTTCAGCAAACACTTTCCTCAATTCCAGCCTCACTCCAGGAACGCACGGAGTATGAGGAAGAAGAGGATTATGATGAAGAAGGGGAACCCATAGAACCTGAAGTTTCCCCTGATCAGGAATTTGGATCTCCACCCAGGGCATCTGAAAACTTTTCCTCCTATTTCTCCTTTGTCAGAAAAATGGTTAATGCTCTGGACATATCCACTAGTGAAGTGGTAGAAGATGAAGAGGAGGTGGAGTATCTGGAGCTTATGGGGCTATCACCCTCTAAAAAAATTGCTGCTCCCTATTAACAAATTCTTTAAGAAAGATATCTTAAAAATTCTGCAGACGCCAAATTCTGTTCTGCCACTGAATAAGCGATCTGATAAAAAGTACCAACTAGATAGGGAGGGGGCTGAGTTTTTGGTTACTCACCCTGACCATCAAGGTACAGACTGCAGCCTGTGACAGGGCAAAGGTACCCCTGGCATCACACACCCCATAGAAGGACTCTAGAAAGCTGGACAGTATGGCCAAAAATGGCTACCTGTCAGCTTCATTGGCTATCAGACAGGCCAATTATCAGGCCTACGCTGCACAGTATCAAAAATCACAGTGGCAGTCTGTCCTGGCTATGTCTGAGAAAACTCAGGCTGGTCTCTCAGCTGATTTGGCTGAGACTGCCAGGTTCAGCCTGGAAGCTGCAAAGTATCAATTTCAAATGGCAGCAGATGCCAGTGACACTGCTGACAGGTATGGCCCTCTCTGTGGCTCTAAGAAGGTTTGCTTGGCTCAGGGCCACAAACCTCACACAGGATACCCAGACGAAAGCCATGAATTTTCCTGTAGAAAACAACTGCTTATTTGGAGATAAGACAGAGGCCTATATGAAGAAGGTGAATGAGTACAAAGCCACCACAGGAGCAACTCTGTCAAAGGGAGAGGCTTACCTTCCACTAGACCTTATGGAAGGAGAGGCAGGGGTACAACTAGTTACAGCAGGCCTTTTTATCAGACTGAAGCAGTCCCCCAATACTAACAGTACCCTCAGCAGACAGGGTACTGCAGAGGTAAGGGCAGAAGGAGGTCTAGGCATGGCTCCCAGGCTGGACAGGCTCAACCCCAATCCAAGCAGAATCCCTGACTTACTTGCTGAGGCCGCCTCCCCAGTCCCTGTAGGGGGCTGACTGGCTCACTACTTCCAGACTTGGAAAAACATAACCACAGACAAGTGGGTCCTGGAAGTAGTGGGTCAAGATTTGTCCCTAAGTTTCAAATCCTTTCCCCCACTAAGAACAAGGGTTTTCAAACCTGCTTCAAATACAGAGAAGATGCTGTTGGAAAAGGAGGTGCAAAGTCTGCTCTTGTCAAAGGCAGTGGAACCTGTTCCTCCTCAGCAAATGGAAAAAGGGTTTTACTCAAGGTATTTCCTAACCACAAAGAAAAACAGGGAGTGGCGTCCTAGTCTGGACCTAAGGTTACTAAACAGGCATTTACTGAAGCCAAAGTTCAAAATGGTAACCGTGGCAATGATTCTACCAGCCCTTTAAAAAAGGGACTGATTGGGCTCCTTGGACATAAAAGATGCTTACTTCCACATCCCTATAAGGGAGTCTAACAGTAAATACCTCCAGTTCAGACTCCCATCAGGCCATTATCAGTTCTCAACATCATTCAGTCTCACCTCAGCCCCAAGAGTGTTCACAAAGTGCTTAGCAGTAGTGGTAGCACATCTACGAAGGCTAGGTGTCACAGTGTTCTCCTATCTGGACAATTGGCTGTTGGTGGGAAAATCACTGCAGCAGGTGAGGGACCACATGCAGGTAACCCAAGAGCTCCTGGAGTTCTTAGGGTTCCTAATAAACCTAAAAATGTCTGTTCTACAACCAGTGCAGGTTCTGCAATTTATAGGGGCAGAACTAGACACCATGAAGGGAAGAGCTTACCTGCCTCAGGACAGGGAAAGCAATATCCTACAAATTACTGGCTTGTTCAGTCTGCACAAGCCAAAGACAGCAAGGCAGTTCCTTCAGCTACTGGGGCACATGACTGCAGCAACAGGCACAGTCCTGGGTTCCAGATTCCAAATGAGGGATATACAGTTCCACCTCAGGGCACATTGGTGCAAAAGGAGGGATCCTCTCTCAAAGCTGATTCCAGTAACAAGGATATTACTGCAAGCCCTCCAGTGTGGTGGAAGGAAGGAGACAATCTAAGAGAAAGAGTTCCCTTCCAGAAAGAGTCTCCATCAGTGATTCTTGCAATGGATGCATCACTGCTAGGGTGTGGTGCCCACCTAGGTGAGCATACCACCCACAGAACCTGGTCGAGTGCAGAGTCACTCCAGCACATAAACCTGCTGGAACTGAGGGCAGTATTTCTTTAAAGTTTCCAGGACAGGGGTGAGTGCATTGCCTCCTGCAGACTGGCAGTATTACTAGTCTTGCAGACCTTCACACCATTGGTGTAAGGCAGAGTGGTACAGGTCAGAACAGACAATACCACAACCATGTACTACATAAACAAACAGGAAGGGACAAGGTCCAACCCCCGTGCACAGAGGCAATGAAGATTTGGAGCCTAGCTTACTCACTCAAAGCTTCACTGCAAGCTATTCAAATGCCAGGCAAGGACAACACCCTAGCAGATGCCCTGAGTCAGATCAACCAGGCCAATCATGAGCGGACCCTGAACAGGCAGGTGCTGGAGGTAGTGTTCAGAAGGTGGGGCACCCCAGAGATAGATCTCTTTCCATCCCACGAGAACCACCACCTGCCACAGTATTGTTGTGGACCAACAGCAAAGGGTACAATACCCCTGGATGCTATGACTCTGGACTGGTCAGGGAGGTGGCTTTATGCTTTCTCTCCTTTTCCTCTGATCTACAGGATTCCGATCAAACTCGGATCCCAGCCAGCATCAATGATCTTGATAGCACCAGATTGGGCAAGGCAGCCATCGTTCTCTCTTCTGCTCTCCATGTGTGTGGAAAAGCCAATATACCTCCCTCTGAGGCACAACCTGTTAACCTCCAACCAAGAGAGGATCCTTTACCTGAACCTCAGATCCCTCAGACTTACAGCATGGCTCTTGAGGACTTAGAGTATGCAGGTTTGCATCTCTCAGAAAGTGTTCTGAATGTTTTACGAGGTTACAGGAAGCCCTTTACTAAGAAAACCTGTGTCAAAATGGAAAAGGTTTTCTATTTGGTACTCCACCAATGATGTGGTGCCAGAACAAGCAGGGATTCTAGCATTGCTGGACTACCTTACCCATCTGCATTCTCTGGGCTTGCATCACACCACTTTAAAAGTCCACCTTGCTTCAGTATCTGCTTATATTTCAGCTGGAAAGGGTGCCTGTATGGCATCCAATTCTATTTTTAAAAGGTTCTTCAAAGGTTTGGCACATTTGCACCCCCCTCACAGGGAACCGGTGCCAGCTTGGGACTTGAATGCCTGCATTGTCCAACTCATGGTTCCTCCTTTTAAGCCTTTGGCCTCAGCTCATTTGAAGTACTGTATGTTACCTGGGAAACAGTGTTTCTGGTAGCCATCACTTCTGCCAGAAGGATTAGTGAGCTTCAGGCTCTGTGTGTCAAAAAAGACCACATCTCATTCCATAGGGATACGGTAGTTTTGAGGGAAAAAAAAGAAAATTCCTCCCTGAAGTGGTTTCTGATTTCCACTTAAATCAATCCATCACTTTGCCAGTCTTTTTCACTGAACACTGTAGTTCAGGTGAGCATCGACTCCACAGTCTCAATGTCAAGAGAGCCTTGAGTTACTACATGACTCACACTAAAGATCATAGACAGGACAGACGGTAACTGTTCCTGATTTATGGGGATGTGGGTAAAGGAAATCCAGCAACTAAAAGGTCCATTTCTCTATGGATAGTTCAGTGCATCCAGTTTTGCTGCTCAAAAGCTGGGAAGGAGCCCCCAGTAGGACTGAGAGCTCGTTCCACAAGGGGGACAGCTGCTACTATAGCAGCTGCTAGGGATGTCCCATTGTTGGAAATCTGTAAAGAAGCTACCTGGAGGATAGTTCACATCTTTACAAAGCATTACAGCCTGGACACTCAGTCCAGAAGTAATGCCAGGTTTGGCACAGCAGTCCTGCAGAGCCTATTTCAAAAGTAGGTTCTGTGCCCACCTCCAAAGGTACTGCTTCTTAGTCTGCAAAACGTAGGAATATTGGAGAATTCCTGGGGTAAGAAGAAAAATTTATTCACTGTAGTAATCTTGTTTCTTCCAGGGTATTCTCCAATATTCATAACTCACCCACCCTGCCTCCCCTACTAGAACAAGTGGCCTCTGCACTCCAAGCTGAATGAATAGGTGCAAAGGTGTCACACACTGGCATACTTTATCTTTTCGGGCCCTGTTGGGTATTGTTTTTCCCTTCCTCAGGTTATTCCGACATTCAGGGGAGGTTTGTTTCCCCCAGTTGGGGGTTTGTTTAGATTAGGTTAGTTTTGTTTTTATGTAGGTTCTCTTTGGTTGGGCTTTTCCTTGCAGGCTCTCCATGAAATCTGAGGAGTTTTAGAATGCAACAGTTGATAAGGGCAGCATTTGAATAAGTGGCACGAGCAAATGATGTTCCATCATTAACATAACATTCTATCTCTGAGCAGCTTTACTTTAAAGGCTGACTGCAAGAGTTATGAATATTGGAGAGCACCTTGAAAGAAATAAGATTACTACGGTGAGTATTTTTTTCTTTGTGTAGGTCAAATGTCACAGAAGGAATGTTATGTAGATGTGTAAGGTCTCTAAATAGGTCTGTGTCATTTCGCTCCTGACAATACACGCCATGACAACTTGCTTCTGATGACTCGTACCCCGGACAGTTAGCTCCTGCTCTACATGCTTCACGTCTTTTCGCTCCCTCAAGCATGGCTACAGTAATACAGTTCTTATGGCCTTGGCCCTGTCCCTCTGCAACATACATAAGAGCAGTATTTATTTAATCTTTATTCAGCAAGGATGTAATGCAAACAATGGAAGTATTGTATTTTTTTAAAGTAATTGCCACATTAATTCACATCTGCTGTCAGTACTTCATTATGCAAAGCATTTAGAAAATTAATTGCTGCTGTCAATTGCTGCCGTCTATCATTATCAATCAGCAATGAGCAGACTTTAAAAAAAATGGTTACTGAAGCGCATACTCACTGCTACCAGTTCAAAATGGAAGGGAGGTTCATCCTGTTGGAGCGGAATAAGCGAAAGCTTGTTGATTCTCAGAACTTCATTTACACACACGATAAATGTGGGTATAATGGCAAGTCTATCTGGCAATGAGAACTTACAGTAAAGAAAGATAAGCGATGTAATGCCGGGGTGCATACACTAAGCTATGACGACCCTGCCATAATTGCCACCTTTAGCCAGCACTCTCATTCTTCTGACCCAGCTGCAGTTGAGAGAGCAGAGGCAGTAAACATTGCAAAAGAAAGAGCTGCAACAACACAGGACACCACAGCACAAGTACTGCTGCACTCTTAAGCAAAATGTTTCATTGGCAGCACAGGGATGCTTGGTAGACAAAAACATAAAACGTACAATTCAGCGTGTCAGAGTACATGGTGCACCACCTAATCCCCACAATTTAAAAGAACTTGCTTTGCCCAGCTACCTACACAACATTCAAAAATAGTCAAGGCAATGAAGTTAATTTCTTGCTTCTCGATAATGGCCCTGGGTCTGACCCGCATACTTGTTTTTGGGGCAGAGGCTAATTTACAGTATCTAGAGCACTGTAATCACTGGTTTGCTGACTGCACATTCAGCATTGCCCCCCCACCCTCTTTTTCATCAAATGTTCATAATACTGGGTGTGCGCTTTGGAAGTTTTCAACCTGCAATATATGTGCTCTTACCTGGCAAGAGGAGGGATCATTATGAAAAAGTATCAACTGCTGTCAAGGAAATAAACCCGTCTCGATCCTGCTGTCATAATGACGGACTTTGTAGGCCGGCCCGCCGGCGCAGCGGTGGGATTTCCGCTTGCGACGCCGGCGACCTGGGTTCGGGAACGGACCCGGATCGTCCGAGGGCTGGCCGGGGGGAGAAGGATTGAGCGTCCGATGGGCAGCTCTCCTTCTCCGGGGGGAGGGTGCGGGCAACATCCGAGCTCTGGGGACTCCTGGCAGAGGCCGAGAACTCACGCTGCCGACGCTCAAGCGGGGAGGCGGGCGGACGCTGGTGTCATTGCGTCGCCGCCTCCTCGGGGAGGGATTTGGGAGGGAACAAAATCGCCGCCTTGCCTCGGTGACACTCTGCCCAGGAAAGTTTTGATTGGCCACCGAGCCGTTCAACCAGTCACAGTTCCGCTGGTCCGAATATGGGGGTCGGATTCGCGGCCCCACTCTCTGGGGGGTAAGCCAGGGATGACTGGGGGAGACGGCAATATCCGGTGGCCTGGGCTCCAGGGGTCTGTGACCAGAGTCGATGGTTGACGAGAGGCGTGGGGAAAAAATAGGAAAATATAAAAAAAAAAAAATAATAAAATAATGACGGACTTTGTAAAGGCCACTATTCAGGCTTTCAAAAATGTTTTCCCCCAAGCACGTCAAGTGGGGTGTTTTTTCTACTTTGCTCAGTGTGTATATCGCAAACTACAAAGAGAGGGACTGGGCAATAAATACTGGCAGGACCGCGAGTTCAGCTTGAAATGTAGATATCTCCCAGCACTTGCCTTTTATCTGCCTGACCGGGTAATCTCACGGTTCGAGGAGATTACTGATGAATCTCTGAATATTTTTCCTCCTGAGCTTGAACCGATAATTGACTATTTTGAGGACACCTGGATCGGGAGGAGGAACAGATATGGCACTGGCCAAAGACAACCTCTGTACGCTATCCCTCTGTGGAACCATAGTGACACTGTGGCAGACAAACGAGCAAAAATGAATAACGCAGTAGAAGCATTTCACAGAGGAATGCAATCCAATCTTTGTATGAATCACTCTTCAATATGGAAATTATAGAGGGACTGAAGGGAATACAAAGAAAGAGAGAACCTGAAATCGAGCAGCTAATTGCAGGCAATTCGAGAACTGAACCCAAAAGACAATACAAGGACAGTGCTGCAAGGTTGGAATTGGTACTGCAGAAAAGTGAAGAGCACTTGACAGAGGAGTTCCTGAGAGTAGTAGCGCGCACTGCTTCCAGTATTACATAGGAATAGCAATAGCAAATACTGCGGGTTTTTAAAATTTAAAATTTTGTTTAATAAATAAAGTTTATGTTTTTAACTGAAACTCGTTGCAAAACACTAAAACAATGAGCACTAACCACGAAGGACTTGTCACCATGGTTACTGGAACTGAAGCAACACACCAGCAACAGCGAGTCAATACCCCGGCAAGACGAAACCCAGAAGTGGAACAGGTAAATAAAATTCTGTAAATGTAAATGCCACTTTTTGACAAACTCTGCAATGCTTTCAGGGGATTTATTAGTCATGCATCATGATTGTTATGGTTATGCTGTGCAAAGCTCTGTGCGGTCTGGGTAGCGAAAATACAGGTACATGCTACTGTTTGACAAATGCTGCAATGCTGGTTATGCTGATGATTATGCTGTGCAAATCTTTATGCTGTCGGGCTACCAAAAAGACAGGTAAATGCAGGTAAATGTTACTATTTTACAAACTCTGCAATGATTGTGCTGTGCAATGCTTGGGAGTGAAAAATGCGGAGCGAATGGGGTAGGGAGTGAAAAGTACAGGAGCATATTGTTGGGAGCAGATTTTCAGGGGACAAATTGTCGGGAGCGAATTGACGTGCTCCCTCTCTAAATTATCTAATGTTAAATGTGCATGAGTGCTAAGCACTTGATAGAATTAAAGAGCAGGTTTTGTTATATAATTCTCTCTTCCATAAACATTTACTGCAGCTTACCTGTCTCCAAAAGGATTAGTATATAAAGTGTATTTTTTTCCTAGCTGTATTTCAAGAAATAACACTCATAAAAATGCTCCATGGAGCCTGCAGCTAAAACGCTCCTACTTCCTGACTCTGTGGCACATTCCCACGCTTGCACGTTTCGTGATGTCAGTAGAGGACTAGCATGAGGGCACACTCCATAGACTATAATACAGGCAGTTTTTTTACTGGATTTTTTAAATACTTTTGAGTGCCAATTCTGACAAAGGAAGGTCACTGCTCAACTAACAAGGCCCTGTCAGACCTTTCCTTAAACATGGTCTCCTTAAGCCTGTACACGATTGAGGTCAGACTGACTAGGCAGTAGTTCCATGGGTCATCCTTGAGGACCGCTGTTATGGAGGTGCACTGCATGTGCTGTTCTGTAGTCCTGTGGTACTATGCCTAACTCAGTGAAATATTAAATATTAAACAGCCCAGCCAAGGGATCTACAAGCTCCTCTTCTGGCTTTCCTTGGGTGTATGCTGTCTGGACCTGGGGATTTATCTACCCTCAATGCTAGCAACCCTGTTCTCACACTGTCCACCTCTATCAAAACATCTGTGTGGCCTCCCCCCTTCTCCTCTCTTTTTTCCCCTAGTGGCATTGGTCCATCTGTCTCTCTGGTGAAAACAGAACAAAAGCACACATTCGGTACCTCTGCTTTTCTCCCATTCTCCTCCACCCACCTGTCCCCTTTCTTTTTTATTTCTCACTCTGTGATCCCAAGGAACTCACTCAGCTAATACCTCTCACTCCCAGCCTGAACCCTCACTATCGGTATTCTCCCTACCTGACCTAGGCAGGTCAGTCCCCCGGCAACCAAGTTACCCCCGGGGGAGAGCTTGCCCATCCATGGTGACCTTTGCAGACTCAAGGCCCTACCTGGACATCGGGTTGGTGCCTGGGGAGATCTCCAGTGTGCTGAGCTGGCATTGGGATGTGGGCCTTGCCACTGGAGCCCTCTTTATCTCTGCAAGCCCGCAGAGGGCTTTTCTGCTTTTGTCCCTGAGAATGCAATCCCCCTCCCTCAGGCATGATGTGCAATGACATCGTGGCACTTGGCAACCCAGCTGACATCTGCTGCACTTGCCCCTCACATTAGCCAGCTGTCTTGTAATGCCCAGATCTCCATTGATGGCCACCAGGATGCTGGGCATCCCCATAACCCTCCCCCGGGGGAGGAGAGCTGTCCACGGATGCTACATCCTCTCTGTCAACTCCTGGCAACCCGAGTCTGTATCTGAACCTGGGTCGCTGGTGTGGCGCAAGGTGTGGCATCCAGGGCCTCAACCCTCAGTGCCACCGGGCCACTGTCCCCTTTCTTGAGCATAACAATCCCATCTTTCTTGTCCCGTTTCCCACTAATGTAGTGAAAATGTCCTTCCCCCTTTTTTTATTCCCTCAGCTAGCTGCAGTTCCTTCTGAGCTTTAGCCGACTAGACTGCCTTACTTGCCATGTTAGCCATCTACAGGTAGTCCTTCCTGTCTTCCTCCCTCTGGGTTCTCCTGAATTTCTTGTAGGCTGATCTCTTATCCCTTACTGCCTGGGCAACCTCAGTGCTAAGCCAGCTGGGTGCTTTGGCCCTTGATTTCTTCACTTTGAACCTGTCTTAAGGAATTTTATTGTGACCAACTTTTCTGTAAATGTTTTGTATAATTTGTCTTGTGTAACATGTATGTCTTTTTTGATTTAATGTAACATCTTGGCTGTTGTATTAGTCCGGGGTCATGTACAAAAAAGAGCCTTGGCTCACTGCACTTAACCTGGTTAACAAAAGTTTAAATAAATAAATAAATAAAATAAGCACACTCCCTTGTGGCAACCGTTATTCCCTCCTTGATAATAGATCACGTGTGGACCACCCCCATTGCCACTTGGATGCTTGCCAGACAACTCCTTAGCAGTGCATCCATCTTTCTGAAGTCCATCTTTCTAAAATCCAGCCCTTTCCCTGCCTCTATCCAACCAAAACCGCACTGTGTGATGGTCACTCCCACCCAGGTTCTCCTCAACATTTCCATCCTGGATGTGGTCCCTGTTCATTAGCACCAGATCAAGGATTGCCCCTTCCTTGGTGGGTTCTGTGTCAGGAACCCACTTTGCAGCACAACTAGGATCACCTGACTCCTGGTTCAGGTCATGGCCTGTACCCACCAATCCACCTTCTGCAGGCTGAGGTCTCCCACTATTACCACCTCTCCCATCCCAGCAGCAGTCAATATTTGTGAGTTCAATTCCCTGTCTCTTTCCTCCTCCTGGGTGAGTGGTCTGTAAACCACACCCAACCTCACCTTTCTCCGTCTCTTAGACAGTAACTGAATCCACATTGCTTTCACCCTCCCTTCTTCTGACTTCTCCCTCGTACAAGTTATACGCTCCCTGAAGTAGACTGACACCCCTTCCCCTTTTCCTACTTCCTCGTCCCTCCTATATAATTTAAACCCAGGGATCGAGATGTCCCAGTCATAGTTAGGTGTGGCCCATGTCTCCATGACCACCATGATGTCCCCTCCCCTCTCAGCCAACAATGCCTGCAGGTCATCGATCTTGTTTCCATGACATTGTTCATTCAGACACACCATGTTCCATGTAGAATCTGAGCCTTCTTCCCTTCCCACTGTCTGCCTGTCTCATTTCTCCCTGTTACCACTCCCCCGCTAACCCTCTTGCTCCCCTTCCAATCCACCCTCCAGTCCCTTCCTCACTGGTATTGGGGGTGGGCTTCTGACCTCTTCCTCCAGGATACTTGGGGCCTGCAGGCCCACATCCCACCCAGCAGTTTAAATTAAGTTTTTTGTTTATGTACCCCCAGCTTGTCTCTGAGGAACCTCAGTCCCCACTACTGAGGTACTGTTTGGTGCAAAAAGTGTTACCACTCCCTCAGCCAGTCACTAAACTCCTCTATCCTTTTCTTCCTGACCATGCTGGCTCTTGGCACTGGCAGTACCTCCAAAAATGCAGGCGATCTGGCTACCTCTCTGCATGTCCTTCCTAGCACCCTGAATCTTTCCTGTAGTACTCCAATCTCCTCCCCAGCTAGGTTGTTAGTATGTAGCTGTATAACTACAAGTGGTTCCCCCGACTCCCCGCACCAACTTCTCAATTTTTGAGCACACCTTCTCTACTGTCATTCCTGCCATGCAAACCACCTTCCTACCTCCCTTCTTTCCCCAGTGAATACCCTTTATTAAGAAGTCCCCTAGGATTACCACCTTTCTGCCCCCCCATTCCTGGCTCCCTCTTTTCCTTCATTGACTGTCTCATGAGCTTCTCCCCACCTAACTCCTCCCCCCTTCATCGTTACCACTCCACCCTTATTCTCCCCAAGCCCTGCTTGACTGACACCCCCACAGCATTTGCTCTCTCCTCCATCTATCTTGTCACCCCTCTCCATGTCCTTTCCTTTCTGGCTACCCACACACACCCTCCCCCCCCCAGTCACCTTTCCCCCTCCCTCCTTCACCTCCTATTCCACTCTCCATGTTCTCTCTTTCCTGCCCGCTGTGACTATTTTGTACTGTCATACCCCTTCTCCTGTCTTACTCACCCAACACTATTGTCTTAACCCAACCTCTCTCCACACCTTCTGTTGCCTCCTCCTCACTTCCAGACAGTGAGTGAAATATATTCTTTAAAGGCACCCCTTTGAATGTCCCCAGTCCTGTTGCATTTCTCATTAGGGTTTTAAATAAGCTGAAAAAACTGACTAAGACACATGAAAGTACTAATCAGTTCTGAAAATGCATGGCACTTGTCACAGACTGATTAGCAAAATTTTTAAAAATTATATAGTTTTATTAATGTTGTGTACTGTGTCATGGATCCACTTGAAAAAAAGGTTTAGTAGTCTACTGCTAAGCATTTCTGAAAATGGTTAGCATTGCCCTCTGTTTTGCTTAGCGTTTTGCTGTTTTATACCAGCTATGTAAAACACTGCTTACTGTGCCACCCCTTCACCCCCACCACTTGTCATTTCCCCTCCATGGCTTCCCCCACCCTATGAGGTAGGAATACCCCCAAAACTTGGATGATCCCCTCTACACCCATCCCCCGCCTGCCAATCTCACTCACCTGGGCATCCTCTATCTGTCTTTCTCTCCTCTGCCCTGCTCCTATGAGCTTCCTTACTTCTGCCCTTAGGTGCGCCAGGCTCCTGTACACTGGACAGCACCCTGTTACCCACATCATCCCCAGGAATACTGCTGCCCCACAACCATTACAGCACACCACCTTCTTCTCACTATCCTAATACCTGTACAAGTTCCTAATTCCCCGTGTCCTCCTGGTCCCTGGCCCACTCTCCATCCAGATAGGAACTTCCATATATAATCCAGTTGGGGTGGCTTCAAAGCCACAAATCCCTGTTATCCTAGGCAACTAACCCTTAATACTCAAACCCCCTACCACTTCCATGAACCTCAGTACAAATGTAAGCTGAGCTTAGACAGGGACCAGCTGCACCCCCTTATCTATGTTACCCTTGTGGGCTGGTCCCAGATAGGAGTCGGCTGCCTTCTCTTGCACTCCCCTAATCTGTTATATATGTATAAGCTAATTCTAGACAGAAGTTGGCTGCAGATCTCTACTAGCACCTGATAATGTACTTTTTGCCCTCCCTTTCAATTATCTATCCTCCACCAACCAGCACGGCCTGTGGTTCTCACTGTGGATGCCCTCCTGGCACCCTCAGACACCACTGCATACATTATATAGGGGATATGCAGTAGTGTTGGTTTCAATTAGAATTCTAAATTTGAATTTATTTGTGTTCACTGGTAAGTCCATGAGCCAAATAGCCCATTTACATGGTCAACTAGAAATACAAAACATATACAAAACAATAATAAAGAGTGATACTGTAACATACAACACCTAATGACAACAATCGCAGTCAGGGTTAGATAAAATATACTTTCTAAAGACTTTCTTGTATTAATTATGTTTTTTAAGCAGCCGACTGATTTAGGGAATACATTAAACAATTTTAGAAGCCTAATTATCAGAGGTTGTTGCCCATTGATTGTAAGCATTAGAGGAAATAACTGATTTATCCTGACGAGTCATGCTTGACTGCTGTAATCTCACAAGTGGCAGAATGAAGTGAAACTGTGAGTGAAGCCACAGAGACAAACACAAGTCAAGATATTGCAGTTATTTAAGCCAGTTCCCATTGCGTGTTTATGCAGTGGGAGGCTGGTTGCAAGAGAATACATTGGAAATGTGAGGATAAATCATTTATTCTCATTTTAGATTACATAGCTGTGTGAATAAAACATTTATTTCCTTTAAAATCATGTGCCCATTAGATAACTAGATGACAATGGCTACCTGATCGGGGCAGTACTTTTTTGAGTTCTTTGAGTGGTATACATTAAGACGTCATGCAAACAACGAGTAGAGTTTCCTCATCCATTTATGTACGTCTGTCTGTCTGTATGTGTTGAAAACTTCGAACATTACCTTTGACCATAAGTGCTGATTTACAAAGGTTCCATGTCAGATACATCGTCACAAAAAACATTACAAGTACAATAGGCAGTTCCAGAGGAAATGCAGTCGAGTCAAGCTCAAATCACTTAAGACAGAACAGTTACATACAGTTTTGAAAAGAAGATGCAGATCGTTGTATAAAGATTCACTGGATATGTACAGAGACAAACCAAATGAAACAGTTTAATGATTACAACTGCAATGGACTGCAATGGCAGATCACAAAGACCCCTTCAAATGATTAATCTTGGGGATATTCAGCAGCCAGTCTATCAGGCAGTTTGTTTAACCACTTAGCAGCTCAGACAGCAAATGATTGCTTGCCCAGCTGAGTGCACCAGAAAGGAGGCTTAAGGGCATTCCAGGTCATGTTCCCAGTTTTGTGTTGGTTGAAGACAATGTGGAAGCAGTTTGTTAAAGCTGGGGTTATCGGGCCTAAGAGTGCCTTTTTAGCTAACCAACTGGTCTGGGGCTTTATTCTGCTGGGTCAAGGTAGCTATTTAGTGAGTGCATGAAGGGTACAACTATGAGTGCAGTTATCTGTACCAAGTACAAAGCAGCAGCATGCCTTATTTCTGATCAGCTTTACTCTGTTTAGCACCATGTCACAGGCAGCTGCATAGACGGGGAATCCTTATTCTGTAAGTACCAGGATGGAGCTGGCCACAATAAGAAGTCTAGTATCTCCAGTGAGACTATTCCTTTTACAGCAGAGGGCACCCAGTCTTCTGTTAACTATGGCCACCAGATTATCAACATGGGAGGTAAAAGATAAGGTGTCATCCAGAGTTACTCCATGGTATTTGAAGGTCTCCACCTGTTTAAGGTTTCATCCCTGGCTGTTTTGGATGACAGAGGGTGGAATTTTCCTCTTCTGTGGGAGGCTAGAGAAAAGCTTGGTCATTTTTTGTAATTGAGAAACAATTTTCTTTTGGAGAACAAGCTTTCTAGTGTGCTGAAGTTACTTTAGAGAGTGGCCATGAGGCTGTCAAGGTCAGGGTTTTTGGAATAGATGACAGCATCATCGGCATAGAGGAGTACGTTGGCTCTGACAAGCATCAGTCAGTTGATTTATGAAGAGACCTAATAGGATTGGGCCCAAGATGGAGCACTGGGGGTCATCAGAAGACACTCCTCTACTGTTGAACAAGAATTTATCTACAGTATCTTCACACACTTGGAGGGATTGGTAAGGTAGCTGTGGAACCAGTCACCTGTGTTCTATGACAAACCCAGGCCAAGGAGTTTAAGTAGGAGCTTATGGCTGGCCAGGTTGAAGGCTATAATAAAGTCGTGGCTCCGATGAGGTCACCATTGTCAAGGGCCTCATAAATATAGTTGGTGTATTCCAAGAGCTCTGTGTTGGTGCTGTGGAGCTTCCAGAAGTCATGCTGCTGTACACACTGGACACTGCATTGTTCAAGGTGTGTGACAATTTGGCCAGAGACTATTCTCTTAAGGGCCTTGGACCAGGGGAGAGAATATAAATGAGTCTGTAACTGACAAGGCTACTACGGTCTCTGCTTTTGAAAACTGGGGTAACCAGTGCAGAGTTCCACTTCTCTGGGAACTGTGAGTAGCACATGAAAAAGTACAATGTTTCATATATAATGTAAGCATTTTACATTTACTACCTTTCTGTACAATACCACAGTGCTGCTGTAAAATCTTGTTAACTGCTAGTCTGTGGTTTGAACAGCTGCTGCTGCTGAAACCTCATTCTGCTGTCATATGCCCAGACAAGTCAAATAGCTTGCATGAGGCTAAGTAAGCAGAACAATTAATGATGCTGCCAGGTTATTAAATACAGGGATAGAACTGTGGCACTTCTACTGTGCATTTAAACTCTGCATACGTTATAAAAATACAACTATAGAGAACTTAAAACAAATTAAAAAAATAATTCAAATCTTTATTTAGAAATGTGTAACTGGGAGAGACATGCTAAGCTGAGGCTTGCATCCAGGTGCAACCTGTATGATCTTTTTCTATATACAAAAAGTGTACAAAATTCAATTAAGAGACACAGGTTTTTCCATAACTAATGAAAGTATTCACCTAATGCTCACCCTAGTGAATGTATATAAATGTACCACCTAATGATTACACCTATGCGTTCACCTGTTGTGTGGATTTAATTGATTGTAACTCTGTACCAACTATCAAATTGAATGGCACTCGTAACTGTATTTATAATTGTAATACATAGTGTCTCTCTGTAACTGTACTACCATGCTTGTATGCACTGTATGTAATCTCCCGGGTCCTGCCTGAAAATAGGCAAATGTATGCCTAGTGCACCCCACCTGGTAAACAAAAACTAACTAAATAAATAAAATAACTAGTGCACCTGGAAGGCAGAAGGAAGTGAAGAGTGGTAATGGTGGAAAAGCTAAGTATGAGAGGGGCTAAGAGACAGGGGCAGAGACTGGAGGGCAGAGAAATGGAGTATGGCTAGTTACAGGTGTGCAAGAAGAGTTCACATATAAGAGATTTGAAGGGGGGGGGACAGGAGGAAGGGAGGAGGACAGAAGTTGTAATTCCAGAGGTGGGGAGATGATAAAAGAAATCATTTTGTCCAGCCGAGGTTTTGGATGGGGGGAGAGGGGTGAGAAAGACTGAGTGTCAGCAGAGCATTGGGAGTAGGCAGAGGGAGAGGGGAGATATGGGAGGAGAGAGAGCAGATGTGTGCAGAGTCACCAATACAGGGCAGATAATTTAGAACTAGGATAGAGCCTTGGGAACTCCTGAGGTGATTGGGTGGTAGAGGGCAGCATATACCTCTATTACCTAGCACCTATAAAGCAGATTTCTTAGCCTAAAAGTATTTTACTATGTACTGTTTTTATTTGGTGATAGTAAAAGAAAATGTTTTTGTGTTGTCCACATATTGTTTGCACTATTCTCTCTCCTAGTGGCATCCCCTGTTAAAATGAATTATTAAACAGTGCACTCACCTGCAGGCACTGTGCTTCAATAAGTTCAGGTAAATAAGGAGAACCCCAACCAGTGAAACCCTACCCCCTGATGAAGACTACAGTTGAAGTGCCAAGGCGTTTTGTGGTTGCAGTTGCCTGCCTTCACCTGTGTCTTTTTATACTACTTTGTTCTGCAGTTCATTTTCAAAAATACTTTTAGCCTTGTGGATTTCTTCACAGCAGCACACTTACCTGGAGTGCCTGGTTTCTCTTGGACTTTGCTGTTGTTTGTTAGGAGTTAGCGGCTGCCACCCAGCACTGGACATCATTCTGCTTGGGCACACCACTTCCTGGTCTTGTACCTATAAACCTGGCAGTCAGATAGACCCACCCTGAGTTTGCTCAGAAGCAGGGCATAGGAAACAGTGGTGAATGCCTTTACAAGGTCACCAAAGACTGCAGAGGGGAACAGCTCTGGATCCAGCTCCTCAGGACAGAGTCATTGGTCCATAAGAGGGATGAGACAGTGGAGTGAGTTTTCCAGAAGTCAGACTGGAAGTGGCAAAGATGAGAGGAGGAGGAGGAGTGAGTCCAACAAGGAGGAGAGCTGGGAGAGCACATGTTTTCCTGCATTTTGGCAAGAGGTGAGAGAGACTGAGTGTTAGAGTAGTTCTCTGGGTGATAGGGGATACCTCCTTTATGCAGAGGGACACCTTTGGTACATATAAGCCCTCTGAAACTTTGGCCAGGTGGAAGGAAAGGTTTACTAGGGAGATGGAGCTAGCAATAGCAGGAACTAAGAGGTGGAAGAATTTAGATTGTGTCCATTGGGTTAATACCCTTGGAGGGATTTAAGGCAAGCACAGCAGGTAACATTCCAGCTGGAGAGAAAAGGGAGGAGGGAGAAAAAAAGGGTCGGGGGAGAGATGGGAGAGGAAGGTGGGCAGAGGTAAGAGGAGTAGGGAGAGCACATGGGCTATTATTGGGCCGGCCCAGGAAGTATGTAGGACTTACTGGCAAAGTCTTCTGTTGGTTAGAGTCCTATCTCAGTGGCATGACATAGAGGGTTGTGCTAGGAAGGTTTCTGTCATTCCTGATGCATCTGCCCTGTGGCATACCCCAGGACCCCTTCCTTTCACCCATGTTGTATGTGGTGTATATGCTACACTTGAGCAGGCACATTAGCCAATATGGTCTTGGGTTTCACTGCTATGTAGATGGTACCCATCTATGTCTTTTGCATCTGGAATGCTGGGTGTGATTGATGTGCTTATCAGCTGTCTGACTGAGATCCAAGATTGGATGTCATCAAACTGGTTGAGACTTAACCTGGATAAAACTGAAGTGCTGGTAGTTCATTTGGCTCTGGAGGGGGAGGGATTGGAAGCTACTGAGAGGGAGACTGAGCTTTGGCTCAGCTCCTTTGGGATTTTGGCAGCCAAGAAGGTGAAAAATCTGGACATCATTCTAGATAAGAGAATGATGTTTGAGGTTCAGGTGTCAGCAGTAGTCTGGAATGGCTTTTGCCATCTGAGGGACACCAGCTGAATCACATCCCTTATCCCCACTGGTCACTTGGCCACACATTGGTGCATGTGTTTGAGACGTTGAGTCTTGATTGCTGCAATGCTCTTTACCTTGAGGTCAATTGAGGTATACTACGGCACCTCCAGCTAGTGCAAAACGCAGTTGCTTGGCTACTGACTGGCCTTTCAAGGATGTGTCATATCTCCCCAGTGCTGCATGATTTGCACTGGCTGTCGGTTAAGTGGCATATCTCCTTTAAAGTTGGTTTACTAACTTATAAGACCCTACATGGGCTGGGCCCGGGTTACCTGTCTGATCTCCTGCATCCTTACATCTCCTCATACCCTCTCTGCTTCACTGAGGAAGGTCTCCTTATTGTTCTGAGGGCCAGGCTTCAAACCTTTGGGGACCAGGCCTTTGAGGTGGCAGGCCTGAACCGATGGAATTCTTTCCCAAGGGCCCTGAAGGCGGTCCCATGGTGGAGACCTTTAACAGGGGTCTGAAGACATTTCTGTTTGCTCAGACATTTGGAGATTAAATGGCCCTTATGATGCAGTCATTCCAGTCTGTATTTATCTGTTTGTCTGTCTGTCTAGGTATATATGTATGTATGTATCTGTCTCTCTCTCTCTCTCTCTCTCTCTCTCTCTCTAGCTATCTATCTAGTTATTTTTCATGCTAGTTTTATAGTATTTTAGATCTGAGGTACATTTTTATTAATTATATATTTTATTTTAATGAGTGTTGATTTGTGCTTCTACTGTACTCTGTATTGTAATGGCACCTAGAGCCCCCAAGGAAGGGCACCCGATATCAAGAAAGACTACCACTACTGCATAGAAGGTAAAGTACTGATTAAATGTAATAGCCCCCTCCTGTCACTATTTTTTTGGGGGGGTGGTGGTTACCAGACTGTCAGACCCAGAGTTTACTCTGTGGTAGTGACTCTTATTTACATAGTGCAGTGAGTAGAGGTTTGTCACAGAAAGGTGGCTGCCAGGGTGCCCTTGAGGTCAGATCTGCCCTGAGGAGGCAAGAACCTTATACCTTGCAGCTCTTGATGGATCCAGATTTTTAAGACAACAACATCTCAATGCCCAGTCACCTGGTAGTCTCCAAGGACAGGCCCAAGACAGCTGTGAAGATCCCAGAGAAGGGGTCTGGGGTATTTAGAGAAGTTATGGATTAATTCTGGGAATCATGAGAGGAGAAACACCAGGATAGTCTGGAGACCCTGAAGGGGAGTTCCTGGCAGCCTTGTAATGCAGGACAGGTTCCTCAGAAGAGAGGGTGTAGCCTTTGGAGGGTGTTTGTGGTCCTGTGCCTGAGTGATGCTGCCAGCCAAGATGACGATGATGGGAAACCTGGTGACTGAGACAAGACTGCTGGCAAAAGTTAGGAGAGATGCCTACATTTTGTGATAGAAGATCCCATGCTGGGATAGGAACCAGGGCTACTGCCTCTGGCAAAGGGGCTGGGATGATTGCCGGTCACTGGCAATGGGCTGGTGTGAAACCACTGCCACACTGTGCCCAGTACACAATCTGTTAAGTAAGAGAAGTTGGTATGTAAGGCTCCAAACATGGGGGGATGGGGACCTATGGGCTCCAGCAGGGAGACTGGCCTGGCATGGAGCAGTTGTCCTCAGGACCAGGGGGACTCATGGATGATGACTCCTGCATTACTACCTGACCAGGGGTCTTGATACTGTAGAAGAGTGAAACCTTGGTAACCAAAAGCCAGTACCATAGTGGGAAAGCTTATAAAGTTGTGCAGAATAGAACAGGCTCTGACCTGAGGTATAGCTTAACTCACTGGGGAGTGTGTGTGTTTGTGTGCATGTAAAAGAAGGACTAGGAGGGGTCACGTGGATCCTGTTTTGTGTGTGTGGTACAACATTTATTAAGGGACCCAGAGGTCCTTACTCATGTCCGGGTCAGGATTGAACCTATATGTATGCTGCTAACATGGAAAACATCTGGGGATTGTGTTCCAATCTGTAACTGCTAGCTTACTAGTGAAGTGTGACTGCTGCATAAAACACCATGCAATGTGATTTTTTTTCCTGCCAGAGCAAAGATCTTAGTTGCACTCACCAATCATTTGGGGACTTGGAGGCATGCAGTGGTTGTGAGTATTGCTGTAGGGGGACCCTTCTGCAAGATAACACCTATACCCCCCAGAAACAGAGGGTTTTCCTCAGTCCATGCTTGCCTTAACTAGCACCCAGTGAAGGCAGGTAATGACACAGCAAGTTACAACTTTGGGGTCCATCTTCTGGGATGTGATCATGACAGAGTTGTATGTGAATGCTTCACTTGTCTGTGGGGCAGCCCTCAACTTTTCAGGCAGACACCAGCGCAAAGCCGAGTATTGTCATCTGTCTAAAAAATAGCCATCACTGAAACACCAATGGTTTGTGTGTGACAAAAAGGGATGTGAACATTCTTTGTATTTTTTTTATTGTTTTAAGCCATAGGAACAGTCACATAATAATACTACAATTAAATAAGAACAATTACTACATTACAGCAGGAATAAGCAACTTGACATGTGCTATAAACAGTACAAAGTAAAACTTTAAATCAACCGCAGAGCAAAATCTCCAGTCATTTACCTAGATCCCATATATAACATCAATCCATTAAAATTAGGTAAGAAAAAAGTACCAAATGTACAGGTCATAACAGCAAGTAAACACAGACTTCACTGTACTAATACTAACTTTGAATTAATCAGAGATTCTAAATTACTGCAATCTAGTGGTAACAAATGCTAGAGGAAAAATATTGTAAATAAAGAATGCTTAACAAAACAACACTAAGTATAACTGAGTTTAATGACAAACTTATAAGACCCAATAAAGCTACAAATGGATTAGTAAGGTGATTTTGGAATTGACCGTTATTATGACTTGGTGTACCAGACAGAATCAGAAGTCAGGAAATAGTTCTAGTAATAATCTGAACAGAAGCTTGAATTGGGAAAGGAAGAAAGTAGAAGAATGAGAATGTAGAGAAGATGATGGAATACAAAAGGTCTAGGGGTTCCCCAAGAAGAATCAATGGAAATTTAGGTGTAAATTATCATCAACTGAGGTCTGAACCAAGGGTAAGACTGTCACGTCAGGCAGGAGCAGGAGTGGTGAGCACTTTATATATGTATCCCATTTTTTGAAGAATTCAGTAAAATTATTTCTTAAGGACAGTGCTAGTTTCTCAGTCCTGAGAATTTCCAGTAAACTGTTTTTCAATTCTTGAGTGGATGGGACTGCATCATCTAACCAATATTTTAGAATAGCATGTCTAATGGATATACCTATCAGTGATAAGTAGAGGTGTGCGAAAATAAAATTCAGGCCGGCAGATTTTTGCTTCCATGGAAGTTTGGAATACATTTTCCCAACTTCTGTGGAATTTCTGCAAGACATGCGGATTTTTTTTGTGCATATGATGCGACTTTTTTAGTTTTTTGCGGAAAAATAGTTGTAAAGCCCAGTGTGTTTGATTTTTGTTTTTTTAGATGTGGAATAATCAGTAGTCATGTGGAATTTTTCTCCAGTAATCCACGGACTGAGCACTTCTTTCGCATTTCACATGTTCCATTTTATCATGCTCTGCGGAAAAATAATTCCGCATCTGAAACAGCAGTCATGTAAGTTGCTGAATTTCTTAAACAGATTCACCAAGATTAGGCCCTGCACCCTATCTATTGGTGCCTTACCTACATACTGTAGAATCCCAATAATGTTTGACTTTCCACTAATCAGTAATCTTGCATGTATAAAAAAGTTTCATCCCACGTAAATTTGTATTTACAGGGTCCCATGGACTTCCCAGTTGTTTGCAAGCACACACGCTCTGCCCATTATAATTAATTGGTGGCAGCTCTTTTACATGTTTTTTAAACAATATAATGACCACTTGGCAATGAAACATGACTTGAGCACCAGTCGACTAACAAGGCCGGTCATGGAGTGAAGACAACAGAGTGTGCAGTTTCTCCCTCACCACAATCAGGTAAACGAAGGCTCAAGTGTTACATGGAACACTGAAGGTCACGCAGGTGTGAGGGATTGACTGCAGAGTTGCTGGGTGTCATTGTTGTTCAGATTATTTTAACCAGCCACCATCCTGCTGCATGCAGTCTCTGTCAGTCATCACTGAATACTTGCAGAGTCACTGCCAGTATTGGATGATTTTAGCTCTTTGGTATGTATTCCCTCTCTGTCTCCTGTCCTGTCCATGATGTCATTATCAGGTAGGCAGAAGGACTATTTTTTATCATACATTTCCATATTCAAATAATTTTTTTGTACAAAAAGCAGAAGTTTTTCTTACTGTAATACACAAAAAAGTAGTCCATTTTATAAGCACAATAAGACACTCCAGGTGTGTGCATGGAACATAATTTACCGCACGACCAGAGCTAAAGGCATTAACTCAAGGCCTCTTGCCTTATTACACCCATGGCCATGTGATAAAATATGTTACATGCACACCCTGTCATGTCTTATTGCTTAAGTATTACTGCCGTATGGCTACATCAAAGATTCTGAACATCATATCAATTCACTACCCAGCAGCACCTATTCGCCCAACTGTCGCTACCTAATGTGCAACAAAGTATTTATTTCTACCACTTTCTTAGTGCTCTCTGTCCCCCCTTTGCCCACACCACCCCATACCTGGCCTTATTTCTGTAACTGTAAAGAAATACATCATGTTACAATATATATTTGTTCCTGGTTGTGGAAAAAGAAGATTAAAGTAAAGCAAGCACCAAAGCTACTTACCTGTGCACTTGTGATTGTCAACAAACCATGATGCAGCAGTCTTGACTGTTGGCTAAATTCAGGTTCAGGTCATCTGTGGCTGTATCTGAAACACAGAACATAGAAACATAGACTCTGATGGCAGATAAGAACCACTTGGCCCACCTAGTCTGCCGATTTTCCTACCTACAGGATAAGCTGCAGATCCTATTTAACCAACAGCCTATTTCTTCCTACCCCTCACAAAAATTGCCTTATGTCTGTCCCATGTGTTCTTGAATTCTCCCATAGTTTTAGACCCCACAACCTCCTCAGGAAGGCTATTCCATGCAGTCTCCATCCTCTCTGTGAAATAATACTTCCTCACATTGCCCCTGAGCCGTCCCCCCCTCAATCTTCAAATTGTGTCCCTTTGTTCTTGCACAACTCTTTTTCTGAAAGATGCTACCATCTTGGACTTTGTTGATTCCACTGAGGTACTTAAACGTTTCTATCATGTCCCTCTCCCTTCTTTCCTCAAGGGTATACATATTAAGCTCCTTTAGTCTCTCCTCGTATGGCTTCTCTTGCAGACCCTGCATGATTTTAGTTGCCCTCCTCTGGACTGCCTCCATCCTGTCTATGTCCTTGCAGAGATGGGGTCTGCAGAACTGGATGCAGTACTCCAGATGGGGTCTCACCAACTGTCTGTACAGAGGGATAACAACTTCCTGTTTTCTACTGGTGATTCCTCTCCCTATACATCCCAGTATTCCCCCCAGCCCTCCCTACTGCCTTCTCACATTGCTTGCTTATCTGAAGGCCATCTGATATGATTACCCCCAGGTCCCTTTCCATTTTTGTTGTTGTTACTACCTCCCCCCCCCCATTCTGTAATCTTCCCCTTGATTTTTGTTTCCCAGGTGCATTATTTTGCACTTCTTTGCATTGAATCCAAGCTGCCATACTTCTGACCATTCCTCCAACCTTGCCAAGTCCCTTCTCATCCTTTCCATGCCTTCTTGTATATCAACCCTATTGTAGATCTTTGTGTCATCTGCAAAGAGGCATACTTTTCCTTCTAGTCCCTCTGCAATGTCACTTATAAGGACATTAAAAAGGACTGGACCCAGTACCGAACCCTGCGGTACCCCACTAGTAACCCCTCTTTCTTCAGAGTGGGCTCCATTTACAATTATCTTCTGTACCCCGTTGTCCAGCCAATGTTTTACCCAGACTAACACCCTGGGGCCCAATCCCAGGCTGGTTAATTTGACTATTAATCTTTTGTATGGGACTGTGTCAAATACCTTGCTAAGGTCTAGGTAGGCCATGTCCACAGCCCCTCCCTGGTCTACTACTTTGGTCACCCAGTCAAAGAAGTCAATTAGATTTGTCTGACATAACCTTCCTGCTGTACCCATGCTGCCTTGGGTCCTGTGCCCCACTGGCCTCTAGGTACTCAACAATTCTTTCCTTCAGAAGTTATTCCATCACTTTCCCTACCACAGAAGTCAAAGTGACAGGTCTGTAGTTTCCTGCCTCTGTCTTGCTCTCACTTTTGTGAAGCGGTATCACATCCACCTTCCTCTAGTCCTCAGGTACCACACCATCCTCCCATGTTTGTTAAAAAGGGTAGTCAGTGGTGTCACTAGCTCTCTGCTTAATTCTTTTAGAATTCTTGGGTGAATTCCATCAGATCCCATTGCTTTGTTCACCTTCAGTTTTATGAGTTCTTTCAGAACCCTTTCTTCTGTGAAAGGACTGGGATTGACCCCCTATCCAGAGTGCTTCTGTTAATTGGATTAGGCACCTCCCCCTCCTCCTCTTTTATGAATACTGAGCAGAAGTATTCATTCAGTATACCTGCTTTTTCAGTGTCCCTCTTTGCCCACCCACTGTCCATTCTGTTCAGCCTCACTGTCCCTCCCTTTGTCTTTCTGTGCTCCCTGATGTACCTATAAGGTTTTATCCCTCTTCTTAACTGAGTTGGCTATCTTTTCTTCAGTTTTGGCCTTTGCTATTCTGACTACCCTCCCTGTTTCCTTGTGCCTTAACTGGTACAGTTCTCTGTCTTGCTCCTTCTGTGTTTTCTTATACTTCCTAAATGCTATATTTTTCTCCCTACTTCACCGCCACCTTTTTTGAGAGCCATAGTGGCTTTTTCTTTCATTTTGATTTATTAATTTGCTTCACACAAAAGCTTGTTTCTTCTGTGATGGCAGTTTTGATGTTTCCCCATTGTTGCTCCACCCCTCCTTTTAGCCTATTTGCTAGTGCTTTTCTAAGGCACTCTCCCATCTTGCCAAAGTCAGCCCTCCTAATGTCCAGAACCCTCACTTTTGTATGGCTTGACTCTGTAGCTGAGTTTATCATTTACCACGTTGTTTGGTGGTCACTTGTTCCCAGATGGCTACCCACTTCTAAATCTGAGATCCTCTCACCATCCCCATTTGAGAGTACGAGGTCTAAGATTGCTCCCTCATGAGTGGGCTCCAAAACTAGCTGTCTGAGGCATGCCACCTGAAGGGCATTGGGAATGGCCCTACCTTTGGGTGTGGCTGCAACCAAGGTGCTCCAGTTAGCATCTGGCATATTTAGGTCCTCCATCAACAGTATCTCCCCTTTCTCTGCCATCCTAAGGATGCCTTCTATCATATCCTTGTCCATTCCCTCCTCTTGACATGGGGGTCTGTATACACCCCTATGCAGATTGTGGTGACATTTTCAGTCTCTAAGGTGACCCACAGTGCCTCCTCTCCTCCCTGTTTACTCTTTTGTTCAGTTGCTTTTATCCCTTCCTTTACATAGAGAGCTACTCCTCCCCCTCTTCTCCCCTCCCTGTCTCCCCTGTAGGTTGTGTACCCTGGTATGTTAACATCCCAGTCATGGTTCTCTGTCTACCATGTTTCTGTGACTGCTACAATATCCAGGCATCCCTCTTCCATCAAGGCCACCAGTTCAGGGAGCTTGTTGCCCAGACTACAGGCATTAGTACTCATTACCCTCCATTTCTTGATGGTCTTACCCATTTTTACCCCATCCCTGTCCTTATTGTGTTTGTCATTTTCTCCATTTACCCCTGCCCTTCTCCCTATTGACATCTCTATCTTGGTGTTTACCTCAATGACTATCCTGACCTTTTGTGGGGGGGGGTAGGATTTCCCTGCTCCTTTCCAGAGCCCCCCCCCTTGGCTAGTTTAAATGCTTGCCAATGAAACATTTAAACCTATCACCTAGGATTCTGGTTCCCCTCCTGGACAAATGTAGACCATCATGCCAGTGTAGGCCTGCATCCCTCCAGGTGGACCCCCAGTCCCAATGAAGCCAAATCCCTGAGCTCTGCACCAGTTTTTCAACCACTGATTGAATTCCATGGTGTGGAGCACCCTAGCCTCACCCATGCCATAGACAGGCAGCACCTACGAGAAGGTTACCGTGCGTGCTGTTTGTCTAAGGCCCCTTTCCAACTCCACAAACTCTTCCTGTACTGCTCTGATCCCTTTCTTAGCCAGGTCATTTGTACCTAGGTGGACAATGACATCCAGCTCCCTTCCCTGTGCAGCTGCTCCAGAGATCCTGAGGATTCACTCCTTGTCCCTCCAAGCCACAGCACCAGGCAGGCACCTTACCTCCCTCTCCCCTTTCTTCCCTAGTTCTACCTTCCCAACAATGGAGTTCCCCACCAGGAGTTGTTTCCTTCCCCTGTGGGGTCCCATGCCACCCTCCTGTGGGTCTCCTTTGTGGAGGTTCTCAGCATCCTCCTTAGTCTCCACTGTGGGTGCCTCCATAGAGGAACCACACTTTGCCAGAACAGCATATGAATTGTGGGGAGGTACAACTGGAGGGATGTGCCTCTGTTCCACCACCCTCACCCTCCCTGAGCCCACTGTGGTCCAACTGCTCCTTTTCCTTGGTAACCTCTGAGGCAACGGCAGTGGCACTGGTGGTCCCTGGGTAAGAGGGGAGGTCCCACAAATCCTGGCCAACTCAGCCTGGAGATGAGCAACCTCCTCCCTCAGTCCAGAGATGTGCCTGCAGATGGGACAACACTGCATCCTCCAGAACGTCGCATGGAAAACTGCATCTATAAAGCATTACAGTGCCAAACCTGAAACAGCAATCACACTCTTAGTTACAGAGACACAATGGAATGAATTACTATCAGTCTGTGTTAAAAATACCTTCTGTACCTGAAAAAAACCCCACTCAGAGCATAGTGTCACTTTACATGATGCCTATGCATCCAAATGTAAGCCAGTATTCCTCCACCATTACTACTATCACTGTCCACACAGACCCCCACCCTCCTCCCCACCACCATCAGTCTGTCTCAAAGACCATCAGCACCTACACCTATCTCACTATGATACACATGTTTGTTATTTAAAAAAATATTGAAGACTTAACCTAGGCATTTGTGTGATAAATACATCAAGAAACCACAGGCCTGTCGGAGTAAGGGAGGCTCACAGCAACAATAGAAGCAATGGCAGCAGCAGTCAGAAAACCACAGTGAGGCAAACATGAAAGGGAAGTACATGTACAGTCACAGAAACACAAGACAAGCATGGATTGATAATACTTAGCTTATAAACAACACCAGCTCTGTCAAGGGGAAAAAATAACAAGAAACTACTTTACTTTACCTAATAAACCTTCAGCGTCAGCAGAAATGGTCTGCTGCACCTACTAGTGCAGTCAGTATAACCACTGCCACCATACTGCCCCCAACCCCACTGGAAACTGAACTTAAAAATGCCTGTCTCAAAGACGATCAGAATCAACCCTTAATAGAACAAATAAATCAATTGCATGTCGTAATTAAAAATTAAAATAAATATTACATACTTACCGGGAAAGTTGGCATAGCAATGCCATGATGAAGCTACAGCGCAGGGTCAACAGCAGGAGTCAGAAAGCCTTAGTGAATTCTGAGGCATGCCTGAAATGGAAAAAAAAACACAACAGTTGCAGACATACATCAGAGAACCATAACTGTGAGTATTTTGTTGAGACACAACAGTAGCATGCAGCAGTTATGCCAGAGTACCTACTGAGAATATACTGTCAATTTGTGTAACCTAAATTAAGGACAAGTTGTCTGTGCCTGCATAAGTTAATCCACCAGTACCCTCCCCCCCGCAATGCCCACCCACCTGCCTTAGTTTGAACTTAATCATAATCTATCCTCAGATATTGCACTACCAGGGAATAAAAATTCTGTAAATGGCAATAATAATGCATGTTTCTCCCTGTTCAATGTTTGTGTGAAGGCTTGAAGTACGTAACTTTGTACTTTTCATTCCCAACCAATACATCTACTGGCATGGCTGTCCCTGGCATGGGAACATTTGGAGCCAGGACAGCATGAGTGGAAGTATCACCAACAACCATTAGAGACGCAGCCCTGAAAAGTGAAAAAATAATATAGTTGAGGAACAAGAAGGGAAACAATACAGTAACAAGTAACAACAGTGTGGGCGTGGCACACGTGCTGCTGGACCAAGAGTTGTGTACATCCTCTCACTATGTAGTGTGCCAGCACTCCCTACCTAATGTGTAAACAACCTGTTCAGAACTTTTGTAACAACCAGCCTGTTCACTCACATGCTCCCCCCGGGCCTCCCCCGAGCCATCTAATGTTTAATGTGATAAAAAACATCTCTCCCACCCCACATGAACATTAGCAGTAACATATCATGGTCCCCTTCTGAACAAGTTGTGTGTTTTTAAAAAGTATGTTACTCAAAAATTTAAAATAACAGCACTATACCTTATTTAAGCAATAATGCCTAACCCGGGGTTATGTTAATAGGTTTCATAGGTAAATACAGAGCCATTTATACGTTAGTCCTTTCGCTTGCCATTTAGTTAGTAACCCCGGATATTGTATTTGAATAGAAAGCTATCCAATCTGTTTTTAAATTTGTTCACAGTATCACTAGCTACTATTTCCAAGGGTAATCTATTCCAAATATTGGTGGCCCTCAGCGTGAGCCAGGATTTCCTTTTATTCGTTTTTGGACATTCAACAAAAGTTGTAGTGGGTGAGATCTGGTATATATATAGGTTCCTGTATTTCAAGCCAAGTAGTTCCCATAAATCTGGATTGATAGTTGCTTATATATTAAACACATATCTCCCTTAAGCGCCTATTCCAAGGAGTACAGACCTAAAGTATTTAACCTTGTTGTGTAATCTAAGCCTTTGACCTCTTGTATATTTCTGGTGGCTCTCCTTTGGACTCTCTCGAGTGCCACTATTTCAGTCTTACCCATGGGTGACCAGAACTGTGCACAGTAATCCAGGTGAGGCCTCACCAAGGACGTATACAGAGGCAGGAGAACATCCCTACTTCTTGATGTGATATGCTTGTTGATACAGTGTAGAATACTGCTCGATTTTTTTAATAACTACATTACAGTGCATCTTAAATGATAGGTCTTTCATAATCATAATTCCCAAGTCACTCTGTTGATCGACAATACTAAGTATTTTACCACCAAGTATATAGGATAACTGCTTGTTTACCTTCCCAAAATGCATAACACAACACTTGTCTACATTAAACGTTAGTTTTTTCTCTACTGCCCAAAGTTCCAGTGTATCCAATGCCTCTTGTAGTGCTATAACGTCATTTTGGTTATTAATTGAAATCCAACCTGGTGTCATCAGCAAACTTGAAACCCAAACCCATTATTGACCTTCAATGAGGCAATGTATGTATTGAATAAACAAGGCCCCAAGACAGATCCCTTGGGAATCCCACTCCTCACTTCGGCCCATGCTGAGTTAGCCCCATTTATGTTGACTGATTGTTTCCTAGAGGTAAGCCATGCATCCACCCATTTTGTTATTGTTCCTGGTAGGCCATGCAATATTAATGCGTCAATGAGCTCGCCATGAGGGACCTTATCAAAGGCCTTTGAGAAGTCGAGATATACCACATCCACAGGCTGCCCCTCTCCCAGTGCCCTGCTGACCCTTCCATAAAATTCCAGGAGGTTGGTCTGGCAGGACCTTCCAGTGGTGAAACCATGCTGGACAGGGTCTACCAAGTCTGTCTCCTTGATGTGTTCCATAATACACTCTTTTAGGATACCTTCAAATATTTTTTCCCAGGACTGACGTCAGACTAATGGGTCTGTAGTTGGATATGTCATGTTTATTCCCCTTCTTGTATATGGGAACCACACTTGCCTGTCTCCAAGCCTCCAAAACCATCCCCTTTCTCAGTGAGGTTTGAAAGATTACTGTCAGGGGTCCCGCCAAAAGGTCTGTCAGTTCTTTAATTATTCTTGGATGAATTCATCCGGACCTTGGGATTTATTTTGATCGATTTTAAGTAGCCTTTTGAGTATATCTTCACTAGTTATCAGTGATTCTATGTTTAGTATAGTAGGCAGATGTTCCAGTTTAGGGGAGGATTTATTGTTGAATACAGATAAAAAGAAGTCATTGTATAACTGGGCTGTGTGGGACTGGTCCATAATTGTTTTACCATCATTTGTGTGTAATGGGCCAATAGGTCTGTAAGTTCCCTTTTTGTTATTAATATATGTGTAAAAATGATTTGTAATTATCCTGGAGTTTTGTTGCTAATTTTAATTCAAATTTTGATTTAGCTTCTTTAATACATTTTTTGGACTTTTTTAGTAGGGCTTTGTAAGTAGCCCACCATGTGTTACTTCCTGATTTTTTTGGCTTGTAAAAAGCTCTCTTTTTTTTCTTTATCAAAAGTCGTATTGATTTAGACAGCCATCTGGGTTTACTTTTATTGGTGACATCTGTTTTCTTTATTAATTGGGTGAAGGTTTGAGTGGCAAGAGTTATTTTACCCACAAAAAGATCCCACATAGACTCGAGTGTTTGTTCTAGAAGTCCTCAACCCAATTCCAATTTTTTAGAAATAATCTCATGCTAGTAAAGTCAGCTTGATTGTAGTTAAATTTGCTAGTCCTACTTTTATTATTATCGGATAATATGTCAAGGGAACAATAAACCATGGAATGGTCACTGGATCCGAGAGGAGCTATGACTTTACAGGATGATATAATATCCTCTAAGTTACTTAATACTAGGTCAAGTATGTGGTTGTTCCTGGTATTTGAATTAACCCATTGGTTCATCCCTGATAGTAAACATGTTTCCAGATATCGTGATTCTGTAATATTACTTGTCTGTAGGGTTGTCAAGTTAATACCTGGTAGATTGAAATCTCCAACTACTATATTGTTTTTTGTTCCACCTATAGTATTCAGAAAATCTAGGAGTTGTTCCTCCTGACCTGTCGTTATGGATGGGGCTCTATATATTACTCCAATGTTGATGGCATGTGAGCGGCAGGGAGATATTTTGACCCATAGAACTTCAGTTTTGTCCCATTTGGATGTATCAATTTCTTCGGAATCTATTTTGTCAGAAATATATAAGGTCACTCCCCCACCCTTTTGGTCCTTCCTATCCTTATGGTACAAACTAAAACCATTTATTTGTTTATCCCAAGAAATATCTGGGTTCCACCAGGTCTCGGTTATGGCACATAATCTGATGTTTAATTGTTCTAAACATACAAACATAGAAACATAGAATTTGACTGCAGATAAGGACCGTTTGGCCCACCTAGTCTGCCCAATTAACCCATTTCTAGGGTTAATTTTAATTCATCCATTTTATTATTTAAGCTCCTAGCATTTAAAGAAAGGAAATTATATGGGGTACATTCATGTGTATCTTTATTTAGAAGAGAAGCAACTGGCCTACCCTCCCCCACTACTCCAAGTTTAAATTTACTTCTAAAGTATGTCTAAGATGGTGGGCAAAAATTTGTTTCCCCTTCTGTTTAGATGAAGTCCATCCTGTGCGTATAACTTTGGGTCCCTGAATTTAGTCCCATGTTCAAGAAAGATATGACCCTCTCTAATACACCATCTTTTCAGCCATCCATTTAGCTGTGATATATCATTATTTACTGCACGTGTTGCCCAAGGTATTGGTAGGATCCCAGAGATAATAAGATCACATCCATCCCTTATAAGGGTCCTTCCTACCTCCTCAAACTCTCTCTGAATTTCTAGGAGCCTTTTTTTATCCGCGTCATTTGATCCCACATGTAGTAGCACCAGAGGTTGATGGGTATTTTCTCTCAGGCCTGGGAGGAGATTTTTAATGTCTTTTATGCCTGCTCCAGGGAGTGCACTTACTGTGGTTGTTAGTTTAAGATTTTTACAAATAATGTGGTCTGTGTATTTCAGCATGGAGTCACCCATAACCAAGATGTCTCTTAAATTGGTCTCTTCATTTCCTGTTAGGTTGTTATCAGTTGTGTGTTTGCTCTTTTCTATTGGTGTGTCGGTAGTGATTTATTATTGTGCATATTGTGGATGAGTGAGGGATTTTGTAGTATTTATTCCCTTGTTAGGTGAAATATTCTGTAATGAGCATGGTTCTCGCCTGGAGGGGGTCACCTTTGCAGATGTATTGCATTCTGCGTTTGATTAAAGATGGAGAACCTGTTTGGTGTTAAGATATTTGAGGAACCTCCTATGTTCCTTTTACCCTTTTTCCTGTTTTTATTAGTAATGTTTGTTACGAGCCTCCAGTCCTCCTCAATCGCATGTGTTTCATTCTGGTGGCTAAGTTCACATGACAATATTGTTGCAGCCACAGTAGAATCAATATATTGTTCCAGATTACTAATATCAGTCTGTACTTGAACCCTCTGTTTTAACACCTGTATTTCGGTTTGTAGAATATCAATGAGTTTGCATTTGTCACAGATAAACCCATCACTGGGCTCATCCTCAGTTGACATTAAACATCTAGTACACAGCCTCATTTTTAACACACACTGCGTTACTATACCTTATAAGAAAGTTTAGAGTCCAGAATCCTTGCTATCCCAGCGGACACAACAGACACACGCAGATGCACGTGTCTCTGCGAGCGTCTCCGCGCGCCCTGCTTGCTGCAGTGTGAGTTTTATGCGTTGTACATGACCCGGAAGTGTTCAAAAGGTCACGGGGCACTCACAATGTTTTTTAAGTGAAATAAAGCTTAAAATTGATCCACTCAGCGTCTATCACTCATTCGTGGCACAGGCAAAGGGTTTTCAGGAGTTTACAGATAAAATAGCAGTTTAAATGCAGTCTTTGTAGTTTTGGGTGCTGCCTCCAAAAACTACAGGCTGGTCTGGTAATCATCCTCTGGGGTGAAATGTGGCAAAAGGCATAGCTTAGTGCTACATGCTCCTAGAGGGTGAATTACTGTCTCTGACCGTTACCATAACCCCTGGTAGGATCTTATTACTATTATAATAAAATATTTTTTTATACTGTTCAACCTTGTTCAGCAAGTGATTAGGCTGTATATGTATGTTGATAATGAAATATTAACCTAGGGCTGATAGACTGTTTGCAACCAATCAGAAACCTCAATTTCTCAGACCCTTTTTATAAGAAGCAAAATGTCCTGACCTCTACACACTATTTGCGGAAAACAATTTTGCATAATTAGTTGTAGTCGAGGATAGTTTCACAATTCTGCGATGTTTGTAAGTGAAAAAGATTTCCACATATCAAAACTGAAATACCGCAATTATGGTGACCTTTTTCACATGTACAGTATGTGTTAACCGCGGAGACAAATTTCCATAGGTGTACGCTGTGTTCCAATTATAAGTGCGTGATTATCCTTCAAATGCGAAAAAAAAAAAGGTCGCAATTATATATGCAGGACCTGGAAATCGAACATTTCGCTATTTCCTGTGTTGCGAATCTGCAATTGCGAGAAACACAGGAAGAGTCACAGAGTCAGACTCAGACTGAGAGATAGGACAGCTAGTTTAATTCAGTTGAGAGACTGAGATTGAGAAACATGTCCGCAACTGCAGAATCAGGATGGGGGGGGAGCAGCAAGCATTGGAGGAGGAGGAAGGCGACCAGCAGCAGCAGCAGAATGTGGGGGAAGGGAAGCTGAAGTTGCTGAAAACACCAGAGATGGTCAGCAGCAGGAGCAAGGCCAGCAAGATCAGCCTCATGCCCAGCCCTCAACCAGTGTTGATGCTGGCACTGCTAAACAACTTGCACCAGCCTTCGCACATCAGGAGGTGGCAGTGCTAGCAGGGGAGCAGGCAGCACATGCAAAAGAGCTGTATGGGCCTGAGAGACTCCCCGTAAAACAGAGGGGGGAACTATGGGAGGCCATACAGGCAAGTATTGAAAGAGGGAGATGGTGTCCAACCCTGCTCTGTAAAGCAAATTAAACATAAGTGGGATGACATCCAGAGATGTGACAAGCAGTTACTGGAGGCATTGGGGGACCTGTGACCCTGACAGGGAATGTTGGTGGTAGGAAGAGGACACAGCGGAAGAAGCCAGCAGAGCCCAACACCAGAGCCACAGTGGAAGATGACAGAACAAGTGAGTATATTATTTTCATTAGTCTAACCTTTACTGCCATCAGTGCCATGACATAATATTGGAGGGTGGTAGATCCAAGGGGGATATGAGGAGGCATTTCTTTATGGAGATGGTGGTAGAAAAGTTGAATGTGCTACCAGCTGAGGTGGTGATGGCATGTAACACAGTAGAATGCTTTAAGAAGGGTTGGGACAGGGCAAAGAGGAGGGCAAAAGGAGGTACTGTGAGGTGGTTGGGCGTGGCAGCTGGCAGCTGAATAGGGAGATAACTGCATGCTCAAGCAGCACAGACAATGATGGCCTTTTTGCTGCTGTGACAATCGACCTGTTATGACTAGACTACAACTATTGCCACAACTGCGTTTCATTTCAGTATTCTTCTCTTTATTGTTAACAGGTGGTGCCAAGAGCCGCTCTACTGCTGCTGCCAGTGCCATGGAGTCCAGCACCATAGTTCCAGCAGATGGAGTGGAGGAAGGAGCAAGAGGCAGCGCTGTGGAGACCCCCAGCCCTTCTGATGGTAAGATGATCATTTTTTTCATGCAGATAAGGATTAAGTAGGGTCAGTAGACTGTACACAAATTGTTATTTATATATAATTACTGTTGATTACTTTTTCCCTAAGGAAAATATCAAACAAGGTTGATATGTGCCATAATAATAACTGGCTTCTTATTACATGAAACATGTATATTGTTCCATGACTCTCTGCATGTGCTAGTTGCCCTCTCCCTTTATTCATGATGGACACCTGCCAGTCCTACAACCACCACTGTGTGGTAACTAATACCTACGATTGCTTTCTTTTATGTCACATAACTGCTGTAGCAAAAAAGCACCCGCCAGCAATTATATAAAAAAAAAAGATGGTGTAGTCTGTAAAACTCAGTTTTAATTTACACACACCCTCTGTGTGGGATGCTTCTCATAAACCCCTCGGGCTTGCACTCGGGGTTTATTATGAAGCATGTCACACCTACAGTAGGTATAAAAACTCATAACACACATTGCCCCATCCTTTATTATGAACATACTAAAATGGCAGCAGAAGTAGGCGTCATTGCCTATCACGTGAGTATGCTAGAATGCGCAGCTAGCACCCTATATCGCCGCTGCCCCTCCCTCATCTTCCACCACATTGCCCCTTCACCGCCCCATCACCCCCTTCTTGAAACTGTCTGTTGTCTTGGATGCCACCACCTTTCCCAGTTTGGTGTTCCACTTCTCCACCACGCTGAAGAAATGTCTCCTCATCTCTCTGTTAAACGTACCCCCCAATGTAAGATGGAGACCTCTAGTATCTCTCCCTTTTTCAAAGCTTGAAAATCACATCAGTTTTACTCTTATTTATACCTCTCAGCTGTTTAAAGGTATCATTCATGTCACTCCTGTCCCTTCTCTCCTCCAGGGAATGCATATTCACCTCCCCTAACATTTCCTCATATGTGTTACCCACAATTTCCAGAATCATTTCTGTAGCTGTCCACTGTACCCCACTCCGATCTGATGTCCTTATTCAGAAATGGGTGCAAACCCAACACCTCATTCAGTATTCCAGGTGGTGCCTGACCAGTGACCTATACAGGAGCAGGATGTCCTCCCGACTTCTTTAGGAGATCCCTCTAGCTATGTACCCCAGCTCTTGTTGGCTCTTGCTGTTGCCATACTGCACTGACTGAGCATAGTTGTTCATGCTCCTTGTTATGATCACCCCTTGGTTCTTCTCTTCAATGGAACTTCACAACTGTATGAAATTGATAGTCTCTCCCCTGGTTCCAGGCTCAGAACTTAGGGCAGGGCCTTGCACTTCTTGGCACTGAACCCCAGCTGCCATTTGGCTGCACACTCCTGCAGTTTATTCAGGTCCCCCGTGCTGCAACCTCATCACCGCCTCCATGTCATGTACAAGCAAATTTCCCATGTTTGTAATGTGAATGAACAGATTGATTTTACCCCAGATTACATTTGAGATACATGCAATATAAATCTCGAATATTAGTGGTCCTAGGGCCATAACTATTCCCTGTGGTACCCCGCTTATCACTGGTGCAGCACTCTTGATGATGACAGCCCCCCCCCTTACTAATACTCTCCTATTGTATTACCATCAGCCAGTTTTTAATCCATATCACCATTTTTGGTATGGACCTTACATTTTGCAGCTTCCCCCGAATGTCCCATGCACCACTGAATCAAATACCTTACTGAAGTCCAAGTCCAGAACATCCACAGCATGGCCCTTGTCCAGTCCTCTCATCACCCGCACTGTCATAGAACTTTACCAGGTTTGTCTGGCGTGATCTTTCCCCAAGAAACCCATGCCGCCATTCGTCATGAATACCATTTGTCTCCAATAAGCTCATAAGCCTCACATTTTGGATTGTCTTCATTACTTTGCCCATGATTGAGGTGAGGCTCACTTGCATGTAGGTCCCTGTATCATCCCTCAGACCATTCGTATGGATGGGCACCACATGGGACCTCCCAAAGTCATGAAGAACACATCCTGTGTATAGGGAACATGGAAGTCTTGAACTGGTCATGCAGTGGCCTTGCCAGTACCTCTGCCAGCACCCGCAGTCCCCTAGGGTGGATGACATCCTGTTTAGGCACTTTGTCCAGTCTTACAGCCATCCAGCACCCTTTGTAATCCCCACATGTGCTGTCATCTCCCACTCTTGTCCCCCCAGTTACCTGAGGTATTTGACCCACTTCTCCTGCATAAACACAGAACAGAAGCACTCATTCAGTGCATCAGCTTGCTCTACCCCTTTTCCTCCCAGCACACCATCCTTCTTGCTCCCTACTAGTTGTTCCCTACTTTTCCTTTTCTGTCGTATGTAGTGGAAGAAGTATTTCTCTCCTGTTTTGATCCTCTGAGGTAGCCTCAGCTACTGTGACCATTTTCCCACCCTAACCAGTCTACATACTGGACTGGTGTTAGTGAACCTTCAAAACGGATGGCTAAAATTTTCAATTTTCTCACCCACACTGTGGTGATGGTGATTATATTAGTCATTAGTAGCATCTAATAGTATAAAAGGCATTTTACTGTTGTGTTAATGAACCTCGCTGAAATTGCTTCCGTGGGTTGTTATGATAACCCAAAAAATGCCCTGCTTCACTGTCAAGGTAACCACTGGAATTGATGACAAGATGCGTATGAGCGAGTACGATCATACATTATGTAAGCAATAACACATGACAGATGTGTTTTGGTAGTACTGAGATACCTGCACACACCGAGGCATGGCTATGCATGACACAACAGGCCGACTGCCTTCCTGTCACTTTCTGGCTGTGCAGGTATCTCAGCTCTAACGACACACAGACTTGTCTTACTGGCAGTGCTTAATACTTATACTAAATGATCCAACAGATAATGTTGCAGAACAAAAAGTTATTCGAAAAATGTTATACGTCCACCCTTAATATGAAACCTTGCTAAATAATGTATAATCCTTGACTCCTCCTCTTCCTTAGATGTTTCTTACTTGTTAGTCTGTCATATGTCTTCCTTCAAGTGCACACCCAATACATTGTGTTTGTTTAACATGGAATAGGGCAATGCAAAGCTCCACATTATTCTAATAGTACAATGAACCCGCCCCCACACACACACAGAATGATAACATGGAATACATGTATTCTGCCGGCTTCAGAGCTCTCAGCTCAACTGGTTTGCGAACAAAGAAGATGAGCACACATACATGCCGAATGGGTAGCCAGAAACGCAATGAGTGTCTGTCCTTGCTCTCACCGGCCTATCTTTCTTTACTGCAGCTTTGGTGACCACCTCAAAAACAGCAACGGAAGCCCAGATGGCAGTCAAGGAACAGTGTCCTAGGAGGAAAAACAGGATCATGGGGATCCAGCGTGAACTATGCAGGCTTGCATCAAGGGACACTGAACAGCTGCCATCAAGCACAGGGAGAGCAGGCGCAGCAGCTGAAGACCAGCAAGCACCCAGGAAGTAGAGCACGGTGAAACAAGCACCAGCCAGAGGAGGGACCGGGACAGCAACATTTTAAAAAGGATGAAAGTACTGGAGGTCAACCAGGCAAATTAATGGAGAACCAGGACAAAATGTTGTCTATGCTCAGGAAGCTGACTGCAAGATGACATACTCCAAAGATTAAGCGCTGCCACTGGTCAGCACTCCCCTTCCCCAGCATCGCCAGATTCAGAAATGCAGAGTTTCCCGTGCTGCTGTGCAGGCCAAAAAATAATTGCCAGTTGGCAGTTAAGTTACTTAAACATAGTTTTACACCTGTTGTTTGATACTTGTTCAGTTTTATAACTAACCCTCTTTTATTGTAAATAGTTACTGTTTTATTGTATCATTGTTGTTCATCATAATCACTTTTAACTTTTTCCTGTTGTGATTTGAAATATACAAATAATCCATTCACAGTTGTGTACTTTTCCTTGTCTTGGGATGGGATGGGATGGGATGGGATGAGATTATTGAGTTACTGTATCTCAAGGTTCAGTGAAGGGTCGCACAAATGCTGCAGCAGTCTGACTGGCTGTTAGGATTCCAACAGCCTTACATTAATCCATGTTATAGTTAAGCAATAAGGCATGACAGGGTATGCATTGTGGTTGGAGAGTGGCACAACTTGGGTGTGGCATGAGGCATTGCCGAGTGCCTTCACTTCAGCCACCCAAGAAGTGCTGTTAACCCACCACAATGAACACCTTGGAGTGTCTTACTGTGATTATAAAATGGGTCCAAGATGTTTTTTTGCAGCTGGGGGGATGAAGAAATGTGCCAAATCAAAAAAGAAAACTGTTTATGGCTTTTTTTAAAACAGTCCCCAGCACATCCCGGCACTGACATGCTATCTCAGGTTTAAATACTATGTACAGCAAAATTAATGTATTTGTAATTAGTACCTGGCTAAACCCTCTAGTTTTCCCCAGTCCACCCCCTTTTACATATTTCCCTCACCTTTCTTTCTTCTTCTTTGTAATATTCCCTCCCTATTTCTCTGTCTTGCTTATTTTATGTGTTGCCAACATTCAAGAGGTGGAATGTTTACCACAGATGGAATGCAAGAATTCAAGCCTCTGCTCAGTTCTGTTGACAGAATGTTTACTCCCACTACCATTTGCTTTATCTGTAACAGCTTAAACAAGACCGGTAGGGGGATTTTCATGGTCAGCAAAGAAACACCATATATCACAATTCTAAGTACTGTAGTACATTTTTTAAGTTATGTATGTGTGTGTAGCAAGAGTATTATGAAGGCAAATAACATTTAATTTTTATGTTTATAAATTTAAGACACATTTATTTTTAGGGCCTAGTTGAAGGTTTTTAGTGAGTAAAGGTGACAGCCACATTTGTGATGCCAGTCAGGAATGGCTGGTACTATTGATTTTATTGTGAGGAGGTTACTGAACCTTCTTCCAGTGCTGCATCATGGGATATCAGCACTGGGTTCCGAGCTTCTCAACCAGATTACTGGACTTTTTATAGCCATATTATAATGTCATGTACAGTCCGATCACCACGGAACATGAATTCTTCCTGTCAGCATTCTACCCTCTAGCACTGCTGAATGACTGGAATGCTGTAGTTTGATTTTGGAAGTATAGCCTAAAGGTTAGAGGAGCGAGGTGTGAATGAGCTTGATACATCCAGCAGACTAGACCTGCGTTTGATTCTCACAACCTCCAGTTGCATACTGTGTGACTCTGAGCAAGTCACTTAACCGCCTAGTGCTCCCAGGTCACCCCAAAAACAGGCACTTGTGCCTAGTGGGCCTTACCTGGTTACCAAAGACTAAAATAAATGAATAAATAAAGCAGCATTCTTACACTGCTTGTGGGAGAACTATTTTAATAAAAATCTCCCTCTAAATCAAGAAAATAAAATAATTCAAAAAGCATGCTTTTAACACTTTTTTCTTGTAGAATAATTTTTTTATAATAGTAAAAAGGCACTCCCAGGAGTTAGATTACCAGTCAGTTAAAAAACCCTGAGGTGCAATATGGCACTCAGTTGCACCTTGTACCACATTACACCCCAGGGGGTGATTAACAGAGTGTTAATCTATCCCTTGTTGTTTAATTAAACTGCACAATTTCTTTTCTAAGAATAATAGATTATATTTAACTAAATTTCGATTGCAAAAGATTACTTACCTGTGCAGGTGGGATGAACACATATGAAGAAACCGTGATAGCAGCATCAGGTGTGATCCTGGCAGTAACAGCAGCAGCAGTGTGTGTGACCGGCCTAGAAAGGAAACAAGTCCGTTTGAGATAAACAAATATAGGACATCTGGCTAGGCAAGACTATGACATTTTATCAGGCTTGTGAACATTTTCTTAGATACGGTACTATCTTTCAGAGTCGACTGTCAGCTCTGCCGGCTTAACCAACCTACTATACTAAAATTTTCAGACAGCTTGTCCTCCACCATGTGTGTGTCCCTCCCCCAAACAACTACTCACTTGATACCCCTACGGCACCCTCTACATCTTAATGAATGACATTAGGCGTACCACCACTACAGTACTTACCTGAGTCCCTGGCTGACATTGACAGAAAGCGACCAAGGATACTATGAAACAGAAAGGTTTTCAACAACTACGTACCTTGCCAGGTGTGATGATGAAGACATCACAAGGAAAACACACAATAGTAGAGCATCAGGTATGATCCAGGCATCAACAGCAGCAGCATGTGACAGGCCTTGAAAGGAAAGGAAATAACCGAGTGTTACATAAAGAAAAAAAAGGCAATTTTGATAGCAAAAACTGTTTGTTACCTCTTGTCTTGTCAGACTTTATGAACAGAACAATGTCTTATACACATGGTACTGTCATACCATGCATTGCCTACCATGCCTGCCCTAACACTGACTATCTTAATAATCTCTCTAAAACCTCCACCTTGTGTGTGGCCCCTCCCCCAAACAACCACTGACTTGCTACCCCTACGGCACCCTCTACATCTTGACGAATGACAGTAGGAATATCACTGCAATACTTACCTGCCTTAATAGTGGGTGACAAAGAGAAAAATATCAAGGGTATCAAATAGAATGGTGTCCCTATGATATATCTTACCTGGTTAGTTGTGATCGGCACATCATGAAGAAACAGTCAAAAGTGGCATCAGGTATTATCCAGGCAGCAGCAGCAGTGTGTGACAGACTGGGAAAGGCAAAAAGTCAGGGTGACATGATAATAGTTACAGAAACAAAAGTAAGGTTGACATCCAAGACCATGGGGAATTGCCATGTTGTCAGGATTCACTAAACACAGAGTCACAGAGTTTGGAACTGTTTGATTCTATAAGCAGCACAGGGGAAGTCACAGAGTTTGGAATTCTGATTTTGAAAGCAGCACAAGGGAAGTCACAGAGTTTGGAATTCTGATTTTGAAAGCAGCACAAGGGAAATCACAGAGTTTGGAACTGTTTGATTTTGAAAGCAGCACATGGGAAGTCAAAGAGTTTGGAACTCTGATTTTGAAAGCAACACAAGGGAAATCACAGAGTTTGGAACTGTCTGATTTTGAAAGCAGCACAAGGGAAATCACAGAGTTTGGAACTCAGTGCTTTGGCTTCTCAGAAGGAACTAGAAGCGGGGCAGGATCAGATCTACAGTACAGTAGCTTCTTGCTGTTTTACATTGTTTCTTGTGGATTCTACTTGGTAGAAAGTTATTTCTTTTCTTTCTTGCTACTAAGGGGCTAGCAGGGTATTGTTTGGGGCTGTTGGAATTTTGAAACCTGTTTTGGTAGCTATAAGTGGGCTCATTTGTTTGATTCACTGTGTGGTAGGCTGCATTTGTAGAGGCCTATTTCTTCTGTTTTAAAACATGATTGGTGTGATTTATCTGGGTCTTTTTCTTTGAATTGGAGACATGTATCTTCTAATTCCAAGCCTATTTTGATGTGTTGTTGGTGAAGCTGTTTGAATTGGAGTCCTGTTTCTTTGGGTAGCAAACCTATTTTGGGGGCTTTGAGTAGAATTGTGATTCATTGTTGCTGGCTTCACTAGCTGCAAAGTTTGAGTGCAGAGTAGGAGAAGGGTGCTAATAGTCTGACCAGAGCCCTCAGCTACCTGATTGTTTCTGGAAGCCTTGGGCTGGTCCCACCCTTGGTCCATTATTTCCTTTATACCAGGGGTTCTGACATCACTTCCTTAAACAGGCAAAGAATATGCACCTGTCATAGCAAAAGCAGACATCCAGGAAAGGAACAGCAGCAAGTAAAGAGGTGACTGCCTCTCAGTGGAAGAGAAGTAAATGCAAATCTAGGAGCTTTCATTATTACTTCTCGCATTGATATTGCATTGGGGAAAAGGAGGAGTAGGAGTTTGAAGAAGGTTGTGCAATGGCTACTTAAAGTCTGTTTTTGAGTGTGGATAGGAAGGATAGGAATATAAAACAGGTTGCTCAATATATCTAAATGTATGTTAACAAAGGAGGTAAGGGAAATAAAGAAAATGTTTTGCACTGATAGAAGGAGGGAGGGAGACTTGGGGGAGTGTTTGGTATCCTGCATCTGGAAGGGTGGGGGGTCACTGGTGGGCAACGACAGCAATGGGTAGGGTGGTAGGCTGCAACAACTGCGGTGCACCAATCTTTCTAAAAATTGTCTGGAGTGTGGGAGGATGTTTAGTGTGCAACCACATAGAAAAACTTAGAAAGGAGATTGAGGGTCTGCAGGAGGAACTAAGACAGGCAAGGCAGATTGGGGGTGGGTTTAGCCTAATACTGGAGGGAGGAAGAAGGGGAGATGAGGGAGGGCGATTTAAGCCAACAGTGGTGAGGAGAGGTCAGAAAGAAGGAAGCAGAGACAAGGGGCCCAGGCTAGGAAGAACAATTACAGGAAACCAGGTCAGGAGACAAAAGACAAATGGAAGGAGGAGATAGGGACTTGTGAGGGGAGGCGAAGAAGTGGCAAAAGTCATGGAGTGGAAAGGAGAGAACTGGTTACTATGAAGAGAGAGGAAGCGGGCATTTGTGAAGGGCCTTCAGAAAACAGTTTTGCACTGCTAGAGAGGAAGAAGGTGGAGGAGGGAAATGATGAAATTAGAGGAGTAATTGATAAATGCCTGGACCAAACTGGAGCGGGGGGAAGTTCTGCTGGGAGAATTGCAGCAGGGGTAAAGGGGAAATAATGTGCAGGAGGAAGAAGAGGAGCTGGAAATGAGAGAGGGAGATGAATGGAAGCAAGCAGGGAGTAGGGGTGGAATCTTAGTGCTGGGGACTCAATACTAAGAGGAGTTAGGTGGGGTAGCAAGGGGGGAGAGGCATAGTTGCATTTGGGTGGAGGCCATGCCAGGAATGACAGTGGAAAGGGTGGGACAGTCTGTTCTGAAATATGCTAGAAGGGGTAGGGACAAGCCTCATTTAATTATACATCTTGGGACAAACGACCTGGCTGACAAGACAGTAGATTCAGTCCAGAGGAGGTTTAAGGAACTAGCACAGTTATGTGAGGGGGCAGGAAGATCAGTAACTTTTTCAGAAATTCTTCCAGTGCCAAAGGCAAGCACAACAAGAAAGCTGAGAATAGACAAATTTAATGGATGGCTAGAACCTGATGTTGTGCTAAAGGGTATGGGCTGTTGGGGGTGGGGAGGGACCTGGGACGACAGTAGTCTCTATGCCAAGGGCAGACTACACTTGAGTGAGGAGGGAAAGAAAGTGTTGAAACAGAGGATGGAGGAGTACATAGAGGAAGTTGTGAATTTAAATTAGGAGTGGGGGGTGGCAGTTGGGTAAGAAATATGCAGAGACCACAGGTTGGGAAACCATATGAGCTTCCCCCACATAACAGTGACAAAGGACAAATGGCAAGTACTGTTGGTGGGTTTAACCTCAGTGGTAGGGAAAATGATGGAATCACTTTTGAAGGAAAGAATTGTTGAGTATCTAGAGGCCAGAGGGGCTCAGGACCCAAGGCAGCGTGGATTCACAGCAGGAAGGTCATGCCAGACAAATCTGATAGATTTCTTTGACTGGGTGACCAAAGTAGTAGATCAGGGAGGGGCTGTGGACATGGCCTACCTAGACTTTAGCAAGGCATTTGACACAGTCCCACACAAAAGATTAATATACAAGTTAGCCAGCCTGGGAGTGGGTCCCAAAATGACAGCCTGGGTAATGAATTGGCTGGGGAATAGGACACAGAGAGTAATAGTAAATGGAGTCCACTCTGAAGAAAGGGGGGTTACTAGTGGGGTACCGCAGGGTTCAGTATTAGGACTGGTCCTCTTCAATGTCTTTATAAGCGACATTGCAGAAGGACTGGAAGGAAAAGTATGTCTCTTTGCAGGTGACACAAAAATCTGCAACAGAGTTGATGCACAAGGTGGGGTTGAAAGGATGATAAGGGACTTGGCAAGCTTAGAGGAATGGTCAAATGTATGGCAGCTTAGATTCAATGCTAAGAAGTGCTAGGTAATGCACCTGGGAAACAAAAACCCAGGGGAAGAGTACACAATGGGGGTTGAGATACTAACAACAACAAAATGGAAAGGGACCTGGGGTAGTCATATCAGATGACCCAAAGGTGGGCAAGCAATGTGAGAGGGCAGCAAGGAGGGCTGGGAGGATACGTGATGCATAGGGAGAGGCATCACCAGTAGAAAACAGGAAGTTATTATCCCTCTCTACAGACAGCTGGTGAAACCCCATCTGGAGTACTGTGTGCAGTTCTGGAGACCCAATCTCTGCAAAGATATAGACAGGATGGAGGCTATCCAGAGGAGGGCAACTAAAATGGTGCGGGATCTGCACCGGAAGACATATGAAGAGAGACTTAAGGAGCTGAATATGTATAGCCTCGAGGAAAGGAGGGAGAGGGGGGACATGATAGAAACTTTCAAGTACCTCAAGGGAATCAACCAAGTCCAAGAGGGTAGCATCTTTCAAAAAAAGAAGTGTGCAAGAACAAGGGGACATAATTTGAAGATAGAAGGGGCAGCTCAGAGTAATTGGAAGTATTTTTTCACAGAGAGGGTTGTGGATGCATGGAACGGCCTTCCAGAGGAGGTTGTGGAGTCAAAAACAGTGGAATTCAAGCATGCATAGGACAATCATAAGGCAATTCTAGGGGGTTGGGGTAGGAAGAAGTAGGCTGCTGGTTAACTAAGATCTGCAGCTTATCCATTAGGTAGGGAAATGGGCAGACTGGGTGGGCCAAGTGGTCCTTATATGCCATCAAAATCTATGTTTCCGATGCTAGGAAAGGAGGGCAGGATGGGAGGGGGAAGGGTGAAGGTGGTTACCCTTAATGCTAGGAGCCTTGAGAGAAAACTGCAGAGTTACAGGTTCTCATGGCAGAGGGAGAGGTGGACATTGCAGCCATCACGGAAACATGGGCCACCCAATACAATGACTGGGACCTGTCTGTACCAGGGTACAGATTATTTCGTAGGGACAGGGTAATTGGGAAAGGAGGGGGCACTATATGAAGGAAGGACTGAAGTGTGTAAGGTAGGAAGGGAGAGGTAGTATGGAGTCACTTTGGATGCAATCCAGGATTCCAAGAATAGGATTCTTAGAATGGGAGTGGTGTACAGGCCACCATCTCAGATGGAGGAGTTAGACAGGGAGCTAGCGGGACAGATCAGGAGGACCTGCGAGAAGGGTAGTGTGGTGATTGTGGGGGACTTCAACATGCCAGGAGTGGACTGGAGCACCCCAGCAACCAGGAACAGAAGGGAGCAGGTACTGCTGGGTGCCTTCCAGGACAGCTTCCTGCTGCAAATAGTCAGTGAATCGACCAGGTTAGAAAATACCCTTGACCTTGTGCTGGCAAATGGGGACTTTGTGAGAGAACTTACAGTGGAGGAACCGCTGTCAGGGAGTAACCACCGCTCAGTATGGCTCACATTGGATATGGGCAAGGAAGTAGTGGAATCTGGCACAATAGTGCTGGACTTCAGGAGGGCCAACTTTGGGAGGATGGGGAAAGTGGTAAAAGGGTACCTGGCCAGAATTCAATTTAGTATGGACACTAACCAGAGGTGGAGCTCATAAAGCTGGGGATAGTGGAGGCAACCAAACCTGCTGCAAAGCCAAGAGCAAGAAGGCTAGGGCTAAGAAACCAATCTGGTTGAGCAAGGAGGTCATGGAAAGGTAAGGAGGAAAAGAGCTGCCTTTAGGAAGTACAAGAAAACAGAGGGGAGGACAGGAGGAGTACTTGACAGAATCGAAGGAGGTGACAAGGGCAGTAAGGGGAGCCAAAGCATCTGGAACTCAGGCTGGCACAAGGCATTAAGAAGGGAGAAGGACTTCTTTAAGTACATCAGGAGAAAAGAAGCTGTAAGGACCACATTGTAAGGATTAGGAAGGAGGGGGGTTGGGTGGAAGCAGGGTACGATAAGGCGGAAGCACTAAATGAGTACTTCTGCTCAGTATTTACTAAAGAGAAGAGGGGGGTGACACCCAAGGTGGGAGAAATGGTAGAAGCAGAGGGGGAAGTGATGACAGATGTGGAAATCATGGAGAGCAGAGTTTGAGAGGGTTTGAAGGCACTGAGGGTGGACAAAGCGCCAGGCCCAGATGGCATCCACCCCAGGGTACTGAAGGAGCTGGCAGAGGTCCTTGCAGGACCTTTGGCAGACCTATTTAATGCCTCACTACATTCAGGGTGTGTACCTCAGGACTGGAGGATGGCTCATGTGGTGCCCCTCCATAAGAGTGGCCCCAAGGATGAACCGGGAAACTACAGACCAGTAAGCCTCACATCCATCGTGGGTAAGCTAATGGAGACTATCCTGAAGGAAAGGCTGGTGACCCTCCTAGAGGCCAAAGGACTACAGGACAGCAGACAACATGGCTTCATACATGGCAGATCCTGCTAAACCAATGTGGTCGAGTTCTATGATTGGGTAACTAGGCAACTGGACAGGGGCCATGCAGTGGATGTCCTGTATCTGGACTTCAGTAAGGCATTCGCCTCAGTGCCACATGGAAGGCTGGGAAGGAAGTTAGTAGGCACAGGGGCGGGTGCAAAGCTGGTGAGATGGGTAGGAAACTGGCTGCAGGGAAGGCAACAGAGGTGGTGGTGGGTGGGAGCTCTCACACCCAAGGGCAGTGATGAGCGGTGTTCCACAGGCTCAGTGTTGGGACCAGTGTTGTTTGGGATATTCATTGCAGACATATCATGGGACATCAAGAAAAGATCAGTCTGTTTGCTGATGATACCAAGGTAGGCGCTGTGGTGGATGACCTAGGGGATGGCAGGGTTGCAGGATCATCTGGCAAAGCTTGAAACCTGGTCAGACACCTGGCAACTGGGGTTTAATGCCAAAAAGTGCAAGGTGCTGCATTTTGGGATGAAGAACCCAAGGAGGAGTTACCAGCTAGGGGGAGTGCAGCTAGCCCAGACAGAGGAGGAGAAGGATCTGGGTGTGCTCATTACAGGGTCAATGAACAACTCTGCACAATGTAGGAAGGCAGCTGCAAAGGCCAACAAGATGCTGGGATGAATTGCAAAGGGTATATCCTCGAGGAGGGAGGAGGTGATTCTGCCACTGTATAGGTTATTAGTTAGACCACACCTGGAGTACTGCATGCAGTACTGGCGTCCGTATCTGAAGAGAGACATTAAGTTACTGGAGGGGGGGTGCAGCGCAGAACGACAAAGATGATCAAAGGGCTGGGAGACTTATCATACGAGAGGAGATTGAAGGAGTTGAACATGTACTCACTGGAGGAGAGGAGAGACAGGGGTGACATGATTGAAACCTTTAAATACATGAAAGGAATAAACAAGACGGGTACAGAAAGGCTGTTCAAAGTAAGGGAGGGGAGGACCACCAGGGGCCATGATATGAGACTGGAGCACGGAAGGTTCAGCAGGGAGATGAGGAGACACTTTTTTACAGAGAGGGTGGTGGCTGGGTGGAATGCGTTACCTGCTGAAGTGGTATGCAGTAGAACAGTGGACTGCTTCAAATGAGGATGGGACAGGACAAGAGGGAGGGTTAATGAAGGAGAAGGATGGAAGGGAGGGGGCAGTTGCAGAATAAGGGGGTGCTAGCTGCACATTCGAGCAGACTTGATAGACCTCTAGGCCTTTATCTGCTGGCAAATTTCATATGTTCGTATATATGTCACCATCATGGTCAACTCCTGCCATTCTGGCCAAGTACTATGACTGTCTACCACACCGACTATCATGGAACAACCTAAACCTCGTGTAGTCCCACCATCCTTTGCTGTCCATAATAACACATTCCTGTAGTATGGCATAATTAGGATAATAATAATGCAAAGCAATATCTGCCTGATTAACTCCTGTGTTTCATTAATGAAAAATACATAATACCACCATGCAAGACTTACCTGTCAGTGGACAGTTCCACAGAACCCATTCAATGGAAACAAAAAGTCTGAAACTGAATGTTGGTCTAATCATCAAATGAAATGGGAGTAGTATGGCAGAAGCGGCATCAATCATCATCATATCATGACCTATGTTATATATAAATTATGAACAATAACTTTATGGAAGCAGTGACTTTATTGAATACAACACTTGCTAACAGTTTAAACAGTATATGTAACTAAACTGTTACACATGCACACATCTCTCTGCAAAGACAATTTTATAATGACATAATATGCATACAGAAAAAATTTACTAACACCCTCCCCGGCCCTAGTGTACGTGTCTGCACACCCACACCGCACTACAACAACAATGCATTTTTCTATAGGATAACCTCTTAGATGACTTGAATAACAGTTACAACGCAGTTGCAGTATTTACCATTATTAAGAAAGCAATAAGACATGACAGGGTGTGGGTTGTTGATTGATAAGAGCACGCCCCTAGATGCGTTGTTAGGCACTACAGTAGCTGGGTAGTGCTCTTATCAATCAACAACACACCCTGAAGTATCTTAATGCTCTTATAAAATGGGTAACAACTATTTCTATAACAAACAAAACTCTGGATGCATTATTAAAGATTTAATAATAGTATGTTATTTTATTTAAATTTGGTGAAAAATAGTCCCCAGATTTGGGCAGAGGAGTGGTAAAATTGATTGAACAGCAACTCACTGAAAAATGCTAAACCAGTGAGTTGGAGGGACAGCAATGTATTATTTGAGCAGTTTGAGTCTGCCTCTGTAACTGTGTTTTCCCACCTTTTATTTTTGTTTATAAAGTATTACTGTATTGCCTACTTTCTTCATCCTCTTTTTTTGTCTATTTTTTCCCTCATTCAAGACACAGAATGTTTGTCATGGAATGTTTACCATGGAATACAGGGATTCAAAATTCTGCTCAGTTCCACTGGTAGAATGTTACTCTCCCAACATATGGATACGATAGAAGGCATTCTTAGAATGGCAGAGAAAGGGGAGATACTGTTGATGGGAGACCTGAATATGCCAGATGTTAACTGGTGCACATTTGCTGCAGCCACATCCAAGAGCAGGGCCATTCTTGATGCTTTACAGGTGGCAGGCATTAGACAGCTAGTTTCGGAACCCACTCGTGAGGGAGCAATCTTAGACCTCGTACTCACAAACGGGTGCAGTGAGAGGATCTCAGATCTAGAACTGGGTTGCCATCTGGGGACAAGTGACCATCAAACAGTGTGGTTCACGTTAAACTCAGCTACAGAGTCAAGCCATACAAAAGTGAGGGTACTGGACTTTAGGAGGGCTGACTTTGGCAAGATGGGAGAGTGCCTCAGAAAAGCACTAGCAAACAGGCTAGAAGGAGGTGTGGAGCAACAATGGGGAATTATCAAAACTGCCATCACAGAGGCAACAAGCCTTTGTGGAAGCAAATAAACAAATCAAATGAAAGAAAAAGCCATTATGGTTCTCAAAGAGGTGGCTGTGAAGTCAGGAAGAAAAAGATAGCATTCGGAAGTATAAGGAAACACAGAAGGAGCAGGACAGAGAGCTGTACCAGTTAAGGCAGAAGGAAGCAGGAGGGAAGTCAGAATAGCAAAGGCTCAAACTGAGGAAAAGATAGCCAACTCAGTTAAGAAGGGATAAAACCTTTATAGGTACATCAGTGGCGTGAGACAGACAAAGGAGGGATAGCGAGGCTGAATAGAATGAAGCGGTGGGTGGGCAGAGGGGACAGTGAAAAGAGAATACTGAATGAATATTTCTGCTCAGTATTCACAAAGGAGGGGAAGTGCCTAATCCAATTAACAGAAGCACTCTTGATAGGGGGTCGATCCCAGTCCTTTCACAGAAGAAAGGGTTCTGCAAGAACTCCTAAAACTGAAGGTGGACAAAGCAATGGGTCCTGATGGAATTCACCCCAGAATTCTAAAAGAATTAAGGAGGAACTAGTGAAACCACTGGCTACTCTTTTAATAAATCATGGAAGGATGGTGTGGTACCCGAGACTGGAGGAAGGCGGATGTGATTCCCCTTCACAAAGTGGGTCCAAGACAGAGGCAGGAAACTACAGACCTGTCAGTCTGACCTCTGTGGCAGGAAAGTGATGGAGTCACTTCTGAAGGAAAGAATAGTCAGTACCTAGAGGCCAGTGGAGCACAGGACCCAAGGCAGCATGGGTTCACAGCGGAAGGTCATGTCAGGCAGATCTAATAGATTTCTTTGACTGGGTGACCAAAGTAGTAGACCAGGGAGGGGCTGTGGACATGGCCTACCTAGACTTTACAAGGCATTGACACAGTCCCACAACAAAAGATTAATAGTCAAATTAACTAGGCTAGGAGTGGGACCCAGGGTGGTAGCCTGGGTAAAACATTGGTTGGACAACAGGACACAGAAGGTAATTGTAAATGGAGTCCATTCGAAGAAAGTGGGGGTTACTAGTGGGCACCGCAGGGTTCAGTATTGGGTCCAGTCTTTTTAATGTCTTCATCAGTGACATTGCAGAGGACTGGAAGGAAAAGTATGCCTTTTGCAGATGACACAAAGATCTGCAACAGAGGTTGATACACAAGGAGGCGTGGAAAGGATGAAAAGGGACTTGGAGGTTGGATGAATGGTCAGAAGTATGGCAGCTAGATTCAATGCAAAGAATTGCAAAATAATGCACCTGGAAACAAGAACCTAGGGAAGAATACACAATGGGTGGGGAGTAGTAACAACAACAAAAAGGAAAGGGACCTGAGGGTAATCATATCAGATGACCTTAAGGTTATAAGCAATGTGAGAAGGCAGTAAGGAGGGCTGGGGGTATACTGGGATGTATAGGGAGAGGCATCATCAAAGAAAACAGGAAGTTGTTATCCTCTGTACAGACAGTTGGTGAGACCCCATCTGGAGTACTGTGTCCAGTTCTGGAGACCCCATCTCCGCAAGGACATAGACAGGATAGAGGCAGTCCAGAGGAGGCAACCAAATGGTGCAGGGTCTGCAAGAGAAGCCGTATGAGGAGAGACTAAAGGAGCTAATATGTATACCCTTGAGGAAAGAAGGAGAGGGGGACATGATAGAAACTTTTAAGTACCTCAGTGGAATCAACAAAGTCCAAGAGGGTAGCATCTTTCAGAAAAGAGACTTGCAAGAACAAGGGACACAATTTAAAGATAGAAGGAGGCGGTTGGGGCAATGTGAGGAAGTATTATTTCACAGAGAGGGTAGTGGATGCATGGAACAGCCTTCCTGAGGAGGTTGTGGGGTCTAAAACTGTGGGAGAATTCAAGAATGCATGGGACAGACATAAGGCAATTCTTGTGGGGGGTAGGAAGAAATAGGCTGTTGGTTAACTAGGATCTGCGGCCTATCCTGTACGTAGGGAAATGGGCAGACTAGATGGGCCTAGCGGTCCTTATCTGCCATCAAAGTCTATGTTTCTATGTTTCTATACTGTACACACAGATAACAAAGGCCTGGTTTAGAGCCAGTGATTCACTTATCTCACTGTCAAGACAAGCAGAAGAGATTTCCCTGATGAGTAGGTAAAGTCTTAAGGGGGATTTTCACTGTTAGTAAAGAAACAGTTGTAATGAAAACTATAAACAATACTTAATGTTTCTAATTTGTTTATGTATGTAAGGAGAGTGCGATGATCAGGGAAACAATGTTTACTTAATTTGTTTTATCTTTTATTTAAGGTAGTTTTATTTTTAGGGCCCAGTTGAAGGTTTTTACAGTGTAAAGGTAGCAGCCATGTTTGTGATGGAAGATCAGTTCTGGTTGCAGAGGGACTGATGGAAGATATCAGTTGCTCAATGATATTGCTGCCATTTCACCTATGGAGGTTAAGGTATTAGGAAAGTAATGCCACCTTTCAGTTTGTTGACAGATAAGGACACACCTTTTGACCAATCAGGGTGAAGGATTTCTTTTACTCATTTTATAACATTAGTCAAGTAATGCATATCATGATGTGAGAAGAATGAACTGTCAAAGTGAGAATACACACCTGTGGTATTGTTGTGGATTCAGAATCAGCAGTAGCATCCGGATTCAGCAGCAGCTTTACTGGAATATATTGGGCAATGGCAGTTCGTCCGTCTCTTTTTCTTTTTATCAGAATAACAAAATCATCACTGGTGGTGAATAGATTTAATGATTGTGAAGGACTGTCTGTCACGGTGTAAGATGAGTTAGTTCTCATATAATATGCATACTGTTTACTCTTTCTGTGGTTCTGTGTGAAGAGTCATAATGCACATCATGGTGGAAGTGGTGATGTCTTCTGTAAATTGTTCATCATCAGCCACTTTGCAGTGGCATGGCACGTTACTTCCTTTGGATGTTGTTATTCGGTACAAGAATCATGATCCAAGGGTATGTTGTTGGTAGGAAATGAGTCTTCAGCACAATTTAGGTAACACACAGTAATTCCTGAGGATGTAGTTTAGTCATTTGTTATGGGCCTGGCAGGAATCTCAGTGGTTGCAGATTTGGTTAATATGGCAGTATCAGCTACAGCCTGCAGTGCCCTTTATTGTCTAGCACCAGTACTTAATCAGTTTAAGTTTTTCCTGGCTGTCAGTTACTTAAAGTTTGCAGTATTCTTATGTTTCTATTATTCCAACCCAACCATAGTACTGGTGGGAGCAGCCAGTGGCAGAAAAGTGTAATTAGCTTGTAACATATGTCTGACACTATTGTCAACATAAAGTACATGAATAACATATCAGCAGTTCCATAACATAATGATATGCAGCTAATCACTTCAAACACTTAAAAAATTATTTTGGGAAAATCATAGTTATTTTGGTTTATATTTATTTTGGTTTTTGAGGGAGCATTGCTGGAAAACTTGGAAAAGTGCTTGAGGTGCACCACTTTACTAAACACGATGAGTAGTTATAAAAAAAAAAATAAGGGATGACAAGGTTAGGTAAATATTGTTGGCATTTCTATTTATCTTTTTTGGGGAAGGGACTCGGGGAGGGCCAGAAACATCTGCTGTCTTGGAGGAGAGTAACTAGAACTGTCTGATTGCTGATTGAATGTTAACACCAGCAAGTGGTGCACCACAGAACACAGAAATCATTATTAAACAGAAGGGACAAGCAAACATGTGTCCTCAAAAATGTTTTTAAATTTTTTTTTAGGGGTGGGGCCAGGAACATCAGCCAACTTGGACAGTAATAACCAGTTGCAACAGGTGGAAACTGGACTGAATAAACTGTAGCAACATAGGCATTCAGTCCTTTCACTCATAATACAGCTGCAGTCAGCACATCCCTACAGGTTGCAGACACATAAACTATGTCTTTCTCCTACTTAGGAGAACTCAAACCCCTCAGCTGTGTCTTCATCAGAGAGCACTGCAAAACTATCTTCATCCTCTGATGACTCCTGTTGCTCAACGCCTTCTTCACCAGGATCATGGAATCTTGATGTTGTTGATAACATGTACTGCTTTGGGAAGAAATTGGAGTTCATTTTAACAAATGTTAGGTGCTCCACATTACGTTTTGACAGGCGGCTCTGATGGTCAGTCACAATTGAGCCAGCAGCACTAAAAACTCTTTCTGAACTTACCCTGGCACGGGGCAGCTGAGGTACTCAATGGCAATAGCAGCAAGTGCGGGCCAGATTTTGAGCTTACTAAGCCAGCATTCAAGAGGTTCAACCTCAATACTTAGCACCTGCAGGCCATCAAGATAAGACTGCACCATATGGCGTGCAGACAGCTGAAGCTGTGTGCTTCCCTCAGGTGGCTGTTATGTGGAGGCACCAATGTCCTTTAGCATGGACTAGAGAGGGTTTGTAACACCACTACTAACTTGGGATAATGAAGGTGAAGGAGCAGACACTGTACTGGTGGAGGAGAAGCATACTGGGTGAGAGATTGTTGAAGCTTGGTGTTTGTCCCCTGCTATTGTTTTTTCCACCCTTACCTCTGACTTACTCATCCAGTTTTCAACCTTGCCACAAAGGATGACCACATAATGATCCAGATCATCCTTCCCACCTGGAAGAAGTGCAGTCATGCCCTGTTTGTACCTGGGATCGAGCACAGTTGCCAAGATGTATGCCTTGGAGTTGTTAATATGAATGACACAAGGATCATTATCACAAAGATGCATGATGAGGTCAGCAAGCTGAACTCCAATTGTGCCTGTAGCCACTTCTAATTGCCCCTTTACAGTGAACAGTGCATGGCGTACAACGTGCTGCAATGATATCACCTGGCTTGAGCATGCATTGTCTGCACTCACCACCTGTGTCACCTGTTTCAGTGGTCGTAGTACCTGGATAACACTATCCATCAAATACCATTGGGATGGAGTCAGTGACATGGCTGACTGTGCTTCCCAATCCCTCATGTGCAAGATATACTCATGGAATGGCCTGTATTTTTCATACAGCCGCTCAAGCATATAGAGAGTGGAATTCCTGCGAGTTGGCACATCGAGCTTCAAACAGTGCTGTGGTAAATTGTTTGCCTTCTGTAGAGCACGAAGGTCTGCTCTAGCCAGTGCGGAATGACTAAAATGGCTGCAGATTTTATGGCTGACAACCAACATGGCACTAACTGCTTCAGGCTCCAGAAAGGACCTCAAGATTAGATTCAGCACATGTGCAAAACAGGGTGCATGATAAAAGCAGCCATAACTGATGGCTTTGATGGTGTTTCCGGCATTGTCACTGGCAATATATGCTGCATTGAATACATGGGGCTTTAGCCAGTGTGTAATGGCCTCATTGATGTGGGTTAGAATTCTGTCTGACGTATGTGACCCATGCATACTCTCCATGCTTAATGTGGCATGCTGTCGACAACATGTAGTACTGATGCCAGTACTCAGGGGACAAGTAGATGAGGGACAGGGGTGCAGGGCATATACAGGAGGTAAGAAAGCCCAGTGTGCAGTAATGTACATATAACTAACACCCGATGATGGGCCACTGGTCCAAATGTCCATGGTGAGATGAATGCTGGCGACTGCTGAGTTTGGCAGGGTGTGTGACACCATGCATGCAAGGTCATTGCACATAGCTAGAATAGCCTTAGTGCTAAAATACGTTCTACTAGGAAGTTTATATTTAGGCACAGCCTTCTCCATCAATTCTCTAAATCCCTCATTCTCAACAAATGAAAATGGCAAAAGATCTTTTGCAAGCATCTTGGCCACAACTGTATTGAGCTCTTTTGTCACTGGGTGTTTACGATGATATTTTGTATACTTGCTTAATGCTGATTTTATATCTGGCTGCTTAAGCCTCTGAGTATGCAGGACTGTGGGTTATGGTTTGGCTTTTCCAAGTATTGTTGTGTGGCTTTGGCTGACTTTGGCAGTATCAGGGACATGCTGGCACTGCAGAAACCTCCGTATGGGTACAGATGGATCAACTTGACTAATACCTTCACGTGTATGTGCATGTGTAGGGATAGAACACAATAAGGGGTCAAATGTTACATCATCGACTGGCTGTGGACCCTCACTTTCAGTAGTAGAAGTAGACAAAGTGGGCTTGGATGCCAACCTCTTATGTTGGGTCCACTTAATGGGGTGCTTGCTCTGCATGTGACTATGCATGCCAGTCGTGCCATAGTGTGAACCTGGTTTGCCACAGCTAATTGTGGAATGACAGATGTTGCACACTGTAACACTGTCATCAGAATCATCAGTCACAAAGAAATCCCACACCAATGAATGTCCCCCTACACGTTGGATTTTTGTGGGTGGTGAGGCAGATTGGGATGGTAACACAAACATGGGGTGGGCAAAGTTGTTTTCTTGGCATGCTGCTGCTTTCCTACAGATCTCATTTTTGATACTTCCTGACCCTTGAGCATGACAGGTTGCTGCTTTGGGACTGATGGAAGAGAGATGACTTTCCCTTTGCCAGTAACTGTTTTGGCTACTGCTTGGGGACATGGTGGCTGCCAACTAGGGTCTAATACTGGATCATCACCCTCACAACCATAATCAATACTACCTTCCATGCTTTCCGTAATTTCCATTGGAGACAGTAAAGGCTGGCTATATACAATATCTGCTTCCTCAGTGATATTCTCTTCAACATGAACACTGCCACTAACAGTGTGTGCACTACAAGAATCTTTCTGCTCCTCAGACACATTTGAAAGTGGTATCTGCTGCTGTTCATTATCTGCTCTCCCAACAGTAACTGGTCCTGCAACATGCTTACTGTCATCATCTGTCGTACTGCCTGCCACTGTACCAAAACCCTCCTTGCTCTTACTCACTTCCAGCTCCTGAGTTAAATCATGGGTCTCCTGGGACTGAGACAGTTGACTACTTTCAGGCTCATCGTGAGACCCCTGGGACTCACACAATAGTGTGGCAACATCAAATGCAGTCTTTTTAAGCTGCTGTTTAGAGCGATGAACTACACCAGCACTGGGAGTAGCAGTACTGTGCTGAGTGCCAAAGAAGCTTGAGGGTTTGATTCCCTGCAAAGCCAACACTGGCACAGCATGTGATCTGGATGGCATTGTAGTACCAGTAGAACTTGCAGTGCAGCTAACAGTAGCACCTTCCAAAGAACCCTCTCCATGCCCTTCTGACACCCTTTTGACTGATGCAGTGCTTATGACACTTTTACTTTTTCCACGTCCTCCACGCTTACCACTGCTTTTGCCTGACATCTTTATGCCTGTACTTTGCTGGACCCTAAAATACCAGAAAGTATTACAGAAATAAAAGAGACACTAATAAACAGACAGACTGCAGAAGACCGAATAACACAAGACACTGTGTTATCCCAAAAAATATGAACTGTGAGACTGTGACACAGCAGTCAAGTACACATAACAGGAAGCAAATTATATTTCTTCCAGTGAAGATACTGGTGGATTTAATCACTCAAAAAGACTGTTCTGTGCTGCACAATTAACACAGCTCTCCCATCTTCTGAAATCAACTTTACAGTAAGTAGCTATGCTGTAAGGAATGTGTGCTGCCTCCTCACCCCTTCCCCTGAACCTCATGTGGCTGCAGAGCTGAAAAGCATGTGATCAGATCTTGTTGAGGAGTAATTTGATCTTTTCGTGGAATGTAAGTGCTTAGCTGCAGAATTTGCATTGAACTGCAGACTTTTAACTAAGGCTGCACACACCACGTGACTGCAGAACTGAAAGCATTGTGATTATTGGTAGTTGCAGAAAACAATGGCCTTACCCATGAGATTTGTGACATAACAGTGGAATTCCAGGCTGCACACCATGTGACTGCAGAAATGAAAACCATGTGCTCAGAGCTACACACAGAAAAAAATTATTTTCTGTGACATTTAGGTGGTAACTGCGGATGTTTTTTAATACCACAGAATTCTAAGAAGCTCAATATAAGCATAGCAAAAAATATATATATATATATAAAAAAAAAAAAGAATACTTTAGGATATCACAGTTAAGGTGCTCAACAGACAAGGGGATTGCATTCAGTATGTAACCTTTGCAATTAAGATACCACCTTCAGAAAATGAAATACAGACACACATTGATGGTGGGGTAAAACATTCTGCATTTTACATTCAAATAGCAGAAAAAAATGCCTTTGTGAAATTATTAACCAGAAACATTATTTCTGCAGTTTTAACAAAAAATCTGCATGTGTAAGTGACTTTTTCGCAGAACTAGGTGAAAATCCACATGTCTTTGGTGAAAGTTCAGAATTTCACCACCGGCAGAAGAGCAGAAAATTCTGCAAAATTTTAAATATTTCGCAGAACTTTCGCTCTGGTGGAAATCCGCACTTGTGCCCACCCCTAGTAATAAGGTATACCTCTGTTCATTAGACCAGTAGGTATTTTCTTCAAAACAGCCCAGAATAAATGTATTCATCTGGATATGATCTGAAATTATGGGAGTATCTCTGAATAAATGTCCCACCTCAACCCAGAGTGGTTGCACTTGAGGGCAGCTCCAAAACGTGTAGTAAAGTATCAGACCCTGACTTACATTTGTGGCAAACCAGAGAGGGAGTCAGTCCCATCTTAAATATCTGATAGAGTGTATGATATAAATTGTGCATAGTCATAAATTGAATTAACCTTAGGTCTACAGTGCTGAAGGCTTTAAAGAGCAGTGACCATATACCATCCCAATTCCAGTTATCTGTGCAGGTCCCCAGAGCCTGAGACCACCATCTGGTTGATTCTGAGGCAGACCCCCTTGACTAGCTCTACCAGCAACCTATACTATGTGGAAATAGAAGCTAACATCCTCATGCATCCCAAGAAAGAACTAGAGTTCTTATTATGCTCCACTGATAAATCAAGCTTATTTTGAATTACCTGCTTGATAGATGCAAATCGAGCACTCTCAGCTGGGGAAATGCCAAACTTATTGTGAGCATTCTGACAGGCACAGACGCTCTGAGAATAAGTGACAAGTAAGGAAATTAGTCTTAACTGCATTATACTTTGAATAAGAGCCGAGATGTCTTGGGGAGAGGGGAGCCTGCCCCTCTGAGAAGCTGTGATTGCTTGAGACAGTGCATGGTCCGCACATAAAACTGTGAGTATGAGATGTGCAACCTGTTGGTAGTAAACAGGAAAAAGTCACCGTACTGAGACAGTTCTGAGAAACTGTGTCAGAGTTCTCAGCAGAGCAACTCAATCCATGTGACTGAACTGTAGTTTTCTATATGCTGTAGCTGGAAGAACAACCCAAAGTGTTGCTGACAGAGCAGAGTCTGGACTGAGACTCTAAGTCCCAGTAATGTTCATTCACAAATCTGGACTGTCATATGCGGTATGGCTGCACGCCCATTGGCTCTAGCTCTGCACCAATGGGCGTGCAGCCCTGAGACAGTCAATCGCCCAGGCCAGCGCAGGCGGCAGGCGGGTGGGATGCTGCTGCGGGGAGGCGGGGTGGTGGGGCTTCGTGGGTGGGTGGGGGACACTGGACACCAGGGAGATGTTTGGGGGGTTGTAACTTGACATTCTGCTCATGATCGGGCATTACGGTCCACTGGACCACCAGGGAGATATTCGGGTTGGGGGCTTTTTACATTCTGCCCTGCGATCGGACACTGGGGAGGGTTGATACACGTTCTGCCCGTGATCGGGCATCGGAGATGTGTGTGTGGGGGGTTCATGATACTTTCTGCCCTTGATCGGGCTTCAGGAGTATGTGTGGGGTTCATGTTACTTTCTGCCCTTGACCGGGCATTGGAAGAAGATATGTGTGTGGGGGTTGTTTTACGTTCTGCCACGGGCGGGCTGGTGGGGGCAAAGGGACTGAGTTGGGGTCCAGCCAGGGGTGGCAGCTGCTGTGTTGCGCCCTGCAATACAGCAGCTCACCTGTGGGTGGCCCTCAACTTGATCCTTTTTTTTGGGGCTCAAGGTTGTGCAGGTGCAGGTTGGGGGTTGCGCATGCACAACTCTGCACAACCCGACTGAATATCGGGTTGCACAGTTTATGCATGGTTTCTCCCCCTCCTGTTGAGCATGCATTCATTTGCATTGCGCTGTTGCGCAACCTGTTGTCAGTGGCGTAACTGCCTCCTGCTGAATATCGCAGAATGGCGCAATGTAGGACTTGCGCATGTGCAACCCTGTTGCGCATGGCGCAACCCTTTTGAATATCTGGGCCTTATTATCTAAAGGCTTGATGTTGCTGCTCCAAAGTCTGGTAAAGAAGTCATTCTATGAAACCAGAATCATAGTTTTAAAAGCTGCTTTCTCCAGCCCCCTGAATGAGGTCATTGTACTTCCTCCCCATCTGGATATTTTTACTAAAAATATATCTCTACAGGAAACAGGATCCTTATAAGGCAGTAAGATCCTATTTTTCTCAGCATAGCATCAATTCTCAAATGACACCTCTTTGATGAAAAAGGGTCTTCCTGATCTTCACAGATAATCAAAGCCTTTTTAATTTCACATAGAAGTGTCATACCCTGCTTTCCTTTCCTGTAAACATTGTAAAATGGATATTTTCTTTCCTGCCAGCTTGGCTACTGATAATAGAACTAGCTAAACAGGATGTCCCAGATTTTAGGTACCTTTTAGCCCTGCAATTATCTAGGCCTTGCAGGTGTTAGATTGTTTTTATCTAAGTTCTTATGTGTGTGGTGATCTGACATACTGAGATCTGGAAGGGGAGGGTGTGTGTGTGTGTGTGAGTGAAGGAGGTCACGCTAAGTACACTGGCATTTCCCACAGACAAATTAAATACCACATTTCTGTTATTTTTAAGAAATAAAAAAATGATACAGCACTCAGTGCTGGCTGTCTATGTCACAACCCTTCCCACCTATACTGAAGTTGGGGGATCTATCCCCTACATGGGATGGGCTTCTGAAATCAGTTCACTCCTCATAGACCCTAGACAGACCATCTGAGTTCTGATTCTTTGCTCCAGCCCTACATACAATTTTTAGATCATACCCTTGTAAAGTAAGGCTCCATTTTAGCGTCTCCCATTGTTCTTCTCCATCTGCGTCAGCCAAACCAGGGGGTTGTGGTCAGTCTGCACCACAAAATGCTGCTCATACAAGTATGGCTCTAATTTCTTTAGGGTCCACACTATGGCAAGACACTCCTTTTCCACTGTGGAGTATGCTTGCTCCATGTGAAGCAGCTTTCTGCTCAGGTACACAACTGGGTGATCTGTCCCTTGGCTAGACATCTGGCTCAGTACTGCACCAATACCCATGTCTGAGGTGTCCATCGGAACTATAAAGGTTTTGCTGTAGTCCGGACATGTCAAAACAGGAGTACTGCACAGTGCCTCCTTTAGTCTGGTAAAGGCTGTCTCATAGGCTGGGTCCCAGGTAATTTTCTTGGGCATTCATTTCTTTGTCAGGTCAGATAAGAGTGCAACCAGGGCACTGTAATTAGGCACACACTTTCTGTAGTACCCTGCTGTCCTTAGAAAGCTCCTAACCTGCTTCTGGGTTTCTGGTCTGGGCCATGCCTAGATCACCTCTATCTTTATTTGGTTAGGATGGAGCTGTCAGGAGCTTAAAGGGCACACAGGCAGAAAGTAAGGAGAGAGAAAAAAACAGATGAAAGAGTAAGGATTGCAAACAGTTAAGGGGTCAGAAATAAGACATGATTGGAGTGGTGCAGTGCAGTGGCTGTGGAGCAGCAGTCTTCAGGAGATATTCTGGAGGATGCGGTGTTGTCCCATCTGTAGGCACCTCTCTGGGCTGAGGAGGAGGTTGCTCATCTCAGGCTAGGTTGGCCAGGATTTGTGGGACCTCCTCTTCCATCCAAGGACCACCAGTGCCACTCACCGTTGCCTCAGAGGTTGCCAAGAAAGAGGCGCGGTTGGACCACAGTGGGCTCAGGGAGGGTGAGGGTGGTGGAACAGGCACATCCCTCAGTTGTACCTCTCCACAATTCCTATGCCATTCTGGCAAAGTGTGGTTCCTCTATGGAGGCACCTACAGTGGAGACCAAGGAGGATGCTGGGAACCTCCACAAGGAGACCCACAGGAGGTAGCAGGGGACCCTGCAGGAAGGAAACAACTCCTGGTGGTGGACTCCATTGTTAGGAAGGTAGAACCGGGCAAGGAAGGGAGAGGAGGTAAGGTGCCTGCCTGGCGCCATGGCTTGAGGGGACAGGAAGCGAATCCTCAGGATTGCGGAGCAGCACAGGAGAGGAGCTGGATGTCATTGTCCACCTAGGGACAAATGACCTGGCTAAGAAAGGGATTAGAGAAGTGCAGGAAAGAGTTTGTGGAATTGGGGAGGGCCTTGGTCAAGTAGCACGCATACGGTAACCTTCTCCCGGTGCTACCCATCTATGGCATAGGAGAGGCTAGGGTGTTCCATACCATGGGATTCAATCAGTGGTTGAAAAACTGGTGTGGAGCTCAGGATTTGGCTTCATTGGGGACTGGGGTCCCTGGAGTGATGCAAGCCTATACTGGCATGATGGGCTGCATCTGTCCGGGAGGAACCAGGATCCTAGGTGATAGGTTTAAATGCTTCATTGGCAAACTTTTAAACTAGCCAAGGGGGGAGGCACTGGAAAGGAGCAGGAAAATCCTAGCCCCCCCAAACAATCACGGTAGTAAGTGTGGCAAACACCAACATGGAGGTGTCGATAGGGAGAAGGGCAGGGGTAAATGGAGAAAGTGACAAAGGCAAGAAGGACAGAGATGGGGCAAAAGTGGGTAAGGCCATCAGGAAATGGAGGGTAATGAGTACCAATGCCCATAGTCTGGGCAACAAGCTCTCTGAGCTGGTGGCCTTAATGGAAGAGGGATGCCTGGATATTGTAGCAGTCACAGAAACATGGTACACAGAGAACCATGACTGGGATGTTAACATACCAGGGTACATAACCTACAGGAGAGACAGGCAGGGGAGAAGAGGGGGAGGAGTAGCTCTCTGTAAAGGAAGGGATAAAAGCAACTGAACAAAAGAGTAAACAGGGAGGAGAGGAGGCACTGTGGGTCACCTTGGAGACTGGAAAGGGCACCACAATCCGCACAGGGGTTGTGTATAGACCCCCATGTCAGGGGGAAGGAATGGACAAGGATATGATGGAAGGCATTCTTAGAATGGCAGAAAGGGAGATACTGTTGATGGAGACCTGAATATGCCAGATGTTAACTGGAGCACATTTGCTGCAGCCACATCAAACAGAAGGGCCATTCTTGGCGCCCTACAGGTGGCAGGCATTAGACAGCTAGTTTGGAACCCACTCGTGAGGGCAATCTTAGACCTCATACTCTCAAATGGGGGCAGTGAGAGGATCTCAGATCTAGAAGTGGGTTGCCATCTGGGGACAAGTGACCATCAAACAGTGTGGTTCACGTTAAACTCAGCTACAGAGTCAAGCCATACAAAAGTGAGGGTACTGGACTTTAGGAGGCTGACTTTGGCAAGATGGAGAGTGCCTCAGAAAAGCACTAGCAAACAGGCTAGAAGGAGGTGTGGAGCAACAATGGGGAATTATCAAAACTGCCATCACAGAGGCAACAAGCCTTTGTGTGAAGCAAATAAACAAATCAAAATGAAAGAAAAAGCCATTGGTTCTCAAGAGAGGTGGCTGTGAAAGTCAGGAAGAAAAAGATAGCATTCGGAGTATAAGGAAACACAGAAGGAGCAGGACAGAGAGCTGTACCAGTTAAGGCAGAAAGAAGCAGGAGGGAAGTCAGAATAGCAAGGCCCAAACTGAGGAAAAGATAGCCAACTCAGTTAAGAAGGGGATAAAACCTTTTATAGGTACATCAGCGAGATGAAAAGACAAAGGGAGGGATAGTGAGGCTGAATAGAATGAGCGGTGGGTGGGCAGAGGGGACAGTGAAAAGCAGGAATACTGAACAAATATTTCTGCTCAGTATTCAGAAAGAGGAGGAAGTGTCTAATCCAATTAACAGAAGCACTCTTGATAGGAGTCGATCCCAGTCCTTTCACAGAAGAAAGGGTTCTGCAAGAACTCCTAAAACTGAAGGTGGACAAAGCAATGGGTCCTGATGGAATTCACCCCAGAATTCTAAAAGAATTAAGGAAGGAACTAGTGAAACCACTGGCTACTCTTTTAATAAATCATGGGAGGATGGTGTGGTACCCAAGGACTGGAGGAAAGCGGATGTGATTCCCTTCACAAAAGTGGGACCAAGACAGAGGCAGGAAACTACAGACCGTCAGTCTGACCTCTCTGGTAGGGAAAGTGATGGAGTCACTCTGAAGGGAAGAATAGTTGAGTACCTAGAGGTCAGTGGAGCACAGGATCCAAGGCAGCATAGGTTCACAGCGGAAGGTCATGTCAGGCGAATCTAATAGATTTCTTTGACTGGGTGACAAAGTAGTAGACCAGGGAGGGGCTGTGGACATGGCCTACCTAGACTTTAGCAAGGCATTTGACACAGTCCCACACAAAGATTATTAGTCAAATTAACCAGCCTGGGAGGGGTCCCAGGTGGTAGCCTGTAAACATTGGCTGGACAACAGGACACAGAAGGTAATTGTAAATGGAGTCCACTCTGAAGAAAGGGCGGTTACTAGTGGGGACTGCAGGGTTCAGTATTGGGTCCAGTCCTTTTAATGTCTTCATCAGTGACATTGCAGAGGGACTGGAAGGAAAAGTATGCCTTTTGCAGATGACACAAAGATCTGCAACAGGGTTGATACACAAGGAGGCGTGGAAAGGATGAAAAGGGACTTGGCAAGGTTGGAGGAATGGTCAGGCGTATGGCAGCTAGGATTCAATGCAAAAGTGCAAATAATGCACCTGGAAACAAGAACCCAGGGAAGAATACACAATGGGTGGGAGGTAGTAACAACAACAGAACAGGAAAGGGACCTGGGGTAATCATATCAGATGACCTTAAGGTTAGCAAGCAATGTGAGAAGGCAGTAGGGAGGGCTGGGGGTATACTGGGATGTATAGGGAGAGGCATCAGCAGCAGAAAACAGGAAGTTGTCATCCCTCTGTACAGACAGTTGGTGAGACCCCATCTGGAATACTGTGTCCAGTTCTGGAGACCCCATCTCCCAAGGACATAGACAGGATAGAGGCAGTCCAGAGGAGGGCAACTAAAATGGTGCAGGGTCTGCAAGAGAAGCGCATGAGGAGAGACTAAAGGAGCTTAATATGTATACCCTGAGGAAAGAAGGAGAGGGGGACATGATAGAAACTTTCAGGTACCTCAAGGAATCAACAAAGTCCAAGAGGGTAGCATCTTTCAGAAAAAGAGACTTGCAAGAACAAGGGGACACAATTTAAAGATAGAAGGAGGGTGGTTCAGGGGCAATGTGAGAAGTATTATTTCACAGAGAGGTAGTGGATGCATGGAACAGCCTTCCTGAGGAAGTTGTGGGTCTAAAACTGTGGGAGAATTCAAGAATGCATGGGACAGACATAAGGCAATTCTTATGGGGGGCAGGAAGATATAGGCTGTTGGTTAACTAGGATCTGCGGCCTATCCTGTAGGTAGGGAAATGGGCAGACTAGATGGGCCTAGTGGTCCTTATCTGCCGTCAAAGTCTATGTTACCACATGTTTGAGGTATGCCACCTCTCCCATGGCCACCTAAGACTTTTCGGCTTTGACAATGAGCCCGGCCCTCTGTATCCTGCCCAGAACTTCCCTAAGGTGTGAAAGGTGTAACTCCCAGCTGGTACTAAAGATGGCAGTGTCATCCAGGTATGCTATGGTGTACTCCTCAGCACCATTCAACACCTGGTTCACCAACCTTTGGAAAGTGGCCGGGGTGTTCTTCATTCTGAAAGGCATTACTTTAAACTCAAATAAGCCTATCGGAGTGATGAATGCTGACCTCTCCCTAGCACTGACTGTCAATTCTACCTGCTAATACCCCTTGATCAGGTCAGTAGTCATAAGGTAGGTCGCCCTTCCCAACTTGTCAAGGAGTTCATCCATCTGGGGCATTGGGTGGGCTTTGGACTTCGTGACTGCATTCAGTCCATGATAGTCCACACAGAAATGAGTCGAGCCATCTGACTTCTGCACAAGGACTACGAGTGAGGCCCAGGGGCTGTGGGATCTCTGGATTACCCCTAAATCCAGCATCTCCTCCACTTCCCTCCTAATGTCCTTTTGGATAGCCTCTGACACCTGATATACTGTCCGCCGTATGGGTGTCTGTGTCCCTGTCTCCACATTGTGTGTTGCTAAGGGGGTTAGTCCAGACTTCGCACTAAACAAGGGGGCAGTCTGTTAAAACCTCCCTCACTTTCTGGATCTGGTCTGGGTTCAGCTGGGGAGACAATTTTACTGCCTCCACAGAGGATTCTCATTTACTCTCTTCCAGCAAATCCAGAAGGTGGTCTCCTTCATCCGTCCCCATCCCATGACTACACACCACAAACATTATGTCAGCCCTATTTGCATATGGCTTCATCATGTTGACATGGTACATCCTTTCTGTCTGTCTATGGTCAGGTAACTCCACAATGTAGTTTACGTCATTTGCTTTCCTAACCACTTTGTACGGTTCTGCTCAATCAGCTTGCAGCTTGTCTTTCCTGACTGGAATAAGGACCATGACTTCCTGACCCACCATTTATGAGTGAGCTCTGGCTCTGCAGTTGTACCATACTTTTTGTTTCTGTTGGGCAGCTGCCAGGTTGCTCTGGGCTGTCCCCATAGGCTCCTTTAGCCTTTCCCTAAACCTAAGGACATAATCCACAATGGGAGTCCCCTGGGTGGCGTGCTTGCCTTCCCAGTCCTCCCGGATCAAGTCTAGGGGCCCACGTACTCAGCGTTCATACAAAAGTTCGGAGGGGCAAATGCTGTCGACTCTTGGGGCACCTCTCTGTATGCGAGCAACAGGTGGGGAAGGTATTTCTCCCAGTCCTTTCCATGCTGTTCAGCAAATGCCTGGAGCATTGCCTTCAGGATATCATTGAATCTTTCCACAAGTCCACTGGCTTGTGAGTGATACAGTGTCTTGCATCTCTGCACCACCCCACACTTCTTTCATAGACATTTCATTAGGTCCAACATGAAGGAACCCCCTCGATCAGTGATTACCTTCTACGGAAACCCAACATGGGAGAAAATCCCAAGTAAGGCATCTGCCACTTTGTCTGTCCTCAGCGAGGATACAGCGACTGCCTCTGGGTACTGGGTGGCATAATCCACCACACTCTGGATGAATCTCTTCCCTGAGGAGCTGGGGGTATTTAAAGGCCCCACAATATCCATTCCCACCCTCTGGAATGGCTTCTCCACTATGGGCAATGGTATTAGGGAAGCTTGGGTTTTCTGGCCTGCCTTCCCTATTTCTTGGCATGGGTGACAAGACCTGCAATACTCCTTCACCTGCTGGGTGAAGTTAGGCCAGTAGATATTCTGAGCCAATCGCTGCATTGTGCGCATGATTCTCAGATAACCAGACAAGGGAATATCATGGGCAACCTTGAGCAACTGCTCACGATATCCCTGGGGAATGACAAGCTGCCTGCCTAGCATCCCTCCCTCTGTCTGTACTGCCTGTGTATACATAAGTCCATCTTCCCTATAAGCCTTATATCTGACATCACCTCCCTGTGCACCATCCAAGTCTGCCCAAGCCCTCAGCTTCTCTAAACTAGGATCACTTCTCTGAGCAGCTACGAACCCCTCACACCTTTCCAAGGCATGGGACAAGTCACCTTCAGTCACTAAACTAGGGTCCCTAGCACTAGCATCAGGGCTCTCAGGATCACTGTCAATTCCAACCCTCTGACAAGGGGTCACCCCTCCTTCTTCAGAGTAACCCTCTGTAGCTGGGTGGTTACTTGCTCCTGGGGAAATTTCTATCCCCTTTTTATCAGTCTCCCACTCTGGAGACACAAACTGCGTAACCAGTCACTCGGTATCTTCCCCAATAGCTTCTGGGGGGTTCTGGGAACTACTATTTTCCCTTGCCACTTGGCTATGAGTAACTGCACATACCAGCCCCTGCTGGAGATTGTTACCCAGGATCACATCCACTGCTAATGTGTTGGCTACAGCCACCTGCTACACAGTTCCTCCTGCTTCACCCCAGTCAAGGAGAACACTAGCGAGTGGCAATGTTTTCTCTTCACCAGTAAACCCTTGCACAGTTACGAATTTATGGGGTATAAGCTGACCAGGCTGTACCAGATCCCACTTTATCAATGTCAGGGATGCCCCTGTGTCCCTTAACCCCTGCGTCTATACACCATTTACTATGACTGGGTGCATGTGTTCCCTCATGTTCACTGGCATGCTCTCAGGGACACACAAACAACTTTCATTTCTAGCACCCTGTTGTGTATTATGGCTCACCTTTTTGGGGCACTGTCTGGCAATGTGCCCAGTTTCCTTACATAACCAACCAGCATTTCTTATTTCAGATAAATCTTTTCATTGAAACCTGGGGCTAACTGGTTTCGGTGGAGGCAGTGAGGGTTTTAGCTGCCCTGAAGGTGCGTTTTTCCCTTTCTGTGCTGCCACACTTACCCCATTCACTCTCAGAGCAGGTCTGCTCTTGGCATAGAGGTCTGAGAGTTCAGCAGCCTCTTGCACTGTTTTTGGATCTCGGTCCTCTAGCCAGGTTTTTAGCTCTGCTGGGCATGCCCAATAAAACTGTTCTAGTAAAATCACATTTTCAATTTTATCAACAGAGTTTGCCTCAGTTCTTTCCCACCAACATTTTAAAAACTGACATTGTTTAGTGGCTAGCTCCTCATAGCTCATAGCAGGGCTTCTCCTGAGCTTACAGAATTTAGCTTTGTATGATTCAGCAACTAATTTAAAGTTTTTTAACTGTGCAGCTTTTAATTTGCTGTAATTATCACTGTCTTCATTGTTTATTTGACCCAATGCATCCTGAGCTTTTCCGATAGGTAGCTCCAGGACTCTCTAGGAATTTTAGCCTAAATACAAACTTTTTCAAAAGAATTTAAAAAAGCATCCTTATCTTCCCCTTCCTTAAACTCGGTTATTAATTTGGAGTTCAATTCGTAACCCAGTCCTGCAGTCCCAGTTAAACCCAAGCCACTTACCTGCCCTTGTGTCGCTGGTTGGAGTCGTAGCTTCTACAGTTCTCATTGCCACTGGTGCTCCTCTCTCATCTCCTCTGAAGCTCACTGGTGCTCATGCTCCTTATGGTCTGCCTCTCTCTGTTGTCGCTCTGCCTCCAGTGACATCCTGCGCAACTCAATTTGCAGTTTGAGTACCTCTAGGTTCAGGATACTGGTGACCATCTCCTGATGCTGTGGCCCTTCACTGACAGTGGCCCTGCTGTCCTCCTCATTGGCTCAGTACCCCCTCACTGGCCACGAGGTCTGCCACACTTGAGGTCTGGTCCCTTTCAGTTATGGTCTGTGACTCTCTGCTCTGGGTATCTGCTACCGTCAGGGCCTCTATGAGGTTCTGCTTACTAGCTTTCACCCCAAACAGGACTCCTCTGTCCCTGCACAACTGCTTTAAAAAATCTACAGTGTGCCTGCTGTAGTCAGAAGCCATTTTCTTCTTCCCTCACTACTGCTACTCTGACTTTGCACTTTAGAAAAAAAAAATAGGTAGGAACTTGACTGTACGCCAAGTGATAAAATTCTGTTTCCCTTTTTTAATTTAAAAAAAAAATCAATGCCTCTCTTTCTTTCAAGTGAGTTTAACAGTCTCTAGCTGACACACTGAACAACAAACTTATTATACCAAACTTTATTGCACCGCTGCCAACCAGTCTGTCACAGATTCACTAAGCAGATCAGCCCTCTACTCCCAAAGTGCCAACCTCTGAGTGTAGTCTTGTGAACAGTGAACAGAACAAGGTAGCCCTCTTGTCTGTTTTGTGGATTTGAGTCACCTTACTCCCAAGTTTTGGAGGGATTCGAACTTGTCAACCTCTTGTTAGCATACCCAATTGTCGCTCAGATAATTCTGTCTTTGGGGGGCCACATATCTTTGCCTATGGGCACCTATCCAGGTATTACAAAATGAACCCTTTTTGAACTCTATGTAAGACCCAGAGAAACCCTTAAACTATTTCCCAGTTTGGTACACCCATGAACTCATGCACCACGTCAGCTTTAAAACCATCTAACTTCACTTAAAAGCAAAGAAATTTTTTAAGCACACCAGGCAGTTTCTGTTTTTAAAATATATCTTTACTAAACAAAAGGTAAAAGAATAAACAATAATATACAGAACTCTTATCACAATTACATACAAGTCATTAAACAAAAACGTGTAACAGTGCCACTATATTTCTTATCCACAAAATACTTATCTTCTAAAGCCCTGATGTTGCTGTTTCAAATTCAAGTAAATAAGTCATTTTATGAAACCAGAATCATAGTTTTAAAAGCTGCATTCTCCATCCCCCAGATAAGATCACTGTACTTCCTCCCTATCAGGATATTTTTACTAAAAATATATCTCAACAGGAAACAGGACCCTTATGAGGCAGTAAGATCCTGTTTTTCTCAGCATAACATCAATTCTCAAATGACACCTCTTTGATGAAAAAGGGTCTTCCTGATCTTCACAGATATGAAAGCCTTTTTAATTTCACATAGAAGTGTCATGCCCTGCTTTTCTTTCTGGTAAATGTTGTAAAATGGATATGTTCTTTCCTGCTAACTCGGCTACTGATAATAGAACTAGCTAAACAGGATGTCTCTGATATTAGGTACCTTTTAGTCCTGCAATTATCTTGGTATTGCAGGTGCTAGATTTTTTTTTAATTTAATTTCCTGTGTGTGTGGTCATCTCACATACTGAGATCTGGGGAGGGAGGGAGGGAGGGAGGAATGTGTGTGTGTGTGGAGGAGGTCACTCCAAGTGCACTGGCATTTCCCACAGACAAATTCAATACCATATTTCTGTTATTTTTAAGAAATACAAAAATGATACAGCACTCAGAGCTGGCTGTCTTTGTCACCATGTGTACTAGTCCCTTCACAAAAGAAAGGGTCCTACAAGAGCTCGATAAGCTCAGGGTGGACAAGGCAATGGGACCTGATGGCATACATCTCAGGATACTAAAGGAGCTGAAGCTGGAACTAGCAGAGCTATTATTAGAACTGTTTAGTGAGTCACTGAGCACAGGAGAGGTCCCAGAAAACTGGAGAAGGGCTCATGTGATCCTGCTCCACAAGAGTTCTAGCAGGGAGGAGGCATTGAACTATAGACCAGTCAGTCTTAGCTCAGTAGTGGGCAAGATTATGGAGACACTCCTTAAGGAAAGGATAGTGCAACACCTGGAATGCATAGGAGCACAGGATCCAAGACAGCATGGGTTTACAAAAGGGAGGTCCTGTCAAACTAATCTCCTAGATTTCTTTGACTGGGTAACCAGAGTGGTGGACCAAGGGAGAGCAGTTGATGTTGCCTACCTTGACTTCAGCAAAGCTTTCAATACTGTTCCACATAGAAGATTGATTAATAAGCTGGGTAGGCTTGTGGTGGGTCAGACGTAGGTCAACTGGATGGAAAACTGGTTGACGGGCAGAAAACAGAGCATGGTGGTAAATGGTATACAGTCAGAAGAGATGCAAGTCACAAGTGGAGTACCTCAGGGATCAGTTCTGGGGCCAGTCTGCTTCAATATCTTCATCAGTGACATTGCAGATGGACAGAAGGGTAAGGTTTGTCTGTTTGCAGATGACACCAAGATCTGCAGCAGAGTAGATGATCCAGATGGGGTGGGCAGAATGAGAAGAGATCTGGATAAAGTAGCAAAATGGTTGGAAGAGTGGCAACAGGGATTTAATGCAAAAAAGTGCAAGATCATGCACTTAGGGAAGAGAAACCCTGAAGCCTCCTATAGGCTGGGAGGGGAGTTGCTGGCAGTCACAAGAGAAGAAAGAGACTTGGGCGTCATCATTACCAATGACCTGAAATCATCCAATTAGACCACTAAAGCAGCAGGTACAGTAAGGCTAGAGGGATGTTGGGGTGTATTAGCATGGTATCAGAAGTAGGAAGAAGGAGGTAATAATCCTTCTTTACAATACACTGGTTAGGCCCCATCTGGAGTATTGCATGCAGTACTGGAGGCCACACCTTCACAAGGACATTAAACAAATTGAGGCAGTCCAGAGAAGGGCAACCAAAATAGTGCAGGGACTGCATCAGGAAACATAGAGTATGAGGACAGATTAACTGAACTCAATATGTATACCCTAGAGCAAAGGAGGGAGAGAGATGATATGATTGAAACATTTGAACACCTTAAGGGCATTAACAAGGTGAAAGAACCTAACATGTTTCAATATAAGAAAAATAACAGGACAAGAGGACACAGCATGAGATTAGAGGGAGGCTGATTAAGGGGTAATGTGAGAAAGTTCTTTTTCACAGAAAGGGTGGTGGATGCATGGAACCTCAGAAAGTGGTGGATATGAATACAGTGCAGAGCTTCAAACAGGCATGGGATAGGCATAAGGGTGCAATACAGATGAGTATGACTAGATGGGCCATTGGCAGAGCAAAGGCCAAAGGCACATTCATAAGGTAGAAAAAGAAATGGGCAGACTGGATAGGCCTTGCAGTCCTTATCTGCCATCAACTTCTACATTTCTATGTTTCTATTCCAGTGGGGAGGTGCCCACAGTCTGCCACTCACCCCATTCCCAAGCTATGGGCATGGGTTCCACACTGAGAGGTTTACAGTTGGGGGGAAGGCACCAGTACAGTTCTTTGTACAGCATACTTCTCCTTCTCAGCTACAGCTGAAGACAGGAGCGCCACAGAGTGAAAGAGACTTAGAGTACCAGTTACTACTGAGCCACGGATTAGTTTTGCTTGGATAATATCCTACCAGGTCAGATACCGTTGTATACCATCATTTTGGTTGGATATCTGATAACATCAGATGGCATACACATCTGACCTGCTAGGATCCGCAGTAAGTATCCGAAGTATCCATGGATCTGATCACTGGATCGAGTTATCTGAGGTTGTATCTGAGGGATCCAACCTTAGATTCACAACTATCTTTATGGATCTGGAGTCTAACTTTGATCGGATCCTAGGTCTGATACCAGCACTATCTATAATAATAATAAACTTTATTTGTTTGATGCCCAATTCAAATAATACCAAAGCACTTTTACAGAACACATAACAATAAATAATTACAACAAGTTAAAATAGCAGAAATCCACAAGTTAATACTCAGGGGCCAAGATATTCAGACTGCACAAGGCTATGGCGCAAGCCTGGGCGCAGCTCAACTTAGCTGCGCAGGGGCGTTGACTGGGCGATATTCAACAGAGCTGTGCCATGGCACAGCATCATTGAATATCGCACTCTGGCCACCAGCAGTGCACATGGGGGCAGTGGCACTGCACCAGCGCAAGTGGCCAGAGTGGAGCAGGGGGATGCGCTAGTGCAAGTTCTGTTGTGCTATGCGCAACAACCGCGATATTCAAAAGTGCACATGCAGATGGGGCCATAATGTATGCAAGGCACAGATGGGGCCATTTTCATGTCATTATGGCCCCATTTGCATGCAGGTGCGCTGATCCCTGGCGACTTGCACCTGGTACCCTGCCAGGCAGCAGCCGTCGGGGACCGACGCCCCCCGCACAGTGCGGCAATGTGCCCCACAGCCCAATCACGGGATTAAATAAACATAAATTCACATCCTATATCCCTGGTAGTCCAGTGGACTGCTGTCAGCCCAATCGCAGGCTTAGGTATAAACAAATGCAGTCCTATATCCCTGGTGGTCCAGTGGACCGCTCACAGCTCAATCGCGGGCATTTGTATTGAAAAAATGAAGTCCAATATCCCTGGTGGTCCAACAGTACCCCCCCACCACCCAATGAGCCCCACCGCCTCTCCCCTCCGGTCAGCGGTAGTTGGTGGCACCCACCGCCTCCCGCCCCGCTGCCTGATGACTGACATCGTAGGTAGGCTGTATGCCCATTGGTCCACAGCATGAGCCATCGGGCTTGCAGCCCATACCATGAATGGATCCATTCACATATCTGGACAATGTGGTATGGTATGGTACCTGCGTCATTGGCTCCCATGCTTGTGGACCAATAGGTACAGCCCCTATATGGTGTCAGTCGGCAGACGGCGGGATGGCAGGCGGGTGGGTGCTGCCGCCCGTCGCTGACTGGGGAAGAGTGGGCGGTGGGGCTCAGTGGGCGGGTGGGGAGGGGGTATCACTGACCACCAGGGATATTGCACTTCATTTTTTTTAATACAAATGCCCGCAATCAGGCTGTGAGCGGTCCACTGGACCACCAGGGATATTGGACTTTATTTTATTATTACAAATGCCTACGATCGGGCTGACAGTGGTCCATTGGACCACCAGGGATATAGGACATTATTAATTTATACTTAAGCCAGCGATTGGGCTGACAGCGATCCACTGGACCACCAGGGAGATAGGACATTATTATTTTAAACAGATGCCCACGATTGGGCATGGGGGGGCGCCGCTACATAGATGCAGCCGGAGCTCGGGCAGCCACCTGCAGGTGGCAGCTGCCATGTTGCACCCTGCAACACGGCAGCTCACTTGTGGGTGGCCAGCTGCTGTTCCTTTTTTTTGGGCTCACCTGTGTGTGGCGCAAGTAGGGGTTGTGCATGCATGGACTCAGCACATCCTGGGCTGAATATCGGGATGTCTGGAGTATGCATGGGCACGCCCCCCTACCTGTGCCACATACATTACTGATGTGCTCCAGCGCATCGAGATTTGTGCCAGGCACAATCCCCATTTGAATATCGAGCCAGGGCACATCAGTGGGTTGCGCATGGAGCAACACTGTTGCACCATGCGCAACCCTTTTGAATATTTGGGCCAGGGTAGGCAAGGGAAAATAAAAATGTTTTATGAACAGATTTAAAGCTCTCCACAATCAGGCACCCCTTTATCTGAGGAGGTAGAGAATTCCGCAGGGTCGGGACAACAAAGGCAAACGCACGGGCTCCAGAAGTCTTCAAATGGACCCTGGCAATCTCCAGAAATCCCTCCTCGGCTGAGCAGAGTGATCAGAGGGGGCAGTAAGAACAAAGGTGTTCGTGCAGATAACTTGGTTCCTGTCTGTGTGGGCCTCATAGGTTAGCAAACTAACTTTGATGGTGATCTGCCACTGCACTGACAGCCAATGCAGTCTGAGAAGCACAGGTGTGACATGGCTAGATCGAGAAATCCCAATCAACAACCTGGCCTCAGCATTGTGCACCAGCTGCAGGCAGCGGATATCAACCCCTAGAAGCTCTAAGTAGAGGGCATTGCAGTAATCAAGGCGGAGGTCACAAAGGCGTGGATCAAGGTTGGAAGATCACCGGGCGGACCCATGTGCTTTATCTGGGCGATATTTGTCAGATGGTAAAATGAGATTTTGACGACGGATGACACTTGAAACTTTAGTGTCAACCTCTCATCAAAAATAATGCCCAGGTTCTGCACCCATTCAGAGGGCATCAGCTTGCGACCACCAAGCAAAAGCCCAGAGGCCTGTCCAGCCGAGGACCCCATCTAACGGAGGATAGTTGGATCCACAAAGAACTTTCTGAGCACCACTACTGTGGATCACTTGGATTAATTAAAAACTGCCAGCTCAGCTCCAGGCTCAGCCCACACAACCCTAGGGGAATGCTAACAGCATCATTCAAAAATGGGGTAACATAGCTCCGGATAAAACTGGTTGTATTTGTAAATGTTTGAGAGGCGCAGGTCCAGCGACCACCAGCTCCACACAAGAAAAATGGCAAACTGAACTAAACATATCCATTTTAGATCAAGAGAGGGGCACTTGCTGGTACCAGGCCCACGTCTCCTGTCCCACCACCAAAGCTCAGCTAATACCGGTCAAAATATTACACCAGGGTTGTAGGACTCTGTGAGCTCTGAAAATACTGGGCCTCGGCCCTCATGATACATGCTGGAGATATAAATCTCAGTGGGGGCTCCTAAACACTTATTTTCTGTTCCTGACCCATAATACAACCATTTTGGGAAGGGGACCTGAAGCTGTGTAGATTAAGTAGGGTCTACGGTGAGAATGTAGGAAGGGAAGAAAGAGCAGAGCGGGTGCGTCAAGTGGCCCTTATCTACCGTCAGATTCTATGCTTCTGTGTTGGGAGGTATGTGCTCCTCTACTTGTTCTAGTCGCACCATGTTTCTTGATTTTACTTACACACACACACACACACACACACACACACACACACACACATGCACACGCACATGCACACACACACAGACACCACTGACATACACAAGACTTACCTCCCTTGCAGATGGATAATAGCAGCCAATGTGACAGTCAAGTTACTGCTCCTGAGACAAAGGGGAGCTACAGAGGTCCCCATAGTAGGTACTGACTTCGAGTAGAAGGAGACCAGACCTGCATGGAAAAGATGTCATGCTTAGCATTGTGCAAGCTGGAGACTTATTAGAAAATCTGATTTCCTTATCTTTCTTCTCCCTTGGGATCCAAACCCCCAAAAGGTATATGGATTAAGTCATTTGACTGTATTATATGCTTTATAAAGCATGCTATTAATGAAGGATCTCCTGAGCTCACGTTGTGGATTGTAGACTTCTTGCTGTGTAATTTATTTGTCAAGTACTGTTTGGTTTAATTCTTGTTCTGTTGGAAAATCAAGTTTAATAAAAAGTTAAACGTTAAAAAAAAAAAATTGCCACGTGGACAGAAAGTGCAGAACATGCAAAGTCCAAGAGGGTAACATCTTTCAGAAAAAGAGACACGCAAGAACAAGGGGACACAATTTAAAGATGGGGAGGGGGCGGTTCAGGGGCAATGTGAGGAAGTATTATTTCACAGAGAGGGTAGTGGATGCATGGAACAGCCTTCCTCAGGAGGTTGTGGGGTCTAAAACTGTGGGAGAATTCAAGAATGCATGGGACAGACATAAGGCAATTCTTGTGGGGGTAGGAAGAAATAGGCTGTTGGTTAACTAGGATCTGCAGCCTATCCTGTAGGTAGGGAAATGGGCAGACTAGATGGGCCAAGCAGTCCTTATCTGCCGTCAAAGTCTATGTTTCTGTGTTTCTATGCAGGGTATTCAAGCAGTGAATGCAGTTTTCCACACATGCCTGGGGATGGTGGTGGGGGGCACCGTGATACTTGACTCCTGCAGGATGTTGAGGACAAATCACTATTCTTCATGCTGCAGTTTGCACATAGGGCGGCAACCGGCTAGGGTCAGGACTTCTCTTCCTTGTTTCACGAACTTGCTCCTTTTGCCACACCTTCAAGGTCACCACAGTACAATTTAGGATTATAATACCTCTGTGGACTAGTGCCAACATACACTCAGTTGTTCTACAAAAATTTTGGGTACTGAGAAGTTTCACGTTTTGTTGCACAAAAAATCCTTTGAGGAAGAACCTTTTTTCAAAGAGTCTACACACCTTAAGTGAGGCACCAAAGCCTGTCTGCCCCATCGGCAGTAGCAGTGCACAGCAACAGGCAGGAAGGAACCTGACGTTAATGTTGCCATTGGGGATATTTTTGTTTAGAAAGATTTTATACTGACTAAAAGCAGGATACGGGTTTGCACTGTGACACACCGTCCCATGATTTATATTCTATAAGATGTGATTTGCATATATGTGTGTTTCTCTTTGTTACTTTTGTAGGCGGAGTCTGGGAGACCTGAAACAACAAGTGGCACCAGGCTGTCAGAAGGGAGGCAGATGACATTTCCACACAAACACCATAGCACTGAAGAGCTAACCTGCAACAGTCTTACCTAACATGCAAATCCAATGAATCTAGTCATCTTAATTTATACAGAGCCCTTTCCAAATAAGCATTTGTCAATGCCAAACATGTTTGCTTGCATGCTGATACATGCTACAACAACAGTATCTTGTGGCTATGGGCAGGCCTTTCTTACTCCCAGTGACCACTGTCTTGTGGACTTTGTGTTCCACTGGGCTATAGGGTATAGGCCCCCACATTCAGAGCCAGCCATGTGTGATGCGTTGACAGGAGTGCTTTGTGGCAATAAGTACATGGCCAGCTCAGGGGCAGCATTTAACTGGCTGAACATTGGGCCATATCAGCACAGGGCAAAGACACTATGCGCTTCACTGACATATCCCTCCACTGAATATGGCACACTGGAGCCTACTGGAGATTGTGCAAGCCAAACAGGGTAGTGCCAGAGCTTCTGTGGGCCACACTAAACTCTAACATGCTAATAAGCCCATTGGGCAAGCAAGGTGGTATGGCCCATTTGCATGCCCATTATGGGCTAATTAGCAAGCACATGCACCCACCCGAGCATCCATCCTGCAGCTGTGTTAAATATTTCTGGTGATCTAGTAGCTCCCCACCTCCTGCTGCCAGTCCTGTAGCTGTCTTGACTATTTCTGGTGGTCTAGTGGTCCCCTCAAGGGCATCCAACCCCCCTCCCCTGCTCAGGACCTTCCTCCCCACTGCCACCCTCACTCTGAGTACCTAAGCCAAACTATGGCAGTAGTGACAGCAACTGGCATAGTCTTCCACTCACCACCTTGGCCATCTGTCATCTGACTGCCACTGAGCAGTTGTGAGTACTGTATAAAAACTGTCTGATTGTCAGTGAGTAAATGTGAGTACTGTAGAAAAGCTCTCTGTCAGTGAGTGAGCGTGGGGACTGTAGAAAAGCTGTCTGACTCAGTGAGTGAGCATGAATACTGTAGGAAAAGATATCTGACTGTCAGTGAGTGAGTGTGAGTGCTGTAGAAAAGCTGTCTGACTGTCAGTAAGTGAGCATGAGTACTGTAGAAGCAACTATCTCTACAATACTTGCGGTTGCTCACTGACAGTCAGAGAGCAGTCAGTCGAGGTGGTGTGCGGAGAACTGTACTGCTTGCCACCATTATTGCTGTAGTTCTGCTTGTATGACTGTGTAGAGGGCTGTCTGGGGTGGAGTGTCCTGAGGGGGTTGGAGGCCCTTGGGGGTTGTGATTAATATACCACCAAGAATAGTCCAGACAGCTGCAAGATAAGAGATCATGGTGGATAGGGGGACCACTAGACCACCAGGAATATTCATGACAGCTACAGGATGGGGGAGTAGGGGGTGGGAGACCACTAGACCACCAGAAATATTCAAGACAATTACAGGATGGGGGATTAGAGGGTGGGAGACCACTAGACCACCGGGAATATTCATGATAACTACAGCATAAGTGATGGGGTGAAGGGACCACTAGGCAACCAGAAATATTAAAGGCAGCTTCGGGACAAGTGACTGGGATGGGGCAGAGGCATACTAATGAGCCCACAGTGGGCGTGCATATGGCTCATCACGCCTTGCATGACCAGTGAGCACATTAGCATGTTAGGGCTGAATATACAGGAGCCCTGGTGGGGGGCAACCATACGTAGGGATAAGGGCAGGGTTTTTGGCAGCACTAAACTGTGCTGTATGGAGGCTGCATGATGCTTCAGAAACAGCTTAATATACTGCTGCACCCAGTATGCATGGGGATCCCTCATTTACATAGGCCCAGTGGTATATTCAGCATAGTCATGCTGTTGAGTCAGCGCAGCACACAAGAGGTCTTTGAATATAGCCCCTGCTCTGTCAGTTGGCACTATTCACAGTTAGCACAGTACTAAGCTGACTAGTATCATGCTAACTGTTTTAATATGTGAGCCCTAGGGATCAAAAAAATAGTGAACAAAATAAAGAACGTCTTCGTAGGTTCACAATTTCTTCGTAGCATTTTTTTTTTTTTGACTGTACATTTTCAACTTAATCTTTTTATCATCCCAAGTTATGATCATGACAGGTGCAATTTTTTAAATCCCATCCAAAAGGTGATCATGTACAGTGACTGCAAAAACCGGTTTTGAAGAGGATCTGAAATATAATGCATGTCATGTTCAGGAGGTGGCTGCTGGATAACACAGGAGCTGTGTTGAAAATTTGGGGCCCTGTCTGCAAAAAAGACAAAGTTGTGAGTAGATGTTGGAAAATTCAATGTTTCTGCAAAACTTCATTCTGTTTTGACATTTTGATTCCAGATTTTAAAATAGTCGTTTTATGACTCCACTGTATGATCAAAACAGATGAACATTTTATAAAATTCCATCCAAAAAGTGATTATGTGGAGTGACTGTGAAAACATGTGTAGCCCCTCTCTGGCGCTGTCCTAGAGAGGACCACTACCCCTGCCTGCTACCTAGGATACAGGTTAATGTGCCTAGGTTCCCATAAGCTGAATACATGGGGGTCCTTTCCCAAAAGATAAAAATAAAATGGCGGTGCCTCCACTCAGAGCACATTTAGTGGGTCTGATACCAATACAGTACAACCCCCTGGGATGTCGTACCAACCCACCTCCCCAAACAGTTACCCCAGCATGGACTTACCAGATTTAAACATCCCCCATCCAAAATTTCAGTTTCCATTTCAGCTAATGATATGCTCACTAAAATTAGGCTCCGGAGTCAGACCTTTGTAAAACAATAACAACACAATTTATTTACCTGGGGAGGGTTAGGATGGGGTAAGTGGAATAGAGGTTAAGCACACTTTTTGGTTTTGCATTTTTAAATATTTTACACTTCCCACAACCACATTCCCTTTTATTTTCAACAAAACTCACATTTTAATGATTGCAGCCACCAGTATCTATTTATTTATTTATTTCCTTTTGTTTACCGGGTAAGCACTTTAGACAACCAAGTGCCTATTTTCAAGTGTGACCCCGGAGGGTTACAATAAAAAATAAACATGAACGTCTGGCATATGCAGGGTAAACTTACATTGGGATCAGGCACAATATAACATCACAATAAGGTACAAAGTTTACAATAGGAGCACGCACATTGATAAAGTCAGAAATGAGGTAAATACAAGTACAGACATGGGCAGCAGGAGTCTCCCGGCGACCCGGAAGGATAACAGGGTACAGAACATCAGGATCGGTCAGATCAGGGTACATAGCGCATCAAGTAGATTAACAGGGTATAACGCATCAAGATCAGTCAGTTCAGAGTACATAGGGCATCAGGCTCACAGGCTACATCAAAAGGCAGATAGACAAAGTGGGACAGGCGTGGTCAACAGCAGCATCCAAGCTGGCAGGCCACACCTCTCCAGAGGGTATAAGAGGGATGCAGGAAGGTAGAACAGTGGGGGGGGGGCCATTCATGGTATGGAAGATGACACGAGCTAGATCAGTTGGGCAAAGTGCAAGCTTTAGCCATGGGCTAGATGCTCAGTAGTTGAGACCAGGTGATAGCAGCTCAGGTGCAGAGACAAGCTGAGGTCAATTTCAGGAAGCCCCATAGGTAGACTTTGGAGCAGGAATGTGAGGGGGAGGTGCGAGTGCAGGCTGGCAGAGAGTTCCACAGTTTTGGTGTAAAGGCAGGGAAGGCCTGGTCACCCATTTGGGTGCGAGTTTTAGGAATCAGGAGGACCTGAGAGTCGCTGGATCTTCGGTGGTAGGGGGGAGCAGTGGGAGTGAGGGACAAGACAAGTGCAGAAGGGATGGCAGTTTGGATGACGTTGTCAATAAAGTTGCCAAGGACGAAGGTGCAGTGGTTCTCCGGGGGAGCCACTCCAGCCGGGAGTAAGGGTCACATCAATGTGTGAGGCGAGGAGCAGAGAGAGCAAAGTGACATACATTGTTGTATGCTATGTCCCATTTAGAGAGACTGGTTTTTGGGATGTGGGCAAAGGACACAAGCCCATATCAGAGCGTGGATAGGAGGACCCCCCCCGGCTAGGGCCAGATGAGCTGCTGGGGCGAGGCACAATTTAGCTCTGTAAGCCAGGCCCAGCTTGCAGTTTCTAGCTTTGCAGGTGTTGCAAATGTGCAGAGTGAGGTCCAGCTGCAGGTCAAGGGTTACCCCTAGGTACTTGACCACTTCTGCAACAAGCAGGGGAACCCGTCGGCTCTTGAGATTTTTAGAGGAGCAGGGCAGGCTTTTATCTTGGCTGAGGAGTCAAAGAACATAACTTGAGTTTTCTTGAGGTTAATGGTAAGCTTATGGTCCTCGAGCCAGGATTGGATATGGTTAAAGTCAGAGTTTAACCAGGTGTTTATAGACATAGGGTCCCGGGAGCTAGACAGGATGACAAGGTCATCCGCGTACAGGATAGAGTGCCCAAAGGCTGTGGCCGAGGGTAACTCGTTTATGAAGAGGGAAAACAAGATGGGACCAAGGACAGAGCCCTGGGGGACACCTCAGGTCACTGGGACTAGGTCATAGAGGGCCTTGTTAATGTTGGTATATTGCTGTCTCCCCAAGAGATAGTGAGTGAACCATGTGAGAGCAAGGGGGGGAGAAGCCCAAGGTCCAGAGAGTGGGTTGCAGGAGCGAATGGTCAACCTGGTCAAAGGCTTTGGAGAGATCTACGAAGATGGCTCTAGTCAGTTTGCCTCAATTGGAGGTGGACCTGATAGCAGAGGTAACCACCACAAGGGCAGTGGAAGTGCTGTGCCCTTTTCTGAACCCATGTTGAGCTGGGGAGAGAAGCTTGTATCTATGGAGGTAGTGGGTGAGCTGGGAGACAACCAGTTTTTTGAATAACTTGCTGATTGCAGACAGGATCACAATAGGGCGATAATTATTATGATTTTTTTGGGTCACCTTGTTTGAGGACAGGGATGACCTTAGCCAACTTTCATACAACTGGAATGTGCCAGAGATTAGGGAGGCATTGGAGGGATGCCTCTAGGCAGAACAGTTTGGGCTCAACACTGTCGTGCCCAGCTCCCATGTGAGGGGAGAGACCCGCAAGGAGCCTCTGTGTCTCCAGAACAGAGACCGCTTTAAGGTAGAAGGGAGGATGGCTGAATGTCACACTGAGGGAGGGGCCTGTAGCCATGGGGACAGGAGGTTGGGAGGGAGGAGCAGGGGGTTGGGAGGACAGAACTGTAAGGTCAGAGAATTGGCGGTTGAAAGCATTGGCGATTGTGAGAGGTTTATTGCAGCTAGCCCCTTCAATGAACAAGTCAGAGACCTGTGCTCTGGCAGATACTCTGACCATGTTGTTAATGTTTTGTCAGAAGCTCCTTGGGTTTCTGGCCAAGGATAGCAGGGCAGACTGGCAAAAATCACTTTTGGTAGATAGCTCTTTTACTAGAGTTTCTCAACTGTCAATAGTCGAGGAGGTCGGTAGTGGAGTGGGAGGACTTGATCTTTGCCCAGCATTTGTCTCTTTGCTTCATGAGGGATAGGAGGCCCTCATGGAACCACTTAATAATGGTGTCCCTCACCCTCCTTTTTGTGAGAAGAGCTAGTTTATTTAGCAGAGGCACAAAGACAGCAAGGAAGTTGTTGAGGGCCACTGAGGGATCACTCAAGGCAGTGACCTGGGTCCAGTCCGCTTGACATAGGTCAGCGAGGTAGTAATCATTGTCAAAACTGGAGTAGTCCCACATCTGGATCACCTTGCTAGGAATTTTAGCAGAGGAGAGGCCCCATATGCAGTAGGTGGGAGAGTAATCCGAGATGACATTGGGGAGGATTCCTGAGGTGACTATTTTGTCAGGTCTGTTACTCAGTAGCCAGTGGATGAGGAATCCTTTCACACCACAAGAGGAGAGCCTTGTAGGCTCAGCAGTGAGCTGGCTGAGGGCAAGACCCGATAGCAGAGGCTTATAAAGCTTGGCATTGCCCCCCAGCCAGTTCAGGTTGAGGTCGCCCAGAACTAGCAACTCATTAGAGCCTACTTTGTCCCGGAGACAGTCAAGTAGGGAGGAGCGCTCAGGTGTTCCTCACTTCGGAGAGTTATAGGCACAGACCATGTGAACCTTTTTGGTGTTACCTAGCAGGAGGATGGCAAGCAAGAACTCATAGGAAGAGGGTGTGGGGGGTGTCCGATGAAAGACACATTTAAGTGCCCCTTGTAGTAGAAAAGCAGTCCACCTCCACGCTTGCTTCCCTATCTGTCTTGCCTAATTAGGTTATAACCCAGGAGGGCACACATGGAGTCTGGGATGTGCGAGCTTGCAGCTTCAGCCAGGTTTCTGTGATCCTAAGGATATCGGGGTTGGAGAGCCACCCAAGCGAGTCTGGATAGGAGACTATGTACATTCATGTGTACTGTTTTTAGGCCTTTGGTAGATTGCCAGGCTGTGGGAGGCATGAGAGAGGGTGGAGTGGCCCAAGGTACAGGAGTGTGGGCTGTGCCCCCAGCTGGGCCGGGCATCCACTCTGGGATGGCATCCTGAAGGCCAATAGCTGCAGAAAGCCAGCCTTGGGATGCTGAGCTGGTTATAGGAGACAGTAGATTAAATGACAGTGCTATGCCTAGTCAAGTGCAAAAATGACAAGATTATCCACATAGATAAGGCAAAGTAGTTAAAATAGCCCTAGAAAGCTAGATAAGCAATATAATACTGCAGGCTAAGGTAGTTATATCAAGACAGTGTAATGCTGGTGCTAGCCTTAAACAACAAGGGCTACAGTGGTGGTCATGCACAGGTGTGACAGCAAGGATAACAAGTCCTAATAGCACAGGACATACATTAAAACAAAGCGATCTGAGGGCTAGGATGGCTTCAGATCAGTAGATTAAGCAGATAACAGTCTCTCCCAACCAGGTATAAGATGATGTGTCTTAGCTTCATGGCAAAGGGAAGATTGGCTACAATATTACAGGGGTACCAAAAAATGTGAGAAATTAGTATTCAGAGTTCATTAAAGATAAGCCTCTTAGGTCTCTTAGGCTGCAAAAGATTGTTGTCGACACAGTCCCTAGCTCAAGCTTCATGCTAGTGCCTCTACTCCAACAAAGTGGGAAAGTTTGTGGTGGTGGGGGGGGGGACCCACGGCAGTAGGTCTCCCTCAACTCCCCAGGCTGCAGGTCCATTTGCAGAGTGGCACTGTAGGGCTCATGTTGGCCTGAAGAACTCAGCCAGACAGAGCGTCACAGCGGGGAAAGAGCCAAAAGGTATCCTGCAGCAAAATTCAAATTTGGCACCCAGCTGATGCAGACAAAGCCTCTGCAGCAAAATTCTCCCGTTCGGCAAAATAATTCTTCCCTTGTTAGTCCTTGGAGGTTCCTCGCATTGGGGGAGGTCAGCCTGGCTCAATCTTCATGCCGGCGCCTCTACCCCAACAAAGTGGTAAAGTTCATGGTGGGGGGGACCCTTGGCAGTAGGTTTCCCTCCCCTCCTCAGGCTGCAGGTCCGTTTGCAACTAGCTAATTGCTGCAGATAATCCCAATGCCCAGACCCACAGGTCCCAGTCCCAGAATGATGCCCAAATTCTGTTCTTGGTTACCCAGATGTTGGTTGCAGGCCTGAGGTGCAGCTGGTTGGCTGGTGTTGGCATGCTTACTGATTTAAATAACTTTTTACATCTCCTTCTCCAAATTGCTTTAAGTCTTGTCTTTACCTCCAGCCATGGTGGGCATACTTGAACTATATACAGTCCCCAGGATGTTTGCAGGGCAATTTCTGTTTACTCATGGTTCTGCTGAATCAGCCCTTGGGTGTTACAAACAACTGAAGTCCTGGGATTGAGCACTCAGATGCAGAAGTGGGCTCAATGCTTGAAGACATGTGGAAGGGGAACAGGGGCTGCAACTCAAATCTTCAGGCTTGATTGAAGGTCTTGCAGCTTGTCCCCTTTGGCCGCCTGAGGTCCATTGCAGGGCACAGCCGCAGAGCCTACCAACCACAGAGGACCCAGACCTGGGAGTGGCCCCATGGCCTGGCTCCCTCACAGGTTAGAGTGCCCTAGCACTCAGGCACAAGACCAGTGGCCCCCTGCAGCCAGCAGACCCCACTTGATGGGGGTTAGCGAGTACTCCACCTGGCCTTGGACTTAAGATGGCAACTTCAAATCATTATCGCTCTATTTCTTCATAACTTGCCACAGTGTATAGCCAAGCAGTCTCTGTTACCTTCCCTGTCTTCCAGAATCCAGGGGGTGGAGAGTCTGAAAACCCAGGGTTACCACAACAGTCTATTTCTTGCTGTATCTCAGGAGCAGACAACAGACACCCTGACCCAACAGGCACTTGCTAGTCCTTCCACTTTCACAGTCTCTCTTAACACAGGTGCATTCTTGCTCTGGCTCACACACACATATCCAGAACTCTGGATCAGAAAACATTTCAAAAATCCCTTTTCTCACTGTTCAGGTGCATAACAATTCTCCGGTCTGAGGAGGCTCCCTCTTCACAGGCACGACCCGGGGGAGGGGGATACAGATGAATGCCAACTGACCTTGAACCAGATTAAGCTGTTGGTGGTATTTTTCATGAATAGAGGAAATTTGGCCAGTGCACCAAGGAAATTCCCCTACTCTTTGCCAGTAGGGGGACCCTTTGAGCCATAAAAAGATGGCTGCCTCAGTTGATGTGCTGCAGTCGGGAAGGAAGGATGTGTTACCGTCTGAGGAGCAGGGCTCCTCTCCAGCTTTGTTAATGACTAGCATGGATGTTTCTTCGATCTCTGAGATGCCTGGACAGTTTCAGTCTTCGGGCGCTTCTACCTTTTTACCTGCCTTACCTTGCGAAGACGCCATTGATGTGCCTGGTTTGGATTCTCCAGATTTAGATGCTGTCTCTACTTTTCCAGAGTTGAATCATCTCTTGCACTTGGAGGAACAATGGTTTTTGGGCATTAAAAGGGATCTTCTTCGTCATTTTCATTCTCCTGATGCTACTACCCTTGCTCTAGTTTTGGAGCGCTCTGTTGTGGCATCGCGGACAGTTGCCATGGAAACCTCTCGCAGTGAAATGCCGGCTACAAGCGGCATTGTTTTTCACCGTGCTGGTCAGGATCAAGCGACCACCACAGTGTTTTCCTTTTCTGCTGACAAAGATTCTGTTCGGCCGAATTGCGTGGTTAAGAGAGGGAGCCCTAGTAAATTGCATTGGGCAGACACCCCAGTACATGCTGGACACGCTTGGACTGTTGAAAACTCGCTCCAAGCAGCTGGTTGGGTGCACTCCCCAGACATAGGTTCCTTGATTTCTAGCCTCTCCCCAGTGAAGATCCCTGGTGTTCACCTTGTCTCTGCCTCTCCCCCTTTGGTACAGCCTGTAAGTACAGTTTCTATGCCTCTGGCTGCTGGTTTACATACTGAACTCCTTCAACCTGATTCTCTTCAGCCTGCACTTGATTCCTCTGTCCCTAACCCTGATTCCCTTCTCCCTCTTCCTGGTTCTACTCCCATTACTGTGGATTCTGCTTCTCCTCTCCCTGGTACTGCTACTCAACGTTCTCCACTCCGCCTCTCCTCAGATTTTGTTTTTTCAACAAACTCTGATTTTCAACTAGGATAGAATCTGGATCCTTGTACTCAGCCTTGTGATGAAGAGGCTGCTGCCCTCAGTGATGATTCTGTGTTTTTTGATATTCCAAAATCTATTCCTCCAGAGCTTAGGAATGGTCCTAGAGGTTCCTCTGAGATGGTCCTCCAGCCCACTTTGGTTACCCCTTCCAAATCTTATGCTTCTTTTTTTTTCTACCCCTGCCTACTCTGCTAAATGACATAATGCAGTTCGTATTGTCTGCAAAGGGGGATTAGATGTTTTTCTGGAACGGGTTTATGTGGGTCTGTCAAGGATGCCTCCTTCTCCTTTTGTTCCTCCCCCTTTTCTCCCCCCTGTTCTTTGAACATTGTTTACATGAGCTAGCAATTTTTCTTTTTAAGTCTGTAGCATAGCAACAGCACTAAGCCCCCTTTTATAACATAGCGTTAGGTGTAGTCTGGCCAACTACACGCATGCTTATGTTTAGGATTTTTTATAGCTCTTTGTTAACTCCTGTAAACAACGTTCCTTCCCCTTTTTATTATTTCCTCTCAAAAGTTATAAGACATTTTGCTTTTATGTGTCCTGAAATTTATTTTTGACTGCTAACTCTTTCTTGGTGATTTCTCCCTCTCGACGTCAGCCCGTCGAGCAGGGATTTCTAATCGGAGAATTGTTCCTTATGGTTTTCTACCCTCTAAGATGCGAGAGGTTAGATATTGTACTCACACTGAAATCGTACCTCACACTGAAATCAAAGTAAAATTGGAACCTCCTCTAACCTCTTTTACCTTGGGTGAGTCAACTTGCCACATCCGTAATGTTGAGGCGAATTTTGCTGTGGGAAAAAACGCGCTGGTTATTCCATGATACCGAGGGTGAATTTTGTCTTTAGAAAAACCACGCTTGCTGTCCGCCTACTGCTGCAGTCAGTATGGCGTTTTTGAGCGTGGAGTAACTCAATTTGTTTTCTCTGTTCTTTAAAAGAATCCCTTAAATAAAGCAAAACACAGTTCCTGGTGGAGACAGGAACATTTAAGAAAATAAAATATATTTATTTAAATAACCAAACCAGAGCCAAACTAACGGTTTAAATATTACTAAGCAGAAGTGATTCTGAGTTTTAAAAGCTGCATACAAAGGAGTTTAAATTACTATTTCTAGCCAGGTTATATTGGTTATGTTAAAGTATAGTTTTATTATTTTTTTTTCTCCTTACTTGAGCTGTTCCATTTCTGCAAAACCCTCCTTCCTGCTTCTTCTTCATTCTGCTTCCTTGTGTCTAAGAGCCGGCCGGCCCTTTTTTGTTAATATTTATAATGTTTAAAGATGGGAGGAGTGTCTTCTGTGAAAGTAATTTCTTTTTGTTTTAAAAAATTATGTTTAAAGTATTGGGAATGAATATATACAACCTCCTAATAGATTTGTTGTATCTTAAAATAAATATAAATCAGATTAAGTTGAAAAGTATATGTTTTATTTAAAGATAGGAGGAGTTTCAGGTCACATGATTATTTCTCCTTATAAAATGGGCTCAAATATTATTGATAGTCAGTCTTGTGATGGTCTTCTAGACAGTAACATCGCTCTAGCTGCCTTCTAGAGCTCTATGTATGAGGACTGCTGCATGTTTGTTTTTTTATTCGTCTGAAGTTCGCTGTAATTTGAGCTTGTATTGGATGACTACAAATAAATACCTGGACATCTGAGTTCCAGTACAACACCTTTGGAGTTGAGTTTTGCCTTCTATCCCAACCCTTCCACAGTTGGTGTTAGAAGTGGGATATTGAGGTCAGTTTTGGCTACTTTCCAAGACGGTATTGGACCAACCCAGGGATGGAGAAGGATACCAGAGAAGAGGAAGCAGTTACTCGACCCAAAGGTGTCCTGACTAGGACAATGGTGGATAAGTTGGGCAAACCACTATGGTCGGGACTTCCTGAACAGAAGCAAGACAGGTTCAAGGCAGAGCAGACGTTACAAGAGAAAATTGAAGCTCCTCAAGGGGCAACTGCTGGGGACCTACCTACTGAATCGATACCAGAAGAGGAGCCACCTGAACAGTTACATGAATTATTACGGTGGCTCTGTATAAAACAGCTGGCTGCAGACAAGGAGAGGGAAAGGGAGCAAAGAGTGAGAGAGAAGGAGCAGGAAAGAAACGAAAGACAGTGGCAAGAGACATTGAGGGCCATTCAAACTATTAGTACCGGCAGGAATCCTGCAACCATACCAGAGGCCCCAAAGGACATTAAACTCACTAAACTGACTGAGCAGGATGATATTGAGACATATTTAACCACTTTTGAAAGGATTGCGGGGGCCTGTGGATGGCCCAGAGGGCAATGGGTCCTCCATCTAGCTCCTTACCTCACTGGGAAGGCTCAATTGGCTTATGGAAACGTGGACAGTCAATTAGTGGGGAACTATGATGAGGTTAAGAAGGAAATATTAAGAAGATATGATATCAGTGCCAAAACTTATAGACAAAGGTTCTGTACATTACGATTTCAACATATGGATCATCCCAGAGAAGTATATGTACTCCTGAACGACCTATGCACCAAATGGTTACAACCTGGGACTAAGACCGTAAATCAAATAATGGAAGCCATTGTGGTGGAACAATACATAAGGGTATTGCCACAGGATGTACAGCTCTCGGTCAAAGAACACCGTCCTGACACATCGGAGAAGGCCATTTCTCTAGCTGAGGATTATTTAACAGCTCATCCATACCGGAAAAAGACACTATCAACTGGAACTTCTGTGGTGAGATCTACTACTTTTTTACCTTCTGCTGTTTCACCCTCTCCTCTGGGCCCAAATATAAATATTAGTTCCCCTAGCAGACAACAGATAACCCGGGGTGGAATCTGTCCAACTAGGCCACCCCTATCAGAACTCATATGTTGGGACTGTCATGAAAAAGGTCATATTGCCCGATTCTGCCCAAAAAAACAGCCTGGGGGTGTACATCTAGCGCTAGCTAATTTGGGACAATATGTCATTCCAGTACAAATTGGAACACAAACAGTCATGGGACTTATTGACTCAGGAAGTAAGCAGACCTTAGTTCGTCCAGAATTGGTTAAAGGACAACCCCAGAATACTGTACAAACAGGGGTGATTTGCATCCATGGGGACGTACATAAATACCCAACAACATCTGTAGAATTGCAGACTGTTCACTCAAAAAGGGTGTTAGATGTTGGGATAGTACCATTACTACCAGTTCCGGTATTACTTGGTCAAGATCATCCTGATTTCAAGATATATCTAGCAGCTGCTACCACTCGGGCACAATCTAAGGAAGGTGAAACATGCCCCCTACCTACTTTAGATGATGATGTGTTTGGAGCCCCAGGAAAAACCAGAAAGACAAAAAAAGAATGGAGACAAGATAAAATACAGTGGACTAAAGAACATTCTATTAAAGTGGACAGTAAAGAGATTGAGAATACTGACTTGACGAGAAAATGTGATTTTGAAAGTGAACAAAAAACAGATGAAACTTTAACTCCCTTATTTTCACAGGTATCACAGGAGGGGATAGAAGGGCACCCCTGTTATAGGGTGAAACACAATTTACTCTATCGTATTTGTACTCACCCTAGAACAGGGGAACAGGTAGATCAATTGATGGTACCTAAGAAATATAGGATGCAATTGTTGCAGTTGGCTCATGATAGCCCTCTTGCTGGGCATTTAGGAAGAGACCGTACAACAGCTCAAATTTTATACTGATTTTTCTGGCCAGGTATCCACAAAGATGTGGAACAGTACTGTTTGCCCTGTCCTGAATGTCAATTAGCAGCCAGGATAGGAAAAAGGGACACTGTTCCGCTACAACCCCTTCCAATAATAAATCACCCTTTTGAGCGTATAGCAATGGACATAGTGGGCCCCCTGCAAAAAAACTAAAAAGGGAAATCATTTTATTTTAGTGATTTGTGACTATCATACAAAATATCCAGAAGCCATTCCCCTACGAACTATATCTGCCACAAAAATAGCTGAAGAACTCATTAAGGTATTCAGCCGTTTGGGCATTCCAAAAGAAATACTTACAGATAGGGGGAGTAATTTCTGTTCCCAGATATTGAAACAATTATATCATTCCCTGAATATACATGCTATTCACACTACACCCTACCACCCACAAACGGATGGTTTGGTGGAACGGTTTAACCAGACATTGAAGCAAATGTTAAAAAAATATACTAAAGAGGAAGGAAAGGATTGGGACCAGTATTTACCTTTTTTAATGTTTGCTTTTCGAGAAGTGCCACAGGCTTCGACTGGATACTCGCCGTTTGAATTATTGTAGAGCAGAAATCCCAGAGGTCCCCTTGATATAGTAAAGGAACAGTGGGAGGAAGGTAGGGAGATAGGTCCCACAACAACACTTGAATTTGTTAACAAGCTCAGACAAAAATTAATTAAATATGTAGATTTAGCCCACAAAAAAGAACTTCAACAGCAAACAAAACAAAAATTATATTATGATCAAGGGGTGGGTCAAAAATCTTTCCAGACAGGGGATCGTGTTTTACTACTTCTCCCTTCCTCAGACAATAAGCTCAAGATGAAATGGCAAGGGCCTTATACAGTGAATAAGCAGTGTGGTCCGGTAACATACGAAATAGAAACTCCTGACAGAAAAATTAAAAGAAAAGTGTACCATGTTAATTTATTGAAAGCCTGGCAAGAGAGGACCAACGAGGCCTGTTATGTATGTCCCGAACAAAATGAAAGTGAATTAGAAACAGCATACAAGCGATTGGACAGGAAGGCGCCTATAATCAATATTCGTAAAAATCCCAATCTGACTGATACTCAATTGCAAGAGCTAGAACATATTTTACATCTCAATCAGGATGTTTTTACCAATATTCCTGGACGTACCAACTTGATTTATCATCATATAGAGGTTCTAAACTCAAACCCGATACGGATAAAACCCTTATAGAATCCCTGAGAAATTGAGACAGGAAGTGCTGATAGAAATAGACAAAATGCTAAAATTAAATGTCATAGAACCATCTAGTAGCGACTGGTCATTTCCAATGGTGATTGTGAATAAAAAGGAAGGGGGGATACGTCTTTGTTTAGACTTTCGAAAATTAAATGCTATCTCTAAGTTCGATAGTTACCCTATGCCTTGTATCGATGACGTAGTCGATCGGTTAGGGAACGCTCATTATTTGACTACACTTGACCTATCTAAGGGGTACTGGAAAATACCAATGGATGAAACATCCAAAGAAAAAACAGCTTTTAGTACCCCAAAGGGTCTTTTTCAATTTACTATGATGCCTTTTGGGCTACACGGTGCTCCTGCTACGTTTCAGAGATTGATGGATAAGCTCTTACAACCTCATACTAATTACAGTGCTGCTTACCTTGATGATGTCATCATTTATAGCCCCACATGGGAAGACCATAAAAAACATTTGGGAGCAATTCTTCAAACACTGAAACATGCAGGGCTTACTGTTAACCCAGAAAAATGTGCATTTGCTATGCAAGAGACCAAATACCTTGGATTTGTGATAGGAAAAGGTTGTATAAAGCTAGAAATCAATAAAATTGATGTTGTAGCAAATAGTTCAAGACCCATAACAAAGAAACAAGTAAGATCTTTTTTAGGATTGGCAGGCTATTACAGACGATTTATACCTAATTTTGCCTCTATAGCCAGTCCCTTAACTGATCTTACAAAGAAAAAGAATCCTACTAAAGTGAACTGGACTCCAGAATGTGAGACAGCCTTCTGTACTATTAAAGCTTTATTATGTGCAGAACCCATATTATCAAGTCCGGATTTTACTAAACCTTTTATAGTACAGACTGATGCCTCGGCTACTGGTATAGGAGCTGTTCTATCCCAAATAATAGATGGCCAAGAGCATCCTATAGTATATAACATAGAAACATAGAAACATAGACTTTGACGGCAGATAAGGACTGCTAGGCCCATCTAGTCTGCCCATTTCCCTACCTACAGGATAAGCCGCAGATCCTAGTTAACCAACAGCCTATATCTTCCTGCCCCCCACAAGAATTGCCTTATGTCTGTCCCATGCATTCTTGAATTCTCCCACAGTTTTAGACCCCACAACTTCCTCAGGAAGGCTGTTCCATGCATCCACTACCCTCTCTGTGAAATAATACTTCCTCACATTGCCCCTGAACTGCCCTCCTTCTATCTTTAATCTTTATATATAAGTAGAAAACTACATACCCGTGAAACAAATGCTACTATCGAGAAGGAGTGCCTAGCTCTACGCTGGGCCGTGGAGACTCTAAAGTTTTATCTATGGGGATCTCAGTTCGAACTAATAACCGATCATAATCCCCTTTGCTGGCTTATGGCAATGAAGGATAAGAATCCATGTATTCTACGGTGGTATCTCACCCTACAACCTTATCATTTTACTATAAAACATAAAGCTGGGTCAGCGCACAAGAATGCAGATTACTTATCCAGATTCGGTGCAGGTATACCCAGCTCAGAAAAATAAGATCAGACCCCGGGGTAAAAATAGGATTGGATTAAGTCTGATAATGAATTTTTTGTTTCTGGAAATATTATAGAATCCATTATAATTCTATGGATATTAAGGGACCCCGGGGTGGAGCTTTAAGAGTGGGTGGGCTTAAGCTCCATCCCTTCATTTAGATGAGGGATCTGAATTTATTCCAAAAATATCATTGAAAGAATGTTTTTTTTGGTCAAAATAGGGGAGGTATGTCAAGGATGCCTCCTTCTCCTTTTTATTTTTTTTCTCCCCCCCCCTCCCTTTTTCCCCCCTGTTCTTTGAACATTGTTTACATGAGCTAGCAATTTTTCTTTTCAAGTCTGTTGCGCAACAGCACTAAACCCCCTTTTTATAACGCAAGCGTGGGTGTAGTCTGGCCAACTACACGTCATGCTTATGTTTAGGATTTTTTTTTATGAGCTCTTTGTTAACTCCTGTAAACAACGTTCCTTCCCCCTTTTTATTATTTTCCTCTCAAAAGTTATAAGACGTTTTGCTTTTATGTGTCCTGAAATTTATTTTGACTGCTAACTCTTTGCGGTGGCGTTTTCTCCCTCTCGAACGTGTGCATGTTCGAGCAGGGATTTCTAATCCGGAGAATTGTTCCCTTGCGGTTTTCTACCTCTCAAAGATGCGAGAGGTTAGATATTGTACTCCACACTGAAATTGTGTACTCCACACTGAAATCAAAGTAAAATTGGAACCTCCTCTAACCTCTTTTACCTTGGGTGAGTCGCTTGCCAGTCCGTAATGTTGGAGGCGAATTTTGCTGTGGGAAAAACCGCGCTGGTTATTCCATGATACCGAGAGTGAATTTTGTCTTTAGAAAAACCACGCTTGCTGTCCGCCTACTGCTGCAGTCAGTATGGCGTTTTTGAGCATGGAGTAACTCAATTTGTTTTCTCTGTTCTTTAAAAGAATCCCTTAAATAAAGCAAAACACAGTTCCTGGTGGAGACAGGAACATTTAAGAAAATAAAATATATTTATTTAAATAACCAAACCAGAGCCAAACTAATGGTTTAAATATTACTAAGAAGAAGTGATTCTGAGTTTTAAAAGCTGCATACAAAGGAGTTTAAATTACTATTTCTAGCCAGGTTATATTGATTATGTTAAAGTATAGTTTTATTATTTTTTTTTTCTCCTTACTTGAGCTGTTCCATTTCTGCAAAACCCTCCTTCCTGCTTCTTCTTCATTCTGCTTCCTTGTGTCTAAGAACCGGACGGCCCTTTTTTGTTAATATTTATAATGTTTAAAGATGGGAGGAATGTCTTCTGTGAAAGTAATTTCTTTTTGTTTTAAAAAATTATGTTTAAAGTATTGGGAATGAATATATACAACCTCCTAATAGATTTGTTGTATCTTAAAATAAATATAAATCAGATTAAGTTGAAAAGTATACGTTTTATTTAAAGACAGGAGGAATTTCAGGTCACATGATTATTTCTCCTTATAAAATGGGCTCAAATGTTATTGATAGTCAGTCTTGTGATGGTCTTCTAGACAGTAACATCGCTCTAGCTGCCTTCTAGAGCTCTATGTATGAGGACTGCTGCATGTTTGTTTTTTTATTCGTCTGAAGTTCGCTGTAATTTGAGCTTGTATTGGATGACTACAAATAAATACTTGGACATCTGAGTTCCAGTACAACACCTTTGGAGTTGAGTTTTGCCTTCTATCCCAGCCCTTCCACAGGGTCATCAGTTATTGAAACACAGTTTGCATTTTCAGGTTTCAGAATTGTATGCTCTTATTCATTTATCTGGTGAATCCATATTTGATGTCAGTTTTAAATTACATAGTGGTCTTGAAAAGTTTTGGGCTCATTATCAACAGGTTAAGACTACCCCCTTGTGGGCCCCTTTTGAGGTAATTCCACTTACCAAACCTTCCCATAAAACCGTTACAGTTCTTTTCCGCAATGAAGGGGTCAGTGTTACTGACTTGATATACTTGTTGAAACAAAGCTGTACTGTGTCCAGTCATCCTGAAGCAATCTTTGATTCCAAAGGAATTTGGACTGGTGGTCTGAAAACCCATTTTCTACTACATGCTACATACTATGGATGGGTCCCCTTGTCATCTTCCCAATAGTTTTTTTCTGGGTAGAGACTGGGGAGTTTTGTTTTAACCGGGACAACCTCAGACCTGTTATAAATGTGGCCTTTCTGGGTACATTAGTAGCACTTGTGACCAACTGAAGTGTTCCGTGTGTCAAATGACTGGTCATCTTAGTAAACAATGTCCAAAGCTAGTTCGATGTAATCTCTGTGGGGTGGAAGGCCATGTTTACATGACTTGCCCTAAAGCTGCTCATCAGACACCCCTTTCTGCTGACAGGGATGAGCAGCACCTTTTGATTTCACTGGCCCAAAGAAAGGTGGCTAAACCACTGGATTCACAGTCAGCCATGAATATCTCTCCTGAAAATGTAACTGTTGTCCTGATCCCTGACTCCCCCCCCCCAAGGTTAGTGATCTGGTTTCTGGGGCTGAGCCGCTTCCCCCTCTTCTTCTCTCTTGGATGTCCTTCCTGTTAATCCCCCTGATTCTTCCACTGTCTAAAAAGCTGTTACTGATCCAGCAATTCAGTCTGCCTCTATGCGCCCCCACTCCTTCACTTGAAGACCCTCCTGTCCGGAGATCCTCTACTCGGAAGAGGTCTATTGGAACTTTACCCACCCCCAAAATGTCCAACACCTCCTTTCCTGATGTTTCTAATAGATGTTTGGTTCTCTTAACTACTGAACAGTCTGACACTGATTTGGTTTGTTCTTCTGCTGATTCCATTCTGCAGAAGGACACTGCTGAGTCTGTTTTGACTGATGACGGGGATGGTTTTACCCAACCCTCCTGTCGAAAAGGAAAGTCTCGGAAAAAAAAGTGCTGAGCTTCCTTTTTTCTCCCTCTGACTTCCCATGACTCTTTCCCTTCCCTTCCTTCTTGAGACAACCGATGTCAATAGTATTAAGAATAACCTGAGACAGACTATAGTGTTCTCCTTTCTACAGTCCTTTTCTCCAGGTATATTTTTTTACAAGATACCAGACTGCACTCTATCCCTGAAATTTCTCTTTCCACTAAGGAATGGAATACAGGGCTTTCCTATTGGTCCGTAGGCCCTGAACATTGTACAGGGGTTGGTATCCTCTTTCATCTTATTAATCCATCGATAGTCAGAGTGTTGGCTCTTGTCCTAGGTTGGGTTCTGCTTGTGGACTTTTTTTTGAATGCTGTTTTTTTAGACTGATTAATATTTATGCTCCTCAGGCTAAAGCTGACCGCACGCTTCTTTTTCAGCAAATTAGTCCCTTTCTACATATAGCTTATTTTGTGATGGGGGGGTTAATTGCGGTTTAAGTTTGGCTGCTAGAGGTTCTGCCTCCAAAATTAAAAAACTATTTGGGGACACGGCAGCCCTGAAAAAAGTGGTGCACGAGGCACATCTTAAAGATGCTGTTTTGTTTCATACTGGGGTACAGGAACTTACATTTTTTAAGGGTTCTTTATCCACCCATATTGATTTTTTCTTTTTGTCTTTTGCTTTGCCTCTTCACTCTGTGTCTGTTGATCCGACCCCTTACTCTGACCATCGCCTAATACTGATTTCATTAGGTCCCGCTGCCCCCCCCAAAGGTCCGGGATACTGGAAATTAAATTCTAAACTTTTACAGGACCCGTACTTCCTGCATTTGGTTTCTGATTTTTTGTCTTGTAAGAAGTCGTTATTTCCTTTATATGAGGACCCCATTGTCTGGTGGTTGGACACAAAATCTGAACTTCGCTCCTTACTCATTTCTCATGGTAGGCAAAATCAGGAAAATGCTTACATTTCTTATTTAAATGACTGTAAGCAACTTCAACATTTATTTTCCCTTTTGCAACTTACTTCGCATGATTTCTCGACTCAGATTTCCCATTTTCAGGAGAAAATGAAGCAATATCACCTAACTCAACTCTTGGATATAGAGTCCCGGCAACAACAAGCACTTCAAGGGCCTTTTTTTCACACTTGTCCCATACTGAATTGACAAAGAGTGACTGGGTCTAAAACCATTTCAGCTCTTTTTGATGGTCAGGGTATAGTTCATGAGGATCAACAGAACATTATCCGTATTGCCTCTGATTTTGCGGCCTCCTTATTTTCTGAGCCCTTGGTACAACAAACTGATTTCTCTTCTTTTTTTCATAATATTCAGGCTCCCCAGGCCCCACAATCACATCTTCTAGGCCTAGTATCTCCCCTTACCCAGCAGGAAGTAGCTACTGTTATGCAATCTCTGTCTAAAGGTAAAGCCCCGGGTTTAGATGGGCTTTCTTCTGATTTGTATCATTTTTTGAAGGGTGAACTGTTGGAGGAACTCACTGCGGTTTATCATGTTATCTCACGGGCTAAATCAGTCCCTTTTGAGATGTCTACTGGTGCTCTTGTTTTTCTTTTTAAAGATAAAGTTGACAGGTTAGATTTATCTAATTGGTGCCCTATTAGTCTGTTAAATGCAGATTTTAAAATTCTTTCCAAATTATTGAATGCATGATTGTTATCAGTAGCTAAATTATTGATTTCCCTTGCTCAATCTTGCACTGTTCCAGGGAATTCGATCACTGACCAATTGATCTTATTATGTGATATTTTCTCTCATGATGCTATTTCCCCTGTTGCTGGTTTTGTTCTTTCCTTGGACCAGCGTCAAGCATTTGACAAAGCAGCCCATTTTTTTATAGAATGTACTGCAGCATTATGGTATCCCCACTACATTTATCTCTTGGCTCCAAGCTCTCTATCATACTGCAACAGTACATCCCTGTATTAATGGGTTCTTGGGCCCTCATGTTCCCATTAAGACAGGTGTTTGGCAAGGGTATCCAGCTAGCCCCCTTTTATATTTTTTTAGCATTGATCCTTTATTGAGATTTCTCCAGTCCTCTTCTAGCATTGACCCCTTTAAATTGTCATCTTTTACCGTTCCCTATAGAGCTTTGGCCTATGCAGATGATTTAGTTCTGTTAGTGGGGAATGTTTCTTCTGCTGTTGAGGCCCTATCTATTTGTACAAATTATGGTACCATCTCAGGGACTAGTTTAAATTTGTTGAAATGTATTGGGAAGCCTTTGAGTAGCCAAATGGCCCCTCAGGTTTAAGTAGCTGGTCTTCCGTGTACTTTGGGTCCTTTGAAAATTTTGGGAATTGAATTTGGGTTCCCTCAAATGGATGTGGACAGTTGGGATAAAAAATTGTTACTTGGCTCTAGTATGGTTCAGACTTGGAACAGGACAAAAATGAGCTATGGTAAAAGAGTTTATATGATCCGTACCTATTTGGTGCCACTTTTTTTATTTCTTAGCTCAGTGTTTCCTCTCCCTAAATCAAGGGAAGTTAAAATGTATTGTTTGTTTTTTCTGTCCTTTTGGGGTAGCCGCCTAAATCCTATTAAGAAAAATGTTTTATATTTACCTCATAAAAATGGAGGACAGCATATGATTAATCCAGTTTTGTTTTTTTTTCTGTCAATTTTTGTTTGCTAATTTTAGACTTTTGTTTCATTCACCAGGTAAATATTGGTGTGATCCTTTTGTTTCCTCCATTTCCCCTTGGTTTGCAGCATGGGATTTAGGAACTCTGCATCGTATTGGGAAGGGTGTACAGTCCCCCAAGTATTTACGTGATGTGTTTGTTAAACTTAAAGCTTGGGGAATCACCAGTCGTCATGTGATTTCCCTCTCGAAAAAAGAATTATACGCTTTTGTTTTGGAGACCCAATTTGGTGTTTTGAAGGTCTTTCCCAAATGCCCCGTCCTACACCATGAAGCCTTACTTCTCTTTTTAACTGAACCTCATATCCCTTATAAATTTAGAGATCATCATTGGTTAAATTGTCATGAGAGGTTGAATGTCAAGGCTAATCAAAAACATAAGAGGGTGGAAGAACATATTTGTTCCAGACCAGGATGCATTGCTCAATCTGAAACTCTGCTGCATTTATATTTTTCTTGTTCCTATAGCTGTGATTTTGGGAAATTTCTTTATGATAAGTCTCACCTACCCTTTTTTTTTTGTATCTCACCTATCCAGCTCTTTTATATGGTGCTTATCCCAATAATTGGTCTACCTGGGATAGAAGTTCACTGTTTGTTATTTTTTCTATCATTAAATGGTTTATTTGGTATTCTAGATGTATGTTTACTCTACAACAGAAGGAACTTATGTACTATGAACTTTATGATAACATTTTTAAGTCTATTCAAGCAGTTTATTTTTCAGAATCTAGGACTCTCACATGGATTCATCTGTTGGCAATCTGGTGGAACTTACCTTGGATTACTGACAATGATTTTCCAATGACTTAATGTAGCTAATGACGTTTGTTCTATTGCTTCCTTTGTTTACTTTTTATGTTCTATTTATGTTATCTCGCAATTGTTCATTTTTTCTGTTTTGCAACGTATGATTTCCTTGAATAAAAGCTTCCCCTACTCTTTTCAAGAAGTGCCATTGGATCTTTAACATCCACCTGAACTACCACCAGAACAGGCAGATGGGACCTCTGTTTAACGTCTCGTCTGAAAGACGGCACCTCAGGAGTGCAGCAGCCCCCTCATGCTGCACTATAATGTCTGTACTGGGAAATTAACCCAAGTGCCTGGTGTGGGGGATAGAACCCACAGCCTACTGATCTCCCAGCCTCAGAGGTGAGTGTGCTACCTGCTGAGCCACTGACACTGCAATTCTCTCATTACATCTTTCCTCACACTTTGCCTCACTGATGAGGTGCCAATGAAAGTATCTGTCTTTTCTCAGGCTCAGACACAACCTTTGTCCTTTTCCCAGGCTCAGGACACAACCTTTGTATTTTTTCCGGGCTCAGGACACAAGCGTCTCTTCATTTCACCACTATGGTGCATCTCTCTGCCACAGCAGACTTCTTTAGGAACCTACAGCTTTCTCCCTTTTCCAGTAAAGCTGCTTGTACAACCTTCTTCTCTTTCCCTCCAGATGGGGGAAGGAATTGTGTCAGCCCTGGGGGACAGGGTGCTGGCAGCCCCCAGGCAGGTCCTTTTCCAGCCTTGCAGCCCCATTCTCTCACCAGGGACCAGAGCCCCTCTCCCTGTGGAGGGGCTCTCCCCAGACTGACTCCAGAATCAAAAGTTCTGCCCTTATGGGAGCTTTTTGGCAGCTCCCCATTGGCTAGAGACACTGTCCTGTAGAAAACTTAATACATATGAGACGTCTTTGATGCCTCATTGGTTGGAAAAAAGGCACCTAGATTTTCCCCAGCCCCCCCCCAAGAGTCTTTTTACACAGTTCCAGAGTCCTCCTGGCAACTTCTGGCTTTGTGGTTGGTTAGCTGGTGTCAGGTGGCTGCTGACCATGGCTGCTGAAAAAACAGTCCTTCCACAGTTTATACAGGGTCCCAGGTTTAGTGTTCTGGAGCAGCCAAAACATTTACTTTTATTTTAATATTTTTCCACACAAGTGCAACCACCCCTGTGCCCTATTAAGCAATGGCATTATTTTACTAAATGACTTAGCCTCTCTCAGTCGCTGCAGCCATTTCTGAGGGTCCCCAGGCAGCCACACATAGTCCCAATAGAATCCCTACAAGTTCCCACATTCAACTGCCTTGGAAGTCCACATAGTCACTTTTATATTTTTGTGCTCCTCAGAACCAGTAAACACACTTTTCCTCTGAAGGCCCTCATCATTGTTTTAAACTTTTTTCCTTTTTCAGCCTGTCGCTAGCACTATTCCAATATACCCCAGTGCTAATCAGGCCTTGCTCATGAATTATGCATGAGCTGCCTCATGAATATTAATGAGGCAGCTCTGAATCCCCAAGCTTGATTGGCACTCACTAAAACTCTCCTCCTGCTCTCTCCAGTGCCTCTCTGGTCTTACTCAGGTCACTGGTACCTCTCTTGATCTGCCCTGGGACCAGGACCCCCAGAGAGACAACCAAAATGGTCCCCAAAATGGCCGATCAAAAATGCGTACACGCGCATGCGTGAAGCTTGCCCAGCACTGGAGTGCCATAAATGGCTGGTGGCTCCGTGGTTCAGCTCCCCCCCAGCCCTACTCTCTCACAAATCAATATGGGTGCTGGCAGGGGGATCAGGGGACTGCCCTGGACCAGGAAAAAAGAAATGGGGGTGGAACAGAACCCCAGGGGAAAATGGGAGCCATTTCAGGGGCTATACAGGCAAGCCCCCGACAGGGGGGTTACATATGTTTTAGAGTGGATTTGAAAAATGACACCTGTCATGTTTATGAGGTGGTAGCAAGAGGGCTATGTTGAAAATTTGTGGCTAAAATCTGCAAAAATCACAACGGTATGAGTAAACACTGACACTAGGGACTATTTCTTCATCATTTTATTGTTGTTTGATATTCTGACCCCAACATTTTCAACACAGTGTTTTTGTGCTCCACCTCTGATTAAGACAGATGGACATTTTTTTAATTCCACTCAAAAGGTGGTTTTGCATAGCGACTGCAAAAACATGTTTTTGGGAATCTGAAAAATGTCACCTACCTTGTTCATCATTTGGGGTCCCAAAAAGACTGTTGAAAATCTGGGGCAACAATGTTAAAAAAAAACAAAGCTGCCGACACAGTGGCACTGAGGGTTGAGGCGCTGGAAGCCACACTGTGTGTTGCGCCGGCGACCTGGGTTCAGGAATGGACTTGGGCTGCTGGGTGCTGGCAGAAAGAGGGAAGGATCGAGTGTCCCATGATTGCTCTCCTTCCTTCCTTTGGGGTGGGTGAGGGACATGCGCTATGCTGTAGTGACACCCAGTGGAGGATGGGTATGCCACAGATGCGGGCATAAGCAGGGGGAGGAGTGTGGCAGATATCTGCATGTAGGTGTGTTGACGTCACTGCATGACAGGCTTCTCAGTGGGCAGGAAAATGGTGGGAAAATCGGTTGGGCAACATCAGCGGCTGATGGCCAGCCCTGTGCCCCTGGAGTCATATGGCATCTTTGCCAGCTCCAAGCCACAGGTCCCTATGGGGGGATCCTGCCATTGTCTGGATGAGTGCAATGGGGTGTATGGATTCGCATGCCTGACTGACTCCATGGGTGCAGGTACCGATGGCTGGGGGTCGAAAGGGACCACTCTGACCAAGGTGGAAAAACTGTGGCAATAAAAAAACAAAACAAAGCTATGAGTAAAAGTTCAAAGTTTTGAAAAGCCATTAACCAGGCTGGCCCATTGGTGCAGGGGTAGGATTTCTGTCTGCATCACCGGTGACCTGGGTTTGAATCCAGACTCGGGCCACCAGAGGGCTGACTAGGGGGTGAGGAGGAGGATTGAGCATCCCATGGACTGCTCTTCTCCTTCAGGGGGAAACGGGGTGTGTGATTGAGTATCTGGTGCAGAAGTGCAGACCCCTGGCAGAGGCTCGGGGGTCTGATGTGACCAGTGCCTGATATGTGAGGAGACGGGACAGAGATCGGGTTCGTCTCACTGATGTCATTGCACAACCCGCCCTTTGAGGGGATTAACATCCACAAAAATTTTGCATGTCCCAGGGACGCTGCAGCCTCTTGGTACTGTGGCCCCCAAAGTACCTGACCCCTTCCAAGACTGTGTTCTGCTGGATGGCCCACCCCTGTGGTCCCACCTGGGGGTAAACCTAGGGAGACCTGCTGGTCATGGTGATGTGGCTGGTAACCTGGACCTGTCTCTGTGGGGGTGGGGTCATCTCAGTGGCCCCGCCTGATCGGTTACGGGAGGAGTGGTGGGTGGTTCTGGGACATAGGGCTGATAATATGGGACAGGTGGTGCCAAAAAAAAAAGCCAACTTACCTTATTTTCAGTCAATTCACGGTCAGCATTGTAATCAGCAAAACGGTTGAAGGTCATGAGAGGAAGAGCAGATAGTGAGTAATGGGTGCTGAGAGGCTGGTCAGAAGGGGAGGAGTGAGGGGAGCATTTTTTTATATGTTTTTATCACACAGAGACTGAAAACAGTGTGGGAAGGAGAGTATGCAGAAGGAGGGATTTTAAAATATACATTGGGCCAGGAATAGAGGGTTTGGGGTGGCAAAAGGAGGGAGGTGTCTAAAGTCACAGGGAGCTGAAAAGTGTGGGTGGGTTGGGAGAGCATGCAGAGGGAAGAAGTGGGAGGGTTACAAATGACTGGGGGTTGTGAATGCAGGGTATGAGTGGGATAGCGCACAGAGGGAGGGTGCAGGAGGGTTTGGAAATACACAGGGAGTCAGGAACGCAGGGTGGGGGTGGGAAAGCACACAGAAGAGGGGAGCAGGAGAATTGTGCATTGAGTACCAGGTCAGGAATGGAGGGAGGAAGTAAGGAAGAATGCTAAGAAAGGGAGCAAGGAGTTGGGAGGGGGTACGCTAGATACTGACTGATGGGCAGAAACATCTCACGTATATCACAATGTGACTGCGTCTTTTCATCTCTGAGAATTTTCTGCCCATCAGCCAGCTCAGCAGCAGCCTTTATCAGGATTGGTTGTTGACGCACCTCCTGCATGCTCAGTTGCATTGGCTGTTACAGCACACACCTCCTTGGCCCCTACTCTGTCCAAGCAGCCCAAAGATGTTTGCTTTGTGCATGCATGCAAGCAAACATAACAAGCATTTGTCAGTGCCAAATGTTTGCATGCAGTGTAATAGAACTTCAAAGAAGGCCATACAGGCTCATGTACTGTATACTCCCCTCACCATTTAACAAATTTAAGGCACCATATTTCTACACTGTTGGCCAGAGAGCAAAGTACATGGATAGTACCATTTGTCTGTGCTCAGGCCCAACAGTGACATGTTCTTACCAAGCAGCTGCAACTTCTGGGTGGGGGCCTGTGCTGCAACTATAGCACATGCGAATGTGCTCATCCAGCTGTGCAGGCAGGAACTCAGCCAAGATCGCAACCCCATGATGGCCAAAGAGACAGTAAGGTAGTGTGTTGCATGGATTTGTGGGCCAACGGTCCTTCATGCAGGACACAATCCATGCTCTGCCATTTCATAGATAGGCTGACACAGACACAACTTCCCCCACCCCAAGAATGACTGACATAGACCGTGCTCCAAACAGAATGTTTCCCTGAGAACGGACCCAGAAAACATTATTTATTTATTGTAATATTTGACCAGGAAAGAGATGCCAAGCTGTGACAGCTTGTTTCCACATGTGTCCTGGGGGGGCGAGTCACATGGACCTGCGTTATTGACAGGAGGAGTGTTAGCCATGACACTGGGTAAAATCCCTTACTTTTAGAGGGGGCACTTATATCCCTGATCCCAAAATGGCAGACTCTTGGTGTATGGAGGAGGATGGGTGCAGCATCAGGCTGGAGTTTTGTCCTTGACTCCAGCCTGTGTTTCCTCAGAGGGCAACCAGTCTGGACATCATAATTTGAGTGAAATGGTTGATGATTCTGCACCAGTATCCATGGACATGTATGAAACTTTCATTGAAGAAAAAAAAAACTGGTGGCTGAAATGCAGGAGTGAAAAAGGCACCTGCTTAAGATGATGATGGAAGATGAAGAACGATATAGTAAACGTAATGAAAAAACAATCCGAGGACAGGAGGGTGACCAGTAGGGTGCCACAGGGATCAGTTCTTGGGCCAGTACTGTTTAATATCTTCATTAGTGACATTGCAAAGGGGCTGGAGGGAAAGGTATACCTCTTAGCAGATGACGCAAAGATCTGCAATAGGGTAGACACTCTAGGAGGGGTGGAAAAAGTGAGAAAGGACCTAGCTAAACTGGAGAAATGGTCCAGAGTGTGGCAGCTAAGATTCAATAATGATAAGTGCAAAATCATGCACTTGGGGCGCAGGAACCCAGGGGAGGATTACATAATGGGTGGGGGGTTATTAATGGACACCAAACAGGAAAGAGATCTGGGGTTGATCATATCTAATGACCCAGAGGTGACCAAACAATGTGCCAAGGCAGTAGGGAGAACCAGTGGGATGTTGGGATGCATAAGGAGAGGTATCACCAGCAGAAGATAAGAGGTGGTGATGCCACTGTACAAATCACTGGTGAGACTTCATTTGGAGTACTGTGCCGTGTTCTGGAGGCTGCATTTCCAAAAGGACATAGACAAAGTAGAGGCAGTTCAAAGAAGGGCAACAAAAATGGTGCATAGCCTGCACCAAAGGTCATACAAAGAGAGACTGTAGGAGCTCAATATGTATATTCTGGAGGAGAGGAGGGGGAAAGGGGAGACATGACAGAGACCTCCAAGTACCTAAACAGAATAAATAAGGTACAGGAGGGCAGCATCTTTCAGAAAGGGAGATGCTCTAGAAGAAGAGGTTATGACATGAGACTGGGGGGGGGTAGACTAAGGGGCAATGTGAGAAAGCAGTTATTCACAGAAAGGGTGGCAGAGGCATGGAACAGCCTCCCAGCAGAGGTGGTGGGAACAAAGTCAGTGAGGAATTCAAAACTGAATGGGACAGACATAGGGGGACCCTAGTGATTCAAAAGAGACGACAAAGCTGGAAATAAAGCAGGATCTCTGGCATTTTTAGTAGTTAGGGGGAAAAGGGCAGACCGGATAGGTCTAGTGGTCCTTATCTGCCATTAAATTCTATGTCTCTATGTTTCTAAGTTATAATTTCACCTTTTAGGGCAGATCATTTTTGTTTATTACAGCTCCAGAGTAATATCCAATCTCTGCCCCAGAACAGGACGTCCATAGACAGCCCTTTCTCCTTGAGCAATACCTGACCGCTGAAAGAGGAGCTGGAGTGGAAGCTCGGCAGATTTATTTTCCTGTACGCACTTTTTCAACATAAAAGAGAGCAGGAGGATCATCCTATTTAGGACAGAGGGACCAGGGAGGGCACTAATGTGGTGGAACCTCATATTAAAAAATTGGTATGGCTAGAGGCTCAGAAAACTACCTACTCCCACAATGGAGAGAGAATTTGGATGGAAAGTACTGGTACAATTTTTGTAACTCCTTCAGTCACTAAACAGTACATTGTGGGGAGATCAGATGTCTGTGGAAGGAAATGTGCTGGTAAGGGAGATCTTCTCCATATATTTTGGACATAGCCCAAGCTAAGGCCTGTTTGGCAGGCTTTAGCTACTACAATTTCAAATATTTTGGAGACTGAGATTCCAAAAATGTTTGAGATTCTGGTTTTAGGCATCCTTCCTCAGGGGAGCAGGTCATCTCACTGCAGGTTTTCATTTAGAATTTTCGTGGCAGCAACCCTAAAAACCATAACTAGGAGATGGTTATCCTTTGCTGTCCCCCTGTGACAGAATGGATGGACCTAGTACAAGAGCTCCACACTTTGGAAGAAATGTAAATTAATTTGCATTTTAAATATGATGGGGAGAATATCCATTCCCTCATGAAGTGGGCTCCATGAGAGGCCTTTTGCCTCCAAGAGAGCCATTCTCCTCATTCTATCTATGGCTTCATGAGGGCCCACACTCTGCATGATTCAATGGGAGTGGATTAGTGTAGGGTGCTGTGGACCCCAGTTGTGTCCTGCTACCTCATCATACATTATCACTGTAATATGCCAAAGTTAGAAGTACCCCTGCAGGTCCCCAGTAGTCCCCAGTTTCCCCCAGTATACACAGTTAAGTGCCCAGTGCACTAAATACTTGTAAAAAAATATAGATTTTATATTCAGCACAAGCAACAATGGCCTGGATGGAATGTTGTGCTGAGCTGCTCATGCACAGCATTCCACTCCAGCCATTCTAGAAGGAGAAGGTTTAGTTTTGAAAAAATGTGTCAGTTTGAGAGAGATCCTGGTAGCTGTGGAGGGGAGAGGATGCAGCAGGTCTGGAGGGACCAGAAAAAGACTTACCTGGTGCTGAAGTCGTCCCTCCATGCTTACTCGCATGCCTGCTTCTTCTCCAGCTGCTGAAGACTGCCCAGAAGCTGTATGGTACGGTTGGTGGTGCCATCGGGGCACCACAAGAAGAAAAAAGGTGTCCGGTGTGGCCGTTGGGCTAAGAACCCCGTCCATTTTCTTATTTTCTTAATTTAATTAAAGTTTCCCAGTCCCACATTGGCGGCTTTGCCAGAGCCACAGTCTGTAACACAGCCAGCCATTGTGAAGTCCTAGCGAGGCCCCCGAGCTGTCTCAATAGAGCCTGAATTCCTCCCACTGCAGAAAACACCTCCCGATACAGCCTTCCGGTGTTCCTGAGGAGTGGTGAGTTGGTGGCAGCACTTGCTTTGTGCTGACCGCCCAACTAAAAAGACTGTGCATTTATTTAAAAGTTGTGCTAGGTGCAAGTAGAAGTGGATGAGCACCGTGGGGAGGATCGAGACAGAAGGACCCTTACATTAATTATGCGAGAGGGAGCAGGGTGCAGTGACGCCCACGAGGAGAAGTCGGCAGACTCAGTTAAGGAAAAGGCCTGCTAAATATTTATGAGGGGCTGGAATAGGGTGGGATAAAAGAAACTGAGTGTCAGGAGACTGAAACAGACCCCATGAGTGTTAAAAGGGCCCATCCACAGTCAGGCCTCTTGAGAGATTTTAAAGGGGCTTAGTTCTAAGTAGCCCAAAAGAATTAAAAGGGCAACACTCAGCCCATTTCAGAGGGCACCAGGCCCACAGTTTAAGAAGGGCACCAGGCCCGCAGTGTGAAAAAAAGGGCACCAGGCCCACAGTGTAAAACAAAGGGCACCAGGCCCAATGCTAAGAGAGGACACCAGGTCCAGTGTACAAGAGGGCACCAGGCCCACCATTAAGAGAGGGCACCAGACCCATGTTTAAAAAGGGTACCAAGCCCAGCTGACTAAAGGGCACCAGGCCCATGGTATAAAGGGCAGCCCAGGCTGCAGCCCAGGCCTAGTGAGTTAGGGCAAGCCAGCCCAGCAGTAGTTAGGGTAGCCCAGGCCTAGCGAATTAGGACAAGCCAGCCCAGCAGTAGTTAGGGCAGCCCAGGCCTAGTAAGTTAGGGCAAGCGAGCCCAGTGGTGCTAAGGGCACAAGACCCAGCCAAGTGGAGGCACCAGGCCCAATAGTAATAAAGTTAGGGCAACACAAGGCCTAGGACCCATAGCTAGCTATTTAGGCTCACAGCTGTGTTAGGGGCCCAGTGGTAGAAGTGACCCCAGGTTTAATAGGAGCCTAGTTAGCCACATAAGCCCTTCAGTGTTAAAGGAGCCTGGCCACCCATCTATTGTATAGTCTTCCAGAGAGATATTCCCCACTGTAGTGTTTTCACAGTAACAGGAGAACCTGAGTTAGCTAGAAGGGACCCCATCAGAGTTAGGTCCACCAGAGCTAGGGTTGAATCAGTACAGTAAATTGCCTGTACATTTACTGTGGTCTGGACACTGAGACTGTATATTTATTGACCACTACAGTAGGAATTGAAACTTTGTTTGCATTGGCCTGAATTATTATTCCTCTTACGAACATTATTGAGTGTCAGAACTGTCTTGCATTGCTTTGTGCCAGCATTTTGGTGCTGGACAACCATCTGAATCAGTCTTCAACTGTCTTCGGAATCACTTCACCCTGGTGCAACCCTGTCAGTCTTCACCTGTCATTCAACAATCATCCTCCAGTGCATCCAGAAGCAGACAACAGCCAATCCACGAAGAGCCATACCGCAGTCGCCTTGAAGTTGCATCGTCCTGTTTGTTATTTTCCTCTTACAGTTTCCCAGTACGGCTTGGCCCAGTGCAGAAGTCTGCCGTCCGTTTCTTGTTTTCACATCCTCAGTGGAGTACCGTTCGACTCAATGTCAGTTCTCTGAGTGACGTTTGGTTTGTTGTTTTTAGTGTGTCCTGGCTTGTCCGGCCATGGACACCAAGTTTGGTCGCAGTTCAACGTACGATTTATTGTTTTGGTGAGTGCCTTGGCTCATCTGGCCTTGGGACTCAGAAGACCGATGCACTTCAACGCCCAGAGAAAGTGGTTGCCTGGAGTCCAAGAGTGGTCCAGAGGTCCTGATCAAGTGGGAGCATCAGCTAGTGTGTGTCTTCAGTTCAGAGGGACTACTTGCTTGGAGTCCAAGAGTTGTCCAGAGGTCCTGATTCTCCCGATCCAGTGTGTTCATCAGCCTGGAGTGTATCTTCAGTCCAGAAGCAGACTGTTAGTTCTTCTCCTTCTTCTTCTTCTTCTTTCTTCTTCTTCTTCTTCTTCTTCTTCTTCTTCTTCTTCTTCTTCTTCTTCTTTCTTCTTCTTCTTCTTCTTCTTCTTCATCCCTTCACTTGGCAATCCAGAAGTGGATTGCAGGCAGGTGGTCTGCATTGATTCTTCTTTCCAGGCAGTCTAGAAGCGGATTGCAGCTGGATCTTGTATTCCTTTCTGGCAACCCTAGAGATGTAGGGTATAGCCGAGAACCCATGGTCTGGTTAAATCCTCTCCACAGCCTTAGCTTTCCCACCAAGGTTTTGCATTTTACTGGGAAACCAGTGGTGTTTCCACATTTCTTTCATCGATAGAGAAATTTACGTTCACCAACTGGCAATCATCTACCGCATAGACTCTTCTTGTAGTATTAGAGTGGCTGTTTCTTCAAAACCTAAGTTTAGGGAGAGTTGCACCTCGGGGTGGAAGCAGATATCTGAGGATAGAAAAGACGCTCTTACAGCATAGCTGTTAGTCGATTGACCCATTCTGGTATTTTATGCTGTAGAGTTTCCCTCTTATAGGGAGGTAGGGAAATAGAAATAAGACGCTCTTACAGCATAGCTGTTACAGCTAATTATTCCTCTTGCATATAGTGAAATATAATCCTGCATATAGTGAAATATAATTTTGCACATAATGAAATATAAGAACAAGGCAAAGTAGTAGTTTGTGTATGTATGATTGTCCCTCTCTTGTGTCCCCACCTTGTGATCAGTTGCCAATAAACAAGTTCCTTTTCTCTAATCGTGCCTCCTTCCTCTCCATTTTAGTGAAGAATTACATCATGTAGCCAAACAGGAAAAGAACTGCCATACCACCTGGGTGGGTGTATTTAAAGAGCCTGGCATTCATCTCTTTTTCAGCTCACTTCATCTGGCGTCATCTACTCAGTTCTTCATTACCAACCAAACACATTACCCCCCCACCCACACTTTTCGACTCTCTTCACCATGCCATGTTCCATAGTGCTGTAGTGGCTATTATCGTCATGCTATAACATTGGATAACTCTCTTTGGTATGCTCTTCTGTTTGGATTCTGATTATTGTAATATGTGTTTTTTTTTTTTTACACTTTCAGATATTCCCCTTAGAATACTAAGGTTCATACTAAGGTGGAAGGAGCTGAGAAGGCTGTTGGCCCATTAGTGCTCCTATCGGCTATCCATAATAAGACAGATTGTTGCCATCTAATATATGCTTGCCTAATCTGTTTTTGAATTATTGTTTGTCCTTACGGGTTATAATCTCTATGGGGAGCTTATTCCATAGGTTGACAACTCTTTGAGTGTAAAAAGCCTTCCTCTTATTTGTATTACATTTCTTGGGTCTCAGTTGTAATGGGTGTCCTCTGGTTCCTTTTTGGTAATTTTTGAACTCCAGACTTAACTCATTTAAAACGTAATTGTCGTGTGTGATATCACAGCATAACAGCAAATCCCCTCTTATTCTTCTTGTCTCTAGTGACATTAGGTTCAGGTTAAGTAAATGATCACTGTAGGGCAAGTTTATTATGTCATATTCTAACTTTGTTGCCTGTCTTTAAACTCTCTCAATTTTATTATTTTTTTTGCAATTGTTTAACCAGGAGTGGCACACTAAGCTGAAAGCTTGTTTACAGGTACAGCCTGGGAGCACAGGAAAGTTAAGTGACTTGCTCAGGGTCGCACAGTATGCAAGTGGGGGCTGTGGGATTCAAACCCTGGTCTCCAGATTTGCAGCTCAGAGCCTTAAACCACTGCACTATACTGCCTCCTTTTTGTCTGTAATCCCTCTGTTGATGGGTCCCCATATGGCGCTTCAGTTGTCTAGTATTGGTCTGATATATGACCTGTATAAGGGCATAATCACCTGTTCGCTTCTATTTCTAAAATTTATTTTATTGTCCACAGTAACCCCTTTGCTTTAGCTATTTGTTTTTCACCATATGCTCTCTCTAAAGAGACAACTTTACAGTGATGGTGTCAATGCCGACAACATTGACACATCACTGTGAAGTCCACTCAGAACCCTGGCACTCTTTCCTGAGGTCCTGCACACCCTCCCCAAATCAGCTCCAACTCAGAGTTGACTACAGTAAGTTAGGGGTGTGTGTGGGGCAGACAACATTGTTCTCCAGGGCACAATGCCGACCGCAATTGCGGTTGACATAGTGGTGGTGGGGAAAAATTGCGTTGACAAGAAATTGTCAATTTGGTATTGTGGGTCCATTTTTTTATGTGATCTATAAGTTAGGTCATTATTTATTATTATTCCTAAGTCTCTTTCCTCTGGTGTTTCTCTCAGTGGAGATCCCTCCAGCAAGTATGTGTTTTGTTTGCATTGTTTTTCCAGGTGCATAACCCAACACTTTTCTCCATTAAATCTCATTCCCCACTTTTTAGCCCATTCAAGTATTTCAGTTAGGTTGTTTTGTAATATAGCTTTCACTTCCTCTGAATTTATAATTTTTGCAATTTTCATGTCATTGGCGTATTTACTTACCCAACTAGTCATATGTCTACCCATGCCTGATATAAATATTTTGAACAATATCAGCCCTAGTATGCAGCCCCACAAGTCACCCCTCTTGGATTCAGGAAATATCCATTTATACTTACCCTCTGTGTTCTACCTCCCAGTCAAGTTTGTATCCACCTTATAACTCTATGGTCTAATTTTAGGTTTATCAACTTCTGAATTAGTGCCCCATGTGGAACTGTAGTGAAGGCCTTAGAGAAATAAAGGATATGTGGGTGGCACCTGTGGGATAAAGCAGTTATTTGTACAGTAGCCTGTGACCTAGAGTAACCTCATAAGTGGCAAAGCCACGAGTGAGGTTTACGAGAGGGCACAGGCTACTGTACAAATAACTGCTTTATCCCACAGGCACCCCTGCATATTTAATTTATGCAACAGGTGTTTATTTGTTTCTTTTGTTATGGCAGCAGTTTTTTTTTTTTACATTGTGTTGGAACTTTGTGTTCACGCTTTTTCTAACCACCCTTCCCACCCCTTTCTGCGTTCTGTATGCTTGGTTCATGCTATGTTAATGATGTGGCAATCTGTTTGGTGATTGGTGGAGTGTGGCAGTTTAAAAAAAAATGTGAAAAAATGGCGGATGCGCTAAGTGGTAGCTAGTGAGAGTGGCCATGTAGGAGTTGCATGGGTAGTTTGTTTCCATGGCATTTGTTTCTTTTATTTATTTAATTTTTGTTTAAAAGACTATGTTTTTGATTTTGTGGGAGAATGGAGAGGAAGTGTTGCCATTTGAGTAGGAGGAGCTGTTGTACAGCGTACAGAAGGATAGCGTTCGAGGAGGAGAAGGTGGTTCTTACATGCTGCTGCGGAGTACTGAAGGTATGCTTTTGTGTGGAAATGGGGAGAGAAATGTTGCTTGGTAAGTTTGAAAGTGGTGAAGGAGATGCTGTTGGTGTGCAGCTGCCGGGGTGGGCTATAAGGATGCAACATGTCTGATGAGGGAAACAGTGAGCGGTGGAGAGGGAGCGGAGTAAGCGGGTGGAAGTTCATGTTGGAAGTGGCTTTATGAGGTGTGTTGGGGAAAAATACAATTTCTGATGTAGAGGAAAAAAGAATAAGTGTACAGGAATGTGTTGGTTCCTTGTATTTTGGGAGTGGTGTGGGGGTAACTGAAGTTATGCAGTTCTGTTTTGCGCTACAATGGGAGAAGGTAGCGTTGGCAGTGGGGGGTATTGACGTAGTCACTGTACAGATAAATGGGCTGTGATGTAATCATTATGGGAATAACTTCAAGTTATTCTCATAGTGATTACGTCATGGTGATTTATGTGTACAGTGTGTTAAATAAACGTGTTTATGCAGTAGTTTTTATCCTGACGCCTGTTGCATAAATCCAAATATATGCAAACCACAGCCTGGCCCAAATCCAGTGCTGCCAATATTTTTTCATAGAAGCACAAGAGATTAGTTGCACATGATCTGCCTGTCTCAAATCCATGCTGTTTCTCATCTCGAGAGTCCTTCCTCACCTGATGATCTACAATCATATCCTTCAGAAAACTCTCAAGGATCTTCTCCGGAAGCGATGTTTAGCTGATAGGCCTGTAGTTTGCACAGTTAGCCCTACATCCCTTTTTATGTACTGGAACAACGGTTGCTGTTAGCCTACAGGGACTTCATTATTTTGTAATGCTGATTTGATACATAGTTTTTAATGGTTTAGATATATCTGGGGCTAATAGCTTTAATAAAATGGGGGATATATTATCCAGCCCTGCTGAGTGTGTATTTTTAAGTTTATTTATTTTATTAGTTAAATCTAGGGCTGTAATATTTGCATGGGCATCACAGAATTCATGAAGGCTGTGAAATTACACCCCTGCCATGAAGCTGGGACATTTACATGTTTTATTATTTTATCGCCGATGACTTGCAAGAACAGCCCACCCCCCTCTGCTGAAATAGCTGAAACCTGTGCCCTGACTGCGAGAATGCCCTCTACCAAATGAAATCGGTACCCTAATACCAGTAATATCACTGACCTGCATGAACAGGCACCCTGATATCTACACCTCTATGGGGAGTAAATCTCTGGCCCGCTGGAACTGGCTGCTGAAAGGTTGTTTATTGAAGGCACTAATTAAGTCTGTCTCTCTCCTCCACCTTTACAGAGTACAGCAATTCAAGAGTGAGGATTTTGGGGAGATTATTTGTATAAAAAAAAATTATTTTCCGAAGGCTGCTGTTACTAAAGATAAACTTAGGATGCATTGCAAGTCTCCCAGAGCAGCAGCCGCTCTGCTTTAATACACTTTGAGTACAGGCTGCTGCGTGAGCTCTGGGAGACAGCTCCAGATTTTAAATAAAACAAAAAAACTAGCAGGCAAGGTTTTAATATGATTTCAGAATGTTTTCTAAAGATCTTATTCATCCAGTTGCACTTCTATGTCTGCTACAGTCTTGCTTCCAATAATAAAATAAACTACAGTAAACAGAAAGCTGCAGATGCTGATACTACGTGTTTTTTTATCAACATTTTACAATGCGCCATGAAATAACGTTTTTTTTCCCTGTGATGGTGCTGTGAAATTGTCTACTTTTTGCTGTGAAAAAAATCACGGCCCTAGTTATATCATCTTCAGATATTTCTAGTGTAGATGCAATGTGTTGTTTGAAGCCACCTGTGTAAGGTCTTTGAGAATACTGATGCAAAATATATATTAAATACTTTTACTATTTCTCTAGGCTCATCAATGATTTTATTGTTTACCGTTACTGAGTTGAAGCTATTGTTAGACTTCCGTTAAGAATTTACATACTCATAGAATCCTGTCATGCTTTCTTTCTTTTGTTTGTTTGCTAAACTGAATTCTATTGTTTGTTTGTTTTTTTTTATTTTGGTTTTGCAATTTTTTAGGATTTCTTTATCTTTGTTCCAGTTTTCCCCTGTCCTTTCTTTCGTGTATGTGTTATAGACTGAGGGTTTCTTTCTCAGTAGTTTTTGTAAACCTTTATTTAGCCACTTCATTTTTTTCCTCTATCATTTTTTCTTTTTTATGTGTTTATCACAAATTTTAAATATGGGTTTAATAATTTCCCATATTTTGCTAGTAGTTTTATTCTTCAACTCAGTGTCCCATGTTATTTGTTTAAAATCTTCTTTGATGCACACATGGGGCTGGATATTCAGACTGCACCAGGCAGGGGCACAAACCTGGGCGCAGCACAACTGGGATGCGCCACGGCATGGCACGTGTGATATTCAATGGTACTGCACCATGACTCAGCACCATTGAATATGGCACTGTGGCTGACCGCATTGCGCATGGCACAGTGGCACTGCGCCAGTGCAAGTGGCAAGTGAGGAGCAGGGGGATACGCCAGCGCAAGTGCAGTTGCACTAGGTGCAGGAACCGCGATATTCAGCTGTGGGTATGCAATTGGGGCCATTATGCATGCAAAGCACAAATGGGGCCATTTGCATGTCATTATGGCCCCATTTGCGTGCAGGTGCGCTGATCCCCGGTGACTTGTGCCTGGTGCCCTGCCAGGTTGCAGTGGTTGGGGACCAATGCCCCCTGCCCCTTGGCAGCAACAAACCCAAACATCTACTCGTGGGCTTTGTAAAACTGTAGAATCCCTGGTGATCCAGTGGACCTGCTCCCCAGCCCGATCGCAGGCTTATTAAAAATAAATGTATCCCTGGTGGTCCAGTGGACCGAATCCAGCCCGATCACGGGCTTATTAAAAGTAAATGTATACCTCATGGTCCAGTGGACCGAACCCAGCCCGATCGCGGGCTTTGTAAAGAAAAATATCCCTGGTGGTCCAGTGGTAACCCCCTCCCCACCTGCCCACTCAGACCCACCACCCCACTCCCCTCAGTCAGCGGTGGGCAGCAGCTCCCCACCCGCAAGCCTTCCAGCCATCTGCTAACTGACTGCATACAGTACATCTGTATGCCCATTGGTCCACAGCGTAGGCTAATGGGTGTGCAGACCATACTGTACCACAGTCCAGGATCGTAGTACAGTACGAAGCTTCTATGCCCATTGGCCCACACTGTGGGACCACGGGCATACAGCCGCACTGTACGCTGGTCAGTCGGCAGGCAGCCGGGTGGCTTGCGGGTGGGGAGCTGCTGCCCGCCGCTGACTGGGGGGGGCAGGGTGGTGGGTGAGTGGGCAGGTGTGGGGGGTACTGCTGGACCACCAGAGATATTTTCCTTTACAAAGCCTGCAATTTGGTTTGGGAGTGGGTCTACTGGACCACCAGGGATACATTTATTTTTAACAAGCCCACAATCAGGCTGGAGGGCATGTTCACTGGACCACCAGGGATTTTTCAGTATTCTAAGTCTGCGATTGGGCTGGGGAGCAGGTCCACTGGACCACCATGGAGATTTCTTTTTACTTAAGCCTGCGATTGGGTGGGGGGGCATGACAATGACAGACCATGGCTCTGGAGGTCGGGTGGCCACCCACAGCTGGCAGCTGCTGGGTTGTGCTCTGCAATTCGGCAGCTCACCTGTGGGTGGCCAGGCCTTGCTCCTTTTTTCTTGGTGGATCTTTGCACCCCACCCCCGTGTGGCACAAGGCGGGTGTGTGCCTGCACATGTGCCGCACATCCCGGCTGAATATTGGGATGTGCCGAATATGCATGGGCACGCCCCTTGCACTTGCACCGCATGCACTACTGGTGCACCCTGGCGCATCGGGGATTTGCGCAGCATAACATCCCCTTCTCAATATCACACCAGGGCGCATCAGTGGGTTGTGCATCGCGCAACACTGTTGTGCCATATGCAAACCCTTTGAATATCCTGGCCATGGTCTGCAGTGTTATAATCATAAATCACTCTACAACCTTTTATTATAGGGATGCTATCCTGGTATGACAAATAAATACTATTATGGTCACTGTTCTCAAGTGGTGCTTGCATTATTATATTTATTGTCTTATTACACAATACCACATCTAGGATATCTTCTTCCCATGTGGGTTCTTTTACATGTTGTATTAGACCGAGTTGTTTAATGGTTGTAAGAAATTCTTTGCTCAGATGGTTTGTCCCAGTTATTGTTTGCCAGTTTATGTCATTTAAGTTCAGATCTCCTAGAAAATTACTCATCTCAGCTTGCACGCTTTTTCTATTTCTAACACTATTTCTTCATGTACCTAATTTTTTGCAATAGGTGGTCTGTAGCACAGACCAGTTATGATGTGTCTCCCACTTGTGCTATCGATTCTTGTGCATAAAGTTTCAGCTATGCTTTTTGTCTTTATTTTGTTTGATATATCCGAGGATTGTTTCTTTTCTGATATATATGCTGCTACCCTCCTCCTTTTTTTCTGACTCTATCTAGTCTGTATAGTCTGTAACCATTTATATTTTCCCCTAGGTATCTTCATTTCTCCACCATGTCTCGGTAACGAATGCCATATCTATTTTCCCATTGGGTTTTAATAATGTTTCTAATTCTTCTATTTTATTATTCAGACTGCTTACATTGCTCAGCATGCAATGAACTGTAGTTTGTTTGCTCTACATTGATGTTTTTTTCTGACCTAGTAGTATGTTGACAAACTGTAACAGATTATTTTTCTTTTATCTACACCCACTAGGATGTTTGCAATGTACAACTTGTTGGCATATGTTGTAATTTTGTCAAGTTCTGTGTTTAGTGGTATATATTGTTGGTGTACCTCTTCAGCTTGACAGTCCAACAGCCTAACGAAAAAAGACCATTACGGCGACAGTCACTGTAATGGTCCTTTTTCGTGTTACACTTTCCCCCAGTGTTCTGTCCCCCTTCCCGGACCAACTCAGACCTGGAGTTGAGAATCCTAAAGTCCAGGGGGTGCAGGGGGCAGAGCCCCCATATGGAGGATGCAGCCCCCCCACAGAAAACACTTGTTGATTGGGTGGCACAATGCCTACATCTGTATTGTGCTGTCGCTATGCAGGAGGTCGGCATTTTCACTGTTGACCTCCCTTGGTGCTTCCTATACTGTATGTTTGTCAAGTTCTATGTTCAATGAGAAAATTCATATAAAAATTGTCATTAAAAAAAAAAAAAAGTTATGCTCCTTACTACTTCAGATGTTCCTCCACAGCAGCAACAACCTGTAGACTCTTCGGTTTCTCAGTTACCTATGATAGAGGTGAGTGGGCTGACAGGTACCACTAACAAGGGAAGATCAGAGGAATGGTTTGACAGTCAGCAGACAGCATCATTCACAATACTCACATACTGATTCTCCAGGACATGATCCCCTCTGGGACCCTGAACAAGCCCTTAGAAATGCCTGATGGACTCAGAATAGTACTGGGAAATGGATTCCGGACCCAGACTGGGATACCAAATTTGTGTCTGGGCTCAGGAAAAAAGACACAGCTTTGGAAGAGGGTAACCCAGATGTGGCAGCAGGAGCTGCTACTGAGAGATAATCTCGGCAGATTAGTCCTGATACCTCTGACTCTAAGCAGTTACACGAGTCTAGGGAAATGGTGATGACTGGGCTGAAAGCTACTGGTAACTCAAAGGTATCTGAGCTGACAGAATGGCCAGAAACAAGTAACAGTAATAAGTCTCTCTGAATGAGGGCATCAAGCCAAGCTTCAGTAACCTGTGCACAGAATGCTATTTTGGAAAACATGAGAGCTGATCTTTCTATACATACTAATGACCAAAAAACAATTAGAAATGAGGGAGGAATACACATGGTTGCAAGAACAGTTTTAGATGTACAAGTTATAGATACGGAACCCAGGTTGGGGAATATGGAGCAGACCTGTTCCACAAGAGCTGTCACTGGAGCAGAAGTGAATACTTTCTATACAAGGGCTAACTGTGATGCAAATTGTCTACCAAATGTTGTATCCCACACGTCAAATGACAGTCTGAGGAAAGGGGTTTTAGATGCCTTACTGATGAAAAGCAACCCTTTGAAGAGACCCAACAGGGGAGGGATGGAGTTTTCAGGGCAAACTGGTGCAGAAGAATATGACAGAACAGACAGAAATAACCCTAAACCCTCCATGGACTTGGAAACTTGCGCTTCTAATAGCTAATGCAGGATTAGCGCAGGGGTCTAGCTTTGCTGATTTTTTTCACAATAGACCTAAACCTACTCCCAGACAAAAGCCAATCCATCTTAAATATGGCGGTGGGGGGGGAGGTGGAGGAACATCCCAACAGATTGTTTATGGCAAGGAAGTTTTTAAAATAATCAGTGAGTTCTTTTCTCTCTGAGATCTATGCCCCGATTCATGTCATCAGGTGAAGATGTCCTTGATGTAAGTTTTAGGGCAGTACAGGCTCCAGAATGTTTCTGGAGCAAATGCAGTCAGCTAAAATGTACTCCATTATGGACACCTTGTATTGTAATACCACTTAATAAACCACTGACAATAATGGTAATAGTAGTATTTAGGCATGAATGTGAGTGATGCACAATTTTCGCTGAGGAAAAAGTGTGATGTTATGAGACCTCCTGAACCCATTATGAGTACCAAAAATATCTGGACTTGGGATGGAGATTTAAAGTGAAGTTTAAGCAAACCAGCCTTGGAGTGGAGCATTTACTGAATATTTTTTTGGAAGAGATGGGGTGGGGTGGGGGCTTGTTTCTGTGCTGGACAACTTCAGGCTTGTTTCAAATGTGGAGCTAAAACACATCGGAATATTTTCTGTGATAATCTGAAATGTGATCTATGTGGTGAATTTGGTCTCATCAGTATGGGGTACAAAAATATTTTTTATTGTAATTTACGTGAGGAACATGGTTACATTTTCAGAACTATAGTTGGTCTACTAAAAATTGATCAGATGAGTATGATCAAGACTCAGTCTTGAAAAAAGCCCAGCATGATACCCCAGGTTCTGCGACTACTGCAACACAGAATGAAACCTCTCAAATAATCCCTTATCCACCTGGTACTGATCAGGCTCCACATCTACTGATTCTTTAACCCCCCATCTCTTCTACAGATACAGAAACAACTGGGAATATTTCTCAGACTGCATCCTCCTTTACTGATGTACAGGAGGGGGTTCATCTTACTAACAAAATGGACTTCTGACTCTGTCCGCAGGTGGAGAGGATTCCATGCCTCCCACCTGATGGAACGAAGCTGTTAACCATGAGGTCAGCCTGGTTAGCAGCACATATATCAAAGTCAGTGGCTCTTCCTTTAAAAAAATCAGTCTGACGTATTGAGTGCTCAGAAAAACTGGGGAGATTAAGACACTGGTGAAATGGACTCCGTTGTGTGCACTAATTCTAAATCCTCTCACATGTTACTTTCTTCAGGGATGGAGGACAACATGCAAGACATTTGCAGAAAAGCAGGAAAGAAAAAGGCAAAGTCCTCCAAGAAGGGGGTGACTTGAGAAATATACACTGCCCAGGTTTTCTTTCCTTCTACTACCTCTGCCATGAACCCCCTACATTTTGTTTCTCTTAATGTTTGCAGTATGATGAATCTATAGAGGGAGTTTGTCCTGGCATTTTGTTATCATTCTAAATCTGATATTTGTTTCTCACAGGAGTCTAGGTTTTCCTCTTTACATGATGCAACACAAGCAAAAAATCTTGGATGCGGGGTTCCTCTTACTGGATTTTTGGGGAGAACTTGTCAGGTGGGGTGGGTATCTTATTTGAAAGAGCTCAGTTCCAGATTACAGAATTAGTGGATTTAAAGGGACACTGTCAAGCCCCTTAGGTCTCAAAGTGTCCCTGTTTTAAAAACACATTTTATGATTGCCAGCATTCTGTAAGGATTGCAGTTTGATTCTGACTCTTTTTTTCTTAGAAAAAGTGAAAAATGGACTGCCTACCATACTGGTGTTACCACACAAACACAAGTTTGTTTACATTCCTTGATAAGCTCCAACTACGTCTTTCATGGACTTGGAAATACCCACAACACAGTCTGTCCACTTGTGATGCAGTGGGAGTTTAGGAGGCTACTGCCTCATGAGTGACTGCACTATTTGGGTGTGTTTCTAATGCTTAGGAAGTATGCAGTAAGAGCAGATCCAGGATTGTAAATAAAAACAAAGTTGTTTATTAATATACACTGCCAAGCATTTCAGTTCTACTAAACAAGGAGACAGACAAAACAAACTGCAACATCAATGAATTTTAGAGAAGGTAAGCAATCATAAAATGTGAGTTTTTAGCTCGAAATGATATGATGAAACACAGGTTGACAGTGTCCCTTTAAGTCCCAGCAGTCTTTATTATTAGATGTCACTTATAATTTGGAACACTTCTGGATCATAAATGTGTGTGCTCCTCAGTTAAAGTTAGAATCAGTCAGGGTTGTTCTTTTTGATGATATCACTCCACATTTATACACTGAGAGACATGTGATACTGAGCGGGGATTTTAATTCCCCTTTGGACATCTTAAATACAGGACTGAGAGCAAATACTGGGCAGGAATTTTAATCCCCCTTTGGACATCTTAAATACAGGATTGAGAGGAAATACTGGGCAAGGATTTTAATTCCCCTTTGGACAGTTTAAATACAGGACTGAGAAGAAATACTGGGTGAGGATTTTAATTCCCCTTTGGACATCTTAAATACAGGATTAAGAGAAAATACCGGGCAGGGATTTTAATTCCCCTTTGGGCAGTTTAAATACAGGATTGAGAGGAAATACTGGGCAGGGATTTTAATTACCCTTTGGACAGCTTAAATACAGGATTGAGAGGAAATACTGGGTGGGTATTTTAATTCCCTTTTGGACATTTTAAATACAGGATTGAGAGGAAATACTGGGTGGAGATTTTAATTCCCATTTGGACAGCTTAAATACAGGATTGAGAGGAAATACTGGATGGGTATTTTAATTCCCCTTTGGACAGCTTAAATACAGGACTAAAAGGAAAAAAAAGTTTATTTTTAAGTGCATGCTTTACATTAGATGATTAATATGGCTGGTTTAAAGGGTGCTTATATAGGTCCCTTTATCCCATGGGAGTGGCCACTTATTTTCATAATAACACATTATCTACAAGGATTGATTCTTTTTTATGTCTGTGTCCTTGAAAGTGGCATCTTTTTAGTTTGGCCACAGTCAAATATTTGAATCATTTGATATTACCGGGTAATTTTCACTATAATAATGTGTTTTATGGAAAGGGAGAGAATGGTGAAGGATGGGCACTTCTGTGTTGGAGTCCTCTGAATTTCAGGAGGACGTACAGTAACTCTTTGTTGCTAGATACTCTGTGTTTTTAAAGATAATCCACTGCTTTGGTGGGAAGACAGTAAGCTGTTAATTCAGGAATTGTTCCAACAATGTGGTAAAAGGAAGGCTAGAGATAACTACATGAAATATTTAAAGTAAGAGATAAATTATGATTTTTACAAAGTTTTTGAAGAGGTTCTCTCAGCTTTTTTATGCCAAGTGTTTCAGTTGGAAGGCCACCGCTGAGTGGAGCAGTGGAGTGGATACATGGGGGAAGTATTGACTTTTCTTTTGGTGCGCTGCTGTGCTTTTTGTACATCTGTTTTATTGAACTGGGGACCTACGTGGAGGGAAAAAGTGATCAGTGTGACTCGGGGAGGTAGGAGGATGACAACAGAGGGAGGGATAGGGAGGGACTGAGAAGGAATAGGACACCATGGACCATGTGACTCTGCAGAGCAAATAGGGCCATGGGAGTCCATATTTATTACCCAGGAGGCCAAGTAACACCTCGTTTGAGCAACCCCGAAGCATGAGTTCCACGAAGCAGCAGTGTGACACCTGACTAAGTTGTGTCTGCAGGACCTCAGGCCATGCTGGGAGGGCTGTAGGAGTGATGGGACAACAAGAGGTAGGAAGCTTTTCCTAATATGAGGGCTGAGTCTCTCACACCTTTTAGTATGGAATCTCCCACTATGATGACCCTCTCTCCTTTCACCTGCCCTCTTTTCCCATTATGCTCTACTTTCTGTCCACAGTCCAGAGCCTCCCCTCCTCCCTCATCCCACTGCTTCCCCCCCCCCCGTTGTCCTCCCCAGGTCCTTCATCCCCCCAACTTCCTGTCCAGGTTATCCCCTTCCACTCTCCTATAACTCCCCTGCTGCTTGCCCCTACCCTTGTTCATCTCCACTTCACCCCCCCCACTGCTCCACTTCCTCCTCTGCCATTGTTTGCATCCTTTACACTTTCCTAATCTATGACCACCACCACCCCCGCCTCCTGTTCCACCTAACTGGCCAATACTGTGAATCTGTTCTTGGGATGACTGGTTCAGTTCTGACTCTTCCCACTGTGCTGCTGGGAGGAGCCCTCCCCTGCTCCTTTGGCCCCTTCTGCTCCCCCTACACCCTCCCCCCCACTCACCAGTTGCCATCTTAGCCACCATGTGTCTTGCCTAAGTTGCCCAAGCTGCCTACACACTGGACAACCCCCTGCTCTTCATAATGTTTCTAGGAAGATGGTAGCCCCACACCCATTACAGCTGACCACTGTCCCCATCCCCCTTGTGACCTGCTTGCCCATTCGTTCTCCTCCACTATGTCTCCTTACTGTCCCACTGCCTATTCCGGCTCCCAGAACCCCATCTCTTCTCTAGCCTTCCTTCTTTGTCCTCTTTTGAATCAAAGAATTCAACAGATGGTTGGGGGGGTTGGCACACATCTAAGGAGTGTGGGGCTGATGGGGGGGCAGTACATGGGAAAACAAGAACCTATATGCAGCAGATAGGCTGCAATTAAAAAGACACGCAGGGATAGTGAAACTTAAACTGGAGGAATATCTGGTGACTAAAAATAGTTTAACCTGAAAGGGGGGGTGATAGGATGTGCTCTAATCAGAGCAACCAGGAGAGGGAGACAGTAGGGCCCCCCCCCGTAGGTCAGGGGGTGGGAGAAGGGAAATTGATAGGGTGTGTGTGTGTGTGTGGAGGAATGACAGGGGATAATGGGGTCCAGTGGTCCAGCTGGAAGGTGTTATCCTTGATTGCAAGGAGTCTGGCTAATAAGACAGCTAAGCTACAGACACTGGTGGCTGAGGGACAGGTAGACATAGCAGCCACCATGGAGCTGTGAGCTACCCAGTACCATGACTGGGAGCTCATGATCCCTGGGTATAGGTTGTACCAGAAGGGCACAGAAAATGGGAGAAGGGAAGGGGTAGAATTATTCATGAGAGATGGGATCTTATGCACTAGGGAAGAGGTAGAAGAGAGCTGGACTGAAGCCCTGTGGGTACAGCTTTATTTGGGGTGTTGCACAGACCACCCTTGCAGAATGAAGAATTTGATAAGGTGCTGGGGAGCAAATTAGAAAGCTAAGTGGCAGGGGCAACATTGTCATAGCAGGGGATTTCAATCTGCCTGGGGTGGACTGGAGCACCCCGGCTTCCTCCTGTTCCAAGGAACAGATTCTCCTGGATGCATTCCAGGACTGATTCCTGGTGCCGCAGGTCACAGAACCAACCAGGAAGGGGGGCCATAGTGGACCTGGTCCTGTCAGATGGTGAACATGTCCAGAACATAGTACTTGAGGACCCCCTAGCAGGCAGCGATCACTGCACTGTGTGGTTCTTTTTCAACTTGGGCAAGGCAGTAGCCAGGACCAGGATGAGGGTGATAGACTTCAGGAAAGCAGACTTTGGGGGTATGGGTGACATCCTGGCAGGGCACCTTGCTAAAATCAGCCCAGAGATGGATGTAGACCAGAACTGGTACATTATCAAGCTGGGTCTGATTGAGGCCACATACACGTGTGCTAACACACAGAGTAAGAAGACCAGGACCAAACAACTGAGCTGGCTCTGCAAAGAGGTGTCTGAGAAAGTGAAGGAGAAGAGAGTAGCATTCTGTAGGTACAGAAGAACTATGCAGGAGGTAGACAGGGAGGAGTACTCAAAGAAATCCAGGGAGGTGAGCAGAATGGTCAGGGCAGCCAAGGCCATAACATAACTAAAGCTGGCACAAGGGATCAGAGAAGGGGACAAGGATTTCTTCAGGTAAATAAGAGAGAGAAGAAGCTGTAAAGATGTGATTGATAGGATTAAGAGGGAGGGAGGGAGGATGGGTGGGTGGAAAGAGGGGTGGACAAGGCAGAGGCTCTGAATGAGTATTTCTATTCAGTGTTCACTAGGGAAAAGCATGGTGCTATGCCACAGTAGAAGGGAGCCGGAAAAGGGGGAGCAGGAGTAACCGATGAGGAAATCCTGGTGGACAGGATTCTAGCAGGCCTCAATGCCCTGTGGGTGGACAAGGCTCTAGGGCTGGAAGGTGTACACCCAAGAGTCCTGAGGGAATTGTCGGGGGTCCTGGCTGGACCTCTGGCAGACCTTTTCAACACATCACTGAAATCAGGTTGCATGCCCCAGGACTGGAGAATGGCAGATGTGGTGCCTGTCCACAAGAGCAGACCAAGGGATAAACTGGGAAACTACAGACCTGTCAGCCTTATCTCCATCATAGGGAAGTTAATGGAGACCATTCTGATGGAGAGACTGATGGACTTTCTAGAATTCGATGGTCTCCAGGACAAAAGGCAGCATGAGTTTGTCTTGGAGAGATCCTGTCAAACAAACCTAGTAGAAATCTTTGATTAGGTCAGAAGGTCACTTGACAAGGACCATGTATTGGTTGTCCTGTATCTAGACTTCAGCAGAGCCTTTGACTTGGTGCCACATGGTAGGATGCTCAGTAAACTAGTGAACCTGGAAGTTGGGGAGAAACTGGTGGGGCGGGTCAGGAGCTGGCTGCAGGACAGGATGCAGATGGTAACTGTAGGGTGGGAACTATCGAAACTTAGGCCTGTAACAGGTGGGGCCCTACAGAGCTTAGTGCTTGGTCCAGTGCTATTTAACATCTTCATTGGGGACATAGCAGAAGGGATCAATAGTAAAATCTGCCTATTTGCAGATAACACTAAGATCTGCGTGAGAGTGGACAGTGAGGAGGGGAGGCAGACCTGGCTAAGCTCGAGCGTTGGTCAGGCATCTGCAGTTGGGGTTTAATACTAAGGAGTGTAAGGTCATGCACCTAGTAGTCAAGAACCCTAGGACTAGTTACTGGCTGTGGGGAGTACAGGTAGCCATTTAAGAAGAAGAAAAGGATCTGGGGGTGATTGTCAAAGGGAACATGAAACACTTTGCTCAGTGCCATAAAGTGGCAGCCAAAGCAAACAAAATGTTGGAGTGCATTGCCAGGGGAATCACCTCAAGGAATGAAGAAATCATCACACCATCATTTTTTTCCATACTACATTTTTGTTGTATTTTAAAATAAAAGTTTTACAAGATATTGTATAAAAATTACAATTAACAGCTTTATCAAACATTGTGTGAAGGATTCCAAATCAATTATTAATTACATGCAATTACAGTTAAGGGCATCAAGAACATTTATAACTTATTCTTAGTTCAACTAACAATAAATCAGTACAAAAGGGTTTCACTTATTAAACCAACAAGTAAACAAATAAGTATTGACCAGTGAAATCAAATATTGTGAAAAACTTCATGTAAATTATTAGATAAAAATAAAATAATTTTTAAAAAGATGCTTTTGACATTAATTGCAAACTTAAATTCAACTGTTTATACCTGCACTCCTAGATTAGCATCTGTATGAGTGGTTATTTGGAAAATGGTCCCCAAATATCTAAAAACCTGTTTAACATGTAAGAAAAGGATTAGACCAAAGGGGCATTGATTATAAAGGTATGGAGGATGGGTTAACAGCTTTGTTTATCTTTCTGATGACTCTAAAAGCATTACTTAAGCATGGATTAATTTTAAGGTTCATGGGGTGGGTAAGTTTATATAGTCAGTTAGCTAGTTTTAGCAATGCTGTTTCTAACAACATCCATAGAGGGAGGTGGGGTGTATCCTTAGGTTCAAGTTGTAGATGACTAACAGATTGTTTAAACATGACTGCCCACTGGTACCATTCCCAGTGTGGAAGTCCTAATCCCTACTTGTTTCGCAGGGAGCCTGAAGTTTTTTGAGACTCAACCTAGGTGGTTTGGCATCCCATAGGAAAGTTCTTAGTATTGAATTCAGTTTGCCAATAATTCTTTTAGGTAGCAAAAAATGGGATATTTTGAAATAGGTAGAAAATTTTGAGGGGAATAATAATTTTTATTGAGTTTACTTTACCCCAGAGGGAAAGATTAAGTTGCTCCCAGCGAATAAGGTCCTGTTCTATGTTACAAAACAGAGGGAGATAATTTATGTCAACTAGGGAGTCCAGATTCATAGAGATTTGCAGCCCCAAATATCTTAGTTGACCCTTCACCCATTTGTTGTCAAAAACATAGTTTAGATTCTTTAGAATATAGGGCAAAGGGCTTGGACAGAGAGCTTGGGATTTGTCCCAATCAACTTGGAGACCTGAGAGGGAGCCAAAATCAAAAATACGTTTTTTGAGAGCATTGTACGACTGTACAGGTCTAGAGAGAGTTAAGAGCAAGTCATCTGCAAATGCGAATGTTTTATGCACATAGTTGTTTGTTTTGAAACCTGATATTTCAGGGTGTTCATCAATAGCTCTGATCAGAGGCTCGATGGCAAGGATAAATAGGTATGGGGACAGGGGACATCCTGCCTGGTTCCACAGGCCAAGGGAATAGCTTCAGATATTTTTCTATTCGTAAGAATCTGAGCAGAGGAGTTTTTATACAGCAGGGAAACCCAGGTGTTGAAATTATTCCTGCAACCAAAGTGTTGTAGGGCTAGGAACATATAGTCCCAGGACAAAGAATCAAATGCTTTAAACAAATCTAGGGAAAACACTAAATAGGGGTCCTTAGCCTTGCTGGCAAGCCACAACACGTTTATCAACCTCCTAACACAGTCAGCCCCATATATGTCATGGATGAAGCTCACCTGCTCTTTTCCAACAAGATCACAGGTTATATTTTAAATTCTAGTGGTTAAGGCTTTAGCTAATATTTTGTAATCTGAGTTCATCAGCGATATGGGGTGGTATCTATCACAGAACAAGTGGTCCTTATTTTTCTTGTCTGCAAGGGTAACTAAGGCCTGGGTAAGTGTTATTGGAAGGGAATCCTGGTCCAAAGCCTCATGATGCATATTTAGAAGATACGTAGATAACTTTGAGTTTAACAATTTGTAAAATTCCACTGGGAGCCCATCTAGCCCTGGAGTTTTATCACTGGGCAAGGAATCAATAGCCCAGGAGATTTCCTCCAAGAATAGTTCTTTATTGAGTTGATCTTGTCTTTCTTTTGTGAGCTTAGGGGTTTCAGTGGCGGAGAGAAAACTGGTTATCACTTCAGGGTTTACAGGTTTCTGGGTGTATATTTGGAAGTAAAAGTTTCTGAATACGTTATTGGCTTTGTTACTCCTGTTTACCACCCTTCCAGTTGCATCTTGAATACTCGGGATGATAGTTTGATCCTGCAGTTTTTAAGTCTGTAGGCAAGAAGTTTCCCTGCCTTTTCACCGGATTCCCAGTACCCCTGTTTGGTGCGAAAAAACCCATACTCAGACTGTGCTGAAAGTAGCTTATTGATATCATATTTAACCAGGGCAATCTTATACAGGAGTAACTGATCTAATGCACCTGAAGCCCTTACCCGAGTTTTAAGGTTTTTAAGTTTGGCCTGCTTGTCCTCCAGTAATTTAGCCTTCTGTCTTTTCCAAGAGGTACAGAAGCTAATTATTTTACCTTGGATATAGGCTTTGTAAGCTTCCCATAGGCAGTCACAATTAATCTCCCTATTATTATTTATAAGAAAATAATTATTTGTCTCTTTAGTGACCCAGTCTATACATTTCTTGCCTTGTATAAGGGAAGTATTCATTCTCCATCTGAACTCCTTTGGTCATCCAGATCCCAAAACTACATTTAAGGAAATTAAGGTGTGGGCCGAGATTACAATGTTATCAATCTCTGAGTTTAAGATTGAGTTTCCGAGATCAGCTGAGACAAAAAGGTGATCTATTCAAATGTAAGTGGAATGGCAATTAGAAAAAAAATATATAGTCTTTATCTTGAGGGTGGACCAACCTTCAGACATCAGATAGAGGTAGTGCACTTAATAAATTATGAAGTGTCTGACATGCTTTAGAGGGTGATAGAGATGGTTTAGGTGGGTTCCTGTCCAACAGAGGATCCATAACCTCATTAAAGTCCCCTCCTAATATTAAATTGTGGTTTACAAAGTTAGAAAATAAGTTGGAGATTGAATAAAAAAAATTCAGACTGCCATGAATTAGGTGCGTATAAATTGCAAATCACCACCTGTAGGCCATCAAGTAAGCCTATCAGAATCTGGACTCTCCCATCTGGGTCAGCAGTGTGTGAAGTTTTAACAAAGTTTATTCCCCTTCTAATCAGGATTGCAGTACCCCTTTGCTTGCAGTTATAGGAGCTAAATTCAACTTGTGAGACCCAGGATCTAGTGAGCTTAAGTGAATCAGCAGCATCAAGATGGGTTTTCTGCAGCGTGACAACATCAGCGTGTTTCTTATTAAGATAGGATAACACCTTTTTTCTTTTGCTAGGGGTCCCTAATCCATTAATGTTCCATGAAACAATTTTATAGGGGTGCATACTTAATAACACCTGCCTTAGAACTGTATGTTAATGTTGATCTTGTAAATTGAATGTTTAATGTTTCACACCTATCGTACCCCTTCCCCCCAGGTCACACCAGGAGATGAGTGACTTGTCGCTCAGTGTGCCATTCTGGTGAAACATTTCAATATATAAATAAATAAATTTCTCTGAGTACAGGCTCCACTTAATGAAAAGTGCAGTAGAAATGGACTAGAATGTTATTTAGAGCATCTAGAAAATAAACAATTACTCTTGAATATATATAGAAACACAAAAGAGATGTTAAATAGGTAAAAACGACTAATAAATGAGTGAGCTTAAACTAGAACAAAATTCTAATATTTCAATAGACTATAAAGTTCCTATAACAGTAAACAAACAAAAACAATTAGCTGCAGTCACACTAGAAACCACTCACAGGTAAGCAGTTGTACCAAATATAGTAATAGAACACAGTTCAAGCACAGCAAAGGCAGCAGGATATAGGCTACTACCAAACTTGTAAACCACTTAACACAATTAAACCCAGTCAGGTTGGGAATTGTTGGTGGTAAACTTTAGCAAAAAGTCATAACTTTGATTCACAGTAAAAGGAAAAATTAAAAATAAATATGGGGGACAACCCTACTATAGAACTGTATCTGTAAAAATAGCATAACACTTAGGCCTAATAATTAGTTAGGTCTACAATAAAACCAAATAACAGTAGTCAAATACATGTAGTCAATTAAATGCAAACTTAGGAAATAGTTAAATATGAAATTAAATGACTTTGTAGTTCCAGGATGTTGTATATCCATTTTCTGTCCAGTATTCGATTCTGGGGAATTCCATGCTGATGAGTGATAACTTTCCCTTCTACGACTCCTTTTCTTTGGGTTATTCTGCATATGGGCTAGACGTGGGATGTTAGAAGGACAAACTTGTTGCCTAGACCTCTGCTGGATATCTTTCCCCCAGGAAGGCTTACTTGATTCCTGGACCACCTCGGAGAACAGGTGAGGGGTTGCAGACTTGTGCTGTTGAGGAGAAGGAGACTCTCTTAGTCCATCAGCTCGAGTCATTCTATGGGCCATAGAGCCTCTAACTCCTGTGTGAGGGCCAGTACCTTGGGATTCTGACCTATGCTGCCCTCATGCTCCATTTGAATATTGGCAGTTGGGTAAATGAGCAGCAAAGTTTGATAAGTCTGCACAAAACCTCATGCTTCATTTACAGTAGAACATTTGATAGAGTTTCCTTTGGGATCTTGTATAACTTACAATGCTGTGTATTTAAAGTGATACTGTAGTCCAAAATCCCTCAGCTGCTGCTTTACTTCGTAAAACTTCTTCCTTTTAGCTGCAACCTCTGTTGAAAAATCCTGAAATATCAAAATGCACTGGTCCCTTCATTTCAATGACTTGCTCTCCCTGGCAAGCCTCATACCCTCCTCCTTTTCCATGAACCTTCAAAAATATGTGATAATGGGTCTTGGTCTTTGGTTTGCTAATTTAGGAGCCAAGGATCTATGAGCCCACTAGATTTCTAGGGGCCAGTTCCACCGATATCCTAACAGGTCAGGGAGAAATCTTTGTAAATAGGCTATGGTATTGTTACCTTCAGCTCCCTCAGGCACCCCAAGTATTCTTACATTATTGCAATGACCTCTGTTTTCTAGGTCATCAACTTTTTGAGATAAATGAGAAATTTGCTTCAGTTATCTTTGTGACAGTTGTTCTAAATAACCTACTGCGGAAGTCAGTTCAGATGTTTTGTTACTGTTTAGGCCAATGTAGGCACCCATTTCCACGTTCTGTCTAGAAAGAGGAGTTGTAGACTGCATAACATCTGCCAAGCCAATTTTGATCTCTGATAACACTTCTTTTAAATGCGTTATGTCTCCTTTGGTAGCAAAGTTCTCACAAATACCATTTAAATCCCCTTCTAAGCGATTTGCCATCCCAGGTGAGCGGGCTGAGTGGGGCCTCCCATTCGGCATGACAGATTAGTTATCGACTGTATTTGAGAGAGAAAGAAAACTTTCCTACAGCTGTTTGTAGCAGGAAAAATGAATAAACTTCTTGCCTGTGTTAGTCTCTTAAGTGTTTCATTGATCTGATTGCTTGCGGAGCTAAAAATAACAGCAGAAATCACTTAAGTGAGAAGAGTTGTTGCGGAGCTCACACACTTGCGAGTCGCGACCATCTTACTCAAGCGCCGGCACACGCTGTCATCATCATGTCATCATACAGATACCTGGTTAGACCACACTTAGAGTACTGTGTGCAGTTCTGGTTCCATATTTGAAGAAGGATATCAAATTGCTAGAGAGGGTGCTGCGAAGACCAACCAAGATGAGCCAGGGCCTGGGGGATAAATCCTATAAGGAGAGACTGAGGGAGATCAACATGTACTCTCTGGAGGATAGAAGGGAGAGGGGGGACATGATATAAACCTCCAAATACTTAAATGGCATGAATAAGGTTAGAACAGAGGGCATTTTCAACTTAAGGGGGGGGATCCACCAAGGGGGCACAGTCTGAAATTAGTTGGGGGAAGATTTAGAAGGGAAATGAGGAGGCACTATTTCACATAAAGGGTGGTGGCAAGGTGAAATAACTTGCCAGAAGAAGTGCGCACACTGAAAACTATGGGCAGTTTTAATAGGAGGTGGGACAGCATCAAAGAGAGGGTCAGTTCGGTGGGAAGGTTGGGGGGGGCGGAGAGAGTGGGTGAAGTTAAATCTAGGGTGGAAGTGGGTGGGTGGGGCAGCTATAGCACAATAAACTGTGTGCTGCATAATCAAGCAGACCTGATAGACCGTAATGGCCTGTTTCTGCTGCCATTTTTGCATGTTCATATGTAGTATTTGTTGGACTCTCTCAGCTCCGTACCTGCTTTTGGTAGAGCTATGGTGACCTCTCAATCTTCTGAATTCTAATTTTAAGATTTTGTACAAACTTCTTTGTAATATACCGCATTTAGTGACTGAGGCACTGATAGATCCAGTGTAAACATGCTCCATTCTTGGTAGGTCTATGCAGGAGAATTTGCGTATACTTGGGGATATAATTGAAAGAGTCAATGTCCAAAAGGCCTACTCTGCTGGCGTCTAGTATGTTAGTATGTTAATTATAGTTTAATAAGAAGTGCATACTTGGGGATATAATTAAAATAGTCAATATAATAATAGTTTAATAAGGAGCATTTTCTTTTTGTTGGATTTAGAAAAGGCTTTTGACAAGATTTCTCACAAGTACCTATTTTAAGTACTGGCTGTCTATGGCATTCCTGACATGTTTATCCTATGGATAATGTTACTGTGCCTGGATGCTACAGTTTTGCCAATAACTAATCTTTTTTAGGGAAAACACTTATTACTAGAGTTGGGGTATGACAGGGGTAACCTTTAACGTACAGTAGAAACATAGAACATAGAAACATAGAATTTGACGGCAGATAGGGACCGCTTGGCCCACCCAGTCTGCCCATTTCCCTACCTAATGGATAAGCTGCAGATTCTAGTTAACCAGCAGCCTACTTCTAGATACTTTAATTAAAAGGATAATGTCAGATCAAGGAGTGTGAGGTGTTTCCCTGCCTGTATCATCTTTTCAAGTGAATATAAAAGTCTGTACTGATGATGTGTGTCTGTATATTATGAATGTTCCCTCGGGACTCTGTGCCTTAAAAATAATTAATGATTTTTCAGAGACTTCAGGGACAAAGCTGACTATTAATAAAAGTTCAGGTTTTACACTAGAGTCCTTCAAACGTAGCTGATGTAGCAGCAATATGCATCTTTGATATCTCATAAAGGTGTTACCTATTACATTTGGTTCAGGGGATTTACCATATATAAATTGGAAGGAAAGGCTAAACGTTTGTATGACTAAAGCACAGTGGAAGGGGTGGAGATTTTCCAAACAAAAAAGTTATTGTTATAAAGAAATACCTATTACCCCTCTTTACATATTTATATTTACCCCGGCTGGTCTTGAAACTCAATTGATGAGTGTGTTTTTTCAGTTCTATATGATTATGGCAATCATGGAAAGGTGATCGCCATTAGGGTGAGTGTACATTGGCAAAAATCAATTTTGCCAATGTACACTTACAGCATGAACCAAAAGGGTGTCGAAAACATAGTTTTTGGGGGTTTATGCAGGGCAGTGCCCCTGCACCCTCACCTACTAAAGGATTCTCAACTCCGGGGGTATGTTGGGGGACAAAACAAAAAGAAAACAAAATCCCGGACTGGCACAAAAATATCAACATGCCCAGCATCGAACCCAGCACTCCCTGAACCCTTGCCTGCCATGAACCCTCCACGCCACATGGCCAGCTCAGCAGCCCACCATGCTACACCTTACAAACCCTCCCTCCCCCCTTCTACCCATCACACGGCGTGCCCCACCCCGAGCATGTACATATAGCTACAGGATGTCGCTATATCTGTATTCACCCCCCCATCCAGTAGCCCTGTGAACAGGCACCACTATTGAGTCATCCTCTTTGTAAGCACTCAATAGCGCACACCCTTATCACAGGATATCATTTTTTTTTCAGACGTTATGGGGCAGTTAGTTTAATCCAATTTGAAGGGATTTTACTTATCTTGCAGTCAAAAACAGGGATCTGAATATGGATCACTGGATAATTTAATTTTACACATTTTCTTCATGCCTCTTTGAAAACGGAGGCACCACTGTTTGTCAACAGCAAATCTGCCGACATCCCCTACGGTGATGGCACAATGCCGACACCTGGTATTGTACCATCCAGAAACAAAGTGATTTTTTGTGGTGGAACTCTTCCCCCTACACCTCCTGCAATTATATATTATCAACTTCAGGTCGAAATTGTTTCAGGGAAGAGGCAGAACACTAGAAGATGCTGCATCATTGAAACCTGGATCATTACAGCAACTTTCACTGTGAAAGTCTTTTTTTTGGGTTTTACTGTTGTGGTATTGCTGTGCAGTTTGCCCCGTTTGAAAACTGGGTTTTCTGGTCATACTAACATTTGGCATGATGGGTTTTTCGATGGGATGGAAAAACTTTTTGGCATGGGTTACTCTTTCTCCAAGAAATATAAAATGTTTTTCAGTAACCTTTTATGTGGTTCCTGGTTTACAGAAACTGTTTTTGCAGAAGGTTTCTAAACAAATGATTCTGTCCCAAACGAGTGATCAGCTATATAGAACTGTAATGGCACAAACCCAGTTACAATCACTAGAATTTTTACTCATGTGTTCTTGCACAACTGAAGAATAAGCATCTGTCAATGCTGGATGCTTGCCGCTGGTATTAATGTTGTACCAGGTCAAGGTGAAGATCCCGGGCTGTGCCGGAAGACTAAGGCTTGAACCTTGGGTGGGGGTGGGGTGGGGCAATTATGGTGAGGCAACAACTGACAAACTGAAGGGAATTTAAAAGAATAAACAATACAGTTTTCACCATTCTCTGCTTAGAGTGGGGGCTGGGCTTTCAGTGTAAAGGTTCTTCTGCGGCAGTGCTGCTGTACTCTGGTGTATGTGGGTGACTTCAGAAAGGAATGTGGCTTCTATTTCCACCAGTCTGGTGTGAGAACATCATAAAACTGAACTGCAGGCTGTGGTAGAGCTGTGCTCTATGTTAGGAATAACTGGAGTACCCAGGGACATATTTGTATAACCTCTCGCCTTGTCTTTCTTAGTAGTCTGCTGCAGCAATGCCATTTTCCTATCCTATTTGTTTCCAGTTTTATGCCTCGATACATTGGCCACCTACCTAGGTAGTCTCCCCTCTCACTATTCTTTCTCTTACATTTTTTTTCCTTTCTGTCCATATGTGATGCTAAAGTGCCTGCCGTGCTGAATAAAATGTTTGAAATGCATATGAATAAGAAAAACTGCTTAAGAATTGTGACGGAAATGCACTTGTGAAGCCCTTGACTGAGAGAGGGAGCTGGTTCCATATTGGGAGTGAAAGGGTTACATCAACTGTCTCAAAGAACTGCTTCTATAGTTAACCTGGCAGAAGTCCCCCCAAACAGATTTATAGCCTTTCCCATGTGTAACCCACATTACAACATACTTAGTGCATTCCAAATAACATGCTTCAGACACAGACATTAACCTTTCACTGCTCTTACACAGAGAGAGAGAGAGAGAGAGAGAGAGAATGAAAGAGCTGATTAATGAATGTGTCTGTTAGCACAATGTGTTAAAATTCACGCTCTTCATGGCTGAGAGCATCATAATCAGTCTTACTGATTATTGGTCCAGACCCTTGTAGACTTTTCTGAACTTGATCACTGCGACACACCTCTCAAAGCCCTGTATCATACCAAAATGCTTTGCGTACGATAAGCATAATAAAAGGGTCCCAATGAGAATGTGGGATGTGCTCTGGTTTAGTAGTTATGGTAGATTAGGAGTGAAACATAACCATAAGCATGAAAGTCTGGAAGATAGGATGTGCCCTAGTCCTGAGTGTAATTTGATAGTAGAAAGTATGAAACACTTTTTCCTGCACCACCCTTTTGTGGTTGGGTTTTGGCATTTTTTAGCGAATAGACGGAAGTGCCCTTAGTTAGCAAGACTTGCTTAATAGAAATTTAGTGTTAGGGGAATTTCCTTTTAAGTGTAAGAACTAAAATGAATGCATATGGACGGTTAGCTTTGCCTGTTTGAAGTTTTACTTGTGGCAGGCGAGGTGGCAATGTGTGTTGCAACAGTTACAATCCTTACATCTTTCAATAGCCAGGATGATGACAGCACAGTCCAAGAAGTTCTGGACAATGAAATAAGGACTTGCCTCAATGTATCTTTCAAGGAGTTTGGTCATATATTAACCAGTTAGCTTAATCTCTGAATTTATTTTGTTACGGTGAGAAATTGTGATGTTTCATTGCATCCCTACTGAAGGAATGAATCGTTGCTTTTTCTGGAGGAAAGTGGTCAGTCTGACACAAAGCAACATGGTTTCACAGAAGGCAGGTCCTGCCAGACAAATCTGGTAGATGTCTTCTACTGGGTCACCAAAACAGTGGATCAGGGTGGGGCATTGGATGTGGTTTACCTGAACTTCAGCAAGGTGTTTGACTTGGTTCTGCACAGGAGACTAGCCAATAAACTGGGGAACATGGGAGTCGGGCTTAAGGTAACAGGTTGGGACAGGAACTGGTTAAATGGGAGAACACAGTGGGTATTAGTAAATGGCACTCTGTCAGGGGAGGGGAGGGTGACTAGTGGGGTTCTGCAGGGCTCAGTTCTGGGGCCGATCATCTTCAACATATTCATCAGTGGCATTGCTGATGGACTGAAGGGAAAGGTGTGCCTGTTTGCTGATGACACCAAAATCGGCAACAAGGTTGACACACCAGAGGGGTAACAAACCATGGAATCTGATCTCCGAAAGCTGGAGGAATGGGTCAAGGATCTGGCAATTGAAATTCAATGTCAAAAGATGTAAAGTCATGCACCTGGGAAAACTTAACCCAGGGAAATTGTACTTGATGGGAGGAGAGCAGCTGGTGGATACAAGGCTAGAGCGAGACCAAGGGGTGATCATATCGGATGACCTCAAGGTCAGCAAACAATGCAAGAAGGCAGCACTAAAAGTTAGTGGCATCCTGGGATGCACAGCAAGGGGCATCACAAGCAGAAGGCAAGAAGTGATCATGCCTCTGTATCGATCCATGGTAAGACCCCACCTTGAATACTGCATCCAGTTTTGGAGGCCACACCTCAGGAGAGACATAGATAGGCTGGAGATGGTGCAGAGAAGAGCAACAAAGATGGTGCAGGGATTGCACCAAAAACCATACAAGGCCAGACTCAATTAGTTCAATCTATACTCCCAAGAGCAGTGCAGGAATCGAGGGGACATGATACAGACATTTAAATACGGGCAACAACAAGGTACAGGAGCAGAACTTCTTTCAGGTAAAAGACTATAGCAGGACAAGAGGGCTTGACCTTTGCCTCAAGGGAGGTAGGTTCAGGAGCAATATGAGGAAATTCTTCTTCACAGAGTGCACTGATGAACCATGGAATAGCCTACCGGAAGGGGTAGTGGGGATGAAGATGGTGGGGAAATTGAAGTGGGCATGGTACAGGCATTGCAGGATACTCAAGCAGGCAACTAAGTGGGGGGAAGGGTAGGAAAACAAGGGCAGACTTGATGAATCATAAGGTCCCCATCTGCTGACAACTTCTATGTTTCCATGTTTCATTAAGTTTGTATGATTTATTTTCCCCTTTAGTTTTTACGAGTACAGATGGAACATGTCTGCATTTTTTTCTTTAGGTTCTTTTTTTTTTTTAATACTGTTTTATTTTATGTAATGTTATTTATGAAATTGTATTTTTGTAATTATTTTGTTGTAATAATTTTTCTGTTTGTAAAATTTTGGTTTGTTCTTTTTGTAGTTAAATATTTGATTGCATTTTCAAAAAAAAAAAAGACCAAGCATGATACATCTTCAGTACAGAATGATTGCAAGTAATTATCACTGGTACGATTCATTATCAACTATGCATAGGTGACAGGTAGTTCACAGAGCTTATAGACTGTATTCTTTTACTTTCTTACATGTCCATCAATGTTGATTTCTGTAAATTATATCATTGAAGAAAATCAAATTCCCCTAATCTTCTTTGATAAGTGGCATGGGATCATTAACTGCCACTTGGACAGTGACCAGTGACTGGCAGAAGGGAGTGCAGTTTAACATCTCATCCGAAGGACAGCCTTTCAACAGTGCAGTTACAGTGTCAGTTATCTGACAGACACCACTCTCTCCCCCCCCTCCCAAGACAGACTGACACAGACAATACTCTAGACAGATTTTTCCCCTGACAACTGACCCAGTAGAAATGATTTATGTATTGTAATATTTGACCAGGAAAGGCACACTAAGCCATGGCAGCTTGTTTACAGGTGTGTCCTGGGGGTGGATTACATGGATCTGTTTTACTGACAGGGCGAATGTTGGTCATGACATCGCAGAAACTCTCCTACTCTTCTTTGATAAGTGGCATGGGATCTTTAACTTCCACATGGACTGTGACCAATGATTAGCAGAAGGGATCTCGGTTTAATGTCTCATTCAAAGGCCAGCCCCTCAACAGTGCAGCTACAATGTCAGTTATGGGTATTGCCCCAAGTACCTGGTGTGGGGCTAGAACCCATGACCTTTTGATCTTCTAGCCCTTGACTTGAGGAGAATTGGGATTTGTGTTATCCTCAGTAAATACAGTGCAAGAATGTGTCAAAGCAGGACCCAATTGAAAATGAGATATTACCTGTCATCTGGGATATCCTGGGTAAATATTTAGCAAAACTGTGTAAAAATGGGACTTTATAGCAGAACTCCACTGAAAAGGAGATGTTGCATCTAACATGATCCGCCCTGGAAAAATATATTATAAAAACAGGACCACATTAGAAATGAGATATCACATCTTACCTCTACTGTCCTGGGTAAATGTGTTATAAACATGTGTAAAATCAGGACCCAATTGCAAATGACATATTACATCTCATCTGGTCTGTCTTTGGTAAATATTTGGAAAAAATGAATACAGGCTGGACCCAGAACAACAGCAAAATCAGTCTAGGAGCACTGCCATAACATTGCTTTGTGGAGACACATTTGTACAGTGAGTTATCAGTAAACAAACACTTTTTTATGTTGTTTTATCAAACCCTTCTCTTTATACATCACTATATTGATCACAGGCTGGAAAAAGACCACAAGTCATTCAGACTGTCAGCTTGTCATCAGTGACTAGTTTCTTTCCTTGTTTCAGTGGGAGTGTCAAAAATAATTTCAGAAGGAGTGGTGGAAATCCAACCACATGGGTCTCTATGCAAATACCCTCGAACTGTGGCAAGCAAATATTTCTCATTACAGGATGCGTTGTTCTGACAGGCTGCAACATAAGAGTGAACGCAGATCACTCATGCAGTCAGCTTGTCATTTCAAAGTTCTGTTTTCCACCCCGTGAATATACCATATCATTTCAGAGTGGCTGTTAAACAAAATTAAGCAGATCTGTAATGGTGGCAGTAATAGGTGTTTATATGACAGGCTGCAACCTGTGAGTGAGTGAATGAGAACCTCACTCATTCTGTTGGCTTGTCAGGTCTAACTCCCATTTTTTTAACTTCAAGTGTATCAGATCATTACCCCAGTACAGGAAAAAATAGAACTGTTTTGTCATGCTGGCACTAACACTGAACGTGGCTAACAAGAAATTGTTCTCACAGCGGGAAGGTCATGTCAGCACAGCGGCAATTTCATGTCAGACGAATCTAATAGATTTCTTTGACTGGGTGACCAAAGTAGTAGATCAGGGAGGGGCTGTGGACATGGTCTGCCTAGACTTTAGCAAGGCATTTGACACAGTCTCACACAAAAGATTAATAAACAAGTTAGTCAGCCTGGGAGTGGGTCCCAGGGTGGTAACCTGGGTAACAAATTGGCTGGACAACAGAACGCAGAGGGCAATAGTAAATGGAGTCCACTCAGAAGAAAGGGGGGGTTGCTAGTAGGGTACCGCAGGGTTCAGTACTGGGACCAGTCCTCTTTACTGTCTTTATTGGATGACAGTGAGGAGGGCCTGGAAAGAAAAGTATGCCTCTTTGCAGATGACACAAAGATCTGCAACAGGGTTGATACGCAAGGGGGGGGGGTGGAAAGGATGAGAAGAGGCTTGGCAAGGTTGGAGGAATGGTCAAAAGTGTGGCAGCTTAGATTCAATGCAAAGAAGTGCACCTGGGAAACAATAACCCAGGGGAAGAGTACAAGTGGGGGGGGGGGATACTAACAACAACAAAAATGGAAAGGGACCTGGGGGTAGTCATATTGGATGGCCTAAAGGTAGGCAAGCAATGTGAGAAGGCAGTAAGGAGGGTTGACGGGATACTGAGATGAATAGGGAGAGGCATCACCAGTAGAAAACAGGAAGTTGTTATCCCTCTGTACAGACAGTTGGTGAGACCCCATCTGGAGTACTGCATGCAGTTCTGAAGACCCCATCTCCGCAAGAGCATAGGCAAGATAGAGGCAGTCCAGAGGAGGGCAACTAAAATGGTGCAGGGTCCACAGCAGAAGCCATTCGAAGAGAGACTAAAGGAGCTTAATATGTATACCCTTGAGGAAAGGAGGGAGAGGGGGAACGTGATAGAAACTTTCAAGTACCTCAAGGGAATCAACAAAGTCCAAGAGGATAGCATACTTCAGAAAAAAGAGATGTGCAAGAAAAAGGGGGCACAATTTGAAGATAGAGGGGAGACAGCTCTGTGTGGAAGTATTTTTTCATGGAGAGGGTGGTGGACTCATGGAATGGCCTTCCTGAGGAGGTTGTGGGGTCAAAAACAGTGGGGGAATTCAAGAATGTATGGGACAGAAACAAAGCAATTTCTAGTGGGGGGTGTAGGTAGAAGTAGGCTGTTGGTTAACTAGGATCTGCAGCTTATCCAATAGATAGGGAAATGGGCAGACTGGGTGGGCCAAGCAGTCCTTATTTGCTGTCAAAGTCTATGTTTCTATGTTCTATGTGTTTCTATGACATGTTGCAGCAGTGAAAACTATTCAGTTTGCTAATAACTTGTCATAATTCACTCATTTTTATTTGATTGTTATCGATCATGTGGGGGGGCAAAAAAAGTCAGACCCACTGAGCTTGGACAGCAATCATTTAAAATTTAAAAAGCAAATAATCATAGGACAGTTGGTCTGTTTTTTTGAGTGAATCTTGTACAGCCTTATACTGCAGCCTGTCGTACAAACACATACTGAGCAATCTATCTTACGTGCCACTTTAAATAGCAAGGCATCATAAATTAATTGTTTTTATAACGAGCTGACAGCATGGGTGAATAGCGTTCACTTGTATGCAGCAGCCTATCATAGAAGTACATAGGGAAATTTCTTATGTGCCGCATTATAGTATATTAATGCTGTCCGAGTTCAGCAGGTCTGTTTTTTTGCCCTCCCCCCACCGTCATGATGCATAATACTCAAAAAAAAAAGAACTGAGATGATGATGACAAGCTTACCTGCATAAGCGAATAGAGTTCACTCACTCTTAGGCTGCAGCCTGTTACAGAAACACCTAGTGAGAAGACTTTCTTGTTAGCCACTTTCAATGTTAGTGCCAGCATAACACAATAGTTTTATTACTTTTCTGGTACTCTGAAATGATCTGGTACACTCTGAAATAAAAAGTAATAATAAAAAAAGAGGTCTGACAAGCTGACACAGCATGAGTGAGGTTCTTGTTCCCCATAGGCTGCAGCCTGTCATAGACTGTAAACAGCTAGGGCTCAACTTTCAAAACGTTGAGAATGACACAAGGTGCTTGCGCCACAGAAGACTGATGGAGGGAGCAAGTAGCGTCCAAACATGCATCAAGCCAGATTTTCTAATTCTGCTTGCGCCAACAGGGGGGCCACCTGCGCCAGACTGCCTTGTGCCATGCTTGTGCCAGCAACCAGGCTGCGCCATGATAGAAAGGGGGCTTGCAGCAGAACCCTGCTGCATCATTCTTTTATGCGGAATTTTTGTAGCCTTCTGGCCCGGCAGTGGTTAGACCAGCCAGAGTTGGTGGACAGCCCCTGCATCAAACATGGCAAAGTGCACGTGGAGGAATGTATAGGTGTCTGCAGGGACAGTGGGACCAGGGCCCCATACAATGTGTAGAGAATGTGCCCAGGTTAGTGTGGTAATACACCTGAGTGTACGAGAAGTGGACACTGTACAAAACTGGACAGCACAATAGTACTCTGAGCAATATGATTGTGCGAGGGCAGATGCGTATATGTATTAGTTTCACAGAGATGGGAACCATGGGTGGCTGGGAGAGACCATCAGTCTGTTGCTGCTAACAGTGTCTATGTGTTTGTGTTGCCTTGTGACATGGCACATACTGTGATGGTGTATCCTCCTGCTAGTAGACAATGTTGGTAGGCACACAGCTACAGGTCCGATGTGTACTGTGCACTGACCAGTATGTGGATGTCTAGCGGTGGACTGTGGCATCACACGTGCATGGTGCACCATCACACCAACCAGCAGATGACAGAACTAATAGGTGGGTACAACAGTGCTGCCATCTGTGTAGCAGTCAGCCAACAGCCCAATCCACTGCATGTAGGCATTGTAGTTTGCAGCAAAAGCTGTAGATGTCGATGGTCTGGTGACCATTTGTACGAGTGGCAGTCAAATGCCTTTCTGTCTGGGTGGGGGGTGATAGAGGGAGAGAGATATCTACTGTGCCCTGTGCTTGCAGAAAACTGCAGCTGGGCAACCTATATCCTTGCCAACAGTGGTCCTTAAGGATTACAGACAATATTAATCTCCAGCAGCTGCCATGTGTATGGTGCAGTGTTCACATGGACCACTGCACGTGCTGCAGGTGCCTTACCAAGGGTGATGTCTGTGGTGACATATGGTGCCTTGTTTCTCTTAGTATTTGCCAGTGTTCACTGGGATCAAGCCAAATACTGCACAGTATATTATACCACAGTGACAGTCATACCTTCTGTGGCTGTTTTGTAGTGCTCTACTATGGTCACTGACAATGCCACCACATGAGGTATACATGTTTCCTCACTGCAACACCACTGTCAGTGACTACCACCCTGCTGCACAACACAAGCCATGTCATGTGCTTTTAAAGGACACTTACACGTACAGCTGCAAGGCATGAGATGCAGAGGTCTTTCCGGTACGTGGACGTCATGTGCTGGTGTAAATAAACACCTTACCAGCGATAGGCAGAGATGACTTTGATAAGTCAGCCTTGCTGGTCCCCTTACTATGGTCAGGTTTGGCATTCTTCAGATGTATGTACATTGAGGTGTGTGATTGGTGCAGTGCTGGGGAGATATCAGTGGGGTGCAGCCTTTCATTTGTGTACTGGTCGTGGCAGGCTCTTTTTGCGTTATTCACTCCTGGATGTCTATGGTACAGGGCATTCAATTTGTCACCATGGGCCGCACTGTCAAGGGCCAGGGGATGAGAGCAACCTCCCTCAATCCCCTCTCTTGCACCATCTGTTTGATGCAAGAGACCGCTTGAGGCATCTTTGGGAGCTTTGGCGCCCGCACCTCACTTGTACCAAAATCCAGCGCAGGGTCCCTGATGCATCAGGCTTTTCTGTAAGTGGGTGTTCAGCGTGTCTTGGGACGCTCTAATGGACCTTTGAAATTGGAGCACCTAGTGAAAACTCTTCATTTGGCGTATTCAGTAATATCACCATCATTACAGAATTGCTTTATTTTTATAACAATCCTTCTGAAGTGATATGGTATACTAGCAGAGGAAAAAAAACACAGAACTTAGAAATGACAAGCTGACAGCATGAGTGACTTGTGTTCACTCTTATGCTGCAGTCTGCCAGAACAACAGATCCTGTATTGAGAAATATTTATTCCCCACAGCTCGAAGTTCAAAGGTATTAGCATAGAGACACAGCTGGTCTGATTTCCACCCCCCGTTGTAATGATTTTTGACACTCACTGAAACAAGTACAGAAATGAGTCTCTGATGACCAGCTAGCAGCGTAAGTGGCTGGCGTTCATTCTAATTGTTGCATCCTGTCAGATAATCAAAATAGCGATGTAGGAATAGAAAGATTTGATAAAATAACATAAAAAAAAATTGGTTTCATTGATCAGCTCACTGTACAAGCGTGTCTCTGTGAAGCAATTTGCCACACTTTAATAAATAGGCGTGCTGTCACTCTGTCAACCTGAGTAAAGTTGTGGCTGGATTTCCTGCTTGTGCTAAGTTCCTGCCCACAGTTCTTCCTGCTCAGAGTGTAATTACATCAAAATCAGGGATGCGTGTATACAGGCAAGGATGCCAGTACCTCACCACATATTCTAAATGTGGTCTCACCAATGACGTGTACAATGGTAAAATAACCTTACACTGCCTACTACTGAATCCCCTTGCATTACACCCCAGCATCCTGTTAGCCTTTGCCACTGCCTTTTTACACTGAGGTGTGTTTCAGGTCACTTTTAGTCATTACCCTTAGATTGTTTTCCCCATTGGAAGCAGTTACCTGAGCCCCTCCTATGTAATACTCTGCCCTAGGTTTCTTGTGCATCACTTTGCACTTTTTAGTATTGAAACCAAGGTGCCAGATTCCTGACCATCTCTTTAGTCTGGCGAGGTCTTCCCTCAGGTCCTGTATCCCCTCCTTGGTGTCCACTCTCCCACAGAGCTAGGTGTCATCCGCAAACAGGCACATTTTGCCTTTAATGCCTTTCCTGATATCACTTATGAAGACATTGAACAACACTGGCCCAGCACCGATCCCTGCAGGACTCCACTAGTGACCTCCTTGGTGCTGGAGAACTCACCCCCAACCACTACTGTCTGGGTTCTACCACTCTGATGAAGGTGCTGTGTGCATCGAATGTGCATGGGGAGTTTATTTTGTTGTTGGCGGTGAGTGTTTAGCTCTGGTTCCCTTGATGCACTTTTGCATTACCACTTAAATAAATTAACTGAAGTGACTACCCTGGTGTGCAAGGCTATCCTTTTTGTTTGCTGCCTTTACATTGAGGAGTCTGCACCCATTTCAATCTGATCTGCTGGGGCAACTTTTCTTGGCTGGTTTACAAGATCTGTTCAAACTCTATAGTGATTTTTGTGAAGACAAAGAAATTGCTCTGCTGCATGGCACTGATTGTCCAAACATACTGATGGCTGTGACAGTGTCAGCCTGCTGTGGTGTGGTGCGGCAGCCAGCCACATTCAGTTACATTCATTAAAATGTCTTAGCCACAGTGGCAAAAGGGAGCCTAGAAATGTTAGCCATGTTGATTTTACAGGAGCCATTGGTGATGGTGGCAATCCTTCATGCACACCCAACACCAGGAAGAATAAAAATTGACCCCTACTGAGATAAATAAGGAACAAGACCTCTTGATTTTTATTTTAAAGGGGCCACTGTCATCCCTTTTTGCATCATATTATTTCTAGTTGAAACACCATATTTTCTAATTGCTCATCTTTTCTAAAATTCATTAATGTGGCTGGTTGTTTTATCTGCTCCTTTCATAGTAGAACTGAAATGCATGCTAATGGTGTTACTGTACTCAGAGTTGTTTTGTTTCAAATCTTTGACCTACTCTTACAGTATACTCCCTGAACTTTAGGAACACCCCCAAACAATGCAGTCACTCATGATGCCATATTCTCCTACCCTCCCACTGCGTAATGATGTTTTATTTGGGAGGGGGTCCCAAGTCCAGGAAAGATGCAGTGGGAGTGGATCAAGGACTGTAGACAAACATGTTTTGACAAACAAGAACCTGAGGTCATGAGTTGAATTTGGAAGGGCGAAGGTTTAAGAGGGATGTGAGGAAATTCTGTTTTATGGAAAGGGTGGTGAAGCTGTAGAACAATCTGCCAGCGGAGGTGGTGGGCACCAAGACCATAAATGGTTACAGGCATGGCTGGGATGGAGTGAAGGGCTTGGTGGTTACTCAGGTAAGCAGCATTAAGGAGGGGCTTAGGGGGTTCTCTATATGGACAATAGGTCCCGGGCAGATAGGGAAGTCTAGGCAGACTAGATGGATCATTGGTCTTTTTCTGCTGTTATTGTCTATGTAATAATATATGCATTGAGCAAGGGAGAAAAAATCAAGGGGAACATGTGTGAAGCAATATACTACTCATAGAGTGGTGACACCATGATCAGTACACATTGTATGAAGTTACTGTATTATGATGGTATCCAGCTGTATACTAATGTTGAATAAGCTACAATATGGGATTTTATTTATTTTTGTTTTATTTTTAATAGCCCAGACATTGTCTACACAGTAATAACACACAGACAATAATGCTGTTTACAATTTGAGACCTTGGATATTGTTGTAACCACTTTGCTCATTTTTGGGAAATCACTTGTATCATAGCTGCAATGTATTTCCTGTACACATCCAGCAGTTGGTCCAGTGCTGCTTCATGCCAGCTGAATAAATGCTAGGGTCTAAAAATTAGCCACTGGCTAAAATGCATCCAGTGTTTTAGCCACTTCTGCATTGAATTAGCCACTCTACAAACATGGTCTGATGCTGCTTTCCTGTCTTTGTGACCCAAACATCCTAGGGTTCTCCACTGTTTGGTACTGGATCTGGACTGACAGATATCATGTTCTCAAGGGACAGTGAGTGAACTTGCACTCTCTAACAGGCTTTACTCATGATTTTTGTGAAGAAAAAAAACAAACTGTGCTGCTGCATGGCACCAACTGGCCAAACATACTGATGGATGTGACAGTGTCGGCCTGCTGTGGTGTGGTGTGGTGTGACAGCCAACCACATTCAGTTACATTCATCAAAATGTCTTAGCCACAGTGGTGAAAGGGAGCCTAGAAATGGTAGCCACATTGATTTTACAGTAGCCATTGGTGATGGTGGAGATCCTTTATGTACACCCAGAAAGAGTAACTAGAGATTAATGAGCTACGGATGAGCTTGGTAAATCCAGCAGACCTGGGTTTGATACCCACAACCTCCACTTGCATACTGTGTGACCATGAGCAAGTCCACCCCAGTGCTCCCAGGTTGCCCTTGAAAACAGTCTTGTGTGCCTGGGCCTTACCCAGTTACCAAAAAATAAAAAATAAAAAAAATGATTATATGAATTATTTTGTGAGGTATGTTCTCAGTGAAATACTGCATACTATTTTTATGATTATTATGTGACTTTCAGCCAATTCCCTTATGAAGAAATCTTTATGATCTTGAAATGTTGCCTAGTTTGGAATAAAGAATATTGGTTGATGAAAAATAAAACTATACACTTCATGTGAAAGTAGGTCTCTGGACTGATTTCTCAGTTATGTTTAAGTTTTTGTCTGACCTGTTTCAGACCTTTTAACACTGCATCTGAAATCTGAAACCTCCTTCCTCACTCTCAATTAAACTTCATGCTTGGGAAAGCCAGAGTGACTTGACATATTTTTGAGCCTAGATCTGCTGCAGTGATATTATGAAACTTCATTCTGTGTTGATCTGAGAAATCTGAACCACACTCCTCACTGGGAAACACTAACAGAAAACAAGAATTTTTCAATGCTGAATGTTGTCTTGCTGGCATTAGCATTGGTAGTGCAGGAGTTAGAGCGATGCATAATAGGAATGGCAGTGAAGTATTAAACTGACACCTGTCACAAATGCACTCTGCAGGTCATGCCCTCTGCTCCCACAGTGCCAACCTCGAAGTGCAATAGCGTGAACAGGAGACAAACAGGGTAACCCTCCTGTCTGTTTTGAGTCCGAATCACCTACCATCCTTGAGTCCTGGGGGTCAAATGTGAACCTTCTGCTAGCACACCCAGTTAACAGGCTCAGATATATATTCTCTTTGGGGAAATCCAATACAATCCTTTGCCTAGTGGCACCCAGTCAGGTTCCCCCGAATGTACCCTTACAACTCAATATGAGACCTAGGTATAGTCTTACCTTTAGCAAAATAGTAACACACCCTTTTTGAGCTCTTAACAGTTGTCAGAAATATTAACACTTTTCCAGCATTCACATGCAAAAGAAACTGAGAAGACATGGGCAGAATTTCAAGGAACATAGTGTTTACTAAAAATTTAAAATAGATAAAATACCAAACACAGAACATATACATCAATACTTACAGTCAACAAAATAATTGGGAAATTACAGAACAAATCAAATGCCTGCACAATACTTAAAAGTTCCAGCTGAATCATATTTTTCTAAAGTGCCTAGTTATCAGTCTAGAGACTAAGTGTGTCTTTTTCTTAAGAGAGGACTTCTGCACTAACTTCTCAGATGCAGGCAATATTCAAAAGTCAGTTTTCTCCACCTCCCGTTGATGTCACAGCACCCATGTCACTGTTAGATCTGGCCATAAACCCAGATTCCCAGTACAAACATCCACAAGGATGTGGAAATCTGCAGTTAGCAATTTTTAAAATATCACAGTCTTTCATCAAAAGCACTTCCTTTGATGTCTCTCTGCTGGTTTCCTGTTTTGCAAGAAAGATTTCAGTTTTATGACTTTTAACAATATTCTGTTAAAAAATTGTCTCTTCCTTCAGGCTAATAATAAAAAAATAATAATAATATAATAAAAAATAATAATACTATATATAATAATATAATACAATTTAATTAAGCGCCTTTCAAAATCTCAAGGTGCTGTACAGCAAATACAAACACAAACACATATTCAAATACATTAAATATAAAATCAGAATAAAATAGGAAACGCCTTTTCCCATAAAAAAGTCTTTAGTGCCTGCTTAAACCTCCCCACCATCCTGCACTCCTGGAGCTGACTTGGCAGAGAATTCCAGAGGGTAGGTGCAGCAAATCCAAAGGCACGAGCACCAGATGACTTCAAATTTACCCTCGGAATCTCCAGCAACCCCTCATCAGCCAAGCGGAGCTGTCGCAGAGGGGTGTAAGGCACCAGGAGCTCTTTCAAGTATTCGGGACCCAAACCGTGTAGGGCTTTGTAGGTCAAAAGACCCACTTTAAAGGTGATCCGCCACTGTATTGGCAGCCAGTGCAGAGCGCGTAGCACAGGGGTAATATGTGATCTTCTAGAGGCCCCAGTCAACAAACATGCTGCCGCGTTCTGCACTAGCTGCAAGTGGCGGATATCAACCCCAGGAAGCCCTAGGTAAAGGGAGTTACAGTAATCAAGGCGCGATGTCACAAAGGCATGGACCAAGACTGGCAGGTCACTGGGTGGAACAAGGTGCCTAATCCTGGCAATGTTCCTAAGATGGAAAAAGGCCAGCTTGACGACTGCAGACACCTGATGTTGAAGGGTCAAACCAATGTCAAGCTCCAATCCCAGGTTACGCACCCGTTCAGAGGTGAGGATCTGGTCCACCCCCTGGACTAAACCAGAGGGAAGCCCAGTCCTCAGTCCCTCTACCCTATGACCTGGGTCCACAACCAAAACCTCAGTCTTTCCTGGGTTCAGGATCATAACATTCCTATTTGGTTTCCAGCTTCAAAAGCAGGAGCAGGTTATAAGGGGTAATAAATTGTCCCTCTGGAAGGAAGTCTTTAATTAGTGTTTTCCACTGGCCAGTTTCATGCCAGCCTACTGACTCAGTCACATTGACACCTTTGAGGTCAAAGGTCACTTGTTACTCTGTTAAGCTGTTTTCTTTCCTAAGCAGACATTCACATACACATTTATTTATAATACAAATATTATACATATAATAATAAGCAGGTGGCAGAGTGTCACAATGCCAACCCCATCCCCACCCTGCAGAGACTGACAGGCATTGGAGTGTGCCTTTGGGTTGTTGGCCATAACGCTCATGCCATTTCACCTCACTCTACCCTGCAGACACCGACAAGTGTTGCAATGTGTCTTGGGGTCTTCCGGCCTTATGCTTACCCCATTCCATAAGGAAATATGCCGAGATGGGTGCAGTATAGGAGAATGGGGTGAACTTTGGGACTGAAAAGTCCAAGACACACCTCGATGCCTGTCACTGGCTGCAGGGTGGGGGTGGAATGGCATGAGCATTACAACCGACAATGCCATGTCACATCCCTGACGCTTGTCAGTCTCTACAGGTGAGGTTGGAAACCCTAATGTCCTGGGCGTTTGTTGGTATTTTCACTCCAAATTTTCAATATGGGCTTTTTGTGACCCCACCTCGTGAACAGTGGCACTATCAGTTTGTGAGCGAAGGTAATTTGCTGGCGGGACTGCCATCTGGCTACCAGAGTGCGAAAACACATTTCGGCAGGATGTGAAAAATGGCAGCTGTACTGTTCATGAGGAGGTGTAAAAAATGGCAATGTTGAAAATCTGGAGTGAAAATATGAAAAATTGGTAAAGCCACAAGCGTGCAATTATTTTGGGGATATTTTAACCAAATTTTCAACATAGGTATTTTGGGATCTCTGCTCATGAACAGTGGCACTGTGATTTTGTTACTCTGTCCCAAAAGTTGATTTCCTACAGCAACCATGCCATTGTGCACCAGATGTGCGAAAACACATTTCTGGCGGGATGTGAAAAATGACAGTTGTACTGTTCATAAAAAGGTGTAGAAAAATGGCAATGTTGAAAATCTGGAGTGAAAATATTAAAAATTATCGAAGTTAGGAGCATGTGTGGAAACTGCACAATACACGCTCATAACGCAGTCATTTTTTGGAATTGTTTCACCAAATTTGCAACATAGGCTTTTTGGGACCCCACCTCATGAACAATGGCACTGTCATTTCATTAATCAGTCTCAAAAGGTGATTCCATGCAGTGACCATAAAATAACCTTTCAGGACCAAATAACAAGATGACAGTGCATGTGTTCATGAGGTGGGGTCCCAAGAGCCCCATGTTGAAAATTTGGAGCCAAAATTCAAAAAAATGGCTGAGCTATCCATTTAAGTTGAACCCCCCCCCATTGATGCCATTATACAGCTTACCAGCATTTCTTCATTTTGCAATTCAGCTTTGAAGAGTCCAGATGTGTTCCCACTACACCGAAGATTGTACTGGTCCTCAAAGGTAAGTGATGAGGTGTCAGGGGGGTGGGAGTGCGCAGAGGTGGGTGCGGGTTGGAGGAGGGGCACCATGGACAACAAGGGTCTGTTTTCTTTTTTACAGGTAAAAAGGAAATGCACATTGTGAGATGGTTTGTTGGGCACACTGGGGTGGGCTCCCAGAGTGCCACACAAGGGGATTGGAACATGCAGACATGGTTGGCTTTGTGTGAGTGGCAGCACACTGGGGTGGGCTCGCAGTGTGTCACACAATGTGGGGGGTTGGGGGACATGCCAACACAGGGATTGCACCCCCAATATCGACATTGTTTGTTGTATGGTGGTGGCTCAAGTTTATTGAAAAGTTTCACCTGGAAAGGCACGTACGGGAGGCGTGTCATCTCTGTCGCTGCATGATGAGCTTGTCTCTGATTGCAGTGGCTGATTTCTTTCAAGTTGGTGGCACTTTACATAATTTTTGTGTCAGTGCTAGCATGCTGGCTAATTGGGAATGAGGGATGCACCTACTAAAGCGTGCCCTGCATACGTCAACACTGACACACCTCTCACTATGCTACTACTACCACAAGATGTTGCTTGAGCCTGAGCGCAAGACAACATAAAAAGTAGTGCTGCAAACAGACTGCTGAACATAGGGATTGCTATAAAAGTTCAATAAAAAAAAGTCCATTAGACATCTGGTTTTTTTTTTTCATTAAAATTTTATTTGATTTTCTAAACTTTCATATACGTACAAATCTTCATAAAAACAGTTTACTTCCTAGTTATTATTGTACATACATTGGTGTGTTTAACTTCCTTAAACAATTTATAATACCTCTTAAAACTTCTTTGTATATATAAAAGAAAAGAACCTTACTGTATATATGTATAGTCCTTTGCTAAAACAGTGCTGTACTTACTACTTACTACTTTACAAGGAAGAGAATAAATAATAAATAAATAATACAAAATATATAATCTGTTGAGTCTTTAAATTGTACCTTACTAAAGTTGTAAATGATAATAACTCTCTACTGTACTGTTTCTTCTAGGCTGACTGACCCTCCTTAAGATTCCTTCCATACTTTATAATTCCTTCATATGTTCACTCCAGTCTCTGCTCCTAACTTGTTCAACACTGGTGCCCAGATGTTGTCAAATATTTGAAGTTTATCAGCCAGGATGTGAGCTATCTGTTTATTATTTATGGTTTCCCCAGCTTATTGTAAAATTCCTGCATAGATGGTGTCACATCTGCTTTCCAATTTGACAATAGGACTCGTTTAACCAGTCTAAAGCTACCACCCAGGATCCCACCTTCTGGTGTTTGGTACTGAAGACATCCTCTGGATCAATCCCCAGAATCATAAATTTTGGGCTGAAAGGTATTTGGATATTATATGCTGCTTCACATGGTTTGTGGACTGACTTCCCCAAGTAAAGGATGTCTGGGCATTCCTGTAACATGTGCAGCAGGTTTGCCTTCTTCTGCTGGCATCTCCAACAGGGTCCCTCTGGCAGGTAACTCATTTGCTCCAGTCTAAGTGGGGAGTAAAAGTAGTAGTGTAGAATTTTGAATTGGATTGTCCTGTCTTAAATTTCTTTACTAGCCTCACAAGCATTTTTCCACGTCGAGGTCCAGTCTGTCTCTGTTATGCCCAAATCCATTTCCCCCCTCCCATTTCTGCCTGGCTGATGAAGTTAGCACATTCTGCTCTGAATTTCCTAACAAGAGTTTGTATCCCAGACTTACCCAGTTCCTTAGGCTTGTCACTTTTGTTAATTGATTCCACTGGGTGAGTCCTAAATCTATGAGTGTCAGTTTGGGGCCCAGTACAGATTCTGACAAAAGTTGCCGTATCTGCAAATAAATAGAGAAATGAAATCTTTACGATCTGAATTTCTGTCACAAATTCTCGAAGACAGCAAGGTGCTTGTCTTAGCCAGGAGATCCCTACCTTTGCTACACCTAACTCCTTCCACCCCGGATCTTCCCATGCGATACCGTCCTGGCACAAACTGGGATTTTTCCACAGTGGTGTTAGGTAAAGAGGGAGGTGTTTGATGTTGAGAAGCTTCTGTATTTTTTGTATAGTTTGTATAGCATCCGAGATGCAGCCAGCTAATTTAAATTGTGGGTTACATTTGGTGAATAATAGATCCATTATATTATAGTGAAGAACTATCTGTTTCTCTACTCTATACCAAAAAGGGCGTATCCCACCCTTGTCTGGTGTAATATACACAGAAGAAAGAACTAACAAATATTGTCTTGGTTATTGTAAAAAAAAAGTCTAAATATTGATTGCTTCTTTCTTCTGTGGGGGCGTTCCACCCCCCACACCCCCCGAGTCCTCAGCGGTTATTCTGTAGTTAGTAATATTGTATCCGAGATAAAAATTAATTTCACTGCATTTACTGCTTGCTTGCTTTCTTCTGTGGGGGTGCTCCACCTCCCCCCCCACACACACACCCCGGGTCCTCAGTGGTTATTCTGTAGTCAGTAATATTGTATCCGAGATAAAAATAATTTCACTGTATTTACTGTCATGCCTGCTTTATTTGTGGTGATTGTGTAGAAAGCGCATGCAGTTTCACTCGCTCTCCTGCTGTTTTCACTTGCTCGCGCAGCTTCAGGATACACATTACCGTGTAGTCTCCGAAAGCTGTGGAGCAACGAGATGTGGCCTTAATCCTTCAGTATCACCGGTCTGTCTGTGTCGAGCCAGCTTCCTGACCCCCTGCCCCGTCACTTTTCCCCAGACTATTGGTTAGGAAGGCTGCTTATTTATTTATTTATCTATTTATTTATTTATTCAGCTCCTATGTACTGTCTGTAAATAGTGAGATCTGCCTAAGACATCCAATTCCCCAGATATCGCAGACACTCTTCTCACCCAGAGATTTTCAGTTGGTGCACCATTCAGTTAGCATACGTTGTGTCTCAGCTAGGCCTGTGTCTTTATGGTTCTTACAATCTGTCACTCACTGCATTCCAGCTCACATCTGCTGCCCAGTACCGAGGGCATCCAGTGTGGGTGTTCTTCAATATTTTACCCTCTACCCCAACCCACTATTTATGTTTGCACCCAGTGTACCAGACAGCATTCCCCCCTACCCCCCCACTGGTCCCATCCTCCACGTTAACATTCCAACAGACTTGTTTAGCAATCCTCAGGTTGACTGATATCTGTCCCTGCCTAATAAAGTAGTTCATCCTGTTTACCTCACTCTTCGTGTTTAACTTTGTCTCAGCCTGTAACCCCCCCCCCCCCAAACATACAGGCAAGTTTCAAAAGAACTGGTGAAATCAATTTTTGCACATTTTACTTCATAAGCTGTTTGCCACTTATTGTCATAAATTAGACGGAATCACAAAACCATTGCTAGAATGCCTAGTAGTACTTACACAACTAAAAAAACAATTTATATTGAGTTATGCACAGTTAAATGTGGGTGGCAGGCAACTCGTCCCATAACAGCATGCATTTGAGTCTCTTATGGAATCACTGATTGTTGCACTGGTCTGCCAAAATCTGCACACCCCCACTAGGTGCAATTCATTCAATTATGGTAGACTGTGTAATGGAAAGTACCTGTGTCCTATAATTCCATCCCGACTCTGTACACCATAAAAAAAAAAGGGTGGGAGCACTCTTTGTTTCCCCCTTCAGTCTCCTGCTTGTTAAGACGCCTGCTTCCATCATTCTCCATGCAGCAATCTTTGCCCTTCCCATTTGCAGTGATTCCTCCAAAAACTTAACCCAGTGCAAAAGTAGGGGAAACTAGGGAAATAACCAAGAAATAGCAACTCGAGTCCATGCCATACATCCACGTGCCCGATTTAATCTTGTTGTCCAGGTTCAAAGGTTGCAGTGCTCAATTCAGATTGGTGGAGCCCCTTTCCTTGAGATCCTGTCCAATTGTAAATGCTTATGCAAGCAACATTTCCTCTACTATAATTCCTCCTGTAATATTGGAGTTGGTGATTGGCTGGGTGAGAAGGAATCACTGAGAGATTTTCTTCTATTTCTACTACGGCTCCTAGCTGATCTCCCAACTCCTGGATTTAGTCTGCTCAATGGATCTGCAGTTTCCTTGGAAAAGGTGTGGCTCTTCCTTTCCTTTCCTTTCCTTCTTTGTATTAATTTTCCTGACAGGTAGATGGCTGGTTGCAGCTGTATGGATGATTGATGATGGGCACAGAAGGAAGGTTTCTGGTTTTGGGTTGTGAGCACGAAATTTGTTCTCTCCTCCTGCTTCTGCCCATTTTGCTGCATAGCTTGTACTGCCTGACTGGAGTTGTTGGAATGTTGATTGGGTTCCAAAGCTGTTGTGTTCTCCCTATTTGTTTTTTTTTAAATGGCTCCATTTTGATGTTTCTCCACCAACTGTCGTTTGTTTCCCAATTGTTGTTTGTTCAGAGTAAAAGAGTCCAGGAATCCCCATGCTATTTCCACTGTTGTACACATAACATTTGGGCCTGAGGAGGCTGTATCACCAGGGTAACCGGGTATTTCATGAAGTAATTGACTCCCTTTTTTGAAGCACTTGTTTAACTTCACTATATTTCTTTCTTCTCTGCACAATCTCCACAGAGAAATCCTGAAATAATGAGATGTTGGCCTCTTTCCAGACTAGATTCTGCTTTTCCCTGGCCAGCCTCAGTAGTTCTTCCTTGACAGAATATTGCAGAAAGTACACTATTATAGGTCTAGGGGGCTCCTTTCTGCAGTTTAGGGGCCAGGGACCAATGTGCCCTTTCAATTTCTAAGGGCCATTCCCAGTTTTTGTGTAAAATCTCAGATAAGAAACTCTGCAAGAACTGTGAAACATTCCTCCCTTCCATGCCCTCAGGTACTCCAATGATTCATAAATTATTTCTTCCCCTATTTTCCAAGTCATCTAATTTTTCCAATATGCATAACAACTGTTTATCATAATATTCTGAGCTATCCTGAAGTCTTTCTATGTCTTGTTGTTGTAACCCCCCTGTCACCCGGGGTTACTAGAATCCCACTTAGATCTAGAGGCAGGCAGGGAAAGGCAGCTTGTGAAACTCCAGTTAAATGGGTTTCACACTGTCTCACTCTGTCCTCAGTCTCAGCTGAGCTGGAGGGATGACATCATATAGAATTCTTGCAGCAGCGTAAGCCACAGTGGAATGTTGCAGCTGGGAGTTAGGTTAGAACATTGGGGTTTTCAGAGTTAGTCTAGTGGGAGACTCAGTTGAAGGAGGAGGTGCGCTGCAGTTGGCAGCCCCTCATAGCCCCAGCTCTGTAATACAGCTACCCCAGTAAGAGGGGGGGGGGTGTTCTCGCCCTCGAGAAGGACACAGAAGAATACTTGATGAAGTGGTTGAGACTGTTTCCCAGTGGGTTTCAGTGCCCCATCCCTGAGAGGGATGGGGGGGAGAACCAGACCAGCTCTTTAGGGGCAATCCCCTGGCTCTGCTGGAGGAAGAAAAGCTGCCTGATGAGGAGATTTGTGCTGAGGCACCAGAAGTATGTTTTCTTTCCTGTGAGAGAAGCCCTGAGGTACCTGCAAACCATGGTGAGTCTGCTCTGCCAGAGAGCCTATGTTTTCACCGAGACTGTTGTGCAAAGTATCTGCTACTGTGGGTCAGGAAAGGACAGCAAAGTACAGTACTTTAAAGTTATGTGTATGGCTTGAAATGCATCTAATCAGTGGGGGTGTACAGGGGTGGACATAGCCACTTGAAGAACACTGCAAGCCAGGACACCAGTTACCGAAGACAGTAGATTGTTAAATGTGATATACAGTTTGAGATAGCATTCTACAAATGTAGAGTTTCAAAGGAAAGGTGTTGACTCCAAATGAATGGCCGGGTATGGATTTGGGGGCAAGAGGTGGGAGACCCCCATCTGGAGTAACCAGATTTACCTCCACAGATTCACTTTGGGCACCTATAGCTTTCTCCCAGGCACTTGGCCAGTGTCTGCAGAAAGTACCCAGATGTGGGATTAAGGATGTGTGTTTTTCCCTTAGAGTTAGGAAGTGCTCATGGGTGGTAGAGGGAACCACCAACAGAAATGTCCATGCCATATGGAAAAGTGTACCAGTGCTGGCCGAGGGCCATGCCAGGGAATCCAGGATACAGAGAGAGCACCAGTTTGGGTTGAGAACCCAGTGTGTTCAGAACCTGAGGGTAAAAGTTGCTGTGATGATGAAGAAGATGAGTTCTGACCTCTATAGTTCTGCATAACCAGTGAGTATAGCCCCGTGGGGGTCCATCTTGCTTTGTATTCCTGTGTATAAGTGAACAAAAGCCCCACTTTAGAATCCCACTCCTGGTTTGGACATTCTCAGTTCTTGCTTCCTGTGTCTGGAATTACTTGTGTGCCCCTGTCCAGAAGTGCAAACCTAGCCCTGATGCCAAGCAAATGTTTTCTTCCCGAACCCAGGCTAACCAGGTAATGGGTTACAAAAATTGAGGCACCAGATGCTAAATAACAACAAAAACCCAACCCGGACTCTGGTTACAAATTGGAGGCACCACTGAGGATTTGGGCTTGGAATCTAGGGAAAGAACAAGAAAGATTTGCTCGGATTAGGGCTAGCGTTTTGGCTGTCTGGCAGTAGGTAGCTCAAAAAGTGGAAGCATTGCCACCTAAATGTTCCGCTGTGTGCTGCTGTTCATGTACTGCTGTAATTGTGCCACCAGTTTACCGAGGAGCAGTAAAGCCAGAGGGTGTATGCCCCTTATCCTGCATCAAAGTTATAACGTTTGCCAGCTTTTTAAAGTAATGTGTGACAAGAAAAGTGGGGAAAACTGTGGGAAACAAACAGAGATTTGTGCCCTAAATGTTGGAAGTGCTTGTTGTATGGACAGAAAGAGTTGCTAAGTGAAATGCCGTGAAAAACGGTTGAAATGGTGCTCCTGCCGAGGAGTTACAGTTGGAAAAAAAAAGTGTGGTTTGCAGTTAAACTTTTGCCTGCTCGATGATCGCCCTGGAGGAGCAGAGCACGAGAAGGCAGAGGCTCATTTGCATGGCGTCGAGTGATTGGTGAGACTACAATCAGTCCTGCCCCCAAGCCAGCTCTAGAGTGACTGCACAGTGTTCGAGAGGGAGAGAGAGAGTAGTATGCGAACTGGCTTGCCAGGAGGAGCATCTCGGTGACTAAAAATGTTATAAAAGTAGTAAAATCGGACTTTTCCATTTAAAATCAGGCTCAACCCACATTTCGATTTGTCTGGGAAGAGAGCAAGGTGTTCAGAGGGACAATTGGCAGGACTGCCAGCCCGCTTCATTCCAGAGGCCTCCAGGACCGGCTGTAGGCCGAATTCTCCATCGGAATAACCAGCTACTGATTAAGTGAGTACCAACCTAAAAGCAACTCAAATTGTGTGTGATTTCAACTAAAGCCAGCTGAATCTGTGTGTAGCAGTGTGCAAAGAAGGACTGTGTCATAACTGTGGGTTCAGCAACAGTATAATTTTCAAAGCCATGTGAGAGACTGTGGGTTGTATGAAAGATGCAACAAGAAATACAGGCAATCCTGTGTGATGAAATACTGTGGCTTTAGGTACTTTTAAGCAAGAAAAGTGAGTTACAGCAAGTAGAAAGTCCAGTAAAAATCATATAAATGTGCTAAGAGAACAGACAGTGCAGTTTAAACAGTTTGAGTAAACTTTATCATAGATACATAGACAGTGTCGGCAGATAAGGGCCTATGGCCCACCCAGTCTGCCCATTTGAGCTTGTAAGTTCAGTTTATGTTTTCCAAGAAGTCTGTTGCCCCTTACCCCTGACCTCCAGAATTCCTTTATGTCTATCCCATGCATTCTTAAATCCCGTGATTGTTTCAGCCCGCACAACTTCCTCTGGCAGGGTGTTCCACTTGTCCACCACCCGTTCTGTGAAGAAATTCTTCCTTACGTTTCCTCTGAATCGTCCTCCCTCCTACTTCATCCCATGCCCTCTAGTCCTGGAACACCTTTTTTGCTTAAAAATAGTGTATTCCTGCACCCTGTTCCTCCCTGTAAGATACTTGTATGTCTCTATCATATCCCCTCTCTCCTTCCTCTCCTCCAGGGAGTACATGTTCATTTCCTTCAACCTGTCCTCATAGGCATGACTTTTGTCCTTTTGTAATTCATGAGGAGTCTGTGCACGGTGAACCAGTCCTCAACAGCTGAGAAACTGTGTTGGAGTTGTACTTCTAGGGGGTGTGGTTCATGCTGGCTGGAGAAGATAATGGCATCATCTGCATAGAGCAGTATGTTAGTTGTGCTGGCCAGTGGGAGGGTACTGACACCAAAAGGTAGGGGTCCCAAAATTGAGCCTTGCAGGATACCGAAGTGAACTTGTCAGGTCTCAGAGAATACCATTTATTTTGACCTGTGGGGATCTGCAGCCAAGGTAGCTTTTGAACCACCCCACGACATCAGTAGAGAGTCCATTGCTGGTGCGTGTGTTGAGCAGGATGGTGTGGTTGACAGTGTCAAAGGCTTTAATGAGGTCGATGCACATCTCCCCCACTAGGTGACCCTAGTCAGGTGCACTATGTATAAAGCCAGCGTATTCTTGCAGTGCTGTGGTGGTGCTGTGTGTCTTACGAAAACCATGCTGTTGTGGGCATCGGATCTGGTATTTTTCAAGGTACTCAGCTGACCTGATAAGATATGTTCCAACACCTTCGGGGGGGGGAGGGGGGACTGAGCTATGATGGCAGTTCTTGTGAAGTGCTCAATCGCCACTTTTGTGAACTGGTGTAAAAACTGGTGCTTTCCATCTCTGGGGAACTGATTAGCATCAGTAGAGTGTATAAATTGGATGAGTAGTGGCTTGAGTCAGAAACGGAGCGTTGATGCGCAGGAGTCCTGCTGCCGCCATTACAGGGTGGGGTAGTAAAGTAAACACAACAGCAGGGGAGCCATTTTGTAAAAGTTTTTCCAACAGATTGGGACTTGAGATAACAGTGAGCTTTTGTTTTTCTCTGCAGTCATGGCTTTGGGATCAGCCCGCTACTTGGATCATGCCTGAGCTGACAGTAGAAGAAGTTAACAGATTGAAAGATATTGAGAGATGTTACTATGGGGAACGTTTGCCTCCTCATGTGATGATTCCTGCATTTCCAGTAAGAGTGTGCATAATGTGTTTAAAGGCTGGAAGGGACGTCTTCATTGTTCCTCACTGTTCTGGGTGCCTAGAGAGACATGGCCTAATCAAAGCACCCAAGATTTGTTTGGCCCCCACATGGACAAAAATTCAAGAACCTGCAGTTGGCAGCACACAGGACCAGGTAGAGCCTGTTGGAGGAGGCTCAGTAGAGTGTGGCACGAAGCAAGAGGGTGCAGATCTACAGGCAGAACAAAGTACTGATATATCCGAGTCTGGGTCACTGAGAAACATTGTGGAGGGAGCATCAGTAGACCCTTGGAGAGAGGGGCCTAGCCAAAGTCTCATATGAGAAGATGAGATGAGGGAGAACCTTGAAGGGGAGGTGTCGACCTCCGCGCCCAGCGAGGAGTGGGGTAGTCTCAGGAGTGAGGATGACTGCTCACTCCTGGGCTCAGATTCTCAGCGAGGAAGAGGATGAAGGGGAACCTATGTGGCCTTATGAAGTAGGTGTGGATCCACAGCCTCGGGCTCTTGCCTTGAAGGAGTGAATGGAAGAAGAGATTGGTGACTCCACAGCCCTGTCCCCACAAGGAGGAGTCAAAGATCCATTTTATGTAGCATTAAGTATGCATAAGTGGAAGAACCAGGACTGGCTGCCCCAAGCCAGGCCAGAGGTCTCAAGTTGACCAAGTGTAGTAAAGAGGAAAGACTGGTTCGTAGGAAGGCAAATGAGATCTATGGTATATTCTTTCATACCTTTCCTCGGAAAGTCTGGGAGGAGATTGAAAGAAACAGGAAATCCTGGATAGTGGAAGAGGCCACAAGATTTGTCCATCCTGGTGTAAGTTGGTATGTCTGAGACAGAGTGTTACAGGAGAAATTCAGACAATGGAAAGTGGGCAGAACACTATTCATAGACACTGTTCAGATTGTGGATGGAGGGGGACATGAAACCTTCTTCAATGTGAATTATGAGCACCCAGACGGGGTAATAATTCTTGCACCTGACCCATTGTGTTACTTCCCACAGTGCAGACAACATCCTACGAATGTGCCCATGCCTACCAAGTGGAGAGCAGAGCAGTGGTAGCCAGTGCTGCCATCTAGCTGTTGCTGTGCCTATGTTGTTCCACCTGTCTGGCATTCCAGGAACCAGGTACCCCAGATTTGTCAGCCTTGCAGTATACTAGCTTTCCAGATTCCATCGACTGGCCTTCCAGATGACTTCATATCCAGAGAGGACACCATCCCAACTGTATCCTGATTCATTGCCTGGGATTTCGGATGACTTCAGACCAGATGTTTTTCCTCTCCTGTTCCAAGGTTCCATCTCCTAGATGGCATCAGCCCAGCAGTTTCCAGATGTGCCATCTTGTCGTTTTCCGGAAGATGTCCATCCAGCTGTATCAGAAGAATGCTGCCAGGGAGAGTCTTCGGCTGGAAATCCAGGTGTCATATTGATTTCATTCTTCAAGGGACTGGTAAGTCCAGACTTTTATATTTCAACGACATTGTAGCACACACCCTACACCTAGCAGACTTCAGACTGTTTGAACTGTCCTCAAAGACTCTCCCTTTCGGAATTACAGTCCTACCAGAACTGTGCTTCGCCGGGCTCCGGCCCAGGAGAGACTCTTTCTTGAACTTGCCTTCAGGCACTGTTGTCACTAGATGGGACTTTTAGGGAACTCCATCCCCAATAATGTGTATTGTAAATAATGTCATTGTTTTTCTACTGTTTCTACTGTTTTTCTACTTTTCTAAAAAATTATTTTTTGGGATACTCCAGTGTTTAGATGGTAGGGGTAAGATAGTACTATGTTTGCAGAATAGGGGTTGTTTTGTCTTTTCTCTTGCAGGTGTTCCTGAAGAAGACAAGAAGAGAAGGCAAGAAGAAGAAAAGGAACTCAGTGGAGTCCTTAATGTGTTTTAAAAGTAGTAGTGTTTAAAGTGCAGTGTTGTTGTTTGCTGTGTTTAACTTTTCCTTCCACTGGTGTGGTTGTGGGGGAGTGTGGGAGTAATACCTTGGGTATAATATTAGCTCCTTGTGTTTTGGTTGCAGGTGTCCAGGGTTGGGGGGAGGTTCCTCTGTTTTTGGGTAATTTAGGTATGCTAGATAGGTTTCCCTAGGGGGCTAGGGGGGATAGACAGGCTGTGGTCCTGACCGGCCGTAGGGGCCACAGTACTGATCTATTAGGGCTATGCTCTGAGGCTGAGCGCCTCGCCTCTGCCGACCCTCTGGGGAAAAAGGCTGTATGGAAGAAAAAAAAAAAAAGAGAAATAACAACAACTCAGGCTTCACAGTGTATTGGTGAAAAAAAAAAAAGAAAATTAGTGTGTCCCTTCCGTGTTTGCCGAGTCCTTGGAGCACTAGATGCCAGCACGGAAATGTAAAAACTAAACCTCACAGAGTTAGGTATGTCAAAAATGAACTTTATTCACACATTTAAAACCTATTGCAAACTGCATATAAACACAATGAATATCTTTTAAGATCTCTCCAGCATGGCTCAGTATGCCACTGGTCAGCTAGTTACTGATGACGTCATGCAAATGAAAGCATTGAAGTGCTCCCTCATAGGAGCAATTTGGTCCTTTCAGCTATCCAAAGTTTCCAGCCAGGAAGCAGTGACTAGTGTCATGATCAGAGTGGCTGGTCATTAGTCTGTCACTGGCGAGCCCATTGCAGTGAGAGCTGCATTGGACCTGACAGGGACACACCTCTGAAGCGCCATTCTTTGTCACAAAATGTTTGCTGCCCACACATGCTAATGTAAACGTAAACATGGCTTAGAGTGCTGCACATATACAATGACAAAACAAGCATGATACATTACAGTTTCAAGATATAGAATTAATAACATGTTCTAGCAGAACTTTGCAGGATAACAGTGTATAAGAGCAGGCCAGATACATGTAGAAAAAGTGCCAGGTCCATAAACTTGTAAATGTCCAAGGAGGAGGCATGTCTAACGGTTAGCGAGAGAGTGTTACACAAAGTAGGAGTTTGCACAGAGAAAGCTCCCATCTGCAGTTTGAGACCTAAGGGGTCTTGTGGAGACCCCAGAAGAATGTAAACATGATAAGTTTGACTCTGACCATGAAGACATTTGTAGGTAACTAATAAGACCTTAAAATCACTCCTACATGCGACTGGGAGTCAGCGAAGGTATTGAATTATTATTTTGATATGCTCTCTCATAGGGGTGTAACAACCCCTTGACTATCCTTGGCTGCTAGGGCCCTCAGGTCTTACCTGGACACACCTTCAAGGGGGCTGGCCTGGGTTCACTGCTGGACAAGTTGCACAGTAGAAGAAATGGGGTAGTGATATGGGATACCTGTTGGATAAACTGCAGGTTACCACCCCCAGTAAAATACAGTAACTACCCCCACAGGCACGTCTCCACACAATAACATTTCCCACCTTTCCATAATCCACAATAGCAGAATGTAACATGAACCAATTACAATTTTTATTAAAGGGAGTGGAAAAAGGGGAGAATAACACAACAACAATAGATGAAGTAATGGACTGTCCCCTACACCTCCCACTGGCGGGTGCACCTAGCTGCTCCCCACATGGCCGCACAGTCAGTTGGTTGCCATGGGTACCACACCAGGGGTGCTGAAATGTTGGGAAGATAACAATCCTTAACTTGAAGCACGGTGCTTGTGTTGGGGCCAAATAAACCTTAAACACAGCATCTTTTTTAAACTCTACTGCCTGGGCGTAGTTTTAAAATTGATGCGGTCCTACCCAGAACTGGCATGGGGTCATGATGTTGTGGATGAAACTGCACACATCACACCTGTGCATGGAAAACAGCATGTGGCAATGCAGTGGTGGCACATAATGCCATCTGCACATTAACGGCACACACCAAATCCTTCAGTCTGTTTTTTTGTGGTGGGCTCTGCCCCCGCGCTGCCCAGTTTGAATATAATCAACTCCACGTGGGTGTGGATAGCGGTGCAAGTAAAAAAGCTGATTGCAGCACTTAGTCGTGGCCACAGAGTTAGAACGTAAAAAAAATTTCCCAAACAGGGTTTCAAACCCTGGTTTTCCCCCATCATCTATTGCTGGGTCAGGTGCTCTAGCCATTCCACCACAGGAGCAGCTTAACTGAGCACCCAACCAGCAGTGGTTACATCCACTTCCTCTTTGGTACAAAGTGACTGGGGGTAGCAATATAGTCGTATCACTCATATACCCCGTCACTCTCATATCATACGTGCTATTGACCGCGCAGTTCTTCATGTGCGGTTTAGTCCATGCTATACTGACCTGGTACCCCCAGGACTTACTCCCCTTTTTCTAACTAGCTAGCTAGCTAGCTACAAAAGGAACTCCTCTGAGCAGCAGCCCAGAGGTACTTACAGTTTTGAAGCAGGGGGTTTCAACAGGGTGAGTTCACGGTACCATTTTGGTATCAGGAATTGCTGGTGGTGCACCGTGCTAGCAGGTTGCAGAAGGACAGCAACTAATCTTCACCTGTTAGGCTTCTCATATCTTTGCCTCTGAGGCCTTTGTATGGAGTGTTTACCTGACAGACCTCTCGATGTCTTCATCTCTAGCAGTGGTCTCGTCGGTGTTCTGGGGGACAGGCATGCTGGCAGTCCCCTGAACTTTTGGCTTACACACAGCTTCTCTGATTTAACAAATGTTCCTGGGCTTTGCACAGTCTCTGTCTCCAGCACACACACCTTCTTTGGTAGCAGCAGTGAGCAGTTTCATAGCACAACTGTCCTTCTGAGGGGGAACCTGGGTTGCTCAGTCTGTCTTTATACTCTGCGGCAAAATCTTGTCACTTTCTGCTGCAAAATCTTTTTCTCTCTGCTGCAAAATTTCTTTACACTTGGCTGCAAAATCTCTGCCTGTGCAGCAAAAGCTCTTTACTCTGTGCTGCAGACTTACACTCTCTGGCTTCTGTCTGCAAGTTCTCACCTCCGTAGGCTACTATTCACAAGTTCAAAACTCATCAGCAGCAGGTTTCGATCTGATGCAGGGCAGTCATTAAGCAGTTCAAATCTTTTCTCTGCTATCACTTTCTTTTCAGGCACTCTGCCTATTGGTTACTCTGAGGCCAAATGGTCATTGGCTGAAGGAACAGACCTGTGGGCTAGGTAGCCCCCACAGCAGTCTCTCCTGCCTGCTCTCCTGATTCAAACAACATGAAGTCTTGCTGTATTCTGACTATTGCAGTTAGCTCCAGCCTTTAAACTGCCCCAGAGAATAAAAGGTTAACTTTTCTGAGCAAGGCATAGAATGCTGAGCTTGAGTTCGGTTGAGGTCTCTGTCTGTTTCCCTTTGAAACTCAACCGTCAGATTCTTTACTCCGCCTCACTGAACAGTCGCTCCGGAGATTTCTCCTGCAGCTTGGTTCGAAAGTTGATTAAAGTGTCGGTTAAGTGTCGGTTTTAAACCGAAAATTATTCCGCATAGTCGGTTCAGTCTCTGTCTGCGGTACCGTGAGTACTAGATAGGTTTTGTTCTGTTTTTCTGTGTGGAAATTGTAAAAGTGTTAGATCAGTTCGGCTGAACCAATCATTTGTAGTGAATCCTTGTGTTTTACTTTAGAGTGTGGTTACCGGTCCTTATCGGTTCTAAAAAACACGTGTTTTGAGCGTTTTCCAATACCATTGACATGGTTGGGAACTGATAAAGTCTTGCCTGGCAGTTGCCATAAAAGGTAGGATTTGGTTAGGTTGGCCATGTCTGAGAAACCAAGAAAAACCAGGCCCACTGGGTTTCAACACTGCAGTGAGTGTGGGGAGGCTCTTGCTACGCGATCCCCACACCACCTGTGTTTATTGTACGGGGTTTGAACACCTTGATACAGACTGCCAAATATTTAAAAAATTTTCCTAAATCTACCCTTGAAAAGAGATTAGGTAGACTGAGGAAAAGGAGGCCGAGAAGTCCGCTGACCAGATGGCCAGCCCGGTCGGTTCCGACCAAACCAGAAGGAGTGCCCTCTGACCAGGGCAATACTTCGTCGGGCAAGAGGAGAGCCGATCCTGAAGATCGGTTCCCACAAAAAGAAAACGCAAAGAAAAATCGACCGGTTCGGATCTAGAGGTTCATGTTCCGACTGCTGAGGAAATAGCCAGAGTGATTCGGATTGTGGAATCACTTCACCCAATTCTGACCGATCCGGCACCTTTTGGCAGGGGTTCAGTTCGGTCGGTTCCCCCGGTTCAACATTATACTCCTGAAGACTTTTAAGAATCAGAGTTTGAGGAGGAGGGGGAGTTTGAAGATGATGATGGTGATGGTGAAAGTCTGGATGTGCCTGTGGAACCGGACATCTCCCCAGACAGACCTTCCGGTGTATCCCCTCCTAGGCTTTCTGAGTCCCCTTCCCACTTTCTGTTTTACAGATGTAACCCCTAGATGGCGCTATCCCAGGGGCTACTACCCCTGCCTGATTTGCCACTAACAGGTTGAGGGGCCTGGATCCAATGGCGGGTGCCTCCACCCAGAGGTCAGGGTTTGCAATAGTTAAACTAACTTGGTCACAGCCCTCTGGGACACTGCAACCCCCCTTTCTTCCCACTAGTGGCCCACACGATATATCAGAATTACCTTTACAGTACACTTACCCCCAGGTCTGGTTCCGCACTGGGACCTCCTGTGAAATGAGATACAGTGCAACAATCACAGTACAGTACTTTAACATAGACAAATACCTCAGGCAGTATAACTTTGCTGAAACAAGCAGCTCTGATTTATTTAGGGATATAACAAGGACAGGGGAAATCAGGTTAATTAGCTTATCACTCTAATAATTACTTTATGGCTCTGTGCACAGGCCTATCCCTATCAGTTACTGTCCCTGGGTACCCAAGCCCTAGTGGCTAGTCCAAACCGTGGCAGCCTAGGGAACTTTTCACACAGAGAAAAGGAGAATTAAACAGTCAGCAGTACAGTAATTCCATTTGGATTTAATGTGGCAATTCAACAGGGAGCGACCCTGAATTAGTACTCACGACCTCCAAATAAGATAGGGTCCTTCAATGTCAGCAGGGCTCACTTGAGGTACACAAACCTCTTCACACATCCATATAAAAGAAAGCACTATACCAGGCAGGCTGCATCTGTATCCCGATCGCAATTACTGCACAATACCCGGGAGAACACACAGCAGATTCAGTTCCTGACAGACCGAGTGCAATTCAATAATTTCTCCAGTCTTCTACAGGGTGAGCCTGGTTTCTACTCTTCAGAGATCCTTTGATTCTTTTCACAGGACGGATTCAGTCCTAACAAGCTGTTACACAAACTGCAGACCGGAACTCTGGGCCTTACACACGTTTTTTGACTAAAACTGCACACTGGAAAAGCACAGGGCTCCTTCCTTCTTCACTGCCAAAGCTCAACTGAAACTCCAACCTACAAGACCGGGCACTTCCTTTGAGTTCCTCCCAGTTCTTGACTGGATTGGCTGTCACTCACAATAGACTGCTGCTGTTGGTCCAAAAGGCACTGAAGTCTAAACTACATCTCCCAGAGTCACTGCCCATACAATCCTCTTGTGGCTGGCTCAGATTATGAGTCCAAGTTCTGATTCGTCCAGGCACCATTTTAGAGCTAGCTTACCCCACACTGATTGGTCCAGTTCAGCAGTTCAAAACTAGAATGGGGAACTAGCAGACACAGTTCTGACTGCAAAGAAAGCAGGTTAGACAAACTGTAATTTCATTATTACTCTAAATAATTTCTGGCAAACAGTTACATCTTTCAGATAGGTTCCTTTGCACTCCTAGTGACTGCAAAAATGAAGTGAATTAGCAGCAGCTCGAGTGGTACTCAGAGAAAAACACACAGTCCCCATACAAACTAATTATGTCTGCAAGCAGACAGCTCTTAAAGAGACAGTACCAGAGGTTCTAAAAACACTCACTGATAAATGGCTTAAACGCCAAACACCATTCAGGCTTGGAGCATTCAAGCAAGCTCCTGGAAGTCTTTTGGGAACCCCCATTTGCAGGGGGGTTACACCTTCCTGGCTTGGGAAAGCTTGACGTCCGGCGTCAAGCAAGTACCTCAAGTTTCAACTGCAACCACATACATTTGCATTAGGCTCATACATGTAATCATCAGTCAATATATCATTTTACCAAGAACACATTTCTGAAACATTGCAGTACGTCACTCTTTACACAGTATTACATACACATTGTACCATAACTCAAGTTATTACCTCTTGTACATGAAACCTGAGAGAGGCCCTTCCCTATCAGTTACCTTGGGGCTGGATGGGGCAAGGGCACCATATAGAGGCAACACAAGTAACTTGGAGTTAGCACTGATGCTCAGTTTGGGCAATGAGCTCGGGACACATACACTTTTATGGACAACATTGAGAGGCAAGTCCACAGGCCTCCCAAGTGAATCATAACTGAGGTGCACCACAGGCTTTACAGCTCGACCAGTCTTTCTAGGGGAACTGTTATAGTCTCTGCACTCTGAGCCTCGTTTTCAGCATTGTCCTCACTTGTCAGGAGTCTCCATGGGGTAGAGGCTAGAACTTGGGGCACTTTCAGCTCCAGGAGTTACAGTTTCTGAGTCCACAACATTTGGCTGCATGGAGAGCTTCGGACACTGGCAGTGGACTGTCAGGGCACTCAAATACTCTTCTTGTTCGGTGTATCACCAGTCTGCCCCAATCTATAATTTTCTCCCTGAAAGCTCAAACAGTTCAACCATGCACAATGATTCCAATTCATCTGATCTGATGCTTTGCACTTCACTTTCTGGGAGCATTGGCTCCAGGGATGAAGCTGGGGCTTAGACAGTCCAGAAGGCCCAGCTTTGTCTCCAGTATTGACTAGGGATTGCCCGAAACAATTGACTCAGTTCTAAGAAGGATAGTATTCAAAGTCACTCTCACTTTCTTCCGATATGGACTGACAGTCATGCTCAACTGGGACTTGTGGAGGGAACACTTTAACTTTGCTTCTGTAGGTGCAGACTTTCTTGATCTTTTCTTAGCAGCAGCTCTAGTCACTGGTCCAGAGGCATCTTCTAGGGCTCAGACTCAATTAAGATTTGTCCAATGGGCAGTAAATGATTTCTATGCATTGTTTTTACATCTTTTGAATTATTCTCAGGCCTTACTTTGTACACTGGCAGATCATCTAGTTTGCCCACTACAATGTGAGGGAGATGGTGCCATCTGTCAGCAATCTTGTGCTTGCCATGCAGTCCCAGATTTCTTAGCAATACCCGATCTCCCTCCTGGAGTTCCTGTGCTTTCACCTTTTATCATACCTTTCTTTGTTGGCCAGATTTCTTTTGGCAGCCATGGTTTGAGCCAGTTAGTACGCATGAGTTAGCTGGGCCTTTAACTTTTGCACATACTGTAAATAGTTGTCAGCTTGAACCCCATCAGGAGAGACCCCAAACACACATCTACTGGTAGTCGAGCTTCTCTTCCAAACATCAGGCGGTAGGGGAGAATCCAGTGGCATCACTTTTGGTGCAGTTATAAGCATGTACCAGGGTGCTAATTTGTTGGCTCCATCTAGGCTTGTCCTTTGGGTGCAGGGTGCCTAGCATATCTAGCAAAGCGGTTGAAACGTTCAGGCTGTGGGTCCCCTTGGGGTGGTAAGGAGTGGTTCTGGACTTTCGCACTCCCCACAGAGAAAGCATCTTTGATCAGACGACTCTCAAAGTCTCTCCCTTGATCAGAATGGATTCTTTGTGGAGCCCCATAGTGAACAAAAAGTTTTCTACAAGTACTTTGGCCACAGTGGATGCTTTCTGGTCTTTGGTGGGGAAAGCTTGGGCATATCTCGTGAAATGGTCAGTGACCACCAGCACATTACTGATATTTCTTTGATCTGACTCCAAACTCAGAAAATCAATACAGACCAGCTCCATGGGTGCACTGGTGGTGATGTTAACAAGGGCAGCCCTCTGGGGCAAAGCTTTCCTCTGTAAGCAGCGACTACAAGTTCGAATGTGTTGCTCCACATCAGCCCCATCTTAGGCCAATAGAATCTGGATCTCACCAAGTCAAGTGTTCTATCTATACCAAGGTGCCCCATGTGGTTGTGCAAGGACCTCAGTACTGAGTCTCGAAAGGCAGTGGGCAGCACTAGTTGTTGTTTGTCTACTTGTCCCCTCTGTCTACTGTTTCTCTGTATAACAGTTTATTGATCAGTTTCAACTTAGGACCTTCTTTGTATAACAGTGCAGTTCTCAAATCAGTGGGCGTAATTTGGACACATCTTTTCCTGCATAGAGGGCTTCTAAAGCTGCTTTGATCATGGGATCGCGGGATTGAGCCGCGAATACTGTCATTGTCCAGCTGAGGCAGTGCACCAATGTCTATTGCAGAAAAGTGGCAATAAGCAGCAGGTATGCAATTCTCAGAGGGTCCCAAGCAATCCACCATGCAGTCCACTGCGTCCGTGGACATTTGTTCCTCCCTGTCAAACTTCCGGCAGAGTGCCCGAATGTCAGGTTCTGCCAATGACCTAATCATTCTGGGGAACAGGCCTCGGGAGAGCATCAGCATCTATGTGGTTCAGACCTGCTCGGTATTCGAGAGCATAGTCATATGTAGATAATGCAGAAAGCCACCTATGGCCAGTGGCATCCAACTTAGCTGAGGTCTGCACATAGGTCAAAGGATTATTGTCAGTTTTTACTAGTATTTTAGCCCCATACAAGTACTCATGGAATTGGTCAACAATAGCCCACTTCAAAGCTAGGAACTCTAACTTATGTACAGGATAGTTATTTTCGGATGGGGTCAGGCTTCTACTGGCAAAGGCCACTGGTCTCAGGCCATTCTCGTGCTTTTGGTACAACACAGCCCCCAACCCTTGCAAGCTAGCATCAGTGTGCAGGACGTAAGGTTTTCTTGGATCGGCATAGGCCAGCACTGGAGCATGGGTAAGTTGATATATGATCTCATGAAAAGCAGTCTCACAATCAGGAGTCCAGCGGGCCCAAAATACTTCACTCGGATGAAAATACACTCTTTCAGTCTTGAGGGACGCTGACTTTTGGTATTTTTTGTGGGTTGGGGGATACCCTTGAGTAAGGTTAAGTAAAGGGCGGATCACTCTTGAATAGTCCTTGATGAAGGCCGATAATAACCACAGAATCCCAGGAATCTTTGCAGTTCTTTTTAGATTTTTGGGCTGTGGCCAGGTGGTCAAGGCTCAACTTTACTTGGTCGGTCTCTATTCCTCGTGGATACTATATGTCCCACATACTTTACTGATGTTTGAAAGAATTGACACTTATCAATGGACAGTTTAAGGCCAAAGTCCTCCAGTCGGGTCCAATACCTTAAATAATCTGCTCTCATGTTCCTCCAGTGAGCTGCCAAACACAATAACATCATCTAGGTATACCAGGTACTCTAGTAAGTTCATGTCCCCACTGCACGCTCCATCAATCGTTGAAAAGTGGCTGGGGCACCTAAATCCTTGAGGCATCCTCATGAATTCATAGAAGCCAAGCGGACAGATAAAGGCCGTCTTCTCACGGTCCTCTGGGGCCATCGGGATCTGGTAGTACCCACTGGAGATCCAGCACAGAGAACCACTTGCTCCGCTTTAGGCAGTCCAAAGCATCCTGAATGCGGGCATTGTGTACTGATCAGGGATAGTCCGCCGGTTTAAGGTGCGATAATCACACACATCCTTACTGTTCCATTCTTTTCCTCACTACCACAATGGGGAAGCATAAGGGCTTCTGGATTCTTGTATTACACCAGCAGCTAACATCTCTTGCAGATGCCGTCTCACATCATCTATGTCAGCAGGTGCCAGGCGTCGAGACCTCTCACGAAATGGTCTTTCGTCATGCAGCCGGATATTGTGCTCAGCTCCTTGCACGATCCTACATCCCATTCCTTTAAAGAAAACACCTGGTCTCTCTGGGCAAGCTTCTCACTGATCCTCACTTTCCATTCAGCTGGCAGCGGGAGTCGCGAAATCAAACAAGTTGGTATGCTACTCTGTCATTCTTCCTTGAACTCTTGCTGCTGGGTAGCACTGCAGTGTCTGCACAATGCACATTAGCCAGGATGCAACCTCTGTTTACGCGAATGTCTCTTTCAGACACATTATGAACTTGGACCATTACCTTCTGGCATAAGCATGGGCTCTAGCGGCAAAATACTAGGCTTGACCAGCAGTCCCTCTGGCAATTTTCCATCGCCTGGTGCATCCAACATTAATATTTTATTCTTAACATCCTTTCTGATACGGACCTCCCTGTAAGGTACACTGGGCATTTGGCGCCAGGATCAGAGACTCAGGATCCTTCTTCCATACAATTCCGACCGGTTCCTCTGGTTCTGTTTTTCAGCATCTCTGTGCCTCATAGGCCTTCTTAATTAAAGCTGGAACTCTTAAAGCTCTACTAGTCTTTGACCCCTGTTTTTCATAACACAACTGTGCCAGCCTTCCGAACATATGAGCATTTGTTCCAATCAACAAAGGGACACCATCATACAGTCCAGTGGGGGACACACTAAGGCTAGGGTCTCTACTTGTTCGGCCACTCCAGCCACGGAGGTGGGGAAAGACAGCCAAATTCGGATATACCCGAATAGGGTAGGCCTTCTCACTTAACCCCCATACATGCAGTCCTTCTAATGGTTGTAAGGGACGTCTGACAAATGCTTCTGATACCAATCCTGGAACATAATTGTCACTTGGGAGCCACTGTCTAATACAGCTCTTGTAGACACTCCATTCACCTTTACAGTGGTCTCCATGGAGGGACCCACTATTCTGGACCAGTCTGGAGAGGCGGTAGTGGGGGCCTGGGCAACTGACCTTGCCACAAAAGGACGTGAATTAGCATTTTTGGTGCCCTCACTGGGATCATGTCGTGCACCTCTTAACCACTGATTTCTTCTCCGAAGCTCTCCTTGTAGCCTATATGCAACTTTGTCAGTGTCTTTTGGGGACTGGCATTCCCTTTTCATGTGCCCATCTTTCCCACAATTATAGCAAAACATACTTTCTGGAGTTTGAGCTGGCCGAGGCGCCACACTGGGAGCCAGGGTGGGGGTATTACTAACTGGAAACCTGGGTGCCATCTCTGTCTGCGGCGTGATAAGCATTTGGAGACATCTCGTCAGTTTCTCCACTTCCATGGTCAAGGAACTGAGTTTGGAGCTGTTATCAGCAGGAGATACATGGGTGGGTACCCCACCCCATAGCAGATGCAGTCGGATATAGGTCAGGGCCCGTGACTTGCAGGCGTGGCCTTCATAAAGGACTGTTTTGAATTCCGGATCTCTCTCAACAGTTCGCCCCATTGTGGCATATCTTTTCCTTGTCAGAGCACTCATTGACTGTCAACCTCTGCCCTGAACTTCACTTGATGGGTCACCTCAGTCACTGGTCGTAGCACAGCTGTTGGTGCAGGTACCTCCGAGGTCGCCTTTTCTCAACTTCCAATTTCTCTCATTAACTCATCATGAGGAGGTGGGATTCCAGTCGATTTGCCAGGTATGAATGAAGCAACAGCAGTTCTGAGAAGGGGGCAGACTTAAGGATTCTGTCCAGTCTGGTTCGGTCCAGTTCAATCGCTGGCAAACTACCCTTTCTGAGGCATTCTTGCAACAATTTTCCAGCCGAGAGACATACAGACAACAACTCCCTTGGTACTGTTGTGCATTTCTTACTCTCCACCATAGGTCCTCATCAGAATCTGGGCTCCCATACACATTCTCCAAGGCCTCAAGATAGCCTGTGCAGTCGCTTCAGGTTACTGGCCCCGTTTAGCACGGATGGTAGCCAGGGCAGGACCTGGAGGCTCTCACTAACCCTCTTCGCCGCTTCTGGAGCATTGCCATTCTAGCACTTGGGGCAAACATAGGTCTATCCAGGTCTCCCAGTCATCCTCCTCTTGGGGGTGGGGAGGGTGCCAGAGAAGATCCTCAACCTTGTAAGAGTCGTGACTAATGGCAGGTGCAGAAATAGGAGTCTGCATTGGTTCAGCCACCATTACGGGCACTGGAGCAGGAGAGGGTGTTGGGGAGGAACACCCCAGGTGACAAGAATAGTTTCTTCAAGTCCTCCACAGTTTTCCTCTCCCAGCAACCATTCAGCAAATTTCTCCTCAAAAGTTTCAGATAGTGGTGGGGCTGATTCCCCCGGTCTTTACTGTCCTAGTTATCACTCTCCAAGCAGTGAAGGCTCCTCTGGGGTAATGGTCTGTGGCACTTTGGAGCTATCTATGGGATCCTTAAACTCTACTAGGGCCAGGAAAGTGTGGGTGAGCAGATTAGCATGCCGACCCACCACCACAGGGTTTTGTAAACCTTCCACCTTGGAAAGTACTCCTGCACAGTGTCCGTATTGATACCCAGGGGATGTCCAGGATAAGCATAGCATTTTGGGGTCGATCTCCTCCCAGTACACCACTCCACCAGCGGTGCACAGCCACTTCTGTCGGGTACCCATTTTTTCTTAACAGTGGTTCAT